>JAOEGL010000005.1:28607500-30003465 GCA_034509955.1 Urosaurus nigricauda | reverse complement strand
GACTTTGGGACTTAGGTTGCATCTGCACGGCAGAAATAATGCAGCTTGACACCACTTTAACTGCCATGGCTCAGTACTATCGAATCCTGGTATTTGTAGTTTGTTGTAGCACCAAAGCTCTCTGACAGAGAATGCTAAATGACACACAAAACTACAGATCCAAGAATTCTATAACACTGAGCGATAGCAGTTAAAGCAGTGTCAAACTGCATTACTTCTTCACTGCAGATGCAGTCCTGGAGTGCCTTGCAGTGCTTTGACAAGTCATTGGTTATGGTCTTTCCTACATAATCTGACCACAACAGTAATTCCCCTCAGAGGTAACTTCCAAATTAGACTGCAATGCAATGCAAGCTGTGTGGGGATGTTCTGAAGAAGGCATGACAACTTCATCTAGTGAAAAACCCAGCAGCTAATTTCTGAGCAGAATATTTTACAAAATGTATATAACATTGATTTTAAAGGACATGAATTTAAAAGATGGTGGGAATTTGTCACTGAAGGGTTACAGGTTCCCCATGCCTGCTATATACTGTTTACAAATGCATCATCTGTGTATTCATCATCATCATCATCATCATCATCATTAATACCCCGCCTCTCCAATGAGATTGAGGCGACTTACAACACTAAAATATAAATACCATACAATAAAATCTCCCATAAACACCCACCCATCCACCATAAACCCATAATTAATAACAATAACTGTAATAAACAATACAATTAAAATTGTTAAAACAAAGCAAAAAGGGTAGTCAGTGGGAGGCAACTGAGTCGTTAATCTGGGAAGGCCTGGTTTATGTAACCAAAATGGTAACCAGTTCATACAAGAGAGAGAGAGAGAGAGAGAGAGATCAGCAGGCTGAGTAAAACTCTTAAGTTGGCAGAAATACATAAAACTGCAAGGGAAGAAACACTAAAGGAAGCAAGATTTTTAAAAGCTCAATGAAAACTTTCTCAGTTACCATGGAATGCTGACTGTCTGGGGAGGGATTGGCGAACTGGGTGGGAGGCAGACTGAAAGAGAGCAAGCTGGAAAAGGGCATGGCAGGGCTGGCTGGCTGGAACCCCTGAGTACTCTACACTTGAAACATCTTATTGCAAGTCCCACTGTGGGGTTTTGTGGGAGGAGGGAGTTATTTCTATCCTGCTTCCCCTCCAAAGCCCAGCCTCCAACATGGCTTACAATAACAGCTGCTGCCTGAAGCCATACTTTGTAAGAGTAGGCACTTAAACTTCAAAAGAAGCAGCAGATGAAAGGGACATTCTCTCACCCAGCATCACCTCAGTCCACATACTTCTCTGTTATTTTGAGACTGCTTGGACGGAATGAAAGAAAGATGGAGAACTTGATACTGCAGGGAGGCAAGGGGGCTCTCTGAGCAACATTTAAGGAAGCCTGCTGGCAGCTCAAAGAAACCTACAAGAAATCTGGAGGACTTAGAATTTGGAGGAGGCATGGATCAGAGGGCAGGGATTACAGCATGTGAAAAGGGAAAGGCTGAAATAGAAAATGGGAAGTGAATAAAGGTGTAATTGGCTGTACTACAATCTTTACAGGTTGGTGGGAGAATAGAATCAGGTTAGGACAGCAGACCTAAAGGACCACTATTCTTTTTAAAAGTTACTATTTGAATTTAGTGAAAGCAGTATATTTTTAAAAACCAAGATTGTGCATATTTAGTGTAATATATTGGATGTACTTTAGTTATGAAATTCCTCAATTTACATCACACTTCTGCCATGAAGTAGAATGATGCTTATAGCCCCAGGAAGATTTCTGTCTAAGTATAATCTCCTGGGACATTACTGGGCAGGCAAATAAGAACAGGGCTAGTACATTCCATCAGTATACTGTATTAGTTCTTCTGATGAGATATTCTTGCAGGAAACTTGGGCCATTGACACTATTGCCCTGAATGGCTTTACTGCTTATACATTAAAAGCTATTCAGGTAAGCAAGAAAGGACACCCTACTGGTGGCCTTGAAGTTCTGATACATGTTGACTCACCATTCAAAAACTGACCAAACAGTGATACCTTTATTTTTATTACTGTTTGGTGGATTTTTGTCTGAATTTACTAAATGGCCAACACAGCTACCCCTGCATGCATTCAAAAATCGACTGAATAGGTCTAATCTGGTTGGGACTAACCAACAGGATGCCAGCCATACTGTATATGAAGAGTTATTTAATACCTTTTAGATAAACAAGACTTAATATTATTACAGTTGCTGCCACTACAACTAATAATAATGGCGCATGATCAATATGCAGTAAAGTCATCATAATAAACAAACTGCAAACATTCTAAAATTAAGTGGGTCAATCTAATTATAAAAATTCCTATGACAAACTTTGTCTTCAGCATCTTCCGTATTTTCAACAAAACTAAGAAGCTATTTGGCGAGAATGCCCTTGATGGAAGAAGATGAAGAACAGACTCTATCCAGCCGTCTGCACAAAGGCATTTGCTTTCCTTTGCCAAGATGATTCCTGAGACACCTGAGTCTTTATGGGGGTCAAGTTAACTCCCATTTGTTTCATGAACAATTTTTAAAATAGTTGCCAGACCTGGATATGTCAGAGATAATAATCAATTTTATTTTGTTTAACTGAAAACTATTTTGTCCAAACAGGAGCTTTTGATCAGAACTTGAACACTTGAAGGTCCTACGTTAACCCAGTAAAAAATACATTAAGCTACCTATTCTAAATGTATGCACCCCAAATAGATCATAAACTCTGTTTTTTCAGGATCCTAGTTAGGATCATGTCCCACTGAACACTGCATATGGGGCTTTTATAGAGGCCACTTTCAGTGGTAAGATCTTCCCTTGGACACCAGTGCTTCAATGCTATTCATCTTCTAACACCCAACCAGCAGTCCATGTAGCTGGCAGCTGTCATATCCGAAAGCTCTGACAGTAAAAGTAACATTTCAAAGCTCTGACAGAAAATCTGGAGCCAATCTATCTGGAAGTAAAGAACAGTCCTTCTACCAAAAAAACCCACACTTGTCTTAATGGATTACTGCATGTGCTGAGTAGCCCAGTTACCTGAGGCATTTCAAGCACACATTTCTTTTTTCTTTTTTTGTTACTACTTAAGTAGTTCTAGTTGTGACTGCAAAGACCCTCACCCAGGGTGCTGGCCTAACATTACACGCCCTGCTACTCCCACTGAGTTGTCATTTCTTGGTAAGCAAGTCAACACAAGCAATTTGATTTATTTATTTACGCTTCAACACAGTGTTGGAAATATAAAGTCAAAGATGAAAGGAAACTACTGATGGCAGAACTAATAATGGAAATGTGGTGCTGCAGTTGATCAACATGCAAAGCTTCAAAACTAAGAAAGCCAAGTCAGAAATGATTCAGGAACACATAGCAAAAGAAAGCACTTCACAGCATGGTACTTTAGCAGGAGAAACAAACAGAGAGTGCAGATGTATTTTGGTGTAATTAGACCAACTTGCCTTGGAAATGTCCACCTTATTCCAAAAGTCCTGGCACTAAATACGGTCTAATGTGGCTCCTCCACAACTGTACAAGACTTGCATATGGAGTAACACACATACTGAGCTAATCAACAGAGAACGTGTACAGAGGATATGGGTCAGACTTGATCTGAATGTTGGGAAAAGGAGCTGCATTAAATCCCCCCCACAATTTTTTTAAAGTCAACTGACTGGGAGAAAGAGATAACATAGTAAGCCATTCCAGCAAATTTAAGAACAAAACATGCTTTTTAAAAAAACAGCATTGACTCATGCTAACTTTTACCAGTTCTGCCCACCTGCAGATAGATACATATGAGTCATAGGATGACTTGGACAGTGGATCTCCTGAGCATTTTCCCTAGAAGGGATTTTAAATGTCCAGGAGAGTCTCTCAATGCAAGGCTGTTTTTCTGTGCTCCTCAGAGGATGACCAAAATATTCTACTAAGAATAAAATGTCTAGATCAGTTTGGTCAGATTTTAAATGGGGGGGGGGGGGATCTTAGCTTTTTGCTAGAACCCCAAGATCCTCCAACTCTTAGCCAGTTGCCAATGACTATATGCTTAAAATGTGTCCCATTTTGGTGGGGGGTAGGGGGAGTGGGATATAAATAAAATTAAATGAAATAAGTAGGATGTCTCTGAGCACACTGTAACCCTAGAAAGTTTAAAGTATCAAAAACAGAACTAAACTCACAGTACTTTCACACAAAAATCCACTGATGTGTATCCCAAATGATCAGCATTTTTTCAAACAAAGTTAGAAGGAAAGGTTATTTTGTTCTTCCAGTTATAAACAATTGGAAGCCAGAAGCCATTTCTAATCCCCTGCAAATCACCTCAGTCTACTTCTGGTAGCCAAACTGGTATAATGTATGTTACAAGCATCAGTACCTGGTTTCACATGTACTGCAACAGCCTTTATAATGTGATATATGAAAGCTAACTATGTTGGACATACTGTCTTCATCAAATATGAGCTGAGCCACAGATTGTCTTTCTGCTTTCTCACGAGGTGTTCTTCAAAGGAACTGATTTGGGGATACCTTGCCAACACATTCCTGGAATAGATGCAAGAATCTGACATCAAGCCAATTATCATTAATGGAGCAAAACTATAAGACAAGGCTAGATTACATGATACTCCAGTGTTCTTTACTCTCTCAGAGGTGGATTATGGCTTCAACCACAGCTATTCTATTTCTTGCTTTGCATATTTCTGCTCTGAAGTGTCAGATGTTCTGGAAATAGTCTTTCCTAATCTTCTCTGCTTCCTGTCTTGCAGGATGCTCATCTGAAGTCCACATGGTTCCAAATGCAGTCCTGGACATGGCAATTGCCTCTTTGTTTTATTATTTAATTATTTAATATATTGCCCACCTTTCTCCTAGGACAGAAGTTGCTGCTCCGCAGCCTCAAGTAATCTAGATGTAACTTTTCCATTCTCTCTATTGCTCTTCAAATTCAGATTGCTACAGTCTTTTCTTTTAATAGAAACAACTGTCCTGAATAACAGCTATAAACCAGCATGGTGTAGTGGTCTAGGACTAGGTTGGACTAGGACTTTGGGAGACCAGGGTTTGAATACCCACTCAGCCATGAAACATACAGGGTGACCTTGGGCAAATTACACACTGTCAGTTTAAGAGGAAGTAATAATGAACCTCCACTGAATAATTCTTGCCAAGAAAATCCTAGCTGGATATGTTTTCATAAATCAGAGTTGACTTGAACACATATAACAACAACAAACCTGTTTAGGAGTAGCTGTTCTGAATAATAGCAAATGCTGGGGTACCTAATGACTAAAAATGGCACTCTGGGCTAAAGGCACTTTGTATATTAAAGTTAATTACTTCATTTAATTTTTTGAACACCTCAGAGGTGTTTATTATTTATGTCTAGTTTCATATATGGTATGTATGTAGAAATGTGAACATTCCATATGTCCTCCAAGGAAATCAAAGCACGGTACTGTCAAAGAATGCAAAAGTTTTAAGTTGGCTTCCCAACCATGTATTAGTCAGGGGTTAAACTACACTACTTAGATTGAAAGAAAAACTACAAATACCTTCAGAGTTTTTATCATTCTTTATGGCCACTTTGTTACAGGTGTCCAAAATGCTGGTGTGATACATACGGCCCAAAAGGGCCGTCCCTGCACTGTAATTAGGGTTGGGGAGTGCGTAGCAACTGCACGCTCCCCAACCCTAGCACGTATGGGTGGCACCGTGTTTACAGTGTGCTGTCCATATGTGTGTGCTGCCATGATGTCATGGTGTGCACTGCGTTTAGACGGCATGGCGGGTGCCTGCCATCATGGTGCCAAAGGCGGTCGCCTGGGGTGCCCTGTCTGCGGCACGGAAAGGACCTCCAAAACAGAGCTCCTTTCCCTCTGGTGCATTGTTCCCATGGCAAACAGATTGCCATGGGAATGAAGGCAGGGAGAAAGAGGCCAGGCGGCCCCTTTCTCCCTTGCCTCCCCTGGTCGAGCTGTCCTTGGGGTATGAAGCCCCTAGGACAGCCCTTTCCAGGCCATGGGGAAGGGACATTTTGCCCCTTTTTAGTGGCCTGGATAAGCGGTGGATTGGGCACTCTGGGGGAGCTGGTAAGGCTGCCCTGGCACCAATCCGCCGCTCAAAGGGGCGTCTACAGACTGCCCTTTTGGGGCAGTCTGAAAAGCCCCATTGTTTATGATTTATATCCTGTTTTTTTAATAATCCAGAACTCAAGGCAGCTTGCAAAAATTAAAAACAGATACAGCTAAAAAAATTATAAAAATATAATTAAACAATCAACAGAATTAAAACAATCAATAGAATTAAAATGGCCAGACTTCAAAAAAGCCTGCCAGAACATAAAAATCTTCACCTGCATATGGAAGGATAGCAAGGAGAGTGCCAGTCTAACCTTTTTAAGAACATGACTATTTTAAAAAATATTTCCACAAGTTGGATCTACCATATCCAAAATGCTTGGGATCAGAAGTGTTTCAGATTTCAGATTTGTTCAGATTTTGGAATATTTGAAAATATTTTGGAGATGGAACCCAACAACAGATTCATTTATGTTTCATATACAACTTATATTTCCACTTTCATGTTGTGAACTAGCAAACAAAAGCATCACAGCTGTTGCAGGTGGCTGATGGGCTCCCCGGAGGTATGGGAGCCCAAAGAATATGTATCTGATAACTAGTGCTTACCACCATCACCACTGCTGCCCTGTACTATTTTATATATAAGCACTTCAGCATCCACAATCCATCATATGAGGTCAGGTGTGAAATTTTCTACTTGATTTTGAATTTTCAGATTAGGGATGGTTAACTTGTATAAACAGCAGAGTACATTATGAAAGATCTCCTAACAATGAGACTTCAGTGACCTGTCAAAACAGAAACAGAACGACAGACAGATGACAAAAGGTTTTCATCTGCCTATGGAGGGATAGCAAGGAGGGTGCCAATCTAACCTCTCTGAGAAAGGAGTTGCAGAGTCTGGAAGCCATCACTGAGAAGACCCTCTGCTGTGTTCCCATAATATGCATCCGTAAAGATGATAAGACAGAGAAGGGCCTTCTCAGAAAAACTCACAAAACAGACAAGCTCATATGAAAGAATATAGCCCTTCCTATCTACACTTCTATAATTCTATTTGTGTTATGATCCTAAAAGAAGATAGCTTAACATCTGCTAACATGTTCTGCCACACAAAACAAGGGCAACCCCCCCCCAAGTTCTTTAAAAATGACAAAGAAGCAGAATCACAAGAATATTGTATTTTATATTGCACTTGGGACTTCATTTTTTATGGATTTGTAGCCACTGACACTTTTTTTAAAAAATGCAGCAATTGAAAATGTGCTACTAGCCAAGCTATAACTCAGATTTAGATTACTTAGCTACAGTCCTAAGTATCATCTCTATTCTACCTTTATGAGTTTTTTGTCTTTTGAAAAAAAATGCAATAAAATGCTAGGTCAGACCACTGAAATGAGCTAAGCAGGCAGCTGGCCTGTACATTCCTCCCTGCAGGCTTTGCCTCACAGGACACTCCTGTCCTATTCTTCCTTCTGTTCTCGTGCATCAGTCCATCCTCCCCTCTTGAGAGGGAGGCTGTCAAGCACATTGCATTGTAAACAGTGAGATGAAATGACTTTGTGCCACTGACCAATGAGCAGTAGCTAGAAGCCAGTAAATGCATGTCACTCCTTCCCTATATCCAGTTCCAAAGACGAAAGCTGAATTTTCTGCTTGACTAATGTAACTCTGCTCTTTTACCATCATAGGAAAATCTCTGTACTTGACAGGCAGACTATAATAACCCCAAAAGTTCAAAGTTGGCAGGGGGAACTCTAAGAGGGCTTACAGTGGGGTTTATTGTACTATTCCAATCACTCCCCATCCCTTTAGAACCTTAGTCTAGAATGTATGCAACCCTGCTCTAAAATAAGAAAATCCTTTCAGTTCTGAGGGTGTAAGTGTACTGCACCTAAGTGTCCAATGTGAATTGGTGTGCATTTTCACACATACACATTGATGGCTAATTGTCTTCACTTTCCTATGCAAATTTACATCTATTCACTCTCCCTCTGCCAAAAAATATGCTATATATATATATATGCAGCTATATGAATGCATGCCAAACAGATGGATGGCCACACACGCAATAATGAGCATTTCTGTAGATTTCAATGGATACTCCAGTAACAACCACAGTCTAACCCCATGGAATTTTTTTCGGGGGGGGTGCACTTGCAAAAAGCCCAAACTACTGTGAATCGCATGTGGCCAGATCAGGTTCTATTCAGCTAGAATGAGGAGTAATTTAAAAGTGTGGACTAGCCTTAAGAAGTCTGAATGCAGTTAAGGTTTTTAGAGAGAGTCAATCCATTAACTGATTGAAAGCAATAGATAATAGTGCCTTGGACACACTTAGAACATTATGAATACAAAGTGTTTAAAAAGATTCCAGCATAGCCAGTGTTTCTAAAATTACAGCTAATACAATTTTGTTAAATTGTTTTTTTCAAACCTGAAAGGCCATCAGGCAAAGAGCTTATGACAACCTTCAAAACTGTCTTTTGAGAAGCTAGTTGTAAGTAATGCATGCTCACAAAACCCAACCAAAACTAGTTGTACAGAAGGCATTGCTCCAAGACAAAAAAAAAACAGTATGGAGACAAAACATGCTCCAATATTCATAAATAATTTCAACATAAATTTCCTTCAAACAAAATAAATTATCCATCATGAGGAAAACCTAATAAATAGCACAACTTGATAATTGTAAATATCATAAAAATGTAAAATTTCCCAGTTGCACCCAGCCTTGGTCATTTCTATCACAAGGCTATTACCACTGTTTGAAAACTATCAGAACATTGTCCTCTATTTAAAGGACTATCCAATCCAAATCCAGGTTAAAGAACTACAGTATAAGAAATAAGAGCAGAAGTCTTGAAGTCTCCCAGTTAACATTCGGAGAACAAAATAAGTAGGAACATAGGTCACAGCCTTCCCCATTGGGTGGCATGTACCGGATAGGAATTTAAATTACACAAATTCTTTCTAATTTTGCATCTGTACTTAGAAATTACCATACACTAATATTATGTAAATCTATGTTATATTTTGCTCTCTTTTGATGATGATATTTCCTCTATTTATTAGCAAAATCTTAGTAGCCACCTCACATGGAATATCTAAGGCTAGTGCTTTTCACAATGAATACAAAAATAATAACTTCCTTACAATATACGCATAGGCACATGTCATTAAAATTCACACTTTTGTAAGGAATGGTGTAATTTTGCCCAAGTTAGAAAATAAAGTTGTCATAATTCATATGCAAGTTAGACCATCCACATGCTGCTTGCTTAATAGGACTCTTGAGTGTTTGCTAAACTAGTAGAGCATCTAAAACAAGATTAGATTTCAAGTATTTCAGTCTTTATGAAGTCCCATATCACATTTGATACACAGCAACTCAGCGGGAATTCCAATTCAACCCACTTCTGGAAGAGAACAAGAAAAACTGGAGAATGTTAAATAGAGATTTTTATGTGTATAAAATTAGATATGGTGAGGCCTCACAGAACTCTTACATGGTTCTACTGCATTTCTTTTTTATTCCTTTCCTTCTGTTGATTCAAAGTATTTGTCTGCTCACCCTGATGTTGTCTATTCTAACTAGTAGCTACTCTCCTAGGTCTCAAGTGGAGAGAGCTCTTAACTATCACATGCTATCTCTCTAAATGTAAATGGCAGGAACTAAAGTTTGGACCTCCTGCATGCAGCCGCCCCTTTTCACCCTGGATCAGTGTGACAGCAACTGCATGCAGCAGCACCAATCCACTCCCTGGAGGGAGCAAAAAGAAGCCGCCCCAAGTGGCCCCATGGAAGAGGCATCACAGCCATGTTGGCATGCCACAATGACACTGCTTCCATGCTGCACCATTTGGGCACTGCACTACAGTGGCGTTATTGTGGCATGCGCCATGTAAAAGGGTGCACACTAAAATGGTGCCGTGGTAGTGGGGTCATGGTGTCGAGCATGCAGAAGCTACACTGTAACTCTGCCCACAGGCTGGCATTTTTTGCCGTTCTATACAGGGCTTATCTTACGTAGATAAGGGGTGTTCTGTTCTAGGGCACAGGTTCATAAATCTGTGGCCTATGAACTCTTGGGAGCCTCCTGTTTATCTGTACCAGTTGAATTGCATGTATCTGGTGAGGGAGTCTTCTTAAGAACTTCTTAACCTAGGAGAATCTGAAAAATTCATTCAGTCCACATTTCAGTGTGAACTTACCAAACTTATACTTAAAGGACTTGGCTCTGCTGTAGGCTATATTTCGAGTATTCCTTGTCTAAGAAAACCCTATGAAATTCAAGGTTTCACCATAAGTTGACAGGTGAGTTGAAGTCACATACATTCCACGCACACCCATTGAGTCAAAGAACAACTAGACTTATTTCAGAACATGTACAAAGGCTGCAAAAAACACAGAAGTTTCCAAAAAAGAAAAGAAAAGAAAAGAACTTGTGTATACATATAAAAATGTGTCTTGGTTAGGACGCCAACTTCCATGCTCAATTTAATTCCCCAGTTCCAAATAAGGATTGCACTGAAACATTTTACAGTGCTACCAGGAGGAGTAAACAAACTGGCATCAGTGACAGAAACATATGGGCAGCTGTCAGAATAGAAAGCCTGAGCAACATTCTCACCTCAGACTCTAACTTGGAAAAGGAACACCAGCAGAACCAGAGGCAATGCACCAAAAATGAATTTGGGCTTCAGCCTGGTGGATTGCAAGCCCTTGACTGAGAGAACATGGAACATGTACCTCCATAGTCCAAAACCTTGTAGCCCTCAGCCCTGAAGGCATTAACCCACCTCTCCTGCTAGAGAATTATATCCTCATGTTGGTTCATCAATGCTAGCGAAGTCTGGAGAGAATCTTTGAGGAAGAAGTGCTATGCTCCAGACCAGAGGCCTACCTTGTTCAAGGCTTTCTGTACTCCAAGAAGTTTTAGAACCTGGGAAGGGTAGCTTCAGTCAATTGTAGGCTTTATCAGAGCAAGTTTTTCATTGGAATTTTCCATTACGTAGCTTTGCCCTACCTTCAATGTGCTCTGTAGCCTTGTGGGCTTTGAATCAAGGTAAAAACAAGATAGCAGCACCTGTCAAGACCTGGACCTCATCAGGCATTTCCTGGTTTTCTCTGGATTAATTCTCGTTTGGATCCCATTTGCCCCCTAGTGTGATAATGACCCTACTTGAACAATTTGCTGCTGCTGCTGCTGCTGCTTTTCCTTGCCCTTGCTACTGTATCAGAAAACACACAGACACAACAAGAACATGCAACTCCAGGGCAATCGAGAAACATAGAAGAAGGAATGTGGTGGCAGCAACCAGAAGCAAGAGCTCATGACAGCAATACATAGAAATCCAGCCTTCAGCCAGAAAAATCCAAAAAAGCTCTTATGGAAATTTCCATTCTGGTATCTGTTCCTGTTATTTACTCACCACTTCCCTCAAGGCCCAGTTCCTACCACTGTGCGATGCTGGCGAAGAGGTGCCACTGGAGCTAGCACCCACTCACTCCTCTGCCATGGGAAGAGTTCAATCTGTGAAGCACCACATGAATGAGTAATCTGTAAATTGTCTCAGACCACTCTAACGCCAATTTAGAGATAACCCATTCATGTGTTGACTCATAGATCCAACTCTTCCCATAGCAGAGTGAGTAGGTGGGGATGCCCTAAATATGCTAAGGGTATCAGATCCTCTCTTGTCTTGGAATCTAAGCAGGGTCAGCCCTGGTTAGTACTTGGCTGTGCTGTAGGCTATATTTCAGAGTATTCCTTGTCTAAGAAAACCCTATGAAATTCATGGTGTCACTGTAAGTTGACTGGTGAGTTGAAGGCACATACTTTCCATGCACACCCATTGGGTCAAAGAACAACTAGGCTTATTTCAGAACATGTACAAAGGCTGCAACTTCAAAAAGATGTGATAACACCTTGGTGCACACAGTGTGGAATGGAAGGAAAAACTATAGGAGTGGAAAGAAACACAAACAAAATAAATACATGTTTGACGTATGGCTTCACAGAACCCGCTGGAGCTCTGAGTAAGGATTGTCATACTGCAGGTCAACATTGGCAAATAAAAGGATGTGTTCTATCTCAGTCTGTGTCTTAAAGAAACAAACTTACTCCTTCAAATCTGTTACTGCAATAATGTGTCATCAAATTTTTCAGCAATGGATGACTCACCAAAACCAATATATACTCTTCCTTCAAGTGCCAGGCTTCTCAGAACCATCTATCCACAGTCACTTGGGCATTGTGCTTGGAAAGCAATCTGCAAAGCAGTTGGGCATTTACATTTGGTCAAAAGAAAGATAAACAGGGAGACAGATGCAGCCTCATCCCCCCCCCCCCCCAAATAAGGCTTTATTCCTTTCAGTATATGACGGAATGTCCATTTCTGTAAATTTTACTTGCTAACCTGAAATACAGCGAATGTTTACACATGGTGCAATGTTGGAACTGCAGGTGAACCATAAAGACTTTATTTCCCATTGGATCCTATCAGGGAATTCCTTCCAATTTTATCTTCACATTTCTTGGAGCTTTAAATAAAGTTCAGTGTCAGAAATCCTCTGTTTCATGTCTAATGCCCTCATCTTCTATCATAAATATTCTATCTTATATTGAACCTCATGCTGTTTCTTCCTTATGTCACACCAGGGTTGGGCTACCTATGGCCCTAAGGCCCTCAGCCTAATTTCAAAAGCCCTCTCAAAGATACCAATGGCAAGAATAATATTGCCTTCTGAGAGAGGAGAGACAGGGAGAAAGACAAGAGATATCCCATTCCCTTTTGGCTTCAGCCCTGTCCACTGCTGGCATGCAGTCCCCAACTGATGATGGTGATTATGGTGGTGATGATGAGGCCTTCTCCTCAAAACTGGAGCTCAAAGCAGCTTATAACTTAAGGCATACACACAGAGAGATAGAGAGAGAAAAAGAGAGAACTATAGGTTCCATCATCATAATGGAAACACTTGTATTCATAATTGGCATTGTTAACAGTCCCTGGAGTTTGACAATCTTCTCCAATCCTAAACATTCACCTCCAACTTCAAACCATAAATGATCAAAATTTTGAGACCTTTCTCAGTACCTCTAATACAGTAATCTATATGCTCATGGAGTTTACGGGCCTGATCATGCAGGATTCTAAAGACCAAACTGTACATTAAATAATGTGACCACCTTATTCTGGAAAAGTGAATTCTAGCTATTTGCTATATGAAATGCATTGTTTGTCTGTCATGAAACTCTCTATGGTCGAACTGATTCTCTAAATGGGTTTTTCATTTTTGTTTCTTTGCAGTATTTTAAATTGTTGACTTTCATATGTTTCCCATCCCTCTCTACATATACATATTTGCACCCCTTGCAATCTGCTTGAATTTCTTTTTCCACAGTTTATGTTCCTTTTTACTCTTGCTCAAACAAATGAAGCCTTTTCGCCTTTAATAGCTTCTTTGGCTCAACATGCAACGAAATGGTGTAGTCCATGAAACATATGCCAAAGGAATAGTATTAGTCTTTAAAGTACCATAAGACTTTAAGATGGCAAAAAATATAAGATACTGGTACTTCTCCTAGAAATGGACTCTCTTTTTTTACCACACTGGTATTCTCTTAGACTAAGTTGTGGTGGTGGTGGAAAATTGTCATAAAGTCAGCTTTGACTTATGGACACAGTTGCCTGTGTCTATTCACTGACAACTGACTCATCATCCACTTTAAAGATATATATGTGATCAATATATGTGGTCATTATTTTTGTGAGGCTGTGTGATACCTTCCCATGAAATGCTCTTAGAATCCCCTCTCTGGGATTCTGGGAAATAGATGCACCTTCTTTTTCACACTGGCATACATATGAACACTAAGGCCCCAGGCAGCACATACCCTGAGATTCATACCTTGCAGCTGCTGGTAGGAATACAGAGATGTGTTACCAGCTCACATTTTATATAAAACTGACCTACTTTGCACTTGCCAGGCCACTGTGTAAACCAGAATGGAATTATATTTCTATTCTCTTGCTTCTTCAATCCAAAAATGCATAGGATGTTATATATAAAATGTATACATTGGGAAATATTACTGGGGGAAATGTGTATATTAAAGGAAATTTCATTGAAAATGTGTGTGGATTTTGGTGTAGGCTTTTATCCCCCCAATTGCAGACTGATGTAGAAATAGGACAAAATTAACTCATGCTTGAAAAAGTGAACATTTCGGAAATCACGTCAGATTCACCCATTCCTTAACTGATGAAGTATATTTTCAGTTTTGATCTAGTGATAATCTACTGTAGGACAATTACATTTTTCTATTGTATCTCTCGCCAATTGAGCAAACACCCTCTTAGAGTTCAAATCAGTCAAAGATTGGCAATTGCACAGTAAGCAAATAGAAGGCACAATAGAACCTTCTGAAATGTATAATATGGGTCCTGAGACTCAGATAATGATCCATGGCATGAGAACTGGAGTATTCCTATTTTTGCTTACATAATGTTGAAAAATATACAGTAGATGTTGTCTGTCTGATATTTAACACTGTAAATTAACACTGTAAAAAGTTGTCCAAATTTATGCTTCAGAAATACAAGAAGGAAATGTGCAAAACTGTTAACTACCCTCATCTTTTTATAGAAGTGCTTCTGCTTAGGGTTCCTGACAGACAAGACAGGCAGACAAGTTCTTCTCTGGAATATGATAAGTTCTTAGATCACAGACAGGCCACGTTGCCTCCTAATGTCACTTTAAGTTTAGAGAAAAGGGTCTCAATGGGCCATGCCTCCCCAAATGGCCAATTGTGCCTTTAAATTTTGGCCAATATTTTGAAACACACACACATTTATTTGGGGGTCCTAGAGGAACTCCTGCAAACCTAGACTCAATATTCCACACGTATACTATAAGCTCAAGCAAATTTTCTCTCAGTTCACATCTTACTACAGTCAGCCCTCCATATCCATGGATTCTTTATCCATAGATTCAGACATCCATGCCTTGAAAATAGTGTGTGTGTGTGTGTGTGTGTGTATACATACACACACACACATGTATGTGTTCCAGAAAGCAAACTTTGATTTTGCCATTTTATGCAAGGGACACAATTTACATAATTTTGTATCTGCAGGGGTTCTGTTCCAGACCCCTCCCATGCAGATGGCAAATTCTGTGAGACCTCAAGTGCCATTCTCCTCAAAGGTGATGTGACGTGCACGTGCCATCACTGAGCAGAAAGGGCAGGTCCATCTGAAAATGCTCCAATACGCAGGTGTCAAGCTCGCAGATAGGAAGAACTGACTGTTAATAATGGGATTTGAGCATCTATGGATTTTTGTATCCATGGGGGGGGGGGAGTTAGGTGATCCTGGAACCAAATCCCAGCTGATACTGAAGTCACGCTGTATTCCATATGCAACATGGACAGCCCTCAGTGGGCTTGGAGATCGGGAGTTGTACCCTTTGTTATTGTCAGTGGTGAAATGTGTTTGTGTTTAATTATTAAATTTGTGCTTTCTCAAGGTTTCCCCAAGCATACTAATATCTCCTTTTTTTCTTCTTCTTGGTGGCCCTGTAGTGGATCAGTTTTTATCAGCCTTCAATCACTGAGTTTGTTAATAGTAGCAATAAAAACTGATATAATGGGGTTGCCAGTTCCAAACTTAAGAAAGTTCCTTTAAAAAGCTACCTAGAAGGCAGAACTTGGATATTATTCCCCAAACTCTGATATTATTTTTCTCTGTCAAATTGTCAACTACTTCTCTCTCTTTCAAGTCCTACTCAGGCATTTAACTAAGCATGCGTATAATATCACACCATGCAGTCCTGCTCTCAACGCTGCATGCTTATAGCAGAGCACCCCTAAAAGTCAGCCACAGATGTTCATGTGCTTCAGCTCCAGTATGTGTTCTAACATAAACATTTACCAAATATACTCGTGTACAAGTCGATCTCATGTATAAGTCAAGGGAAGGTTTTAGGGGCAATATAATGGATAATGAATTTTGATATGACCTGTGGATAAGTCAAGGGTAGAATTTAGGAGACAGAAGGTTTTAAGATCAGGTTGGAAGTGGAGGGGGGGGGAAAAGAAGCTTGGTCATCAGAGGAAATGCAAGTAGTAGTAGGAAGAGAAGCAAAGGTTTTAAGATCAGGTTATAGTGAAGGGAAAATGGGGAAATGCAAGGAGGAGGAGGAGAAGGAAAGGTTTTAAAATCAGCTTGAAAGTGGAGGGGAAATGAGGAAATGCAAGGAGGAGGAAGAGAGGAGGAGGAAAGGTCTTGAGTTTTTTATGAACAATACTGCTGTTTGTTATTGTTGTTGTTAACTGCCCTCCAGTGGATCTCAACCCATGGCGACTGCATTGACCTGTCAACCTCAGATTTTAGGGTCAATTTTTGGGCCTAAATTTCTCAATTTATAGTTGAGTTGGAAGCCCAAATGTACACATGTATCTTTTTAGCAACTCTTAAATGTATGAGAGCCCTCTCAGGGTTTATCTCACATCCACAGAAAATAAATATAAAAATCTGAATATTTTCCCTCCAGAACAAATGTATTCCAATGGGTCCAGTAGTAAGGAGTTTGGTTGCTCCTTTTTAAACCTGATCTGGCTCTAAAGAAGCATCCTGCAGCTCTATATATCATTTTGCATATATCATTTTTAGCTGGCTAATCCCAGAGGAGTTTCATTATCCCAGCCGCTAGCAAGTGAATTTTCCTCTCCTTCTCCTCCTCTTCCTCCTGGGGGAATTAAAGCAACAACAACCTTGACTGACTTGTGCCTCTGACCCAAGGCAGGCCTCTCTTGTTTGCCAACAGCTTCCCTCAGGTCCTTTATTACTAGGGTGGAGGAGGGCTTCAAAAGAGTGAGGACTATGTTAATGAGTCCCATATTAGAATCTGACAGCTAATGGGGCAAGAGAATTGCTGCAGGCACTCTCTGCTCCCTCTCAATTCGAAAGGGTGGGGAACAACAGCAAATGAACGACTTCCAGTCGCTTACTTCTCTAGCTATTAGCTGAAAAAGAGGGTCACAGCATCAACTCAACCTCAACCTATTAATGGCTCACAAGATTTAATAAAAAAAATGGTGAGGGACAAATAGGTCAAGGGCTTGTTCCACAATTCAGATGTTTAGGCTACAGCTGCATTAAGCAGTTCCTTTTTGGGCGAGAAAGAATGAGGCAAAGGTGCCCCTCCTTATTCCATTTCTTCCTCCTTTAGCATTCAGATGCTGCAGATGTGTGTAGCTGTAGATCTGCAGCTCATCCACAGAAAGAGCAGAAGTACTGCAATACTTAACTTGTTAGAATAACAGTTTTAATCAGCTGGAAAGACATCCCAATGTCAAGCATCGGATGAGTATCTACAACATTATGTGTCTGCATCATCAAAAAATGCTTTTGCTACAGAATGTAACTTTTGCTCACATGCAAAAGTCACCAATAGGCTAATGATTTAAGTAATCAAAACTCATATGATTAATCAATTAAGAAATTCTTTAACTGGATTGTATCCTTGCTTCTAACCCTAAAACCCTAAAGAAATATATTGAAAATGTCTCTGTTTCTTTACAATCAGATGTTGTACTTTTCCTTCCTTCTACCTTTCCTATCTTTCTGCCCTTCCCAACTCACTGACTAAGGAGCATGAGAAGAAGGCATCACATTTTACACAAGGTAATTTGCTTCTACAAAGTGACCCAGAAGCATCACTCAAGATAGAGTTCAATACCAATTAAATTTTTTCTAAAGGTCACATGCTGAACACTGTCCTGAGAATGATTTCCCTGTTAATGTGTTTGTAACATAATTCTATGGTGTATGGGAAGCTATCTATTCAAGAAATCAATATAGTTTTAACCAGGAATGGAGAATACCATTCATTTCTCTAGCTCTGCTAGTATGGAAGTGTCTTTATCAGCCTCTTTGCCCAAATTTCATCCTTTGGGCAGTCTGACGTTCATGTTTTGTTTTTGAAGTAAAAAAGGCTTGTGGGTGCCATTTTGAAGCACTTCCCAAACTCAGAGCTACCTGGTTCCTATGCTAACTGAAAAATGAAAATTCTCAGAGGAGTGAAATACATGGACATCACATGGACACCATCAAACGATCTCTCAAAATAACTGCCCTTCCCTTGACTCCCAATGGAATACAGAACCTAAGAAAGCACTACTGGAGCAGGGAAGAAATAACTGGAGGAAACTGTGTCTTAATTTAAAGACAATGTTGGGTTTGTTACTGTTAGGTTTCCTGCTTACCATACCTAATCCAAAACCATAAATTCTAAGCCTGAAATTCCCCTTCATATGGAAGTTCTGGAGTTGAACAATTCCTGACCTCTCTTTTCTCTCTCTCAGTCCATTTAAGCTGGGACTTAAGTTTGTGTTTCATTGAAGCAACATAGTAAACAATGCAAAATTGCTTGAGCTACATTGAAAATACGATTCTGTTCTAGTCAATTCTATTATAGACATGAGTGCCTGCTTAAAGTGAGCAGGGTAAATAGTAGCTGCCTCCAGAATCCCTTACTGAGCAGGCATGAACAAAACAACAGAGAAAAGGGGAAGCAGATTAGCTTGCCTCACCAGCTCACCCACCCATGTTTAAAGAGCATCAATCTGTTAGTCTGGCTGACAAAATGGAAATCATAAGAAAAGCTGGCCCTGTTGAAAGAAAGAAAAACTATCCATCCTTAAGTATATCTTTTGGCAGAAGCTTTCAAGTAGTCTCCAGAAGGTTCACAAGGTTTTCAGTTAGTTCTTTCATTTCACCTCTGCACAATAGTTTTAGATAAAGTTTGCTGGACTATGTTGAACTGCTCTTTTTTTGTGTGAGTTGTAGGAATCCATCCCTATTATTTCCATGTTATTTCTGCCTCTAACATCAAATTTTCTGCTAAGTGAGATTTACCTGTATATTCACATACACACAAATACACACACACGTTAACAGGAAAACTGTATATACAGTTAAATGGAAAGAAGCCTCAATAGGACTTCTCAGTAGAGATACACAGGGTGCATTTACACTGTAGAAATAATGCAGTTTGATAGCACTTTAGGTGACATGTCTCCATCCTACAGACTAGGGATTTACAGTTTTGTGAGGCACCAGCAGTCTTTGGCAGATAAGGCTAAAGACTTTGTTAAACTAAACTCCACAATTCCATAGGATGGAACTACAGCACTTAACATGGTGCCAAACTGCATTATTTCATCAGTGTAGATGCACCCCTACAATTGCAGTTTAAGGTTCCTAGTATTTTTAAATGTTATTTGAAAAGCAGTCTTAAGATCTTGTATGCAATCTAGCATTTTAAATTTATTTTTAAAATATTTTTGGTGTGGGCAATATTTTCTGTGAAGTAGTTCAGGAAACAGAGAGAGAAAGAGAGAGAATTTTACTTTCTTCTTCTAAATTTCATCTTTGATTATTTATGTTTTTTTAATATTTCTAGTCTAGAAGCCCTAGATCTCTTTGCATGGAACATGAGTCTAATTACCTACATGAGGTGTCTGAAGCACCTACTGTACCTTTCATCACAGGATCTAGCATCTTTGATGAATATTTTCTAAGACTGAATCTAACACCAATAACATCAATGATTGAAATCATACTGTCTTCTGTTAGTTGAAACTTGCATAATAATCCTTACTGCTCTTTTTCATATGCAGGCAGCACAAACCCTGTATTAATATTTTTAAGTAGCCATTTATGTTTAAACTATAGCAATTCAGACAACAGGTTGTGTGGATGTGCATGTGTTCATGAGCATGCACACATACACCATATGACCTCTTGCTGATATATTAACATCAGTATTTAGTGAAACTGGTGTGCTAGGAAAAATAAAAACTATGAGTCTTGCTTGGGAAGGATCCTTTTTTGGACTAGCAAAAATTTAACTTTTTCAAGCTATGAGTAGCAGGATTTTAGGTGTGTCACACAACAGATCATATGGGATGGAGAGATGAAATGTTTCACGTAGCCATGGCTACTATGAAATTTCACAAAGTGAGGGAAATGTCATTCCATTCCTATTGTGCCTCAAGCAGCAAAATGTTCCATTCCACCCTGGTTGGCTCCCCTACCAATGCACTAGGAGATTTAAAGCTAAGCACTTGTCTTGAGTTGAACATTTACCCAATCTCCACAGCTTGTAAAGTAAACTTTTCAGACCACAAACATCTAAAAGAAGCAAGAAAACCAGAACCCTCCATCTTAGGACTGAGAACCATGAAAACGCTGAGTCAGTCTCAGAATTTCCTAGGACTGAGACATTGTTTACACTGGGCTATCCCAGAATTTGTATATCCTAGTACTGAGAGATCAGTTAACTTTTTTTTTCATTGCACCCTTGGGTAGCAAAGCTCACTTCTTGAAAAACATGAGACCTGAGAATTTTTCAAAATCAATCTGTTGTGGCAAACTGCTAGTCTAAGCCTAGAAGTATGCATTTCTGTGCCGTGTACAAACAAATTACTCTGCCCTATTTCAGAGGAACGAACTGGCAAACCACCTCTAAATATTCTTTGCCTAAGAAAACCCTATGATATTCATGGGGACAACAGACAACATGAAGGCATATTTACATATACAGAGGGAGGAGAGAGGGACCCAAGCACATGTTTGGTGGCTCCTTGATTAGCAGAAAAGTGGGGGAAAGGACTAGATTAATAGCAGAGAGCCTGGAGCCCTTTCAGAGCTATCCCAGTATTGGATCTACTTAGCCTGGGGTCATTAATCATTTAAGATAAATTGCCCTGGATAAAATAGTCCATTCCTGTACTGCCCAGGCAAATTCTGGAGGTTTGGACATCCTGTTGAGACAAGCTATACCTAGGGGGAAACTCTAAGACTTTTCACAAGCCTCCTGGGCTACCATAGTTCCATTTCATTTTGATCATTCCTTCATGTCTCCAGGCTGCAAGCTTTCTGAATTACATACAGTCACTGCACAAAATCTTCCTTCAGACTGTATTTATCTGGAGGGCAAAGCAGACAAGACTTTCTTGCCCCAAACAAGATTCTCTGCCCTTCACCAATTTTGCAGGACCAACTGAAGATATGTCCAAGTTATCCCATGAGAGTAAATTAGGTTTGTGGCTCCTTGCAGATATCCTTCTAGGTTTCTCTGTCAAAGCTGCCTGCTGTTAATGTACTTGCACTAGCTTTTATATCACTCAAATAGGCAGAGAGATGTTAAATGTGCAGATTTTCTGGCTTTCTAGAGCTCAAAAATCGAGCATTTTGGAAGACTCTTTCATTTTCAACAACAAAAAGAGGAGGGAAAATGCTTAAAGGTGATATAAAAACTGATATTTGTGTGTGTGTGTTTGTGTGTGTGTTTGACAGCTCTTTTTCAAAGCTACTTGGCTTTTACAGTTTATTCTAAAGAGCAGAATGTCTCACAGATGTTATAAAATGGGCAACAATATATGTGTACAGAGATCAGGTGTGTGGCCCTGCCTTGGGTCAGAAAACAGTGAAGAAACAAGCTCCGTGTCCTGCTATCCATGTAAAGTGCTATCTTTTGTTATTGGTTTTCTCCTTTTTTAATCAGGAGTGTAGAGGCAAAGCATGGAACTGGGGAAGGGGAAAATAAAAGTTAATTGTGTGTTTCACAAATGAAGCTATCTAAAGAGAGTGCCTGTAAGACCAGGGTCTAAAATTAGCTGCACCACTGTAGAGAATGTATGCATGCACATCTTATGTGAACACAGACCCTATCCAAAGAAAACAAGCACTGTGAGGAGGATAGGAGAAGGACCAGGGAGACACAATCTCCCTTGATCTCCCTATCCTGTCTGCCACAAGCTAATTGCAGTGGTTTCCCGATATCTTCCCAGGAAACCACATTTCCTTTGTTCATTCATTTTCTTTCTCCCAGCCTAAGAAATTGCCCTTCAGAAAACTATAAACTCAAAACACAGGAGTTACTGTTTCAAAAACATAACCTCAGTCTTCTATAGCAGCACTGACTGTTTTCCTTTCTCCTGTGAACTGGTGGTTGTTCTCTTGTTTCTGGATTTCATTTCCAATAGTGCAGCTGGGATGAGTATTTGATATCATTCTGCTTTCTGCCCCTTGCTCTGTGTAAAAAAGGGGTAATGCAGATATACGATAAAGATAGAGATATATGATGAGCTATTAATTTTCAGCGTCTCTCTCGCTTTCGGGCTCTCTGTCTTGCTCTCCTTCCTGTCCCCTTCCCATCTGCAAATTTTAATTTTTCCAAGGGCACCAGCTGCATCATTGCTACATATACAATATGACATAGCTGAAGGAAGCCTTAGTCAAAGCAACCACCAGGGATCCTGAGGGATTATAACAAATTATACACCTAGTCTGAATCCTTTAAAAATTGAACTTATGGCAGAGGAGCAAATGCAGGTGAGCATATACCACAGTTTATGAAAAATCTGCAGAACTGATATTAAACAGCATTTCAAAGCAAGATTGTCAAGTCGTGTCTGACTGTAAGGGGTGGTGCTCATCTCCATTACTAAGCCAAGGAAGCCAGCATTGTCAAAGACAACTCCATGGCCATGTAGCCAGGATGTCTGTATGGAATACTGTTAACTTCCCACCAAGGTGGTACCCATTTGTCTACTTGCACTATTATATGATTTTGGACTGCTAGATTGGCAGAAGCTGGGAATAGTAGTGGGAGTTCACTCTATCATGCAGTGTTTGGATCTCAAACTGCCAATAGGGTGATTGTCAGAGTCAGTATTTTGATGGCTGAGCCACTGCATTCATTAAACTGCTTAGTAATCACTTAATTTCCCTCCCCAGCACCTCTTTCACCTACCTGGGGTGCTTTCTCTCTCCCTGAAACCCAATGCCCTCTTCCTCCTCCTCCTCTTTTTCTCCTTCTACCCTCTTTCAAATTTTATAGAGTTTGACAGTCCTGCTGAGGAAAGGTTGTACCAGAATGTAATTGTCCATATCTGACCAAAGTGGGGCTACCTAGAGGTATGGTGATGCTGCTTCACTGCACCTTCCTCACTGATAGTTAGAGATGTCTCCCACTCAGTGAGGGAATATGGTACTTCAGGCTACAGAAAGGTTTTAATTTAATTACCATTCATTCATTTTACCATGCTCACTCCTAGGATTTTCTTACTATGCATGACAAGTGTCAGGTGTCCAGGTTTCATAATCTTGGAGCTATGCAAGAAATGCAGGCACACTCTCATTTATTAGTGCAGGTACACCAAATATAACATTCAAGACAGAAGAAAAGAAAGACAAACACAATGAACTGAAGCAGGCCTGTAGTGAAAATCTGTCTCCCAGCTGTCTACCATTCTTATCTCCCAACTGTCCAAATGTGCTTCCAGAGATTGCTCAGAATCAATAGCATGGAACAGAAAAAACAAAGTGTTATGTCAAAGATGATTTACTGCTTTTTGAAGGAATTCTGAACCACCATCCTTAGATGAAACAGTAGCTATACCATCCACAGTGATTCTGAACTATAGATGTGTACAATATAGATTGTTTGTGCTCTAGGTCAAAATGCTAACCACCTGCAAAACCACTATATCTCAGAGTTGTTGAGGAACAATTTTTGAATTGAACAGGTGGTGAAGTTGGAAAGGATATAGATATTTCTATATTTACAAACTAGAACATCTGCTTTCTACAAACTGAAAACTGCAGATTTTCTGGGATGGAGGGAAAAGATGCTATTCAAGATCTTTTCAGAACAAAACTATGTATGAGATGTAATCAGCCTTGATAACTAAAATGGGTGTTTTTTAAGCATTCTACAAAATATAAGATTTAATCATGGCTAAATCGGTACTGCAGATTTCTTCTCAGAATAGAAGCATACAATTTTTGTTTGGGAGCAAAAAAAATTAAACTATTGTCACTTAATCCGCCAATTTCTTTTTTCTTTTTCGCATAAGTGCAACATGATTAAGTCAAACGTCTTGAGATAAATCAGCAATTCTCAAGTCTAAACACTCCTATTATTAAATATCATTCACACAAAGAATGTTTATGTTAATCTTAAACTATATATAATCCCCTGTCCTGTATCCATTCACTCTGAAGGTAGCTGCCACACAGAGGTAAATGGCACTGCTCCAGAACGAATGGTTTCATTGCTGCCAATTCAGCGTTGAGAGTGTTTAAGCTGCTCCCTTAGCTTCTTTAAGAACATAAGACATTTCATGCTGGGTAATGATTCATCTAGATCTACTCTTAACCCCCTCCCTGGTTTCAATGCAACTACGAAAGATCACAAGCAGAGCATGATAATGGCTACCTCACATCTTCGGTCCCTAGCTTTCATGACATCTGTTAGCAGTAGCATTTTTTTTTCCTTTATAAATTAAATTCATATTGATTCATTCTCCATTTTAGGCCCCAATTTAGAAGTTTTTTTAATGACATATTTTAAAAGATACAGTGGATAGGGAAAAGATGATTAAGATAAGCAAAGAGAATATGAAAAGGTGGGCACTTTCATCATCAAAAAGGAGGACACTAACTTGCATAAAATTTGCAAATTCACATTTAAAAATAATTACTTTAATTTAAACAGAAATAAGCTTTCAAGATTACAACAAAGCTTTTAAATGTGTGGATCATGAGAAATTGGGAGAAATGGGAGTGCCACAACATGTGATTATCTTGCTCTCTACTCTGGACAAGAGGCCATTGACAAGACACAAGAAACCCAATGGTTTCCCATCAGCATGGGAATTAAGCAAGGCTGCATTTTATCATCCTATCTTTTTAATTAAAATGCAGAACATATCATACAGAAAGCAATATTAGACCAGAGGACGCAGATATAAAATTGGAGAAAGGAACATGAACAGTTTAAGACATGCAGATGACACCATGTTGTTTGTAGAAAACAGCAAAGATTTGGAACAACTACTGATGAAAGCTAAAGAAGAAAGTGAAAAGAAATGTTAAAGCTGAATACTAAGAGAGAGAAAATAATGACCACAGATGATATACATAAATTTAAAGTGGGTAACAAAAACACTAGAACAGTGAAACATTTTCTATACTTTGGCTCAGTGATTTATCAAAATAGATGCTGTAGTCAAGAAATCAGGAAGTGGTTAAGATTTGGAAAGGCAGCCATGAAGCAACTAGATAAGGTCTATGTGTAAAGACATAAAATTAAATATCAAAATCTGAATGATTAAGGCTATAGCATTTTCAATTTCTATGCACCTTTCTGTGCAAGATGAACAGTGAAGAAAGCTGACAGAGAAACAATTGACCCATTTGAAATGTGCTGCCAGAGAAGAGTTCTATGAATATCATAAACCACTAAATAGGCAAATGAATGGGTCAACAAAGTAGGCTTGAACTCTCACCAAAAGCAAAAATGACTCAACATAGGCTTTCGTACTTTGGACATAGAATGAGATGAAATGACTCACTGGAAAAGACAGTAATGTTTGGTTAAGTGAAGGGTAATAGAAAAGAGGAAAACCACAGTACAGGTGGATTGTTTCAATCAAGGAACCCAGGGCCCTGGGTTTATAAGACCTGAACAGAGCAGATGATGACAGTGGAACTTTGAGGTTTCACTCACCATAAAATAAAGTTGATTTAACAGCAAACAACAACTATTACAAACACTATAAGTTATCATGGTGAGGGAAGACAAACAGGGTGACCTGCATGCCTTCTCACCTTCTCTCTAGACTAGGTGCTTAACGCAGATGGCCAGCTTTAAGACTCCTATTAATCTTTCTCATTTGCTTTAAGTTTAAAGTGAACACCCTTGCAAACAGAGGGCATCTTCAAGTAACAAACGATTGATTCCACCAGTCCTTCAAATAGTGGCCTGTCCTCTGTATGTAGGACCCATGGGTATTTCAGTGAAAGACTGCAACCACAACACCCTTCAGCACAGAGATTTTTTTTCTTTCATTGTTAAATATGCTGAAGCTAGAGCAATTGTCAGCCTTCAGATCAATAGCATTTAAAACATGGAGTCAATGGGTTGCAATCACACCAGCCACAGCTCTTAATTTATTTATTTTCTCCTTTGAGGCAATGCTGATATTAGATTATCTCTGCCAGAAAGCAACCCTGCTCTGCAGTAAATCCTTAGTGCATACAAGCCCTAACTTTCCACGTATAAAAAGGATTAAGGCAAGTGCGCTCACAGTTTGAAATCTGCAAATAAATGAGAATGGATATAGAATTAGGAATTTAGATGTAGACCTGGCCTCTAATTGATCTTTGTTTACAGATACCATATTTGAATTGAACATGTCTTGATGCAGCCTGTAACATTCCTTCTCTCTACTAAGACAAAACAAAGGGCTATTTAATCCCTCCCTATCCAGCGTGAGCAGAATCAGAGAGGCCCTGGCAGAGGTTTATACTTTTTATGCCCTTCAGCACTTCAAGAACATAGGAAAAGTGTCCTTAGACCCACCCACCTCACATGGATCTCCAACATATCCTCCAACATTTCACATATGAAAAGTGGGATACATGTGGCCAAGCAACATCTCCTTTGGGGCAATGCTGGTATTAGATGCTGATCAAAATGGCAAATGTTATGAATGAAGAAGAATACACAAGCTAGGAAAGGTGGCAGCAGTTTGCTTTTACATGAGCCAACTGGAAAAGTCAAAATTCTGTACCTTCCTCTCTTCTCTGTCCTGCTGAGTTAAGCTACAAACTGGTGAGGGCAAACTACATTTGCACTTTGAACTCAACCCACAGCTATTGAAATAAGTTGAAAATGAGGCAAAGTGGGAAGAGTGGAGAAACTGGGACATTTTAAAAACAGACCAGTATACAGAATTGTTTTAGTGTTGGACTGTGATTCTGGAGACCAGGGTTCGAGTCCTGGCTCAGTCATGGAAAGTCATGAGGGACCCTGGGCAAGTCACATTCTTTCAGCCTCAGGGGAAGACAAAGGCAAAGGCAAACCTGCTTTGAACAAATCTTGCCAAGAAAATAATAAGATAGTTTCACCTTAAGTAAGCCATAAGCTGAAAACAACTTGAAGGCACACCACAACAACAAACAACAATTTTTCATATACAGTATAAGAAATTCCAAAAGAAGGAACAGCTTGCTTAGAAATCAGACCCACTACAAGCAGCCTATGCAGAAAAAGGTAACACATTTCCTGTAACAATGATAATATACACACTAATTGTATAAACAAAACAAGAAACGGACCTGACAAAGTTCTTAGGGCCTTTTTACAATACAGAATTATTGCACTATGATTCCACTTAATTGCCATGGCAAAACACTGTGGAATAATGGGTTTGTAGTTTGCTGACGCAGTAGAGGTCTCTATCTGAGATTTCTAAATACCTGTCTTTAAATAATGAGTCCAGGGATTCCATAAGATAGAACCATGGTGGGAGCACGCCCCAGGTTTCCTCAATAACTATAAAAAGCAGTGAAGGAACTGATCTTGGGGAGGATTGTGCAGAAGTCCTAGGACTGCCCAAATGGTCTCCTGGCATGTCTGTTCAGTTCAGGTGGGCTCTAGCAATGGAAGTGCACCCAACTGTGAAAGAAATGCTGGGATGCGAGGAGTTGTATGGGAAGGAAGTAGCACAGCTTTGGCCTTTCAATTAGACTGCCATACACATCCCAATAGCTTATGTGACCAGAGAAAAAGTATGTTTAAAAATAAATATCAGCCATCATCAAACTGTACCATGGGCCTAAGGTACCTCATTACAGCAGCCCATTGGTACCTGCTGGGGACTGGTTCCCAGACACACACACACACCATGGATACCAAAATCTGTGGATGCCGAAGTAAATTGGAGAATGATATAGACAATATCAGAAATAGTCAAGAACAATATGTAAGCAGTTCTAATATCAACAATCTATTTCCTTTTATGTACTGGTATCAATTGACATTTTTGAGCAGTGAAACATTTAGGAGAAGATATATATGCTCACAATTTTGTAATGTCAAATTTTATTCCTTTGCTGACATGATAATTTTTGTAATGCCTTCTAGATTTTTCTCCGTATCTTAATTCCTTTGCAATCTATTTGCACAGATAGTAAATTTCTGTTCTCTGTAATTTCTCATCTTGTACTTACCAATCATTATGTCTCAGTCAGTATTCTCTGCCTATCACCTTTTTTAAAATTTTCATTCTTATGCATTCTTTGTACACAGTATGGTTCCAAAGCATTACTTTTCTGTGATTTATATTGATCACTTTCTCCTAACTCCCACAATATGCCTGCCTAGCGAAATATGGATGCCTCAAAAGAACCACATTTTGACAGTTTTGTTTGGATTATGACTGTCACACAAGTCCATTTCTGCCAGCTAAACCAAAGACACTTTTAAGGCTTATCTTTCAAAATTGCAGAACACTAGCTGTCTGCAAACCACATCTTCTTAATATGTCTGAAGTCACAGCCAAATAACTTTTGCCAACAGATGATAAGGAGGCATCTGAATTCAGCTGTCATACAGTGGTAAGATAGGGTGACTATACCACCAGTGATAATCACAGGCACTGATATCTTACAGGAATTAAAGCCCAGGTCTCTCTGACAGTCTGAACTACAATTAACTTATTTAATTAATTGTTGGCTGTTGAGTCAATACTTTTGCAAGAGTTTATTGGTTTACAATAATTGGCATTAGCAGCTAGACCTTGGCATAAGAGTATTGGTCACATAAAACCAATGTGTTAATACTTTCGGTGATGGTTACAATCTAATCATTCTGCATGACAGTCTTAACACCTGCAACTGCATCCAACCATTTCAGTATTTCCTAAACAAGTGGCACTGAATTAGTGTTAAAACTCCTTGCAGTTTTTGGCTTGTTTAAAAAGAAAACATATTGCACATATAGAACTTGAAATATGCATAGAGGTACATTAGTGAAATATGTTCCTGAAAGCCATTCTTGGGCTGTGTACCACTAGTGCTGGTAAGAAGGCTCCATCTTTAATGCTCTTCACTCACATACTATAAAAATTCTTTATATACAGAAAACGAGCACATAATATAAAGAACTACATTAGTATCCATCTTTCTGTCTTTTATTAACTTTCTATAGGTTTAAAGGTTTTTTTGTTTGTTTGTTTTACTATAGGGTTAACTGGGAAAAATGTGATGTTTTTAGTGAACGCTGAAGCTGGTATCCAGAAAGACTCTATCATGCCCTTTTTATGAATGAGCAGCCTGGCTACCAACTAGATTTAGCCATAACACACAGCACAAATTTTAATACATATAAGTACCAAGCGAGCCACAGGTGGGCATCTACATGGGGCCAAGGTCAATTTCCCCACCAATTCCCCCACCCACAACCTCCACCCAACAGCAAGCCCTCCCTCCATGCCAATTGCCATCCTCCGGCTTGGGAGGGAGTGAAGAGGCAGGCCCAGCCCCATCAGGGCTTGCCTGAATCATCATCATCATCATCATCATCATCATCATCATCATCTTTATTTCTAACCCGCTCCTCTGTAGGACACAATTGGAGCGGGGTACAACAAGATTAAAACATATGAAGTTAAAAATACATCACAATCCATTTCCAACCACCCGCCCCTTAAAAATAAATTAAATCAACAATGAATTAAAAACACTAACAGATTAAAAACATTATACATCCTCGGCAGATCTTAGGTGAGGAAAGGAATAGCAGCAAACCGGGTCAGATTTCATTAGTAGATCTCAACTTTTGGAGCCGGGATCAGGAGGTTTCAGGGAAGGCCTGATCCCTACTTCTTTTGTAACATGTGTTCACTCTGTTACCGCCGTACCTTCCCTGCGCCCACACAACCTCAATGCCCACTCCCAGGCTATCTCCGGCTCCATTATCTGGTGAATGGGGTGGAAACTCCTGTTAATCCACACTAAACAACTTCAGTATGATTCACAAATCATACAAAAGGGAAGGGATCTCACTAAGTGACCATATCATCCAAAACAGGCACCTTGGATGCTATCTGAGGAGATTAATGTCCTTAAATTAGCATGCCACTCCCTGGTGTTGGGAGGGAGGACAGGAGAGTCCTCCAAGGCCTCTGAGGACCTGCTTGCTGCTGCTGCTGCTGCTGCTGCTGCCGACGACCAGGTGTCCTGAGAGGTGTCCCTGGGGGCTTTTATCTCCCCGCCAAGAAAGAGAACCCTCTCTCCATGCCATCTGCCATTCTCTGGCTTGGGAGGGAGTGAAGAGGCAGGCCCAGCTCCATCAGGGCTTGCCTGAAGAAAGAGAGCCCTCCCTCCAGTTCATCTGCCCTGGTCCAGGCCCCAGAGGGAGAGAAGAACCACTAGACCTCATCCCCTTCCCCACCACCTTTCCCTTCTCCTTTTGTGTCGTTTCTTTTTAGAATGTAAGCCTGAGGGCAGGGAATTGTCTCATTAAAATAATAATTGTAAGCCGCTCTGATAGCCATTAGGGCTGAAGAGCGGGGTATGAATGCCATAAATAAATAAATACATATATTTTCTACTCCGGCCCCTTTCAAAATGGAGTCCGGAAATGAAATCACTTCCTGTCTCTATTTTGAGAGGGGCTGTGGAAGAAAATGGCATACCTTCCCACATTTCACAGATGAAAACTGTGACATATGTAACACTAGTGTGATCAACATACAAAAGTTATTAATAAGTTATTAATTCATTGTTAAGGGAGCAAAATTAAATATTAATGAATGTCTTTTTTAAAAAAAACCCTGCATAGTCTAAACATTTAAATACATGCCTCTTGTCTCTTGAAGGCCCTGCCTTCCCCCCTAGTTTTGCAGGAACAAATCTACTTCATAAAGAAATTGCTTAAATATTCCTGAAGCCATAAAAGATTTTAGCTACTTTTAATTTATATTGTGAGTCACAGAAAAGGTGTATCAGGCATCTTTCTCTTGCCTGTTCAAACTTGAATGCAGCTCATGGGGTGATGCCAACTGCATCATATTTTCTTTTTCTAGTTTGCTACTCCCTAACCACTGCTTTGTACCTTGTAAGCTAAATTAACTGCAGTGAAGCAAGCTTTGATATTTCATTTCAGAAGAGTTTCCCCTGCACCCTCTGGGCCTGTCAAAAAACAACTACACTCATAGTAGTCTTGTAGAATAGCAAACTGCAATGTAATCAATACAAATGGTTTCTGTTCACTTACAAAAGAGCCAAATTACCATCACTAGCACATTATCCAAATGGTTATTATCAAAAGGCTGAAAAGTCTTAGCATTTTTCCATCACACACGACAACAGTAAATGTGTTTTGATGTACCCTCCTTTCTACATTGCTAGAGTATATGATCAACAAAGCAGCTGGTAGAAAAGCAGTGGTGCAACACCTCCCCAGTGTTATGGTATCATGAGAAACTGAATGGGTAGAAAAGGTTCTTGCATAGTTGAAAGTCCTTGCCCATTTCTGAAAAGAAAATCCATTTCAGTCCACCTCATGCAGGCTATCCACCCCAATTCTGTTTCGCACATGCAAAGAATAAAACTTTACAAGAAGGGATGTCAGGTTGGATATGGGACACAGCTTTTGTACAGTATCTTTAACAGATCCTGGAACAGGAAGATACTGTATTGAACCGGGCAGAACTACACAATGCCTGCCCCAAGTTATCTTTTTAGCTGCTCCACCCCACCCCACCCCACACCACACCACCCCCCACACAGCCATTTACTGTCCAGTGGATAGCAGGGAGCAGAAGAGAAAGATACATAGAATCATAGCGTTGGAAGAGACCACAAGGGCCATCCAATCCAACCCCCTGCCATGCAGGAACTCCTAATCAATGCATCCCTGACAGATGGCCATCCAGCCCCTGTTTAAAGACTTCTAAGGAAGGAGAGTCCACCATACTCCGATACAAGAACCCTGTCCCATATTCATCCTGGAAACCCAACCTGAGAGTGAAGAAATCTGGATTTCCTACAACATGATGACTCCTTGCGTGGAAGAGTCCTTTTTGGCTCTGCTTCTCTACCCCCTCCCACTTTTTATTTTACAAAGCTTTTTTGTGTCTTTTGAAGGTATGTTATCTCCTTTCAAACAGGATCATGGGAGCTGATGCCCAACTCCCATTATCCCAACAGCAAGTATCAGTAACTTGGAATGATGGGCATTGTAGTTTACGCCCATAATACCAAGAAGAAAGAAAAGCCATGTTGGCAAGAGACACAGGAAACCACTTAAGACCACTCATACTAGTGAGATCCCATGGGAAAATGGGGGTTAAATGAGATTTAAAGCAAAGAAATGCCGGAAATGCCCAAAGTTTATCAGATGACGTCACAGTTAACATGAAATAATGCAAAGTTAATCCGAACACAAAGTAGAGAAAACTGGCAACTTTTTACTTTTTACCTGCCCAGATGTCCCTTTTGAAAACCTGGAGCAGTTTAGCACTTCATAAGAGTGACTGACTGGGCCCGCAGCCTTCTACTTACACGTGTCTACTTATAACTGAAGACTAGAAAATATAGCTAGCAGTGGAATATAATGCACTGAAATGCAAATAAATATATATAGGATTGTTTACTGATTTAGCAATCCAACATTTACTCAATTGATTACCTGATATTAAGTGTTTAACCTTCTTCTGTCTTCAATCTGATTGCTTGGTCAAAGGGTTAATGAGAAGATAGTTGAAAATGGCAGCAACAGAAAGAATGCCAATATAATTTGTTGTTCATGACTCATTTATCTCTTTCAGCATAAGGTAAATGGCTATAAAGAACTGTCACAAGAATGGAGTTTTCATGAGTTGAAGCTTCCTTTGGTGAATTGAAGACTCAAGCCTCATTATCTCATGTACCTTACCTGTGCTTTGCCTGTGTTGCGATTTAATCAAGGTCAGAGCTATAGTTCCCAAATGAAAGCAATTTGGCTGACAAGAGATAGTCCTAGAAAATTCTACATGTGCAAGTGCTAGAAGGTTTGTGGATTTTGCCCTCCCAATTGACTTATTATGTCTACTATGAGGTCCAAAACGGAAAAGGTATAAAACCCTGCCTTGGCCCACATTCACTGTTTCATGAAGTGTCTCTGTTTTGTACTGTGTGATTTTTGTGGTTGCCAGGATGTTTGCTGTGGTGTGTAGAGTCTTGCATTCTATGCATGCTTTGTTCCTGTTGCCTAAAAACCTGCCTGGTTTAATGATATCTAGCCAATTTAGCTATAACTTTGTTTTTGCCTGCTGTAGTATACATCTACGAGTGTATTGTGGACTATATACAGTTTTTTGTTAATTGTTTATTATTTTTAAGTATATCAGTATCACCTCCCAACCCACTGAGGCAATAAACAAATAAAAACAATAAAAACAATACAAAGGTAACATTGTAAACACATTAAAACACTCTTTAAAAACTCCTAAAAGCAGTTTAAAAACCATACTGGAATCCAGTTTTGAAATGGTTAAAGCAGCAATTTCAAACACTGAATGCCATGCAGAACAGCACTGATTTGTTTGCCTGCCAGAAGCTTAAGAGAGATGGGTCCAGCCTAACCTCTTTAGGAGGGATTTCCACAGCTAAGTCCCTGCTACAGAGAAAACCCTGTTTCATGTAACTGCCAACCTAACTTCACAAGGAGTTGAGGCACACAAAAAGGACCAGATTTCTGATAGGCTCATATGGGAGGGTGCTGTCTTTCAGTTATCTTAGCCCCATGTCTTTTAGGGCTTTGTAGGTCAACACCAGCATTTTGAATTGAGCTTGGAAGTATATTAGAAGCCAGTGTAGTTCTTGCAGGAAAAGTATCATATGGTCTTTAAAATGCTCACCTGACACCATTCTGTCTGTTGCATTTTGCACTAGTCAACATTTTGAACTAGCTTCCAAACACTTTTCAAAGGCTTAGAGAGCACAACAGTAATCTAAAGAGAGATAACTAAGGCATGGACCACTGTGGCCAGATCTGATTCTCCAAAAAAGCAGAACACCAGCCATAGCTGGGCAAAGGTGCCCCTGGCCATGGCTTTCCAGGAACAGCACTGAGCAGAAAGCTGCCCCAAGCAATGAACCTGATCTTTCAAAGAGAGAGAGCAACCAAATCTAAAACAGGCTATGGCCCCAAACAGACAGGCACTATAGGGCGCTCTCGTCACGTGCTAGGGTTGCCTCAGGGTGGAGCTTACACATGCCCCGCAACTCTAGCACATAATGGGGGTGTCGTCACTGTGCAGCACTGTTTATACGGCGTACGCAGTGATGACACCACAGCTACGCAGCTTTCATACGGTGCTGCGCAGCTGCGATGTTGCAAAGGTGCCCTATGCTGCCTTTTACCTCTTTTCGCATTGCAACTGCAATGCAAAAAGGAGCCAGGTTTCAGCGCTCCTTTTTTTTACTGTGCACCTTTGCCGCTCTGTATAGTTGCAGTGGTGATGGTGTGCAGTAAAAAGAGGTGGCACCAGATTGCCCTTTTTGGGCGGTCTGTAAAGCCCCTAAGATCCCAATCCCATGCTGGTTTTCCTACTGATCAGCAGCACTTCCATCTTGTCTGGGTTAAGCCTCCATATATTCACCCACATCCATTCCATTATTGCATGTAGACAACAATTCAGTGCTACCACAGCCTACTTGGCATCAACTATAAAGGAATATTTAAGATTATTTATTACATGAATAAAAAGGTGTGCAGTTTAGAATCGAGAATGCAGTTTATAAAGGAATACAGTTTACAGAGTTTAGAATAAACTACCCAACAGTGATCTGAGACAGCAAGGGAAGATAGTGAATCAACACCTTTAGTACACACCTTGGGCATCCCTGACAGTGTGAGGAACATTCTATAACTGAGCTTTTAATCTTACAAGAGCAAAATAAATCCCTTTATCTCCAAAAGAGACTGCTCAGTTCTACAAAAATGTATACCACCCACATAATTTCTAAAAAGAGTAAAGTTCTTCTGTAGAAATCAGGAGCTCAGGGTTACAAACTGAAGTTACAAATAAGTTACAAATTGAAAACAAGATTATGAGAAAGGCCATTTTTGATCATTATTGTTCTTCTAGATTTTTCATATATGTATCAGTGATGAAGTGAAAGATCAAGAAAACCTTGAGCATGCTTTCTTGCAGTCTAAAGGAAAGGTTTTGGTATCTCAAGCAAAGCATGACTGGTTTCTGTTCTTACAGGTAAATTAAATTCTCTTTGGCTATTTTCCTTACTTTCCTTCCTAGATGTCTGCCCCACCCCCATTCCATTTGTTTTTAAGTAAATTATTTAAAAATGTGGATTTTCAAGCAGGATTAAAAAATTACAAGATGCAATAATCTGTGCAAATTTAAGTATGTACTATTTTGCCCAGCACAGAATCTGTTCACTGAGAGTCTATAGCTAAAGTTCCAGTGAGTTCAGCAGCAACAGAATAACCTAATGGTCTGTTTTCAAAACCAGCCCTTTGATTCATTGATTAAAACATTAAAAACATAAATGTTCCTATATAAGCAGTAAGACTGTAGCTTGTTTTTATGTAGCATACCTCAAGAAGCATTCTGGCACATGGTATGTTGGTGTTAGAATTTTCATTAATAGTACTATGTTATTACAATTAAGCATTCCTGGACCAGACCAATTAGGATTGAATCTGAAGTGACCTTGGAACTGATTTCTGTGAATTCAGTTGTTACTGAATTCATTGAATTCTGGGTGACTTTGGATTGACTTTGGAATGGCTTCATAGTAACAGCATTCATGTATGATAATTTATTGCACATTCACTGAATTCTGCAGTGATTTTGGATTGACTTTGGATTGGCTTTGTCATGGCTTCATAGTAACAGCATCCATGTGTGATAATTCAGTGTGCATTCATGTGAATTCACTTGGATGGATGCAGAGTGACTCTGGATTGGGGCTGCAAAATCCCTCATCTGATAAAGATATTGTTGTTTGGATTCTTGGAAGTGGGAATTAATACTGAATTCCATAGCCTCTACTCCCTGCTTACATCACTAACCCATCAACACAAACATTCAAAAGGTCTGGGAGCCATAGATTTGGTTAAAACAACCAGGTATTAGCCAATTACAGTAGTACAGTATACAGGATAGTCTCAGGCTGCATCCCCATTGCAGAAATTGTATTCCATAGTATTGAGTCAGACTGGATTATTTCTGTAGTGTGAATGCAGTCTCAGAGGGGACACAACTTCACTTGCTTTTTTATGTGCCGCAAAACCCAACATTCTTAAGATGAGCTCCATCACAGTGGTAAGGTGTTGGTTTGATTAATGTTAGTAGCCCCTGAAGAAGAATGGTGGGCTCACAAAAATTAAACATGCACTTTGAGAATTTGTGTTGTTCTGTGAGGTTTCTATATGAAGCCATACAGTAGTTCCTATAAGATCAAACTGTTTTAATAAAACGTACTGGGTTAATAGACTAATGAAAGACACTTGGAAGAACATGAAACAAAGTTACAACAGAGTATTTCTCTTCTAAAAAACACCAAAAAACAACTGAGTAGGAAGTCTGAAGCTGTAAAGAGAAGGCACAGCCATGTAATCTTTTCTGTGTCTATGGAAGAAATAAAGGTATATGACAATACAGACAAAAACTGAAACAACACTTTATATTGTCAGAGAGAAAAAATATGATATCCAGATATTTCAGTTACATCTCTTAGCAGGACAGAAGATGAATATCCTAGGTACTGTATGCAATCATGGAAGTTTAGCAACAACAACTTTGCTTCCTTGAATCTACAAGTATCTCTCTGTATCACTTCAATTCATTTTAAGATGGTCCATGAGGGAAACGTACTTGGTGGACAATGTTTGTTGCATCCAATAGCTGAAGTGCCCCCTGAAGACTAAGCTTTTATTCTCTACAGTTACATCACTGGATTTAAAGCCATTTCTGGTGGACCTTTAATTTGCATTATATAGTAGGTTAATTCTAGCCCAAATGTGCCTTTAGATGCCTCAGCAGTGAGCAGATCTGTCTATTCATCCACCCACATTATCCTCTCATCTCACACTGAATTCTCAAAATCTCCCTCAAGAGGCTCAGGATAATTGGTTAATCAAAAACACCCTCCAGCTTTAGAAAGAAACAGCACTAAATCGCAAATGTTTTGTAAACCTTAAAATTCTCAGACCCTAACTATGAGTGTTAACCTCAATTTTACTCAGAAACAAAATCATCATTATCTAGGTGGACGGAAGCACAAATATTTACTAGATAGTCATATGTATCCAGATGGTTTTCATACAATAATAATATAACATAAAGAATGTGGATCTACGTATGTTCCCCTTACAGAGTTCTTTGAAGGATGTCTCCAAATCCAACAACTATATTATTAAATATACAAGTCAGTGCTCTCCAATGGAAAGTATACATCACATTTTGAGATATGGAAATCAGCTAAAAATTAAGTGAGAAAAGGATTTCCATATTCCCCTTTTTGAAGAATGTTAGAGGAGATGTTATGCAGAACCTGTTATTCCTTTTAGTTCTCTCGAGTATGTAGCTCTCCACCATAAATTGATTGCATGATTTTTATCTCTTCATCAATGCATTCTAAGCATTACAATTTGCATAGCATGGACAGTTGTATCTTAAAAAACAATAATCCATTTTTCATTGTAGCAATTTATTTGGCCTTAGACTGTCTTTCTAAAAAGCTATTGCTGATCCAAAGCAATTAAAGTCCCTTGGTAAAGAGCTGGGAAATTTCATGGCAATTTCCCTCTAGAGAACTGTTGTCACTAATGATTATTCTAATCTTCAACTACATACAAACATTGTCAGGATAAACAGCCAGATTCTACCACTGGAAGCATAAAGTCAAGAATACACATGCATTCACTAGGAATCAGGGGGATTTGTACATACATTCTGAAGCTTGATTTTTCTCCAAGCTGCAGAATGGTATGAATGAAATAAGGACAGGCTAAAATATTGCAAGTTTAACATTTAAAATACTGAATTCCATTACAGCATTTAAGATTATTCTCTGGCAGATTCACACATGTGCTTGAAAGCTTTTCTTTTTCTTCCTGGTGCTCCCCATCACGAAGGAAAGTGCAGCTGTGAATAAAGGGTATCATGTTTGTTTCTATTGTTCATCTTCTGCATAACATGCCACTGAAAATTAACTCCATGGATAGTTTCAGTAGCATCTTAAATGGAGACATATTGCTCCAATAATATGTCATCCCACTTTGCAAAACACTACTCTGTAGGGGGAAATACCAGGCAGAAGAAAACAAACTCAAACCTGCAAGCATCCATCTGTCCTTAGCGGTTGTCTACATGATTAAAATACTCCTCATTCCAGTCGAACAGAATGTGATCCAGCCAAACGTGATTTGCAGTCAGGGTGACCAGACGTCATAACCGCAAAAGAGGACAAGGCATTGTTAAATGTAAGGCATTCAAGAAAAATGTAGGACATTACAAAATAAAAGCTAAAAAGCACTAATATAAATTCATGGTTCTTATTCATGCTCAAAATGGAGAACATTTCAGAATTCCTCCTGGACAGAAGGTTGAAATGGAGGGCATGTCTTGGAAAAGGAGGGCACCTGGTCACCCTGTTTGGGCTTTTTGTAGGGGGTACCCAAAAAACACCTCAGAAAAAGGCTTCATGGGTTTTATTGCAGTATTCACAGAATTGTGCATTATTGCACATGTGGCCACCCATCTGTTTTGCATGAATTCAGGTGGCTGTGCATTTTTGACAGAGAGAGAGTGAACAGATATGAATAGATGTGAATTTGCACAGGGAAATGAAAACAATTAACTGTTGATGCAAAAGTGCAAACATTACCGCAATTCACATAACACAATTATGTGTAGACTAGCCCTTTGGTGGTTTTCTTATTTCTTCAGAGAATTCTTTCTCCTTTCATAAATACTTCCTACAAATTTTCTTCTAATACTTCCCAGTTAAGAACAGCTTATTTAATTGTAGTTATTTGCACAGGGCAGCTTGCTTCAGCCTGTTGTCTTCCTGATGTGCTGAGCTACAATGTCAATCTTGTATTGGCAACACATTGATTTAGGGCGACGAAAATTATAGTCCATCCCACTTGGAGAGTACCAGTTTGGGAAAGGATGACATACAATTTTCAAACACTATCCAGAAATAAGTTTCCCTTTTTCTCAAATCTCCTTTCACCTTTTCTGTTATCACCTTTAGGGCACTTTGAACATAAAGCTATCTCCCTCCTGAAGAATTTAACAAAGTATTGGAAATACACACTTCCTCCTTCCATCTCCTCCCCTTCTTTCTTAAGAGGTTAGCATTACCAATATTACCACTAATCAGTGTCAGCCTAGATTCCAACAACCCAGCAATGGCCACATCCCTAGTTCCTGTCATCACCTCAAAAGCATACAGGGCAAATCAAGTATCTGCAACCTTCACTAACAAAAAGAAGCATCCAACTAATATTAAAGAAATTCTTTAAAATTCAGATATTCAAAGCACTTCATATGCATGATCCAATCATAGTTCTTATAGACAAGTATTCATACTGTGGGAAGGGGGCTGCTGAGATTCAACAAGTTACCATGGATGTTACCAGTATGAGTATCCAGAGCAGTAGTGGAGCCAGCCAAAATATCAAAGGTAGTCTGCACTCTTCTGATTCAGCACGGAAGTGTAAGTGTGAGAAAAGCAGCACAGACTCACTATTTGAGACTGATATGCAAGAGTACCTACACATAACATCTTGACGAAAGCTCTGCTGGCGTTCTGAATGGGTGCTGGGGGAAAATTTTAAGGAAATACAGCTTCACAACCTCCATTGGTTTCAACAAAGCTTGGAGAAAAGTTCCTACAAAAGTGCCTTTGGAAATAATAAAGTTAATGTAGTAGCAGCACATGGACAGCAATGAAACATGCCTTTTAATTATTCACATACATCTGTTTAAAATTTGCAGAGCTGGGCCATAATTCTGAAACCATCTTTAATGAGATAAATCCTATTTTACTGAAGAAGAGCTACTGCCACACTGCAGAAATAAGGAGTTTGACAGTACTTTAACTTCCATGGCTCAGTGCTATGGAATTCTGGGATTTGTAGTTTGGTGGTGTTGCCCTAAGAAAGGTGGGAGAGACTGCCCCCACCATGAACAACAACAACAACAACCACAACTATGTCAGCTTCTTTTAAAAGCTTGGGAATTTGTTTAGCTCAAGGAAGTTTACAAGAGGCTGTGTAACTGGAGAATCATTTTCACTTGTGTATACCAGTACTAATGTGACAGAACTCCATGTTTTGGGTGAATAAGAGTGCTTTTTTAAATAAATATGCAAAAAAAACATATAATAGTAATTCATATAGACACAGCATTTAGAGCTAACCAAAATGGAAGTATGGAGATTGGATAGCAGAGTTTTAGGGGTGATAATTACAGTGGGCCCTTGGTGTCTACTGGGAATTTGGTTCCAGGACCCACTATGGATACTAAAATCTGTGGATGCTCAAGTCTCATTAAATATAATCACATAGTAAAATGGTGCCCCTTATATAATGGCAAAAACAAGATTTGCATTTTGGAATTTATATATTTTTTAACATTTTCAAGCCCTGGATGCTTGAATCTGTGAATTAAAAAAAATCCACGGATATGGAGGACTGACTGTACCTGTCCAGAAGACTAGATCACAGAAAGAGGAAGCAGCTCAGACTGGGGTCTGAGGGACACAGGGAGTGGAATAATCTTTCTGCACATAAGGGAGCTGGGTTTGGGACTGCTATTTATACTGAGGATTCTTAACTCAGGGGGTGTGCTCTTGTAACAAAGACTGATGGTCTTCCCAGGACTTGACAATGGGATTCCAGACTGATTGATGGCCTTAACGTCAGAGTTACAAAAGCAGCATTTGGATTAGGACAACTCCAGGATGAAAGGATAAGGAAGTTTTCTGGGAATGAGGGAGGGAGTAGGTAGGAAGCAATGGATTATTGCTTTGGTGCTATGAGACCTCTTTTGTCTCTAGGTGCAAGAGAACAGGCAGGGGGCCTGTGGGATCAAGGAGCAATCAGCATACCCATTTAGCACTGATTGGAGCATTACCTGGATCTTATACATGTCCTTGGGTCTGTGCCCCTTTCTCATGGGAAATCCACCTGGTGTTCCAATGATCATGGTGACCTCTTAAGAACATGCTGGCCCCATGTATGAAAATATGGAGACCTCAAATATAATGCAGGGTATGCAAATTGTACTCACAGAGGGGCACAAGAACTCTCTGACAAGGAAGGCTAAATATCTCACAGAAATACAATCCCAGATAAATCCCAAATCTTAAAAGCCTGTAAACAAACCTTTCAACCTATTATGATGTAGATTCAATAGAACATATCACTAGTGTGTTCTACCCAAGGTAGCAGCTGCAACAAAATAACACTAAAAAAATTAAAACTGAGAAACAAATGGTATTTTCTGCTTACAAGATTTTACTTATCCTATAGTTAATATAGTCATCCTTCCTTATCCATGAATTTTTTATCCATGGATTTGAGTATCCACGGCTTGAAAATGTTTTTTAAAAGGTATAAATTCTAAATAGCAAACCTTGATTTTTCCATTTTAAATAAAGGACACCATTTTGTTATACCATTGTATTTAATGGGACTTGAGCATCCACAGATTTTGTTATCCAGGAAGGGTCCTGGAACCAAACCCCAGCAGATAACAAGGAACCACTGTACAGCTCTTTCAACATTCTAGTCTATTCTGGATCATTACACATGACAAAACTGAACCTATATCAGCTAAAAATAGAAACTGATCCTATGGGGTATAAATTCAGCCAGTAACTTTTGATATGTAGAGGAGTTTTCAAAATTCTAGCAGAGTGAATCAACAATAGAGAATTCAAAAAAGACATCAACAATTCTCTGACCCCAAACACTTATTCAAGGCTGAACAGAAGCTTATCCCAGGAAAATGCAGATATATGGACCTTATAGGAAACCTTAGAAAGCCAATGAGAGAAGAATCTTTCATGCTGCTAATTAGTAATAAAAACTAAAAATAATTTCCTGGACAATCGTCATACTAGGAGTAGAGTACATTGTAGCCTAACTGCTAGATCAAGAACACAGATCACATCTACTACCACATGTGTCCACTTATTCCTCAGCACAGATCTCTTTTTATCTCTTTTAGCAGAAGCAACACCTCAGTATTCATAATCCAATATCAAGTATTACAGTTCCTCCACTTCCTTTTTGTACTGGTCTTAGCAAACTGCAATACGTTTATATATTGAAACCACAATTTTAAAAAGTGAAATGGAAACATGTGGGCAAAGTAGGTGAAATCAATAATCAGGAACAGATATGTACCAACATGCCTCTACACCACCAAAATGTTCCTGATGCAAGAACATGGAGACTTCTTGAGGAATCCATTGTTCTCTGCCTACAAAGAGGCTTGTGACCACACTGAAATGGAGACATATTGGATTGCATAAGAGTGGTCCCTGTGAGATGCAAATGGACTTTAAATTTCCTGGACTTTGAAAATCTTCCTATTGCCGCATGGCCAGAAGGAGGAGGAGCCTGCCTGCCTGCAAAAGATATCTTCCCCAGAATACTGTACCATCTTTACTAAGGACTGAAACAACATGCAGGCATCTGGCTAACATCTCCAGTTGATTTTTTTTCATCTGTTTGGTTTGTAACATCTTGCCTGATGAAGACGCCCATAGAGTTTCAAAAGCTTACAACAAGTATACTGTGCATTTCGGTTTACCAATAAAGGTATCACAGATGGATTTTTGTTTGGATTCGTTAACTGGCCAACACAGCTACCTCTGCATGTTTTCAACTTGACAATAGTTAACAAGAACAAATACATTTATCACGATGCAGATGTCTGCAACTGGCCAAATTCTGTTTTTCTTTGAAGAAGAAATTAAAAACCTGAAGTCACAATTCTTGAAGGAGGAACTGTATAGCTACATGAAAAAATGCAAAATTAGTACCAGGTAGAGGTTGAGAAAATTAAATTAAATATAAAATGAAATATAAGAAATAAAAATGGTCTAGATGCACTCTGTGTTCAACATGGAACTCCAAATGACTGACCTGTTCTAATCTCAGTCTCTAACTAAATTCCAAGAATAAGGGAGAGCATGTTTGTCTCTGACCTAATGGCACGGCCTTCAAATCTGTTATTAACCACTACAGTGGCCTCACTTAAGCCTCTATCACTCAAACTCCAACTCATCATGCATAAAATGAGAATAAAAGTGGCTACACTTACCACAGGCAAAGATAAGCATCCTAGAAATTGTCTGGATTTAATGAAAACTTTGTCCCTTTGCCTGCAAGTACTATAAGCTTTCAAGCTTTACTGTGGGGGAAAAAAGAGGAACATGCAGAAAGTAGTTAATGGTAGATTGTGAAAGCAGTACTGCTCATGCAATAATTGCTTGCATTAATTGTATTTTGAAACTGGTGCATCATGCGCTAAATATTTAGCCATACTACTAGATATACTACTCAAAGACCCCAACTATAGGAAATGGATCTCTCAACACAGAATTAGAAAGCTCAAGGGGGGGGGGGGTTGTGATGTAGCTTGTGATGGTTCATTTATTCATTGTGAATTCTACGAATATAAGTGTAGTAGGAATACAAGTGAAGTGAGAGAGCCAGTGTAGCTTAATGGCTTGAGTGTTGACTCAGGGGACTTGGGTCGATTCCCCACTCAGCAATGAAATCCACTAGGTGTCCTTGGGCAAGTCAAATGCTCTCAATCTCAGGAGAGGGCGATGGCAAACCTCCTTGGAACAAATCTTAATAATGCTCCATCCTCCTGCCTTTCTGGGTCTCCTTGTCCTCCAGCCTCCTGCCTTCCTGGGTCCCTGTGTCCTCCTTCCTCCTGCCTTCTTCCTCGTACCGGGTCCCTGCTTTCCTCCCCACCTAGAGCCTAGGCTGCTGTGATGACTGACATTTATTTCAAATCAGTGCAAACTAATGGGGATGACAATCGAGCCAAATAAAAGTGATTCCACTGGCATAATGAAAAGATCCCAATTCATAGTGAGAATGAGGGAGCTGAATTGGAAATTGGGTTATACTGCAAGTGGGAATGAGCCAAAGGTCTTCATTCAAAGAAGATGGTCCTGTTGGCCAATAGACGACATGGGACTGAAAGTGAAACCTATTCATTTCCACTGAGATAAAGTCTCGGGTCCTCTTGGACCATGCACTGTGCTTCAATGAGGAGGTGGCCCCATTAGACAAAATTGTCTTTACTTGCTCTCAGTTAGTATTCCATCTGCATCCCTTCCTAGGAAAGGCAGATCACATGCTACAGTGGTAATTGCACCTCATATTTATATTATTGTAATGCATCCTATCCAAAAAGTGTACAATGGTCACAATCTTCAGCTAGTGTAAAATCTGGCACATCAGGCAACACTCAGCCACCTCGTGCTGGGAGAAGGGTGGGCTATAAATAAAATAAATACATAAATAATAAAAATAAACACATATTTGGTGTGTATTTTACAGGTCATTTAAGAGTGGTCTCAAAACACCCGTACTGGATTTCAGTTTGTTTCCAAGCCCAATTCAAGGCACTGGTTTTTACCTTGAAAGCCTTTAATGGCTTACATCCAGGTTTCCTGGAAGAGTAGATTCTCCCATATGAATGTGTCTGCAACTTCTTTCCACTGCCTTCAGACTTATTTTATTCATCAACTGAAGCTCAACAGAGATAGGAAGCTGGCAGGTTGTTGAGACGCAAAACCACAGTTATGGAACTCCAACCTCCACGAAGGTTAAACTAACTTCCTATTTATTACCTTTTAGATACTGGTGAAGATAATATTAGTCTGCTTTAATTATTAATGCTGTGCTCTGATTTTACTATTAACCAATGGTCTTATTACACACAAGTTGTTCAACTACTGTATTTGCAATTTCCATATTCTGTTACTTTATTGCTTTTACTTATACATTGCCTCAAGCTCCCATCAAGTGAAGGGATGACTGAAAAAAATATTATCCATAAATAACAGTATTTTGCCAGAAAATGTTATAACACTGACATAAGAGGCTGAGCTATACTGCAAAACTAAGAGGGTGGGATGATGACACTGTTAGCCTGAGCAGAATATGCTGCAGACATGAAAGAATGTCTGTTGGCACAATGTATTTTTTCCATTAAACAATGTTATCTCTCCACGTTAAATGGATGGGAATAATAAAAACAAAAAAATAAAAAGTGCTTTGGTGGGCATGTAACCTGCAGATCACTCTACAAGCATATATTTATTAATCCCACAAAGCTCTCAAGAGGTAAAGACACACACCTTCTCTACAGATACACTGAAGTTCAGACACTGTGATCTCTGAATCTTTAGGGGCACTGAGGTTGTGTTGGTTTGCCTTGCACTCAGTTTAAAAGGAAGTTGGGCACAATATTTATTGATGTATGTGTGTATATATATAAATGTGTACCTTAGTCTGTAAAACGTGTAAAACATTTTAATGTCTTATAAAATGACAATGAAACCTAAAGACACTGATAAAACAGTAATCAATGCAAGAGACAGAAGAGTAGCAGTAAAATAATTCCTGAGATAATAAAAAGGGGTTCACAGGGACATCAAAGTAAGCACAAGGCAAGCCTCCCTGAGGACAGCCTACCATAAATGCATAACTCCTGTCTGTTTATTTTCCTATTAATTTATTCTGAATAAATTAATCTGTAATAACTACCACTCCTCTGAAAACAATCATGCAGTCCTGTTTTTCAAGCACATAGAACAGGGCTTTCTCCTGTGTTGTTCCCAGACTGAAGCATAAACTCCCCATTTCATTACTTTTCAGTAGGGTGCAAAGCATGTCTTTCAAACTTTTACTATTGTGGTAGTTTTAGTGGCATTTGCTGTTTAAATTGTTTTTAGTCTTTCATTAGCCACTTTGTGCATTAGTTTGTAGCAGGAAGGAGGAACAAAAATGTAACGATAAATAAAATAAGTACTCCATTTTATACAGAACAGCATTAAGAGTCACATTCCACCTACAGACATGCACTAAAAGAACAAGAAATCCACACGCTCAATATATTTCAGTTACCTGTCTAATTTTATCTTTAATTATCTAACTAGGACATGAAGTTCAATTGGATTATAAGAAAACTGATCAGATGAACCTCCAAAGTTATTCAAAAATCTAACACTAAGCCTTCAGCAGTCTAGAGTTCAGATGAAGAGATCAGACTAATAAAAATGGAAAAGCCAATAATAAGTGGGTAACATTGCCCTGATTCAAAACATCCATGTTCATAATACAGTGTGTTCCTGGTGTAGTTCTTGCCTAATATGACCTAACTAACCTGAAGACATCGGACCCCATAATTACCAGGTAGAACCTCAAAGCACATGAATGAACTCCTACAGGTTGTGAGCACACATGCCCACAAAGGACCTTGTGACTTTGGTCAATAGTGTGTCATAAGCTAATTGGAATAAAAATACCACATCCACACAGAATTCTCCAAAAGTATAACTTTTTGAATTTAAGAAAAACATAACAGCTGGACTAGAGAATAGCCAATATTGCAGTAGAGCTACATAAATAGCAAATTGTACATGAAAAATACACACAAATATCTAACAGAAAACAGTTGTTTAAGCTGGGGAGATACTAACTTGAAATGATCAAACTTGCAGGGCAATGCAGCGCTGGAATTAAGTAGGAGTTGGTAAGAGAAGGGAGAGAAAAGAGAAAGAAAGAGATTCAAAAGTAAGGAAATATAATAATTTCCCTAATACACACACAAGAGAATGAAGGGTGAGTTTTGGAGAGTTGAAATACGCAGGGAACATACCCCACAAAAGATAAATTTTAGAGATGACAAAAGTTACCTCTCCTTTAGTCCCATTAAACTTTTCTTGTGGAAAGCTGGGGAGCATTTCATTCCTGGCTGGACTACTGCAAAGACAAAGACGACATGCTAACTAAGGTCCTCTAGGCCAGAGCCAGAACTTTGAGAAAGAGAATGAGTTAATGAGGTTCTCTGGTCAAACTCACAGATTACAGGGGTCTGAAAGGGTGATTTCAGATTAAGTGGAGCAAAATGTACACAAGACAGTGATTTTAGCAAAAGAGAAGCCAGCAATTACAGCAAGGTCTCTTGCCTCCGAGACACAGGCAGAATCTTGGTTTATTCTTTATGTAGATCCTATCCTCAGAAAAGCCTACTTTTGGAAGTAAAAATAATTATTATTGTAAGCTGCCCAGATTCCATGTGATTGGGCAGAGTATAAATAATAATAATAATAATAATAATAATTACTACTACTTTTGTATTTTGAATAATTTTAATGAATCTCAGAAGGGAAAATAATCATGATATCAAGAAGCTCTTTTTCAAAAAGGGTGTCCATCTGGATTTTCTGAAAGTTATCACCTAGTACTTTGTTTTAATGAAAAGTGATAATGTCTTAGGCAAGCACCCACTTAAGAGACATCACAAAAGGGTTAAACTGACCACCCTTGTCTTAAATATGACATTTGCTATCAGTGAAATTCCAAGAGTTTCAGCTATATAGTGGGCCCTGGATACCAAAACCCATGAATGCTCAAGTCCTATTCCTTACAGTGGGACAGTAAAATGGTATCCCTTACATAAAATGGCAAAATTAAGGGTTGCTTTTTGGATATGGATATATATATATATATATATATATATAATTTCATGCTGCAGATGGTTGAATCCTCAGAATCCGTGGTGGCTATGGAAGGCTGACTGTTTTTTTAGAGAAAAGCAATGGAAAACCACTGTTGAGTATGTCTAAGAAAATCCTATGAAATCCAAGGGGTCAACAGGCAACTTGAAGGTTTGTATTCAAACATTGTATGATGTAGAAGATGTATAATCAGTTGGACTAGTCAGATACGAAGAGATTAGAGACTCATGGATTGGAAGCGGGGTAAAGAATACATCAAGGAAACTTAGTTAGAAGTGGATGCAAATTATAGGAAAGCTTTGTTAAATAAGCATGCCTTGTTGCAGTTTTGGAGAAAGACAAATATACAATCAGTTCTAAACATCCAGCAATACTACAAAATTAAAATGAGAACAGTCTGGTCAAAATGGGGGCCAAATAAACTTCTTGTTATTTGCCCTCAAATTGACTTAAACTTACGGCGACCTTATGAATGAGAGACCTTCAAGAGCCCTAGATAGCTAAAAGCAGATTTCTGTTAATGTTCCTGTGTATTTGTATGACTGACTCATTTGGACATATACAACAGCACACAGCTTTCTCAGGTCACCTTGACTTGAAAATAAACTCATAAAATCACAAACTAGAATCATGAAGACTGGAGACGGAAGACTATCACAGGAGAAAACAGACACATCTCATTATTGCTGTCTAGAAGGTGCAGCATGCTACTGCCTTATCTAGCAATTGTTAATGGAGCTTGCAAATGAAGTTCACAAGAAAAAAGTCCCATACCCATTGACTGTTTTGCTTGCTTACACATGCAAAGTGCAGTACACCACTGATCCAAAAGGAGAGAGATTTACTTAAATCTATATTCTATGCAACTCAAGGCATCACACCTAATAGCTAGTAGGCATCATCCATCTAGGCCAGGACCTATTTAGCTTGATCAAGCTGGCTACACCATGTGTTTTCAAACTATGACCATTTTTCTCCATGTTAGAAAAGGTTTCTGATCCAATCCATTTACGGGCAGTCATACCTGCTAGAGAGGAATAGCTGTTCTGCTGACATATCCATGAGCATTTCTATAGATTAAAAAAAGAGGGAAACCCTTGCTGTACGATATTCAATATTCTCTTACCTTCCAAAGTCTGCCTCACCTGACATCACTGCTGAAAGATCTACATCACATTCCTCCTGTCCAGATGGGTTGGACCACAGTTTTCACTATTCCTAAACAATATGCCATACTAGCTAGTGCTGCAGGGGATTGTAGGACACCAGTTGGGAAAAGAGTGCTAAACTCTATGGTTTTATCTGCATTTATTTACTTTTCAATAATCTTGAATCTTCAGAGACAAAAAAAAAAATCAAGGGCGATTATTGTTTAGATTACAGATCTATTGTTGTAATGGTCAAACAATATGTTATCAACATTAAAAATGCACCTCAGTGGCTCCAGTGTGCCATATGGGAGATGGTGCTCGGCATGGTGCTTTAATTGTAATCCACTTGCTTTAATATGCATGCACATCAGAGACCAAATCCAACCACTATTATTCACATGCACAAAAATACATACATGCACACACTCAGAAATGTAACATCTTGAAGACCCTGAGAAGGACAGAGAAACTTTAAGACTAATATCCTTAGTGACTGACATCACACAAGATTCTCAAAAGGCGAGAGTAGGGACTATTCCTTGTAAACAAGGCAACTGGAGCATATATGAAAATCTGGGTAATATGGGGTGGATTTTAGACTAGCTGCTTTCTGTTAAGCTGCATGCTGACAGCCACATATGCAGCCATTCAATATGAACATCAGAGAGTAAACAGAACTGAGAATTTGTATTTCTTCACGATTTTGTAAATTTAGCTTTCTTCTTTCATGGCTCTCAGAGCAGCATTTTCAGGATTCTCTACCAGCCTCCCATATAGGCATTTACATCTTGGATCAGTTTGATTCTGCCAGCTGATAATACAGTAATATGTGCCCTTGGGTCATGCTATGGTCCTGAAGGATCACAAGTAATACCGCAAACATGATCACACACTGCTGTACTTCTTTTCATTTCAATAGGGCTTCTGTTTCTAGTAGAGGATTGTAGAGCACTTGTTATGACAGCACCCAGTGGCAGGAAATGAAACAGCCCAATTTAGGACCTCTAAGCTATCGATATCAACAAAACTGTTTTTTTGAGTGAAACTGGTGTGTGTGTGTGTGTGTGCATGCGTGCATGTGTGTGTAGATGTCCATTCTCACATTGCGTGAACTACCCATCTGTGAACTGGCCACATTTCTATTTTTATTGTTTTGTACAATCTGCTGACATCAAACACACCAAAGGGGACTCTACGTTTAAAACAATGTAGTTAAATTTGGATGGTGCAGGGAAGAATAGCTCCTTCACAAAATCCTACAATATAAGAGCAATTGTGCAATTATTGTGTGCAAGTCTACATACTGATAGCACAATTTCTTCCCTCACACTAATTACTCTGAAATCTCATCCAGCAGTTTCATACATATTTAATAGCATCGGGAGCCTTTTGAGCACGTTGCAATTGTATGTGATGATATGGACTGCGACTGTAAATTATTATCACCAGCAAAACTTTTATTAAATAAGTTCACATCATTGATGTATAGGTACTTCATTTATTGGGGGGTCCCCCTCATCACTGAAATAAGGCTCTATTTTGTGTGTTTCTCTAGCATTAGTATTCTGTCTGAGCTTCACACAGCGCTGTACTACTGGTGAGGATCATTGCTCTGTTTGAGATGAAGCCTCAAGGGAGGATTTGGTTGCTTTATGTCACTCAGCAAGAGCTTCAGACAAAACTGCATCCAATGCCACTGCTGACTTTTCCAAGTGCCAAAATGTTCCCTCCAATGTCATGTCTGATTTCATAGCTAATTATGCCTCTCTTTTTGTCAAGGACAGGGCAGATATCTTAAGGTACTGAACAGCTTCAATTCTTTTTCTTTACTGGAGGTTAATTTTGTTAATATTAATAACACTGTTCAGATAAACAAAGATTCTGCTAACCTCCAATGTCGATTCAACTATCCCTACTTTGTATTTTAAAAAACCCCACAGAAATGAAGGGGGAATGATAGCCAGAAAGATTTGGATTCATCTGATCTATAAATTAAGCTCTCTCCTTTTGGTGCTCAGTTCATTAACAAGCAACAACAAGATGAGGGATTGATTCATTTTTCTTCAGGTATATAAACAAGCTTACCACTGCCAACTTGTCACAGTTGCTAGTTTTTTGTAATACAACAGGAACAAAATGAAAAACTTGTTTTGGCTATTGATTGGGTTGAAGGGGAGGGATCTATGATTTGGTTCAATTCTATTTTATGGATTTTCACAGTGGAGTTGATTAGGGGTGATTCATGTGTTACTGTCAGTAGTGTGTATTCACTATGGCCTCTTTCCTCCCATAAAGCTCCTATTAACATCTCTATAGAGGATGAATTTGGGCAAGGCCAATTATGGGACATAGTTCTATATGAATTCTTTCTCCTGAGTGGGAGATAGTTGGCTGATAAGTAATTCTGTAATTGGTTCCCACAGGGTGGAGAAGGAGGCTCGGAGATGTTAATGTTGACATTAATATGTGGAATCACATCTGCGTATTTTGTTAACCTATTCTCTCTTTATATAATTTCTGCAACACCTTTCAACCTACTTAGTCCTCAGAGAGGCTTACAGAAACTGAACTGTAGCATTAAAACCAATAAAGATAAGTCATAATTAAAATATAGAAGGTGACAAATAAAAACATTTATTCTTCCAGAATTATAAACCAACTTTCTAAGGTAGTACCATATACACTGTATTTGTAGGCAATACAATATTAGCCATACCTTGGATCATACTTGCAAAGCAAAACAGTTTTGGTAAGCTTTCCTGGGAAGGTAAATTCACCACAGAGGTGCCAGCTGTAGCCTGTTTCTCTGATTGCTTCAAGATAACATCAAATGTATAGAGAAAAATATAGGAACACTAAGAGCCAGCTTGGTTGAGCTTTGGACTACAGATCTGAAGATCATGGTGCAATTTCCTGCTTGGCCATGGAAACCCATTGGGTAACCTTGAGCACGTCACACACTCTCAGCCCCCCCCCCCCCAAAACCCATGATAGGGTTGCCATAAATAAAAAATTACTTGAAGGCATACAACAACAACAACAACAACAACAACAACAACAAATGAATACTGGAGGTCTGAAATTAAATATTTTCTCAGTTATCACAGGATGTTGGAGGGAACTGCTCTCTCTAATCTGCTATGACTACATCCAGTATCATAGCACATAGTTCTTATGGAAAATCACACATAAAAATCTGTATGCTGAAAAGTACTCTGAATATACTTAATCAAAACCAAGATTCCCATCCCAGCTAGACACAAGACACATAGCATGGGAGTCAGAAAAACATTTATACTATCCATAGTCTAACTTCCCTTCTCGCTGAAGGATCAGATCCATATCCCGACATACATCATCTGTAGAATCTGTGCCACTTCACTGTCCTACGTTTTTGACTACATCCTCCTCCCCCCCCCTTTTTTTTTTATTTGTTGAATTGTGAGACAGAAAGATCAGAGGCTTCCAACTTTACCTTTTCAAAGCCATAGCCCTCCCTCTCATGGCATATGATATGAATTATGTAAGATTAAAAACAAACGCCTCTCTAAAATTAGGAGGACAAACTCTACTGAGAGACAATGAAGCCTTTGATTTAAACATTATACAAGGATAAAGAATCCCTGTTTGTTTCATTGCACCAGTCATTTACCGGTCATTGTGTGTTTGATGGAGAACTCCAAGCACCTCTGCATACCAAAGATAACAATCCTGTTACTATTTCTAAAGAGAAGTAGCCCTATTAGTCTGTTTCATCAGAGACTACAAAAAGCCCTGTGGCACCTTAAAGACTAACAAATTACCATCATAAATTTTCTTAATCCTATTGTTTACACAATCACTTATCCAGCAATGAAAGAGAAAGGAACATCAGGTGCTCTTCATTTTTTACCAAACAACCTCTCTTTCAACTCAGCCTCTGGTTTCATATGTATCTACAAACAATCAAAAGTTAAAGGAGTAATCACTTTAGGATAAGTGAATGTGTAACTGTGCCTTCACTTTCATCAACTGCAGTTGTTTTAATTCCAGTATTTAAGAGGCTCAATTCAATTATTCTGCCCATCTAAGGGTACAATCCTTTCCATGCATTTGATGAACTGGGTGGTAGTTCACAAAAGCTTATGCCAGATAAAACTTAGCCTTTTAGGAGCCACAAAAGTCTTTGTTGCTTATGCTTTGACAGGGCTACACTCTTGGAAATCCTAAGCATGATTGCTAGACACAAGTCCAGTGAGCCAATACCAACAGCTTCTTTGAACTGACAGCTCCAATTGACTCTGAATTGGCAGCTTCTTTGAACTGGCGAAGTATTGTTGGCTAGTTGCATGTTCACTTTCCCAACATGAACACATCACAGTGCATGAATACATTGTTGTCACTATGCTTCTTGTGTGCCTCACTCAGTTCTATCTGCCTTCCCTTCCTATTAATACCATCAGTTCCTGCTGTCTGTAGGCCCAATGAGATGGTTTTCACAACTGACCTTTCACTTCTCTCACAAAAGTTACTGTTAACTGCCAGAGCTTAATTACAACAGACAAGCTTCATTTGGTCTGATTATCAAGTCAGTTGTCCAAGAAGCTTTGCTCCTTATTCTTGTTTATTAGTTAGCATTGTGCATATGCACAAAATCCATTTTATTACTCAGCAACAAATTATGTTGTTTTGACACACAACACTGACACTAGGACGCTTATGAACATTCCATTACACTATCAATAGATGACAATCCAATTCTATAAGGAATGGTTTTCGTTAGTTTTAAGTTGCAATTGACTTGAAGGCAGCTAAGAAGAAGTATTTTTAGTTCAGGTTTGTTTTACAAGTTTTGAATTGTCTATATCCATTGGACACTGCCTTGGGGATCCTTGGGGTTGAGAGGAAATACATAAATGCAACAAACAAACAAACTGGGATGCCAAACAATCTCCCCTCTTTTTCCTAGCCCTCAAACCATCCTAGTATTAGAACACACATTTTAGACTTATTGACCTTTCTAGCTTATATTTCAATGCCAACTGAAAGATGGATCTACGAGAAGACTGCATATGTTATTTAAGACATCACTTAAATCCTCCTCTGAAATATTTATAGGGGCCATTCCTACTGGGCATATAAATCGACTTATCTTGCTGTTATTCCGCTTCAGTTCGACGATTCAAATTGTATTCGAATCATGGCTATCGTTCCCATAAAAGCTCATTTTTCATTCTTATTCATTTTTCACCTGTTTATTTTAAGCCAGATTTAATTTGCTCCCCCTTCCCAGTGCATTTGTGGAACTGGTTTTTCCAGTTTTTTTTAATTTGAGCTGTCAATCAAGCGCTTAAGCAGTTAGACGTGATGCCTATTTCTTTGGTGCATTTTGATGCGGACTATTTTTGCTCCCGTTTCCATCGCCTCTTTAAAACCTGTTTTTCTTGTTTTTGTTTTGGGTTGAGCAGTCAATCAATCACTTAGGCGATTAGATGTCATTGTGATGAACCAAGAAGCCAATCTGTCACTTAGGCGCTCAGTCACAAAAGAAAAAATAATAGTTAAAATTTGGTGTTCAATGGCTCTTCTCACACTTCAATGTTGTGCAGCAAGGGAGAGTTATGTGGGGGGAGGGAATATGCTTACCGCATTTTGAGGTCAATGTAGCTATTAGCTATGGACCTTATCACACGATGAAAACTGAAGCGCCAATCCAAAGCCATTTGGGAGAAAGTTTTCATTTGTGATAGGAATAAACAAGACCTTATTTGTGCTACAGGTTATATACACACTTCTTTGGAAATAATAATAATAATAATAATAATAATAATAATACATTTTGGGACAGGATTAACTGCTATAGCTCAGTGCTAAGGAATGGTCTCATTGCTCATTGTGACAGAGAAGGCTAAATGTCTCACTAAACTACAGTTCCCAGAATTCCTTAGCAATGAGCCAAGATAGTTAAAGCAGTCTCAAACGGGATTATTTATGCAGTGTGTTTTGGACCACAGATTTTTTTCATAAATTAAAAAAGGTGGTCACTTTCTAATTTTCTTTATATATATATATATATATATATACACACACACACATACACATGCACACACGCATATATACACATGTGTGTATAAGTGTGTGTGTGTGTGTATCTGCACAAAATATGCACACTGAAATCCAGTTCCTTTTTTCCCCCTGATCCTAAGACCTGCACTCCTACAGGAAAATCTCTCCATTGAAATACATATGCTTGCTTTCTCAATCCGATTTTAAAAGCTCTCCTCCAGCACTTGGGAAGCGGTTGGAAGAGCTCCAGAGAAGGAAAAGGAGGGATGGAAGTGTTATTTCCTCCTTAACCAAAGTGGCTGAGACAGTGTGGCTTACGCTACATATACAATTGGATTTAAATGGGGAGGCTTTTCTTTTTCTTTCTATTTTCTTTCTTTCTTATTTTATTTTATTATATGGGGAGGCAATTTAGCTCTTCACATGTGATAATTCATCACATGGATTGGCTTTGCTTTGAATTAAGTCTACCTTCCCTTCCCCTCGGGATGGGGGCACATATCCCTCGTACCATCTCTTCAGCATTTTAAAGGGACACTATAGAATCATAGAATTGGAAGAGGTCACAAGGGCCGTCCAGTCCAACCCCCTGCCATGCAGGAACTCTCCATCAAAGCATCCCCGACAGATGGCCATCCAGCCTCTGTTTAAAGACCTCTAAGGAAGGAGACTCCACTACACTCCAAGGGAGTGTGTTCCACTATCAAACAGTCCTTACTGCAGGAAGTTTCTCCTAATGTTGAGGTGGAATCTCTTTTCCTGGAGCTTGCATCCATTATTCCAGGTCCTGTTCTCTGGAGCAGCAGAAAACAAGTAATTAAACAGGGCTATCATATCACCTCTTAACCTTCTCTTCTCTAGGCTAAACATTCCCAGCTCCCTAAGGCATTCCTCATAGACAATGCAAATGCCAAAACCCATTTCTGTTTGGGGAATAGTACTGTTACCTTTCTTAAGGTGTAATCTGGTATCGCTTGCACCCTTTGTAGCCCCACTAGTTCTGACCCTGGGAAAAAGATAGGAAAAATGAGATGTATAAAAATCTGATGAAGGTATTTTCCTCGGCTACACACACGATTGCCTTACCCTGCTTCCCGCACCACTGAGGAAAGGCTACGTGAACGGGCGGGGGGGGATGGTGCCAGGAATGCCAGGAAAGAGAACAAAACAGGTGACACCCCCAAGCCAGCCCCTTTAACATTGGCCCTCCCGTACCAAAATACCCGAATCAGACATTCTGGTCATTCCCATTAACGTATCCTGGATCAGACACGGTTCCTGACAAAAAAAGCACTTGAAAAGTGGTGTCAAATTAACCCGAGTTCGATCCCCCTGAGGCTGAGAGCATGTCATTTGCCCAAAGTCATCCACTGGGTTTCACAGTCAAGTGGGGAAATCAAACCCTGGTCTCCAATAGTCCAACAGTCAAACCACTATGCCATGCTGGCTTTCCTTACTATTTCTAAAATAGTTTTGCAGCTTACTCTCTACTAGCTTATGCTACTTTTTGGAATGCATTGTTGAGAGTTCATTGACTCAGCAAAAGAAAAGAAAACTCTTTCAGCTGGAAGGGTGTGGCAGGAATGCATGTCAGATAAGTGTGGTTGATAAAAGTTGGCTGACCTAACTTAATGAAGAGGATCTTGTCTGATGACTTGAAAAGGGTAACTTTTGACCAATTTTTAAAAGACACTGATACCTTCATTTGGGGCAACATTTTAATCCCATTTGCTGCATCAGTGACGGTACAGATAACCAAGACAAGGCTAATGAAAGCAGTTTTGTATTTATTTATTTTATCTATTTATTTATTTATTTTTTTCCAATGTTACTCTTGAGTCACTTTTTCATAACTGGTATATGCATGACAACAAACAACAACAGCAACAAATGTGCATGACACAATAAAATGTAAACATACTTTTATTTTGTATTTTTGCCATTTCAGGATAACACACTTCATATTGCAACATGGTAAGAATATAAAAATTTCTTTTTTGAAGTCAAGTTAGTGTGAGGAGTACATTGTTAATTCTGCTAAAGACTGCCAGAGTTGTGAAGGACTTGTACAGATTGTGTGTGTGTGTGTGGCAATGAGAATCAGCCTGTCTGACTCCATCTAGGAACATCTCAGACTTTGCCTCAATATTCAAAGATTAACAGAAAAGAATACTGACTGATGATACGGAAAGATTCATAACAATCTTAGCATGAAGATTACGAAGGTCTTTAAACTGTCCTTGGTACTGTCTTCCCATGGGGAATGTCAATGTTCTTAACTTCCATTTTCCATAAAAGTAATATTTAGGGAAATAAGATGTAGCATTAAACACAAGATTGGTTCTTGATTCTTAACTATTAACAATATTTTCCATACTCTGGGAGGAGACTGGGGCTGCTGTGTGGAGAGAGAGGGGACTAAATCACAGCCACACAGCCTGAAAAACTCACAAAAAACTATGGATGTTGGCCATGAAAGTCTTTAACCTCACATGGGATTAAATCATTTTCCTCACCTATGGATTGTTACTTTCTAGCTGCTGTTTGACCAAAAAGAAAGCTGCCACTGGCTATAATGGTGGTTTTCTACGTGAGCTAAATGGCAAATGGAAGGCAAGGATAAAAGGCATGCTACACATCCAGTCCAAATGATGGGAGATTACAAGTATAAAAGGAGGAGGTGCAAAGGAGGGTAGTTATTTGCTTAACATCACATCTATTCTGGTTTAAGGAACTGGAGTTATGCACACTGGTACTGCAGACAGCTTGTTATTATCTGAACTTACCAGTAATACATTATTCTAATGTTAGGAACAATTTGTATAGCAGGTTTATTTGCTGTGAGCTACCCTGTGGCAAAAGTGCATGCAATTTAGGTGTCACTATGGTACTATAAGAACCAAGCTACACTTTGATTTTGGGATTTTATTTCAAAAAGTATCCATGTTTAACTGGTTCAAAAATGGGAATGTTAATTGCAATTCAGAACAAAAGAGTGCTCATTAATTTGTTTGGTACAGATTTGAAATCCAAGAATTATATTTCATTTATCATATTAGTTCCTGGACTATGCAGTGTCATAGAATCATAGAGTTGGAAGAGAGCACAAGGGCCATCCAGTCCAACCCCCTGCCATGCAGGAACTCCCAATCAGTCATTTCTTACCATGTTACTAATGCATTCTTAATTTGAATTACACAGATAAATACTGACTCTGTAGATGAGTGGGTCAGACAAATAATTTACAACAGCTGTATTTACAATAGCTAAATCCACATATCTACTTTTTTTTGCTTCACATATGTCCCCACAGTGACAACCAAGGATCTGCTTTAATTATGCACATTGGGATAAATCCACTATGGAGTTTATCACATGGGAGGAATTTCTCTCAATTGCGAATGGAGCCAATTCGCAATTACGTGGATTTGCTAGTTTAGCAAATTTACGTGAAATCTGATTCCGTTCGGAATGCGTTCAGAATGACTTCCCATTTCCCAAAAATGACCCCCATTGCCCAAAATTGCATGAGATATTCTAATACGCAATTACGTGAAACCCCATGATTGCGTTCGGAATGACTTCCCACTGCCCAAAATTGCGTGAGATACACTCATTTTCAATAATGTGAAACCCCATGATTGCGTTCGGATTGCCACTACATTATACTCCCAAATTCCGTCGTATGATAAACTCCACTGAGTCCCAACTAGAGTTTGCTGTTGTTGTTGAGTGCCTTCAAGTCATTTCCAACTAATGGCAACCCTAAGGCAAACCTATCACAGGTTTTTCTTGGCAAGATTTGTTCAGAATGGGTTTACCATTGTTTTCCTGTGAGGCTGTGAGAGTGTGACTTACCCAAAGGCACCCAGTGGCTTTGCCTGGCAGAGCAGGAATTCAACCCTGGTCACCAGAACTCTAGTCTAGTGCTTAAACCACTACACTACACTGGCTCTTACAAAGTAAAGAAGACCCATTGAAATAAATGGAATTTATTAATTACCAATTATATCAGTCCCACTGATAGGGCAATGGATCTCCTCTATTTAGGACTAATAATCAATTTATCCCATTGTTTCAAAAATGACTGAATTTTTTAAAATCTCTTAAAGAGTAGAAATACTAGCCGAATTAAAAACAGATACTTCTGTTAGCTACGAAACTTTACAATTTTAGCTTTCTTTTTTAAAGTAGTCTGGAACATTCCTATTGAGACCAAATCCATAACAGCCCAGTCTATCCTTAACCTGACTCTACTACATGTTGGCCAAAGATGATGATGAAAACTAAGCTGGGAAAAAGTATTACCTTTTTAAATATATAGTAGAGATAGAAAGTACTGCTGGAATTGAAGTTGTGTATCTTTTGTATTAAGTGTATACTTTTTTGTGCAATCTCTAATTTCTATTTCAAGCAATCAAAGAATTGCTCATTTTTTAAAAGACATAGGTAAGCCTTTTGGGCTCAGCTCATGTGGTCTCTGAAATCACCAATTTGTGAAAATGAAAACATGGCAAGCTTGTTTTCTGCAGCTTCAGAGAATAGGACCAGAACAATGGATTCAAACTAGAAGAAAAGAGAATTTCCAAGGAGTAGGGTGGGACCTTCAGGTGTGTCATAATTTGCCTTGAGGTGACAAAAGACGGATGTAAGTCTTGAAGTACTCAAGAAAAATGTTTTGCCTAAAGACTTTTGAGCAGAGTCTTTCCTCAGAGCTACCCTTAAACAGGAATTTTCAGTCTGGTTCTGAACTGTGTTGCAACTTAATTTGTTGTTCAGGAGAACCCCCAAAGGCAGAACTCAATTTAAAACATGTTAGGAGTTTTTTTTTTTTTTAAATGTTCTGTACGCCCAAAGGCAGAGCCAATGTGATGTAGTGGTTTGAGTGTTGGACTAAGACTCTGGGAGACCAGGGTCCAAATCCCTGCCTGGTCATGGAAATCCAGTGGTTGGCCATGGACAAGCCACTATCTCTCAGCCTCAAAGGAAGGCAATGGCAAGCCCCCTCTGAACTTCTTAAAAAACAAACTCATTGTAGGATCGCCATAGGACTATTGTAAATCAGAAATGACTTGAAAGCACAGAATGACAACACACCTAAAATATACTGTATCTCTCTCTTCCCTTGTTATCCCACTTTTTCTTTTTGTCTTTAGAGGAGTTAAACCAATGTCACTACCACACTTTGTTGTAAAAGAGGTAGAAGCATATAGGAGAGAAGGAGAAAAAAATTACAGAACCCTAAAAAATTATACCAGTTCTGTGTTAGCTAACTCTCAAAGCTCTCTCCCAAAATCTTAAGAATTACACTTTAATCTGATAGCAACAATTCTGTATGTCTCAGCTCTCAAACAACTAATTCCTAGAGTAATTTAGAAGGTAGGAGTGCATGTCTGCATAAACAAGCATGTCTGCTGTGAAGATATGTTATAAAAACATAGTGGGGAGAAAAACAGAGGTAGATTAGAGCTAAACAGTAAAGTATGGCCCAATACATATGGGCACTAAAGGGCGCTATTGAGGCGCAAATAGGGTTAGGGAGGGCACAGCGTTTGCACCCTCCCTAATCCTAGTGTGTATGGACGCTGCCATTTTAAAATAGCTGCGTACATACAGGCACACCTTGATGTTGTCATAGCGCGCACAGTGTTTACATAACTCTGCGTGTGCCTGATGACATCATGTCGCAGAAGGGCGCCAAGTGCGTCCTTTCCGCAGCGCAAAAAAGAACTCCAAAATGGGGCTTTTTTTGCTCCTGGTCCTTGGCACGGCCGTTTGACGGCCACACCATGAACCCTGAGGAGAAAGGAGCCACAGTGGCAGCCCCTTTCTCCCCTCGGCATCGCCGGAGAGAGTAGGGTGCAGCGGGCGCCCAGGGCACCCGCTGAACCCCATTTTCAAGCCACGGGGAAGCGGCAGTTCGCCGTGGCTTGAAAATGGGGTTCAGCGGGTGCCCTGGGCACCCGCTGCACCCTACTCTCTCTGGCGGTGCCGAGGGGAGAAAGGAGCTGCCACTGTGGCTCCTTTCTTCTCTGCGGCCTTCAGAAGCACTGGGATGGGTCCTCTGAGGCTGCCGGTGAGGCAGCCCGGGCCCCATCCCACTGCTTAAAGGGGAGGCTGCAGACTGCCTCAAAAGAGCAGTCTGTAAAGCCCCTATGTGATGCATTTAATAAAAATCCTAGGTTCCGTCCCGGGCATTTCTAGTTAAAAAGATGAGGAAGCAAAAAGCTATGAAGGTACTCCTTCTACCTGAACTCCATCCAGGGCAGCACCTGCTAGACATAGTAGACACTAGCAATATTGATAAACTACGGGCATTCTAATTTGATCCCAGGGTGACCAGAAATCTTCCCTTTTCCAAGACATATCCTACACTTCAACCTTCTGTCCAGGAGGAATTCCAAAAGGTCCTCCATTTTGAGCATGACCAAGTGTTTTTACCTCTTATTTTGTAATGTCCTAAATTTTACTTGGATGTTCTACATTTTACAGTGCCTTGTCTTCCTCTGTGGTTATGACATCTGGTCACTCAGCTTGAGCCCCATTCTTGTTGCAAGCACACAAATTAATGAAAATGTGCAGCCATTATTGTATGTCTTTGCAATCATGCCACTAGGCCTTATTGCTGCTGCCATTGCACTCTTTTCCTGACTCTCTTTTAACCCCACCTCCCTGCCCTATGCCTTACTCAGCATGCCAAACATTTTTTTTAAAATAACAATGTAATTCACAGCCTGGTAATGAGATTTAAGAGAAAAGGAGGAGGAGGAGGAGGAGGAGGAGGAGGAGGAGGAGGAGGCGGCACAAAATAAAAGTGAATCATTCAGGCTCCTTGGGAAGAGTGAGGGAGAAGGGGAACTGCATGAAAGAAGACTATGGGGCGAAACAAATGGGCAAGAAAAAGTGGCTTGAAGCTGCCTTTTCCAAAGTCACATTGAAACCCCACCAACCGCACTACCGGATCCCAAGGCAGCTGGAGTGTTCATGTCATGACTACATGACATAGCTGCAAGCCAGGAAGAAGCAGAAAAAGGCTGCTTCTTTTTTAAACGGCTTTTCTCTGCATAAGGCACCTAGAGGACACTTTCAATGCTGGCTTCAAGGCATATGTCATCTAAATGCCACACCTTCAAGCCAGCCTGAAAGCACTTCTTTCTGTTTGTCTGTTTAGCCCCAAGACACCATGTGACTGACAAGCTCGAAATTGCCCCAGTAGTGACATTTTGCACTTCAGGAGCCCTAGGACTACCAAGCAACTGGGAGCTATTGCTCAGTTTTCCCTGTCAGGGAAAAAGAATGTCCTAACTAAACTTGGCATACACAGCAGCTATGGGTCAGAGAACATCATGTGATAAGTACTGCCAAAGGCTATAATTGCAGTACAAAAGCCATGTGCAGTAAAGTCCTAAGTGTGGTGTGAGGGTGCTATGATCAGGGAGCAGGAAAAGGATTAGCAAAAAATCTTTAAGCAAGATAGGAGAACCCATGTCCCTTCAAATGCTGTTGCGCTCTAATTCTCATCAGAGTGGTACATCAGCCAGTTTGGTGGAATGATGGGAAAAGGGAATCATTGGCATCTGGATGACCACAGGTCATTCCTGTCTTCAGCAATTGAAAGTGAGTCTCACGGCTCCAGCTCAAGGAAAAAATTGAGCACGGAGTCTGAAAAGGTTAAAAACTACCCAACTATTCTTGGAGAGGCACCATACCAGGCATTTAAAATTCACCAGAGAAAAAGATTCCATGACAATTTAAGACAAGATTCCTTGAGGACTGTTCAGAAATATAACCCAAGCATACCAGTCAGGGAGGAAGTGCCCTCTAGAGAGGAAACCAACACTACTGTAAGCCAGAAATATTTACTGATCGTAAGACATTTCTAGGAACAGAAAACTACAGCTGACACATAAAGGTTATGAAAAAACAGATGCTATTATTCTAATGGGGAAAAATACTTTAAAGGTCATTATGGACATTTCTTAAAGCAAACATATCCATTCTCTGCATAGGCTATGGCAAGTAAGTGCAAAGATGTGGGGTCGTAGGAGAGTTCTGTGCTATAGAAGCCAGCATAGTATAGTGGTTTGAGCATTGGGCTATAACTCTGGAGAAGAGAGTTTGAATCCTGGCTCAGCCACAGAAATCCACTGAGCAACCTGGGTCCATTCAGCCACCATTTTAAAGTTGTCATGAACAACATGAAGGCACTGAAACTATAGGAACTGCCTACCACCACATCCTTTAGTTAGCAGCATTTGCTCATTACATTTTCACCTGCATGTGCAGGAAAGCTTTATTTTGTAACATGGAAGCCAGCAATGTCAGTGAGAATTTCCTGCCACTAGGAAGTTTGTCAACACCAAGGATGAGGTTAAAATTATATGTGGACATCTTTCTAAAATGTTTTGCAGTACTTTTCCAGTTTGTATCAGTTTTGCATGTGTTCAATTGCAAGTCTGTTCCATTTTCACACATTGCTGTGCATTTTGAATAGTTGGAAAATTCACATGTATTTTCACACACCATTTCTCCTAAAATATGGCAAGAATCACTGGGTTCTGATCCATGTATTAGTCCATGATTTGCAGATTAGGTCAGATTTTTTTTAGAAATGGAGGCCAAACAAAGTTCTTCCCCATTTTCACTCCACATACAGTGTGAGCTATGCAGTGTTGATGTTGTTGGTGTATGCCTTCAAGTTGATTATGACTTAGGGTGACCCTAAGGTGAACCTATCACAGGGTTTTCTTGGCAAGTTTCTTCAGAGTGTAACCCACAAGATTTGGAGGAATTAAAATTAATTCAAAGGTAGTGATGTCTACTGGCTGGGTTACGTAGCATTGTGTATACCACAGACACAAACAATTCCAGAGCCAGGGTCCTAAACAAATAATTAGTTTTTATTAAAAGGAGAAGCAACACTCTCACACAATAAGCACCAATATATATACACACACCTTGAAGAGGCTAAAGAAATCAAGGATAGAAGGTGAGGACAGAAGTGAGGCATCCCTCCCAGTATATGACACCTGAATGGATCTTGGCTTGAACTGCTGTGGTCCTGGATGAAATGGAGGACTGAAACAGCTCACTCTGCATGGTAGAAATGGGCAAGCTGTTGAGGAGCTAAGCCAAGCAAACTGCCTGCTGCTGGGCTAAGCCAAGGAAACACAGGAAAAGCACCAATATTTATAGTAAATTTCAACCCTGGGGCAAACAAAATTCAAGGTATTGAAAAAAGCCAAATGGTGGCACTTTCCCTGAAATGAGTTTGGATCACTATGATGTTGGTCTTCCAAAGTGTTAACATTGTGGTGAGTGATGGGCGGCATTACTGAGGCAAGAGGGAATAGTGCACAGGGCTACCTGAGTTGTTGACTCTGGCGTCAGCCCATTACTGGCATTTCTCACCTCCTTTAGAATGTTCAGAAATCAAAGCCCACGTAGTGACTCCTAGTGCTAGCCTATGCGTGATGAAAGGATTATAGTACTGGTGTCCACCTCAGGGTCACAGAAGGGCCATTTAATTGGGATTTTATTGCAACTGTGATATCAAAAGAGGAGGGGTTCCAATAGGGCTAACGGAGGGTATTTCCGTTGCCTCCTTCTGAGGCTGAGAGAGTGTGACTTGCTCAAGATCACCCAATGGGTTTACATGGCCAAGCCAGGATTCAAATCCTGGTCTTCATAGTCATGATCCAGTGCTCAAAACACTATGCCACACTGGTTCTCTAGTGCTAATACCAGCTTTTAGCTAGCTAATACTTAAAAGCAGTTGGTGAATTTGGAGCCCATAAAAACACACAAAGGACTGATCAAAACCAAAATACTGGCCCGCCATGGATCAGGATGGTGCATTTTCTATCTCTGCCCAAATGACTCAAAACAATTGAAAGAAGGTGCTATTTAAAGCAAACACATTTTTAGAACATAATCAGAAAAGACTATAAAGATTAGGTGAAGCAATGTCTGTTCTAACATTTATTTGAATGTTGCCCTCACCCTCTGATAGACTGCAGTGGCTTTGCGACAACACAGAATTTCTTGGTAGGAAGACCAAAATAATTGTTTCTTTTCTATTTTGAATTCCTCCCCACACACTCAAAAAAAGAAAGCTGCATATTAATTGTGACAGCCTAGACATGCTGCACTGCCATACACAAATAGTCACCTCTGGATAGTGAATTGAGGGCATTAAAATTCATGGGATTGCCATAAATCGACAGGCGAGTCGAGAAGGCACATAGACACACACACAGAGCATGTACTGCTCAGAGCAATAGAAAGCCCTTCACTCAGCATATTTCTGGATTGTATATTTGTTTGCTACATTAAAATGACTGCAAGTGCCTTCCAGGGCTCTACAAAAACTTTACATCTAAGTGGAACCCAACTTTTGTCAGTTTCTATTTGCTTGCTTAATCTCTATGGACCTCTGCTGATAATAATGGCTACAATGATTTGTAAAAGGATTGTATTTCTCTTTGCCCCCATCAGCAGTGTCTTCAAATACTAATTTTAGATTTGAAGTTAGTGCACATTATCTTGAAAAATATCAGATTTAAAGTTCTAGGAAGCTTTAGAATGTCCCACATATAATATATACAATTAGCTTGCAAATATATATTGAATACACACACTACTAGCCTCTCCTTATTTATTGGGGGGGGGGGGGGGGAGCTGACAACTTGCAACCTTAACATGGTGAAGCAAGATGTTTCACAACAATGAACATGTCAAAGGTGGATTCTAAAAATGATTGCTAGAAGGGTAGAACTGGATTAGTTATGCATACAATTTGTAATGCAACTAGAGCACCAGAATTCCTGAGATCCCTTCCTTACTCTATATTCTCCTGATGTCTCTTTCACACTTTATGCTTCATTTGTATAAAGGAAGGGGGTTCATTTTACCAGTGGTTGATCATTCAGAAGAGCCTAGCCCAAGCTTCAACACCATAACAACGAGTGGAAAACTTGAGACGGAATTGTAGCTCAAGGCTGAGGATATACATGGAAATTGTTTCCCTGTTTCAGTGTACTTAGTCCACAGACTATGTACTACCCACTCTGAAAGTCAACCCAAATTAGTATTCAGAAGGAATGTTTGGGGTGCAACTTTAGATAATATCATCTGTCCCAGATTTAAAGCAGCCAAAACATTTCTTCTATATTCAATTCAGTCCTAAAATACCTGATAGGAAAGCCTAAAGAGATGAAAGACTTTTCTGTTTCTTTCAGAAGTATTAAGCAGAAATTTCTGGAACAAAAAAAAAATCTTGTGATAGTCATAGCTTTTAAAATAAACTTGAATATTTAGTGTTGAAAAGAACAGCCTCTTTATTTTATTAAATGAGATCCCACTTCCATCCCTAAAACCCAGATAATTTTCTGTGAAGTGTTCACATATTTATTGCCTGTGTCTGCTGTAAAAGATGAAAGAATTCAAAGACATAGCCATGTTAGTCTAGAAGATTAGCATGCAAAGGGATCTTGTAGCACCTTTGAGACTAACTGAAAGAAAGAAGCTGGTAGCATGAGCTTTCTATATAAACTCATGCTATGACCCTCTTTCTTTCAGTTAGTCAAAAGGGTGCTACAAGATCCCAAAAGTGGGAAAAATTGCAAGTGAATACTCCCAATATTACCAGCATTCTATTATGAGGCAAGATCAGTTAAGCTACCTAGCTGCTTTGTCTAGCAAGTGTAAACTTGTAAAAAGGAACTGACTGTCAGGAGATAATTCATGATTTTGCAACCACAAGGCAAAAAATATAAATGAATAAATAAATAGGTCTGTTTCTAAACTATTTGCAGTCACATTAAAAATAAAACATTGGCCCAACACCAATACGAACTGAGTAAAATGTTAACCAGTGGGTAAACAGCATACAGTTCAGTATACAGCTACCTGTACCTATGCCATATTTTCCAACATTTCATAGATGACAACTGGGACATGTGTGATCAAGTAACATATGGTCAAGAAGTAAGAAGTTATCAATGAACACAAAAGCTAGGAGAGGCTGCAGTAGTTTGCATTTGCCTGAGACTACAGGAAAGGGCAAGAGTCTGTCCCCTTCTCTTCTCTTCCTCCACTGAGTTGGGTGCAAAACTACTTTTGCACTCTGAACTGAGCACCTGCTTGACCCTCAGAAGGCCCTGAAGGCAGCCTGCAGCCAGAAGCCCACAACATCGGCACTTCTCCCATTGCTGGAACTGGAAGCAAGGCAAGGCAGGCCAGGGAGCGTGGCCTAATTGGACTATAAGACTCTGCCCTCCCACCCCCCACCCCTTCCAGCAACTGCTTGACCTTCAGAAGGCCCTGAAGGCAGCCTGCAGCCAGAAGCTCAGGACACCGGCATGTGTCCGGTGTTGTTCATCCCCCATTCCCCCTTTAATCTCTGCCTTTCCCAACCTGCTACCCTCTAGAAGTGTTGGACAGCTGATTGTGGAATCATAAGAGTTATAGTAGCATATCTGAAAGCAACTGGGCTGGGAAAGTTTGCGCTGTCTATAGTGCAGTGCATGGGCTTTCCAGGTAGCTTTCCATCTAGGCACTGATCAAGCCAACATTTCCTTTGTTTCATAAACCTTCCTTTTCATAAAGTTTCCTTTTTGAACTGCAGCTCTGGAAGCTATAATCCAAAATCCAGCTTTCCAAGTTCTGCTTTAGATATAGGTTCATCTCTCAACTTTGCTCACCGATATCATTCTTTTGCGTCTGCCATTATAAGCCTTTAAAATTCCAAATTTTACACAAAGAAAATCACTCCTAGTTTGTTGTAAATAAAACAACATGATCAGCAAAGACATTTGCATTCTTGGAATGCATTTGATTAATATGAGCAAGAGTTACTGAGGAGTGCAAGATGTTACATAGGAAAGAAGAAAGGGTGCTTGGCAAAAAGAAATAAGCAACACTTTGAATAAATCACTGAAAAATGATTTACTGGAAATGAGAAGTCATCAAAGAACAGGGGTTAGAACTAACCTTAAGAAACATGTACAATGATTAAGCAACTAAGTTCCTCAAGCTTTACCAACTGGGACAAATGATGTGCCTACATAAAAAGACAGTCAGTCTCTTGACTTGTGTGAAGATGTTGTCATAAAATGAATGGATTGATTTTGGTGGCGAAACAAAGAGGAAATGCATTCCACAAAACTAAGCCAAAAAGAGACTTCAGGGTGCCACAAATACTTCTGCAGGATAAATGGCATTCTCCTCAGAAATAGTCTTTTCTCCCTGTTGATACATCTCTTCCTGTTTATTCTCACTATTGCAGAGACCACAACTGTTCCCTTGCCCATCAGCTATTACATTACATCCTTATGGCAGCCATCCGCACTGTTAACATGGAAACATAATATTGGGATATAATAGTTGATGGTTGTTTGCAATCCCACCTAAAGGAGTTTGGTGGCCCAATTCACACATTAACTTTAATGGCAATTGAGATTACAAATCCCTTAAAAGATTTTAGGAAGATTTAAAACAACATATGTAACAGTTTGGTAATAATACCTTCAAGAACACAGTATTTACAAATATTCAGAACAAAAAGCCTAAGTGTTGGAGAATTTTTTAATAACAGGAAGTAGTTTTTAAGATGCTGAAGGAGGAGTACAGTGTGCTTGTTAACATGTTTTCACTGCCAAACCAAATACCCAACATGTAAATTCCAGAAACTGAGAAATTTCAAAATCCAGTAGGTGGTACTCACTTGTCTTCTTTCTGTTCTTCTTTTCTGTAGCTTGTATCAGCCTCTCTTACTTCAGGATCAGCTTGAAAGATGGAATAAAATTATTCCCTGTTATCTCCTACAACTGTTGCTGTTATGGACCTAAGGACATGTGGAATACTCCAGGCTGTACTCTCTAAGAAAGTGTCTAGAGAGACCTTCAGGGCACGGAAACCAGCTCATTCCCTCTCTTCTAAAGTCCCTCTCTTCTAAAGACTGTAAATTTCAACCTTTCATGGTTCCAGTCTCCCACACTCACAGTAAGGCATGCCCCAAAGTGCTTTGATTCCTTCAAAATATTATCTTTTCCCCTGAAAATGCTTCTCAAATTTTGCTTAAAGCCCCCCCCCCTCCGGTCTGGCCCCATAAACTGACATAATAGAAAGCAATCTTACCTTACATACTATATCACAAAATCAGTTTGTTGTGTGCTTTATTTGTCTTTAACAGCAGCCCTTAGTGAAACATGTATGTGCAATGGAAAACTCTGAAGGTATGGAAAACTTATGAAAGCCAAGAAGGGAGGTTAGACAGAGATGTGGAGGAGACATTTGCTAAAAAGGGGGGGGTTAGAAGAGAGGTTAAGAAAAGAGATGCCTAGATAAGTAAATAAAGCACCTGGAATTTCTCTAAACAGTCCTCTGGAAAATACCTGTCCAGTAGTGTACATGTATGTAGTGGTGTCACTATGGTTGACATCAACTGGTGTGATATCTCAAGGTGTCACCATCAGCTCCTGGTGTCACCACCACTGACCTCTCCCATGCCACAGCATACAGAATCCTTAATGTTTTTGTACTAATGGTACAGTACTCATAAATCATAACTCCTGTATATCACTGAATATAATGGCAATAACTGTGAAATAAACAATTAGCAAAATTAAAATTATATCCTTACATTATATGACATAGTTGTTTGAGTAGGTCTATGATTCTGGAGACCAGAGTTTGAATACCCACTTAGAATACCCACTTAGAGGCTCAATACTACAGGAATGAGCCAATTTCCCCTTCCTGAAGCCCCCTGGGTGTCCCGGACTGCGGCCAGCACACACCAATAAAAGCTGATAAGGCAGTTCCACAAACCTAAACGTTGATCCAGAGAATAGTCCAAAAGCCAGAGCCGAGGTCAGGGTTGGGGAAATCACAGAAGTCAGTCCGGTCCAAGGTCAGGGCAAGGAGAAAGCAGCAAAAGTTCAAATCGTTCCAAGATCAAGGCAAACCAGAGTTCAAAAGACACGAAGCCAGCACACAGTCACACCAAGAGACTTACAATAAGTTCTGGCAAAGGATGGCGTCCCACAGGTGCTTAAGTAGGAGACACCCTCCCTGTTGGCAGCTGTGCTTTATTACCAGCTTGCTTTTCAGCAAGCCTGCGGGACCGACGCACACAAGCATTCTCAGCCCTCTTCTCCTTAAAGGAGGGAACCACCAAACTGGATTCTTCATTTGAAACCTCACTCAGCTGCTTAGCCTCTGAAGGGAACTCCACAGTGCTAGAGCCTGGCTGGGCTTCCACTCCTGGGGCTGAAATGTCAGGACTGGGGTCTGGCATGGCAGAACTGGGACCTGGTCTAGCCTCCAAATCCTCTTGCTCCCGAGGAGCCATGTCCTCCTCCTCCTCCTCTGACTCCATCTCTTGGCTGGCCATGACATCGGATGACCTTGGGCAAGTCACATACTCTCAACCTCAAGGAAAGGCAATGACAAACCTCTTCTGAACAAATCATGGAAAGAAAACCCCATAATAGTTCACCTTAGGATCACTCTAGATCAGAAACAACTAGAAGGCACACAACAACAACAACAACAACAACAACAACAAATCATATGCACAGCCTAAACATATTTACATGTACAGTGGGACCTCCTCTTACATGGAGGGCTCCGTTCCGGATCCCCCTGCCTAAAGAGAAGTCTGTGTATGCTCGCACCCCATTGGAAACAATGGGGCACATGCTCGTAGCTCAGGGTAACAAAACAAATATGATGTAACTTTTAAATATAGGCTGGATATACTGATAAGGAAGATGCTGGCATGAGTTGCTTCTTAATCTTAAAAAAGCACTTCATAAATTCATTCTTGACTGTTCTTTCACAGTCCCTTTCAATTTACACATTCTCTTTTGCCTGGAGAAATGGAAAGTGATTACTACAATCTTCATATTATTATGAATTGGCATTTCAATAAAATAATTAAGAAAATATTGTAGGGTAAAATGAGAAATCACAACACCTCACTCTTGGGATTGCGTTATCAAACTATACATATTATACATTGCCCAGTAACATTTTTGGAGTCTCTGCAGCCCAACTTCCCCTCTTTCTAAACTTCCCCTCTTTCTATAATCTGGTGAAGCTGCTCCTTATTAAGTGCAAAAAAGGAAATGAAGGAAATTCCATGGAAAAATAAATCCATTCTGTTGATCTTAGCACATTTTCAAAAACTGTGATCAGATGAATAAAATGGTGGTGTAAAGTTTCAAGACTTCCAGAATCCAAAATAAAATATGCAGTTCAGCTGAAATCCATTTGTAATTACTGTTTTGATGGAGGGAAGAGCTGTAAAGAAATTGTGTCCTTTAAAACTGCAACTTTAGTGATGCATTAAACCAAAGGTTGCCCACCAGACATGTACTGTGGCCTCCCAAGGGCTAAATCACAATCACTGCCACCATCTCTAGACAGGCAGCAAAAAAGGAGGTTTTATCAAGCCTCTAGTTAGGCTACTGAGACCATACATGACTCCTGGGATTTGTGCAGGTCTGCTTTAAAGTATTATTTAAAGTATTATGTCATCACTGTTGAACCTTAAAAATACTGTCAAATTAATAATGGTTTATAGCACTATCTACAGAGACATCCTTACTGTACTCAGAAGCCTTTCAAAGACACAACAACAAGAACACAGAAAATAACTAGCACTGCTGTATTTGACAGTAACACTGCAAACACTTCCAGACTAACATGGCTATGTCTCTGAATCCCTTTGCATACTGTAAATACTGTTTTCAATCACAGAATAAAAGCATGATTCTGCTTTTTGTATTAGTCTATTCAAGGGGAACTTCTATAAAACTCCATTTTAGTGTCCCACATCTCATATTGTGGATGATTTCATTACATGTCTGAGGCTATCTTGTTGAAGGGTTGCTCCAATACTTCATAGCCTCCATGGCAACCATGGATCTGTTTCAACTGGTATCAAGCCACCATTCATTTTCCCAAATCCACTCTGGACCCGGTTTCCTACATTGTTTGGAATGGTATAGATATGGGTGTGTGGAAGTCTCTGTAGTTCCATTGCTGTGGAAAGATCTCTACTTGATAATGCTGAGATTCACTAGGACTTGGAGCCTCTGAAGGAGGCGGGTAGTGTGCCCCCTTTTATAGAAAACAGTCCAGCCCAGTTCAAATCTGTCTTTAAAATAAAGAACCATAAATAGGGATTTCAGGGAACTCAGAGTTGTCCATCCCCAGTTAAAAACTGGACTGCAAACTCAGCAGACAAACAGAACACTTTCTCATGTTGTTCTCAAGTAGGAAACAATATACCATAATTCTGTTTATATTATAAAATGAATTTTGACTTTTGCATCAATACATGCTAATTACTATAAACAACAGTATCAAAATTGGTTTCCTATATTGTCTTCTCTTTCAGTGATGTATGTCCTCTTTTTTGATAATCAAAAATTTTGATAAGTAACCACCTGAAACCTGGAACACATCCAGTCTGTAGTTCCACTGAAGGCCTACTACTGGCAATGAAAAAAAAATATCATTCTTTCCCCCCATTGCATCTGTACAAATGCATTCAATAGAGCTGTTTCAGTTTGTTATAGGCCAATCATGCTCTGATCCTCAAGAACAAAATGCAAACTACTTTTCAGCCTGTTGTGACAAATCTGGATGACACTTCCTTAACAAAACAGCTTGTATCCATTCTGACTTGAACAAATGATATAGTACAAACAGATGTTAATTTTAGTCCCTACTTGTGTAGTGGTAATTGATAGTTTAATTTGTATAGCCTGCAGGTTGGGATAAGACCTGTCACCTGGATGCCTGAATTGGGGGATAAGGGACTGACCAAGTGGGTTAGAAGAGTGCTAAAGTAGGCTTCCAATGTGTGTAAAAGAGGGAGTGGTGAGAGCTCTGCTGTAAAGACCTCCCCGAACCCATGAATATAGGGTAACTACCAGTAGTTCTCAAATACTCTGTTCTTGAGTAAGGTGCTTGACTGTATGGTAGAATCTCATCTCCAAGTGTTCCTAGATGAGACAGATAATCTAGTTCTATTTCAGTCTGGCTTCAGGCCTGTTTATGGGCAATGATTGCTTTGGTTACTTTTAGGGTATTCTAAACCAGGAACTGGACTGGGAAAAGTATGTTTCTGTTGGTTTTGCTGGACCTCAGTAACTTTCAAAAACCAGGGTTGCCTCCTGGGGATGGAACTTGATTCATCATAAGTCAAAGTGAACTTGATGTCAATTATCAACAAAAACTATTTACATAAACAGGTTCTCCAGAATTTTGGTTATTAGCACCATGAATATGCAGATGACACCCATTGGGACACTCTATATTTCTTTCTGATCTAAATCCAGGAAATATGTTCTAGTTTATTCCACTTATATCAAGAATAAAGCAGATAGAGAAAACAAAGGGATAGTTAATTCAATAGTCTTCTTGGTCAACAGAGAAGCACATCAGGGAATGGGGATTCCACCTATGCTGGTTGAGTTACACTTCCCTTGAAGATTCAGTTTTACAGTTTGGGTACACTCTTGATTCATCCTGAGAATTTAATGCTCAGATTTCAATAGTGACCAGGAATGAGGCTAGGGTGGCAACTACACTTATTCCTAAAGATGTCTGGTCTGGCCAAGGTGTTATGTACCTTAATTGCATTCCATTTGGAATACATTAATGCTCTGCTTTTTAATATTACATTCTCCATATGTTTTGGACTTCAGTTCCAAGAAGTTGCTGCCAATGAAGCCAATGATCAGAAATTATCAGAGCTGAGCTTCCAAACATCTGGAGAATCAAAGATTGTGAAGCATTGCTATAATGCATTCTACTTGGGATGCCTTTTAAAACATATTCAGAAATGTGACTTGATCCAAAATGCTGTGATCAGACTGTTAATGGCAACCAATTACAGGGAGCACATGACTGTCTTCTCATAAAAACTTCATTGGCTACCCATCTGTTTCTGGCACAATTTAAAGTACTGATTATGATCTGTAAAGTCTTGTGTGACTTGAGACCTGGTTCTCAGAATGATCATACTGGCCTGCCCTTAGTAGATGACAATTCTAAAAAAACCTGTTAGTGATTATTAGTAATTATTAGATGACCATGTGTCTCAGGTAGATTACTTCTGCCATGTACCACTGGTGTTACATGTACCACTGACTGAGAGCCACTGAGACGATTTTTATGTGTTTGCTTATATACATGTTGTTTGATTCTTACCTTTTTGCCCTCAATCTCTTCTTCCTAAATAACCCTTAACGAGCAAACATATCTCAAACTAGGTAATGTCCATGTCCCAAGACTATATATAGGACAGAAGAGAAGGGAAAACTGGAGATAAGACTTCAGCCAACAATGATTAAGTTGGTATTTTGTGGAGCTTTCCGGCTATGTGGCCATGTTCTGGTCACATAGCCCGAAAGCTCCACAAAAAACTATGGATGCCAGCCATGAAAGCTTTCGATTCCACAATGATTAAGTTCGCTTATTATCTTATTTACGGATGTGGGTTCTGTAAGGAGAGGTGGTGGCAACTGGAACCAAGTAAGAGAACTGACACCAACTAGATCAGCAAGATCATCCAAAACTGCAGAGTTTTTCCCAGTTAAAGTCATTGTTGTGTCCTTTCAAGTCATTTTGAACGTATGGCAACCCTAAGGTGAGCCTGTCATGGGGTTTTCTCAGCAAGATGCAGTGTTTTCAGACTTGGATGTCATCAACAAGAATGGACAATTTTTTCAGTTTTGCTTTCTCCCGCATACATTTTTTAAACTCTCACATTCTTTTCATTCCATTTATGAAGAAATATAGTGAACTCAATGTAACTTACTTCTCCGTAATCATATATAGGATTGAACTATCAACTGTCTTTAACTTGAAGAATCTTGAAGAATGTAAGTTGAGTTCTCTGAGCCATTTAATTATATTCCCATGAGGTATGTATGATGAGGCCTATTTTTAAAGATGGAGGATTCTGGAAGCCCTGACAACAAGAAACAGAGTTTTTATTTCTCTCTGAAAGTCAGCCTGAACTTGCATATATGCATATAAATTAGCACATATAAGTGTTATGCAGATTTACAATCTATGGGACTGTGCTATGATTCTTTCAAGTATTTAGCAATGCCCCCAGCTAGAAGCAGAGATAGAAACAGAAAAACTGTGGAAGGAGAAGCAGAGGCCACAGAGAGGTTAGTAGGTAGAGGAAAAGAAGATGAGGCATAAGCGAATATCAGTTTGTGTCATAAGAAAATGTTTTATATTTAGTCATTAAGATATATGAATTTAGCTTCAGAATGACAACACTTTGTCCTCAAAAATCCAAGAGAAGCTACCCTTCAATCTGCTAAAAAGACAATTTGAAACAGCGTCTGAGGACAATCTACCCTCATGGCAAAATGCTTCCCAGAACCTTTCATGGACATACTCCATCATAGCCCTACTCAGGAGCCTGAAGCTGGCTTACATATTTTTATTTTTTAACTTAATTTATTTTACAGATTTTATTAACAGCCGTATGCTTAAACAGCATATCCCAGACTCTTTATTATCAATCTAACAGATTGAAAAGCAAATCACAAACCTTTCTGAAGCTATGTTATTTTCTGACAAGGTTTCTAAAACCAGTGACCATTTAACAGATTTTGCTGTAAAGTGCTGTCTCTTGGGTATTTCACCAGCACAAGGTCATTTGCACTGGCAAGGAAGAGATGCACAGATGTTGAGGCGCTAAAGAAATCAATAAGTAAATAGGTCATGGTAGTTGAGACTCCATCAACAAAAATGAAACTTTCACCTGTGGCAAACAAAACAAAGTAAAAAACAATACCATCAAAAAACCAGCAGTACTTACTGTAGTGACACCAACTAACTGAAAAAGAGAATATTAAATTTTGGGCATAGCCCAACTGAAATTGATAGTCATTGCTCACAATCTATGGACACAGCAATCCTTTATTGTTCAAGAGTTTTATAAATGAGATTTGCAAGTGGTACAAGGTAACAGTGACAGTTGTCCATGTGTGATGCAATGGATAGAGTTCTGAGCCAAGGTTACTGGGCAAACTTGGGTTCAAACTGCCACCATTCAGTTTTACTGGCAGCTGTTAACCCAATCATTATTTCTCATACTAACTTACTAACTTTGAATGAATGAAGTTAAATTTAAAAGTGGCATTTCCAGCCCCACAGTCATTCAGTGCAGGGGGGTCTGCCAAGGGTGGGGGGCTGCTAGTGGGGCCAAAAGGCCAAATTATTTCCTCATAAGGAGGCCACTGCTGCCATTGGGGAAAAGAGTGGGGGATGTTCAGCCTTGTCCTTTCCCGTGGCAGTGGCAGCCTCCTCATGAGAAGAGAGCCACTGCCACTGGAAAACAGGGCTAGGGGTGCTAGGCCTTGTGGTAATCCACAGTGGTGCCAGCCTCCTGGGGAAACCATTGCTACCATGGGAAAACAGGGTGCCAGCAGGAGGAGGAGCCCGATTGGGTGCCACCCCTCTTCTGGGGTGTCACCCGCTGAGGGCTGCACCACCACACCCCTCCATAGATGCCACTGAAATTAAATAGTACAGTGGATCCTTGTTAACCACTGGGGTTTGGGTTCCAGGATCCCCCCGTGGATAACAGAATCTGTGAATGCTCAAGTCCCATTCAACACAATGGCATAGCAAAATGATGTCCCTCATATAAAATAGAAAATCAAGGTTCAGTACAAAGTGCTGGTCATCACCTATAAAGCCCTATATGGCTTGGGCCCAGAGTACCTAAAGGACCGTCTCTCCTCATACAATCCGCCCCGCACACTTAGATCCACAGGGCAACAACGTCTAAGAGTTCCAGAGGCTAGATTGTCAATAACGGCGAAGAGGGCTTTTTCTGCCTCGGCCCCTAGCCTCTGGAACTCGCTGCCCACGGAGCTCCGCTCAGCCACCTCCCTCAATGCGTTCAAAAAAGGATTGAAAACCTTCCTCTTTGAACTTGCGTACCCCTGACTTACTCCCCTGCTGCTATTCCATACCCCGAACTGTATTGTTGTTATTGTGACTGTGCTCCCCTGGCTGATAGTGTACTATTGTGATATTAGATGTTTTTAATTTTTATATGTATTTTAATTGTTTTAACTGTTCACAGTTAAACAGTTTTAAACATTGCTATTTTAATTGTTAAAACATAGTGACATTAGTGGTTTGAATATTATTAGAAATCAGTGTATTTTACAGTGTACAGTATATTTTAAATCATTACTTTGGGGCAATTTGAAGGGAATACAATTTCAATTATATTTAAGTAATTATAAAATAATATTAATGTATTTGTATTAACAAATTTACAAGTTCTGAAATAATTAGTAGGTTGTCAGTAAATTAATGTTGACGTTTAGGAATTAAAATAATGTTTTGATTTACCTCAGGTTAGTGTTATTTGGGCATTATCAGTTGTTTTAGAATGGCTATTTATAACAGCTATCTGTATTTGCAAATGATTGTTCAGTAGTCTTTCTTTCCTTCCAAATTCCATATAGAAGAACTGAGCATACATTGGGGAAATCTTTTTATTGTTCTTTTTAGAACTGCAAGCTTTTCACTCAATTTTTTAAAACAGTATTGTCAGGTCTTGTGATATTGTAATGGACGACTGATTTAAAATCTGTCCTTTAAAACACATTTCACTCATGCTGTCATATGGTTGTACTCAAAGTGGTGGTCACTGGACCCACTGCCAGTATCTAAACCACTGGCTGCCAGTCTCTGGTGAGTTTCCAGGACAGAAAAAAACCACTGTAGCCAATGAGCACAAATATAGTCCCAGTTCATGGCACATGGGGGGGGGGGATAATTGGCAGTCCCCCAACATCTGCCTGGGAAGCAGTGATAGAATTCATAGTATCATATCTCTTTGAGGTGTTATTATTTGCATGGTATGATACTTTTTGTATAATTTTAGGCAATTATAGAAACTTATGCGGTGTTCATTTATGGGTATTCCGAACTCTGTTTCTGAACTAATTGGTTTTTGTTCAGGAACATTTTGTGCCATTTTTCATCATAACAAATTGTGAATGACCTCAAAGAAGCCAGATAATGAAGGAGGAAGAACATTTATGAAAAACTGGTCTGAAACATGCACATCTGCGCACACATTCACACAGAGCAATCTTAGCTCATTAAAAGAGTGGACTTTGGATTTGGAAACTTCAAACCATTATGAAACCTCCTTCCATAAATGGCTCTTGTGAAGTTCATTCACAGTTTGCACTATTTAATGTTGTCTTTAGTCACAAGTAGCTTCCTCTGGATTGTTTCTATTTTCTGCCAGTTTCCTAACCGTGGGATACTGATTATAGTCTGGAAGGCTCACAAGTAGGAAAAAACTGAGCAAAACTTGCAGCCTCTCCAGTACTGAACACAACTCTCTGTGGGCCTCTTCTGACAGAACTTGGTGTCATGAAAGCCAGTTCCGAATGTGTCCCTTTTGTGCTACTTTGATAATGAGAAGACTATGATACAACTCCTTCCTGTCCATGGTGCTTCCACTTCAAGAAAATAAGGGCACTGCAGTGCTGGCATGTGAATGGAAATGTATCTTAAACTGTTGCAGTGTAGCCAGGATCTTCTAACACAGGAGTGGGCAACTGTGACCCTCTAGATTATTTTGGTCTAAAACTCCCATTGCCAGCTCTCAAGACATTGGGTCTGGGAATTTCTGGGTCTGCAAGGAGAAAAGCATATCTCAAGGTGAGCAGCACTGGAAAAGCACAACGGTTGGGTTTTTGTTACTAAAGTGGCTTTAAAGCTTGCACTCCTAATCCCACTCATTCCCAGCTGGCACCAGAATCCTCTGGTTGAGAATGAAGGTGATTGTCTTACTATTGTGCTAATGTTGGGTCAGACTAAAATATTAGCGCTACCACATCTCCCAGGTGAATCTGAAGCTGGATGGGAAGACACCAAGTTATCTGGCCAATGGCTCCAACCTGTCAGCATATGCCCCCAGCCTAGCTGAGAAACAAGAGCTGGTCAGACAAACAAACATTATTTAAAAGCATCAGCAATTCATGGAACTTTTCAACATTACATGAAACAGAGAAGAGTATGAATGGGGGAAAAGTTGTTTTGCATAGGTTGCAAGGCCTTATTCCTAGAGAACTGGGTCTTTGCAACTTCATCATTCCTGTAAACAAATTGATGTTCTCAGGGTAGTACTGTCAGTTTCAAAATCATTCTTATTACCATATCTATGACACTGAACCTGAACACAATTCTTGCAATTGCAGCAATTAATTAACAAAAAGCAAGCGAGACAGACTCTAAAATGGATTTCAGAGATTTTGACCCACAGAATGGTTTTGTTTAGAAAGGCTTGGGAACTCAGAAATTTAAAAAAAAAAAACTAATTTCTCGAATATATTTCTGCGTCCAATACTTATGCAACACTGCTGCACCAAAAAGGCAAAAGTGAGGGAAATGGACTGGGGTAGCAGTGGTAGCAAAGTGCATTTGGATCAATTGTGCCCTTTGCAGAAATTAGAATACCAATATCAAGATTCATAATCCCTGAACCCATGCTGGTGGCAGTATGGCAGCAGGTAGCGGCAGCAGTGGCAGCAGAAGGCCTGAAAGAAAACTCCCTGAAGAATAGTAGTGAGCTTTCCATACAGCCCAGCTCCAGTGCAGGGCCTGGAAAAAATTCCTATAGGTCATATGTGCTTTTACATAAGGCTACATAAGATGCAATGACTTGGGATATGATGAATGGGACAACTACTGAAGTTACTCATTTTGCCATCTGTTGAAAAACACTTTCTCAGTCTGGCTCTGGGTTGCTGTACCACCTGGTTAACTGAGTTTTATCCACATTTTGGGCCCACTTACCAGGATTCCCATTTCTTCAATCAGCTGAGCTGAAAGTAGCTGTAATGCCTATCCTGCCTCTGTGACTTCAAAAGGATCTGCTTCTCTAACTTCACAAGGATCTAGCCTGATCTCAGGTTTTGACCCTGACACGGCAAGGAATGGGATGCTGCTGAGCCAACAACTCCTGTTGCCATTGTTTATGGTTGCTATAGGGCTGGTGAGAACAGCCAGTGAAATATACCTAGTGGCACACACTCTACCATCACTGGCAGGAGGTGCTAGTAGTGTTAAAAAGTGGTCGCATTCCTCCTAGCCTTAAAAAGCCATCGGCTCCTTAACGATAATAGAAGATTGATAGAGCTATACATGCAACTCTCACAGATGAGATATGATTCACCATATACATAGAACTGAGAAAACAATCAGTAGCCGGGAAGCAAAAGAGGGGCTCTTTGAAATTTAATGAGCCAATTTTCTCCCATTGTGAAATTCAAATAAAATCAATGACATACTAGCATGACACAATATATAAATGTGACCCAGATATGTCTAGCTAATTTCAAATTGCCATTCTTGTTTCATCTCCCTTTAATGTACCCATTTAGTTCATCTGAATATATATAATTTAGATTATAGTTACCCATTCCAAACCTTCAGGAATAGGTAGGTTTCAAATTTATATATGCATTCTATATATATGCATACACATACACACACACATGTACACACATGTACATGCCAAATGTTTAGCACTAGAAAGTCTTTAAAATTATAAATCACTTGGCATATTATATTATAGAAGGAAGCATAGGATAATAAATAAGCAGCTTTAGACTTCTGTAAAATGTTTCAGAGAGGTATTTAAGACTATTGTCCCAAATAATCTATGCAGTGTTCTCTATCTGATCTATGTTTTAGTTGGCATTGAAGTATAATCTAGGAATGTCAAGAAGTGTAAAATGTGTGTTCTAGTATTGAGATGGTTTGACCACACTGATGGAAAAACTAATCCATGAGTGCTGCCCCTCTGAAGGACTATAATCTGGAGATAAATTCAAAGATGTCTGGCTCCCATTCATTCAGTATGCCTACAGCGACAGTCAATTATGAGGACTGCAATGATGTTTTTGTGTGCTTTTAGTTTATGACAACTGTAATGTGAATATATCATGGGATTTTCTTGGCAAGATTTGATAATAGGGGGTTTGCCACTGCCTTCCTCTGAGGCTGAGAGAGTGTGACTTGTCCAAGGTCAATCAATGGGTTTCCATGATTGTGGGAGGATTTGAATCCTGATTTCCCAAAGTACAATACTCAAACCACTGCACCAAATTGACTCCCCCAAAATGGGGAACTATGACTAAAAAGGCCTTTACTTAGCTGTTAACCACCTCACTTCATTTGGACAAGACCCCCAAAGAACATACTTCATGAAGTATCTTAAGGTCCAAGATGATATATGAGGAAGATGACTGGAGCCACCTGCATTGACTGGAGCCAACTGCTAAGACTGGATTTGTACCCTTCTTGAGAACTTCATATGCCATGGCCATTATGATAGTGCTCTAGTTTAATTTCAGTAAACACCAGGTGCCAATAGTCAGCTTTCACACCAACAGTGCTTAAAAGGGGCAAGTTAGTTAGGGCATCAGCATCCCAGATAATGTCTGGTTAAAAATATTCCACCATGAAGCTACTTAAACGGCCTCAAAGCAGAAAAGCATATCCGGAGGGAGTGCTGGGTATAGCTTCTGTTCAATGCCTTCATTAAAACCAAGAGGATGAAGTATATTGTCCTTTGATCAAGTCTATAGATAATGCTAAACTAGAGGGATTTGCCAATGCAGTGGCAGAGAGACTGAAAGTACAAAATGATCTAGAGATCTAAGGGAGATGGGCAAATTCAAATAGGATCAGATTTCATTTAGATAAATGTACAGTAATACACTTAGGGAAAACAAATCACAGCACAAGTGCAAAGTGAAAGGCATTTGCTTAGACAAGAGAAATGAAGGGAAGGATCTGGGGGGCGATAAGTGGATAACAAATTGGAATGGTGCTCACTGTGCTGCAGCTGTGGAGAAAAAGAGAGTCTGGAATGAATAAAATGAAGCACTTGTGGAAGGAGTGAGCTAATGGAAGCACTGTTTCTGGTGACAGAAGAACTATATACATGTATGAGCATGATCCTCTGAGCCAGGCTAAGAAATGTGGCTGGTGAAAGAAAAGAAAAGCAGCATCCCCACCTGCCCATTCCCCATGCAGAAACAAACTTGTAGCAGAATTTTGCTTCACGACTGGCAACAGGACAACATCTCCCTTCCATATGCCCCAGAGCAGTAGGCAGGCTATGGGGCACATATGACAAATTTCTCCAACACTTCACTACCATTTTCCAGCTGCTCCACTGAGCACATGGTCACTGCCCACTCAAATTAATGCTGCAGTGCAGCAGTTATGCTGGCACATCTCCCATGTGAAGGAAAACCACATATGCATGTTCTGCTGGAGGATGTCATTTAGGCCAGCTGGCTCTGCTCGTTTACTTGACAGAGCCAGCCCTATCATTAGACACAGATGCTATGGATGACATGGAAATGCAGGACACTGTTATCTGATTATTGTTGTGTGCCTTCAAGTCAGATCTGATTTATAGTGTCCCTACCACAGGATTTTCTTGGCAAGATTTGTTCAAAGGGCCACTGCTTTCCTATGAGGCTGAGAGTGTGAAATGCACAAGGCCACCCTGTGGGTTTCCATGGCTGAGCAGGAATCTGAACCCTGGTCTACAGAGTCATAGTCCAACAGTCAAACCACTACACCACACTGGCCCTTACTAGTTAATTGATTGCTCACTACTATAATTTCACTACCAGAGAGGCAACTGACAGATTTTCTGCATCAGTAATAGTAGCAGTAATTGTTGTTGTTGTTACTATTTCACTCTATGGAATAAGATCTTACAGTAAAATCAGTTTATATAAAACAACACTAACTTAAACATTCTAAAAGCATACTTAACAAATGAATAATTTTTAAAAGTTAAAATGTTTTTAAAGAATGGAAATCATTACCATTAGCCAAAGAAACTAGTAAAAGCCAAGTTTTAATTTGGCCCCAGAACAAAACCAACCCTGCTGCCAGTTGGACACCAAATGGATGGGTATTCCACAAATAATTTTTCCAGCTTTAATTACCATGAATCTTTACTTAAAAGTGTGAGGGACACCATTTGCCATTTTCCCTCAGGCAGTAAAATATCATGGGACAACCTTGTTGTTTGTTGTTGAAAAATTGTTTATTGTTAAAAAAAACATTTCCCAGTGATTCTATTTGTGATCCACTGGAAAAAGGAATACTAGGCAAGACAGAGAGATAGTTTCAGCCAGCAACAAACAAGCACAGCTGTCTCTGTGGTACTGGCTAAAGACCAAAGGGAACAGCTAGGGCCAAGACTCTGCAGGAAAAGCTGGACAGGGCTGACAAGGACTGATACACACAGAGACAGGAAGAAAGACACACAGAGGATCTTATGCCTGAAAGGTTGACTTGCTTAGGATAGAGCAGCTCGTCATAGTGGCTTCATTATAAGTAGTACAGTAAACATACTGACGACTTCAAAAACCGGGACAGAATATACAAGGTAGTCATATTATGAAATGTGTTGATTATTCTTTCTATTTTTTTAAAAAAAAATCTACCATAAGCAATACAACCTTGCAGCATTTAAAATGTTTTAATACCAGGAGAGTCCACCATCATCAGTCACAGCATTAAAAAATAATATGCCATATATTTTGAAGTCTCAGAGGATATGAGCCTATAATTTTTTTAGAAAAGCATGTTTGCACTGCATCTACCTTGTGACAGCTGGCAGCTAATCTACACAGCTAGCGACAGTATGCACATATCATCCTTCTGTTTACTGAGGATAGTTGATAACAGGGATATTGATTGCACTGCCAAATCCTGATATTAGAAATTATAACTCAAGGGTGCATTTATTTCTACGGCTCCTACAACTTACAAGTTACAATCATACACAAAAGAGAGACAAGTCTTCCTATAAGATGTAAGTCAAAAGGAAGACAAATGGGAACATTTGTCATTTTTATTGGAAAGGAGTTTAAAGCACATAGGTAGATCAGGTTTATGTAAAATTGCATATCTTTTTCTTTCTTTCACTGTCTTGGTTCATTAACTTCCTCATGGAAATCAATACATATGATGAATATATACAGACTTCCTTCCCTTACATCACTGAATCCAAACATTATTGTATGGTTTCCCACACTTAGTTGTGGTTTCTAAAAACCTCCTTTCAAACATTACAGTTTCACTTCTCTCCCTTATACAGTGGAAGTTAGGTGTTCATTTCTTGTCCTGTCCTATGTTGACTTATTGGTGTGGGAGCAATTTTTGGAAATCTACTAGACAGTTATTTTGTATTTCTGGGCTGAATTATTTCATCTTCCAAGTGACTTTTCAGTACCTAGGTATCTTCAACACAACAGCACAGAGCAGATCTTTTAAGGGTGAAACACCTGATACAGCCTGAAGCAATGTTTCCTCCTCCTTTTGGAGACACTAACTTTCCATGCAATAAGGATCTTTTCTGTCAAGTGTAAAAAATAGTTAATTTGTTGTACAAACTTCAAGAGAAGTCTGTTGAAAACCATCTTTTTATCCTATCTATATTCACTACAGAAAGACAGAAAGATAATAAGTTCATTTGAGATGTGGTGTCAGAGAAGGGTGCTGAGAATATCATGGGCCCCATTCATACTTGTCCTTTTGCTCCTGGTAGAACTGGGCAGATCTGGTTGCCCTCATACCGAATCTCTCCGTGAAGAAGTTCCCACTATCCTTTAACCCTATTGGTGCAATTTACCCCACTGAAGTTCACATTCACCAAAGTAGCGGTTTCAGATGGAGACTCCCCCTCTCAATCAAATGATTTGCATATTGTCATCAGTGGTGACATGCAATGTATCTGCTGCAGCCATTCGTCAATGGCATGGGTCCTTCCCCCCTCTTTTTTTTTTTTTAAAAAAAAAGCCAGAATATTCGCATATGCTGTCAAAAAATTTTTTTAAAAAAATACCAGCCCTGGCAGCATCCCACCAAAAACTGCCCCAGGGTCAGGGCCAGTGCTGATTAGATACCTAGTCAAAGCACTTCCAGGCCCTCCTCCTCCTCCCCTTTCTGGTTGAGAGAGTGTGACCCGTCTCTGGCTGAGAAAGTGTGACGGTGCTCCGCTCCCCTTTCCTCCTCCTCCTCCTCCTCCTCCTCCTGCTCTCTTTTCCCCCTTACCCTCTTTCCCCCAAGGAGCCTGTGGTCTCCTGGGAGGGAGGGAGGGGACCCAGGAAGGTCCTCCGTCTCTTCATATAGGAAAGCCTGAGGGGGAGATCCCTGCCTTCGCCCCACCGGTTAATTGCATCACAGGAACTCCAGTGGGGCGAAGGCAGGGATTTCTCCCCCAGGCTTTCCTATAGGAAGAGACAGAGGACCTTCTTGGGTCCTCTCCCTCCCTCCCTCCCTCCCTCCCAGGAGACCACAGGTTCCTTGGGGGAAAGGGGGGGAAAGGGGAAAGAGAGCTGGCAGGGGAAGGAGGAGGAGGAGGAAGCAGAGTGCCATCACACTCTCTCAGCCAGAGAGGGGTCACACTCTCTCAGCCAGAAAGGGGAGGAGGAGGGGGGAAAGGGAGCCCGCAACAGTCACAAAGCACTTTCACGTCCCCCTCACTCGGCCCGGCCCAATGCATGCTCATAATCTGTCAACCAAAATAAAAAGCCGCAGTGCCCAGTCAGAGAGGGGAGGCATGTTCCACCCACTGCCAACCTTCTGCCCTTGATCCCTCCCCCTGGATGACCTGAACATGACCGGGGCCAAATTCATATTGGCCTGGCCCCGGCTTTTCTCAAAAGAACCCCAGTTTCAAATACACCATGCCAAGGGGCATTTGCTCCGGATCTCTTGTGCAAGCCCCAGATCCGCTTGTGAAAACACTGATGCCAGTGAGAACTTCCCACTTTTAATCCGGGTTGCAATTCTGTTCAAAAGGTAGTCTGAATGGTCCCATGGACAACCAAAAGGACAAACAAATGGGTCCTTGAACAGATCAGGCCTGACCTCTGTATGTAAACCAAGATGATGAAACTGAGGCTGTTGTACTTTGGCCACATTATGAGAAAATATTAATTATTAGAAAAGACAATAATGCTAGGAAAGGTAGAAAGTAGTAGAAAGAGAGGAAGACTACCAAGCGGATTGACTCAATCATACAGATCACAGGCCTGAATTTACAGGAACTAAGCAGAACAGTGGAGGTTAGGGGGTCTTGGAGATGTCTTATCCATAGGGTCGCCATGGTTTTGGGCCAACCTGAGGGCAATTAACAACAACAACTCACTAAAATAATGCATGCAAAGAAAGCTAGAATACTTTGTTCTGTTCTTGGCCCATTTGTCAAAGAGGATTCCTTTCAATAAACAATGGGCAAAGTAGAAATGCAAAAGCTGATAAACTAGTACCTCTGTTTTAGGCTGCTACACCACTGTCTGTGTATTCCTATCTGTAGTTATTGCACTCAGACTATGGCAGATATGCTCTTCATTTTCAGTTCAGGATGCCTCAGTTCATTTCTGCCTCCAGTACAGCCATTAAAATGTACCAAAGTCATTTACCTGAACAAATTTACATGCAAATATCATTTTACAAAGACAACAACTCAATGGTAGTGCACATGCTTTGTATGCAGAAAGCCCTAGATTTAATCCCAAGCATCTTCAGGTAGATCTAGAAATAAATCCTTGCTGTACTCCTGAAGAACTGTTGCCAGTCTATGTACACAATACTTAACTAAATGGTCTGGAATAAACCAGCTTCCTGTGTTGCTTCACAAACTGGACGTTCTGGTATAAACCAGCTTCCGGAGTTACTCAGTCCCTAAACTTTTCTCCAAAAATCAACAATGACAAACTGATCAAAGTCATATATTAATGCATTTCCATGCATTTCCATGCAGAGAGGGGGGGGGCATACAGAATGTGTTTAAAGCGCGAGAAAATAGTGCCATGTTCCTACTAGGACAATAACTGTGTTGTAGAAAACTACCCTGCAACAGACTTTTTGATTAAGTGTTGCAAAGCCTTTGTGATAGCCATGTAGCTTCTGTGGCTGATACTCATCTTGTTTATTCCATTCTTTAAATGGAGAAAAGAAAGTAGTTCAGATGACACTAATATCCAGCGCTTCAGTTTAACTCTCCATGGACACAGGATGAAAAATATAATCTGAGCAAAAGCCTTTTCCTGACAGACTGTAAGTATTAAGCGAATTTCAAAGTCTAAAAGCAGCAGGACTCTAATTAATAACAAATGGAATGCTAATGTGTGTGGTATGGAGCTTCTTATTATTATATTAATGCAACATAAGCCACAGACTATGCAGCACTGTATATTTCAGCCCAACACAAAGCAACAATAGCAGTATCAAACCAAATAGTTAGGTAAATATTTCTAATAATCTCTAAGAACTCTCAGTGAAGGTGAAGCTGATGAGAACAGAGGATAAGTGCCTCAAACAATAATGGTTTCTAATGAAGCAGAATTGTAGCCAAAGGTGAGAAATCCAAAGCATGACGGAAATCAACATTAAAATTGTCTCTCACTTGTAATGAAAGAATTAGCAAATCTGTCTCTTGTTCACTTTAGCCACCATAATGAAATATCAACTTTCATTTTGGGAGGGTCAGACAAGCTTCTGAGTTATGACTGTAAAAGGAATGGGCCATTCAGTTATTTTTCTAGGTTTCCATAGCACTTCAAAGTTAATACTAAGAAGAGAGGTGTGTGTGTGTGTTTGTGTGCCTTCAAGTTGCCTGTTGACTTCTGGAGACCCCATGAACTTCATAGGGTTTTCCTAAGCAAGGAATAACTCAGAGGTGGATTTGCCAATTTCTTCTTCTGAAATATAGCCTACAGCACCCGGTATTTCTTGGTGGTCTCCCATCCAAGAACTTTACTAACAGGGCTGATCCTGCTTAGCTTCCAAAATAGGCAGGCTCTTGTGGCTTTAAGGTACATCTATTTAGAATTTGTGAGATGGACTGGATGAGGGAAAAAGACAGAGGTACTTGCTATAGGGGCCCCTAATCTGGGAATGGAGATATGTCAACCAGTTCTGAATGGAGTCACACTTCCCCTGAAGGACTGTGTTCACAGCTTCGGGTGCTCCTGGATGGTACAGGTAGACATGACGGTAAGGAGCACCTGTTATCAGCTTCGGCTGATATGCCAGCTGTGACCCTTCCTGGAACCGGGCAACCTAGAAACAGTGGTATACGTGCTAGTAACCTCTTGACTTGACTTTTGCAATGTGCTCTACATGAGGCTACCCTTGTGCCAAGTTCAGAAACTCCAACTGGTACAAAATATGGCAGCCATACTCGTTGTGGATAAAGCTAGAGCTGACCATATAACACCTGTTTTGAAATCTCTGCACTGGCTGCCAATTAGTTTCTGGGCACGGTAAAGGTGTTGATCATAATCTTTAAAGCCCTACATGGCTTGGGTCCAGACTACTTGCAGGAGCGCCTTCTTCCACATAATTCACCCTGCACATTAAAGTCCTCTGGGAAGAACTTGCTGCAGCCCCCAAAGACCAGACTGGCTGCAGTAACCCAGAGGGCCTTCTCATCTGCTGCTCCTAGGCTATGGAACAACGTGCCAGAGAAGATCTGTCATATACCACTCTAGAAGCCTTTTAAAAGCCTGTTAAAACAGATCACTTTTGGCATGCCTTTCCAGATTAGCCTCCCCTTTATTGACACTGATAGCCCCAGTCTACCCCATGAAGATAGATGTTCTTGCCTCAATTTTCCACTACCATTAATTTTTGCTAATTTTTCTTGTTTAAATCTTATTTTATATTGTAATTTATTTTATATTGTTTACTGTTTTTTATGATTGGAAGGTGAGCTAGGGTAGGGGATAATTTTTATATGTAATTTTTATCGAATATTGGATATTGTATTTTATTGTTATTTTGTTCTGTAACGCACCTTGATTCCTTTGGGAAAATGCAGGATATAAATAAATTATATTATTATTATTATTATTATTATTATTAGACACATTTGCTTTGGCTTGTCAGGAAAGTGTTTTGCACAGTTACATCAAGGTAAATATTTTTCCCTTTACGGAGTCTATGCCTCCAATATCATGAAATATTCAGTCATTCCCTCAGATCTCATATTCAGGACTTCCTAGACTTGGTCAACTATCTTGGCAAAATCCTGATACAATCACAGAAGGAATTATGATAAACAAATTGTATTTTTGTCTCATCTGAGCATTGCCTTTCTGGTCATTAAACAAATGCAAGAAACAGCTCTTCAGAAGAGAGGCTTTAAAAAGGAGCTTCTCTTCTACTGATGATTCCCGAATAGGCCCAGCTGGACAGGAGACTGTCCAGCAATTTCACAAGATTGGAAGGAGAATTTTCCTTCCTCCTGCAGTTTCTCCTTGCATAAAGCAGCTGGAAGAAGCACAGTTTAATTTCCATTTGGTTTCCATTATCTGCTCTGCTCCAAGGCACAGAAAATCTGGCTTCTCTCTAACAACAAAACAATACATTAAATTGCCACTATAAAATAAACTGGCCCAGGGTTACCTAGTACCATGGGAGAGGAGACACATTACAGTGCCATTTCTTCATGTAACCTAAATTTACATTTAAATAAAATTATTCAGCAGGAGCCATCTCCAGAGTCCAAATTACACAGAGGGTTACAGATAGGCACAATCGAAGCCAACTACGGTACTCCTTACTGCAGGAACCTGCTGTTACGTTTGGCTGTCTGTGTACAGATGAAGACAAAGACTGCCCCAGCTCCACAATCAGCTCCCAAAGTGAATGTTGATGATACAATCTTTCTTTCTCACAAAAGTGGGAATGCACCTCAGCCCCAGCTCTTCTGACCCTTATACATCAGGACAGGATATTTTAGTTACTCAGGTCAGAGTTCACACCAGACACTTTACTGTAGTATTTTATTGTATTTACTGTTTATCATGAATGTGGCATGCAACCAATTAAAAAGTACAGGTTGAGACTCCCTTATCCAAAATGCTTGGGACCAGAGGTGTTTTGGATTTTGGATTTCTTTGGATTTTGGAATATCTCTGTTTTCATATATGTACATAATGAGATATCTTAGGTATGAGAACCAAGTCGAAACATAAAATGTATTTATGTTCATACAGACCTTATACACATAGCCTAAAGGTAATTTTATACAATTTTAAAAATAATGTTGTGCATGAAATAAAGTTTGTGTACATAGAACCATTAGAAAGCAAAGGTGTCACTATTTCAGCCAGCCACAAAAAAAGTTTTGGTTTTTGGAATATTTCAGTTTTGGAATTCCAGATAATGGAGACTCAGCCTGTATAGCTAAAACCCATTTGATACAAATGATTTTTTAAAAGAAATTATAATAACAAATCTTTCTTAAATAGAAAAAACATTAAATTTAAAAAGTTTTAAAATACATTAAAACACAACAAAAATGATAAAAGCATAGCACAGCACATTGAAAGACCCTTCTGCCATGGTAAGTTAAGAGCCAATAAACTGTGTAAATAAAAAGGTCTTTCGGCCTGATCTAGATTGGCAAAAAGAAGTGTGTTCATGGCTGTATGAAACTCTAGCCTTTAGATGAGAAAAAGGGAAAGTGTGCCATGAAAACACTTTTTTTGCATTTTAGGGGAGAAGAAGCACCTTTAAAAAGGTGCTGGTTTTCCCAGCTTCTTTTTTAAAAACAGCGGAACAGCGCAGCTCCATCTAAAGGCTATGGTGCAGCTGCTAAGCTTTAAGGAAAAGGCAACTTCATGTCACACTTTCCTGCCAATCTAGAAAGCCCCTTTGTCTACTAGCAGAAAGAGAGTGCAGACAGGGACAACTGTACCTCTCATAAAAGGTAATTTTTCAGCTTAGGATCAGCCACCAAAAAGGCTCTTCCCTGTGCCTTCAACAAATGCAACTGTGATGAGAGAAAGTTCTCCTCTGAAGATGTTAAAGGTCAAGCAGTATCCTAGAGGTAAACAGATCTCTAATATAGGCATTCCATGGTACCATCACCTGAATAGTTGTGGACTATGTTTTCAAATTCCAGCTACTTGCCATATAGTTCATGTTCCACAAACGGAAACAATCAAAATTACTGTGACAATTTTGCCATTGGGGACTTTTTCCCCTAGCCAATATAATATATGAAACAAAACAACAACAAAACACCCCATGCTGGTATTCAATGAACCATGGTGCAGTCCAGCAGGAGGGGCTGCTCTGGTTGTCAGACCCTATTTAGGACAAGGCACAATTTCTTCCATTGGGACAATGTTGGAATTCCCTTTGGAGGTTAAGAAATGCAAGAAGTATAAATTTAACCCTAAACACAATCAGAGCTAATGTGGTATAGTGGTTTCATTGCTGGACTAGTGGTGTGCCTACAATGTAGAAATAATGTAGTTTGACACCACAATAAAATACTACTACCACTGAGAAGTCATGCTACTCTCACTTCAAATGTCACCACATCCTTTCCAACTAATTTAGCAGTAAAAATTCCCTTTCCCCACTTGCCCACCTCAGTTGATGAAACCTTGTGATGAAACCCTGACTCGTTTTCATTATAAAGTACTTGGTGACTTTCTGACAATTCTCTCTTTCTTCACTATCTGCCTCCCTTCCTGCTGTTTTCTTCTCCCTTCCTCTTTTAGGTCACCAATTAAACAAACAAAGCTGAAAGAAACCATGTCAATTTCACAAGTACAAATTTCCTTCCTTTCTTCCTCCTCTCCAGATTCTGATGAAATTGACATGGTTGTGAGATATCTTGTCTTATTCACCATACCTCTTACTAAAGTATTTCTTTGAACACCATTGTTGGTATACCTTCATACCCTTTTGAATATTTTTTTAATAAAATGGAGTCAGGAAACAGGGATGCTAAAAAGATACTGTTGCTGATATCCATGGTAATGAAAAAGGGATGAATCAGTGAGGAGGAATCAGGGAGCCATGCCACACTTGTTAAAAGTGATCAAAGAGATACAACTATCGAAAGGAGACAGGTAAAGATGCAACAGCAACAAAACTATTCAGTGTTATGAAAAAATTCAGATGAAAGACATTCTTTTACATGTGACACAAAATATACAGAGCAGTTCCTTGGCAATGCCTAATAGAGAACATGTGACATTAGTTTTGTACACTAGAACCTCTTTCCTAATCCTCTAGGCTGAATCCACACTGTATACAGAGCAGAGCTCTGGTACCACAACAGTTCCCAGAATTCCACAGCACTGAGCCATGGCTGTTAAAGTGGTGTCACACCAGATTATTTCTGCAATGTGGGTGCAGTCGTAGTCAACATGTAAAAAAATGTAAAGATTTTAATGCTTTTAATGCATCACAGTCCTTGTAGAGTCTGCACCAGTATTTGATCAATACTCAGAACTTAGCTTGCTTTCTATAGTGTATATGTGAAAGACAAAAGAAGGATCCCAGCAACAGAATATAAAAAAGACAACATTTAGAAGAACAATGCAAGCTGGAGCCTAAGGAACAAATCTGTAGCAGTTTTACTTCTGTGGGTTAGTGTAAACCATGATATGACACATGGGACAGGCAGCAGCAAACTGTAGCAACTGCAGCAGGAGTAAAAGCAACAAGCCACAAGGACCATCATCATCTTGCTGGAGTAAAGGGGATGTAAAGGCAATCCTTTCCCAAAATAATGCACTGGCTATGTTAGTATCTCAAATTAACAAGTAAAATTTCTGAGTTATTTTTTAATAATTATTGGGGGGAACATAAATTATTAGGAGGCTTTTGTGTGACCAAATAAATTTTAGACCACTTTCTTACTTGTTTTAAGATGAATTTTTCCCTCAAGAATCAAAGCATTAACAAAACAACAACAACATACTAATGAGTAAATTAAAGAGCAATCCAGAAAGTTACTATGAAACCTTTGTCATAGCATTGGTACTGCAGGTGTTTGGGAGAGAGCTTTGCAACTTCGCAATGAGTTACAGAACAAATTGCCTTTATACAGCTAGCATTCCAAACTCTGGAGCTAATAAGGAAATAAATCATTCTAAGACAGTGGGTAGTAGATGATAAGGGCTGAATATAGTGACATAATTCATAGTTTGGATTTCATGTGGCACATTTGCCAAAAAGGCTGGCCACCACTGAGATTTATTCAGTTTACCACTGGTCAGGAATTAGGCAAATACATCTTTTCCAGTCTGTTAACTGTTTTGCACAAAGTGAGCTGAACAAATTTCTAATAGAGTATTTACTGCTCAGGATGGCAGTAAGAACCAGATTTCAAACTGAAGTGAGCAAAAACCCCTGCCAATTTTACATCAGTAGCTTATAAGGTATCTATCCCTCTTTTCCCTGAAACAGAGAAATAATAGGGAGGACATTTATAACATGGATGTTTTATAATGGCCCTTCATAGTGCTGTACTTTGAAAATAGATCAGTCACTTTTTGAGCAAAATCCAAGTGGCACAGATCTGCTAGAGGGTAACTTTCTACCCTTCTTTTAATGTTGAAATAATAGCTGACTTTTAGATTTCTAATTTGATTTAAAAGCAACTGTGACATATTTAGCCACATTTGTCATGGAGGACATGACAAGATACTTTAATGGTATTATATTCTTCCTACTTCTTTGTAGGCAACAGCACCCTAGTACAAAATGCAGATGTTCTTTGCAGATCAGATGGTTGTGTAGAATCACAGAATCATAGAGGAGTTTTTCATACGATGGAATTTGGGGGTATAATGCAATGGCAATCCGAACGCAATCATAGGGTTTCACATTATTGCGTATGAGTGTATCTAATGGAATTTCAGGCAAAAGGGAAGTCATTCCAAACGCAATCATAGGTTTTATGTTATTTCGTGTTAAAGTATCTCACGCAATTTCGGGCAATGGGGGATCATTTTCGGGAAATGGGAAGTCATTCTGAACACAATTAGATTTCACGTAAATTCTCTAAACTAGCAAATTTACGTGAATTTGAATTGGCTCAATTCAAAATTGGGAGAAATTCCTCCCATGTGATAAACTCCAGAGCTGGAAGGGGCCTTGTGGGTCATCAAATCCAACCCCCTGCTCAGTGCAGGATCTCCAGCTGTAACATTCTCAGCAATTAGCAGATATGGAAGAGTTCCAACGATACCATGAACAAATAAATGTATCTTAGAACTCTCAGTAGAAGTGAAGATGGCTGAACTAAGGCTGTTGTACTTTGGATGTATCATGAAACAATGTCAAGTATTGGAAAAGCCAAAGATGATTTATAAAAAGGAAGGAAGTAGAAAGAAGGGGAGACTGCATTACAAGTGGGTTAATTCAATCAAGTAGGCAACAGAACTGAGTTTGCAAAGACCTGAGCAAGGCAGCTAATAATCAGGCCTCCTGGAGAGCGATCATTCATAGGGTTGTCATAAGATGACAGAAGCTCTCTTCTTTTCTGCAGTATAACTACTGGAGGTTGTGTGGGAGGGAGAGTCACTTTGTTGCTGCTTTTGTTTTTTAAAAAATCCTCAAAGACAAACATCTTTGCCCATGTACTGCAAACCATCCATAGATCTGCCATCCTATTAGGATGGCCTATCTTCTTCTTCACTTTGTTACTCTGAGTGCCAGTGGCTCTCTAAGATCTTTGGCATAAATCCTTCCTGTCATTTATACCTGAGATCCATTTAACTGTCAGGGTCTGCAATTGAACCTGGGGCCTTCTGCAGATACTACAGATTACTAGCTGGAATCTGGTGCTTGAGACATACCCTTAGAATTACAGAATTCTGAGGTTAGGAATTTGTTCTGAGTAGCAGAACAAAAGGTCATCCTGTGAGGCAGGTTACGCTGAAAGAGAATGAGTGTCTCATGGTCACCCAGCAGGAACCCTGGTCAAGTGCAGTTTCAACTCCCCAATCCTAGCAGACCATTTTACCACACTAATCCTCTGAAAACAATGATGGCAATGGGAACGGCAATAATTATTCTGCACCACTTTTCTCTTTCTCCATTGGAATTGAAGTTATAGTATATATGAGTTCCCAGATGGAACTGCTGTGTTCAGAGGTATTCTCAAATCAGATAGGCAGTTCTGTCTTAGAGAATGAACATTCTTCCCTTTCAAAATCTCAGTGATCACTTATTGTCCCTGTGTGTTGTGTGCTTCGCAAGTGTGACATTTTCAAAAACAAAAATGATGCTTGAAATTCAGGTTTTGCTTTTTCAAGATGAGATCTTCAATGACTCTCTTCTTTGTTGTGTTCAGAATGACACTAGTGAGGGGGTACAGCTCTGGAGTGATGTGCACTTAATCATCCACAAAGTGAACAGCTGACACCAAACTTAAGTACTTCTTATATCAAAGCATTGGTGTTATACTCATCTGTAGCCATGTTAAGATGGATGCTTACCTCAGCTAGCAAGTGTGCTGTTTCCATCAAGTGCCACAGCAGCTTGCTGCTATCAGATGCTGGCTTATTTTCAGAAGCAGCTAGCAAAATTTCTCTTCATGTACTAATTTTAACAGACATACAGTCTCAGGGTATTATATAAACCATAAGCTAGTTGAATGTCAAGCCTTCAATAAAAGTAACTTAATGGTGGATGAAGCATACATCCCTGAATACAGGTGAATGTTGATAAGCTTAATGCTATAGTCGAATGCTATAGTTGTGCAATTATTTTATATTTGATCACAGGACCAAATTCCACTTGCTGATTTGCGCTGGCATAATGCTGGTTATGGCAGTGTAAGTACTTTTTGGGATGCTATATATCTAGTACATTCTTCCATAACACTTACCCCAGGCTGCCAAATGACAGCAGGATAGTGACTTGGCATGGCTCCATTCCCCAATCCAAACAGTCACTGGGAGAGGGTGCTGGAAGAGCTCCCTTGCACTGTCACCTGGCATGCAGCCATTCCTCTCCCAGATTGCTGGTGTATATACACTGGTGGCATGAAACAAGATCTTTTCCTAAGGCCACATGAAAGTATAGCAAAGCTTTAATCTTCCCAGATTTAGGAAAGGTCTAAATGCAGTACTAGCAACATTGTTAGTATGGAAATTGAAATGTGATGTTCCCACGTGTGATGTTTATTCTAGATAAGTCTTGTTTTCCTCATCTCAACACCATCCCAATAGTTGAACTTTTTTTGTTGTTTTGTGAGAAAATATCCCATTAGAGATATTTATTTTATAATATTGAAATGGAAGTTTTGCCTTCAGATTCCTTAGTGTTTGCCTTTATGTCTTACTAATGTGGCCACTCTGCCTGGGGAAACTAATTATTCCATCATATTATGCCAGTCCTTTTAACAAATAGCTGTGGATTGGGGGGGGGGGTGCTAAAGAGCGGAGGCACCAGTTAATGCACAAACTACTCTATCACACAGGTTACTGATACTTCAGTCATTACTCATGTGAATTTGATGTAAATATTACATTTATCACACCAGAAAACCAAGCAGACTATGACAGAACTATACTGGTGGAAAGCAAGATGAAAGCAACATGTTACCCACACATGGTACACTTTGTAGAGTAGTAAGAACATGACATTAAAACTTTTTAATGACAGCTTAGAGGCTAAGATGCCAATTCTGGTGGTCAGAAGATTGGCAGTTTGAGGCCCAAGTGCCATGTGACAAAGTGAGCTTCCATCACTAGTCCCAGCTTCTGCCAACCTAGCAGTTCAGAAACATGTAAAAGTGCAAGTAGATAAATTGACACTATTTCAGTGGGAAGATGACAGCACTGCATGCACTCATGCTTGCTGCATGACCACTGGAGTCATCTTCAGAAAACTCTGGCTGTTCAGCCTAGTAACAGAGATGAACACCCTCCATTACAGTCAGTTACAACTAGACATTCATGTCAAAGGGAAACCTTTACCTTTACATCAGATTTAGCAGCCTCTACCAAGACTAGAAAGAAGTGTTTTGGACAGAACTGTCTAATTGCTGAACAAACAATGCAAATAGTGTCTATGGGATAACCTTTGCCCATTCCCTATCTCCTCCCTCCATGTTGTAGGTTCCTTCAGCTCTCTCCCTTGCCAACAATGGGGCCCCACTGGAGGAAAAGATAATCTTTGGGATGATCTTACATCCCATGGCTACTGATGGCTCCCATGTCAATGGGGCTGTGAAACTACTCTGGGCTTTAAAAGTTGCTGAACCTATTTTGGGGATAGGCTTCAGCACCTTGGATAACTCCACTGGAGTTCAAATTAAAACACAAGATAGGTTCACCATCCCAGACACAGAAGATGCTAAAGCTTTCATTGTGCCACAGAAGACATGCTTCAACCAGGCAGGAGAGTGAGACTGTTTCACTTTGTTTCTTTTGCTGCCAAGAGGTAACTTCTACCACTGGGAAATGGGAGAGCAATCTAGCATGTTGGGGTGGGGTGGCCCCTTTGGGCTGTGGAAAATGCCCATGGTAGACTCACTGTTGCCATTCTTTGTCCAGCGTTGAACCACACATTATCAATATATCCACATGACTGCAAAAACAGCTCCAGTGATGGTAACTTGTGTGAAATGTTTTGAATGTTTGCTTGTTTTACTTAGTAATTTTTCTATATATGGTATAACATTACATTATTTTTGAATAAATATAACTATGGATTTAGAAGGATGAGGGAAAAATACATCTGAAGTTCAGAACACCTGGCCTTAATCACACATAAGAAGTATTTTGCCTTGGAACATGAACATGGCATTCTAATGCTTTTTGCTCCAGAACATTAACCTTTTGTCTCAATTCACCTTGAAATATAGAACTGGACATATTAATCTATTGATTACTATTTCTCCCATTAAAAAAACAAAACAAAAACTTAGTAATACTGAACAGTACATTATTACCCAACATCTGGTTTTAAAAATTACTATGATTTATCAGAGCTATCCATGGCTGCTGTCCAGGGACATGCTGGCATTCACCTTTTGCGTTGTGATCTCTTGCTATTTAGCTACTTGGTAATTACTTGGCTTGTATTTTATCTGAGCATTCTTCTTAACTCTTACTTGCACCTACTTCTCCTTTCTGCTAGTTCATTCTGAAAATGTTATATTCATTTTCTGCCTGAAATATCAGAAATCTGAAATGATCCAAATTACTCCTTTAATGCCAGTTCCCTGAGAATATTATGAATTGCTTCCAGCAGTAGGTAAAATAAACTTATAGCACAAATCCAGTTCAGGGTTATTCAAAAATAAGTTCAACTGTGTTCAACTGGGTTTACCTCTAGTTAAGTGCTTAGGCTTTCAGGATTCTTGTTACCAAAAGGCTACATTGTTAATATGAAGATTTTTCAAGTATATTCTTCAATTATATGTATGTCTTAGGAGAACAGGACAAATTTCCTCCTTCGGGGGGAAAAAACATCCACTTCTCAGGAAAGCTACTGGGATCCTTCTTTTCTCCTTGCTAAGCTAAAAAAAGCAACAGTCTCCAGATGACCAAATGCTGTTGTTGTTGTTTTTGGATTACAGCACCCTAAATCCACTAACCACACACCTCAGCTCTCAGCATTTGCAACAACCCCAGTAGTGACCACATTCTTTATGACACTCCTCCTAAAGTGCACTGATATCTGGTAATATCAGGAAACATGGTAAGCAGACTGTAGGTCTGGCAGCCAATAAGAGCAGCAGATAAGTGCAGGGTTCTAGGGCAGCAAGACATAGTGGGAAGCAGTGTGCTGCACAGATAAGAATGTAGGACTAAGGTGGTGAGAGTGTGGAACTAGAACTGGAGAGACACTTTTTTAAATTCCCCCCCTTACCCATCTATTGAGCTTGAGAAAATTATTTTGGGGATTACACTTCTCAAGATCCCCAAGCAGTAACATCACTGGCTGATTATAGGAAGGCTCCTGCAGGATCATCCTAAACATATCTCTCACAGGGTCCAGATGCCTTTGGGAAGCTACCAAGTGGGACATAGAGAAAATTGCTCTCCCCTACTTTTATCCCCAAAAACCTATCTTAAGGGGCAACCTAAAGATCTCTATATGTTTTGGCCTACACCCTTCAGTGGCAACCTGAAGAGTTCCATATGTTTTGGCCTACACTCTTCAGTGGCAACCGGAAGCTCTCCATATGTTTTAGACTATACTTTTCAATGGCAACTTGAAGGCCTCCATATGTTTTGGCTTACATTCTTCAGAGGCAACTTGAAGATCTCCATATGTTTTGGACTATACTCTTCACTGGCTAAAGCTTTCTATGTGTTTTAAACTGCAATTTCCATAACCCTGAATCATTAGAGTCAGAGGTCAGAAGTGACTGCAGGTGTAGACTAAAACATACAGAGAACACCAAACTGACCAATAACAAACAAGGCAATAGCCATTTCAGCTTTTCCTGTACCAGGCAGTCTTTGTGAAATTAGCTTCAGGTGAGTGGCAACTAAAATGTAGCTCCTCAGTAGCTGTCCTAAATGCATACAGCCTTTGTAAATAATACCATATATTCTGTGCTTAGGTACTGAATTTTGTTTCTACAGACTGCTGTAGTTGCTGACACACTTGTATTTCTGCAGGCACCTGAAGTTCACTGTAATCTAGATTTTAGTATGAAAAGGTAATTTTTCAAAGCTCTAATGTATTAAGAGATAACCTAAAGTAAAATTGGAATAATTAAAATGATGACCTGTCTGCTACCTAACATAACTTTTTCACACTGACTGAATTAAGGCTAGTGCTGTTTATGCACATCTATTCTGCACTCGGAATTTAGTTTTCAAGTTCAAAATGAAATGTGTTGAAAGGGTATACTTCAGTGTACAATTTACATCTGTTAAGAAAGGCAAAGAAAGAAATTGGAGTAAGAAAAGAACAGCTACACTAATAAGAGTCCACTTCTTTCCAATTGTTCTGCTCGTGTTTTGACGGCAATGTGGAATGTGCACTTGATTGATAATGTAGCTGCATGCTCCTGCATATTTTATGATTATTTTGTCAAAATTAAGAAGGTTCTTCAAACACAGGATCAAATGAGCAAATCCACTGAGGTGCAACTCATTACCAAACATTTTGGAAATATCTTATCTAGGCATGAAATTTTCTGTAACAGTGTCAACATCCCATATGTCTATCTGTAGGTTTGTGACCCACCTTCTACTCATGATCCCAGACAGAATGGAGTATGAAGTGTGGAGAAAAGGAAGCAGATTGTGTTTGAGGAAAGTGCCACCTCACCCAAGAGAAGCCCCCTCAAATGTCCACCTCCCCAAGAGAGACCTAGTGAAGCACAGTGGTCCCCCGGGTTACGAATCCCCCGGGGTACGAAAACCTCGGGGTACGAAAGAGGGATCAGTGTTATTGTGTTGCCTTATCCAATATCCATATTTACCTCAGATACCTATCTGCATACCTAACAACCAACATTCATTACATTCTTCAAAGGACAAAGGACAACTCTAAGAGTCAGGAATAAATTAAAGTGTGCAGAAATGAGCAACAACAACCACACTTACTGACTGAAAAATACAACTTAATGAAAGACAATTCAGGATAGTACTCATGCATTCTCTTGCTATGTCCTGGCTTTATATCCAGTTTTTCACATTCCAAAATAGATGAGTTTGAACTGAGAAACCTAGAAAACTTTTTTTGCACCGAGATGGGCTATTTGTCCATCTTTAATGCCAGTTCCCTGCCAGCAGTGGTTCCCAACCTTTGGTCCTCTAGATGTTTTGGACTTCACCTCCCATAATTCCTGATCATTGGCCAAGTCGGTTGGGGCTTCTGGTATCCGAAGTCCAAAGGAAATGGAGAATCAAGGGTTGGGAACCACTGATCTAGAGTTAGCCCTCCACATTTGCAGCTTTGACTTTTCAGATTTGATTATTCACAGATTTGATTAATATGTTTTCCATAGGAAGCTCTAGGTCCTCCAGTTTGACTCTGCAGGATGTAGACCAGTCACACTAGAGGACCTAAAGATTCATAGAGAAAATACTTCTCCAGACATTTGTAGGTTCCCCAGTGTAATTCTAAAGTCAACTTCTCTTAGATGTTAACTGCAGATTTGCACCAAAGGAACTAGTGATTCTAGAGAGGTGTTCTCTCTGGTCTTTTATTTGCATTTCCCCCCACTTTTGCAGGGGTCCTGTGCCCTTAACCTCAGTGAAAGCAGAGAACCCACTGTATATAGCTCAGTCTTCCAGGACCATAGTCCCTACAGATGTTTAAGATTGCAAGCTTAGAGTTTTAGAAATGAAATCAATAAAATATAGGGGTGTGTGCTTCAGATTTTTTTTAATTTAGTATGTTTTATGTCATTTCATATCATTTTTAGCTAGTTGATTTTAATTGGTTTTAAATTTTTATTGTAAAATCTTTTAAATGATTTTATCTGTGAGCCATCTTGGGTCCCTTTCTGGGAGAAAGGCAGTACAGAAATGAAATAAATAAATAAAATAAAATACGGTCATCCCAGAACATAGGCCATGTTGACATTGGATGATGGAACAGCAATCAAAACCCAAATTTGGAGATAATACTTTTTGGACTCTAGTTCCCAGAATCCCCCACCAACATGGCCATTGAACATGATATAGGTGGGGCTTCTAGTAACTGTAGTCCAAAATGTAACTTTTTCAGGCTATGCTTGAAACATCTGGAGTGCCTCTTGGTAAGGTTGATCTAGATCTTAAGTATCTATTTTAACTTAAAAGTTTTCTCTAAGTTCTCAGGAAGATCATCTGATGCTTTTAACTGGAGATATTAAGGGCTATGCAGACCACCCCTGAAGGGGTGGCCACCTCCATCTTTGTCAGATTGGGGCCATAGAAACCGCATGCCATGGCCCTGATCTGGCCTTTCCAGGGCACAAAAAGGAGCTGCAAAAAGCAGCTGCTTTTTGTGCCCTGGAAAGCATACCATAGCCACCGGTGCCACAGCTTTATGGCACTCCTTTGGTGCTGTGTCATGTGGACACAGCACCAGAGGAGCACCATGATGCTGCACGCCATGTGGTGTGGCATGCAGCGTCACGCTGACATGGGAGCAGAGTCAGGTATGCGTCACATGGACACCATGCCTGGACTCCAATCCCAGGCTGGCCTTAATGGCCAGTCTGCACAGACCCTTAGGGAAAATCAAAGAAGATATGTGGTGCTGGAGAGGAGTGCTGAGGATTCTGAGGCCCTGGAAGCCAAGATGATGAAACTGAGGCTGCTGTATTTTGGCCAGATCATGAGAAGGCATAACTCATTAGAAAAAACAATAATGTTAGGGAAGGTGGAAGAAGAAGGAGAGGAAGACCACATGCATTCAATCAGATTCGATCAGGGAGGTCATGGGCCTGAGTCTGCAGGACTTAAGCAGAGTATTGGAGGACAGCAGGTCTTAGAGATGGCTCATCCACAGGGTCACCATGAGTGAGAGCTGACTTAAAGGCCTTCTGCAGGCTGAGCACGTGCTCTACCACTGACATTGTGCATGCAAACTAAGTGCTGTGCTGGGAGCTTTCTGCATGGAAAGCATTTGCTCATGCATACATGACCCTTCCCCAGAATCACACAGTAAATGGATTTATCATTGAACGTCTTTAAGGTCAGGAATAGTGCATGTGAGAATAAGCTACTGGGCAGAGTTGCCTACTATATCTTGTCTACAGCAGCTTATGTGCTTCTTGATCATGTCATGCAGAAACCCAGCCTTAGAGAGTTTTCCTGCTATCTGTCCAATAGACTTCTAAGTACTAAAAAATCTGTACAGTTTGAAGGCCCAGGGCAATGTCAAATTGCTATTTTCTATGATTCTATGATTCTGGGGTGAAAAAGCCATTGCAGTTCTGCCATCACTCCCAAATCTGAACAAGCCATTCTCCTGTTCTTTCTGAAATGATACACCTAAACATAGCCCCATCCTTGCTAGCAATTCTTTGCACCAGAAGAAAAACACAGAACCTTTTTTTCTCATTTGCCTTATGTAATCTGTATAGTTTTTCACTGCTCCAAGTGCAATTGGAGCAGGCTGCTTTAGGCAAGCCATGGAAGGGCTATCTGGGGCCTTAGATCCCTTGGACAATGTTGATGACAATGCATTCTGAACAAAGCAAGGGATTTCTTTAAATAACTTGTCTACACTGATCTTTGTCTGAACAGTTTAGGAATCCCTTACCTCTGTGAAAAATCAGTTTGACTCTACCAAGCTGAAAAGACATGCAATCTATTACATTTTCTTAGCAGGCTAGCTCAATGGAATTTGACATGAGAAGAAGTAGGTACAATTTTTCAGATTAGAAGTTTGCAAACACATGCTTTATTTGCGTGACTTGTTTGCAAAACTATATAACAAGGACATGGGGAGGAGGGGATCGGAGATTTTAGTCTGCTTTAGTAGGGAAATGCAAAAAGCAACAATGTAAGGTTGTACAGTATTTACAGTGCTGTTAATCTCTCTGCTTTTGCTCATTTCATACTGAACCTTACTTATTAAGATACTGCTTACAAAACTGCAATTTTAATTTAATTTTCACTAACAGTCTAGATAATATAATGTTTTAGATACGAGCAGCTAGACTAGTCACTCCACCAAAAAGTCTTGCATAAAAAATACACAAACTAATCATGAGCATATGATCATCATAGCAGGTAAAACTGCAGGCAGGTAACCTTTTTGCCTGCCTGTTGAGTCTGCTTTCCAGTGTTCCAGTGCTGAGTGTTCATGGAAAACTTCAAGGCCTCTCAGCCCTTCCTTTTTCTGAAGGTAGACTGGACTTGTCCCAGACAGCTACTCCAGTAAAGCAAGGCTGGGCAAGTGCAGACGTTTGGATGATATAGGACTGCAATTCCCACACATATGAGTCAATACAACAAATGGTGAAAAATGGGGTAAGTTGCAGTCCAATAATAGCTAGACCAGGAGTGTGTATAGGGGGCAGGAGTCAATTTCTCCTCTAGATCATTCATGGGTTTCAACCCCCACACCATGTCCAAATAACTTTGTTTTCTTCTGCAGTCTCTCTCAAAATAAAGATAAGAAAATGACACAATGTCACCTCCTGTCACCATTTTGAGAAGGACTGCAGAGGACACAAAGATATTTGGGAGCAGTATTAAATTGTGGGGTGCCTGTAGGGATAGGATGGGCATTTGTTGTGTGTTTTCATGCATTATGGGGCTTCTGCATGGTTTGCAGGCATAAACTGCCCAAAGATCATGCCTTTTTTTTAAAAAAAAAAAAGTACTTTGGGAGACAGTGGCAGATTTTAGGGGCCACAAAAGTTGGTTACAGGGATGCATGTGGTACATGCACCCCACGATGTCCACCTCTGATTTAGTAGTTGGGACTTTTTCCACCCTTGAAAAAGAAAATGCCTACTTGGGATATCCTGATACTCTTCAAACAGTTCCATGTTTATCCTGACACTCTTCCAACACAAAACTGTCCTCTTCAAAACAAGCTAAGGAAGGTAATTTCTTCCCCTCCACTGAAGCAACCTGCTCTCCAAAGCCGGAGTCAATCTTAACAGTGCAAGGCCAATCCTAGGCAGTTGATTCTATACAACAAAATACAAAATGTCATCCTGCCCCCCCAATTCCATCTATAAAAACTGACTGAAATGGCAACAGAAGATTACATCATGACTATGAACAGGACTATACATTTCAGCAGCACTTTAACCTTAATGGAGAACAAGGCCATACAGTACACACGCCTCTGTCCACAAAGATCTCACCACCATTTGTGCCCTGCCACCTTAGACAAATGCTGCAATATGGCAGCAGCATAAGTCACATAAAATCATAGAGATGTCCTATAGATCATCAAGACCAATCCTCTGCTGAAAACATGGAGGGATAGCTGAGTTGGCCATCTAACACATATGAACAAAAATCCACCAGCAGTACCTTTATTGGCCAACCAAAATGCACAATATACTTGTTGCAAGCTTTCAAAGCCTCTGCTGAGTGCATGAATTCCAACTAGAGAGTGAATACAGCAGGTAGCTGTCCAGACTCTTTCTGAAGATGTCCAGAGAAAAAGGAACTATCACCTTTCTAGATAATTGGTTCCCATTCTTGAAGATGTTCCTTCTAAGTAACTTAAAGCCTAAGTAACCTAAAACCAAACCTGCACCCTCCTCTCTGTGACAGCCCTTGAAGTATTCAAAGATTGCATTCATGTTACCCTTGTCTTCTCTTCACCAGGCTGAACATGCCCAATTCTCTAAACCTTTCCTCATATGTTTTGTTCTCCAAGCCTCTTATCATCCTTGTTGCCCTTCTCTGCACCTACTCTAACTTTATATATATATATATATATATATATGTATTAAAATTCCCAACAGACAGATAGTAAATATATTGTTTGCAGTGTTTCATCTTTGTATGTAAAAATCACTGGTGTTCCAAATATTTTGTGCCATGTAAACTCACAAGTCCTTGTGTCAGGGGAGAGACATTTGTGACAATACAGGTCTTACCTATAGAATACAGCACAAGCCAACAAAGATAAACAAATGAATAATATTGCTGTGTTCAGTCTCTGTATGATTCAGACTGGAGAGATACAATGGCTTGGTAAGATAGGCCAATGGACAGGTAAGGGCAGCAACAAGTCAGGATTGCCACCATGTCAGGAAGCTAAGAAAGGTCGTGGGGAGTGCTCAGGAAAGCTCCTGCATTCTAACATCTGCTACCTAATGTGTTTGCCTCCTTCGGAGTAATGATAGGACCAGCCAACACTTTGGATAAGCTGAACTATCAACACTTTTTAAAGGTAGCCCTCACAGATCACATGGCAGTAATCACAATGGGATGTGACTAATACAGTTGTCATCATGGCCAGATAAGATAGGGAAGAGTGCAACTGGTGCACTAGACTTAATTGTGAAAATCCAATCCTGCCCATAGAAACCTGGGCAACCAGGTTCAAGGCTGAATCTAGCAGTACACTTAAACTGTGAAGCTGAGACTTCAGAGGGAAATTAATCCTATCCATCATGGGTTGAATTCCTACTCCCTGAACTATCTTTCAGCTAACCAGGAACACATCTGCCTTTGGATTAAGCTTCAGTTTGTTTACCATGATCCAGTCCCTTATCAAGAGCACGCATCAGAACCACTTCCTTGGATTTAGATGGAAAGGAGAGACAGAGTTGTGAGCTATTCATTATTCATTATTAAAATATAAGATTATTATATTCAATATCAAAATATAAGCTTTCCATTTTGGACCAGCATGTATCATGCCTAAAATTTAATGAGACAGCATACCAATATTAATTCAAACATTACATATGCAGTTCTCCATGGCCTTGATTCTTCAAGACCTGAACAGGGCACTTGATAACCCAGAACCTCATTCCTAAGGTTGCCATAAGCCAAAATCAACCTGATGACAAAAACAACATGCAGTTCTGTGTACATCCACTTAGAAATTAGCTCAAATGAATTCAGTAGAACCTACTTCACAGTAACTGTGTATATACCAAATCACACACAACTGAAAGAAATCAACAAGCAGGCAAAGCAAGAGCTACATAATCAAGCAAACGTGAGAAATAAATACATAATGATTTATTTAACAACATCCTTTTTTCTGTTCCTGATTATTTCCAATGTCACAGCTTCATTACAGTCCATCCCATAAGATCACGCAATAACCATTTTTGCATCATCCTGCCACATCTGTAAAAGCGGGTGGCTTCCATATCAGTGGGGGCGATGAATATGCTTCTAAATTTTAGTTTTAGCCTTAAAAATCCAAGGTGCACCGCCCTGGCCTACAAAATAGTTTCAGCACTTTGGATAGTTCATTTGAAGTTGATTGCTGTTGTTCATGTTTGTGTTGTGTGCCTTTAAGTCCTTCCGGCTTATCACAAGCCTAAGGCAAAGCTATAATGGGATTTTCTTGGCAAGATTCGTTCAGAGCAGGTTTGCCATTGCATTTCCCCTGAAGCTGAGAGTATGTGACTTGCCCAAGATCACTCAGTGGGTTTTGTGGCCAAGCTGGGAATCAAACCCTGGTCTCCAAAATTGTAGTCTAACCCTCAAAACACAACGTCACACCTAAGCCATACTAAAACCTAAACCAGCTTCAACACCTCACTGACATGGAAACCAACTGTTACAGCAGTTCATGTTCCATATATCCACTTGAACTGTTGGCTTGCGGATCATAAACTCTATGATGAATCACAGTGATAAAGGGAGCAAAAAAAAACCATGCTGGGGGGGCGGGGGGAGAGATTCCTTTAGAATACATTCTTGGTCTTTTACAAACTCAGACTACATACAAGATTTTCATCAAGGGATATAATCACTAAGAACATAGTAGTTTAGTTAAAACTCAAGGTCAGTTTGTAAAAATGACCTCAAGAATCACCTCACTACTTCAGAACACATGTGGATACACTCACTTCAGCTCCTGATACAGGAGAGTCAAGAGAAAAGAAAATCCTAGCCAGAAAAAAAAAAAACCAACAAACTCTGCTGAGATTTCTATGTTAAGAATAGCATACTAAAGCCTTGCAAAAGACAGATCTGTTTAAATTAGGAATTACATGCACAGCAAAATGGCAAAGGCCTACATGAACTCTACAAACTTCTTAGACTTCTTAGCATGTATATTTTCAGCTTTTGACATGCTAAATATGTAATGTTTGTTTAGTGTCAGACACCACAGCCTAAGAAAAAAATGCAGACAAATCTGAGAATGACAGTAAACATGACAAAAGATTTTGAATTTGTATTAAGCAATCAACATTTCTAGTGTAACCCAAATATTGGAAGGCAGAAAAATCTGCAATATTATCCAAATACCTAGAAAGAATGCAGATAATTTTGCTGTACTCGCTCCTTATAAGTTAGGATAAGGCAGAAAGGTAATAAATTTAAGCTACAGGAAATTAGATTTAGGCCAAATATTTGAACAGTCTCCCTCAGAATAATAATGACTGGAACATATTTTCTAGAATGTTTCACTCTGGGTTTCATTAAGAATCCCCTTTACAAACTTCTGTTAAAACAGAACATTCCTTTCCACAATCTGGGGAAGGTGAGTTTTAAAGTATTTTACAGGACACTCCTATACATTTCTACTCAGAGATGAGTCCCAGTGAGTTCCATAGGACCAGGAGGACCCATTAGGCAAAATGATGAAGCTGCCTCAGGTCATGGGTGTCAAGCATAGCAAAGAAAGAACGACCCCTTGAATCAGAGCATTGACAGTGTTTATGGCTACACTGGCCACATTGTGAAAAATGACCCCTTAGAACAAGGCATTTATGACTAGAGAGTGAAGAGAGCCAGCTGTGAGAAAAGACAACCTAGCTGAGACAACAGCACAGAAAAGACAAGATGGGCTGCAGGTGTCAGCAGCAGCAAATAGCAGTATCAGGTGGTGAGACCCCTTTGCACTGCCCTGAACTGGACTGGGCTCCCAAGCAAATATATATAAGAACACAGCCTTAAAGCAAGCATTTAGCTCCATGATTCTCAATGTTAGCGGTAATCTTATACATATAAATAATGAGAGTGGCCTTATTCTCTAGACTTGCCCTAGTTTTCACACACCCACAAAATTGTTGAAACAATCAAACAGAATAATCTTTGTTTGACTGTAACTCCAATCTTCCTTTCAAAGGTTTTGAAATTCATGTGTTCCTGACACCAGGGGCCTTATTCAGAGACTAAAAATAATCCAGGATGAATCCAGGTTGAATATTAGTTGCTCACATGCACCCCAAAAGCACCCTATTCAGAGGGGGGGGGGTACCAAAAAAAAGCCACTTAACCTGGGATAATCAGAACCACTTTTTTCTTATTTTTTTTTCCAAAAGATTAGGATGTCAGCAACATGAATAATGATGTGAATAGACCAGGGATGGAACCCTGCATGTCCAGCTTCATTTTTCTCCTCTGATGAGAGGAGAAGAGGACTCTCCCTCTCTTGTTTTCCTTTCCCCCACCATCTCTTGGTGGCCGGCAGCTCCAGGTACCAGTAGGAGACAATGCTGCCCTGCTGATGCATCAAGACACATGGCTAGGGACAGTTTCTCCCAGGGAGTCTTTGGCACCCTTGTGGGGAGGTGCAGGGATGTTCCCTTTAGAACATGAAGAGATGTGATAAGATGCATTTCTGATGAAAAAACAATGTGAATAACAAAAACATAATGCATGAATAGGCTTATTCAAATCATCACACTAAAAACTGAATGACTCCTAGGGTAGCTTTAACTACTTACTCATCAGCATAAGACACTTATGCTGATGAGTAAGGGATGACTGGAACTATAGTGCAACATATTTGGAGGGCAGCACATTAGGGAATGCCAACATGTTTCCATTACATTCTCTGGCCCAAACACAGAGAGTGTATCAAACCACCTAGTAGTCTGAACAAAACTTGTAGGCAAAATAAGGATTTGTATATCAACAAAGCTGGGTGCACCAGGAAGAAGAAGCTAGAATAAAACCCGTGGCAAATCAACCATTTCCATTCCTTCAGCTTTACACACAAGACAAATAAATCTCAAATTCTTCACTCAGGACAAAGGCACTTCTGTCACTTACATCAGCAGATACTCACAGCAGAAGCAAGTTTGGTCCAGATTTCTTCCAAGGAACATGACATTAAACCACCCTAAATGAGCTGTAACCTAACCATTAATATGGTCAGCGTGTCTCTAAAACAGCTTGAAAATAAGTAGTTACAAATAACTAGTTTAAGGGTGGGGAACATCTTTCAGCCTGAGGGTAAAACTGAATTTCAGAAAAGCTCTTGGGGGTGCATTCCAGTGCTGGGTGGGACAAAAGGATGCAATAAAAAATACCAGCATATTTTAGTTTAAAAGTTCTTACTGCCAGTAACTAAGCTTTAGGAGACATATTCCAACTTTTCAGCATGAAAGTGAGAGGGAGAAGACATTTAAGTATAAATGCTGGAAAACCACAAAAACTGGTGTCAAGCAGAAGGAGGGATGGCCATTTCAGGAAGCTCAAAGGATCTGTTTGAAGAAGGCTGAATTTTGTCCCAGGACCTGAGTTTACTTACCACTAAACTAGCCACAGTATGGTATTTGGTTTCTGGACCCCCTGTGCATATCAAAATCCATGGATGCTCATGCTTCATTATATACATTGTCATAATATGACATCGATTGTTTTACAGAGGGGTGGGTAAGAAATAAACATTATTATTATTATTATTATTATTATCATTATTATTATTATTATTATTATTATTAAAACAGCAAAATCATGGTTAGCTTTTGGGAATTTTTTATATGTGAATATTTTAAAACCATGGTTGGTTGAATTTGTGGATGCAAAACCCATGAATATGGAGAGCCAACTGTATAAATAATGAATTTTTCCCCCAGTAATAGGCATAATCAATATTGCCATGCATTCTTTTTTCTCAACAATGAGACTAACAGAAGGCTAAATATGATCAAATGCAATACAAATTGAAAACCATACAAAAATATCAGTAATAAGTATGTGTGCACATTTTTAAAAAATTAAATGATCTATAAGGTTAAAACCATTTCAAATTCATTAAAAGGCATACAAAAAACCAAAAAAAAAAAAAAAAACAGGACACCATTAAAGCTCATTGCAGTCAATTTCTAGAAGTCCAACAGAATAGATTTTACTTGCCAATGGAAGGAGAGCAAGATGGAAGCCATCCTGGCCTCCCTAGGGAAGGAGTTTAATGGTCTTCGAACAGCCATCAAGAATGCCCTTTCCTCTGTTCTCACCAAATGAAACTAAGGGGCTTTCTAGATTGGCAGGAAAGTGTGACATGAAGTTGCCTTTTCCTTAAAGGCTTGCAGCCTTTAGATGGAGCTGCGCTGTTCCGCAGTTTTTAAAAAAGAAGCTGGGAAAACCGGCACCGGCTTCTTCTCCCCAAAACGCAAAAAAAGCGTTTTCATGGCACACTTTCCCTTTTTCTCATCTAAAGGCTAGAGTTTCATGAAGCCACGAACACACTTCTTTTTGCCAATCTAGAATAGGCCCAAGGCTGCATTCATACTGTAAAAATAATCTGGTTTGACTATGATGGTTTAATGCTATTTTAGCTTGTTGCGGCACCAGAGCAGAGAATTGAGCCGTGGCAGTTAAAAGTGGTGACAAACCAGATTATTTCTGTAGTGCAGATGCAACTCAAGAAGGTTTTGGGACAGAGAGAAGGGCCTCTCCTGAAGATGTTAGAGCTTAAGTTCATTATTTTAGAAGATGACACATAACTTATTTTGCAGGGCAACTGTAACATTTAAGTTGCTTCTATAGTTATAAGGGTGTGGCTTCATTAAGAAGAGAAATGCTGCATGTTCCAGCTTGTTTGTATTACATCTCATGCTGCTTCTGTTGTGGGTGTTGAGGTACGGAAGAGGTGAATGGGAGAACACAGTGGCCAAGGGCAGATATCATTTAAATTTGTTTTAAAAAGTAATTCAGAAGAAATTACTTTAGTTGCTTTTGTGACATGGGAAATGAAAAAAGATACTTTAGCCATTTGAAATATAGTGATAACTCATTATTGAGGCCCTAGGGATTATAATTTACAGTTCCTAGTTTGCCAAGCACATACAGCTACATTTTAAAAGTAATGTTTGAAGCTCTGCTCTAAAATTTGCAAAAACCAATAATAATCATAGAATCATAGAGTTGGAAGAGACCACAAGGGCCATCAAGTCCAACCCCCTGCTATGCAGGAAATCACAATCAAAGCATTCACGACAGATGGCCATCCAGCCTCTGTTTAAAGACCTCCAAGGAAGGAGACTCCACCACAATCTGAAGGGAGTGTGTCCACTGTCAAGAAGTTCCTCCTAATATTGAGATGGAATCTCTTTTCCTGTAGCTTGCATCCATTGTTCTTTGTTCTATTCTCTGGAGCAGCAGAAAACAGGTTTGCTCCATCTTCAATGTGATACCCCTTCAAAAACTTAAACAAGGCTATCATACTACCTTTTAGCCATCTCTTCTTCAGGCTAAACATACCCAGTCTTTCCTCATAAGGGATGGTTTCCAGACTCTTCACCACAAAGTGGTGGGACCCAAACTCCATCATACCCAGAGTGGTTATTACCAACTCAAGTTGCATTGATTTTAATGGATCTGACCAAAATCTACAATCAACTACACTCTGTTAATTGGAGAAATGACAAAACAGTTATACTGAACAACACAAATAATAGGCTATTCCAGACAGAAGTCTTTTTTTTTTTTTTTTTTTGGTGCAAATAATCAAAGGGCATTGTGCAGCTAGTCTATCTTTTTTTTTTAACAGATTTTTTAATGGCAAGAAAAAAAATGGAAGCATCGGTGAGAAAACATGGAAGGGCCACAAACTGAAGATAACAACATCTGACATCCCCCAATAAAACTGGAAGTATAATTGTATAAGTGCACAATTGCTTGTCTGTTTGAAATCTCTTAAAGCTTCATCTACCTTCCATTCTTGCTACTGCTTTGCCAAAACCTGTCCTCTTCCGTCTTTTTCCTGGTGACATGACTAGCCAACCTGTAAGTAAAATCACCTGTAAGCCGAAATTCCCACTGTCACTCTCTCCCCTTTCCTCCCCACCCAGCAACCAGCTTTCAGGAGTATCCCCAGCTCCACCTCCAGTGCATTGTTTTATTCCCCCCCCCCCTTTCTTTTGAGTGCCCATGGTCTTTTTAAAGACCGTTTGGCAGCACCCAATGGGGAGAGAATGCCTGCCCTAGCAGGCAGTTTGCAGTCAGGCTGGCAGACAAATACAATACATTCAGTCTATGTAGGTTTCATTGATCTAATGCCCTCCATTAGCCATATTGGCTGGGCTGATGAGTGTTGTAACCCAACTAGAAGGCAGTAGGGTGGGTAAAGCTGTGGCACAGCCATTTCCAAGTCAAGCAGGAATACCTACGCAACACACAACCTGAGTTGCCCTCAGAACAGATGTCTCCTTGTCCGCACTTTGTACTGTTCAGTTGGAGATTGGGTGTGGTGGTGATTTGGTTATTGTCATATGGCCATAAATTTAGGAATAGCACTTGTAAAAAAGAGTATTAAAGACTTATGAAAGTCCTATGACAAATATGAAGTAATGAAGTTTTCCTCAGACCACCTTCCCAGGGGACAAGGTTGGAGAAATGCCATGATACGTACAGAGGAAACTGAATGGGGTGTTTATGTGGGATGTTAACACAATGTTCTTTCAACATAGTGTACAGTATACACTAATGATGAAACAGGGCAATGACTTTACTGTTCCCTGTTTCCACCAGAGCCTTGGTGGAGCTTGCCTTGAATGCCTTAATCAAAGAACATGATGGCCTCCTCTACTGATCCACTCACAGAAACTGACCAGACTGGCTACAGAATCTTACATCAACACTTGCATAAGGTCAACATCCTCCATCCACCTGGAAGAAGCAAGATAGCTTAGGAGGTGCAAACCAAACAGAGTGTTTGAAGACCATTCTGTCTTCCAGTGGAGGGGAATAGCCAGGAAAGAGCTGGTGCAGTCTCTGCCACATCATATGTGCAGCCTGAGGGGGTGGCCTCTCTCGGACTAATGAAGGTCAGAACTTGCCAAGAGTTGCCATCCTTCAAGAATATATGCCTGCATGATGTTATTCAGTTATGAAACTGGGGGCTTGTTGCAGATGTAGTTAAAGAACTAATAAGAGTTGCAACCATTGTATTTCAGTATGTCAAACTTGGCTTCTTTATTTCTATTATTTATTTCTATTCATCCTTAAGGAAGGGGATTCTTTCAGTCCCACCATTCTCACAGATACATTTAGTAAGGACATAGGAAAGGGCCCTCTTGGTGGCTGCTCCTAAGCTGTGGAATTTCCTCTCATGGGAGACTAGGCTGAGCCCCTCTCTGCTTCGCTTTCAACAGCAGGCAAAGATTTATTTGTTTGTTTGAACAGGTATGTGGCTGACTAACTGTCTATGCAGTAATGCGTTTTAATGGAAAGTCAGTACTGTAACTTTATTCATAGTATCACCATCATTGTGTTTTGAAATGATTTTATACTGTTTTAAAGTACTGATATTTTAATGTGATCATGTATTTATTTAGGGGGTGTTAGGATGAAGGCAAAATATCAATTAAATAAATAAAAATAAAAATTGCAGCTATGAACATTATTTTGTGATCATCGGTGTACAAAGTTGTAAGTTGATCTGGGTGAGCTCTATGTAATAAAAAGCAGCCAGTGCACTCTTGGCAATATAATAAAATATCCAACAGTAACAATTAAGTTACAAGGCAATCTTCCCCATCCTGAAAACATTTGCCCCTCTAAATGTTTGGGTTTATAGCTCCCAGCAGCCCTAACTAGTATGACAAATGGTCAGAAATTATGAGAGCAGTAGTTCAAAACATCTGGAGAGCATCCAGTTGAGAAAGGCTGCAATAAAAATATGGAGGACAATCCTGGCTCATTATAATCAGTGGAAGTCATGATCATGACTTTACAGCAGGGATGAGAATTGTGTGGCCTCCACATGTTGGACTGCAACCCCCATAAGACATAGTCAACACAGTCAATGGTCAAGAATGCTGGGAGCAGAAATATAACAATTTGGGAGACCACTTAATTCCTACCCACCTTAGTAGGAGGTGAACTATTATTCTCAATTATATGCATTATTATTCCAAATGAGCTCAAGACCCATCACATTTGGTGAGGCTTACCATTTGTGACCTATTAACCCTATATGGCCAGACTATCTGAAAGACCTTATCTCCAACATGAGCCTGCTGCCCAAGTTTTAAGATTTTCAGGCGTGGGTCTTCTCGCAGTCCTGCCACTGTCACAAGCATGTCTGGTGAGGACACAGGATGGAGCTTTCTTGGTGGCTACTCCCAAACTGTGGAATTCCTTCCTATGGGAGTTTCCCAAGTGGGCTTCTCTCTTCTCACACACCTTTCTGTTTACCCAGGCTTCTCAAATTAACTATCTGTTGCATAAGGTCTTTTAACTGGGTTGGGATGTGTATATATATATATATATATATTTGTATCTTTACCATATTATATTTTAACAATTCAAAGTGCTATAAAGCCCTATATGGCTCAGGTCCAGGCTATTTGACAGACCGTATCTCCCTATATGAGCTAGCCTGAGCTCTGAGATCCTGAGGGGAGGTCTTTCTCTCTATCCCACTACCATCACTAGCATGATTGGTGGGGACAAGAGAGAGGGCCTTTTCCATGGCTGCCCCTAGACTCTGGAACTCTCTGCCCAGGGAGACCAGAATGGCCCCTTCCTTTATGGCCTTCCACCGACAGGCAAAAACCTTCTTCTCCAGACAGGCATTCAAAACAGAAAGCTTTTAAAGAACGGCCTGGGGTACTAAATTGTTTTAATGTATTTTAAATATTTTTATCTTCTTAAAGTATTTGATATTTTAGCATGTAATGTGTTTTAATTATTTTAATAATTTAATTCTGTTTAATGTAATAATTTAGTATGTTTTTAATTGTATTGTTTTATAATGTTGCAAGCTGCCCTGAGTCCCAATCCTGGGAGAAGGGTGGGATATAAATAAATAAATAAATAAATAATCAACAACAAAAATAATAATAATAATGTTTTAGCTACCTTCTTACAACTATTTAAATTAATATTTTTAATGTGACTACTTATTTAATTATCAATTTTTTAACTGGACTTTTTTTGTTTTAACACAAATTGTGGCCTACATCTGGTCTATATAGGAGCCCTGATGGTGCAGTGGTTAAATGCCTGTACTTAAGCCACTCACTCACTCTCAAACCATAAAGCTGCGAGTTCAATCCCAGCCAGGGGCTTAAGCTCGACTCAGGCTTGTATCCTTCCGAGGTCACTAAAATGAGTATCTAGATTGTTGGGGGCAACTGGCTTATATTTTGTAAACCAATTAGGGAGTGCTTAAGTGCACTGATAAGTGGTATAGAAATGTACTTGCTGTTGCTATATTAGGAGAAAGGCAAAACAATAAATAAAACATGATAGGAAAGAAAAGATGAATTCTAGTCCTTTCTCCCCATACCTCTCATCCATCACAGCAACCTTTTTTAGTGATCACCCTGCCACAACATTGTCCCTATGCACTGTATTTTCACTTCTACCATAGGAATGAATGGCAACCATTCAAAATGTATGAGATACAAATGTACTGTATCTTCTCATTGTTTTGTTGCTGCTCCAGTGACGAGATCCCAGAGCAATGGATTCAAGCTACAGGAAAAGAGGTTCCACCTCAACATTAGGATGAACTTCCAGACAGTAATTGCTGTTTGACAGTGGAACACACTCCCTCAGAGTATGGTGGAGCCTCCTTCTCTGAAGGTTTTTAAACAGAGGCTGGATGGCCATCTGTTGGGGGTGCTTTGACTGTGTATTACTGCATGGAAAGGGGTTGGACTTGATGGTCCTTCTGGTCTCTTTCAACTCAATAGTTCTATGGTCCTAGAGCAGCCTTCTCAAATCCAGTTGTGGGTTGAACTACAAGAATCCTGGCTGAGGGAATATGAGACTCATAGTCCGACATACCTGAAGGATGCCAGGTCAGAAAAAGTCATTCAAGACCTGGGAGGGGTATACTCTGGAGTGGAAAGGACCACACTGCCCAATTTTAGGCTCCTCCAGAGCTTTGGAAGGCCAATCATATTATCACAGCTAAGATGTTAGGTGGCCAGAAGTGTCCTGCATTTGTTCTGATCACTTCTTGAGAAGAGAATCCCCAAAACAGCATCAGACTGATCTGAGAAGTGTTTTTAAAAACCTTTTACACCTGGTTTGGAGGGTCCTGGCTGAAAAACAACTATTTCTGAAAAACAACTCTTGAGCCCACTGCATTGCTGGGAGCAACTGCTGGGAGAGGCCAAACCTCTTAAACTACACAAGGCTTGGAGAGGCTGCATTTTCCTTTAAGAGAGGAGAAGAAGGAGGAGGAGGAGGAGGAGGGGGCTTTGGTCCATGTGCTTGGGTGAGATCTAGTCTAGTTTACTCTTGAGCCCACTGCATTGCTGGGAGCAACTGCTGGGAGAGGCCAAACCTCTTAAACTACACAAGGCTTGGAGAGGCTGCATTTTCCTTTAAGAGAGGAGAAGAAGGAGGAGGAGGAGGAGGGGGCTTTGGTCCATGTGCTTGGGTGAGATCTAGTCTAGTTTACTCTTGAGCCCACTGCATTGCTGGGAGCAACTGCTGGGAGAGGCCAAACCTCTGAAACTACACAAGGCTTGGAGAGGCTGCATTTTCCTTTAAGAGAGGAGGAGGAGGAGGAGGAGGAGGAGGGGGCTTTGGTCCATGTGCTTGGGTGAGATCTAGTCTAGTTTACTCTTGAGCCCACTGCATTGCTGGGAGCAACTGCTGGGAGAGGCCAAACCTCTTAAACTACACAAGGCTTGGAGAGGCTGCATTTTCCTTTAAGAGAGGAGGAGGAGGAGGAGGAGGAGGAGGAGGAGGAGGAGGGGGGGCTTTGGTCCATGTGCTTGGGTGAGATCTAGTCTAGTTTACTCTTGAGCCCACTGCATTGCTGGGAGCAACTGCTGGGAGAGGCCAAACCTCTTAAACTACACAAGGCTTGGAGAGGCTGCATTTTCCTTTAAGAGAGGAGAAGAAGGAGGAGGAGGAGGGGGGGGCTTTGGTCCATGTGCTTGGGTGAGATCTAGTCTAGTTTACTCTTGAGCCCACTGCATTGCTGGGAGCAACTGCTGGGAGAGGCCAAACCTCTTAAACTACACAAGGCTTGGAAAGGCGCGCGCCGGATTTTCATTTTTCTTATCTAGTCAAGGAAGTTTTTAGACTATAGAAGGGAAGCTGGCCTGAAGCATCAGAGGAAGTAAATCAGAGACTTGCCTCTGGAAGAAGCTATTAGCCAGGAGCTCACTACATACCTATAGGCCCCGTGACTTGAACTCAGTGTCAGAGCTTGGGAACAAAGACCAAGCCTAGCAAGGGAAGCCCACAGTCTTGTTTCAGTGCCTCTTTAAGACTTCCCAGTATGGACACTGAAGGCCCTGCAGCAGTCACCTGCAACACCTGTGGGATGTTTGTCTTCTTGCCTACAGAGGTGGGGAACTACACCTGCCCTAAGTGCAAGTTGGTAGCCCTCTTAGAAGAGAAAGTACAGCAGCTAGAGGAGCAGATATCTGCACTCCAGCATCATAGAGAGCAGGAGATTCTCCTGAACAGAACAGGCCAGAATGTCTTGGGTGGGATACAGAGAGAGGAAGTTGTTGGGGTGGAGGAGGTCACTGCACATACAACAGAGGTAGATGCTTGGAGGAAGGTCACACACAGAAGTAAGGAAACCAGGGAACGTTCTGTGAGCTGCCTGCAGCTGCAGAATCGCTTTGAATCTCTCTCTGTTGTCAGAGATGATGAGGAAAAGCAGCAGGGACAGACATCAGGGACAGAGCAGGGGAGCCTGAGAGTATCACGAAAAGGAACAGCCACTGCTAAGCCTCGGAGGAGGCGTGTAGTCGTGGTGGGGGACTCCTTGCTGAGGGGTACAGAAGCAGTGGTTTGTGGGCCTGACAAGATGTCTCGGGAGGTGTGTTGTCTCCCTGGGGCAAAGATCCATCATGTGACGGAGAGGCTGACAAGACTTGTCAAGCCTACTGACCGTTATCCCCTTCTTTTGGTTCATGTGGGAACCAATGATACTGCAAGGCACAGCCTTCAGAATATCAAAAGGGATTATGAGGCTCTGGGAAGGAAGCTGAAAGAGATGGATGCACAGGTTGTCATCTCATCTCTTCTCCCGGTAGAAGGGCATGGTCCAGGAAGGGAGAAGAAAATAGCAGAGGTGAATAACTGGCTCCGTAGATGGTGCCGCCAAGAACAGTTTGGATTCTTGGATCATGGGCTGCGGTTCCATGAGGAGGGACTTCTGGCAAGGGATGGGCTGCATCTCACGCCAGTTGGCAAAAATGTTTTTGCCAACAGTCTCAAAAATCTGATCAGGAGGGCTTTAAACTGAGTTATATGGGGGAGGGAGACAATATTCTGGAAGGCAAAAGGGATGGAGAGAATAGTCAAAGTGGCATAGAGGGAACAAGGCAAACAGTGAAAGGACCCAAGAGTAGGAGGCAAAAAACCATGCAAAAGCAGCAAGTAAAGAGGACACATAGTCTTAGATGTCTCTACACTAATGCACAAAGTATGGGAAATAAGCAGGATGAACTTGAACTCTTAGCACAATAAGGGAAATATGATATAATAGGCATCACTGAAACCTGGTGGGATGAGTCTCACGATTGGAATGTAGAAATAGAGGGATATAACCTTTTTAAGAGAAACAGGACAAACAGGAAAGGAGGAGGAATAGCATTATATGTCAGGGATATTTACACCAGTGAAGAGATCCAGGATATCAGTACTGGATGCCAAGTGGAGAGCATCTGGATAAAAATTAAAGGAGAGGGAAATAACAGGGATGTTACTGTGGGAGTCTACTACAGACCCCCAACTCAGGCAGAGGAATTGGATGATGCCTTTCTAGAACAGATGAGCACACACTCAGAAAGGAGAGATGTAGTAGTGATGGGGGACTTCAACTATCCTGATATTTGCTGGAAGTCAAATTCAGCCAAATCCTCAAGGTCTAGCAAATTCCTTACTTGCCTGGAAGACAATTTCATTGTCCAAAAGGTGGAAGAAGCAACAAGGGGATCAGCCATCTTAGATCTTATCTTAACCAACAGGGAAGACCTAGTTGATGGGGTGCAAGTGGTCGGATCCTTAGGTGGAAGTGACCATGTCCTCCTGGAGTTTGCTATACAGTGGAAAGATGAAGCTAGGCATAGTCAGACACGAATTCTAGACTTTAGGAGAGCTGATTTCAATAAACTTAGAGAAATACTGGGGGTGATCCCATGGTCAAGAATACTAAAAGAGAAGGGAGTTCAAGATGGATGGGAGTTCCTCAAAAGGGAGATACTGAAAGCACAATCTCAGACAGTTCCAATGAGGAAGAAAAATGGGAGATGTCTCAAGAAACCGGTATGGATGACTAAGGAACTTATAACTGAGCTAAGTTTTAAACGGAACATGTATAAAAAATGGAAAAATGGGGAAATCACCAAAGAGGAATTCAAACAAATAGCCAGCACATGTAGGGATAAAGTCAGAAAAGCTAAAGCGCAAAATGAACTCAGGCTTGCTAGAGAGGTTAGGAACAATAAAAAGGGCTTTTTTGGATATGTCCGCAGCAAAAGGAAGAAGAAGGAAATGGTAGGACCACTGCGTGCAGAAGATGGCAAAATACTAACAGGGAACAAAGAACAGGCAGAATTACTCAACACCTTCTTTGCTTCAGTCTTCTCAGAAAAGGCAAAAGGTGCTCAACCTGAGGACAGTGAAGAAGGGGACAGACTGGGGGAATTTGAGCACAGAATAAGTAAAGAGACAGTACAGGAATACCTGGTTAATCTAAATGAATACAAATCTCCAGGACCAGATGAACTACATCCAAGGGTATTAAAAGAACTGGCAAAGGTAATATCAGAGCCATTGGCAATAATCTTTGAGAACTCCTGGAGAACAGGAGAAGTCCCAGCAGACTGGAGGAGGGCAAACGTTGTCCCCATCTTCAAAAAGGGAAAAAAAGAGGATCCCAGCAATTATCGTCCAGTTAGTCTGACATCAATTCCAGGAAAGATTCTAGAGCAGATCATTAAGCAGAGAGTCTGCGAACATTTAGAAGCCAATGCCATAATCACAAAAAGCCAACATGGGTTTCAGAAAAAGAAGTCATGCCAAACGAACCTGATCTCTTTTTTTGATAAAATTACCAGCTTGGTAGATGAAGGGAATGCTGTGGATATAGTATACCTCGATTTCAGTAAGGCCTTTGACAAGGTTCCCCATGACATTCTTGCAAACAAGCTTGTAAAATGTGGGATAGACAAGTTAACTGTTACATGGATTTGTAATTGGTTGACTGGCCGAACTCAAAGGGTGCTCAACAATGGCTCCTTTTCATCCTGGAGAGAAGTGACCAGTGGGGTCCCACAGGGTTCTGTCCTGGGCCCAGTGCTGTTCAACATCTTTATTAATGATTTGGATGACAGAATTGGGGGCATACTTATCAAATTTGCAGATGACACTAAACTAGGAGGAGTAGCTAATACCCCAGAGGACAGGATCAAAATTCAAAATGACCTGAATATACTAGAAAGCTGGGCCAATGCTAACAAGATGAAATTCAACACAGAGAAATGTAAGGTTCTGCACTTAGGGAGGAAAAATGAAATGCACAGATATAAAATGGGGGACACCTGGCTGAATGAGACCACATGTGAAAGGGATCTAGGAGTCCAAGTAGACCATAAGTTGAACATGAGTCAACAGTGCGATGCAGCAGCTAAAAAGGCCAATGCAATTTTAGGCTGCATCAATAGAAGTATAGTGTCTAGGTCAAGGGAAGTAATGGTGCCACTCTATTCTGCTTTGGTCAGGCCCCACCTGGAATACTGTGTCCAGTTCTGGGCACCACAATTCAAAAAGGATGTGGAGAAACTGGAGCATGTCCAAAGGAGGGCAACTAAGATGGTGAAGGGTCTGGAAACCATGCCCTATGAGGAACGCCTTAGGGAACTGGGGATGTTTAGCCTTGAGAAGAGAAGGTTAAGAGGTGATATGATAGCCCTATTCAAATATTTGAAGGGATGTCATATTGAGGAGGGAGCAAGCTTGTTTTCTGCTGCTGCAGAGACTAGAACGCGAAACAATGGATGCAAACTGCAGGAAAAAAGATTCCACCTCAACATTAGAAGGAACTTCCTGACAGTAAGGGCTGTTCGACAGTGGAACACACTCCCTCGAAGCGTAGTGGAGTCTCCTTCCTTGGAGGTCTTTAAGCAGAGGCTGGATGGCCATCTGTTGGGGATGCTTTGATTTGGAGGTCCTGCATGGCAGGGGGTTGGACTGGATGGCCCTTGTGGTCTCTTCCAACTCAATGATTCTATGATTCTATGATTCAGACACAAACTGGGGGAGCCAAGGCCTTTGTGAGGTCAAAGGGTCTGAAGGACCATACTGAACCCACCAAAGGACCACAAGATTTTAACCCATGCCCTAAAGTCTTACATGAAAAATCTCTCCCTCTCCCACTCTCTCATATTCCCTCTCCCCACAGCTGCATCCTATGCTGTAGTTTGTTCACATCTCCTATAGAACAGTCTTATTTCAAGTGGAGGCCTTTGCTTCCTGAGCCATTGACTACTAATCTCTGATGAATTTCCAGAAAACAAAAAAGCAACTGTCTCAAATATGTGCAAATATAGTGCAGGTGCCTTGCACAGAAGCAGAAAGCCTGCCAGTCGGCAGATTACCTGAGAAGCACTTTGTGGAGAACTTGGCAGCAGCCAGTGAGAATGGATGGGTGGCCCCATGTTCTGTTTGTTTTGGTGACAAGAAAACATGACAAGATGTTAGGATGGGTACAGATTTGTATACACATTGCTTATTTCAGTGCCATGGCACAACAATACCTTCAAGAGGAATGTGTGTACTGTATATGTGCCTTCAAGTTGCCTGTCTACTTATGGTGACCCCGCAGATTTCATAAGATTTTCTTTGGCAAGGAGTACTGAGAGGTGCTTTTGCCAAGAAGAATAGAAACAAAGATGTATCCGAGCTTCAAAGAGCTTTCCTTTCATTTCAACAGTGGGAGAGACCACAGAAGAAGTGGGAGAGGCAAAGGTTACAAAGGACAAATGTGAGCAATTGCAACAACACATACTTTGGTTTTGTTACTTAGCTTACAGACAATTTAAAAAACCCACACAAATCATTACCCAAACATATCCAAATATAATGGAACAAAAGACAGTAAGGAAAACAAATGGAATATGCAGCATGCAATGTGGGTCATGGTTCTGCTTTCCTTCCTGATATCCTTTTGTGTCCTACAGTAGCATCTTAAAATAACAGGTAATATGAGGTATCCTTTAGGCTAACAGACTCTGGGAGAGCTGATTCCATTCATTTTCCTTGATTCCAGTATTCTGTGCCTCACTGGTTTCATCTCTAAGCTAATAACAAAGTGTGAATCTCTCAGAAAAAGTGAGACATATATAACACAAACAGAGTCAGCTCCAAAAGAATGTTTAAAAAAAATACTGCAGGCTTGCTTTAAGTGTATGTGTACATGTGCAACTGGTACCATAGGCATATCTAAAGACTGTAATGGATCTTCCTTGCTGAGGATCTCTGGATTTGTTGGCACTGCAATTTTATAAGACACCTCATAATATATATATAAAATGCTATCGCAGGGAAGCTGATGCATCATTCTTGTTGCACCTCCTGCCTCAAGCTATCAGTAAACAAGCAGTGACATGAATGAAGTCTTCCCAGCAAAAGGCTGCCTTTCACAGCTCCCACCATGCAGGGTCTGGCTGGCCAAACCACTGTATATACAACAAAGTTTTAGTTCTTCTTTCTCACTCACACATACACAGAGAGAGCAAGACAGCTTCAGTTACACTTCTACCATTTCCTGTGGAAAAATGAACGCTTTTGAAGCATGTGTATATATGATATGCTGCCCAAACATATGACAAGCCTCTACAAAAATATACACTGAGGCAGGAAAAGAGACAAAACAGAGCCACTCAGCCAAATACTCCTCCGTGAAGTTCATTGCAGATGATATTGTAAATAATGCTGGGAGATGTCCCTCCATCTGTCTCCCCAGTGTCCACAAACTCTTTTCCTCCCTCCTAATCGATTGATGCTGCAGTTCTGAGGGAGGAACAGAATCACATAGAATTGTTTGGCCTTTATCCCCACACATACCTACAAAAAATCATGCCAAAAACTCTCCAACCCCATGGCCACAAGTATTTAATTAATTTTCATGGATTTTGGAAGAGGCATATGGGGAAAAAAATCCTATATCTTTCTCCTTTCCCCCTCCCATTACATTCCTTGATCTGTTTGATTAAAACATATGGCTACCCTATAACTAAGTGCCTTACATACAGATATCTGCAGATTAGAGAGAAAATGAGCTAATAGATGGGGAAAGAGTAAAAAAAAAGAATCTTCAAAGAAGAGGATGTCAGTCACAGATGCTCAATTTCTTTGAATTATATTCAGACTGTATAAACCTAATAAATGCACAGACATGGGATTTACTGGGAGGCTACAGTGGGATCTATTGTGAGGTCAAGTTGAAAACAATGATCTCTCCACCCGACAACAAAAATAAACACCTCCCCTTTGCAGTCTCCAAGTGAGGATACCTCAGGAAGCTGAAATGTAAAAGGAGCAGGATTTAGGCTTATTAGGAACACGTTCTTCAAGCCCAAACATGATAGCAGCTACAGAGTCCTGCCAAGAACTGCAGCTGCCCATTCTGGTTAGGGAATTCTGGAAGTTATAGTCCAAATAAGTAACGCTTCTAAGATCCGATTGTTACCACAGAAAAGGTTGTGCCATTAAAGAGAGCGATGAAAAGAAAGGGAAAAAAGCAAGCGGGCTTTGCCTTTAGAGAGGGTTTGCCCTGCAGGTTGCCAGTGGACACCCTTAATCCCTCTTGCACTTGTAGTATGCACATGTTATGCAATTCTGAACATGCAGAGGACTCCACTGATGGCTACATTTGCATGTCAAGCATCATGTGTTTTCCATATCTCCTGTCAAGAGATGTGCTTTGCCTGATCTGTATTATTTGATCACAGACCTTTCCATATTGCTTGATAAGTCAAGGAATATTCTCTATTAAACCAGCTGGTGGTGCAAGAATTACAGTAAGGAAAAACAAGATGCTGTCAGGGCAAGAATTCATGGGGAAAAGAAGCCCACTCTGCATTATGAGCCAAACTGTCCCCAAACACAGCAGGGCTTGCTTACCATATTTTGAAGCATAGGAAGTAATATGCATGAGCATCTAAAGAAGGGATCCTACAAAAAAAATCACCTCCACAGTCTAATGTTCTACTAAGAAAAATCGTGGATAGAGGAAGACTGAAGTATCTCTGCAGTTACTTCATTTGCAAAAAAGATTGTGTGGACCAAGTACAGTTATTGGGATAAAGAGCCATCTGTGATAGCTAATGTTGTTTTCAACCTATTTATAAGACTGAAAAGCTGAGAGCTGGCAACTTCATTCCAACCGGGCTTCTTGTTTGCATTGTATAAAACCAGCTACAGTACCTGTTTGTATTTTGCAACTCTTGCTGTTTCTATTTAGCTGTGGCATGGTTGTGAAACATCCAATGTCTCACAAGAACTGGTGCAACTGAGGCGATCAGGTCCCTCAACAGTTTTTCATGTAACATACTAAGCACTGAAGAAGGCTCAGAAGCTGCACAGTCAGACTTGCAGTGTGTGTGTGTGTATATATAAAGTCTCCTGTCAACTTATGGTGACCCCATGGATTTCATAGAGTTTTCTTAAGCAAAGAAAACTCAGAGGTAGTTCTGCCAGTTCCTTCCTCAGAAATACAGTATAGCACACTGGTATTTTTTTAATGCTTTCCCATTCAAGTAATGGCCAGGGCTGAAGTTTCCAAGATCAGACAGGATCTGATATCTATCATTTTTGTTCACGTTGAAGACTCTGTTCTCCAATCATTTGCAGATTAGGGAATTTTAAAACAGAGTCTTTCAAAATGCAAGCAAAAAGGATAACAGCATCATGTCAGGAGAATTTAAGTCACTTTGGGGGGGGGGGGGTGAAATGAACCTAGATGCAGCCAGTATGGTATCACAGTTAGAGTATTCAACTACAACTTGGATGATACTGGTTCAGATCCTCACTCAGACGTGAACCTAACTCAGTAACCTACCCTATAAGGTTCTTGTGTGAAAAAATAGGAACAAGTTACGCTTACCACCTTTTTGCTCCTTGGAGGAAGACACATGGTCAATCAATCAATCATTATTTATCAATCCCACCGATTTCCTAAGCATGGCTTATACAGGTTACAAGAGGAGTACAGCTCTATTGCATATTAGTTCCACAGGGAAAACTTTCTCCATTACTATGCATGGCATTTGGCATGGAGTACAGCCATCTATAACAAAGCAAGGGTACAATATTTCTCAGTGTGTCTGCTGTGGCAGGAGAGAACCACTGTGGGATACTTGCATATAGGGGTCTCATTCAGCATTATGATTTACCACCATGGAAGCAACATAAAAAATAACCACATCCAAAACATACATGACTGCAGTCATATGCTATAGTCTTTTGAATATCTGGGCAAGAGATGTCTGAGCACTACATCCACCCCTTAGCTCTGGACAACATAACGCAGAGTACATTTTTTCCAATGAAAATGGTTACAGCACAGGTATGCAGTACAGACCTGGGACTATCACAGGATGCAGTTTTTCTTAGTACCATCCAACAAATCAGCATGGCTCCAACATTAACCACACCACAACATCCCTACCAAATGTTAATACAAATGTCAACGTTTGCTAGCACCACAATGGAGGCAACCAGAGTGGAAGACTTGACTGCACCATTTCCTATCACCATAAATACTACTAGCTGGCAACACTGGGAGTCCAGTTGGCCATTCCATTGTTACAGGTAAGGAGAAATCAAGCCAATTTGCTGTTGACTGAGGATTAGCCTGAATGTAAAGCCAGCAACAACAACCCTGTCAGTGGGATAGTGAATCGACTCTGGCTTCTTGTCCAAATTTAAGCCACTCCAAAGCACATCTGGATTTTTAGAAATGAAATGCCATTTGTTTTCACTAAAAGCAGGCCAAGCAACCCAAGCCTATGCACGCTTGCATGGAAGTCAGTCCCAGTGGCTTCAATGGAGCTGACTCTCAAGTAAAAACAAGCCAACGGTGTAGTATTTTCTGTGTAATGTAAACGATTATTATGGTATTTTACTTCAGACATATCTAGAAACTTATGCTCTCCAGAGGCACTGCCATAGGGATGCTGGGAACTGCCGTCCAGGATATCTGGAGGCCACACAAGGGGAAGGCTTATGCCATAATCCAATTGTGGGTCAACTGTGTGTCCTTTGTGACTGGACTGAGGTTCCTACCAGCCTCAACCAACATAGCATTGCCATGCTAGCTAAGGATGGTAGGATTTGTAGTTCAAAAACATTTAGAGGGCTACATTTTCCATCACAGCTGCCAAAATCAACCTGACAGTCTCAAACGTGGCTCTCTTTGTTCACTTTTGCTGCCAAAGAGCAAGGGGACCCTTTTGTGTGGGACTCACTCCTACACAAGTATGCACAGGACTGACTGCCAAAACTTGTGCACCTTGCTCCAGCATGAAATGCTGCCGTGTTCTTCCCTACCAACCCACGCTGGATGGCCACACATGCACACCCCTTTCTGTATGTGTGTGTGTGTATATCTTTATCCTGCCTGGCTGGTAATTGTGTGTGTGTGCTTTAATAGTGTCTTCCTGCATGGCACAGGGTTGGATTTCATGGTCCTGGAGATCTCTTCCAACCCTAGGACTCCCACATACCAAAGGCGGCTCTTTTGCATCCATCCTTGTTAGTGGGATAGTGAATCCACTCTGGGTTCTAGTCCTAACTTAAGGGGCCTGTTTTAGGCATAGAACCTATTTTGAAGACAAAGATTAGCACCTTGGATAGCTCCTTCACACTTCAGACTAAGGTCCAAAATGCACTGTAGAAATAATCCAGTTCCAGACCACTTTAACTGCCCTGGCTCAGTGCTAGGGAATCCCGATTGTGGCACCAAAGCTCTCTAATGCAGAAGGCTAAAGGTCTTGCAAAAACTACAGCTCCCAGAATTCCCTAGCATTGAGCCAAAGCACTCAAAGCGTTCTCAAACTGGATTATTTCTGCAATCAGTTTGTTTTGGACGTAAAGCCCACAGTGGATTTGTTGCCAAACTGAAAACTAACAACTACCATGATGGCTGAGCCTCCAGTTGCCCTTGGTCTTCAAAAACAGCTGTTCAAATGGGATGTACTAAAACAAATGACAGCATTTGCCCATAGAGAAAAATACTTGCCCACTGGCAAACATTAGAGACTACTTGCCCATAGGAAAATATTGAAGAATACTTGCCATATGTATACCTATGGACAATTATCCCCCTATGTATCTCTCTGGGCAAATATTCCCCTATTTTTTCTTATGGGCAAGTATTCTCCTATGTCTCCGTATGTGCAAGTACTCCCTTATGTGCAAGTATTCTCCTATGTGGACTGGATGGCCCTTGAGGTCTCTTCCAACTCTATGATTCTAAGTAAATATTCCCCTATCTTTCCCTAGGGGCAAATATTCCCCAATACCTCACTATGGGCAAGTATTCCCCAATGCTTCTCTATGGGCAAGTACTCCTCAATGCTTTTCTATGGGCAAATATTCCCCAATGTCTCCCTAGGGGCAAATATTCCCCAATGCCTCTCTATGGGCAAATATTCCCCAATGCGTCCCTATGGGCAAATATTCCCCAATGTATCCCTATGGGCAAGTACTCCCCAATGTATCCCTTGGGGCAAGTATTCCTCAATGCTTTCCTATGGGCAAGTATTCCCCTATCTTTCCCTATGGGCAAGTACTCCCCAATGTCTCCCTATGGGCAGATACTCCCCAATGCCTGCCTAGGGGCCAATATTCCCCAATGTTTCTCTAGGGGCAAGTCCTTCCATTTTCACCTCCCTTGTAAAGAAAACCCTTCCAGGCTGCAGAGTTCCATGCACTGCTTTAACTCTGGCATCGCCCCATGCCGACTCTGGGCTTGGTAGCCCTCTCCTCCTGCTTCTGCTGCCGCCCTGGCACTACCCCCACCGCCGAGAGAGCCAGCCCTGGCCCTGCGCTCCTTTCCCCGGGGGCCGGACTCACCGCTGGCGTTCTTCCCGCAGATGAGGTGCTGGTAAGGCTGCAGAAGCCCCCACAGCTCCGAGTCGTTGCTGACCGTCTGCTCCAGGGCCTCCAGCGTAAACCTGGGTCCTTCGTGGGTAGCAGTAGTAGCAGCACTAGTAGCAGCAGCAGCAGTAGTAGTAGTAGCAATAGTAGCGGCCGCATGACACCCGAGGGGGACGTGACTCTGGTGGCGGTCCTTGTTGTCGGAAGCAGAAGCGGCAGGAGCAGCCCCGGAGGCAGCCGGGGGCAGAGAAGCGCTGGCGGCCGCCACAGCAGCCGCAGCCACGGCGGAGGAGGAAGCGGCCCCGGGGCCCCGGGGAGGAGGAGGAGGAGGAGGAAGGTGGTGGAGAGGTGGAGGAGGTGGTGGTGGGAGGTGGTGCTGGTTGTTGTTCTGCTGCTGCTGGTGGTGATGGTGATGGTGCTGCTGCAGCGGCGGAGGCTGAGCCACGGAGGAGTTGTTGCTAGCGAGGAGTAGGGTCCTGGCGTAAACCTCTCGGAAGAGGTGCTCCAGGCAGGCGGCCAGGTAGATGGCGGCGTGTTCGTGGACGCGGAGGGCCACGCGGCTGTCGACCATCCAGCGGTAGAACCTGCCCACCGAGAAGGTGAGGCCGCAGCGGGCCGACTTGCCCCGGCTGAAGCGGTCGTCGTCCCCGGTGCTGCTCATGTTGTAGAGGGAGAGGGCGGCCAAGGCGGCGGCGGTGGAGCCCGAGGCCAGGCGCCAGCCCAGCACCATCTCCATGGCGCTCTGCACCTCCGCCTTGGTGCACTTGGCCAAGCGGAGGCTCAGGCGCTGCGCTTCCCGGGACAGGCGCACCAGGGCCCGGCCCAGCAGACGGGACAGCCGGGAGAGGGCTTCGCGGCTCGGGGGGGGACCGGGGTTGGGAAGGCACCCTCCTCCGCTGTTGCTGTTGCTGCTGCTGCCGAGGGAGCTGGAGCTGGAGGCGTGGAAGGGTCCCCCCGGCGGCACCATCCTCCCTTTGGGCCTCCGGAGCCCCAGCAGGCTCTCCACCTCCTCCAGGCTCCAAGGGAGCTCCTCCAGCTCCGGCAGAAGGAGCCTGGCCCAGTGCCGCCCGGGGACCCCCCCGCAGCCCTCGCCCTCCTCCTCCTCCTCCTCCTCCTCCTCCTCCACCAGGACGGTGTTGACGGTGTCGAAGCTGTTGTGGCGGCTGTGCATCGAGGAGGAGGCTCCGGGAGGCGGCCAGCCGGGGCCTCCTCCTCCTCCTCGGGCATAAGAGCCCGCGACTAAGGCTGCTGCCGCCGGGGCTGCTGTCGGGAGCGGGGAGTCGGAGGAGGAGCAGCAGAGCGAGACGTTGGAGGAGCGGAGCGAGTCGGGCGCCCCACCATAGCCCGAGTCCAGGGTCAGGTCTTCCAGCGTCCGCACCGCCGTCTTAGCGCGCCTCGACATCGCTCCGGCTCTTCTTCATGCTGCACCCGGGAAGGGAAGGGAAAGGAAGGGAAGGAAGGGCAAAGGCTGGAGGAAGAGGAGGAGGCCAGGCAGCCCGAAAGGCAGAAGATCCAGGAGGCGGCCCAAGAACAGCTTCCAAAAAACACTTCGGAAAAGAAAAGGAAACTGGAGGAAGAAGGAAGGAAGGAAGGAAGGAAGGAAGAAAAGGAAGGAAGGAAGGAAGGAAGGAAGGAGGCAGACTGTCCTCACCCCCAAATGGAGGACCTTTTAGGGGGAATAAGAGATAGACAGACAGACAGAAAGACAGAGAGGATTTAGACCCAAGAAAAGCTTTCAAATAACAACAGAAAGGAAGGGAAACTCGGGGAGGGAGGCCAGACTGTCCTCACCCCCAAATGGGGGACCTTTTAGGGGAAGAGGAGAGAGAGAGAGAGAGGATGTGGACCCAAGAAAAGCTCTGAAATCCCAGTCCCAGAAAGGAAGGGAAACTGAGGAAGGAGGGAGGGAGGGCAGGCTGTCCTCAGGAGGACAGGGCCCCCCAAAAGCCAAAAAGGAGAGAGAGAGAGGGACCTTCCAAGGAAAAGGGCGATATAAAGGACGGGGCCAAAGCAAAAAAAAAGAAAAAAGGGAGGGAAGGAAGGAAGTAGGGAAGTCACCCCAAAATGGAGGGCCTCCGAAGGGGGAACCTGGACCCCAGAAAAGCTTTCTTTAAAAACCCCCAAACAGCCCCCCACACAGAGAAAGGGAAGCGTCGGAGGCTCCTTCTTGGCCAGCAGCAGCCTCCAAAGGAAGGAGGACGTTACAAAAACAACGCAACGCAACGCCTGGGGCTCCTGCAGCCTCTTTTCCCAACTCCTCCAAGGCCCCGCTCTCCTCCTTCTTTTCTTCCTTCCTTCCTTCTTTCTTCTCTTTTCCTCCTGTCTCTCTTTCTCTCTCCTTCTTTCTCTTCAGGGCTCCTGCACTGCACTAAACCCGCCGCCGCAGCGGCAGCCCCCAAAATCCAGCCCAACCAGACATTTGGGGGCGGGGCCAAGGAGGGAGGGGCGTGGCTATGCAAATCGGCTCCTAAAAAAAAGGAGAGGGCCAATCAGGGGGCGAGACAACTGCGTCGAATCCCCGCAGTTGCATCCAGACTGGAGAGAGAACCCGGTTTGGAAGCGCTTTAACTCTTTGTTTGGGTCAGCGGCTGTGGAATTCTGGGAGTTGGAGTTTGTTGTGGGGCCTTAACTCCAACTCCCAGAATTCCACAGCCGCTGACCCAAACAAAGAGTTAAAGCGGTCCCAAACCGGGTTGCCGCCCCGAGTCGGCTTCCTTTTGGAAAACCAAAAGAATTAGTGGACTCTTTGGGCGACCAACCTTCACCCAAGTCACACTCTCTCAGCCTCAGAGGATGGCCCTGACAATGCCTCCCTCTGAAAGAAACCTTGCCAGGCCTTTTCAAGGCAGGTTTGATCTCTCTCAAGTCTCTGCTTTACAACCCAGTCCTGAAATCGATTTGGGAAGCTCCAAACCTGCTGGCATTTGTGTGTGTGTCTTTTGTGTGTGAGGTTGTGTGTGTGTGTGTGGTTTGTGCGGCAAGCCAGGGCCTGCCAGTTAAAGAAGAAGAAGGAAAGGACTCAGTTAAGGGAAGGAGAGACACACAACACGTCTTTGCAGCCTCAGTGTGGGTGTGAGTGTGGGTGTTGTGCTGCTGCAGAGGATTGTGTCACTCTCAGATCTTGCTCACCAGCAGCATCACATCAGAAGGTGGTTGTGTTTTTCCCTCCTCTCTTACTTACTTCATTCACTGGTGCAGACCAAAGGCTCCTCTCCTAATCCATGCAAGCCATGAAACCTGGGCAAGGCACACTCTCTCAGCCTCTGGGGAAGGCAGGGGCAAACCCCCTCTGAGCTGATCTTGCCAAGAAAACCCCATGAGAGCCTTAGGGTCACCGTAAATTGAAGTCCCACCACCTCCAGGCTATATTCGTGGAGTTGGAAGGGGACCCAAGGGCCATCTAGTCTAACCCCTCGGCCATGCAGGAATACCCAACTGAAGCACCCCCATCCAATCTCTGCCACTTCCACTCTCCCAGACGATCTATGCCCCTCTCAAACGGTTTTGGACCAGAAGTATTTCTGCTGCCACAAGTTGTACTGTAAATAAAGCCCTGGCTGATGTTGTGGCCCACCTTTTTCAGCCAGGGTGCCCAGCACAAGGGTAAGTTAGTCTGCCTGTCCAGACATTTTGGGTTCCAATAAGTACCAACTCCGTGTTTCCAGATATTATGGATTATAATAAGCGCCATCCAATAAGCACCAATTCTGCCTTTCTATAGACATTTTGGATTCCAAGAAGCACCAATTCTGCTTTCCCAGACATTATGGATTCCAACAGACGCCATCCACTAAGCATCAGTCCTGCCTTCCCAGACATTTTGGACCCCAATAAGCACCAATTCTGTTTTAGCAGACATTATGGATTATAAATAACCACCATTTTTACCTTCCAAGACATTATGGATTCCAATAAGCACCAATTCGGCCTTCCCAGACATTCTGGATTCCAATAAGCACCATCCAATAAGCACCAATTCTGCCTTGACAGACATTTTGGACTCCAATAAGCACCATTTCAGCTTTACCAGACATTATGGATTCCAATATGAACCATCCAAAAAGCACCAATTTTGCTTTTCCAGACATTTTGGACTCCAATAAGCACCAATTCTGCTTTTCCAGTCACTTTGGATTCCAATAAGCACCATCCACCACCAACAGAATTATAGGAACCAGGGAATTGGAAAGGATCCCAAGGGGGCCCATGGTGGCAATCCACCCCTAAAGCACCCCTTCACATACAAAATGCTTCACAAGATGGCATGCCACAAGAGGTCATGACAATATTCTCTGCATTGTTCCAGATAGAGAATTGAAGTACAAAACATCCGGAAGGCCAAAGATTCCCAAGCCCTGCTTGTGGGCATCCATGGGATCCTCTCTGTTGCACTCTACTACACAATGGACTCTTTCAGACGTGGGAAATTGGAAGTATAATCGAAGGGCAATCCAAATGCAATCATGGGGTTTCACGTTATTGCGAATTAGATCTTCTCACGCAATTTCGGGCAAAAGGGAAGTCACTCCGAATGCAATCATGGGTTTCATTTTATTGTAAATTAAAGCTTCTCATACAATTTCGGGCAAGGAGGGGTCATTTTTGGGTAATGAGAAGTCATTCTTAATGCCTTCCAAATGCAATGGGGATTCACGTAAATTCGCTAAACAAGCGAATTCACGTGAATTCGCATTGGCTGCATTCGAAGTTGGGAGAAATTCCTCCCGTGTGAAAGAGTCCAATGTAACCCTTTCAGGAGCATCTCTTGCTACTTCCAAAACTTCCTGGAAATTTTGAAATCATGGGGGTGGGGAAAGGAAACAGCTTTGGAAGAGAGGAAATGAAAAGTTTAAAAATGGGGGGGGGGGGCATGCCATATTAGCACCCTTTATATATTGAAAGAGCTGGTGTGGTGTAATCGTTTGAGTGTTGGACTACAACTCTGGAGATCAGGGTTCAAATCCCTTCTTGGGCATGAAAACCTACTGGGTGACCTTGACTAAGTCATGCTCTCTTGGCCTCAAAGGAAGGCAAAGACAAACCCTCTCTGAATGAATATTCCCAGGAAAACCATGTGATAGAGCCTTAGGGTTGCCTTAAGTTAGAAAAGACTTGAGGGCACACAACAAAAGTCACTTTGTTACTCTAGTGCCTTACGTTCAACTTGGTTTGGCATAAAAGTATCATGCACAATATATTTAAAGTACAGTTTATTCAAAAAACAATTGCAAATGGGATTTGTTTTTTTAAAATTGTTATTAAAATTGTTACATGATCCTAAACAATAAGGAACACCAACCACGAGGAATGTTTTTGCTTTCGCCAGTTCATGAGGAGCAGGGCAAAACAAAACAAAACACCAATAAAACAATAAACTATCAACATTATTTTGTCTCCTCTAGTCCTCTATAGTGTAAAGCAGACATAAAGCACTCACTCCCATAAAAATGGGCAAGGAAAAGTGGCTCCATCCTGCATTATCTGAAAGCGGGTTGAAACCCGACTGTCTGGTCTGCCAGCACCAGAGTCAGCCCAACCACCCACAGGCTGCAACATCAAGCCGTGCCATGGGATTATCTTATTTTTGCTGCCTGCTCATCATGTATATGCACCATCGCACAAACACACCACCAAAAACCTCCACTTACTTCCCTCTTCCCACCCAGATGCCATTCCATTAGATACCTGCCCCTATGTTCAAGCACACAGTCGCACGTGCGATGCACCACCTATATAGTGCATTGGTGCATCAGTGTGCCCAGTGGCAATGCACAATAATGGAGGCCCCCGCTACATGCCCCCTTCAGCCCCTGCCCCACTATTGGACTATCTGCCTAAGGGCATGACCGAAAGGCAATCCTATTTCTTCCTATTTTGCTGGTCCCCAACTTCCCCAAGACACCCCCCACCCCACAGTCCACAAACCCCCACTATTTAATTTTGGGTCCATACATGAGGAAAAAACCCCACTCTCTGAAGCATCATTGAAAAATGTGGTAGTTTGGGGCCATTCGTTTTCAAAATCCCACAACTCCAATCCAAATCCCCAAATTAGAAATATTTTGGCCAAACACTAAATTGGAAGTGGTGTAACTCAGGATGTATATGTCTGGCCCACTGAAGAACATGAGATGTGAAAAATGGCTCCTGTGCTATACGGACCAATTGTCTGGCTTGGTAGAAAGCAGCTTCCTACTACAGTATGTTGTCTTTGTCCCCTGGCATTTTGTATGCAGTACTTTTAACAATCTATTCCCATTTCATAATGCAAAGCTTTTAGCTGTTGTTTATCTTATTTAATCTTATAAAGTGCTGGGCACACTGACTATATAAGAGCAATTAATAATTCACAATGCCCTTGGCAACCAAAAGTGGACAGGTAAGAAAATCGGCTATTGCATATTTCCTCCATGTCTCTAGCCCATCCACTCATGCCTATGGCAGGGATGTCTATGATGCGCACATATCTTCAATTCACCTGTAATACTATGGCAACCCCATGAAGTTCAGAGGGATTTCAAGGAACACATGGAGGTGGTTTGCCATTGCCACTTTCTCTAAAATATATCTTACAGCACCTGGTATTATTCCTTGTTGGTCCCCTTCCAAGTACTAACCAGCTCTGACCCTGGTTCCAAGATCAGACTAGCTTCCAAGATCAGATGGCTTCCAATGTTCTCGGAGCATTTAAGTCCCTGTGTCTAAGATAGCAATGGGTATTTACATGCAAACATTTTTGTTCTAGAGTCATCCCTCTCCTTGCAGGTGGTGAAAGGATCCTTCACCAATCCTAAACTATTTCTGCTCCTCTGTCACAGTCACTATGTTATGGAAATCAAGGAGAAGGAAAGATTGGAAGAAACTTTGTACCACTGAACCAAGGATGTGGAATGTGTATTCAAGATGTTGATGAACTACAACTCCCAATGCCTGGGAGTTAGAATCCAACAACATCTGGATGGGCACAGTTTCCCCAGCCCCACTCTGGAGTCAGAAATAGAAAGAGAGTAGTGTTGCACTAATAATGGTATGGGTCCTACAATGCCATTCCTTTTGGGTCAACTGTACATTGCCATGTGAATATAAATACATTTGTAAAGCCCTTATAGATCAATTGTATACTTGGTCTTATCTTCAGGACCCTGAAGATAACCTAGGTGTCCTAGACTTTTATTGAATTTTAACCTCAGTACACTGATGACACTCAGATATATCTCTCCGTGACCAGATCATCTGAACAGCCCTGGTGGCGGAACAGCCCTGGTGGCGCAGTGGTTAAATGCCTGTACTGCAGCCACTCACTCAAAACCAGAAGGTGGCGAGTTCAAGACCAGCAAAGGGCTGAAGCTTGACTCAGGCTTGCATCCTTCCGAGGTCGCTAAAATGAGTACCCAGATTGTTGGGGGCAAATAGCTTACAATTGTAAATGAAGCTGTTTGTTTAACAAATTGTAAGCCGCTCTGATAGTCTTGGCTGAAGAGCTTGGTATAAATAAAAACAACAACAACAAAACAAAACAACAGATGGTGTCCCCCTCTCAATGACTGCCTTGCAGCGGTAATGGGTTGGATGGGGGAAAATCGATTGAAACTCAATCCAGACAAAACGGAGGTACTCACAGTTACGGGCCCTAAACCAGTTTTGGGAATACAACTTCCAGTCCTAGACGGAGTCACACTCTCCTCTCAGGACTCTGTTCACAGCCTGGGGGTACTCCTTGATCCATCACTTCACATGACCAGTCAGGTGAATGCGACGGTCAGGAGTGCCTGTTATCAGCTTCGGCTGATACGCCAGCTGTGCCCTTTTCTGGAGATGAGGGACTTGGAAACTGTGGTACATGCGCTGGTAACCTCACATCTGAAGTTCTTTAACATGCTCTACATGGGGCTACCCCTGTGCTTAACTCGGACAATGCAACTGGTTCAAAACATGGCAGCCAGGCTTGTCACTGGTACATCTAGGACAGAGCACATTACACAAGTGCTTAAATCCCTCCACTGGCTGCCGATTAGTTTCCGGGCACAGTACAAGGTGTTGGTGTTGACCTCCATGCCAACTGCCATCCCCTGGCTTGGGAGGGAGAGAAGAGGCAGGCCCAGCTCCATCAGGGCTTGCCTGAAGGAAAGAACCCTCCCTCCATGCTATCTAAATATTCTTTTAGATATTTAATTTATTTGCTTATGTCAATCATTTATGTATTTTGTGTATTTGTTTATCCACTTTTGTAAACCACTTTGATCTTTTTTGGAAAGGCGGTATATAAATAAATTAATAATAATAATAATAATAATAATAATAATTTTTATTTATACCCCGCTCTTCAGCCAAAGCTATCAGAGCGGCTTACAATTTGTTAATTAGACATTTCCCTGCCCTCAGGCTTACAATCTAAAAGACACGACACAAAAGGAGAAGGGAATGGTGGTGGGGAAGGGGGAAAGTCCAGCAGCTCTTCTCTCTCTCAGAGGCCTGGACCAAGGCAGATGGACTGGAGGGAGGGCTCTTAGTCCCTTCAGGCAAGGCCTGTTGCAGCTGGCTTGCCTTTCTCTCCCCTCAAGATGGTGGATGAAGGGAGGGCTCTTCTTGCTTGCAGCAGAAGATGGCCTGCCTTTCTCTCCCCTCAAGATGGTGGTTGAAGGGAGATTTTTATTATTATTATTATTATTATTATTATTATTATTATTAAAGCCCTATCTGGCTCAGGTCCATCCTATCTTAGGGACCACCTCTTCCTGTATGAACCTCCCAGCACACTCCGGTCCTCTGGGAGGAATCTGCTACAGCCCATGAAGACCAGGCTGGTCCAGACCTCCCAGAGGGCCTTTTCAGCTGTCACCCCCAAGCTGTGGAATGACCTGCCAGACGAGATGCGTCTTATTCCACCCACTGAAGACTTTAAAAAGCCCTAAAGACGTATCTCTTCCGGCAGGCCTTCCGAGAAGAAGTTTAATACCTCCCGGCCCCGAAATGCAGCTCTTGAGTTTTTCCATCTTTCTCTCTTGCATTTTTTCACCCTTGTACAGCTAAGGTCTCCAGGCTGGAACTTTTGTTGCTGTTTTTACTTTATTTTTATTCGCTTATTTTATTGATTTTAATTTTACTGTGATTTAATCCTGTTTTAAGGGGGGGAGTTGGGTGATGGGATGGGATATTTTAATTGTACTGTTTTTTTAACCCTGTTGTAACCCGCCCTGATTGCTCGTTCAGAGGGTCGGGCTAGAAATAAATTGTTGTTGTTGTTGTTGTTGTTGTTGTTGTTAACCTTGCCAGTCGCAGAGCCATTTTGTTTTCTCTCTGTCTATTAATGTAACTAGATTTTGTAGTTTACTCTCTTGAGGGCCAATTACTGGTTCAAACGTTTTTAAATATAAAATGTTGGTGTTGTTCTGCCCTCATGCCCAACTCATGGCGGTCCTATGGATGAGACATCTCCAAGATCCCTCATCCTCTCCAGTTCTGGTTAGGTCCTGCACATTCAGGCCCATGACCTCCCTGATTCAGTCTAGCCATCTGGCATGCAGTCCTCCTCTTTTTCTACTGCCTTCTACCTTCCCTAGCATTATTGTCTTTTCTAATGAGTTATGCCTTCTCATGATGTGGCCAAAGTACGACAGCCTCAGTGTCATCATCTTGGCTTGCAGAGAGAGTTCAGGTTTAATCTGTTCATGGACCCATTTGTTTGTTTGTTTGTCCATTCATGGTATCCTCAGCACTCATCTCTAGCACTACATCTCAAATGAGTCCCCCCCCCCCCCCCGGTTGGCTTTCTTCACTGTCTGGCTCCTGCATCCATACACAGTGATGGGGAATATAATGGCTTGGACAATTCTAATTTTAGTGCTCAGGTGTGTATCTTTACTCTTTAGGATCTTTTCTAGTTTATTCATGGCTGCCCTTCCCATTCCTAGTCTTCTTATTTCTTGACTGCAGACTCGTTTCTGATCAATGTTTGAGCCAAGGCATGGGAAATTTTTAACTATTTCAATTTCTTCATTATCTACGTTGAATTTATGTATATCTATAGATATATTAAAATCATTCTTATATTCCATCTTGCTTTTCTTTCCCTGTTAGTATTCAAGAAGGCTTACAATAAAATAGTACCAATTCATAAAATGAATTAAACATAATGTAAAAAAAGACATCAGTAAAAGAAAAATCTAGCACCCAGCCTGCTGTAAATAGATAGTGGGGGAGGAAATGAGAAAGAGAGATCTTGTAGTCTTGGAATAGCAGGAAGGGACTGATACTCTTCCTCAGATTATCCAAAGGGCCTGATGCATCTCTAAAATTATCTGACAAAATTAGACTCTCTCTTATATAGCTGAGCCTCCTCAGGAATTATCAATCAGAAGTGTCAGAATTATCAAGCACTAAGAAATATTAAGACAGCTATTGTTGTGCCTTCCCAGGAATAATAACAAAACAAAACAAACAGCAGAGATGAAAACTATAAAGCACATCTATTTCTTGGGGGAGGGGGGTGATCCTAAGAAAAAACTTTGGATTTTTAAAACATTTCGGTCATCATCATCATCATCATTCCTCCCGAATTGTACTAGCAGGAGAAGAATGAGGCTAATACAAATGTTATTTTCCTGGAGTTTATTTTGGTCAAAGCCGGAAAGAAGAGAGCCAAGCATTTCAAAGCATCAAACCATCCAGACAGCAAACAAGGTCAATTTCCACAAAGCACATCAGGAAGAACATAACAGTGGTGCAAAACGGTCTCTTATGTATCATTGTTTGGTCAGGGCAATGGGAAACAGGGAATCAGTGGAGACCCCACCCTGGAAAGCAGGAGGACGGGGGTGTTAAAAATGAATTCAGCCAAAGGTTGACTCCCTTCTACATGCAAAACAATGAAATCACTGTAATTTAAAACAGAGAAAGGTTAACATAACACGTTATGTGATGAAGTAGAACTTTCCTTCCCATTACAGTAACCTCCAATTGATACATGATTTTATTAATTCAGAATTATATTTTTCCCTTAACTTTTATGGAAACATTTCATGCTGCCTCAGATATAGAAGACGAGGGAATCCTGTCACCCTCAGGATGTTGTTGAACTCCAAAGCCCAGTAGCCCTAGCCAGAACAGTGAATGATGAGTAATGCTGGGAGCCGCAGTTCAACAACAACTGGGGGGCTGCACCATCTTCACTCTGATAAACAGTATTTGGTCCTATACGTTTTCACCTTCAACACACTACCATCTAGAGTAAACTCTTGATTGCTCATAGGTTGTGGCAATATGGAGTTGTAATGTGCTCCATCTTTCCTGTCCTAAGAAGGGCCAATAGCATGAATAGAAAGAGGATTGCCATTGGCAAAAGAGAAATCAACAAACAGAGCTCCTATATTCAGCCCTCTGAGGAATGCCAGCTGGTCCCACAGTTGGGTCCTTGGCAATGGGATCAGCTAGCTATCCACTGGAAGGGTCAAGAGCTGCCCGTGTTTCCCCAAAAATAAGACAGTGTCTTATATAAGTTTTTGCTCCCAAAGATGCACCAGGTCTTATTTTCAAGGGATGTCTTATTTTTTCATGAAGAAGAATTCACATTTATTGTTGAACAAAAAGAAAAAAAAGAACATTTATTATATACTGTATATACTGTATATTTAGATACAAAAACTTTGCCAAGTCTTATTCTCAGGGGAGCCCTTATATTTAGCAATTCAGCAAAACCTCTACTAGGTTTTATTTTCAGGAGATGTCTTATTTTCGGGAAAACAGGGTAGCTATTATTGGACTGCAACGTACCCCATTTTTCAAAATGGGAGCCAATTAAGATGGTGCAAATCCGGCATAATGGGATTATAATATGTGTGTGTGTGTGTGTGTGTGTGTGTGTGTTGGATGATGAATACCTGAGTCATGGTCATGAATAATGTTAGATGATGCTTTCCATGAACAAGGGAAGAAGGAATGCCTCTCATAAGACAGTGCTTGGTAGCCACTTTTTCTCTAAATTTGGTTATGTGTATTCAAATCATTTCCAACTTGTGGTGACCCTAAGGCAAACCTATCGTGGGGTTTTCTTGGCAAGTTTTTACAAAGGGGGGTTGCCATTGCCATCCTCTGACGCTGGAAGATTGTGACTTGCCCAAGGTCACCCAGTGGGTTTACATGGCCAAGCTGTGATTCGAACCCTGGCCTTCAGTCATAATCCATTGCTTAAACCACTACACCATGCTGGCTTTCATGTTACCTGCATCAAAAACATAAACGCATAATTGAAAGTGTATGTCTGTTACACTCTACAAATCCATATACTGTACTTGATTGCAGAGTCATCAGACTTGGTGTGTTATCTAATGGGAGAAAAACAAAGGTTTTGTACTCAAAATCAGCTACTTTTGGTACTCAATAATTTTTGTGCAGGTTTGGGACTGACTGGCAAACTGGCTTTCAAGAGTGGAGAACTGATGTTTCTTTTACTTTTTGCATGGAACTTGGTGTGAAGCAAGTTTGATGGACTGTACATGTTGCCAGTCAAACATTTATTTCATTAAAATCATAAGTGGAAAAATCTACACCAGGATTGGCAGTGCTGATTAAATTTCCTAATACATATATGACACATTTATGAGCTATTGCACCACTTAATATAAGGAGGGCTACAATGGAGTACCAACAGTGCTGATACACTAGCAGTTAAGTTGTGATACTGAATAAAATTGTTCAAGGCAATACTTTAGGATTAGGCAATCCTACAGCGCTGACCCCTGTTGCTGGAAATAATATGATGACGCTGCATGAAGTAGCTGCATGATCCTGAATTAGACACATAGGTCAGTGGAATTCAAGACAACCCATTATTTATACTGATGTTTAAATGAATACTGGCACATTGGGAGACTAACATTGCTGCCACACTGCAGAATTAATGCAGTTTGACACACTTTAGCTGCTATGGCTCCATCCTATGGAATCCTGGGATTTGTAGTTTGTTGTGGCACCAGAGTTCTCTGACACAGAAAGCTAAATAGCCCCCAAAACTACAAATCCGATAATTCCATAGCACCGAGCCATGTCAGGTAAAGCAGTGTCAAACTGCATTAATTCTGCAGTGCAGATGATGCCTTAGAATCAATGTATTTTATTGAAACCGTTCTGGTTAAAGATAGATTTATTTTCCCCAAGAGTAGGTACCCCATTTCCATAGTTCAATGCAGAAACAAGTGAAGAGAAATAAAAAAAAACTCCACCACAAAGGAAGCCACACTGTAGATTATATCCACCGTACCATTTAATTTACTCTGAGCAAGAAAAAGACAGAAAAGATCAAGGGAATCTTGGGCTCTTTTGTCCAGTTTCTCTATTCACTCAAGTAAAGCTGTGCTGAAGAACTGGGGGGGGGGGGGGGTGTCATTCTTTGATTTTGCTGCAGCGAGTTGGGGAGACCCATGAATTTACTACAAGGAGCATAGAATGTTACTTCAGCTCTTGCATTTTGTCAGGCATACACAGACTATGGAGGAGTTCGTTAGAACCATGGTCACATTGAAGAAGATAATGAGGTTTGTGAACGCAGTCCACAAACCTCCTTTTCTTCTTCAGAGTGATTCTCTTGTAAAACTAATTGATGGCCACGGTCCTGAGGAATTCCTCCATACTCTTCACCTGACAGGACTGAGCCATGAGTGGCAGTCTGAGGTTAGCCAGAGCTAGGAACCAAGAGACATGAGCCACACCTGTAGTTGAGGCTGAAGAAGACAGCATAACCAACGGGCAAATTACAGTTATATCTCCACTGCAGGATTAATGCAGTTTGAGACCACTTTAAGTTGCATAGAATTCTGGGATTTGCAATTTTCTGATATATTTGGCCTTCTTTGTCAGAGAGCTCTGAGGCCCACACAAACTGAAAACGGCAGGATTCCATAGGATGGAGCCATTACAGTGAAAACTGTGTCAAACTGCATTAATTCTGCAGTGTGGCAGCAGCCTAGGATATAAGAGTGAAACAACAAGCTGAGACTGAAGACCAGACAAAAATTCAGAGCATTCAGAGAACAACCTTGTTCCAGCAAGCTTCAGGTAGACCATGAAGCATACACTAACATTTCATAGATGAAAACTGGGACATATGTGGCCAAGTAATGTCAGAGTGTGGGAGAACCAAGCATTAATTGGAATTGTCCCTGAAAACTGGACAGTTGGAAAGTATTTGGCCTGCCCAGAAAGTGCACCAGGCACAGACATTTTATTCCCATAAGCTTTTAAACCTCCAATGTGTTTCGGCACATGTGTTCTGTTTTGCAATAGTTACTGTTAGCTACATTTTAGTTACTGCAACTTTTAACTGTTTTATTATGCCACTTTTTGATTTGATGGACAGTATATGGATTTGTAGGTATTACTTGTGTTTGATTGTACATCTCCCTGAGAGCTATTTGGTATAATAATAAATATATACCAAAAAAAAACCCCAACCAATGAAAAGTAAGCTTCTTGAGTCAGAAATATTAGTTTTACCCATTTGTAATTTTAATCAATAGGATTGTAGATCATATGATTATGATTAATTGCACACATTTTCTTTACAGCAGAGTCTTACACAGGTATATTTAAAATCCGTCCCACTGAATTCAGTGGAGCTTGCCCTTAGGTAATGATTCTGCAGACCTAATTAAAATGTGGACCAGATATACAGAGAAAAACACAAGGTAGCACATATGAGCAGAAATGGTAATTTAATGCATGAGCCACCTGACCAGAGTTATTAGTTGCTCAGACAACTTCTTGAATTCTGTCACAATATATAATAACTCTGAATGGGATCTGAATGTGCATACACATTCCAAGAACATACCCAGTCTGCTTTCCCCCAGTCCCAACCATTGCTCTTGAGCATCTTGATCTCAAGGCACCATTTGAAGATTAAGTTGGAGAGTTGGAAAGCGAAACTGAGGTCCAATGGGGGTGAGGAATGCCTTTTGTCCCTCTGGAAAACCCCCAGGCAATCCTAAACCCTACCCCACCCCTCACATACCAGTAGCAGACAAGCTATTTAGAGTATGGGAATGGATTGTGGTTTATTCACTTTACACAGCTGGTGACTTAAATGAAGCTTCATGTACTTTAAGAAATACGATCTACCAAGCTGCCACTTCCAGTTCTTATAACTTAAATATTCCCCAAGTCTGCAGATGCCTAGAGGCTTAATGCAGAGAATGAATAAAGTATCCTAGTGGTGGCTTGAGGGTGAGTTGTAAGGGAGGAATATACTTTCTCCTTTGCAATACAGCCGTTCAGAAATGAGCTGCAGTTGAAATAAAAGTCTGCAAACCATACTAGAGCATTAGTGTTCTAATCCAATCTCCTTAACAGAAGTGCACTCAGGCCGTCACAATTCAGTGTAGTGGTGATACTCACAAGCTTGGTTCCAATTAGACAGATTGTGAGCGGGTTCCCAGGAGCAAAGATGCTGTACACCGCCCTGATCTATGGAAGGGCGGTATAGAAATAAATCATATTATTATTATTATTATTAAAGATCATCTGGAAGACAAAACTGCTTGTGCTATTCCGCTTGCCATGTATTCCTTAAGGTAGCCAGTTGTCTTCAGGTACATTGCTCCCCTGCTAGAGTTAAAATAATATTTAGCTATCAATTCAGTTGCAAGCCAGCCTGGAGTAGTGGTTTGAGCATTGGACTATGACTCAGCAGACCAGGGTTCAAAGGAGACACCATCTTGTCTTCTGTGTGAGGCCGTAAGATAGTCTGTGGCAACCCTGGCTGTGTGAGTCAATGGGCCCTTTCATTTTACACCATTATCCCACTCTAGCCCTCTTTAATCCTATGGAATCCTGGGATTAACAGGTTAGGGGCATGTAGAATTCTCTGTCAGAGAACTCTGGTACTTCACAATACTATAAATCCCAAGATTCCATAGAAAGTCCCATGGTAGATAAAGTAGAATATAGGCTACATCCGCACTGCAGAAACAATCCAGTTTGACACGACCTTAATGTCCATGGCTCAATGCTATGGAATTTTGGGGATTATAGTTTGTTGTGGCATCAGAGCTCTCTGACAGTGAAAGCTAAGTGTCTCACAAAACTACAGATCCCAGAATTTCATTGCATTGAGCCATGGCAATTAAACTGGATTATTTCTCAAGTGAGGATGCAGGCAGAGTGAATAATTGTATGGCCTGTGGGCCATTTTTGTGATTTTGTTTTCCACGTCACACTGGTGAAAAAATGTTTTAAAAATGGAAATTTGAAACCCTTCTCCAAGCAGTGGAAATTTCCATGTCCTCATTGTTTTCTACATGCACCAATGAAGAGGCCCCAAACAGGACTTTAAAAAAAAAAAGAGAGACGATACTGGAATACTTTTCAGAAAGTAGATGTGTCATTCCAGTATCTAGCCGCAGCCAGCAGGCATCTGGAGGGGAAACAGGATTGCATGGCCCCCAGACCCTCCAATCTGGCCAACAGTATGAGAACTGTTTACAGACATTGAGATCAAAAGGTCCTCCTAACAATACAGAAAGGATGGGGGGGGGGGTTTGATATCATACAGCTTTTAACCATGTTTTGTGGCTCAAGACATTTTGCTCTCTAAGATGAAGGTGAAAATCGGACCTAACTCCAGTCAAGGCACATGGTACTCTTAGCAAGCCAAGCTGTTTGGATCTGTGGGGTGGGGGTTCCATTCCCTATCCCTGGAAGAAAAAATATATATCTAGTAATAGTTAATCAAATAGCTGACACATTGTCACCTTTCTTAGGATGTATCCACACTGCAAAAATAAAGCAGTTTGGCAACTGCCCTGGTTCCATTTTGTGGAATCCTTCCCGGGATTTGTAGTTTGGTGAGATACTCAGGCTGGTCTGTCAGAGAGCTCTGGTGCTTCACCAAACTACAAAGCCCAGAATTCTGTAGGAAAGACTCGTGCAGCTACAGTGGTATCAAACTGCTTTATTTCTATGGATCTTGTTAACATCTATTAGTAAAAGCAAAAACTGTTTTTCCATTGACAGAGTCTGAAGCAGAATCTACTTTTATTCCATATAGCAAAAATATTATAAATTCTTTACATCAGATGAGACTAGAACATATATTGTTGTTGCTGTTGTGTGCCTTTGAGTCGTTTACAACTTATAAGGCAACCCTATCACAGGCTATTCTTGGCAAAATTTGTTCAGAGTGGGTTCACCTTTGCTTTGATCTAAGGCTGAGAGAGTGTGACTTGCCCAAGGTCAGCCGGTGGATTTTCAGCTGAGCAGGGATTTGAATCCTAGTCATGAAAGCCATTGTTTCATAGTGGTTTGAGTGTTGGCCTACAACTCTGGAGACCAGGGTTTGATTTCCACTTGTCCATGCCTAACTGAAGCTAAGAAGCTCTGTTCACAGGAACACGTTCTGTCGGCATACAGCAGCAATTAAAGATGTAACACTCTCAGTAAGAAAAAGATTCCTGTACAGTATATATCCAGTTATTGAGTGCACTGAACAAACTATATCTTCACATCAAACGAATGAAGATCAGTCAGCGCCACAATATTAATGATTCCCATAGGCTTTCCTCACAGATGCCTCTTCATTAGTATGTATATTTTCCAGGTTTCTGCAGTATAGTCTGATATTAGGCAAATTGCAAAAGAGATGATTGCACAGCTGGACTTCATGTGATGCTGTGACCAGTGTTGGAGTGAAGCCAGATGTTTCAGTGTAAAAGCACATTGACTTTTTGAGTAGCAAGGAACATATCCCATGCCACCCATGTAAGCCTTCCTTGTGCCCTCTCAGAGCCCTTTTACATTACACAGTTCTAGCACTGTGACTCTATTTTAACTGACATTGCAACATCCTATGAAGTGCTGGGATATGTAGTCTGGTGAAGTAATAGAGATGTCTAGCTGAGAATTTTAAACGTTCTTTCTTGAACTGCAAATCCCAGGATTCTATAGGTCTGAATAATGACAGTTAAAATGGTATTATAAGTGCGTATCGTGAAATGTCCGCAGTTTGACCACCATCTTCATAGTACCTGGGGGATGGGGGGGAAATGTTCCCAGCAACAATATATTGTTGTGAGATTTCCCTGTATCTGAATCCCTACAGTATCTGAAGTAGTTTGGAGTAGTTTGGTCATAGTTGGCAATTAAGTTGTCATTGTTGTGCCTTCAAGTTAATTCCAATTTATGGTGACCCTAAGGCAACCCTATCATGGGGTTTTCTTGGCATATTTCCTCAGAGGGGGTTTGCCATTGCCATCCTCTGAAGCTGAGAGAGTGTGATTCACCCATAGTCACCCAGTGGATTTCTATGGTCAAGTGAGGTTTCGAACCCTGTCTTCCAGAGTGACCATCTAACACCCAAACCACTACACCATCCTGTCTCAATAGCTTTACAAAAGACCTTTTCTTGGTAGAGGTGAAAATGGCTAGTACTGATTTGTTAATACTCGTTAACAGATTAATAGATTAATATTAAATCAATCAAATTAGTTTAACCAATTAAATAGAAAAATCAATTAAATTAAATAATCAACTACACTAAATGATTTAATCAATTATATTTCCATATGACTGAAACAATAATTTTAAATAAAAAACTGGGGATGATGCATATATTACTGAAGTAGGCACCGTCGTAGAAGAGGTATTTCCTAGAAATTAAATTTACTGTTTTGGATTGCAACTCCCAGGATTTCCCAGAGCACATTGACTATAGTCATAGTTACTGGGGTATTTGGAGAGATGTAGTCTAAAAAAACCCTAATCTTCCCAAGCCCTGGTATTTCTTCCTGTGTGACATAATTAGCATAAAGATTTATTTATTTATTTATTTGCCATTTGCTCAAGCAAGGAAGCCATTCTCATCCATTATTAAAAGCTTTCCATCCATTACTCAATGCAATAAATTGATTCGAATAGTTAACTGAGGCAATAAATTGATTTAAGTCTGAAGTCCTCATGTGAACATACTAATGGCCTTTGAGATGCGGTAATAATCTCTCAATTTCAAATTTATATCAAGACTATGGAACACAATGGCCATCCAGTAGTTGCTGGGATGCAAATCCCATCAGCCACAAACACCATGAGCAAAGATTGGGGTAATGGATGCTGTAATCCAACAACACTAAGGGGTCATTCAGATGTCTTTTTTTCAGCACCATAATGTGAATCACCCCAATCACATGTTGCGGGTTTGTTATTCACACTATAGAACAGCATCGATCCTCATTGATGTGCATCTTTGCAAGTTCAGTTGTTCACATGTGCAAGCATTTGAATAAAGATGGAGTCGACAATTTGAATGCATTCAGAACCCCTTTTTTGGTATGCAGCATTTTATTCCTGGTCTATTCGCATTGGTTATTCATACTACCAAAAATGTGGATCTTTAAAAAAAAAAAAACTTGAGGAAAACCCCAATATTGATTACCTCAGATTAAGTGGTTCCCCCCCCCCCAAACTTAATTGGCTGTATTCAGGATATGTGTGAACAAGGGTGATTTAACCTGGATTCATCCTGGATTGTTTTCACAGTGTGAATAAACCCCTAGATGGTTACAAGTTTCCTGCCCCTCTTTAAATGCTGCATATTTAACTGAATGAAAGACCTTCTTTAGACAGCAAAATACAGGCACTGATCTCCTTTTGTTACTGAAGCTGTTGGGGTTGGACACATGCCTGTAGAAAACCACAAATTAACTGTCTCTTAGCAATTTCTAATCAGATGTACCAATACAACATTAGAGTTGGGAGCGCAGGCAGCAGTTAGAGTTAACAATGAGCTCTCTCAGCCATGCTATTAGTCTATTCTCTGACAGATCCCTGTCGAAGGGTATTATTCATTTCCCACACCTTTGGAACTATTATAAGGCCTCCAGATGAAGCTACTGCTGGATCTCCATCTAAGACGATAATAGGCAATAAGTCTGCAACCTTTGCAAAGAAATAAAATAATTTAGCAAAGTTAGCACTCCATCCAGCTAGGCTCAAAACCCAAAGGCACAGCATGAGCAAAAGCGGTAATAGAGCCAGCCACTGTGACACAAGCCGTCAACTCCCTCATTCATTAATCTATTGCCACGCACTGACTTGTGAAACTTAACTAAAGCATCAGTTTCAGCCTCGGGGAACAGAGTGAAGATACCCAGTTACCATTTTGTCACTTAATGCTTTCTGAGAACCCATAGTGTCCCTAAATAGCAATCATTAACACGCTTTAAAAAAAAAAAAAGGATCAAGGGAACATTATCTAGAAAATGTCCTGCCACTTTCACCGAGAGTCTAAATGCTTATTCACTTTTAGCATATTTTTGCAATTTAACTTGAGATTTAGAAAATTACTTTTTTGCACTATAACTCCTAGAAGCCCTGGCCCCCTGTGGCAGGTGGATTTTGAGAGCTATGGTCCAAAAAAAAAAAAAAAGGTAATGTTTCCAAGCTCTCTATTATTACATGAAAAGAACTGCCCCTTTGTTGATGGTTATTGATGCATAAGCATGTGCACACACCGGCTAATCCCATGAGTGGGGTACTCTCGGATGCAAGGAGGTAGCAGTGTGTGTATGTTTGTGCATGAACAAAATTAGGGCATAGAGTGAGAGTGTCTTGCTTTCTGCAATCCTAGAAATTTGGAGACTGAAGAAAAATTTCATTTGATGGGACAGGAATCTCATTTGGATGGGCAATGCCCCCTGTGTAGCTATACCCCTGCATGGATGCCACCAACTGTATATACATCAGATATGTAGTGTGTTTTTAATACTATGATGAATCATTACATTCAGTTTATGCGAGTCTAACTAAATACTCTAAAGACAACAGATCCTGTCTGATCTTGGAAGCTAAGCAGGGTCAGTCCTGGTTACCTGGATTGTGGCCATCAATGAATAACAGGTATTATAGTTCAGAACTGGCAAAACCACCTCTGAGTATTCCTTGCCTAAGAAGACTCTATAAAATGTATGGGGTCACCATAAGTTGACAGGCAACTTGAAGGCAAATACACACACATACGACTATCAGAAATCTTAGGCTGATTTTTACAACACAGCCTTTCAAAGTGGGACATATGGCCACTCTAGCAAAGGGTGGGAAAGTCCTATTCACCACTAGATGAACCACTTGCTCCTGTGTGAACATGCCCCACCAGCTGGAATGATAATCACAAGTTCTTCTCTAGGTGCCCCTGCCAGCTGAGATGATGGTGGTGATGGAGGACAACAAGAAGTACCTTCCTGTGATGGCATCCTATCTTTTGGACACTGTCTTTTAACCGATTGGATGGGATCAGAGGCATCACTAGGGTTGGTGTAAACTGGTGCAATAGCTCATGGTGTCACCGCCCCCATTGACTTCCCCCCATACCACACCATACAGAATTCTTAGTAAAAAAAAAATTCTACTAATATTACTCATAAATTGTAATTTCTATATTATATTATCACTGAGCGTAATGGCAGTAGTTGTGACATAAACAACTAGCACAATTACAATTATACATTTAAATTACAATATCATATGCACAACTACACACACAGTTTTATGTGGTTAAAGTGAAAATTTGATAAGATGTGGTATTTTTAAAGAAAGGTTTAAAAAGTATTTTTTAAAAAACAAGCCCTCCCTTTCTCCACCCACTGAGCCTCACTCCACTGATACCCTCTCTTTTACAGAGCCCCAGGTTTTTAAAGGGATTTGGGTGGATGCTACAGCCCATTTATGCCAAAAGGCAGACTTATGGGAAGCAATGGTGTCACAAACCTCCTTAGGGTGTCACCCAGTGTGGTCTGCACCCCCTACTGATGCCCTTAGATAGGCTATAAAACTCTCAAACAGGTAGCTAGACAGACTGATTATCTGGAAAAAAAAAAAAACACAACAATGGATGGAGTACGGGTTCTGAATCATACCTGGATCATATTAGATATAGCTGTTAAAGTTTTGCAGTATAAATGGTTCATGAATATTTACCATCAAATGTAATGTCAATCGGGTAAAACTGTAGTTTAAAAAGGCTAAGGTCCAAAACACACTGCATAAATAATCCAGTTTGAGACTGCTTTAACTGCCTTGGCTTAGTGCTAGCGAATCCTGGGAATTGTAGTTTATTGTACCACCAGAACTCTCTGGCAGAGAAGGGTAAATGTCTTACAAAACTACAGTTCCCAGAATTCCCTAGCATTGAGCCAGGGCAGTTAAAGCAATCTCAAACTTGATTGTTTTTGCAGTGTGTTTTGGACCTAACTCTGATATCATCAGGGCCAGCTACATCAAAGAAAAAAATACTACCAAAAAGGATTTGGCATTTTGCACATTTCCTCCATTATCTATAGCAAAGTCACCCAGCTCATAAAAGTCTGTTTCTTCTTTTGAAAACTGCACTTGTTAGAATTTTATTGAAAGAATAATAGATATACTTAACATTTATATGACCTTTTCTTATGTTCTAAAATAGTTTCCCACATACTATCTATATTGTAAATTATCTTTACATTAGGCTCTTTAATATAGGACAAGATTATCACCTTCATGACGGGAGTCAACACTGAAAGAGCTTATGATTAAGGTGAGCTTTGGAAAGAGGTTCTACACTAATATGATGCATCAGGATCAAGCCAATGGATGGTTATTTCTACAGAAACCAACACATCACGGTCTCAGTTGAAAGTCCAGCTTCAAAAAGCTCTGCTGAATCTGTGATTTATCAGAACTTGGAAAAGTACTTTTGGAATAAAAATTTCATAATCCCCTAGTGAGCTTGGCCAACATAGCCAGTGGAATCATAGAATCATAGAGCTGGAAGAGACCATAAGGACCATCAAGTCCAATCCCCTGCCATGCAGGAAATCACAATCAAAGCATCCCCGACAGATGGCCATCTAGCCTTTATTTAAAAACCTTCAAAGAAGGAGACTCCATCATTTTCTGAGGGAGTGTGTTCCACTGTCAAACTTACTGTCAGATGGGCCAAAAGCAGCATGCTGCTGCCAATACTAGGGTTCCAGAGTGCGCAGCAACTGCACGCTCCAGACTCTAGCATGTCATGGCGGCAGCAACATAATGGACATAATGGATGTGCAGCGTCTGCACATCGCTGGGCATTGTATACGTCATGAGTGCACCAATGGCACACTTGTGATGTATGCAACATGCCACAAAAAGAACCTGGGAGAACCAGGTTCTCTTTACTCTGGAGGGACGCGTGGCTTGGCTGCTGCAGTGTCCCTCTGGAGTTAAAACGAGCAACTCCAGACCGCCATTTTCGGGTGGTCTGTCTTGGCCCAATGTTGAGGTGGAATCTCTTTTCCTGTAGTTTGAATACATTGCTTGGGGTCCTATTCGCTGAAGTAGCAGAAAACAAGCCTGCTCCATCATCAATATGACACCCCTTCAAATATTTAAACAGGTCTATCATATCACCTCTTAGCCTTCTCTTCTCCAGGCTAAACATACCTAGCCCCCTAGGTTGCTTCTCATAGGGCATGGATTCCAGACCCTTCCCCATTTTGGTCACCCAAAATACTTCCAAGCTATAGTTAAAAGTTAACAAACCATGGTTTGCTGTTACACATATGATGGGACAAACCTTGGGTTCATGAACTGTCTCCCTATGGATGGCTCCAAATTTTCCCCTGTCATGTGCTTTGCTGCAGATCCTCCCATGTCTGTACATCGACAAAATCTACCCAATCTAAAAAAATTTTTAATTTGCATAAGGTTGCCTGAAGAAGAAGCGTGGTACAGCTTCACTGAGACAGTGCAGGGGTGCTGACTGCTCTGGATGACACCTCTGAGGGGAGTGTCACCTGGTGCATTGGTGGGAAGGGGTGTCTTCTGGGTCTAGTGACTGCTAGCTAAGCAGGAAAACAAGTTTCTTCCCTTTCCTGCCCAGCCAGCTACTCCACCGAACTCTTGCCCAAGAACACATCCATTTCCATTAACAATCTTGTACCTATGCCTCAGTTAACAAAGTTGATGTGCTCCTGGGTAAGAGTGAAAAATATCACAAAAAGAAAAGGGACAGGTCCCTACACCAAAAATAGAAAAATGGTTGAATGTGTTTTAGCAAACCTTTTATTCAAACCTAACAATAAACACATAGAAGATAAAACAACTAGGAAAGGCAAGCCTTTCCTAAGCAGACAAAAACACCTTGAACTTTTGAAGAAGTATCCCAAAATGCATTAAGGGATGACTTATTTTTATTATTTTTTTACAGATCTGCAGGTACATTCTTTAATATGCTGACAAAAATGGCTTATCTGCTCTACGCTTTTCTTTTTGTTTCACTATTCACAAATGTTCACTATGGGATTCTGGAGGCAGCTGCAGTTCATCTTGCCGGTTGTAGGCAGTGCATGCAGCTACAGCAGGATTGGCAAGAGCAGAATTATATTCATTCCCAGCTCAAATTTTATTGCACTGTCTACTTTGGACATGCTGCTGCAACACCACAAGTCTGTGTTTCTCCACTCCTCTTTCACCACCCTCCCTATGCTGCTAAAAAAACCTTCCAACTATTCAGAGGATGAAGAAGAAAAGTAGGGGTGGTGCAAATATGTTAAAAATACCTTGAAAAAAGGAGCTTCACTGTCAGAGGCTTTGCTCACTGAAGTACATGTGTATTTGCATTACAGGCATTATCTTGTGCAGGGCTGGCCTAAAGCATAGCAGCAAATGGAATGCCAGGTCAAGGCGCTGAGTACTCAAAGCCAGGCAAGTTATTCTGGCACATAATGAAAGAAATCCCACAGGCATGTGTTCTTATCTGTGGCAGGAAAAATGTAAAAATGGCATATCAAAGTGGTCCCTTTGGTTCCAGGACCCCCTGCGGATACCAAAATCCATGGATGCTCAAGGCCTATTAAATATAATGGCATAGTAAAATTATGTCCCTTATATAAAATGGCAAAATCAAGGTTTGTGCTTTGGTATTTATATACTGTATTTTTGAATATTTTCAATCTGTAGATAGGGAAGGCCAACAGTAACTAACAATGTGCTGCCCTGGCATGTTTCTGAGAATCTGTGCCTAAAGCAGTTGCCTCCCTTTGCCTCACAAACTAATTTTTATTCTAAGGAAGTAATTCTCTTTGGTCCTCACATATCTTAGACTTTTGCTCCCAGAATCCCTAATCAGTGGCCAGGCCTCTGAGAACTGAATTCCAAACATCTGAAGGACCACAGGTTGAAAACCACTGCCTTGGCTTTATTCTGTTTCTATTTAGGTATTTTAAGGAGAAAAGAACAACCAGAGTTTTGGTTTGCCTAGCAGTATGTTGTTTTTATTTCAAAATACTAAGCTGGTGCTACTTTCTGTGCTTGCTTCTGCATCCTTACAATTCCTGTTCTACCTGTTTATTTATTAACGAGAAACAGGTTATGAAGTCACCATTCCTCTCCTGTGCACTCCGTTCTAGCCTCAACATATGTTGAGCTGTACGTCTATCCAAACATCTAAACTAGAGCTTATGAAGCTACTTTTAAAAAGTAAGTTGTTACTGCTATATCTCTTCATACTGTTAAGTTGCAATTTGTTCAAAGTAGCTCTTTGCTTTCCATTTCCTGGAAGTAAGCAAACATTTTTTAAAGCACATAAATGTTGCAAATTGGTAGTCTGTGGTACAAAACATAGTTTCTTCTCATCTACGCATTATGACTTTAATATCCACAAAAGAATATTAGGCAGCAACACAAAACACAATATGGGCCAGCAGAAGAAGAAGCATGTGATATTCCCCCTCCAGCACTTAGTGAGGCTTTGCTCCTATGGCTATAAATGCAATTACACAATTATAGTTATGCTGCAAAAGGAGGAAACCTACCCCCCATTAAGTTAAAACTGTAATGTAATATAATTATCCCTTAATTATTTGGAGAAGGAATTAATTACAAATAACTAGCTATAATTAACTCTGACTTAAACTTATTCTATACTTTTATTAAACTAAATCTTCACTTTTATAAGTTATAACAGAACTGGAACAGCAGCTAATATTCCCAAAAGATCAGAGACTTGATGACCAGAAGGTTGAAGAGTCTGTGAAAAAAGAAATTATACAGATGGGGTATAAGACCACACCTTCTAGGCAACAACCCAACATGCCCACAAAGAACCAAGCCAGAGGAAGGTTATTTTCCTACTAAAGAGAAACTACTCAAAACAAGATTAAAAGGACAGCAAGGTCAAGACTCAACCTATGCAAATGAGAAACAGCCTAAGGCCAGGGGATTCCCAGCAGACAATGAGCACCAGTTAGCAGACATTAATCCTTGTTTGCATATCCTCCCACCCTGAGGACTGCCATTAGCAAATTACTCCTTCCTTTCCAGAGTTACACAGGATATATATCTCCAATCCTTTTCCAGGCTATCATTCTCTGAAGATGCCAGCCACAGATGCTGGCGAAACGTCAGAAAGGAACTCTTCTAGAACATGGCCACATAGCCCGAAAGCTCCACAAAAAACTAAAGATTAAAAATTGCTCCCAGGAGTAGCCAGTCAAAGCATGATAACAGGAATCAGCCCTGATTAGTTGTCACAGAAGAACTACAGAAGGAGAACAAAAATAGTTCTAAGTGAAGACAGTCTGTGGAGCCCCTTAGCCAGCAATATAAGCACACAAGTCCAGTTAAACATGGTATGACTCCATATAATGATCTGGTTTTCTATTACTTATCCCAGCGCCTTTTGCTGCATCCACAGTATGGTTGGCCATTAGATCTTGGAGCTGGAGCAGATCACTACAGTGATGAATCATAGTGTGATAGATTAATTCCAAAAATCAATATGTAGCTTAACTAACCATAGTGCAAATAGATGCTAACTGGCCACATTAGAAAGGTTTCTGGGTGAGAATGCAAAAAGTTCAGCTTGCCCTTTTCCCAAGGCTGCAACTAGAAGCCTAGGCATCATAGTCATAATAAACTAGAGTGCTGGATTCTCTCTGTACATCCTGAGATAAGAGACTTTGGAATGTGGACAGATGAAACTTTATAATGGATTCTGAAATCTGTATTTCTATTGTCTGAGATTTTAATATGTTTAAGGTTTGTAACACCCAATGAGATACAAGAAATTATTGTACTTTCTTTGTTTGGGGTGTAAAAATGCAACTATTTTTCTTCTGTTGGGGGTCCCAAATCCTTTAGAATGCTAATTCCATTTGGGTCTGCCAGCTAAACAAACTGTGGTTTGCAACTGACCCGAGGTCTCCCTCCTTACTTCTGCTCTGCAAGTAACTGATGGTTGGTAGGGCCTAGCCCAGCTGCTGATTCTACAACAATAGCACTGGAAACTGAACCAGACAGCTTTAAATCAGGAGACTAGACACCTGGTTTCTGCTTTTCTGAGGCAGTAATACACTGCACTGGTCTCTCCACTCACCCTGTGGCTGTGAAGTGTGTTGTCTGGGTGTGAAACCCACTTCCAAACAGGTGTTATTTACAAAACCTTTAAGTAGGCAAGTCCCAAATCAGATTTGCTGTTTCCTGAAATCTGATCATGGAAGCTGCATAATTAGTATGAAGCACTTTTGACATCAGCACCCACCTGTAGGCACAGCAAGTGAGACAACTGCAGTATAGCAGGAATGCTAGACTCATTTTTTCCTGCTTTTTAAATGCAATTTCTCCTGGAATAAAGTGTGTCTAGACGTTAGGCCTTTAGGAAATCCATTTCCTTAGTCTGTATGATGAATAGCCCTGTGTGTGTGCCTGGGGGATGTTATCTTGTGTGCACACCATTCATACAGGGCCCTTGTCAGGCTTGTTAGACCTTCATGTTGCCTCAGGAAAAGCAGAAGCATCTCCATAGATCACTTCCTAACCACTGCTTGGACCAGACACCTAGTGGTGAGCACACTGTCCTTCAGCAATGGATGGGTGCCATGACTTCTGCTCTGCTTGGATGAATGTCTGAGTTGTCCATAATACAATTTGGAAAACACCAAAGTAGGAGAGCTGGATTTACTGCTTTCATAGACATGTCCCTGAAATACAGAAGCCCTGCTGGCTACTTAAAAGATCTGAAGTTCTGCTGTACTACCTACATGTTTGCACCACCTGGCAAGACACTCTAACAGCTGACACCTAGCTGGCCAGGTCACATGGAGAGATGTATGTAATTCTCACCCTAGTTTGACAAGTCATATGAGATCTTGCCAGGATCTCCCAAGACTTGGTGAAATTTCACAAAAGTTTGTGAAGTCTTGCAATGAAGCATAGAGTTGGAAGAGACTTCAAGGTCCATCAAGCCCAACCCCCTGCCATGCAGGGATATATGAAGAACCCTCAACAGATAGCCATCCAGCCTCTGTTTGAAAATCTCCGTAGAAAAAGACTCCACCACACACCAAGGCAGCATACTCCACTGTCAAATAGCTCTGCTTCCAGGAAGTTCTTCCTAACATTGAGACGGGATCTCTTTTCCTGTAGTTTGAATGCATGACTCTAAGTTCTATTCTATAGAGCAGCAGAAACCAACTTGCTTCATCTTCAGTATCACATCTTTTCTGTTTTGGACAGGTTATGGCAATGGACAACCTGACCAGCCAGCAACTGCTGCTGGCTTTCTCTTCCAACTGAAGTGCAGTAGCTGCTGGGGGTGCATAGCAGCTGTCACCCTAAATCACTGCCTGGAGGCTGAGCTATGACTGCCTGAGCCTCGGGACCATGGGACCAGGCTTAGCAGCACCCCTGCCAACAACACTATTGAACTAGACTTTCAAAAAAAGGAGGTGCATCCTTCCTGAGGGTATGAAGAATCAGAATGAGGAAGTACAGTCGAGGTCATTGCTGTTCTCTTTATATTCCCAGTTGCTTAAGATACTCCTGTAGGGTACAGACAGCTGTGCACGAACAGGTGCAACCAGATAAAACTTTTAATTTACACAAGGCTAATTAGGCCTCAGGTAAATGCTTAGATTCTAGTATTCTGGCATTGGAGCTCTTTCATTTTATTCACCCTGCAACAGCACTCAAGCCAATTCAGAAGCAACATGTCAAAACCTTTAAAACAAGTGTAGTCTCCTTGTTTTAAAATAATTCTAGCAGAGGTCTTAAGCCAGCAAATTCTGATCCTAGACGTTGGTTTTAGTCACAGGTAGAGAAGACACAAGTTATTTGGACTGAGTTTTGCACTAGGATGTCAGTGGACTGACTTACACTTCGTATTTTCAAGCAAAATGGTTAGGTAATTTTAGATTCTTGACTTCATAGCCCTATGTAGTATAGGGAGACTTTAGATGACAATGTATATTGCTTACCGGTAATTAAAGATGGATGATGACTCAGGTCTGCTGCTAAATTTGGGGGCTTCTTTCTCATTCTCCTCAGTGGCCCTCCAGATGTCTGTCCCTATCTAGAGGGCAGCACACCGTCACCAACTTTCCCAATGTGGCAGTGTGCAGTCTCAATCAATCTTCTGTCAGCTACCTTTAAAATGTCTGTTTCTCTTCCCTACTCCCACTTTCCTCTTTTGTCTTCATCTTACTTGAACTACTGCAATCTGAGCTCAAACAGCAAAAGTAGTTTGCAGTCAATTAACTCAGCAGGGAGGAGAGAAGAGGAAGGGTAGAAGCTTGCCCTTTCCAGTAGACCCAGGTAAAAGCAAACTGCTGCAGCCTCTCCTAGCTTGTGTGTTCTTCAGCATTAATAACTTTTTTCATCTTGCCCACACCCTGATGTTGCTTGGTTACACGTGTTCCCATTTTCATCTGTGAAATGTTTAGGTATGTAACAGAACTGTGCACCTAAGATGAGAATGCAAGAAGAGCATGATTGCCCATATGCTTCCAGTTTGAATTCACGGTACTAGTGATGATGTGCAAAATGGTTTGGGACCCTCTCCCTGCCCAAGCACTGGCATCAGTTGGAGGGGCCTCATCTGTGCCCCACAAGTGATGGCAACATACTGTGGAGAGTGCCTTCTCCACAGTGGTACCCAATTTGTGAAATGATGTCCCATAGAGGCCTAGTGGGTACCAACATGGGCTTCATTCTAGTGCCAAGTTAAAAAACACATCTTTTTAGTGAAGTCTTTGAGGTCTAATAAATTTCTTCCAAAAATTACATGTATATGATTTAAACTATTTTCATCTTCTTAACCTGTTTAACTTGTTAAATGGTTTAATATCTTTTAATTTAATTTGTTCAATTATTAATGTCTTTATTAATACCTTTTACTGTCTATTTAAATTGTATTTTATTGTTTTAATCTCTACAATGTTTTAAATGGTTTTAATTGGTTTTACTTGCATATCATCCTGAGATAAAGAGTGGGATACAAATATTGTGAGAAATGTACAAAACAGATCTTTAACACATACACAACTTTATTAGGAAATGAGTACAAGGAAGCACAATGTTAGAGACAGTTGGGCTAACACCAGAACCCAGTGAATTCTGACCAAATGTTAAAAAAAAGTTAAAACCAAACCAAGGAATCTTTCTAGATTTAATTTTCCATGAGCAGTATGGTTGCATATTTCCTGTGACCAGTTCCACACAATTATCTCAGATACATGTTTATAAATGATTTATTCACAAATGTCTCAGCAGGACATTTTAATTTTTCCTCCTAATTAAAATGGGGTGAGCCAGATCTTTCTATAATTATGTTCAGGGACATCACTCAGTTACCATTTGCAATCTTGGGCCTGTGTTCAGACATCAAAATTATGCTAAAGAAACACATCTGATGCATTCAATTGCTTCTAATTACAGATATCATTCTGAGGTTTTCATCAGGCTGTACCTTGTGGTTTCTCATTCAAAAGGGTAATTTATCAGTACAATTTGTTTTTTTTTTTATGAATGTGGATATGTCAATTCCTTTTCTGGGTTTGTTCTTTCTTTTGGCTTATAAAGAGGCTAGCTTTAAAGTAATACCTCAGCTGCAGAACTCGATAAATTCAATCTTTTTTTTTGGGGGGGGGGGGTAACGTTTCATGATGTCTGGGGATGTCTGGGGAACTCTGGGTGTTGCAATCTCTTCAGAAAAGGGAAGGTTTCCATGCACTGTCTAGCTGTAGAAGTGTTAAGGGATTGGTTAAACTTGAGCCCAATTGACCAGATGATAACTCAGACCACTTCTCTTTATAATGGTATGAATTTTTGTTGGGGAATACTGGGAAGTTAATAGTGAAAAGTGGTGTTAAGGGGGACTGCAGAAGAGAGTGTGATAACAGAAGCAGTTCTAGTTATACAGTTGACAAGATTTGTGATAATGGCTGCTCTGAAACTGATGTGTTTTCATTTTTATTAACTAGCATGATTGCTGTGATAATGGCTCTCATGTGATAATGTCCTAAGTCTCAAAGTTGCTACGAGATCCCTTTGCATGTATATTTCATATTCAGACCAGATTATCTGTTGAGGCATATTGTTGGTTTATCAGGAAACAAACAATACTAATAGCTGACAAGATCAAGAAATAATTACCCCAGTCCAGCAAGAGGGATCTATGCATGAAAAAAAAAAAAAAAACCTTTCATGTACACAGCTAATGTGTAAGAGTTTTAGACTCAGACATGAGAGATCTCCTTAGCTGTGAAACACTCTCCCCTGACTCATGGGGTAAATGCTGGAAAGATAGTCATATAATCCACCTTGAGTTCCTTGGAAGAAAATTATAATAACATTCTCACATCTCTAAGGGGGGAGTTTCAGATCCTACAGGCAGACACTGAGAAAGCACTGTCTTGTGTACCCACCAAATGTAACTGTGAGGGTGGCAGGACTGAAAAAGGGCCTCTCCTGATGATCTTAGGATCTAGGCAGGTTCACTCAGGAAATTATAGTCTGTCAAATAGCCTGGACCTAAGGTCTTTGTAAATCAAAAATAGCACTTTGAACTGAGATTGGCCATCACTGGGGCTGTTGGAACAAAGTTGTATAATCCCTGTAACCAGCCCTATCTATCACTCTGGCTAGAGTTCTTTGTGCCAGCTTAATTTTCTGAATACTCTTCAAAGGCAGCCCCATGTAGAGACCACTACAGTAATCCAAATGGATATAACTATCACCAAGGGCAAATCTAACATCATGAGGGACAGATGAACAAGCTAAACCAGAAGCTGCCACCCAGTGCACAGTCCTTAACTGGATGAGTTGTTGGGTATGTGTATTTGTGTGGTGTACCTTCAAGTCATTTCCAATTTTTGGTGACCCTAAGGTGACCCTATCACAGAGTCTTCTTGGCAGGTTTCCTCACAGGTGGTTTGCCATTGCTATCCTTTTAAGCTGAGAGAGTGTGACATGCCCAAGGTCACCCAATGGGTTTCCATGGCCAAGTGGCGATTCGAACCCTGATCTCCAGAGTCATAGCCCTGCTCAAGCCACAGCACATCTTATGATGCAGGTATGAGTGTGCAATCCTCAGTCTTTATAATGGCATGGGCAGCTATGGTTCTCCATTGTCCTATAACTCCAATCAGACCTTAAAAGCATTCTAAACAATAAAAGACTGTGAGGACTACAGTCCAAAAACATCTATATGCTCACAGTTGCCCACTGTTCTAGGGCTGTTGATTGTGGTATGTAACTACTTGAGCCTCAGGGACTTGAACTATTCCTTCTTTATACTAAAGAGCTCTGTTGTTGTTGTTGTTATTGTTATTATTATTAACCTTTATTTATATAGCGCTGTAAATTTGCACAGTGCTGTACATACAAACTTATATTTAGACTGTTCCCTGCCCTCAGGCTTACAGTCTAAAAGAGACAACACAAAAGGAGAAGGTGGTGGGAAGGGGATGAGGACCAGTGGTTCTTCTCTCCCTCTGGGGCCTGGACCAAGGCAGATGGACTGGAGGGAGGGCTTGGCTTCTTAATTCTTAATAATCTGTTAAGAACAGATGCCTTTCTACAGAGGTTGGAAAACAAGTTGAAAATGCTATATCTTTTCCTTTCCCAGATCTGAAGAAAGATGTAACTGACAGTCCAGTCAGCTCCTGTACATAGAATCGAAGCCGGCGCCATCTTGTTCTTTACCCCAGGCAGCAAAATGTCTTGGGTAGATCCTGCCAATTGCTGATGGAATACCCAAAGTTCTTTGATTGATCTGTGACACAGCTAAAGCCTGCAGCCGTCAGTCAACATATTTTGGGCCTTTCTTTGCTCAAAATCTGTTTTGAATCCCATGGGAGTTTTCCCATGTAAGAAAATAAAACAAAATAAAGACCTCAGGCTGTTGTTTGATGGCAGTTGTTGAATCAGTAGACTGTCATGCATAGATTATGAACATAAAGCCAAAATGCATGTATTTCCTAGGGCAAGCTAAAAACTATTCTCTTGTCTTGTCTACCAAATGTTAGCTGTATAGACACCGCTTTTGAATTCAGCAATATACATGCATGTTTTGAAAAAGAAAAAAAATCTGCAATGTAACTAAGTATAGAAACAAACATCATCAATCTTTTTAAAAATTTTCCTTCCCCTAAAACCTTTTTAAAAAGAGAAAGCTTTATAGCAAACAGTGAACCATGCACAAATAATACCAGTTCACAAGTATGATACAGTTTCTTCATTGACTTTACCTTGTTTTTGCTACTGGTAAACCATCCAGGAAGATCTCCTGAAAGGGAATATATAAATCTCTTAAATAAACAAACACATTTGTATTTCTCCAGCCAATGCATCTTCAGGGAAAAACACAACCTTGGAGTGCAACCCTACGCAAAACTCATTGGTTTTCACTGAATAAATAAAGTCTGCTCAGGTCTGAACCTAAAAAAATATGAACAAATCAACACTATGTTTATCTAGCACAGAGAAGTAAGTCCAACTGTTTTAAATGGCACTTAGTACCAGCAGGTAAGCATGTATGGGAGATTGCATCTCAAGGTTGTGCCCTCTATGCATTTCTGGTTCTCAGCAGACTCATTCAGGAGTAGGGATATAAATGTATTTGACTACCACTTGTGAGGATGAATAATTGCAATAGGTTTTTTCCCTGTAGTAGGGGAAAATAAATTTTCTTCCACAGTATTTTCCCCTCATTTGAATGTTTCAAAGTGGTGTGAAGGAATTATTTCTGCAAAGATAAACACATCGGATATTTTTTGGCACAAAAAAACACCCTATTTTCTATGTAGGAAACAACATTTTCTGCACAGGAAATCCATTTTCAGTGCAGAAAATAGGGTTTGTTTGCATGTGTTTTCTTTCAAAGAATTATTTCTATGGAACACTTCAGGATGCTGAATACATATTCAGCACATCTGATCTTTATAGCCAACAAATATTTGTTCAATCTGTGACAGTCCAAAATGGGTGCTAGTACCATCCACTCAGAAAACTTTTTGAAGCTAGAAACATATTTGTTGCTCAAGTAACTCCTAGAGCAACACTCCTCCTCCTCCATCCAGACCGCTTTCGTTCTCTTCCCTGGGAGGCCTACATTAGAAGGCGGCCGGGGCAGAAGGAGAGAGGCAGGCCGGGAGTATGAAGGTTAGAGGATGTGTGCATGTGCATGCCTCCGTACTCCCGCTCTTCTTCTCTCCTTCTACCCCGGCCTCCTCCTAATGTAGGCCTGCCGAGGCAGAGAACGAAAGTGGTCTGGATGGAGGAGGAGGAGGAGGAGTGCTGCTCAGAGGGATGGAGGGAAGGAGGGAAGATGGGGAGGAGGAGGGTCCCTCTGGGGCTTCTTCCCTGGATCTATGGGTGGCAGAGAAAAGGGAGACCCCCCCCCCCGTCCTGCCTGCCTCTGCTGCTTCCCCAAGGAAGGGAGAGAGAGAGAGGAAAAGGGAACAACAAGCATGCCAAGGAAAAACCCTGATTTCAAACAGCCCCCCCCTTCCATAGTGAGGTCGAGGGACTTTTTGGAATTGGGAGTTTTCCTGAGGCAGACCTGGGATCGAATGCAGGTCATTCCTCCAGTTGGAATGGGCCCATGAAGTCCTGAGCCATTCTCAACAGGGTAGCCTCTGCATGAATGTTGAAGTCCCCCAGGATCACAAGCCACAGGGGCTCTATCACCATCCCTGAGACCACCCCAGCCAACACAGGCAGGGAAGCTATTGCCCAGACGGGTGAACAGTACACCAACAGAATCCCAAATCTGTCCTAGCCACTGATGTTCACTGATTATCAAAATCCCTGCCCCAGCCACATTTCCTAGGCTCTGCCCCAAGCTGAAAGCATTAATTTCCAATCCACTGACAACAATTTCTGAGGGCTTCTGGGCTCACCTCTGAAAGGTACACAATGAGCAGCAAACTATCGGGATGGGTTTGACTCCTGGAAATCAAAAGCCTATGCTTCTGCTCTCCATATGCCAGAGCATCAAAAGCCTAGTACAGCAAACTCCTATGCAGAGATAGCTTAAAGCAGGGGTGGGCAACTGTGATAGACTAGGAAGTTTTCTGGGTTCCTATAGGGTGTTTTGGAGCATTTTGAGGCAAAAGAAATTTTTGAAAATTTTCAAAATTTCATTTTGGCCCTTGGGAGGTCAAAGAGGGCTCAAAATATGGTGAGAATGCTCTCCACATTCTGTGGGGATCATTTTGGGGCAATCCGGAGCCTTTTTTCTTTTTTTTTTTTAAATCCAAACAACTGCATTTTCACCCCAGAAGGGCACAAAAATGGCCTTGAGGGGCCATATATGGTCCATGGGCTGAGCTCTGCCCATTCCTGGCATAAAAGCAGGCAAACTGCAGTGCATTTTAATCCTGCAAGCACATAAAAAAGGCAATTGCATGTTATATGTAAGCATTTTCTTCCTGATTTCCCCCTCCACCTACTCGTCCTTCTTATTCAGAAGACATGTGATGCATTATATCATCTGAAGGAAGATTATATTTGATGGTCTAGCTAAGACATTTATGATCCAAATGGGAGGCTTTCTGTGGCTTCTCAGATCCCACATTAGTTCAAAAAAGAAGCACACTAGCATCCTAGCCTCATTGGGGTGGTTGTGTTTCTGCTGATAGAGATGGGGATATGGGACCTGTTGGTTCTTGTTAGCCAGAGAGAATTGCCTAATCCCACCACTGGAATTCCATGCACAACACTTAACCATTCTGATCTTGATTAGTGTCTCCTGAAGCTTAACTCTTAGAGATTAGCAAAAGATATGTCAGATAGGTTTGCCTGGGAGTGGAACTCTCCCAGACACATTACAGGAATATTCCAAAGAAGAGAGGGAAAGCACATAATTCAGTAGATCTTGTGACTGACATTTGTAGGCCTCCTCCCATGAATATTTATCCAACATTTGCTAGCTAACTCAGAAAAACAACACCTTGCCAATATTCAGTCTCGCCATCCCGGTTTCTTCTTTTCAGCCATCACATTTCACCAGCATTTTGTTAAGGTTTTAATGTGATAGGCTTTGCCATTCTGATGGAGAATGAAAAAATATGTGTGTGGTTAAGGGGGATAAAGAGAGCTACCCCCTGAGTGACCTTGGTCAACTCACACTCTCTCAGCTTCAGAGAAAGGCATAGGCAAACCCCATTTGAACAAAACTTGCCAAGAAAACCACATAATCGGGTCACCTTAGGGCCGCTATATATTGGAAATGTCTTGAAGGCACACAACAACCGTAAAGGAGATAGAGTACCTTTAGTCTATGGGCATGCATGGTGCTTCCTGGTTAGCCTTTCAGCTGTTCCCTCGTGTCCCTCCCCTTTTCTCCAGAATTAAAATTTCTTATCTCTCATCATCAGCTGATCCAAGGTAAGAGATTTTCCCTCTCTCTGCACCACCATCACACTATGCCTGCCTGAGTGTTTCTAAAGCCTACTTGCAGACAGGGGGAGGAAAGAGTGTACCTTCACTACTGTAATGTTACAACTCCTCTGGAAAAATTAGTGTCATAGGAGGTTTTTCACAAAATCCATTGCAGCACGTGGGAGAAACATTGGCAAGACTGGTTATCAAAATGCAAAGGAATCAATTTGGTTGCTGTCTGATGTTTTACTTCTAGCCCTGTTATCTTATTCAGTATTTCCTTTATTCTCAGGCTCTCTCTCTCTCTCTCTCAAGAACTTGCACAGATGAGTTAAGCAGCACATTCAAAAGAGAATTAGGATTAAACAGAATGAAGTTACTACAGGTTTTAAATAGCTTAGTATTTTAAGAGTTTTAAATATGATTTTGTATTAATACCTAAGCTATTAAAGTATACATTATGACTTTAAATTTGGTATTCCAAGTGCCTTCCCTTTTATCTATACATTTTCATTACAACCTGACGATGCCCTGTATTTTGGTGAGGGTTTTGGAGGTAAATGTAAATGTTTTATGTCTATCAGCCTCACCCTTTTGTCCTCCAGTTTGCCCAGGCTGCCTCAGGATGATGGGAGTTGTAGTGAAGCACATCTAGAAAGCACTAATACATCTTGTGAAAGATATTATGCTATAAAAGTCTTCTTTTGAAGGGTGGGGGGATATTTTGAAGGAGAGAAGGAGTATAAGTCACAAAAGACTTAAGGCTTTCCTATTTGTAGTCTTGAAACCATTCTGATATTGTCAGATAAATCATGCTTAATAAATTGTAAGTATGTTACTTACATACTTACACATATGTACCCACATAATGCCTAGGCTTCAAAGACTTCCTCCACATTCTGCTGTCACTTCATCAATAGCAATATTACTCCATAATTTAGCTGTTAAATTATTGCAAAAATAAAATAAAATAAAAGTCTCTCAAACACCATGGGAATGCCTGAAAAACATGCAGAGTTAACAGTTGTAAAACTTGTTTTGCCTCCCCAGTCCACTTGGCTGAGGTGTGATGATTATTTACAATGGATTTAAGCTTGTGCTGAGACCTACAGTGAGAAATTATACATCACAGTGTTTCCTGAAACCATGCTTAAAACAGCCAGGATTCCCACAGCCTACAACATTTCACAAATGAAAACCAGAACACGTAAGGCAGAACCACCTCGTGGTTAAATGGGTGTGGCCAGGCAACAAAAGGACAAAAATTATTCATAATAGAACAAACAAAATGAATGTACTTTAAGCATTTAAATGTATATAAATTTGAATGTATATATTGAACTTATATTACATTTAGCTCCAGGAAATAAATAAATAAAGTGTGTGTGGGGGGGGTATCAAATATATATACAGTTGACTGCTGTGTCCACCAGATTCTGCATCCACAGAGTCAACCATCCATGTCTTGAAAATTATCCGTGTGTGTCTGTGTGTATCAAAAAAAGGACACCATTTTACTATGACATTATATACAATGGGACTTCAACATCCATAGATTTTAGTGTCCATAAGGGGGCCTGGAGTACATTTAGATGGCCTTTTAGAATGTCTCAGGCTACAAGCCTTTATACATTTACAAAAGAGTAAGCCCCTCTGGAGCCATTGGGATTTATTACTGAGTAGACATATGTACAACTGCATTGCTTATGTAAATAGAACATTCCTATGAAGGTTTTAAAAAACCCTCTCAAAGTAGCCAGTAAAATCTCTCCCAATGTTTGCTCTCTACAACAGTTTCTTCCCTATGGCACTGTGCACGCCACAACATTTGTATATCAAAAGGAAAGTGTTGGACAGAAGAATGCCAATAAAACTACGTTTTAAAATATAAGGTTTATGGAAATCACAAAAAGAAAAATGCAAATTGAAGGGAGGAGAGAAGAAAAATTCGTATCAGGAATGCTTCTTTGCAAACCCCCCCCCCCCCCGCACACTCCGGTCTTCTGGGAGGAACTTATTGCAGCCTATGAAGACTAGACTGACGCAGACCTCCCAGAGGGCCTTCTCGGCTGTCGCTCCCAGGCTATGGAATGGCCTGCCAGACGAGATGCGTCTTATCACATCTTCTGATTGCTTTAAAAAAGCCTTGAAGACGCATCTCTTCCGGCAGGCCTTCCCAGAAAGTTCTTAACCTCCTGGCTCTGTTTGGGTTAAGCTCTCCCATTAGCATTTTAACATCTTAACCCTGATCTCTATGCAATGGGTTGCCGTTTTAAATTGAAATTTTTATTATGTCATTTTAATTGATGTTAGTTTAATTTAATTTTAAGGGGCGGGTGGTTGGGTATGGGTCATGTATATTTTATCTTGCATTTTTTAATTGATGTAACCCGCTCCGATTGGATACAGAGGAGCGGGCTATAAATAAAACTTTATTATTATTATTATTATTATTATTATTTATTGAATCTATTATAAGGAAATTGGGGGCAAGTAATCCATGAGTCTGTGAGAGAGACTGAGAGGGTATACAACTGTCACTGCCCTGGCCTCAGAGGAAGAGAAGAACTGCTGGACTTGATCTCCTTCCGCATTGCCATTCCCTTCTCCTTTTGTGTCATGTCTTTTTTAGATTTTAAGCCTGAGGGCAGGGGATTGTGTTATTAATAATTTGTAAGCTGCCCTGGCAAAAGAGGGGGATATAAAAACTTGGAATGAATGAATGAGTGAATGAGAGTACCTGCTGCACAGTTTCAAGAGCGCTGTAATCGAAAGAAGAGCTCTCAAGGAAAGACCCTCTTAAACTTGAAAGGCATTCCTCTTGCCCTGCTTTTTACAGAACATGTTTCTTCTTTTTGCTTACTTCAAGAAGCAATTTGGAGTCACACGGCAAAGGACATTCTGTTTCAAAGCTAGGGAGGCTGCTCTAGTATGCCTTTCCCTGAGCCTGCTGGGAGGGGCAAAACTCCATCCCTTCTTCTCTTCTCGTTATTACATGAAAACCACTTTTGCACTTTGAATTCAGTTTGCAGCAACTGAAATAAGGCAAGGATGAAGGGAGAAAGTGGGAGAAGGGGAACAGACAGAGAGATATTTTAAAGGCAGCTGAGAAAGTGAGATGACAGAGGATTAACTGCAGTTTCCTGACAAACTGGGACAGTTGGAGGGTACGGGTTCCAAAATGTGTAAAATCTGTAGTTATTGGACATGTGGCCAAATGAACTCAATTGGGTCATTTTAAGAAATGTGTTTCCAGCCTATTTCCTTCTTCCAAGGCTAACCTAAGAAATCTTACTGCTTGAGGCGAAAGCCAAGATGGCACTGCCCCGTTCCATATATAACTGCTGATCAGATTGGCAGCTGAATCTGACTATTATTCTCTGTCACAAAATAGGACACTCTGCTGCCTAAGGTTAGAGACAAGATGGCATCCCAACTTTCCATATAGTACAGAAGGATATGACAGGATAGGCAGCTGAATATGAGTTGTGCACTGGTTCCCTCCAGTGCACCCTGGGGCAGCAAGTCACTTTAGGTAACACAAGGAAAGCTGACTGGCACACATATCTGTCCTCCAGCAACTTCCTGCAAGTCAGCGGCAGCAGTTGTGCCATTAGGGTTGGTGTCACTCAGTGTGGTAACTCATGCTATCGCCCCTAGACTCAGAGCCGCCAGGCAGATGGTCCCTCAAGACTAGACTGAGCCACTATGAAAGAGAAAGGCTTTGGTCCACTTGCTGCCACTGACTGGTGGACCAGGGCACTTGAAAGGGCTGTCCATAACCCAGGTTGTTCCAATCTACCTACCTTATTCTCAAGTCCCAAAGAGATTCAGACACCACTCAGTATCCTGTCTGGCCTCCTTACCACCTCCAGGTGGAGGGACTGGGTGGTTCTCAGGACCATCAGCATCCAAGGAATCCCAGTCTACCCACAGAGAGGTGCAGCTGTACACTTCATACTGGAAAACAGACACCCCTTCCCTTATGAGGTGTCACCTGCCACTCTCTGCATCCTCTGCACCCATTAGAAATGCCCCTGAGTGGCAGCTGGTGCTTCCAATGTCAAAGGGATGATGAATCTATATAATAATAATAATAATAGATTTATTTCTAGCCCGCCCATTCACGAAGAATCTGGGTGAGTTACAACAATGGACTCTTTCATACGAGGCTAAATTGGAAGTATAATTTAAGGTCAATTCGAATGCAATCATGGGTTTTATGTTATTGTGAATTAACTCTTCGCACGCAAATTCGGGCAAGAGGGAAGCCAATTCGAATGCAATCATGGGTTTTACGTTATTGCGAATTAAAGCTTCGCATGCAAATTCGGGCAGGAGGGGGTTAATTTCGGGTAATGGGAAGTAATTCCGAACGGAGCAGGGGTTCTTCCGAACGGAGCAGGGGTTCATGTAAATTCGCTAAACAAGCGAATTTACATGAATCCGCATTGGCTCCATTCGGAGTTGGGAGAAATTCCTCCCGTTTGAAAGAGTCCACTAAAAAATACATGAAGTTACAATAAAATCAAACCCTAAACCTCCCCTGCCTCCCATTCCCAGTATTAAAATAGAATTAAACAACAATAGTATAAAACATTAAAAGCATTAAAACCATTAAAAATGTTCCAGTACAAAGAAACCGGGGGGGGGGGGGGGAATAGGCTGGTAAGGGGGCAGATATCTCTATATCTGAGGAGGGTAGCTAAATTGGAAAGGCCTGCCAGAAGAGATCCGTCTTGAGTGCTTTCTTAAAAGCTGAATAATAATAAAAGATTTATTTCTGCTTTGTATTTTAGTCCAGACCTCAAAGGAGCTATCCTATTTGAGAGGAAAGGGCTCAAGCAACTTTGATATCACTTTAAACATTAGGACTAAAATCCACCACAGAGGCACCACTGCATTGAAGCACCTATTGCCTGCCTAACAGCAGGGAGAGCCCCTGTGGCCTGCAAAGCAACTCATCTTTCTACAAGCATGCAATCCACAGACAGAAGCTCAGCATTCTTATTGAAGGAACTGCCTCAAAATGATCAACATCCATACCATAACATACCAAATAAGTGCACTGTACGTATTAGGAATCTTTGTGGTCCTTCACTACTCTCCAGTCTCCTTTGCTCTCTTTTTTCCCCCCAAAGGCCCCTTTAATTTAATTGAAAGTCCTCCAGATGGCATGCACCTGTACAAATCAACTCTAATTAGGATGTACTAATAGTGACAGGGGAAGGGGCAAGAGAGATAATACTTTTTCTTTTGAGTTTCTTAATATGAATTTAAATCCTTGTAAAGTATTCACAAAGCAAAAGAAAAAGAAAAAGAAAAAGAAACCATTTCATTTACATCTCATCTGTTTCACAATATAAAAGCTGAGTACAAATATACAGAGCAACTAAGCCAACAAACTATAGAAAATAAAATGCTGTACCAGTCAGTGCTTTTGCTTCCCCAAACTAATTTTTCTGTGAATGCCCCTTTTTTCCTCCTACAACAGGATTTCCACAGAGATACATGCCCCAGCAAACAGTCTTGCAAGTTAAACCCAATCACAATAACCAGTCCCCAAACACAGAGGCTCCATTCACACTACAATATAAACCAGTCTGGAAAGTGGTTTAAAGGGGGATCGTTCATGCACTGACCCAAATTTTGGCAAGGCTGGCACAAATCCCCTTTAACTCGGTGTTTTTGAAACCAAGGCATTTGCCACATCTTTTCCAAAGCACCAGATTTTTTTATGGAGCCATCAATGGGAATGTGTTGCCAATCCCATTCGGGGCACACAGGAGGGAGGGGTTATAGGCAGAGGGTGGGCAGAGGGGTGGAACATATCTAAGGATTCTTCAGAGGGGCTTGCAATTGCCATCCTCCAAGGGTGACAGAGGGATTCCCCCAAGGCGAACCTATTGCAGGGGTTTCATGGCAAGGGTTCTTCAGAGAGGCTTGGAATTGCCTTCCTCTGAGGCTGAGACAGTGTGACTCTCCTCAAGGTGAACCTATTGCTGGGGTATCTTGGCAAGGCTTGCAATTGTGACAGTGTGGTGTAAATGTGCATCATTTGATTGACATTTAAAAAAAACCCCAAGAACGATCAAAATTGTGATTCTGTTTTAAATTGATACAAATGGTAATGTGAATGTCAACAGGATTAAATTGCCATGGAGAGATTTGATCAGGGTAAACATACTGGGAACTTTGATTTCATATTACATCATCGAATGTCCCTGGATCTACTCGGTACAAAAACATGAGTGTGAATGAGCCATAAATACAAAAAACCTAAATGAAAAAAAAATCATGTCCCATGACAGACACTTTTCACTAAATGATGGACAAGCATCCTCAGCACATAGTTCAAGCAAAGCTTGTGATAGAAAACCTAAATTTCACTGGTCTGAATTCCTCTGGTAAATGAATCTCATAACTACACTCTGAATAAAGCTGAGTTGTGCATATGGCATCATCACCCTTTATTTAGTTATTTAGTTAATACACGGCATTGCTTTTATTGATTTAAATGGTCTTATCCAGATCACTAATATCTAGTCTTACTGGCAGGAGCTTTTCAGAGTTTTAAAGATCATGAGTGACTTGAGTGACTTTTCTTCCTTGAACTTCTTTCAGTTATCTTAGGATCCGAACCAATGACTTCCATATTCAGATGACCATCCAGTTTATGCTTACTGCTATCTGATATGTTCAGAGATGCACACTTCTTTAAGACTGTTGACTACATCTTGCTGCAGGAAGATTGTATCTCCAGTGAAATCTAGTCTGCTTTGATTAATAATTGATCACGTTTTTCCCAGGCAAGTATGAAAGAAAGTGAGTTTCCCTTATTGATCTTAGAGCCTCAAGTAAATAAAAGAGATGATATGGCTGTGACTCTGAGCACCGCTTGAAAACACATATATGTCCTCCTCAAATTAATTGATTTCCAGCTGTTGCAATTTCTTAGCCCATATATCAGTGCCACAGTTCAATAATTTTTTATAGGCCCAGGGGTAATGAAAAATGTTGTACTCCCTCCCTTATTGGGGATTCACTCCATTCAGAGCCCAGTGGAAAGGATACTGCATGGAAGTGATTGGATGGAGAAACTGGACTCTCCAGAAATGACGCATAAAGGCTGAATACAACGATTGGCTGCAATCCTGCATGGTCTCAGCACAGTATAAATATACACCGGCAGAGAAATACCATAGTAGAATTATACAGCTACCATATAGAATAGCAACACTGTATAACACATGCTTAGGAACATGTCTGCATAACACATGCACATGCCTTGAAGACCCTTGTCCCATGTGCAATGTGCAGCGATGGAGCACAGATGAATACAGATGTACTCTTTTGCATATCCATTGTGCATTCACAAATGTATACAATGCACCTTTTTGTACATGTGCAACACATGCACAACTCTGCTTCTGCCTTCATCACCTGAATACTACCATTGTGTCATTTCAGAAAAAAACTCTCTGCATGTGTAGTGCAAAGTTGTTGTTGTTGTTGTTGTTTTTATGTGCCTTCAAGACATATCCAACTTATGAGGATCTAAGGCAAACCTATCACAGGGCTTTCTTGACACGAAGGGTTTGGCATTTTCTTCCTCAGAAGATGAGAGAAAGAGATTTGCACTATGTCCTTAGTGGTAAGAAAAACCCAAGGCTCATTTCAGTTAAGTTCCTATATTTAAGTCAGATTCTACATTCCACAACATCTTAATAAATAATGCTAACTGAAAACATATCAGTGTAGTGCTGTTTCCAGTATTCAAATGAAGCATCACAATCAAGCTTTTAAGTTCACATTTGGAATTTCTACCCATGTACAGTAAATATTTTGAGGGGAAAGACTGTCCACAAAAATTCTTGTGGTCTCAGGGTTGAATATAATGAATTAGAGCCCTTGTTCTATAGCCAGCGCTGGTGCCACATAGCTACAATTGCTCTTATGTATGCAGATGAACAAAAAGGAGTGAAGAAGATAATTAAAGAGGGGTACAATTCATTTCCTGCAATTAATGAAGTCTGTATGGATTCTAATTATGAAGATCTTAGAGAGCTTTATTTTGGCCAGAGGGGCCTATCAGGATTATTCAGTCTTCTCTATCAAGTTAGGGACTCATTAGCACATATTAGAAATAATAAAGATGGAAGGATGGATATTATAAGAGGCAAAGAAATTCACAAAGCTGCTCTGATTCTTGTTCCTTTATTGTCCTACATAGCCAGATACATAGGTCTTTAAGCAGAGGCTGGATAGCCATCTGTCGGGGATGCTTTGATTGAGAGTTCCTGCATGGCAGGGGGGTTGGACTGGATGGCCCTTGTGGTCTCTTCCAACTCTGTGATTCTATGATACATCAACAACTACCTTAATCCATTGAAAACAGTGGAAAGGAAACTTGGGGCAGACATCTAAGCCCTCACATTGCCATATAAGCAGAATGACCCTCACAGAGTGATGGCTGGTGGCCTTCATGCCAATATGGTAGTGAATCCACCCTGGTTTTTGGTCAGAATCTTAAAATAGGCTCAGCTCCTTCCATAGCTTCTTTAAATTCACACTAAAACCTGGAAAGGATTCACCACCCCACTGACTTGGAGACCACCAGCCCTCACCATTCTCAAACACAACAGGATGACTTTTGAGGGAATTGAAGTGATGCACAGTAACATCTGAAGGGACTACACACAGACCCACATACCAAAAGCAGCTCAATTACATAATCTACAAAATGTGTCCAACCTTTAATTTTACAGGGACAAAAAGTGCTAACGATTTTTGCCTTTTGGCACATTGAGCTGAATTAAATCCAAAAGATTTGCAATGAATTCCATTGTGTGAGAAAGTGGGATATAAATTCTTGAAATAAAATAAAATAATTACGTTTGCATTTTTATTTATATGTTTATTTAATATTTCTCTTTCTCCCGGTCCAAGGTAGCTGGGTGATTGAAGTCTTGAATTAGATTATTTGCTTTTTACAAAATTGACAGTTTTTACTAATTTGTTTAAGCTCTGCTTTAGTTTTTCTGATAGCACTGAGAACGTTACCAACAGTATGAGTTCCTTAATCCATGCTACAAGTCCAGTAAGCTTTCCAGACATTGCTTGTGTTCCATTGGTGCTAATTCTAATGCATTTCACATCATGAGATGTTTAAGATATGAAATTTTAAAGCTGTTAAATACTTCTTGGAATGTAAATTGAGTGTTTCCAATCTGTGGGCCATGGTTTTTGTTTTCCATATTTGTTGGCAGATTTTAGTTAGAAGCAGAGCAGTTCCTATCTCCATAGCTTAAAGAAGCTCTATTGGTATGCCTTCTGTTCCTGTTGATTTATTTGTTCCAAGCATTCTGAGTGCAGCTTCACTTTACTTTCTAAAATTGTATGTTCATCTTCAAATAGTTCTTCCTCAAAAGAATCTGTCATCTTTTTCCCCCTCTTCTTTATAGTTCTTCGTTGTATTGTTTCCATCATCTTTTTAATTTATATTTGGTTAAGTAATATGTCCCCTCCTGGATATAGAGCATCTCCACTATTGATTTAAATTTCCCTTTGATTTCTTGGATCTTGTGGAAGAGATCTCTTGTTCTACTTTTGTTGTTGCAGTCATCTTCTATTTCTCTGAAATATAATAGTTCTCCCTGCCCCTGCACACAAGTCATAGGATAGTTTCATTGAGTGTTCTGACTCTATTTCTGTCATCTTTTACTTTTGTTTCTCATCTGTCTTTAACTGCATGAAGAGCTTCATCTTTTATCCATTGAAGCATCTTTTTCCTTTTGGCTGCAGATAGTGTCTTTTTGTATTCCTCTCAGACAATGTCCCTGGCTTCAGTCCCAGAGTTTATCTGGCTACTGGTCAATTAGGCTCAATAGTTCAAATCTGTTTTTACATTATCTTTAAATTCTACATGGATATTTTTCAGGTTGCATTTTGGTATCATGTTTGGTTTAGTATTCTTCCTTAGCTTTATTCTATTTTTGATATCAGCAGTTCATGGTGTGTGTCACAATCTGCTTCTGTCTTGCATACAGAATAGAGTTTATCCATCTTCCAATTCTATTCTACTTGATTTTATATTGGCCATCAGGTGATGTCTCTGTATACTGTTGCTTCTTTGGTTACTTGAAGAATGTATTTGCAATGAGCAACTGTTGACCTCACAAAATTAACCTTTATGTTTCATTTCTTGATCGTAGGCCGAATTATCCTACAGTCTTTGATTCTGCTCTGTTTCTAACTTTTGCATTCCAAATGTCTATGATTAACAACAAGTCCTGTTTTGGTCCATGGTCAGTTTTGTGGTCTCCAGCACAGAATCTTTCAATTTCTTCTCCTCCCTCTATAGTTGGAGCATATACTTGGATCATGATTATACTGGTTTTCCCTGACATCTTGTTGATACGATTCAGTCTGACTTTTCATTATATCATTTGACTGCTTTTGCTACATTTTTTCTTCACTACTAACCATTTCTTTTTAGATTTTCATTTCCTGAATAAAACTGGGTCTGAATAAAATTTCATTTCCTGAATAAAACATCGTCTTACTCAAAATGTCTCATTGCTGCCTACTTTAGCTCACTCAGCCCAGGTATTGCTGTTATAAGTTCCATTTCTTGTTTTACTATGTCTAGCTTCTCCTGATTCTTGCTTCTCACATTCCATGTTCCTATAGTATGTGTTGTGCAGCTTCAGACTTTCCTTTCATGGACGAGCAGATCAAAAGCTGAACATCCTTAGCCACAGTGTCATTAGCCACTGTGCTCCGCATAGTTGTCCTCTGCTGTACCTCGGTAGCTCACTGAATGCCATCTGACTTGAGAGTTTCATCTTTCAGCCAGTGGCGTAGCTGAGGTTGGTGTCACCCAGTGATGGTGGGGGGAATAGAGAGGAGGCAGACTGTTTCAGCCTCCAGAAGGTATTGTACCCCACCCCAACAGCCACTGCTGCTGGAGAGAGCAGTGCTGGAGCTGTTTGGACTCCAGAGTCGAAACAGAAGGTAGTGCTCTCCCAACAGCCACTAATGCTGGAGAGGGCAGTGCCTTGGCCCCAGAGCTCCCTTTGGACTCCAGCGTGGCTGCTGGGCAAGCAAGCAAAGGACACAATGCCCTTTCTCGCTTGTCTAGCAGCTGTGCCAGTCCAAACAGGTGTACCAGTCCCACTGGGTGACACAGCCCCCTAGTGATGCCATTGCTTCCTGCACTATCTTGTTTCATTTTAGATTGTTTCATCATAGGGTTTTTTGTGGTGAAAGACATTCAAAAGCTGTTTACTGTGCCTGCTTCCACTCAGTACTACCAACTGTTAGCTATGGTACTACTGCTGTTGTCTCTGAGAGATCCTCTGCCAGTCTCACCTCCCACCACTGCTGATACCCAGTAGCTGTTTGGAACGTTTAGCCTGGCTCCTCAGCAAAAGCCTCTCTGAGATCCTACTAGCAGCATATCCTCTTGTTTCACAGGAATGTGCAAGACCACTACTGCAGAAAATTACTGCTACTGGAGGGGAGAAAAGTGTAGATTAAACTATGTATGCATGATAACTTCTTATAGGGATGCACAAGGAGCCACAGAGCACTACCAGTTTGGGATTAATATCTACTTTAGAAACAATCTTTTCCTACAAGACAGACTTGCCTGTGACTTGTACTCAGAAATAAATTTCCTTTAGTAACAATTAATACTCAAGCTAAAAGTTCACTTTCCCTTCAAAGAGATTGTGTCTTACAAAGAATGCATGCACTTTCTCTCTTCAGAGAATAACTGTATTTCATTCTCTATGTGTGTATTATGGAACACATCGTTTGAATCTTTTCCATGCATTCTATGCAGAAAAATGCAGGCCATTCTAGCCAACTGCAGGGAGAAAATCAGACTAGCTCCCAGAGCGCCACCTGTAGGTCAAGTATGTGAAAGAAACAGACAATCATATGTATTAAAATGCCAGCAACAACTTGATTGCTCATCATTCATATTAAGAGAATCATTTGATCTTCAGGCCTCATTTCTTAATAACAATGTCAGGGCTCAGTAGAAGAATGGCCAGACACAGAAAAGGCTGACAGGGGAGGTTGGTGAGCCCTCACAGCTGTACAAGAGCTGTAAAACAACCCCACTGGCTGGAAGTTAGGACGTTGCCAGGAGGATGAGATAAGATAGGAAACGAAAAGGCAGATTTGAAAGGCAGAGAAAACGATCTCTTATACAAAAATCCTGCTGTGTAGCACCTTTGAATTTTTGAAGACTTCAGTCTACTTCCTCAGATCCATTTGGTGAACTCCACCAAATCAAGATCTCTTTACATATTGATTTTACAGCCTAATACGGCTATATCTTTGAATTCTAAAAAAGTCAAGTTTGGAGTATCTGCAGGGACACCCAGTTGTGACCTGTGTTTGTGTTTGGTTATTATACCCAACTGGACATATACTTAGTTCAAGGGAAAGCCTTCCCTGTATGCTGCAGGTGTGATGATGGCCACATCTGTTTCACCACCAAACTCCAAGGAAGCTGTTTTGGTTATAAAGTAGTATCTGGCATTGGTAATGGAGTGGATTTCATAGAATCATAGAGCTGGAAGAGCTGGAAGGCCATCCAGTCCAAAGAAATAGAATGTCAATCCAGACAAGGAAGAGGTGCCCCTGGCTAGTTGAAAATGGACACAATTGCTCCTCAGGCTGTGATGGATAGGGTTACTACACACACCCAGGTCCACAGTTTTGGGGGTACTCATTCTAGATGCTGGAGGCCCCGTTTCTGGGGTGAGTAGGATTGCTTTTGCACACTTAAAGCTAGTGTGCCAACTGTACCTAGCTGGGGATATCTGGTCTAGCTATGGTCATGTATACCTTGCTTGGTTTACTCTAATGTGCTCTACATTGGGCTGTCTTTCTTGTGTGTTTGGAAACAGTACAAGGAGCTGCAACCCAAACTGGAGCTGGTTACAGAAATCATATAACTCTCCTGCTCCAGTAGCTCTACTAGCTGCCAGTCTACCTCCATACACAATTCAAAGTGCTAGTTATGAGCTACAAAGCCTTATATGGCTTAGGTTCAGGCTATGTGATGGAACATCTCCCCATTTAAGACTGGCCAGAATTGAGATGCTTCGAAAAGGCCCTTCTTTCAGTCCCTACCATTTTCATAGGTATGGTTGGTGGAGACATGAGATATGGCCTTCTCAGTAAAATAGTGTTTATCCCTAGACTATGGAACATCTTCCTAGCAAGGCCAGAATGATCCCCTCCTTACTGTACTTCTGTCCGCAGTAGAAGACTTTTTTTTATTCCAACAAGCTTTTAGAACTGAAGGTTTTTAAGGGGAAAAAAATTCTGTGTGTGTTGCATTGTTTTAATTGTTCTGCTTTGATTACTTTTTATGCCTTTCAAGTGTAAAAAGCTGCCGTTTTTGTCCCTTTTGACTTCTCTTTAACTTCACATTATTTTCCAATTTAAATCTACTTCCAGTTTCTCAGTGGGATTTCACTAGTGTGATAAGGTACTATGTTTTAAACTTTTAATATTATTCATGGTTTAATTCTATTTCACTGTTGACCTTTTGTATGTCTTTAACAGTACTGTAATAACATTTGTAAGCGACCTTGAAAAAAAGGTGGGGCTTAAATAAAAATAAACATAAAAAACAATCCATGATTTATCTGCCCCCGATTGCTCTGTAACAGGCAAATTCATCTGTGTTTTCCATTGCAGATTTACATTTATGAATGCTGGTGTGATGTATTACCACTCTGGAGATCAAGGTTCGAATCTCCACTCGGTCATGGAAACCCACTGGGTGACCTTGGGGAAGTCACTCTCTCAGGGGAAGGTAAGGCAAACCTGCTCTGAAGAAATCTTGTCAAGAAAACCCTGTGATAGGTTTGCCTTAGGGCTGCCACAGTTGGAAATGAGTTGAAAGCACACAACAACATCCAGTTCATTAACTTCATCATGTCTGACTCAAATAAATAAGCTGGACCATTAACCATGTTTTGAACACTCGTTAAAATCAAAATTCATTGGTAATTGTTTATTTAAAGAATGCCAATTTTGTATTATTTCTGAACACTTCTAATGGAATGGCTTATCTCTCCAGTGAAAAAGACCCTTGCATTTAACCCTTCAACCTGATGCTTGTTAGAATCATAGATTCTATGTTCCCTGAAGTGGTCTTTTTTGCAGGCAAAATGGTGACTTTAACACCCTTTGTGATCATCTCTTTATTACTACCATGTATAAACCAAACTTTTATAGATGAGATTATTTTTAAAATCTCATTTTGCCCTTTCTTTTAGCTTAACAGACTTCTTTACTTTTAGAATGCTAATTGAAACTTTGCAGCATTTGCCTGTACAAGCCGAAGTCCCCAGGGACCTTTTACACAGGTATCTTACCCAGAAGTACTCATAAAACTCGTAAGACGTTATATTCTGTAATGCTTTCTACAGCACAGGCAGCAAAGTGACTGGCTATGCCTTAGAAACCGGAAACATTTCCTTTCAAGGATTTGTGTACATCTGGTTTGCTGGGACAGCAATCTTTTTCTTGGTAAGTTTTTGGTTCTTTTTCTCTTTTCCAGTAGAACTGTGTTGCCTCAATGTTTGCTACATTCCTGTAATTTTCCACAGTTAAGGAGAGAATCAGTAAGTTGGGCAGCGGGAGAATCAAAAAGTGAGGGGATGTTTCTGAGTAGAAGAAAAAAGTCATATGGCTCTTGTTTTGTACTGGTCAGTGAGAGACAGGATCACACTAGATTTATTCTCTGCACAACTCAGAGGAGGTATATTCTCTAATGGCAGGGTACTGGTAGTAAGGTATATTCCATTGAGGGGTTCATTGTATTTCTTCAGTAAGTTGAAGTGAGGTGAAGGCTTTGTTGTGATCTAGGATAGTACTGGAATCGCCTTGTGTGTGTCACATAATTATGTCTGTGAAGTCCTTTAAGATGTAGAAAATCTCCCATGACCTTAGCTGGCCATGACTGGGAGTATACCATATCCTTATTGCTACTTTGCTTGTCAATCTTCCTTTGGCAAGAACATGTCTGCCTTTAGCATCCCTCCCAGCCCTCTCAGTTCCAAAGAGACAGAATTTAATGAACAAAATTGCTACTCCTCAGGCATCTGACGCTCACCCAGTCACATACGATCTCGACTTAAGGAATATCAAAATTGGAGTGAATCTTTTTTGTGAGGCTTGAACCGTCTTTTGTGGATCTCTTGCAAGATAATATTCAGAGCTGAGAATTTTGTTTTCAGAACCTATTTTTTTAAAATTACAGATCCAGCCAAGCACATTAAGGGAAAGGATTTCAAAGCTATCTAGGGGCTAAAGGGGGGGGGGGGACGATCTTACCATTGGCCTGTGCCATCTCTTCTTTAGCCTTGTTACTATCAGGTAGGTGCTGTATTTTAGTTTAGACATTGGTTCATATCTTGTTTCCATTGGCAAAGGTAAATAATAGTATCAAACATGAAAACTCATCTAATATGAACATTTCTATTCAAGAAACTGAAACATAAGAGTCTCAATTGGGGGGGGGGGAGGGGAGCAAGATATAAATAATAAATAATTAAACAACTATCTCTTTCCAGGGTGGTGTCCCATTAGGTGTAAGCATATAGAATATGCTTCAGGCTGATAGGAGCTGGTCCATTAATAGGTCACTGCAGGCATTATGCTTTCTCTCAAGGTGCGGATATTGAGGTTGTGTGGGGGCAGGGAAGGTATGGCGGCAACAGAGTGGAGACATGTTACAAAAGAAGAAGGGATCGATGTTTAGTATCTATCCCTTCTTCAGTCCACTCTGTTTCCCAGGATAAGTTGGAGAGCGCACCAACCGTTCCACAGTCCCTTAATCTGCTCCTCTGCAATGTCAGGTCGGCCAAAGGTAAAACTCATATCATTCACGATCTTCTTGTGGATGAACAGGCCGACCTGGCATGCTTCACCGAGACGTGGCTGGGAGATGCCAGCGCTGCTACGTGGGCGCAGGCTCTCCCAGCGGGTTACACGGTCAGTGAGCAGATAAGGGAAAGTGGGCGGGGGGGCGGTGTGGCTATAGTCCATAAAACCAATCTAACTCTGATTAGGAAACCTGTCCGGAAAACAGTCCACATCGAGTGTGTGTACCTTAGCCTGAAGACCAGGGATAGTTTGGGGATTCTGTTGGTTTACCGGCCACCCCGTTGCTTAACAGACTCCCTGACCGAGCTTACTCAGCTGGTCTCCGAGTTGCTGCTGGAGTCCCCCAGACTTTTGGTCTTGGGTGACTTCAATATCTCTCTGGAGACCAGCCCTTCTGATTTATCTGGAGCAGCTCGGGAGTTCATGGAATCCATGACAGCCATGAACCTATCCCAATTGGTCACTGGGCCTACCCATTGTGCAGGTCACACACTTGATGGGATTTTTAGTACGGAACAGGAGTATCCATGGGCGGAGGTAACCAAAACCTCCGCACTGTCATGGACGGATCATTTCCTGATCAAGATGGAACTACAAGCCGCTTTCCGTCCCCCCGGGGGTGGCGGACCCATAAAAATGGTCCGCCCTCAAAGGCTTATGGATCCAATTGGTTTCCAGAAGGCCTTAGAGGGTCTAATGGTTGGTAATAATAATAATAATAATAATAATAATAATAATATAATAACGTTTATTTCTATACCGCCCTTCCGAAGATCAGGGCGGTGTACAACATGGATAAAACATTAAAAACATCCAAAAAGCATAAAATAGAACAGGGCAAATACAATAAAACTTTAAAACATTGTTCCTAATATAAAGTGCGATGACAGTGCAGTGGGCGGCTAGCTGACAGGCAGATTATAAGAAGCCCATTCAAAAGTATGCCTGATTGAATAAGTAGGTCTTCAGATCCTTTTTAAATTGGGTGAGGGTAGGGGACAAGCGGAGCTCTACAGGCAGTGAGTTCCAGAGGCGAGGGGCAGAGTTGGAAAAGGCCCTTTTTGTTGTACTTACTAATCTAGCCTCCGGAACTCTCAATAAACGCTGTCCAGTAGACCTAAGTGTGCGGGGCGGATTATGTGGGGAGAGACGGTCCTTCAGGTACCCTGGGCCCAAGCCATATAGGGCTTTATAGGTAATGACCAGCACTTTGTACTGAGCCCGGAAGCAGATCGGCAGCCAATGAAGGTCTTTTAGAATAGGTGTTATATGGGAGGCCCTGGGAGCACCAGTGACCACCCGTGCTGCCATGTTTTGAACCAGTTGCAGCTTCCAAGTGTGATACAAAGGCTGCCCCATGTAGAGCGCATTACAGAAATCCAACCGAGAGGTTACCAGAGCATGTACTACAATTTCAAGGTCCCCCCGGTTCAGATAGAGACGCAGCTGGCGTATCAGCCGAAGCTGATAACAAGTGCTCCTGACTGTCGCATCCACCTGAGAAGTTAGGTGGAGCGACGAGTCAAGGAGCACCCCCAGACTGCATACAGTGTCCTTGACGGGGAGCGTGACCCCGTCGAGGACAGGTGGAACCACCTCCATGTCTGGACCTGGGGAACCTATCATGAGTACTTCCGTTTTCTCTGGATTCAGGCTGAGTCTGTTTTCCCTCATCCAGTCCATTACCGACTCTAGACAGGCCACGAGAGGAGCGACGCCATCCCTGGTCACTGCATCAGTCGGAGACATAGAGAAGACTATTTGGGTGTCATCAGCGTACTGATAACCCCGCGCCCCATGTCTCCGGATGATCTCTCCCAGCGGTTTCATGTAAATGTTAAATAGCATGGTAACGCCAGTGATTCAGTCGAAACCTTGGTGAACACTTGGAACACCGATCTTCCCAAGGCTTTCGACGCGATCGCTCCCGAGCGTCCTCTCCAGCCCGCTCCCAACCGCAAACCCTGGTTCACAGATGAACTCAGGGAGATGAAGCGGGTTGGACGACTAAAGCGCAAGTGGCGGAAAACTCGCCTCATATCCGACAGAACTCGCCATAGGCAGCACCTTCGCGCCTATCGGGAGGCTTTATGTGCAGCACGGAGATCCTTCTGCTCTGCACGTATTGCGTCTGCAGAGTCCCGTTCAGCTGAGCTGTTTAGGGTAGTGGGGGAACTGACGCAGGTTCCCCCTCCGCCGAATCCCCTACTTGACCCGACAACAGCCTGCTGTGACGCGTTTAACATCTACTTTGCAGATAAAATCTCTCGGATAAGAAACGACTTGGACGCCAATGTTCTGTCAGAATCCACTGGTGAGGTGTCCAGCAACTCCGTTGCTGTCAGTTTACTGGATGAGTTTCAATCGGTGAGTACCGATGACGTGGACAAGCTCCTTGGCAGTACCCAGAAGACGACATGCTCCCCCGATCCATGTCCATCTTGGCTGGTCGTTCAGGGAGGGGGCGCATTGAGGACATTCCTTCGGGATGTGATCAATGCGTCCCTCAGGGAAGGCACTGTTCCATCGTGTCTGAAGGAGGCGGCTGTTAAGCCTCTCCTGAAGAAACCTTCCCTTGATCCCCTGGACAGGAACAACTACAGACCAGTATCTTTGCTCCCATTTTTGAGCAAGGTGATCGAGAGAGCAGTTGCCTTCCAACTCCAAGCCGTCTTGGATGAAACCGATTATCTCAATCCATTTCAAACCGGCTTCAGGGCAGGTCATGGAGTTGAGACTGCCATGGTCACACTGGCTGATGACCTCCGCTTGAGTATTGACAGGGGCAGTGTGACCCTGCTGGTGCTCTTGGATCTCTCCGCGGCCTTTGATACTATAGACTATTCCATCCTTTTGGATCGGCTGAGGGAGGTAGGGATTGGAGGCACCGTTCTTCGATGGTTCCGGTCCTTCCTCTCCGGCAGATCCCAAAGGGTGAGGCTCGGGGACAGTTGCTCTTCAAAAATCGAGCTTAATTGTGGTGTCCCTCAGGGTGCCATCCTGTCCCCGATGCTATTTAACATTTATATGAAGCCGCTGGGTGAGGTCATTCGGAGGCATGGAGCTCAGTGTCTTCAGTACGCTGATGACACTCAGATATATCTCTCCATGACCAGATCATCAGCACAGACTTCAGATGGCGTCTCTCCTCTTAATGTCTGTCTTGCGGCGGTAATGGATTGGATGAGGGAAAACAAATTGAAACTGAATCCAGACAAAACGGAGGTACTAACAGTCACAGGCCCGAAACCAGGCTTGGGAATACAGTCTCCAGTCCTGGACGGAGTCACACTCTCCTCTAAGGACTGTGTTCGCAGCCTGGGGGTACTCCTAGATTCGTCGCTTCACATGACTTGTCAGGTGAATGCAACGGTCAGGAGTGCATGTTATCAACTTCGGCTGATACGCCAGCTGCGCCCTTTCCTGGACATGAGGGACCTGGAAGCTGTGGTACATGCTCTGGTAACCTCACGCCTGGACTTCTGTAATGCGCTCTACATGGGGCTACCTTTGTGCTTAACTCGGAAACTTCAACTGGTCCAAAATATGGCAGCCAGGCTTGTAACTGGAACACCAAGGAGAGAGCACATAACACCGGTGCTCAAGGCTCTCCACTGGCTGCCGATTAGTTTCCGGGCGCAGTACAAGGTATTGGTCCTAACTTTTAAAGCCCTACATGGCTTGGGTCCATCTTATCTTAGGGACCGCCTCTCCCCGTATGAACCCCCCCCCCGCACGCTCCGATCCTCTGGGAGGAACCTGCTACAGCCTGTGAAAACTTGGCTGTCGCAGACCTCCCAGAGAACTTTTTCAGCTACCGCACCCAAGCTGTGGAATGGACTGCCGGATGAGATGCGTCTTATAACATCTCTTGACTGCTTTAAAAAAGCTCTGAAGACGCATCTCTTCCGGCAGGCCTTCCCTGAAACCTTCTAGTTCCCGGCTCCGAAACGGGACCTATTTTGACCCCTTGCTTGGTGCTATTTTTGCCCTCATCCAAGATCTATGAGGATGTATTATGTTTTTAATGTTGTTATGGTTTTAAATTATTACTAATTTAATTTATTTTTTAAGGATGGGTGGTTGGGTATGGGTTGATGATGTATTTTAATCTGTATGTTTTAATTTGCTGTACCCCGCTCTGATTGTGCTCTACAGAGGAGCGGGCTAGAAATAAAGATTTATTATTATTATTATTATTATTATTATTATTAGGTTAGATAGGTCTCTGTTATACATATCTAAGGCATCTTCATAGATGTAGTGATGGTCTTTTAACCTGTGGAAAAGAGAGGTGATGTTATGATGCAGGAAAGATTTTGAACAAGTGAGGGTTCATAGAATGATTCCTCTTCCATGAAGTCCCATAATCCATGGGTTCAATCTCTAAAAGCTCCATAATCTCATGAACTCCCTGGCATCTCCAATTAAAAGGGATCAGGCAGCATATGACCAGGAACTGGATGACTCTCCAGATGTTGTTGGACTGTAATTCACAACATTCCCCACTAATGGGTTCTGCTGCTAGCGCTCCTGCAAGCAACAGTCCAAAAACATTTGAAAGGTTGCAAGATTCCCATCTTGAAGGTAGCAGGTGATGAGAATACAGGGTTGGGCCAGGATATTTTGTACCCTAAGGCAGAGTAGTGTCTGAGTAGCAGTGTGCCCCCTTCCACATACTCTCAAAATCAAGGCATGCAATTCTGTACTATGCTACCCAATTTATTTTAGTACTTGAGATACAGAAAGAAAAGTCTCACTTGAACTTCTCTGGTTTTTGGGCACTAAAATATAACCATAATGAATTAAACAACTAAGAGTATGCTGCCCTTTTATGACAGCATTTTATGACAGGTTCAGAGATTTATTGATATAAGTGTGCAGATTTCTAACTGCACCTGCTCGTTTTCAGATGTTATATTTTGTGTTCTGTGTTATCACTAGCTGTGTGAATCCATACAGTTATCTGAAACTTTCTCCAAACATTTAAGCATAGAAGCTTCAAAGGCTTCATGTAGGCCATAATCTATGGTTTCATAGTGGCCATCATGACCTCTTCCCTCGATTATGGTTCTTCATAATGAGTTCACCATCTATTAGATGCCATTCTTTTGAAACACCAATATCTCTCGGCACTGATATTCAGATGACTGCAAACACCCTGATCTGCATAGCTTCTGGGTAATGAGCTCTTGGATGTAACATCCTTTAGACTGAATTTTCTAAGGCACAAGGGTTTTAGAAAACAGAATTCCTGTTTTAGAAAACTGAGTTTTCAAGAATCATGTGGAGAAACTAATATAGATACTTTTCATATTACCTTCCCAGCATACTACGTAGCTGCACTATAGCTGGTTCTATTGTACCAATGCTTGTCAGATATCTAGGAAAGTAGACACATGTGTCCAATGTAAATATCCACATGAAATATTCATTTTTAAAATCAGGCATTTAACTGTTATTGTTCTGATCTTGACAAAGGTGTTGTAGGTCTAGAAAGGAGATTAAACTTAGGACATGTCATCCACAACTCTTCTAACCAATTCAAATGTTGGCAGGCAATTCTCATATGAATATTCAGTCAGATGAAATGATGAACACAGATAACATATAACAAAATATATTATCCTATGTTTGGTTCAGGAATATGCTCTATCTTGGGTGGTGGGAATATAGTAATATCAGAAATTCCATTAAAATTCTTCCTACTTTAATTCTTGTCTGACCCCAACAACATGCTTGATGAGGCAGGGGAAAAAAAATCTCTCTGTTTATTTAAACATCAGTGCGAAAGAGTGAAGAGTTTGGATCACGCAAGATGGAATCTTTCGGGGGGGGGGGGGGAACGGTACTCCTCTATTTGCTGCTATCATTACTATGGATTTGGATACTAATTCCCATTACATTCTTATTTGTCAATGGAAATAGTTTCTCTTATGCCTACAGTATTTAATCCTTTAAAAACTGAGAAGTCTTAGTCTGGGTAGTTTAAATCCAAATGGGCTTTATTATCCCAATGAAGGTCCCCTTCGCTAAAGTAATCTGAACTGTACCAAGATTAGCTAGGATATGCAACCCAAAGCATCTGAACTGAGAACAAAAAACAATAACATGCAGGCCCATGACTAACATCTTCAATGTTTTCCCTCCTGTGTAGTTTTTAACACCTCGCCTGATGAAGCAGCAGTGGAGCTTCGAAAGGTTGTAACATGTAATTGTGCAGTTTGGTTGGCCCAATAAAGATATTGTTTGGTGGATTTTTGATCAACTCAAAGCATGATGCAGAAGCAGACACAGTCGTTAAAAACAGAACATTCAATTTAAATATACTTATCTGTTCTAACAGCTAGTGAAAGGAAAAAGAACTGTTTTAAACTCTTCAAAAGTATTACAAACTGTAAATAATTCTAGTCTGCAAAGGCTCATGTGCTAAAAGTTATTTAAAAACCAGACTTACTAAACCAATAAATGATTCTACACAAATAAGTGAAACAGGCTGTATGTACATTTTTATTAACAAGGGCATCTTCACTGTGATTGAAGACAATGGTAGTAAATACAAGGACAGGCCATATTACATGACAACTGTAGTTTAAGAAAAATATTGGCATATGGGACTTATATACAGCTGTATTTCCAAACAGTAACAACTCTATTATATTTTATACACAGACATACAAGAGTTGATATTTTGAAAAGACAGAGCTTGGATCAGAGGTTAAAAATCCTGTCCAAAATCTAAAAATATTAAATCTAAAAAGGGATTCAAGATCATCATTGCCTGAACACTTTCCATTTTACAAATATCCACTAAAGCTTTTAGTGAGAGCCATACATGAAATATCAAAAATATATTGATGAGTCTATCACTAATCATGAATGCTCATATTTACATTAAGTTACCAAACTCATCGCCAAATGCTTTATTTACAAATCTCTTTACCCTTTGTTAAAAGCATTAAAAGTTTTGAAAAACCATAGAAATGCCAGATAGAAACAATACATTCCAAAAAAATCATACTTTTCATACAACGATTCACTGTGAAAATAAATGTATGCAAATGCACATTTTAATACAAGTACTCTCACGAAAACTTTTAATTCCAATATGAAGTCAAATAAATTTGCCCTGAAATTTTAGGATGTGGATCCTTTTTTCATCAATGCTGTAAGACAAAAAATAATCAATCCATTAGGAATGAATTTTCACTGTATCTTGATATATCTCTTTTGATATTTTTTGTTAATATTGAAGCATGTTACTAAACTGTGCCTTATAAGTATCCCAACATTTGTTAATAGAATGCTTTTATTTTTACTGATGTGCCTTTTAATTGAAGTTACACACACTGCCTGTCTGCAAATCATAAATGGCTCAAATGAACTACAAAGGCTGTATAGTCAAGGAAGAATGGAGAAAAACAAGTAGAGAACCAATCAAAAATTAAACAGCAGGGATTTTAGTAATATATATCCAATAAAGCTGGAATGGAACTGGGGATGGGGTGAATTCTTCACAGAAGCATCTGTACTGACAAGCTAACATCAGAACAAAACTATAACTTAGAAATAGGTCCCACTGATTTCACCTGGATTTACTCTCAGGTAACCGTGCACAAACCTGTAGCTGAAAATCTGCTATCAAAACAGGGCACATAGAAGATTTTGAGAGAAACAGCAAAGTAAGAGTTCTTCTTTAATTTTTTTTCTTCTTCTTCATTAGATTGATCTTTTATACCAGCCTGCTGGCATCTATTATATTTTAAAAGTTTCACACAAGGCTATACAAACTTCCTTCATAAAAAGGAACAATTCCCTGAAGCAAAATTTTGTCAAAACTTTGCCATTCTGCAACATTATAATGTGAACTATGAGTACTACTTAGTGCGGATATCTACCTATTGGCATACCTCAAAGGTTGAACTAATAGGACATATTCAGCATATACAAATCAGGGGGAAGTGGGCTGAATAGTAGTGCTAACCAAATGGATGACTGTTTCTTTTTTTTAAATTTTTTTTACTATTCAAATTAACCAGAAAGCCACTGGTTAGACTACGGGATGTGTGTTTGGAAAACTGCTTTCATTTTATGTAGACACAAAGGTAAGTAATAAATAATACTGGTTTTCATATGCATTCCAGATGTTGATGACACAGCATTTTTCACAGAACTAAGAAGTAAGCTCACACTTCAGAATTATTGCTAGAGCAATTCTTTATGATTACACTTATTACATAAAGCAAAATAAACTATTCCATTTGTCTATGCCAGCTGGTAAGTATCAGCAGAGGTACAAACATTTACAGGTCCTGGTGTGGAAAACACACCAAGAGAGATGGCACCCCCGCACACACACATGCAAAAACTTTTAAGACACTCTTTATACAGAATGCTTTCTGTGAACTCCCTTATATTCTGCACCAGGGCTGGAAGAGAAAATAGCCCTATTGTATGAACACAAGATAAAGTTGGAACAGATTACTATTTCATATTAAGATCAGAGCTACTTCGGAGTAGGTTTAACTACTTGTTCTAAATCTGTAACTAATGGATTTGTTAACCGATACACATATGTAGCAACATGAAAACTGATAAGCAGTAGAAACAAACCCACTGCAGCTTATGTAGGTAAATCCATGTGCAACACAGCTATACTGTGGGAGAGGATAATCCCTTTAAAGAGGAAAAGAGAAATGAAAATGAATACAGGAGGAGAAAATACCAGGCTGCAAATGGGACAAAAGAATAGGGACCTACTGCAGCCTAGGAAAGAAATAAAAACATTTGTAGAGGGTCAAAATAATGAATAAAATGAAAAATAACATTTTCTTTCCCAGTATAAAAACTATGTGAACATATTAAAATTAGTAAATAGGTTCAAATAAACAAAATAAATATTTCCACTGTGGATGGCTAGCAGGGCTTTACCACTCAACAACGTCTAAAAAAGGACCAAGTTAAACACAGTGTAATGGGAAAATAAAAACTAAGTGCAGCTAAACTGTCAATACAAGTCATGCACAGGATATCCTTATGTGACAATTAGAAATATGAAATGAATGGCAAGGGGATTCTTGGCTACTGCCAGATGGGAAGTTAGGTTCAATAGTACTTGGTCCACTCTTCCACTGGAAATTACATCTTCAGCTATGCAGTAGGCATGTTTAGTCTTTGTGGTGCTGGATAAAGCCTGTAGTTTTTTATCAATCATTTCCTTCAGAATTTTCATTTTTACCCAGTTAATTACTGCTCTGTCGCTGTACTTTTGGGCCAACACTTTGAGTTTCCTCTTCTGGACTTGGACGTTTTCCAGTGCATACGCCAGTGCCAAGGGATGCTCTTCCTGCAAATTGAGAACAAACAGCTACTTGAAGAATCTGGTTTTTGATCTAACTTGAATACCATAGTATGAGTTTACAAAGCATACCTTGCTGGATTGAGTGTGTTTTTTGACTGTCCCCATGAGCATAAAGCAAAATACCATTTCCTTTACAATAACCTGTTAAGAAGACACACATTGAAATTATTTTAAATATATAAGAGCAGCAATAAATGCTTGAAGAAGTAATTTAATATGTTTTCACAAGTTATAAGAAACTTTTATAGAGTTTAAAAAATATAGCCATGTTAGTCTATTGCAGTATCTGATGAATTGGACTGATAGCCACAAAAATTCATAGTAGAGTAAGTAGGTTAGTCTTAAGGGGGCTATTAGATTTCTATTCCCCTCCTTCCTGTTCCCTGCTCAACTTATAGTTAAAGGTATCAGCAACTGAAAACATTCCTTCTCAAAAGCAGAATGTATTACAAATAAAACCAGCTCTATATACAAAAGAACAGTTTATTCCCCTCTCTTTACACAAAAGCAGGACAAAGCAGAGCACTGATTACCTGAAAGCAATACATTTCTCAAACACAATGGTATTACAAATCAGTACTGCACTAACCCTTAAACTAAAGGTATGTTTAAATATTTAAACTATTTAATCACCCGAAGAATTTTTAAGTCCAGTTTGGGGGCCAAGCCCTCACAGGAATGATACTGAATATTTAACACTTCTTAGGTTGTAAAATTTGAGAGAACACGCACAGTCCTACTTTTTTGGGTATCTTCAGTAGGTGATAAAGTCACCCTCCCACTAAGCTCAAAAGAACATGTTGCTTATCTAACTGTGGTTCCTTGAGTGGTCATATGTTCTGTGCATGAAAGACTGGGGCATACTAAACTGGGGTTACACATGCCTCTTTCCTTCATTTACTTTGTTTCCCTCCCAGCAAGGATAACCATCTGCAGAATTCTCTTAGAGAACCCCAGACCAATTTTTGCTCAATTTAAAAAAAAAGAAGTTAAATTATGACAAGTTTAAATAAACTGTCCCCAAAATAAAAGGCCTTATATTCAAAGGTATATCAGGCTTATGTGTATCGCTGCACATAAGCAATACTGACAGGGAGCCCTTCAGTTCAAGGATTTACATCCCACCTTTCTCTCACAATGGGATTTATTTATTTATTTATTGCATTTATATCCTGCCTTCTTCCCCTTATGGGATCTAAAGCAGCACATACTAAAGCCTTAGCAAAAAGGCTTTAAAATAAGTAAAAAATAAATTCAGTTTGTATAAAAACGTGCACCAAACCTTTAAGGAACTTAAATTTGTGAAGCTGAAGGAATGGTGTAGATTTTTTAAAAGAAATGTTTTACCTTGCTGCTGAATTCCACTTGTTCCTGTATGAGATTCCCCCAGAGCACTCCCTGCATGCCCTTCATTCATTCCCATTTGAGATCCTGCCAGCAAGTAAAGTAAATCCACATTAGTGCTTCACATCTGGGAGAAAAAAAATTACGGCTTGAAAGGTACAGGCTTCTTCTCAAGCATGGATGTTGAGATACTTTATCAACATCTCACACAAAGATGGATGGCAAACCATCAGTAATCTCATCCCTGCCACTCTGCACTATTTCAGTTTGGACGGGAACATTCCTCTTAAGTTGAACAGCACTGCCATGAGTGTTCACACGGTTTCCATCTACAGTAATATATTAATGGCTTACTTTAAACTCTATTTTATTGGCTCCTTTCCCACCTACCTGGACTTCAATAGCTTTCAAACAATCATCAACCTGAACCTAAACTAACACTTCCACTTTTTGGATATTACTGTGCAATTACATAATGGTTATATATATGGAGCAACCTCTATGAGAAACCTACAGATCATGATGCATGCTTCCACCTTCCACCTGAAACCCAGCCACTTCCTACAATACAGAACAGGAGATGTTTAGATGTCACAGAACAGGGGACGTTTAGTCCAAATAGGAACTGTCTCCTGATTTGCTTTCTGGCTCAGTACATCTGCTTGTGGACATTCCACTTTGTAGTTTGCTACTGTGTGCCTCCAAGATCTTTCTAACTTATTATGGAGACCCTATCAAGGGGTTTTCTGAGGCTAAGAGTGTGTGACTTGCCCAAGGTTTCCGTGGCTGAGCAGGGAGTTGAACCCTCTAATGCAATACTCAAACCACTACACCATGATGGCTCTGACTTTACTGCATAATATTAATTAATAATGGTTATTCTCTTTAATTTATCTTTGTCATGGTACTAAAGTTCTAGTTTTTAAAAACATACAACATTTGCTAAACCTTACAGCGATGTCAGACTCAATATGTTTCACTGTTTCCTCCTTAAGAGCAGGGATAACTTACCACTTGTACTAGTGCAACCAGGGATGTTCTCTCCCGGTAAATATCCCATTAGGCCAACATTCCCATTCCCATTCCCATTCGATGGCACTGATGCAAGGAGGCCTAATTAGAAAAAAATGCAATAGCATCAAAATTCAAGCAGTATCTTCTCACTTTTCCACTGAGCTTCTCTATGTTTCATACATAAAGAAAAGTAGATTTCCTCAGTAACAGATCTAGGATTATGTTATAGCAGTGGATGCAATAATTTTAAATACACAACTACCCAGCTAGATATTAGAATATGAACTTGAACATAAAAATAAATACATGCAGGAAATGCATTTTGTAAATAACTATTTGGAGGGGAAGAAGTGGCTGAGCATCTTCTTAAATAACAAACTAGAAAGAACATGAAAACAAGAAATAATGTTTGAAAACTGGCAAACTAAATTATATTGTGGAAAGTCAGTAAATGCTAACATATAGACAGGTAACTCTATCTTCCTAGACAAAATTAGGCAATGCTTTTTTTAAAAAAATGAAAATATGACCAGTGTAGGTGTTTTTAATCTTAGGAGATTTGTCCATTATTTATCAGAAATTCCAGATTGTCTTAAAATATTAAAAATTTGAACATAAAATAATACAGTAGAAATAAAAAAGGAGCAGGAAACTCAAACTGAAAAATTCAACAAAGTATGGGAGATTCAAGCTGTCACCTAGCATGAAAAATACCGCTATGAAAGCAACAGGTCTGAGGGCACTACAAATGAAAATTCTGAATCCTTGGTTACAATGTATCTCATCTCCAGTGAGTCTCCTGAATCCTGGGATGATTCAAGTAGTTCCAGTCCAAAATAACCATTCTTTGCCAGCCTGTGCTCATTTTCTACTTGTCCTAGAAGAAGACATTTGTAACTGACATCCCTTATCCAAAGTTTAAAAAAACAACAATACACAACTATGCTAAATGTGAAGAAGAAAAACATACTATCACTTTTAATACTCTCCTGAGTCCACACTTGTCTGAAATAATTTGCCACTTTACAAGAAACTGTGGAGAAAATGGCCTGTGACAATGTCTTTAGCCCATTGACACAATGCTGTCACTAATGTGACACAATGTGACACTAATTACATGAGTGACCCAATCACCTTCATGTTTCTGCTATCTTGTTGGGTGGGGTGGGTTAGGGTTACAAGACAGAGATGTCAGGCAATGCAGTGACCTACCCATGCAAGAAATTAAGCTTGAGACATGAATTCCATCTGAAATGATAGCACCCTGCACTGTATGAAGTTTTAATGAGATAACCATGAATTAACATCCTATGGAAACTAGCCTTCCATTTCGCCACTGCATTCATTCATACTGTTACAAACATTTTGAAATTATCTGGAACTTGGGCTATAAGCAAAGTATGGAAGGACAATTTCAAAATCAAAACACATCATACCTAATCCTCTGTATCGTGACAGTTGCTGGTAGATTTGTTTCATCCTCTCAATATTCAAGCGACTTGCCTCAGCATGATTTACCATTGGTTTTGGATAATTCACACCTATGACACATTTTGCTGCCTTCTGGACACCCTCAGGAGCATTCCAAGGATCATATATATATTTTGCAGGAAAACCTCTAAGTACAGGTAGATACCGTCTTATTAAAAGAAAAGAAAAAAATATTTTAATTAGTATCTAGAGCTTGGTTAGAGCTAATTAAATGTATAATTTCACTGATATTCCACAATGCTGTTTAACCTGATATAATCTCCATTAGGGTCAGTTCTTCTGCCAAAACCCACAGGACAATAGCAATGGAAAAATTGCTGGAAGAAGGAGCTACAAGACAGCCACATCCAACTGCCCGCATTCACACTCCAGTCAGCGTCTAGAAGCAATTCTTCAAATACCTGAAAAAGCAAACAAGCATGAATTAGTTTGAATTCTTAATTTATTCACCAAAAACCTCTTGGAAATATACAGCTATCAAAGCGTTAGTATAAAGAAATTCAAATGTCCTTGTGTAAAATGCCATATGTGCACGTGCATGTTTGAGCATATATTGAACTCTATAATAGAAAAGGTCTCTATGAATTTATGTTCCATACCATGTTAAGGCAAAGTATATGTGGATTGCATAGTGAAGAACTGTGGTAAGTAAGAAAACAATTTCATCTTTAGGATGTTACTAATTTGTCCAAGAATTACATACATAGAAACAAGGGGAAAATGGAAACAAAACTAAGGTCCAAAACACCCTGCAGAAACAACCCAGTTTGAGACCACTTTAACTGCCCTGGCCCATGCTAGGAAATTCTGGGAACTGTAATTTTGTGAGACATTTAGCCTTCTCTTTCAGAGAGCTCTGGTGCCACAATAAACTATAATTCCCAGGATTCCCTAGCACTGAGCCAAGACAGTTAAAGCAGTCTCAAACTGAATTATTTCTGCAGTGTGTTTTGGACCTAAGCTTTCAGATGGGTGACACTGCCAGTTCAAAAGGAAAACTAAGTGCTCTTAGTTTGATTATTGTCAGAATGAAATTATACTATGCAAGGAGGTCTACACAGGACCCTTGCACAGATTCTACCTGTCACCCTGTGGGAGATATGATAAACATTGACCAAGTGCCCAAACAATAGATGTGTTAAGTCCCTGAGAACTGGCAGCACTAGAAAACTGGATCACACTACTGAAAATAAAACTAGATTTAGAAGCAATGGCCTAACCAACTCCTCAAGTTGCTAAGGCTAAAATCCAATGAAGATCAGGCTGTTCATGGTATTATTCTGAACACTCATTTGACATGCTTTAGTTCTGGGGACAAGGAGGTTGCAGGTGGATGTGGCTTAAAACAAATATTCGCAGAGCCAAGACCTCAGCAGGTCACTTCATGATCAGAGCTCCTGGTGGTCTTAGATTCATAGGGTCACTATGAGCTGAAATCGGGTTGTCAGAAAATAACAATTACATGACATGTGATATTTCTCTTTGCCACTAGATGTTGCCATTTAGCTAAACTTACTGATGTTACATAACAATGCGTAGTGTTTAATACTGCTGTAACAGGAGGTTATAAACTCCACTCCACAGGTCTATCAGTAGCTACTGTTACACCACAGCCTTAACCAATTTTCATCAAGAGTACTTCCCACAGAATTGGCTTGGCTCTACTATGTCATATTTAAGAGCATTTATCCAAAAGTGGACAAATAACACAGTTGTCTGCAATAAAAGGAATTACAACATGACATATAAAAGGCCCAACACTATATATAAATATACAACTTATACTATAAATGAATGGACTGTGTAACAAAACTTGTCTTTACCAACATACAATTATGACATATTTAAAGGGCAATATCAAAACTACATTAATTAAATGAGAAATATACCTTCATTCCTTCTTCCCAACTAATCCAAAGATCACCTCGAGTTAAAAAGCAGGCCACAGCATGCCTGGCCAAATGGTGGATCCAGCCCTCCTGACGCAGCTGGGTCATGATAGCATCAATCCAAGGGAACCCTGTCCGGCCTTCTGCCCATTTTGCTAAAGCCTCTGGATTCCTGTCCCATGGAATCTGCACGCATATGGGATTGCCTTCCATTTTATCAAAGCGTGGATTGTTAGTGGCTGCTGTGTAGAAGAATTCACGCCACAACAACTGGCCATAGAGAGAAAGAGGAGGAGAGCTGTTCTTTTTTACCTGAAAAAAACAAAGCACATGAGAAACAATTCAGTTTAAGAATAAAAAAGAAATTATGTTTCTTTTTACTATTAAGCATTCAGTAGTGTATGGTGGCCAATTCATACCTTTTTGTATAAGTCTGTTAACTTGAAATAAAAGAGGCGGCAGGATAAGCAGCCAAAACGCAGATAGGGACTAAGTCCCGTAGGGCTTGCAAGAAGAGAATTGGCATTCATTCGTGGCCGTTCAAAGTTTGCTACCCAAGCCTTAAAAAGAAAAAATTAAAAGGTTATCATTTCCCCCTTTTTTGTGTACATTTGTTAAAATCATTTTAGAAAGGAAGGATAGCTGCCTACACATTTATCATCATAGATTCTGGGAATCACCTATCAGTTTCAAATTTATTTACCAATGAGTTCAAACAATATTGACTTTCTTGTATCAAAAGTGTTTTATGAGTTCAATATTGTATCAGAGGCAGTGTTAAATTTTCCTTATTTCTATGTTTTGCAGTCTTATGGGGTTAAATCCAAATTATGTCAAATTATTCAGCTTGCACCAAAGGGTTTTTCCTTCCTCTCTAAAATCCCCCTGCGTTCCATTCCCCCACTGACTGGCTTGAGCCCAATCCTTCTGACTGACAAGGGAGGCAATGCAGAGGTGCAGAAATTCAATGTAGCAAGGATGCCCTCTCCTTTAGCTATCAAGTTTTCAGACTAAGATCGAACCTGTTTAAATATCCAGGGCAGGATTAACCTGAACACATGGAGACAAAGTCCTCCCCGCTTCTCTCATCTCATCATGTGGATAGTAATATCTGGAAAAACAGAACTACTTCTACATATAGAGGTTCAAATATTGCTCCAGAACCATGATAAATCAGTGGTCTGAATCATGTAGATGATGAACACAGAGAAGACACTGCTCTGGAGGCACAATGGTTAAATGCCTGTATTGCAGCCACTCACTCACAAACCACAACATTGTGAATTCAATACCAGCCAAGGGCTCAGGATTGACTCAGCCTGGCATCCTTCTGTAGGTCGCTAAAATGAGTACCCATCTTGTTGGGGGCGATTAGCTTACACTTTGTAAACTGCTTAGTACATCGGTAAGTCGTATAGAAATGTACTTGCTATTGCTATTGTGTTCCAACTGTCATTTTCTACAGGAAGAGAGCAGTGAGGAACAGAGTGGACCTACGAGCAGCTCCCTCTACTAAGCATCCAGGTTAAACCTATTCTGAACACATGAACATGTCTATTTCTTCCTTAATGTTTCCATTTTACATGCAAAATCATTCTACTGAAGAGTTAATACAGATTATTTCAAAACTATTATCATTTTTTTAAAAAGTTAATTCTTGAAACATCCTGAAAGAGGTTATTAGCTTATCATATAATTTCAAGAGATCTTTATTATAAGTACAGCAGTTTTTCCAGAGCTCTGTAACACATCTAACCTTATTTAATTAATACACAGAACAATAAGATCAGTAACATAGCAACATACTTTTCTTTCTAAGTGCCTTTCCAATCTTGTAAGAGCTTCTGTTTCTCCACCAGGCCAAACAGCAGAAGGCAATCCATCTGTATCAAAGCCTGCAGGGGGGAAAAATGTATAGCTCTAATAGCCAAGTATTTTTTAATGATGTAGCTTGCCTAGGTGGGAAGCTGTATGCTGGTATCTTCATACTAAGAATCAAGGGTGTTATGGAAGAAAAAAATATCCAACTAGTACAATTAAGAACAGTAACTCCTGGGCTGTGATCAAAAGACATATTTCCCATGAATCCCACTGTTTCTTCAAAACTTGCAATTCCCCTTCTCAAAAATCTTTTGTGTTGACATGATTATGTGCTCTCCCTGCCCCACTTCTTCTTCCTTGATTTCTTTTTCTTTTGTTTGTTTATTCATTTGTATGGGTGGAAAACAGGGTCAGAACTGCCTTCTCTGGTGGAGGCATGAATCAAAACTGCTAAAAACTATGGATGGCAAGGCCCCATTGTATGTAGAAAAAATCCTAATGCCTTTTTTAAAGGTTCACTTCTGGAAAGGATATTTTTAAGGCTCATTTCTGGAAAGTATCAAGGATTGATTAATTTGGTATTACAGGGGTGGTGGCAAGAGCCTGTGTTAATAGCCCATTTGTGCTTATTGCGGCAAGAGGGAGGAACAACCCATTTCAGGATGTTCAGCATTTTATTACTGGGAAATATATCTCTCTTTTACTCCCTTCCTACCTGGAACCAGGAACAAAAAATACTCCCATGGGTTACATTTTATGCTCACGGAGTTGTTGCCATGTAGTCTGTGAATGAATACAAGTAATGTTACAGTCTATAGAAGTTGTTTCCAGTTTGACTCAAAGTCAGTGTCAAAGGAATGATATCAAATGATGATTTAAGACCAATAAAGGCTGAATAAAGTGTCCAACATGGCCGTGCACTGTTTTTTTTTTCATATGGTATAAAGTTAGGCATTTATCATTGATAGAACAGCCAGCCCTGAAATCTGCTTGATCTTCTGCTTGATTTTTTTCTTTTTGAGCCACTTAACAGCATTTCTACCACAAGTGCCTGGCAATCAGTCTGTTCTGTTCTATACTAAGCAGACTAATTGAACTATAATTAGAGGGATCAGATTTGTACCCCTTTTTATATGTTGGGGTAATTATGTCCAGTCCCTAGTCACTGGGAATCTACGCGGACTGATCAATAAATGTAAAAAGTGCTGCCAGCACTGGAGCCTACAATCTAGGTTGTTATCTAGCACTTCTGGGGCTTTTCCATGTTTTAATTGTCTTATCAGCTTTTAAACTGATGTTGTAACTGGAAGCTAGGGAGGGATAGCTGACATAGCTCTATCTGAATTAATGGCATGGTCAGAGCCAACTGAATGAAGCACACAGATATATGAAACCCATGAATCAGCAGAAACAAGGAGAACAAGGAATCCTGGAGATTCCTGACTGAAGACAACTAGACAAAATATGCCAGAAAAGTGGCGAACTGATAGTTCTAGTGGCATTGATCAGATATAATCAGGATTACGTCAATGCTGTGGTCCCCAAACTGTGCCCTTTAAGAAATGTTGGACTTCAGCTCCCAGAATCCCAGACTACTGGCCAACATGGCTGAGGCTTCTGGGAGCTGAAGTCCAAAATCTCTTGAAGGGCATACTGTATATACTCGACTATAAGTCAAAATATTTATGCCCCAAAATGGACTCTAAAATCACGGGTCAACTTATCTACAGGGCAACAAGTTAATACTGCTTGAAATTTTTCTGATAGAAGTGCCCACCTTCCTCTGCAGCCAGGGATCTTTAGGAAGTTCCTTTTTCAGTCCCCAGCTGCTCCCTGGCACACTCCCCTCTCTTCCTCTGTGTGTGTGTGTGAGAGAGAGAGAGAGAGAGAGAGAGAGAGATCCCTCTCCAGTCCTGAGACTCCCCTTGCAGCCAGAGCTAAGAAAGAGCTGCTCAGGAAAGGGGGACCCCGTTTGGCCAGCCATGAGCCTGGAAATCCTGGGGGTGAGAGAAGAGAGAGAGAGAAAGGTCTGTCCCCCCCTTTTGCAATGGCCCCCCTTTGCAAGCAATGGAATCCTGGAAGTTGTGGGCAAAGAAAGAGAGAGAGGTTTCTATCCCTCTTTTGCATGCAATGGAATCCTGGGAATTATGGGCAAAGAAAGAGAGAGAGGTTTCTATTCCCCCCTTTTGCAAGCCATGTGTTTCGGGAATGCTTTTGGTAAAGGGAAAGAATGTGTGTGCGTGTGTGCTGAGGTTGTTTCCTCTTTTATATGCTGAGACTATGACCCTTGGGACTTGGGAGGGGTCCAGAGAGGGAGATGTAGGGAGGGAAGTGGTGATTTGTTTCTCCCTTTAGATATTTTGTAACATGCCCCAATGCTTGACCCTCGACTTATCCACGGGTCATATCAAAATCCATGATTTTGGCCCCCAAAACTGCCCTTGACTTATACATGAAGTCGACTTATACATGAGTATATACGGTAGTTTGGAAGCCATTACTTTAGTGTTTCTCTTTGATGCCTAATTATTTGTAATACTGTGTTAAGAGTTGTAATGTGGAAAATTTGCATCAAGCACTCCTCCTATACTTTTTAAATTGAGATACAAGGTGTTTCTTGACAGTTTGCACTTGTGATCAAACCAAGACTCTAAGCTACATCTCATGGATGGGTATGGGGAGACTGGTGGCATGAACATTTCTTTATAGTTTAACTATCAGTAGAACTGACTAGCTAAGGTAATTTAAATGAGATTAGGTCACTGCAGAGTACAGAGTTTCCGCCTGAATTGAGAAAAGCTAAACTTTGTTCATCTGCCTTCTGAGACCATTTGATTAAGATCATCTTGGAAATTTAGAGAATCCACACATTACATCAAGAAAAGCTCAGTTCTACAACCTTTAAAAATTACACAAATTTAGTGTTATGAAACTGCCTTATACAGCTTATACAGATCAGACTACTGATCTGAAATAGTGTTTAGTTTCCTAGAGTGCTTTTCTATGGCAGCTGGGAAGAGAAAAATGTTGTTGTTTATTGCCAAAACAACATCACTACATTATGTAGTGGTGGCAACAGGAATGGGGGTGGGGAAGAAGAGTGGCACATTGAGGAATCCTCATTGCTGTATCTTTGTATGAGTAGCCATTCAAAAGATGCAAATTAATTTTTTTTAAATTGTATACAAGGAATCATTTTTTTTGTTTACCTAGTTCTTCCAGCGATGGAACACCATATTTCTCATCATGGTCATCAGAAACTGGAGTGGTGCACTTAGACATTACTTCTGCAGTAATAGTTTCTACAGGCATCTCCAATGGTTCCATTCTACTTATTAAAGTCTGGAATCTCTTATAAGTAAGAGGCGGCTGTCCTCCATTCAGTTCTATAATTCTAGGCACATAGAAGTCAAAATTTAATTTGTTTAATAAAATATTGTACATTTAAAATGCAATAGTCCCTGTAATATGAGATGACATTAACCTTATATTATAATTATCTTAGTCAAATTATCGTGAAAGAACAGAGAAAAACACAAACGGCACAGTAAGTGCAGTTATTTCACACTGTGAGAGAAGTAAATAATGAATGAAAGAATATTAAAGAGAAACTAAAAGTAACAAGACAGCCATTCCAAACACATAAACAACTATCATTATAATATTTAAGATAAAATTTATATTATACATTTGTTACCAAGAAATTACAACAGGAACCAATATCAAAGATGAGTACATAGAACAATAATCAATGACCAATTATGTATGTTTTTATACTTCTGGTGAAATGTTAGCATGTATGTCTGTTTCACTTGATGAGGAAAAATGAATGAATTAATGCTGTCCAATTAACTATGAACAGGATTGCTGGTGCTATCAAATAATCATGATCATAATATGACATTTAGTTGGTTATGATGCCAATGTAAGGGACGAAAAATAGTCAAATTAAAATGGTACTAAAGAAGATGCAAATGCCAGCTAATACACATAAGAAAAGATTAATTTTTAAAAAAAATAGAGCAAGGAGGCTTTGTCATCAATTTCATGCACATAATGTTCTGAGAGAAGCACAAAAATTTTAAAGAATAAAAATGATTTTTGGCTGATTTGCTATCTGCAAAATGAATGTAATGCATATGGACTCATGACTTGGTCTTTTCTTCAAGGATAAGGAAAAACAATATTCATTTCACATCTCTTCTAGGGATAATTTCTGTTAATTCAAAAAGTATATAGTTGGAGGAGTGTGTATTTATAAAGTGTGTGTGTATTTACAAGGAAAGAGTTGCAACACACACATTTTCTGAACCAAAAAGCAAAGTGCACAATGTCTGCTGCAACCAGAAACTCTATTCTGAATAATTCTATTGGTTTGTTTACAAAAACTTTCACTGTTGTTACCACTGTCATCAAGTGTACTTGGACTTATGAATGAGATGTCCAAAGTAAGGCAGCAGTTTAGTTATCTTCACTTCTAATGAGAGTTCAGGCTTGCTTTGTTCTAAGACTCATTCGCCCATTCAATGTTCCCCAGCACCACATTTCAAATAACTGTGTGTTTGCTGTGGCCCTGAGGGCAATTGGGCTGGGAGTTGCTTCTGGCCACTTCTAGATGCCCATCTGTTTCGCCCCCCCAGTCTCCTAATTTCTTGACTACAGCCTCCATTTTGGTTAATGACTAAGCCAAGCTATAGGAAACCTTTAAGCAGTCAAATGCATTTGGTTAAAAATAAATACTTCTGGGATGGGGTGTGTGAAATTATATAAATAATCTGGTTGTATTATTTTGCTCTTCTTAATATTTATCTGTAACCCCACTTTAGCACTTTCTTTCTTAAACTTCATCAATAGTATACTAATTATACTAAAAATTATATTAATTTTTGATATTAGCAATTCACATTCTATGTCACAATCTGTCCAAGACTTGTGTTTGCAGACAGAATGGAGCTTCTCCATCTTCTGATTGCAATTATATAGTACTTTTAATTTCTATTTTGGCTATTTCCCTATACTGGCACACATTTCCATATAACTTTAAGATAAATCCACTGGAAACAGGACTACTAAAATTGACTGGTGTAGGAGCTATTCATTGAATTACTAAATTATTTTATGGAGCAATGCAGCTTTACACGTAAGAAAACTTTCACATGGAAATATGGTAATGGAAAACTTCTTTTACAAAATGTTTTCTGCTCCATATTGCTGCTACTTTTGCATAATGCATAAAACCTAACAATGAACACATCAGTTTCTCCTTTCCCCTTATGAACTTACTTGTCTAGGTCATACAGAGTATGTGAAATCCGTACAATGACCTCCACTCCTGCTTCACTAGCCAATTTCTTAATTGCTGCATCTCTTTCTTTACCAAATGGCTCAGAATCATATTCAATAGAAAGTTTTGTGATGTTCCATTCCTGTAGTTTTGAGAAAGAATACAACTTTTTAAAAGCTAGTGGCTCCAGATCAGGGAGAAAAAGGATTCCAAACATTAATATACTATTAAACCATAAAAGCAAGTAACCAACTGCATTAGGTAGTGGAGAGAGGGATCCATGAATTCTACATTTCTACAGCTATGGTCAACTGCATGCAATAAATCTATTTATGCATGCCAAAAGTTTGTAGGTTTGTGCAATATGCAGTAAAATCAGGAGCTTCCTTTTCTCTTTAAGTTACAGCTGAAACCTGACAAGAAATAGAAATGCTTTCTGGATAAATAAATGTCTAATCAATATACTGTATGGCCTCTGAGATTTTGCAGCGACACCTAGAATCATAGAGTTGGAAGAGACCACAAGGGCCATCCAGTCCAACCCCCTGCCATGCAGGAACTCCAAATCAAAGCATCCCCGACAGATGGCCATCCAGCCTCTGCTTAAATCTTCCATTCTGTAATCTTCCATTCTGTTTGTCCCTAGAAAAGGGAAACTTGGATATGGGGGGCGGGGGGGGGGAGTATTAAGGGAAATCAGGTAAAAATCAGAATGCTACATCTTTTCCTTTCACTGGGAAGTTTATCACATGGGAGGAATTTCTCTCAATTTTGAAAGAAATGGAAGTGAGGCCAGTTAGGAATTGAGTAAATTCGCTAGTTCAGCGAATTTACGTGATTGTGTATTGACGCCGCATTGCATTCAGAACTGCCCAAAATTGCCTCCCAGTGCCTGAAATTGCGTGTGATAGTTTCTCACACAATAACGTGAAACCCCCACGATTGCGTTCGGAAGGACTTCCCTTTGCCCGAAAATGTGTGTGATCAGCTTTCATGCAATCATGTGAAACCCCATGATTGCATTCAGACTGCCATTGGATTATACTTCCAATTCCCTTCATGTGATAAACTCCTATGTCTATGCAGCAATTTCCCAGCTGGAATTTCACAATGCACTTTTAGTCACAATAGAGAGATCAGGTTCATGAGATCCTGATTGTATGAAAACAGGCCTATCCATTCTTTCTTTCAAAAACTTGTTTGCATATTCTTTACATTTATTTAACTTGAAATGTTTCTGTGATGAAGAGTTGACAGCTTCATAGAATGAAAAGCAAATAAAGAAAAACATAAAAAAGTGAGAGAATTAAGAGAATATACTTTGTTACCAAAGGTACTGCAAGCACTGCACTTTTCCTACTGTCTTTATAGGCTAAATTAGTGTTAGTCTTCTCTAGAGAGACATACTGAAATCAATTAAATTAGATGTGACTAACAAGTCCTGCTCCTTTCTGTTGGTGAACTCTTAAGTAGGACTTATGTTGGATTTAGCACAGTATGTGTGTTGAATATTTATGCAAATATTAAATAAAAAGTTTAAATGGAAGCTATTTGACTAAAACAGTTTTTCTAGTTATTCTCAAAATTATGTACAAGTATAATGTGTGTACTGAAGAAACTGAAGACCACAGACCTAGAGAGATTGATCTGTTAACATGCACTTCAAATGGTCAGTACTATTACTGAATGCTCATTACCCAAATTAAGAAATTTTGAAGCCAAAGTCTGTTTTAAACTTCTCCAAATCAAATGGGAAAACATTTGTATTATATCAGTATGTTACAACATGTTCATTCCATAATAAATATATACAAGTGATTATCAAGAAAAAAAGGGAGTACTGCAATTAAACCATGGGTAAAGCATCAGAATTTACCTTAAAGAGCCTAGGAAACACATCTGCCGGCTGTCCCCGAATGACAAACAATCGAGAATTTAGCTTGCGTAAGTTTGCATCCAAATCTTCAAGACATTGAAGCAAAAACCTGTAAGGAAGATGACATAAGAGGTGAAAAGCTATTTTCTGTAAAGTATGCCTCAAGCTTTGTTATGTGAAGAAAGTGCAGTTATAACCAAACATAAAGGTACTTTATTTTGTAAATAAGTGTAATGCACCATCCAATGCTTACACAGTACTTTTCCTAAGTGATCACAACATTTAATGCAATTGTTACTAATCCTTACATTCACCATTCAAAATGGAACAATAATGCTAACACAGATGGAAGACTGACATTAAATGTCAACAACTTGCTTTAAGGCTACCTGAATTAGTATGTAACCTTGGACAACAAAACACAGTGCAGCTGTTTAACTTCTCTGGAATAATGTTCATTAATTACATATTCCCCTGATAGTTAAAGTGAACAAAACTTTAACCTCCAAGTGCAAGCCAGTTCCTGAAGACACATATTTTCTAAAAGCAAAGAAGTAGCTTGTCTAAAATTATTTTAGGGTGCATCATCTATCTAAATAAATATTATCAAATGTTGGCATAATTTAACTTTTTGTAGGGATAATGGGTAGACTCCTATGCCACACCAGCTCACTAGGTGTGTGTCAGTCAAGAGCAAGTAATCTGAACATGCCCCACTGTGCCTCTAATATGTTACAGAACAGAATGAACAGAATATATCCCAAAATCATGAGAAGGCCTCAATGTCTGTTTCAGGGTTAATCTGATTTAAATAATATTTTAATTTGCTTCTTTAAAGGACTCGATTTCAATTATTTAAATTATAATTTAAACCATTTGTGAGGAAGATTCTACTTAACAATTATTTTTAGTAGGGATATACGTATTATTGTTTAACAAAAACTTAATACCATATACTGTATACTCATGTATAAGTCAAGGGCAGGCTTCAAGGCCAAAATTATGGATAAGTCGAAGATGCCAACTTTGTCACTGCATCCCTGCTATTCTGTGAGCTTCTCAGCACTCCATGAGAGAAAGTAACAAAGAGCTGCTGCCACCTCTCCCTGCTGCTCCCCTTGTTTCTTGGCACTTAATGAGGTGAAACTCCAAAAAGCCATCACATTCACTATATTTCCTGCTGCTACCCTCAGCTCTTCTAGCTCCCTCTGTCTTTCGGCCTTATGCAATTTTTAATCATAATTGTTTAATTCCTTTTTAAGGGAGGTATTTTATATATTGTATGGTTTTAAATACTATAAGCCACTTTGATTGCTCCAGCAAAAAGCGGGGTACAAATAAAAGTTGTTGTTGTTGTTATTTACTGGGAAGCAGGAAAAGTACTCTCCTCACAGTACAGCAGAGCAAGTAAGCTGGTTAAAGGGAGAAGCAGAGAGTACAACATTCATCCATCTTCAGATTGTAGTCTTAAGTCATGGGGGTGCACTTCAATCGCATCCCCTACTCCCCATGGAGAAAGACTTGAAAAGGGGCTGTAAACACATTCAAGTGAAGCAGTTAGTTACTCGTTTCTACTTTTAGCATGCCGTAGGTTCAACCATGCCAAACTCTTCGGTTGTCCACACCTTAAAGTGTACATATGATGTTTATAAACAGAAGTTGGTGTCTATTTTGATTCCTGTGACTTTTGTAACTTTTATTTATCCAAAGCACATATTTTAATGGGCCAATTTTATTAACAGAAAAAGTAGCAGACAATCTGCAATGCAATTCTGTACAACACACTTTTTAAAAAAAATACAGAATCAGTTCAAAGCTGGTAAATATATTAACTATAGATGAGGAGACATGGCCCCAGGTCTCCTGAGAGTATGGGTTTATCAATGGCCAGAGAAGAGATTATAATTTTATAAAGGATACACTTGATTCTCACAGTCATTTTATGTATAAAAATGGATAAATATATATATAAGATCACATTTGCTTCCCACATGCAGTAATAGATTCACACATTCTTCAACATCTAGACTGCAATTTGGCCTTTTTTTAAAAAAAATCCTAACAATCATGGTTTGTATAAATAAGACATCTCTACTATGCACAATTTAAAGTCTGACACCTTTGATACAGTCAGCATGGTGTAGTGGTTTCTGCATTGAACTACCACTCTGGAGAGCAGGGTGCAAATCCTGGCTTGGCCATGTCAACTCACTGGGTCACACTCTCTCAGATTGATGGCAATGATAAACCTCCTCTGAAGAAACTTGCCAAGAAGACCCCATGGTAGGGTCACCATAAGTTGGAAACAGCATGAAGGCACAACAACAACAATTCTTGATAGAAGCAGTGTCATACACGTTTGACTGTTCTTCCACGAAAGCAACAGAATCTGTATTCTCAGAATGAAATGCTTCTACTTCCCCCTCAACTATCTGGAGACTCCTATGACCCTTGAAACATTTGTTTTTGGGATTTAAATACCCATGCTGTGCGATGTGTTGCAGAGGTATGCAGACAGAAAGGGGGGCTAGTGTATCCCTCCCCATTATATAAACAGAGGAGCAATATAGGATCCAATCCATACTACTTGAGGTTGTCAAGAGATTACTGCCATCTTTTGTTTAATAACAAGCGTTTACAAATAAGCTTGTATCCTCTATGTTCCCACTTATCAGGAACAGTCAATCTTACGCTGGCTAGGAAGAGCCACGAGTTGCACTGTCCAACTGCCTTGCGGAGCCCTGTCCTCTGGGGAAAAACACATCTACTGCTACCTGGACCTGGTTACTAGGTAACACATTTCAGAAAGGAACATTCTAATACATTTAGACTTGTTTGTTATCAGTCCAGAACATAAAAATATTTTTCTGCAGATCTCACAGGTAAGAACATGTGTTTTAATGAAGCTCTCTGAAATCATCCTAAAACTTGTTAATGCACAAGTTTCACAAATCATCTTGCAAGCCAATAATCTAAGCAACTCACATCCAGACAGTGTTTTTCATTTCTTTTCTTTCTTTCTGTGTCCACTCTATTAAGTAGATGCAGTATTTGGCACAATCAACATCTTTGATGTCAACCACTTAGGCTGCTTCAACTAGACGCAGCTAACACCTGCATGAGACAAGTTGCTCTTATACTTAAAGTGGATCAACTCTAATTTTCTTCAGTCACTCACAGTAAAGACCACCCTAATTCAAGTATCCATTTGTCAAAGAAAGTATTTAATGCTTTTAAAGCGAAAGACATTCACTGGTAACTTCTATATATGCTAGAAGCCATTTAAGGTAGATTTTAATATGAAATCAATAATGTAAGCGGCAGCCAAGGATATCAGGAAATTCAGAGAATATACATTACTCTCACAATATCAGTCTTGCTACTCAGGACCAATGTGTACTTGTAGAACTCTTAAGCTGATTAAGCTCAGACAGGATTTAAATGTTTTGTTCACTTCTCAGTATCTAATAGTGACACACAAACACGCACACACTTTTCATTAAAGCAATTCAGGGCACTGGTTCTAGACTCTGTCTTCTGCTATAATGGAACATGAAAGCTACTAGTTTTATGTACTACCATGTATTTCCAGCAGCTTCATTTACCTGAATGTCACAAAAGGAGACACAACATTTCAGATATAGCTTTAAGATAGCACAATCTGTGTGAATTTTGATTTATATGAAATCTGTCACTAAAACATTGTATTATTATCTTGAAAAAAGTGTCACTTCAAGCACTGAAAACATTTATAGTGTTCCAAATCAATTTTTGTAATTATTATGAGCTATCTGGTAACATGACGGGGGAGAGAAGTTTTGTAAAAAGGGAGTCTTGTAGTACAAAACTTATTTTTTATCTGCCCTTGATATTTAGAATATGGTTCCTAGCAATATTCTTTATTTCTTGCTTCACTCACAGAGTCATAGGATCAATGTAGCTAAAGCATTCCCAGCAAGTATCTGCCCAGACTCTTTTGGAAGACATCAAGAGGAGGACCACTTCTCAAAGCAATTGGTTCCATTGATAAACTTCTCTTCCTGTGAAGAAGCTCTCTCTCATGTTAACTGAAATCTACTCCCCTGTAACTTCAAACCATTAGATTTGGTCCTACCCTGCAGAGCAGCAGAGAATAGGCCTGCTTCCCCTTCTCTGTGAAAGGCCTTAAGGTTTTAAAGAGGGCAATTATATCACCCCCTCATCCTTTTCTTTACCAAGCTGAACATGCCAAGTTCCTTCAACCTTTCCTCATATTTTGTTCTCCATATCTCTTATCATCCTTGCTGCCCTTCTCTGAACCTGCTCCAACTTGCCAATGTCCCTCATAAAATGAGGTGCCCAGAACTGAACACAGTATTCCATATGAGGCCTGACCATCACAAAATATAGTGGGACTATTACTTCCCTCAAATTGAAAAGTATACTTCTATTAATGCAAACTAAAATAGCATTCACCTTTTTTGCTGCATCATCACACTGCTGGCTCATGTTCACCTTATGATCAATACTCCCACTGTCCTTTTTGCATGTAATATTGCTGAGTAATGTATCCCCCATCCTATACCTGTACATTTGGTCTTTGTGACCTAAATACAGAATTATGCATTTGTCTCTACTGAACTCAATTACATTAATTTCCTTTCATAAGGATTCTCTCTACCCTGTCATCTAAGTAGTTGGTTAAAATGTTGAAGAGTAATGACACTAGGGTAGAACCCTGAGGCGCTCTACTCAAGACCTCCTTCCAGTTTGAACTGCAGTCACTGATAATATTTGAGCACAGTTTTCCAATCAATAATAATAATGGTGTATGTTGGGATGCAGTTCATTTGTCCTCACAGATCTGTTCATTTAGGTCACCTACTGTAGGTGATTCCTAACTCCCTATCAATCTTGAGTTGCAATCCAGATCCCTTACCAAGGTTTCTACGGCTGCACTGAAATACACAGTTCTCTTTTAAGGGAAAAATGGAAGCAAAATAGGTATTGAGTAGTTCTGCCTTTTCACTAAGATGTGTGCATTTTGTCATTCTTATTGAACAGCAGTAATATCATCTCTTTGGTCATTTTTCTGCCTCAAATGTATCTGGAAAAAAAAATCCTTTTTCTTGCTCTTTGCTTGCGTAGCCAATCTCAGCTTATTTTGAGCATTAGCTTTCCTTGTAGCATTTTCACAAACTACACATCTGTACTCTTCCTTGTTTATGTGTCTTTCTTTCTATCATATATACATACTCTTTTTCTTTTCACTTCCTCCTTGACTTTGCTGTACAGATGTTTCCCATTTTTCCTCTTCCATCATTTCTGATTGTGTTTTTCGCAATTCATTTTTCAAGAACTCCTTACTAGGTACCTTTTTCCTTCTGCATGTCTAGCCATGGAATTTCACCCAGTAATTCCCTTATATTGTTAAAATCAGCCCTCCTGAAATCCAAGGTCTGTGCTTGAATATATTTGACTTTTTCTTGTCCCACAAATGCAAACTCTAGAATTTCACAGTCTCTTACCCCTAAAGTATCTACTACTTTGATTCCAGTGAGATACTTCTCCCTATTTGTTAGAATGTTGATCCTTCTTGTTCCTTCCTCTACCATTTGAAATATCTGCAAGGTTGATAAACAAATCAGGAATTTGTTGGAGAACCTATGTTTAGCAGAGTTAGTCTCCCAGCTGATACCAGGATCACTGAAGTCCCCATAACTAATTTTTGCATTTTTGAGATTTCTGAGATATGTTTCTGCAAAGCATCATTCACCACCTCTTCTTGGTTTGGTGGCCTGTAGTAAAGTCCTACTGTAACATTGTATTTATTTGTTTCTCTATTTATTTTTGCCCAAATGCTCTCAACTGATCCACTCTGATTACTCTCATGGATTTCTGTACTATACAACTCACTTTGTCTTTGCCATATAAAGCTACTCCTCCTCCTTTCCTATCACCCCTTTTCTTTTTGAGTAGGTTATACCTTTCACTTGTAATATTCCACCATGGGAGTCATCCCACCAGGTCTCTGTTATGCATAGAAAGTCCTATTTACCTTCCTGTACTAGGACTTCAAGCTCATCTTGTTTGCAAAATAAACTCTGTCCATTAGTGAAAAGAAATTTGAAGCTTTGTTCTCACCTAACAGTTTTTTCCTGTGGATTCAACCCTTTCCCTCAGCTTCTCCACATCCTTGTGTTTAATGCTTATTTTGAACGAATTGAGCTATCACTTCCCAACCCAACTATATATATAAAATGGAAACATTAAACCATACTGCGTGCTTAATTTTATAAATTATGGTATTACTTCAGAAGCTCTGGAAAGTGGTCAGTTTTGGAACTGCAGGTTGACCCTGATTTTTAACACAGATTTAGAACTGTTTGCAATTATATAATTCAAAAGTACTCAGTGTGAACAAAATAACTCAAAGCTATAAACAAGAATAACTGAAGTCAGATGATATTATTTATTACCTTTAAGTCTTCAAAATAAAAAACAAAATAAGAAAAATATAATTAAATCAGCCTTTTTCTTTGTTTACTTGTTGGGAGAAATAAAAGACAAATTTACTGCTGCAGTTGAAACAATGGGCCTATAGGAAATGTTGGTATCCTCTTATTCTCTAGCTGGTAATCACAATTTAATTAGAAAATGTGGTCCTTCCTTATACAATTTATTCTTGTGGGTGAGTACATAATCAAAATAGTTTGGCCAAGGATCACATCTCTTTTAAATTTCTAAGGAATGATCTGTAAGCCTTTCCTCTATCTTCTACCCAAAACTTCAAGTTCCTAGAAAGTGATACATAGCTGGCTATATTTCAAGCATACTCCCACACTGGTTGTACATGAGACCTGATTCAGTGCAACAATAAACCATGGCATAAGGAAAATGAGTACTCCACTCCTGCCAACTGATATGTGAGGGAAGACAGTTTAAAACCTGCCTCTGAGATTATGAGCAAACGGCAGTTTTGAGCTGTACCCAAATATGGAAAGCTGTGGTATATTCCAAACTCTCCTTGAGATTAAAAAGGCAGAAGACGCAACTTTTGGTTGTCTGAAAGTTTTGTTTTGCTGCACAGGCTTCATTACAAACAATCTATTAGTTACAGTATTTCATAGAACCATACAATCACAGAGTTGGAAGAAACCCCCAAGGGCCATCCAGTCCAACCCCCTGCCATGCAGGAATTCTCAATCAAAGCATCCCCGAAAGATGGCCATCCAGCCTCTGCTTAAGGACCTCTAAGGAAGGAGACTCCACTACACTCCAAGGGAGTGTGTTCCACTGTCGAACAAATTAAAACTCAGTGGTGAATCAACCATTTCAGAACAACCATGGTATGTGACAAGACTGAAGTTGCAACAACTTCAGAAGCTAACAGAAGACGGAAATAGCGTTGCAATGCCATTCTCCTCAAACTACATACTAGGCATGTTTTCAAATTTGCTGCTTTGTCTTTTCTTTCAACATTTACAAGGAAAACTCAATGCTTCCTGAGGACCCCATTCCACCACACACAAAGACAAGATACAAGATATTCATCACAAATGTGTTAACATTTATTTCACAAATGTGTTGACACAGCGGTACTCAAACATTTTACCCATGCGTATGTCACCCCCCCCATTTGACATTGTATATGAATAAAAATATTTTATTTAGTGTGTGTATTTTCATTCGCACATTCATGTATGTTCATATTTAAACATTTTATAAGAAAATAATATTGTTCAAATTAGAACACCTTTATTTATGTAAACTCAGTATTTAACTCAACACATGTGTACACATGTGTACATTTTACACATAAAAAAGTTTGGAATGAGTTGGAAGAGAAGAAGGAGGGGAGATCAGGGCCTCCAGGTCTTGTGGCCCCCTGGGGTTCCCACCCCACCTTTTAAGAACCACTGTGTTAACATATATTTCTCTGTTTTGTTTACACAGAGAGTGTAAACATTGAACGCAGGGACAGATATCCCTATAACACAGTACTGGTTGTGTGAAGCACTGCTTCAAAACTATCTAGAAAGCTTAGATGAATGTAATGGCTAAGCAAATCACCATTTCTCAGCTTCAACTACTTCTCTGGGTCATAGTAAAACTACAGCGTCATTCTCACTTCCTCTGAGGAAAAGGCAGGATACAATATAACAAAAATCTATCCTCAGTACTAATTACTTTGCACAATGTCACATGACAAAAAGTTATATTTTACTTATTTCATATAAATTACTTTGTGCACTAAGTCATGATACACACACATCATGAACAATATGCAAGAGCAGTACGACATGTTAGAATCAAGTAAAGCAACTTTTGCAAATTAACAAATTAACTTTTGCAAAACTGGCGCGAGTGACTGACTTGCATCTTAGCCCATCACTAGAAAATTAGTTATAGAGATGATTATTAAGTTTCTGAGTAGTTACACCATAATCGTGCTTTACAAGGGCAACTGCTATCATCAGAAAAGGGGCACAATTTGTTGACTATCGTCCAGATTGGGAACAGTCTAGTTTCTTGCAGCTGCACAGACACAGATACCATACCACAGTCTAGTTTCTGTTGTTCAAGGGGAAGACCTAATATAGCATGCTGCTTCAAGAATGATGATTAATAATCTAAGCATGTAGAACAGACCCAAGAGGGTTTAAAAAAACTCACATGAGAAGTAACACATGCTTAATTTAATCAAGGACCATAACTTTTTCCTTTTTTCGAGGGGTGAGAATAGAACAAGCCTTTGCCATTATTTTTTGTCTGAGTACAACTTTTCACTGGTTTCCTTATATGATTTCCAAAGGATTGCTTCAATATGAATCAACAGGAATAGTTTCTTAAATAGGTCGTTGCTGTAGCAACCAGCAGGCTGTTTGTGACAGGGAGTAGTCCAATGACCTACTTTAAAGATCATGCTACAACACAGTTTCATAACTAGAATTTCAAGTCTGTCACTGCAATATTTTGACGAGATCATAGTGCTTTGCCAGCCACAAATAAGTCAAACCTTTGTAGGAAATGGGCAAAAGCATCACTAAAAGTAGCCTAACCATTTCCCCCCCAAAACATCAGGATTAAAAATTATGATTGCCTGACAGCAGGCCACAGAATAAGAAAGCCTTTCAGCCTAGCATACCATCAGTCTCCCAAGCACATGTGATCAAAAACAACTTTAAAAGAGCAACATTTATTGTTTAAACATGAGAAATGTAATGGTATCTATCAAAAGTAACCCCTGACTGTAGACCAGAGCTGGAGAGTAGTGGTGATTTGGGGGTTACTCCTAATCCAGAGTAAGATATTTTTTCTTAATGTTACTCCTACTCCTGTAAAAACCTCTTACTCCTTTATTCCTTACTCCTACTCCCCAGCCCTGATGTAGACTAAAGCAGGCTAGCAAGCACATATCCACCCTTCTTATGGTATACTGAATCCAAGTGCCATCAAACACAGAATCAGACTCTCAAGCATGAAATTTACAGATGTTTTCTTAGAAGCTGACTTAAACCTGGCTGCACATGATTTAAGCATCAGTCTTCAAAATCAACACATACAGAGAATTCATTTAAACTACAAAATGTGTTTATGTAGGGCAGGGAGAGCTTGCCCTTCAGGTTTTTTAGACTAATTTCCCAATTATATTTCATTTTAAGATACGGTTTTCTACTCATGAACTGAAAAAAACCTGTTTTATTTATATAAAGGTAGAGCTTTCCCTTGACATGAGTATCTAGTCGTAAGCAACTGTAGGGGGTGGTGCTCATCTCCATTATTAAGCAGAAGAGACAGCATTGTCTGGAGATGACTCCAGTGGTCATGTGGTCAGCATGACTGCATTGAGCCTCCCACCAAAGTGGTACCTATTTATCTACTTGCACTTTTACATGATTTCAAATTTCTAAGTCGGCAGAAGCTGCAACTAGTGATGGGAGGTAACCCCATCATGCGACGCTTGGACCTCAAACTGCCAACCTTCCAACCTTATGATAGTCAGAATTGGTGCCCCACCACTAAGCCACTGCGTCCCACATTTATGTCATGTACTATCCAAAGTGTAGGTCCTATTCATATAATCACTTTGATGATGAATGATGCATACTCATTTGTGCATTATCTAAATAGCTTTCCTTAAATAGGCATCAATATTTCAATAACATTGAATTTTTCTCTTCCGTTCTATTCTGTACTTGGGGAAAGGCTGCACATTCCAAAAGAATTCATACATTTTAATTATACCACAGAATATAGCTAAACAAGTATTGTGGACATATAGGGAATAATTTGTGACAAAGAATGGCAAGCACTAAGACACCACACCCATTACTGAGCCCTGGATGGATAAATGTAATATTTTTTTTAAAACATCAGTTTCAATTTTAGTTAGAGTAAAATATTTTTATTTAAAATTATAGTATCTACTAAACTACTGTGGTATAATATTACATCTGAATGCAATACGAATACACACAGAAAAATCTAAATTACAATCTCTTGAATCTTATCCACTAACACGCAAACTCAACTAAGTTAAATAAGTGGTGTGCATTTCTTCCCCGAGGGCAGTATCCACCGTTGTCTGGGAGAGAGCACAAATCAATGACTGTCTTGGGATACATGAACTCACACCAAGCTCAAGTTGATATGAAGAGGAAGTTTACATCCTCTTTCCTAACCAATGAAGATCTAAAGATGGAGAAGTGACAGTATGAACAACCCTACAACTTGAGACTGATTTTTTTCTCTACCTTAACTGTTTTATCTCAGGAATGGGATCAGTGAAGGCTGGTAAAGCTTTCAAATCTCTCTCCCTCACCTTGGATCAAGATCACTATTCCTATATTTACAGTAAAAGTACTAAAACAACATTTTTCTTCCACCTGAACACCTAGTTGATAAGCTGGAGTAATGGGATATTATGGGGAGTGCTTGGAGGGCCCATATACACATAGGCTGTGCATACTTAACTTAGCCTCTTTTTCTTTCTTGAAGAATAAATCAGGGGCAAAATGTGTGACTTGGTGTACTATGATTTTGGGTATGTTAGTTTTAATATTGTGCAAACTGTGCGTATATAAACTATCAACAAAATATGAAATGTGCTCTGAAGTCCTAGAAAAACACTGTTCTGCCCAATTCAGAGTGTTCTGTCGTGTATGTGTACCTTAGTGTCAAGTACACACACTAAGTAAGGGGCAAAACAGGCCAGCAGTAAGAGCCGGCTTCACAGCAGCCATGGGGTTCAGGCATGCCCCTAGATCACCAGGCAAGCTGCATGGCTGACTGCATATGTGGTGGGTTCATGGCATTTCTGCAGTGCAGCATTTACATATGCCACACCTCAGAAATGCTGAAAAGCCGCTGCCACCGTGGCAAAGCCAGCTTTTTCCTGGCTCAAAAAGAAGTGCCAGAAAGTGACTGCGGTTGCCACAGCTCCGATCTGGCAATCAAAGGGGCAGCCAGAAGCTGCTCATTAGGGGCTGTTTGTTTTACCCAAGATCACTTTCATATACACAGAATGGGCTGAACAGAACCTTGATTCCAAAACTGACCTCCACTAAATATACATAAATTTTGTAGTAATGTTTATTGAATTATCAAATTTTCTGGGAACCATATCTCAGGAGTTACAACTTCACATATAGATCTGCTTGAAGTTTTTTGTAAAAGAAAACTATTGAATGTTATATAATCCAACGCAAGGAATAATGCTACCTAATACACACCAAAATCCAGCAAAAGGAAGAGACGCTGGGTAAGACCATTGATTTACAAGTTTATCCTTTTTCAGGGTTCATATCCATCCTAAGTCAGCATCATATTACATTAGAGGACATCTCTGAAAAACCTGAATTGCTTTGATGGTAGTCCAGTTGATATGTTATTTACATATGCATTCAAAATCAAACATGGGTCTATAAATCTCTCTTTTTTCTAATTCTTAGCTACTCTCAGCTGATGTGTAAGCTTTTCACAAAGTGCCTTAACCATACATGATCCTGTCATTCCTCCACAACAGAATTCCAGTGCTTGGCTACCTTCATATATACAGCCATGGGCATCATAATGAGATCCTTATGTAACAAATGTTTGTTTCACCATTAATATAGGATGGTGAACAACTTACCATACTTAAGACTCTGACTGCCATCAGTGTAGTATTTTAAGCAGACTCTTTTAAACTATACAGAGACAGACCTGAGAGGCAGGGATGTATGATTCTCTCCCAAGCCAAGTCCAGTATGTTACAGTTCATATTTGTTTCTCGTGCTGTCTTCAGAATTGTTCCTCACCTATGTTGTTGTTGTCGCTGTCAGTCTTTGAGTCATTTCCAATTTAGGGAGGGAGGGCCAACATATCTGCTGCACTGAATCCCCCTCTGTCACTGCCTTTTCCTTGTGGAAAGAGGCCTCTCAATGTAATCCTGATGTGGTCACTGATGAGGACATATAGGAGCAATAAAGAATGAAAAGTTGAGCACCCAAGTCCCTGTAAGCCACAACTTTTTTGCCACCAATTAACAATGTGTGTTTTCTGTGCTTAGGAGCCATGCCAGGAGCAGGAACAACAGCTGGGCCAGCGCCAGTTGCACTGGAGTTGGACGTGACCACCATCTGGATCAATGTCAGCTTCTGTTTACAAATAGATCTTAAGATGGCTTGGTTGACCATGGCACCCTTGTCTTTTGGTTGCCCCTGGCGGTTAGAAGATGTTTGACGATCAGGTCGAGGCTGTTGTGCTGGCTTAGGATCGTTGTCTTTGTGCACCTGGAGGCCAGAGTTGTCTCTGCATGCAAAGTGATGCTCTGGCCTGAATGTACAGGGACTTCCTGTATTTGGTAATGAAGGCTGTTCTTCAATGGTCTCATAACAGGCCCCCTCCCTGCTCTCCTTTTGTTGGCAGGCCATGCCCTTTCTATTTAAACAGGCCTTCAGTTTTTAACTAGTTGAAGAAGGGTTTTAATTGTTTAAGTAATATTTTATGTGATTCATATGTAATGCTTTTTTTAACTTTTGTATTTCAGACTGTTTTAGTTTTTATAGTGTAGAGTGTGAATCTCTTATGGGAGAAAAGCTGTATATAAATAAATAAAACAGAGAGGTGCAAGTCTTTACTGAACCTTTGAAAAAGTATTAATCAAATTGTAAATAGTAGCAGAAAACCATAATAATAGTTGCATTTGGTTCCTGACCTCCATACATATTTAGAAACTGAGGTCCAAAACACATTGTAGAAACAATCCAGTTTGAGACCACTTTAACTGCCCTGGCTCAATGCAAGGGAATTCTGTGAACTGTAGTTTTTGTGACTCGTTTAGCCTTCTCTGTCAGAGAGCTCTGGGACCACAATAAACTACAGCTCCCAAAATTCCCTAGCACTGAGCCAGGGCAGTTAAATTGGTTTCAAAGTGGGTTATTTCTGCAGTGTGTTTTGAACCTGAATCTTCATCACTGATTATTTTTACCAGCTGTTTTAACCAGAATGATTGTGAATAGCTGGTCCCTTATGAGGCACTGGATTGCAGAGAGACTTCTCAGCAAATAGTATCAGATCTTGTAGCCCTCTTCTTTCTCTCTTTCACCAAAGGAAGCATAGGGGCTTTCTAGATTGGCAGGAAAGTGTGACATGAAGTTGCCTTTTCCTTAACACTTAGCAGCTGCACCACAGCCTTTAGATGGAGCTGCGCTGTTCCACAATTTTTAAAAAAGAAGCTGGGAAAACCAGCACCTTTTTAAAGGCGCTTCTTCTCCCCTAAAACACAAAAAAAGCGTTTTCATGGCACACTTTCCCTTTTTCTCATCTAAAGGCTAGAGTTTCATGCAGCCATGAACACACTTCTTTTTGCCAATCTAGAAAGCCCCATGGTTTCTAGACATAAAAAAAGGATTTTCAACTGTAATGCCTAAACTCTGGAACAGCTCCTTCCTAGGTTAAACAAGAGTAATCTATAACTTCTTTAAAATAAGATTCTTATCAATACGTTTCTGTCCAAGCAGTCTGCTACTTCAGATAGTTTCATGATGTTGCTTTTACTGCTTTTTGTTTGTCTGTTTATTTTGCAATTTCTGGAGTAATGTATGTATTTGTAAGCCTCCAGAAGTTAAGATTTTGTCATAGAAAGGTGAGATACAAATGACTTAATTTGACCTACTCACCAAATAATAAGATGTCACTACATACTGATTACAACCTTATCTGGACAGAGATAGCCTACTGCTCTTTGACTAAATGACAAGTTGTTCACTATTTTGTAACTACACATTTCTTTCATTACAATGGGGTAATGAATATATGTGGGGTGGCCTTCATAAGCTTCAGATAGTCCTAATTAGTATAATAGTTCATTAACAGTAACTAAAAGACAGAATCACATTACACAATGATTTGTGTCATTAACTGGCTTATACTCTGTTTTCAAGCCAAGGGCCAGTATTTTTAACAGGTATATGTTCAGGAATTCTTTAATATTAACCCTATATTGTCAGATGAAACCTATTATCTGATATACATTTATGTAAGTGGAGAATGACCTAACAAAATGTTTCTTTCTTTACACAACTGTCTGTATCTAGTTCAGCAAATCTGACTATTTAATGCCAAATGTTGTGTGGCTGTTTGCTCACAGCCAAAATCTAAAGATCCTCTTTCAGCATGACTTCATTTCTTCCTGCAGGATTCCTGGCCATTGATTCCTTGTTCAGTTGTATCTCCCTACTATTTAATATATACATGAAACTGACAGGACAAGTTGTCTGGAGTTTATGAGTCTTGGGCTACCAGTATGCTGAAGACATTCAGTTCTAGTTCTCCTTTTCACATAAATCCCATGAAGCTGCTTCAAATCTAAGCCAGTGTCTGTCTGTTTAAAAGATTGGATGTGATCCAACAAACTGAAACTTAATCCAAAGAAAGCAGAAGTGCTTTTTGTCTGCTGAAAGGCAAATCAGGGTATAGGGACTCAACCTGTGCTGGATGGCACAAGTTTGTAGTCTGGGTGCAGTCCTGCACTCCAATGTGAATGTGGATGCTTAGGGTTCTGCAGTGGCCAGAGTGCTTTTACACACTTTAAGCCAGTTTTGCAATGGTACACTTTCCTGGAGATGTCTGATCTGGCCATGGTGACATGCCTTAGTTAAAGCCTGTTTGGATTACTGCAACACACTCTACATGGTGCTTGACTTTGCAAAGTGCTCAGTTGGCCCAACGGGATATATGCAGACTGCTGATCAGGGTTGGCTAAAGAAAGCATATGACTGTATTACTACAAGAGCTCCAACTACTACTTGTCTGTGGGCACAATTCGAAGTGCTGATTATTACCTGTAATGTCCTTTATGGCTTGAGTCCAGATTGTCTGAAGGACCATATCCACCCATACATAAATGCCTCAGTTTCAGTCCTTGAAGGGTGGGTTTCTCTCAGACCTGCTACACTCACAGGCACCTCTGGTGGGGACATGGGAGACAGGCTTCTTCATAGTTGCTCCAAGCCTCTGGAACTCCCTTCCACAGGAAGGCTGGCTGACAACATCCTTGTAGTCCTTCGACAGCAGATAAAGATGTTTTCATTTCTTTGGGAACTGACTGTTTATAAGGAAAAGGCTTTTAATGGCATGCTGTATTCTTTTGATGTCTTGCCTTTTTCTTAAGTATGTTTCTAAATTTTTGTTAACTCTACAGCTAATCAAATTTTAACAATAACTTTCTGTATATTTTTTATCAATATGTGTTTTTTCTGTACAGTATTACCTTTCATTTATGTAAGCCACCTTGAATACAAGTTGTGGGGAATGAGCAAGATATAAATTAAATTATAATACAGACTCTTTGGGGCTGTACAGACCGCTCAAAAGGGGCAGTCTGAAGGCGCCCAGGGAAGCACCGTGATGGGGCCAGGGCTACCTTACCAGAAGCCCCAGAGGCCCCATTCCGACGCTTCTCCAGGCCACAGAGAAGCAGCAAACAGCCTCTTCTCCGTGGCCTGAAAGCGGGGTGCAGTGGGCGCTCGGTCCTGAGGGGAGAAAGGCCCCTTTCCTCTTGGGGTCCTTTGTGCGGCCGTGTAAAGGCTGAGCCAAGGACCAGCGCCAAAAAAGGAGCTCTACAATTCCTTCTCACAATTGCTTCTAACTAATTTGCTTCTAACTAGTACCTACTATTATTATAGTTATTTGTCTATTTTAACCAAAGCCAACCACCATCTCTTTAAGGCTTAATTAAAATTATAGACCTTCCTTACAGTCTTACAGCAATCTCAAACAAATAATTATCTTTTAACAGATGCTGAAAACTCTAGGGGATCTTTAGGTACAAATCCATAATCTAGTAGCATGTTAGAAACCTTAGTACTTTTAACATAAGAAAGTATCACCAAATAGCAGAAATTATCTACAATGCAGAGGCAGAATTTATTGACAACAGTTTATCTAGGAAGAAATCAGACACACTTCCAAGGAATAAGAAGCTTATGTCTATCCAACCTATTTTTCTTGGAATACTATTCTATATTCAGTAGATGTTTTGGGTTTTAGCTGTGAACAATTAAAACTAGAAACTGTAAATTATTCAAAACTGAGGATCAACATTGTTACTGGCCATAATAACAGTACATTACAAGATATACAAGCTCCTAGTACATTTCTAGGCCCAAATTAAAATGCTGACCTTAACCTGTTAAACATAGATGGGAAGACTACTAGTATGGTAAATCTGTTTTGTCTTTAACAGAACCTTGAAATCCAACATATCATTATTACTGACAACTGGAAATAGCGCTTGATGCAGCAAGGGTTATATATCAAAATGATATTATTATCTATTTCTAGTTGCTTGTATCTGTTGTGTCATAAATAGAAATATTTTTTTAAAAGAATCCTGAGATATGCCAATCAGCCACAAGGCACAACATGCAGACAATGACAAGCAGACATATGCCAAGAACAAAAGAATAGAGTATCTCTGAGCACATACCTATGCCACAAATTTAAAGTAATAATTAAAAGGAAGCTCACAAACAACCTCTTTTGGGGAGACTGCAAGGCATGCAATTTTTGCTTGGTGCTATTGTTGGGCAAATGGGAGTTGTTTACCTTTGCTTCTCTATCAGTGGATCCAGACGTACCTTCCATTCACCACTGCTACAAATTCCTTAAATAAGATATGTTAACATTATTTGGTCATCTCAATCCATCTATCCATACTCTAACCTTCTCCAACAATGTGCTGCTTTATCTGACCTTGCAAAAAAAATGAAGCAAAGTGAACACTAAAAAGATGACTTTCAGGAAGGCTACAAAATAGCTTTTTCAAATCCCTGCCTGGCACTCCCTTTGTAGTCTTTTAAGCCCCAGATGAATGTCTTTTTGCTCATAGGCGCCTTTTAAACAAACTTTAAGCAAAATTTTTCAGTGATGTTTTTGATCTGAGCAGCTAACTACTTTGTCCTTGCTAGAAGGAATGTTATTCTGTCTTTCCTGCTTACTGTTTTGAATAATTTAAATTATTATTTTTTAACATAGCATTAGTCTTACCTTGTCCACCATATGCTACTCAGTGTATATTTAATGATGGACAACCACATATATTTAATAAATAAAGAATGCTGAAAATAATATTTTTCAAAGAGGAGAATATGAATGAAAGTCACATAAATATATGTTTTATCACATGGCTCATTAATTGTTTAACAAAATAAATAATTTTAACAAAATAAAATTGGTGAAATTTGGTAAAAGCAAACATTATTGTGAAAAGCTGTGTATCATATTTTCCCTGGAGGGGATAAAGGAAGGGGAAATGACAACACAAAGTTTCATGTAAATTCATCTAATAACTCATGTTACAGAAACTATGGTTTCTTGTACAGTAATAGCTAAATTGGTAATGGTAAAAGATGTAAAAGATGGAGCTATGCATAATTACTGCCACTTCCTCCAAATAGCTTACCCACTGGCTATAAAGAAAATACTCCCTCACCATTTGTTCAAAGTAGAATACAAGAACAGAAAGGCTACTCTATTTGAAAATCTCTGAGATTTCTCTTTTAAAGTATTCCTTATAATGTAACTATTCATTGCCTGCATTTACATACCTAAAAATTATTAGCTATACATCAGTCATCCTGATCCAAAATACCTTATGTCGGAGCATCCAAAGAGCAACACAGAGCTCCACTCTCTAAAATAACTTGCTCTGTCACTACAACAAACAAAGAAGTCTCAATACACAGACTTTGATATAAGCTGAAGTGAGCAGAGGCAAATACTGCAAATCCATACATTCCTAAATACTGTAAATGCATTACCTTTTCTATTTAGTGGAAGAAAAAAATCAGATACGTAATGTGAAATTACTGGCCTGGAACTGTGGTTCTTAGAGTGGTCATCTGTGCACTTACAGAAATAGGTCTTGTGCCTCAGCAGAAAAGTGCATTTGGAATTCTCTATAGAGCTGAGTAACTTTGGTAAAAACCCTAGCCCTCTCCTCCATGCTGCACATGCTCTAAGCCACCAAAATTACTTTCCCTTCAATTCCATAGTTTACCAAAAGGGAATAATTCCTGTACTTGCAAGCAGGAAAAATTGAGGGTACTGTGAGTGCACAGATCACCACTTCAAAAACCACAGCTATAAGTTCAGATTCCCTTATGTGAGGGATCTGTTCTGGACCCCCCCCCGGCCCCTTTCATAAGGGAAATACTGCGTATGCTCGAGCCCCATTGAAAACAATGGGGCTCGTGCTCGCAGCATGGTGCATGCGTCATGGGCACGCATGCCAATGTCTCTTCCGTGCACGGTTTTCCTCTTCATACTAGTGATCCCTGCAAGAGATATGAAAACTCACACAGGAGTGCTTCCAACAGAAAAAAAGATTAGTGGGATGTCTGAAAGGACACATTAGTCCAAAGAGTCCCAAGCCAGATGAAACACATTCAACGTTAAGATCTGGGCAGTACTACAAGCTGGTGGTCTATCTTCATCCTTTACTGCCAAGTTCTCAGTGCCAAGGTTTCCTACAGTCAGCATAGAAGCAGCTGTCACCAGAGGAGTTTCTGATAAAGGAAAGTCATGACACTTCTTATCCTTTAGCATTTACCTTTATATTTCTTCTTTGTATTCTTTTCTTTGAAATCTGAGTTCCTCTTTTTCAACATGAAGATGGAACAGGAAGAGAGAGATTATCCTGGAGACAGCTAGCTGTAGCATTCAATGCCAAGTAAGCCACAAGCACTACATGGACAGAAGGTATACAGTACTCTCCTGTGGGGCAGTGACTAGAGCAGTGATGGAAAAGGCCAATGCCACTAATTAAGTCATCAGTAGCAAAGAGGATACCAATAATGAGATCTCTGGTAATCAAGTGGATTCTTGGACCAAGACTGTGCTAAAGAAGTAATTCTTGTAGCCCAATTTGTTCTCGGCTGCATGATCAGCAGTCCCTCAGAATAAAGCTATAGCAGTTCTAACAAGCCGAATTATTTGTTCCCCTCCCAAACAATGTACACAAAAGGAATGTCCACTACAGGGAAATACAGTTGCCCCTCTACATTCGTGAACTTGGCATTTGTGAATTTGGATATGCGTGATGTCTCCCCTGATCTCTCCCATGCCTGGAACAGCTGATGCAGGCATTGGAGGGGACAGGAGAGACCCACACTGGCCCATCTCCCTCCCTTCCAATGCCTGGAACAGCTGATCCAGGCATCAGAGGGGACAGGAGAGAGCTCCTCTCCCTGCCCAGCTGAGCTAGTTACAGGTGGCAGGGAGAGTGAAGAGAGACAAGAATGTGTTCTCCTCTCCTACCCCACCCTGCCTCTCTGTAACTGGGGGGGGGGGAGAGGGGGGAAGGGTTATTCACAAAATTTTCAAATTCGCAAGGGTCCTTCGTTCCCTGACCCCTGCAAATACAGAGGGACAACTGTATATTCCATCCACAAATACAACAGAGTTTAAAGAAGGCCTTAGATGCTATTAAAAAAACAAAACAAAGAATATAAGTGGGCCAAAACTGATGAGGAATAGGAATAGTCAGATGAAGAAAAAAGGAAATACAATATTAAAAATAAAGAAATGTTAAAAAGGAATCTGATATAAAGGAAAAGCTGGCACTGAGGAAAATTATTAAGTTGAACTATCTGCATAATGCTGCTTTTGCAAAGCACAAGGAAAATCTGAGTGGAGAGTAGTCGTGGTGGACTTGAACACCACAGTATTGTACTGTTCATCTCAATGTTTCCAGATTATTCTACACTTCTCTATTGTGAGCTAACACTTTGTAAGTTTGTGTTCCATTTCATTTTCAGCTGATCAAAACTTCCCTGAAGAAAATCTTGGATTTTACTGATTCTTTGAAAGCTTATTATTCATGCTGGGATGTCCTTGGACTTTTGAAATATTTCCTCATGTATGACACACATTCTAATTCAGCTTCTATTGTTGTGGCTTTTAAATACCTCCAAGCATTATGGAGAAACCTGACCTCTCTATTCTCCCTTTAACTTCTCCTTTATTTCTTCTTGTTGTTTGCTTATCTTTTGAATTCAAAACATGGTCTTAGTGGTTTCCTTTGTAGTTTGTTGTGAACACTGGTCATGCTTTGCACTAGTCCAGGAACTCATTTTCCACCATGCCTTAGATACCACTTAGAATTAGGTTCAGGATTACTTGTTTTCTGTCAGCTCTCTGAGCAATTGTTCTAAGGCACAGACATGTAGAGTATCTAGCAAATCTGTCTCTCTTTCATAACTCAAATATGCATTTATCCAGTCTCTGTGAGAGAAATCAATTAATCCATTGCTATATTACTTTCTCCTTCTAATGCTTCCTTGATCTCTTAATCCATTTTGATTTCCCCCCAACATTTTGCATGTGTTTATGACAGTATGTTTCTAGTCGTGCATTATTTTTTTTCTGCTTTGGTATTATCACACACAGTTTCTGCAATGCAGATCATTCTTCACAAGTTCATATTTACTGGACTCTTTTGGTCTCTTTGATAAGCAGTCCCAAGACATGCATCTGATTCCACTGATTGCTTGTATACTAGCAGGTTTCTATTATGTTTACTAAATATATGCTATTGTCCTGTTTCCTGTAAGGGGCTTTTCATGGTAGCGGGCAGAAGATCAAGATAGCACATTGAGTTAGAACTAGATTTAGGTCATTAAACAGAAGTAAAGAAAGTACACTTTCCTGACCCACCTCCCATATGCACAGACTAAATCTCTGCTTGATTTTCAGGTATCCTCTGCACTGAGCCTCACTCTATTCGGTAGGTCCCCCAAATATCTCTGTAGCATTGAGGGGCTGGAAGGCCTATGTAGGGGAGAGGAAGCTCTACCTATTTTCCCACAAACAAACAGTTATTACCATATAAACTAGACTATAAGTCAAGAAAATTATGCCCAAAAATTGACCCTAAAATCTGGGGTTGACTTATATATGGGTCAATACAGTCAGCATGGGTTGAGGGCAGTTAACAACAACAACAACAAACTGTAACATTGTTCATAAAGATCCTTTAAAAAGCAGCCCTGATGCCACACTTTCCGTGCCTCTGTAGTGACTACTGAAAGAGATGAGGCATCAGTGTGTGCATGTGTGTGTAGTGATTCCCTTCTCAGTCCAATCTCCAAACCTTTCCTTCTCCTCCTGCCTGCATTTCTCCATTTTCCCTCCACTTTCAAGCTGATTTTAAAACTTTTCCTTCTCCTCCTTCTTGCATTTCCCCATTTTCCCTCTACTTGCAGCCCAATCTTCAAATCTTTGCTTCTCCTTCTCCTCCTTCTTGCATTTCCTCTGACAACCAAGCTTTTCTATTCCCCCCTTTTCAACTTAATCTTAAAACCTTCTGTCTCCTAAATTCTACCCTCAACTTATCCAAGGGTGATATCAAAATCCATTATTTTGGCTCCAAAATCTTCCCTCGACTTATACATGAAGTTGACTTGTACATGAGAATATATGGTAGATACTGAATTTTGGGAGCGTTAAAACATGCAGTGGGGCTGTCAAAATCCATTTCTGCAACACCTGTGACACATACCCATTTTATGAACAATTAACTGTGGTCATGAGCTTCTGGGTGCCTTTCAGCAGGTCACTAAATCCATGGCTGGATGAGACAGAATTTAAGGTCATTTCATTAAGGTTCTGATCTAATATTTTATCCAATGGCACTACAATAGGTCTCCCAAATTCAAAGTATGACTACTACCATCAGGTAAATCTAATATGTAGGCTGGATAACAAATGGATATCTGCTGTCAGGTTTGTTTTTGGTAGATGTCTTCTCATTTTGGTTGTGTGAAGAGACATTATTTTTAAAAACTGCAGTAAAAACTGGAACTGCTGCTCTACAGAAAGGCAATTCAAAGAGTCAAGAAAGCTGTGTTGCTCTCCAGCATTACTTTTATCAGGATAAAACAACGTATTGCTGAACTTTAAAGCCTGATTGTTAGTGTGTGACTTTTTGCTGATTCTAATGCCCAACTATAAATTTTAGGAGAAAGATACTGATAACTCTTAGGAACTCTTTGCAGGGACAAAGGATCACTGCTGACAAATAAAAATAGCTCGAAACTATCACATTAAAAATGTAATGCATTTCAAGGCTATGGATTTCACATGAATAGAAAATGTAACTGCCTATTGAATATGAATAGAAAGTGTAACTCTGACATGTTGAATCACCTTTATGCAATCAATTGACTAGCATTTTAGTACTATATTTTACAAAATCAAAAAGCTTAAGTACTTCATGATAACCTTCATCCACTGGTCCAAACAATTTAAAGCTGTAAGAATAAAAGCATATAAAAGCTTATAAAGCACTACTAAGATCATAAAAATTAAGATAACCCAATAATGCAGAATATTCAAGCTTACACACATTCAATGTACAGAGACTGCTCTAATTCCCAGGGCCCAAAATTAGTGTCATCTTATTCAAGCGATACAGGCTCTTTTCCTACCACATAAACGTTTTCCTAATGGCCTCTGGGCCCTGCTTCACCTGGTCCATACAAAGAGTGGAGTGTTTGCTTTCCAGTACACATAAATGGTCTTTAAAAGAGAGAAAGAACAACAGGAAAATGCACTCACCATTGCCTAATAAGCTTGAAAAGGACTCAGGAAAGAAAGGGTGAAATTTGGGGGAGAGGGGTATTGTGTTTTCATGGAAAGTGTGAACATATGTGTTGCTATGGCACTGTGGAATGAGTGGGATGGTTGATGCCTAGATGGCTGTAGATGGGGAGGGGTTGCCGATTAGGAGCAGGGTGGGTCTCTGAGTATCACCAACTTTCTTTCTGAAAAAGGGGCATCTTGACAATTTCAAATATGTGGTTTGGTAGTTGGGGCTCACACAAACCTATGCCCTCCACTCTTTTTTTCTGGGAAAAATTATGTATTTTGCAACCAGCCACAGCCACAGCAGACTTCTTTAGTAGTTCCCATAGCAGCTGCTCACATTTTGAAGACTGTCAGTAGCCACCAAAAGGACTGGAAACCCCAATGTAATGTCAAGAAGAGTCACATGTTAGCAGTATACCGGTAATCACTTAACATTTTGCTGAGGAGTTCAGCCTCTCTTTCTAGCAAAACAAAATAATTTCCTTTTAATAACTCCCTCGAAAATTATAGCTAGACACTTAGAACAAAATGTACAGAAGCCTTAAAACAAAAATCTGCCACAGACTGAAATTAGGAAGGATCTCCTGGCTCTTGTGTTCTGATCCTCTTCTTTTTTTGATCATTTGGCAAGTTAAGAAAACGCAATCAAAAGCAAAGTTATACAATGATAAGCTTGAGTCAACTTTAAAGCTTTAATATTATGAACACTGTAACAAGTGCTCAAGGAATAGGGCCAAGAGAAAAGAGGTCAGTGATACCATGTGACAAGCCTGACTAGCAATTATACATGATATGTCAGTAGGACAACCATAGATCAAACTCATTCAAGAGTTTAACGTGCATTTCCCACACATCTCATTGCATCAGGCCCAGCGTGTGTGCAATTTTAAGAATCCTTACCTGCACTCATGACCTAGTGCTACTATATTTTTTCCAAAATTTCTTTCCTGCATTATCTTTATGCTTTCAAAGTTTTTAAATCTTATATAGGTTTAACAGGTTTCACATTAATGACAACATTTCTGCATGAGCTTAAATCCAGGGCCCCAGCAGAAAGATTTTCTAGCTATCATGACTAGGGAATTGCTACCAAGCATACATGAGAATGCACAGCTCATGTTATGCAAATCAGAAGATGGGTCTCCTCCTGCTCCAACTGTATTCTTAAAATGAGTTATCTGGTAATGTTCCCATTCCTTTTTTCACTTGTGAGCAGAACAGAGAGACCACAAGAAATCTGTGCAGTTTCTGATTGGCAACAGTGTACTTATATTATTGCAAAACAGCCAGTTTTCACTACCTGCTGAACTGAGAAGACTCCCCTCAGAACATGCCACTGAGGTATGTTAAACAATATAAAGATCATTTCAATTGTCTAGAAACAAAAGATCCTGCCATGAGGCCACTCAGCTATGTACCCCAATACTATCCATACCGATTAGCTCTCTAAGGTCCAAAACACATTGCAGAAATAACCCAGTCTGAGACCTCTTTAACTGCCCTGGCTCAATGCCAGGAAATCCTGGAAACTGTAGCTTTGTGAACTTTGTAGCTTTCTGTCTGAGAGCTCTGGTGCCACAATAAAGTACAATTCCCATGATTCCCTAGCACTTAGCCAAGGCAGTCAAAGCGGTCTCAAACTGGATAATTTTTGCAGTGTGTTTTGGACCTAAGATTTCTGGCAGGGATTTGCCAAGCCTGGAAGTGGAGGGAATAAAATGTGGGGCTTTATGTACATAAAGCAAACACGTTAAAAAAAACTAGGCTCAGACCCTTCTCCAAAATTTCCCTCCACTTGGAACCAGCTCCCAATGCTCACCAGGTTACAGAAGTGTATGATTCTTCACTCAGCAACATAAATTACTCTTATAGTTTACACTGTTCAATAGTTCAGCATTCATTTAGTAATAAACGCAACCAGATACAGACAGGAAACTCCAAAAACTTTATGCAATGATATACAGCTTCTAGCAGGTGCCTTTCACTCAGACATTCTATGGTTGGAGAATGAGTTTGGTGCTGACTCTGAAACATCCAAGTGAAGAGATTTCTTGCTGATTTTGTAAAGTAGCAGGAGGCATTGTGAATGTAACTGCTTCTGTGCTGTGAATCAGGAAGAGGATGGAAAAGGTCCATCTGAGAACAAGTCACAGCAAGAAAAAGGAGATGGGTCAGCAGCATGACCATATATATAACCAGGTGATGACTAAGTGTCTCTGGCACAGCAAGGGGAGTGACGGGAAATAAAGATCTCATCCTTGAAGTTCTGTCTCTAAAAGACCCTTGGGACCTGTGGCCAATATGGCTTGCCCAGCCACACTCAGGGAAGACTGATGCCGCATCTACACTGCAGAAACAATCCGATTTGACACTTTTAACTGTCTTGGCTCAATGCTATGGAATTCTGAGAATTGTAGTTTGTTGTGGCACCAGAGACACCAAACTACAATTCTACAAACTACATAGCACTGAGTCAAGGCAGTTTGGGAAAGGAATTAATCCATTTTTGACACCACTTTAATTGACCTGGCTCCATGCTATGGAATTCTGGGGAGTGTAGTTTTGTGAGATATTTAGCCTCCTCTGATAGAGAGCTGTGGCGCCACAACAAACTACAATTCCTAGAATGGCGGTTAAAGTGGTGTCAAACCTGATTATCTCTGCAGCATAGTTGTAGCAAAAGCAGTGTCAGAGCAGATTATTTCTGTAGTGTGGATGGAGCCGAAATGACATTTTTACTGGCCGAGCTTAAGAGTCTAGGCACCTGATGAGGTAGAATAGTTAAAAACAAGGATTTATGTTGATAGCTGTTCATTCTGCAGGCAGCAAAAAATACCAGCCTCGACTTTTTGACAAGCATTGACGCCACACAACCCCTCCCTCCATGCATTTAGTTCGCAACAAGCGCTCCCAGATTCGACAGGGCTGAGAGGCACACAGAGTCGCAGCTTCGGCTTTTTGGCGCAATCAAGAAAAAGCATGGGGCGAGGGCCCCAAAGACAACAACAACAAAACGCAGAGAGATCTTGTAGCACCTTTAAGACCAATTGAAAGAAATTGGCAGCATGAGCTTTTGTAGACTACAGTGTGCTTCCTCAGATGCATTTAGTGGAATGGAAACCAGGGACAGTGGAAACCAATGGCATATATATCTGAAATAAAGTGGTTGGCAGCATGAGCTTTCCTAGATTTAAGTCCACTAAATGCATCTGAGGAAGCAGACCTAAGCCTAAGAAACCTCAGTCAGGAACAGTGGAAACCAATGGCACATATATGGTTTTAATGGTTTATGATATTTTATTATAGTAGAGTTGTGGGGGGGAGGGAAGTAGTAGAATGCATTTTAACACATGTTGTCTTTTATACTTTATTTTATTTGATATTGTAAGCCGCCTCGATCCTGCAGGAGGCAGCATATAAGTAAAAAAAAATGTTATAATTATATGTCTGTCCCTGGCTTCCACTCCACTCAATGCATCTGAGGAAGTAGACTGTAGTCTACAAAAGCTCATGCTGCCAATTTCTTCATTTCAGTGAGTCTCAAAGGTGCTACAAGATATTAATGTATGTGTGTATATATTTATATATGTTATATTATATTATTATAAAGAATCTGAGGAAGTGGACAAAAGTCTGTGGAAGCTCATGCTGTCAACTTCTTTCTTCCAGCGAGTCTCAAAGGTGCTACAAGATCGTATATCATATATATATATATATATATTATTATTATTATTAAGCATCTGAGGAAGTAGATTTAAGTCTATGAAAGGTCATGCTGCCAACTTCTTTCTTCCAGTGAGTCTCAAAGGTGCTACATCTCTCTGTATATCATTTATTATTATTATTATTATTATTATTAAGCACCTGAGGAAGTAGACTAGTCTCAAAGGTGCTACAAGATCTCTCCGTATGTATATGTGTGTGTATTTTATTATTATTAATATTATTATAAAGCATCTGAGGAAGTAGACTTAAGTCTACGAAAGCTCATGCTGCCAATTTCTTTCTTCCAGTGAATCTCAAAAGTGCTACAACATCTCTCTGTACATCATATATATACATATATTATGATTATAAAGCATCTGAGGAAGTAGACTTAATTATATTATATTATTATAAAGCATCTGAGGAAGCGGAAGTCTGTGGAAGCTCACGCTGCCAACTTCTTTCTTCCAGTGAGTCTCAAAGGTGCTACAAGATTATATTAGATTAGATTAGATTATGTTGCATCTGAGGAAGTGGACTGAAGTCTAGGAAAGCTCATGCTGCCAATTTATTTCAGCGAGTCTCAAAAGGTGCTACAAGATCTCTCTATTATATTATATTGCATCTGAGGAAGTGGACTGAAGTCTACGAAAGCTCACGCCGCCAATTTCTTTCTTCCAGTGAGTCTCAAAGGTGCTACAGCATCTCTCTATATATCATATATTATGTATTATTTATTATTATTATAAAGCATCTGAGGAAGTAGACTTAAGTCTACGAAAGCTGATGCTGCCAACTTCTTTCCTTCCAGTGAGTTTCATTATATCATTACAAAGCACGAATTTACATTCACATGGGTCCAAATGCACCTGAGGAAGTGGACTTGGGAGTCCAAGGGGAAAATGCTGCCCATTTCTTTCTTCCAGGATCTTACTCTCTCTCTCCATATATATATATATAATATTATATTATTACAAAGCATGTGAGGAAGTAGGCTGGAAAGCTAATGGATGATGATGACTGATTCCCAGTAATTCCTGGATTGTATAACCAGGCTGGCACAGCGCATGCGCAGAGTGGGTTTTGTAAGATGCTGAGGATGTAGGGAATATTACAAACCCGGTTTGGGACCGCTTTGACTCTTTGTTTGGGTCAGTGGCTGTGGAATTCTGGGAGTTGGAGTTTGTTGTGGGGCCGTAAGGCCCCACAACAAACTCCAACTCCCAGAATTCCACAGCGAGCGAGTCAGACAAAGAGTTAAAGCGGTCCCAAACCGGGTTTATAACCTCCCCAGTGTGGACGCAGCCGAAGAAAGAAACAAAGCCTCACCTCCAGCGGTTGATGCCCACGTTGGAAGAGCCGGCGAACCAAGGGTCGAGGATGTAGACGCAGCGGACCGAGTCGGCCCCTTGGATCACCTCCTTCAGGGCCGGGTTGTCGTGGAGCCGGAGACCCTTCCGGAACCAGTGCACCGCGTTCACCCCCGGCATCGCAGACACAACAAGAAGAAGAACAACAACAGGAAACTCGTTCAGAGTGGAAAGAAACCGTCGGGGTCGAGGCTCATGATGAAGGAGAGCGGAGGAAGAAGGAGCAGCATCCTCCGTTGTGACCCCAACGCCGCCTTCCTTGTGACTGAGCGACTCTGCCACTTGGGCGCAGGATTCCAGCCCCCAAGCCACGCCCCCTCCGCCCCCATTGGCTCCTCGCGAACTACGTCACCGGCTGTGGGCGTGGCTTCCTCCTCACGTTTTTGAAATGTGTTCTTCGTCATCTCCCTCACTGTCATTCACTACTACTACTACTGAGGCCTAGTTTGTTGTGAGGGAGTCTTCCCAAGGCCTATATAGCCCTGTAGTAAATCAGTATATACAGAGGTCATGGAAGCATGTTGAGAGAGGCTTTATAATAATGTCACATAACATAACAATATAATATAACATAATATAATAATATAATACAATATGATATAATATAATATAGAGGTCTTGTAGCACCTTTTGAGACTCGCTGGAATAAATAAATTGGCAGCATGAGCTTTCCTTAGACTTCAGTCCACTTCCTCAGATGCAACATAATATAATATAATATAGAGAGAGATCTTGTAGCACCTTTTGAGACTCACTGGAATAAAGAAATTGGCAGCGTCCACTTCCTCAGATGCAACATAATATAATATAATATAATATAGAGAGAGGTCTTGTAGCACCTTTTGAGACTCACTGGAATAAAGAAATTGGCAGCATGAGCTTTCCTTAGACTTCAGTCCGCTTCCTCAGATGCAATATAATATGAGAGAGAGGTTTTGTAGCACCTTTTGAGACTCGCTGGAATAAAGAAATTGGCAGCAAGAGCTTTCCTAGACTTCACTTCCTCAGATGCTTTATAATAATATAATATATTATAATATATAGAGAGAGATCTGGTAGGACCTTTGAGACTAACTAAAAAGAAATAAATTGGCCTCATGAGCTTTCATAGACTACAGTCCACTTCCTCAGATGCTTTATTGTAATGTAATATAATATAGAGAGGGAACTTGCATCTTTGAGACTCACTGAAAGAAAGAAGTTGGTAGCATGAGCTTCCCTAGACTTGAGTCTACTTTCTCAGATGTTTTATAATAATATAATATAATGTATAGAAACATCTTGTAGCATCTTTGAGAATCACTAAATGAAAGTGGGCAGCATGAGCTTTCCTAGACTTAAGTCTACTTCCTCAGATGCTATATATAATATAATGTATATAGAGAGATCCTGTGGTACTTTTGAGACTCACTGAAAGAAAGAAGTTGGTAGCATGAGCTTTCCTAAGCTTCAGTCTACTTCCTCAGATGCATCTGAAGTGAAAGCAAGGCTCGGTTATCATCAATGGTGCAGTTGGAAGAAATTTATTTATTTATTTGATTTCTATCTCGCCTTTCTCCCCAAAGGGACCCAAGGCGGCTCACAACAATTTAAAAAACATATTGCAATAATTTATTTTAAAAAAGAAATTAAAACATCAGTTAAAAACAATATAAAATTACAAATGTTAAAACCACAATAAAATCATAATACCCATCCCATAACTACACATTAAAAGCCTGCCGTCGAAAGGCCAACAAGGAGTGCATACATTGCACACACATGTGCATACATGTGAACACACACACACACAAACACGTGTTGCTGTTGAGAGACAAATGTCTGCCCTCTTCCATGGGTTGGTAGCACTTAGTTTCCACCCTGGATTCATTTCTTAGCATCAGAAGTTGATGAAATCACAACCTTCTCCATTGCACTTTCATCCTTGTTATATTATTATAAAGCATCTGAGGAAGTAGACTGTAGTCTATGAAAGCTCATTTCTGCCAACCTCTTTATTTCTAGTTAGTCTCAAAGGTGCCACAACAACAAGACCTCTCTACATACTGAAAAGAAAGAAGTTGGCGGCACAAGCTTTCCTAGACTTCGATCTACTTCCTCAGATGCATCTGTAAAAAGCATCTGAGGAAGGAGACTTCTTCAGTTCTACTTCCTGAGACTTAAGCCTAAGGTTGCATCCACACTAGAGAAATAACCTGGTTTGGGACCGCTTTAAGTGTCTTGGCTGAAGGCTATGGAATTCTGGGAGTTGGAGTTTGTTGCGGGGCCCAGAACAAGGCTTTGACTCGATTGCTATGGAATTCTGGGGAGTTGGAGTATGTTGTGGGGCCCAGAACAAGGCTTTGACTCTTTGTTTGACTCGATTACTATGGAATTCTGGGAGTTGGAGTATGTTGTGGGGCCCAGAACAAGGCTTTGACTCTTTGTTTGACTCGATTGCTATGGAATTCTGGGAGTTGGAGTATGTTGTGGGGCCTAGAACAAGGCTTTGACTCTGACTCGATTACTATGGAATTCTGGGAGTTGGAGTATGTTGTGGGGCCCAGAGCCGAGCTCCGCTCCGCTCTGGGCCCACAACAAACTCCAACTCCCAGAATTCCATAGCCTTCAGCCAAGACACTTAAAGCGGTCCCAAACCGGGTTCTCTAGTGTGGTTTACAAATTGTTTAGCTGACTTGTTTGTGGAGTGAAGAGAAGATTGGCAGAATAAGGGGTTTCACAGGGGAATATAATAACAAGAATCATAATCTTTAAATAGTCAATAAATGAACAGTGGCCCTTTATGGGGATTGTTTACAAATGGAAAACTGAGGGAAGGGGAGGAGAACTACTAGGGCGGCGGTTGGACTGAGTGAGTCACGCCCCCTTCATTTTCTCCACCCCCGAGGGACCCGGATGAGCACGGGGCTTCAGTGGAGGTTTTTATTTTCACCAAGAGCGCGCGCTCGAGAACATATTACGAGGGAGTACGCATGCGCACTACAGGTTTGATTGACACTCGACGAGGAGAGAGAGAGAGCGCGTGAGCCAGAGTTGGGCAGCTCTGCCGCGCGAGCGCGCATGGGAAGAACGTGCGCAGTTTCAACGGCTTTTTTTTTTCCAGTGGACTAGCGAGGGGGAGTGACTGCGCATGCGTCCACCTGCGCGCGTGCCCGCGCTCGCTCACTATATGTGTCTGTCAGTCAGTCAGTGCCTCCAGTCGTGAGAGCTCTCTGTTATGTAACGGAAGTAACCGCGTGAGGCGGTGGCCCACTTTTCTGAGAGAAAACCCTCTGTGGGCGCCATCTCCTCGCCCTCCTGCAGTTAGAAGAAAACTATTCTTCCTCACACAAACACACACACAAAGCATAAATAATACTAAGTCTATTATTATATATAATAATATAAATAAATAAATCATATTATTATTATTATGTGTCGGTTTCATTATTATTATTATTATTTTCTTATATCCCGCCTTTCTCCCAACACAGGGACTCAAGGGCTGCATCCACACTGGAGAAATAACCCGGTTTGCCACCACTTTAACTGCCCTGGCTCAAGGCTATGGAATTCTGGGAGTTGGAGTTTGTTGTGGGGCCCAGAGCGGAGCAAAGCTTTGCTCCGCTCTGGGCCCCACAACAAACTCCAACTCCCAGAATTCCATAGCCTTGAGCCAGGGCAGTTAAAGCGGTGCCAAACCGGGTTATTTCTCTAGATTGAATGCAGCCTCAGTTTCAAATGTGCTACAAGATCTCCCTGTTATATTATTACAAAGCATGAATTTACATCATATTAGTCCAAATGCATCTGAGGAAGTAGACTTAAGTCTATGAAAGCTCACGCTGCCAATATCTTTCAGTTACTCTCCAAGGTGCTACAAGATCTCCCTGCATACTGATTCTACAGACTAACACAGCTATATCTTTAAACTCTACCACTTAAATTTGAGTGTCATTGTAGAGAAATCTGGGAGGGGGCTCTGTATAGCTATGACATTGCATGATAAAAGAGTGAAACATGAAGCAACCAGGGAATCCTTTCTTCACATAGGTACCAAACGCACCACAGAAATAATCCAGTTTGAGACTGCTTTAGCTGCCCTGACTCAATGCTAGGAAAATCTGGGAACTGTAATTTTATGTTAAACATTTAGCCTTCTCTGTCATAGAGCTCTGGTACCCCAATAAACTACAGTTCCCAGAATTCCCTAGCACTAAACCAAGGCAGTTAAAGCCATCTCAAAATGGATTATTTCCACGGTGTGTTTGGGACCTTAGACTGCAATTTTATATTGTTATATAAAATTATTATTATTATTAAATTATTATTATTATTAATTATTATTATTATTATTATTATTATATCCATGTACTAGGAGAAGGTGCCTTTGAAATCAATGTGCCTTACTTCAGGGTAAACATATATGATCAATGGGTGATCAGATTAAAAGGAAGCAGCAACTTGTACAAGCAGTTCTGGACTGTTGTTGTACTATATAAAATCAAGATAGCTACCTTGGAATAAAATATTTTTTTTAAAAAAACTATCCTTTGACACTAGGCTTTTATAGGTATACTTCAGAGCCACCCCTAATATATACATTTATTTAAAATAGGTTCCATGCTAGTCTTAAAATAAAAATATCTTCCTTTTTAACAGGTTGCAACACCAGCAGTAAATTTGCCTTTTATAGCATTCAGATTTAATTAATCTCTGTCCTTTGGGAGTTTTACTCCTGTACACAACGTTTACATTCTAAAATGTAAATATGAAATAAAGATAGCCAGACCCGGTTGTCTCACAGTGCAAACATCATGAAGCATTTTAATCACAAGAGCAGCACTGTAATACTTTGATTTGAATTTTTAAATTATGGTTTAGAATTACTTTTTTGGTATTATTGTTTTTTAAATGGGTCTTCTGAGTACTTAAACTCTAACACATATATCACGCTTTCATAAATGTCCTGGTCTTTAAGATGCCACAAGACTGAATCTGTGAGTGTGAATTTGTTCGTTCTGCAGCAGACTAACTAACCTCTGGAAGTTATTTCTGGCTCTGATGCTATTTATTTATTTTCTCCATTTGTACCTAGCACTGCAAATATATTTTTTCTGGTAAACTATATTGATTTGCAGCCAGTATCTGGTGATATTATTTCTCTCCACACAATAAAAACCTCACCACCTAATTTCTGCAGTTTGCTTGTAAAAGGACAGGAGGAAGCCAAGGTTGTTGTTTTTTTTTTTTCAGATTAATTGGCAACCCTGTATTTTCCTCCAATGAGATTAGACAATATTTTAGCCTTGCAGCAAACATATGAAATAGGTTAGTGCTGGAAAAGATCAGGACAGAATTGCGCTTCCTATATCAGCAATACAATTTAAGGAGGGTAACATGCTATCACTTGAGAGTTATATTTTCCATTGATCTTCACACCTTTGGGCTGTTTTGATATAATATTTCCAGATAACAAGGAAAACACAAATGGGTATGCACTAAATTAGTTTTAGCAACACAGAATTAGGCCAGTGTGGTGCAGTGGTTTGAGTGTTGGACTACGACTCTGAAGACCAGGGTTCAGTTCCCAACTCAGTCAGAAAACCCACTGGCTGTTCTTGGGCAAGTCACATCTCTCAGCCTCTGGGGAAAACAATGGCAAACCTCCTCTGGATAAATTTTGCCAAGAAAACCCCATGATACGTTTGCCTTAGGGTCACTGTAAATCAGAAACTACTTGAAGGCACACAGCACACACAAACACATATTCTGTCATTGAGAAAAAGGAATATGCAGCCTAGTTGTGGGAGAAACCAGATCCTTTGACCCTCCAGATGCTTTGCTCTTCAGTGGCCAAAAGCCCAATCCAGCATGGATATTAGTAAGGGCAATGGATTATGGGGAGTTTTAGTACAAAACATCTGAAGGGATATCCTGCTCTAGAGATATCTAGATGATTGTGCCTGAAACACTTAGCAGGCTGACAGTCGTTATGAGCATCTTAATAGGCCACAGAACTTACACAATATTCAAAGCACTATTTGATCTACAGCTCCCAAAGTATAGCTGCCTCAGGCATAGGAAAATAATTTCTCCCTGAACTGGAAAGAGAGAGAAGTGGAGCAGATGGCTGATCGTTGGCTGAAAAAAGGATTTATTCAAGCTCATATGAAGCCATGATTACTGTCTGCTGAGATTTCTGTTTGTGTTGGTCAGTCTCCCTGACCCCCATCCACTACATTCTTACCATTGCTACCTGCCTGTACAACTACAAAGCACAGTTACAGTTTTCTTACCTTTACTGTTTCTCATGTGGTTAAATATTTTACACATGCATTCTCTAAATATAGGCATCCAAAATGCATTTTCATGTGAAGTAATTTGAAAGTCCCTTGTGGTGTGCATCAGTTCATTTGTGTACAGCATCTTTAGGCCAGTGTCTACCCAACTAGTGGCAGAGATGCTTCCTTCCTCATTCAATATGTGGATTTCCATCATGTAATAGCCTACTTGGGGGTTGTCATGTTTTCATTTTGTCTCTGCAAAACTGTGTCATACTGAGATATAGCACAATTTTTAAATAAGCACAATCTGACAACTAGATTACATTTTATTGGTGCATTTATCTGAAACATACCTTGTGCTTTTCTCTCTGTCTTAAAAAACTCGATAGTGAGGCAACAATGATGTTCAAATATAATGAAATAACATAAGCAGCATTAAATAGACCTGTATAAGGATGCCAGGAGGGGCCCATAGCCCTCTTCCTGTCTTGTTTACACTATCACCATCCAGTGAACAACCTCATTAAATAGGAGAAAGTTAAGGAATCAGGATAACACAGAAATAACTTCTCCAAAGACTGAGGTCATACATGAAATTGAGTGCTGGACTGAATAGATAACTGACTTTTTCTTGCTTCTAAGGAAAGGTTGATGATAACAGGAAGTACCTGCTGTGACAAAGAACATTAGACAGTGCAAGGCTATTCAGTATTTTCATTCATTCATCTATTTTTCACCAGAATTCGACTGCACCTTGTCATCTCTAGGCACACAGAAAATAAATTGGTCAAAACAGCCATCGTGCTCTATTCCCATAGAATACAACTGAAAGCAAAATATTTGACACACACACATTTCCCAGATGACATTTACTTTAAGAATTTAATCTGTTTAACAGCTCAGTGCTATTGTGAACGCAGGTTTTTGATCTGAGAAGCTTCTGTACCAGTTCAGCAGTGAATCTGATCTATGTTTTGCTCTGAGCTCTTCAGAGTGTTGAATGCCTTTGAGGATGGGATTCAACTCCTTACATAATATCAAACCTGGAACAGATGCACTGTCCCACTGACATGGAAGCCCCCATCTCCGACTGGATGCATTGCCACAGGCTCAGTGTTAGGCTTATGATAATATGTGAAGGGATTTTTGTATTATGATAGTGGATTATATGTTTTGACAGAATGGACCACTTGCCTGCTTTTGTAAGGCTATCTTGGAATATATATTGAATAACATCTATTTGGGAGCCTTGTCTGGGCTGTTGCAAGAGGCTGTAGAGGGTAAACAGCTTGCATTTCAGAGTGCTAGGTTGGCTTGGGTTTTATGGGACGTAAATCCTGTCTGATCTTGGAAGCTAAGCAGAGACAGCCCTGGTTAGTGCTTGAATGGGAGACTGAGAATGAATTCCAGATGCTGTAGGTTATATTTCAGTGGTAGGAACTGGCAAAACCATCTCTGAATATTCCTTGCCTAAGAAAATCCTATGAAATCCATGGGGTCACCATAAGTCAACAGAAAGCATATATACACACAAAAATGCTGCTAGGAATCTGGTACTACCTGTGTACTTTATTTTACATTCTCTTGAATCCCTGTGTAAAACCTGTTCATTTGTAGTTAAGTTTGTTGTTGTGTATTTTCAAGTTGTTTCCAATTCATGGCAACCCTAAGGTAAATTGGAAACAACTTGAAGATACACAACAACAAATTTAACTACATATGGACAGGCTTTACACAGGGATTCAAGAGGATATAAAATAAAGTACACAGGTAGCACCAGATTCCATCATGGGCTTTCTTGGCAAGATTTGTTCAGAGGAGGTTTGCTATTGCCTTCCTCTGAGGCTGAGAGAGTGTGATTTAACCAAGGTCACTCAGTGGGTTTCCATTGTTGAGCTGAGAATCGAGCCCTGGTCTCCAGACATTCAAACCATTACACCATGCTGGCTCTTTGTAATTAAACAGATTGTTTGTTGCAAGGACATAAAAAAATCTTTATATGTCTCCTTTCCACAGGAAATTGATGCTGCAAAAATTTCCCTCTATTTTAAAGAGTTTGGGGAGAGGCGGAAACTACAGCTCTCCACACTTTCAGTTGGGTATTTTTGTACCAGGTCTCAGTACTTTTAAGACATACTTTGGAGTAAGTTCTATTGAATTAGTGAAGAGGACTTCTGTGAAGATATGTATAGGGTTGTACTCCGAGAAACTTGGGTAATGCATTTGTTTATCTTGTGAAAATGAGCAGAGGGTTATATATTTTTGTTAATTAAAGGATCTATTAGCATCTCTTCAGCTTTCTCTCAGATATATCTCCAAAATCCTCACAGATGTAAATCCAAAATGTTTTATGTATTCATTTAATTGCCATCTTTCTCCCAGAACAGTACCCAAAGCAGCTCATATACAATAATTTTTTTAAAAAAACTTATGGCAAGAATTTAAAAACAGTTAAAATAATCTAATTAAAGCAGTATAAAATTAGCATAAAAACATACAAAAAGAACTAAAACACACACCCATGTAAAATCATTTAGAAAAATGCCTAAGCAGAATGCATGCAAGTGAAGCAAAACTTGAAACCATTACAGAAACAGGACATATTGAGAAAGGCTACTGTATAGACACAATACAGAAACACAGAATGGTTCCCCATTGGCAAGGGAATCCGGCAAAGGTTGCATGTTATCACTCTATCTATCCTATTTATACACTGAACATATCATAAAGAGAACAGGCTTAGACTCCAAAGATGGAGGTGTGAAAAGTGGGGGAAGGAACCTTAACAGCTTAGGTTATGCAGATGATATCATATTATTACAATTTAGAATGGATACTGAGGAAAGTTAAGGAAGAAAGTACAAAATCAGGTTTACAGTTGAATATTAAGAAAACAAAAATAATCTCAAATGCATTGATTTTCTTCTCATCCGCTTTCTTCAGTGTCCAGCTTTCACATCTGTATATGGTGATGGGGAATACAATGGCTTGTAGATTCTAACTTTAGTGCTGTGTTGTATATCTTTACTCTGAATATCTTTCCTAGTTCTCTCATAGCTGCCTTCCCCATTCCTAATCTTCTTCTGATTTCTTGACTGCAGTCTCTGTTCTGATCAATATTTTATCATAGGTATGGGAACTCTTTTAGTATTTTGATTTCCTCATTGTCTAGGTTGAATATTTAGCTCTTCTGTGGTAGTTATTTTTGTTTTCTTTATGTTCAACAGTAACCCTGTTTTGCACTTACTTCCTTGACCTTTCTTAGTAGTGTTCCAAATCTGTGATGTTTTCTGCTATTAATATGGTGTTGTCTGTATATCTGTTGATTTTCCTTCCTCCTGTCTTCACTCATCTTCTGTGTTCAAGCCTGCTTTTCTAATAACATCATAAATACTAGTTTACAACATCATAAATACTGAAAAAGATGTCAGTCAACTTGCCAGGTACATAGACTGAACTGAGGAAGCCAGAGTCTGCAAGATCTAAGCAGGGCTGTTAATAAGAGGGTCTCTTGGAAGTCTCCCTTACATAGGGTGACTGTAAGTCAAATTCAATATGAAAACAAACCACAACAACAAAAATGAAGTAGTAGCAGCAACTGCCCCATAACAAAGGAAAATTCTCCCAAGAAAAAAAGAAAATTCCCCCAAGAAAAAATGTTTATGTTAAAATCCAGTATTTCATGAACATAAGTGGAAGAAATACAACAGAAAGGAGGAAGTGGATAGGAATTACTGTAATATCCGATTCTCAATTTTGCATTAATTCTATTAAAGTTGGAATAAGCAAGGAACATCATGTTGGAAGTGGTCACAAATTTTTTTTTTTATTTTGAAAAACCTTTTAGTAATAGGCACAATTGGGTATGCAACTATCAATTTAGAAGCAAATTTTAGACATGACTGACCAACAGCAGACAAATAACTCTTGAACGTGTACATTTGTACCAAGCAACTATGTTAAGGTGTTCCTCTAACAGAACATGATGCCATTATGATAATGAAAGGAGAGAAAAAAAATCAAAGCACAACATGTCTTCAAAACCTGAGAGTACAACGAACCCTATAATTTGCTAATCATATGGTAGCTGTTATGACGTTATTGCAAGGTTGTGTCAAAGTTGCACATTTACTTTTAATTGCATGCTTCCACACTTTACTATGCTCCTGTTCTTTTTTAAGTGTACCCCCACTGCAGTTTGTAATTTTTATTAAACCAAACAATTTGCTTTTATAAAAATTAGAATTTATATTTGTTGTATTAGCACAATCATGTTATTGATTATATTTGGCCTAAACTTCCAAAAAACCCACAACTTTTTGCCTCCATTTTAAATTTGCAAGTTTTATATAAAAATGCAGGGTTTTGTATTCAGAAAGAAAACTCTTGTTATTTATTTTAGCTTAACCCAGGAGTGAGAATCAAGCAAATGGAATTAGATCATTATGGTTGGCCCTCAGTATCTGTGGACCTGCCATTCATGAATCCAAGCATCATTGGACGGCAAGCCCGCATTGTCCTCAATGACGGCACGTGCACACAGCTGCACTGCCATTAGGGACAGCCCCTTTGTCCCATGGCAAAGTGTGCATGCGGCTGCACCCCCATTAAGTTATGTTGTCCCCAATGGTGGCATGGATGTGTGCATGCATTGCCATTTGGAGGCAACATGGGCTTGAGTATCTGCAGATTTTGGGTATCTGCAGGGGAGACGGAATAGGTCCCCCACAGATACTGGGGCTGACTGCAATTGGTCCAAATGATACCACTGCTAACTCCAGCCTGCAATACTCCGGTCACAGCCTGTCAGCTGGCCTCTAATGGGCTGCATGAGACTGGAAATGCTGCTCTGCTAATAGGTGGTATCAGGTATAGATGTACCACCAATTGGCCTGAAATTATTCCACGGGTGTATCGGAATGTGTTTGCAGCATACTGAGTGCTGCCTTGTATTCCTAAGATCCCCTTCATTCTCCTGAGACCCACAAAAGGTTCAAGAACTACCCCAGCCTTGCAAGGGTGGATTATCAATGGTGCAATCATAGCAAGTGCTCCAAGGCCTTCAGTGGCTAGGGACTCCATGCTACTGCTAGTGTTCTGCATGTGTATGTATACACACAAATGTCTTATACTGTGTGATGCTGTAATGAGAAAAATGTAACTGAGGAGAAGGGGTACTATAGATATCTATTATGCTGCCTTCACCAGGCTTGGGATCATTTACTGCTCACCAAGGTATTTAAAAAAAAAAAAAAACAACTCTAGAACTTTAGTGGTTTTTTTCATGTTAAACAATTACTATGGTTCCAACTTGACTGCCATGACTGTCAAATTTGCTGTATTTTTGAGACTGAGCTCTAGTGCCACAATAAACTACAGTTCCCAGGGTTCCCTAGCACTGAGCCAGGCAGGTAAAGCAGGGCAGGCTTGCTTTTTGGGCATGAATTCCTTTTTAAAAGTCCTACATAGGGGACATATGCTTAGGGACTGTATTGTGGTGACCTCAAGTAGGGTTTTTAAGGCAGATAGTAAAGATTGTCATGGTTATAATGTTAGGGACAATCTTCATAACTCATATTATTAGCCAAGTATTCGGTGAAAATGCCCTTAGGATGGATGCACAGCAAGCCAACAACAGATGATTCAGCAGGATCAAATCTGTAACAGGCACAAAATCTATTAATAGGAAACATTTCCTACTTACACAGAACAGAGGCTTAAGATTACATTTTGTTGAGCTTCAAATGTTGTATGTGTATGAACGAAAATAAAAATGGAGTTTTAAAATTAATCATTATTGTTTGCTAAAATAAATTATTTTGACAATTCTTGTTGCTAACTGCCTTTAGTTAAATTCAACTCATGGTGACTCTGTGGATGAGACATCTCCCAGATGTTCTGTCCTCAACCATTCTGCATCGTTCCTTCACAGCTATGGCCTCCTTGACTGAGTCTTTTTTCTCCTACCCTTACCTTTCCAAGATTGGCAGGAAATTGTGACATGAAGTTGCCTTTTCCTTAATGCTTAGCAGCTGCTGCACCACAGCCTTTAGATGGAGTTGTGCTGTTCTGCAGTTTTTAAAAAAGAAGCTGGGAAAACTTTTTAAAGGCGCTTCTCCTCCCCTAAAATGCAAAAAAAAAAACAAAAACGTTTTCATGGCACACTTTCCCTTTTTCTCATCTAAAGGCTAGAGTTTCATGCAGCCATGAACACACTTCTTTTTGCCAATCTAGAAAGCCCGATTATTGTCTTTTTTTAGTGAGTCATGGCTTCTCATAATATAGCCAAGTTATGACAGTCTCAGTTTGGTCATCATAGCTTTTAGGGAGAGCTTAGACTTGATCTGTTCCAATACCCATTTGTTTGTCTTCTTGTCCACCCCAGTCTCCTTAGCACTCTTCTCTATCACCACATCTCCAATGAGTTGATTTTTTTTCTGTTAGCTTTGGCTTTCTTTACTGTCCAGCTCTCATATCTGTACATGGTGATGGGGAATACTATAGATTGGATTATCCTTAAGTGCTTAGTGTTGTATCTTTGCTTTTTATGATCTTGTCTAGTTTGACAGTAATCTCTTATAAATGCTTCTCAGCTTTAGTCTAAGAAACCCACGCTCCATCTTCCCTGTTGGAGATTAAATTAATAGAATCACTCTGCTTCAGCAGATAGCAGAATGAGAAGCAATATGCGGTTTTTAATGTGCCCAAAATCTTCTTCCCACTGACTGAACACACAGGTTGTTACTTCCTTCATATTCCATCTGACTTAACAGAATTCTTCCCACCCCACTACCCATGAAAGAAATCTTTAATGACCTAAATATAAATCTTTATTGCATTCTATCCCCTTTTTAAAGTAGTGTTTTCAACAGAAGATAGTCTCCCTGTCTCCCTGGGATTTATCCCCCCCCCTCAGATTACTCTATAAAGGACTGCACTCAGAAGACTAACAGGTTTTGTTTGGAATTCAGAGAATTCAGGTTTTGTTTGACGTAAGCATTCATGGAATCCAACCCACTTCATTAGATGCATATCGAGAAAGTGCTGTGTAACCAATAACAGACAAGAGGAACACATCTGACATAAAAGCCACTAATGTTTTAGAATTTGTTGTCAGTTCACAAGCAAGGCAAGCTGCAAGAGGGCCTGATACAATCTTATTATTTCACAAGGATCTTTTTGTTTTAACTAACTGATGGGACTGATTTCCCCTGCAAAACTAGTTCGTGAAACGATATTGGGAAGGAGTGGAACTTTGTGTGTGGGAAAGCCATGATTGATCTCTTTCAAATACACAAAGAAAAAAAATCTGTGCACAAAATAATTGTTTCAAACACTGAAACATTAAATCTAGCTTTGGTAAAGGAAGCGTTTTCCCTAGTTTTTATGCAGCACTGGGTTCATCCAGATGGCTCATTTGTGCTGCTTTTGTGTTGCTTCTTGTGGCTTCCTGGTCAAAACACAGTCTTGTCTTTTTCTTTTTTACAAAAAGCCTTAAGTAGAAAGGCAGCACTTTTTGGTTTATTTGTGCATATCGTGCTTGTGATATAAACTGTGACATTAGATGGGAATGTATCTCACACCCTTGTTTCCCTCCCAGATATATTTTCAAATGTGTTGCAGTGCTCACGCAATCTCTGTTTTTCTCCCTGTGCTTCTTTAAAAAATTTTTTTAAATCTCTCTAGAGATATAGTGTTAAGGTGGTAGATAGGCTACTACTGTGTTTGTTTCCACAAAGCAAGATCACCTCCATACTAAAGTGCATGTGGAGAGAGTTCTGCTCAAAGGAAACAAATATAGGAATAACATATGTACAGTTTATCACTTTATTTCTATACAAGATTTAACTAAATTTCTAGAGGTATAGTGCTAAACCATAAATATGTTACTTAATCTAAATATGCTATTTAATTATGTGATTGACCATAGATATGTTATTTAAATATATTCTATTTAAATCTCTAGAGCCTTAGAGTTCTTTCACACTAAATAATTATGGCACTATAATTCCACTTTGGGAGTGCCATGTTCACATCCTGTGGAAACCTGGAATTTGTAGTTTGATAAGGCACTAGAATTCTCTGGCACAAAATCTAAGGACTCTTCCTAAAAAGCAAATCTTAAAATTCCATAAGATGGAGCCATGGTACTTAAAATGTAATCATAGGCTGAAAACAGATGACAGTAAAGGGGTGGCTTGCAGCTGCCCCTTTGAGTGCCAGGTTGGGGCTGTGGCAACCGCACACCACAACCCCAACCCAGCAATTTCCTGGCACAAAAAGAAGTGGCAGAAAGCCACTCCTTTTTGTGCTGGGAAAAGGTGCCCTTGCTGCAGTGGCAGTGGTTTTTCTAAATGCCACGCCGCCAAAACACCACCACCATGTGGTTACTCAGGGTGGCTTCACGCTGTGTTCCCAGCATCTTGGGACCATGCGTCATGCATATGTCATGCTCCCAAGCTGCTGGAAGCCGGCTCATTTCTTTGCTGGTCTGTACTGGCCCATAGTACCATAAATGCCTACTAGGAAGGGCCATTAATACTAAAGCTATAAACTCTTGCGTTCAGAAAGAACAACCCCACCAACACCAATTAACCTGAATACAAGTGAAGGAAAGCTTCCAACAATGTTCCTCCCTTTCTTAATCTCACAAACTGAAATTGCAATTTCCAGATTGAAATGGCCTAGCATGTGGAGGTCAGGAGGAGCGTATGAGCCACAGTACTTCTCATTTCTGTGTATGGGTATGAGTGTGAAAGCTGGACAATGAAGAAAGGTAATTGGAAGTTTTGTGGACACAATGGACTGCCAAAAGGACAAACAAATGGGTCCAAGAGAAAATGAAACCTAAAAGGCTCACTAAAAGTGAAGACGATTAAACTGAAGTGATTGTGCTTTGGATGATATTGGAAAACTCATCTTCAAATATTGGATGACTCATTGGAAAGGACAGTAATGCTGGGCAAAGTAGAAGCCAGTAGGGAAAAAAGAAAGAAAGACCACATGACAGATTCATTCAAGGAACCCATGGCTTGGGGTTTGTACGGCTTGAGCAGGGCTGTTGGAGACCAAGATTCATGAAGATCTCTCATTCATAACTCAAAGCCAACCTGAGAACAAAAATAATAATGTGGGGAATCTGGAGCACAGGAGCCTACTGTTCTGTTGCTAAGGCTTTAGAGAGAGTTTGTAAAAATCCTTGTTAAATAAACCTTGTTTACTTTGTGCTGGGAGGGCAGTGTTTTTTCTGGGCTTTGGCGGCATCTAAATGCCAAACCGCCAAAATACAGCTACCATGTGGTTGCTTGGAGTGGCTTCATGCTGTATTCCCAGCATCTTGGGAGTGTGGGAGTGTTTACTGTCAAAGTTGTGCAGGTGTTTCTGGATTTCAATAGCCTCCCCGTGCATTTTGATCTGATAGTTGTTGAAATGGTCCAGAATTTCAGTGTTTTCAAATAGCCTTCTGTACTCTGGGTGTATAGATTTTCCCATGAATAAAAAGCGGTGCTATCATTCTTCTTTTTCACGGGATAACTGCGGGATATTTGCGACATTGCGCAACTTTGTGTGATAATCTTTGCCATGAATGCATGGCCATCACTCTGTGAGGGTCATACTGCTTATTTGGCAGTGTGAGGGCTTAGATGTCTGCCCCAAGTTACCTTTCCACTGTTTTCAATGGATTAAGGTAGTTGTTGATGTATCATAGAATCATAGAGTTGGAAGAGACCACAAGGGCCATCCAATTCAACCCCATTCTGCCATACAGGAACTCTAAATCAAAGCACCCCCCCCCCCCCGAGATGGCCATCCAGCCTCTGTTTAAAGACCTCCAAGGAAGGAGACTCCACTACACTCAGAAGGAAGTGAGTTCCACTGCCAATCAGCTCTTATTGTCAGGAAGTTCTTCCTAATGTTGAGGTGGAATCTCCTTTCCTGTAGTTTGAATCCATTACTTTGTGTCCAACAAGGAAATGGGTATCACACCATCAAATCTGTCACATGGGTTCTTGGTGTGACATTTGGGTTCCTGGGAGTCCAAAGCTTCCTGGACATATGAACCCTCCTAACATTGGGCTGTATTTTAGCTAACCCAATTTTCATACAGTCATAGAATCACAGACTTGGAAGAGACCACAAGGGCCACCCCCCATTCTGCCATGCAGGAACTCACAATCAAAGCACCCCTGACAAATGACCATCCAACCTCTGATTAAACACCTCCAAAGAAGGAGACCCCACTACTCTCCAAGGGAGTATGTTCCACTATCGAACAACTCTTACTGCCAGGAAGTTCCTCCAAATGTTCTGGTGGAATCTCTTTTTCTGTAGCTTGCATCCATTGTTCCTCGTCCTGTTCTCTGGAGCAGCAGAAAACAAGTTTGCTCCCTCCTCATTATGACATCCCTTCAAATGCTTAAACAGGGCTATCATATCACCTCTTAACCTTCTCTTCTCCAGGCTAAACACTCCCAACTCTCTAAGGTTTCCTGACTCTTCACTATTTCGGTGGCCCTCCTCTATTATTATTATTATTATTATTATTTCCTGCCCTTCTCCCAAAACTGGGACTCAGGGCAGCTTACAACATTAAAAAACACCATCCATACAAAAACAATACATTATTAAGCTTTATAAAAGTGCAGTCAATTTACACAGTGCTGTACAACATACAGAATCTGGAGTAACAAACACATGAGGCGAAGCACAAAAATCAGTGTGTACAGAGCCATTGTACTGTCCATTCTTCTCTATGGGTCTGAATCATGGGTCACCTATCGCCAACATCTACGACTCCTCGAACGCTTTCATCAGCACTGTCTACGCACAATCCTAAACATACACTGGACTGACTATGTGACGAATGTTGCTGTCCTTGAGCAAGCAGGGATCACCAGCATTGAGGCCATGCTACTGAAAACGCAGCTGTGTTGGACAGGACACGTTTCTAGGATGGAAAACCACCACCTCCCAAAAATAGTAGTCTATGGCGAACTCGCCACAGGTCAGCGTAAGAGGGGTGCCCCAAAGAAGAGATACAAGGACTCCCTGAAACAACATCTCATGCTTGGCCAAATTGATCACCAACAATGGTCTGCCCTGGCCTCACATCGGGAGGCATTGAGACGCACTATCCACAATGCTGCAGCCTCTTTTGAGAACCCACACCAAACGAGTCTCGAAGAGAAACGACAATGCAGAAAGAACCACAACCTGGAAACATCATCCAAGGAGACTTTCTGCTGTGCTTTCTTTAACCGGACTTGTCTATCTCAAATCGGCCTTTTTAGTCATCAACACGCTTGTAGAAAGCATGGGATGAGTCCTTCCTGAATCTTCGTTAGCGAAGAAAAGCCAGAGAGAGAGAGTACAACATACAACCAATTGAAAATGAATAAAGTAAAATAAACCTGCCAGTGGCATACATTCTAGGTAAAATAATTTAGAAGTCAATGCATATTAATACATATAAAATTCAAAGCAATAAAACATAGCAGTGTGTGTTCACGCTCCAGCTTGTCCACATCTTTTGGAATTGTGGAGCCCAGAACTGGGCACTAGGGGTTTCACAACCTCGTACTCCTGTATCATTTTTCAATGAATTTTTGTCTAAAAATAATAATTAATTCTTACCTGTCTTAAAAAAGGTCAGCCCCAAATTTAAAGGAATGGAATACACAATTTTTCCATAGAAACAACACAGTAGCCTATTTATCACATAACAAATATGTACTATTGTTCTATAAAAATTTACACTATACCTTAAAAAAACCAAAATTTTTTTTATTTCTTATTACTTAAGATGAACTATAGTTGCAGTTTGTCCTTGTCTTTGCAAACTTCATACAGTTCTTGCATTACTTTAATAGCTCTTTCTTCACACGGATTACTTCTTGCTATTTCTGTAACTGATAGCTCCTGTTTCCAGTGATTCGTCAATGTTTGCAGAGCTTTATTGTAAGGTGTCAGTACTGCAGACAAGTTTTCAAAATCACTTTCATTATATATTTGATCTGTGAACCAATGATCTGCCCACTCATACGGAATAAATCTACAAACTTTCTGCAAAGTAGGTCTTGTGATGGTATTAAAATAAATGCCAGGATAGCAAGAATTGCTCTTGAATTCCACTTGGCCTTACTGAGGTCTGGGATTTTGTGAAAGTTGATGAAAGGAAAATTACCTTTTCTTCGTAGAATTGGAAAACCTGTGTTACATGAAACAAAAAAGTTCATATTGTCTCTCTATCCTGAATATAGCTACGATTTTATCTGTACCATTAACAAACTGTGTTTTCCTTTCAACATACTTCTTCTATTAATGTATAATCTGTAAAATTATGAATAATTGAATATACTGTATATACTCATGTATAAGTCTAGAAATTTAGGTCAAAAAATTGACCCAAAAAACCTGAGTTGACTTATCCACAGGTCAATGTAAGTACTGTATCTTAACTCATATTTAAAAGAAGGAACCATCCCATGGTGAAAAACAAGAGTATAATCTGTCCTGGAAGCACTGACCCCCTTTGCTCTCTCATCCATCCAGTCTTAAGAATAAGCACAAAGAGTTATGTCTGATGGACTTTTGGAAGATAATTTGACATTGTTTTGCTTTGCTTCATCCTTGAGATCCTTTCCTACATGCCCCTAAATTTTACCCTCGACTTATCCACGGGTCATAGCAAAATCCATAATTTTGGCCTCAAAACTTGGCCTCGACTTATACATGAGGTTGACTTATAGTTGCGTATATATGGTAATTGCGTATATGGTATACTTGTATAGCCAGTTATGCAATATATACTGCACTACATAATATATACCTCGTGTGCACTAATACTGTAATATGAATTTTTGATTTGGGGGTTACCTTTAAAAAAAAATAGAATTAACACTTTTTGCTTGCTTTTAAGCAAAGGTTCACCGATTTATGATACAGGAAACATTTTTTTTTAAATTTCAACTTTCATATGCCTAGGGCACACTATTCCTGTGAGCAAAGCAGATTGGTTTCTTCCACTACAGCTCCCTCCCTCCTTGATCTCTCAAGTTGGTACAACCCAAAGAAGGAAAGGAGTCAGAAATCATGGCTGATTCCTCCATTGCTGCCACTGGGACTGTCTGCCCTGGAGACTAGGAAGGCAAGCTCCAACCAAGAGCAACTGGGCAGGGAAAGGCTTGAAGGAGGCACACAACCACCACCTTTGTGCTGCTAAGTCATCAGTGCCCCTTACTTGAGCTCTGTGTCTGTTTCCAGATACAGTATGTAAGTATACAGCATATCATTCCTTCCTTCTTTCTTTTTACCAGTGTGTGCCATGCATTCAGTTGGACCTAATGATTCTCCATTAAATAAAGCTTAAAGGACCCATTCGGCTTTGGGGCTCATTGTGGGCCAGTAGGATTCCCAAACTTTGGTCCTCCAGGAGTTTTGGACTTCAACTCCCAAGAGCCCCAGCCAGCTTGGCCAACAGTCAGGGTTTCTGGGAGCTGGAGTCCAAAAACAACAACAACAACAACATCTGGGGGAATCCAAAGTTTGGGAACCAACTCTGGACGTATAAATCAAAGTGTGTGCAACTCAAACAACAGCAATTTATTTTCCCAGTCATTGTGTTGTAGAAAACCAGAATTTTATTTTATAAAGAGCGTCCTGGAGATTTTGCTGCAGTTCATAGTTTATTTTGCTGCAGCTGTTCCCAGTAGGAAATTCATCCAAATTACTGGGACCCAGATTCCTGAAAGAATCAGCCCTTTATAGTTCCTTGAACAAAGAAAACTACAAATCACATTTTGTTGGTTACATATAAAATAAACATTTACGCCCCTGTATATTCATTGGATGTTCAAATATTTCACCTAACAGTTTGGTTTCACTATCCCAAAATATTTGGGTTAAAATCTTAAATTAGGAGCCATTTCCAAGTTATTTTACATTCCAGAAGAGGATTTGATATGATCTGAATTCCACCATCCTGGCAACCTTTGCTCTCCATATATATTTCAGTACTATTTGTTTACTCCTGAGCATAGCAACATTCTCAATTCTAACCAATCTACTTCAGTTGACCAGTATATAAATAACAAGTACAACAATAATTTATTTTTCGGTCATTGACCAGTATATAAATAATGAGTACAACAGCAATTTATTTTCCGGTCATTGACCAGCATACCAATAATGAGTACAATATTTAAAACAAGGAACAAGGTTAATCTCTGCTACCCAACATCAATTGTTATTAATATGTTTTTGTGGGGTTTTTAAGGCTATGTGGCCATGTTCTAGAAGAGTTTATTCCTGACATTTCGCCGGCATCCGTGGCAAAAATCTGTGAGAAATGCTGGCAAAACGTCAGGAATAAACTGTTCTAGAACATGGCCACATAGCCCAAAAAACCCACAAAAAACTACAGATGCTGGGCACGAAAGCCTTGTTATTAACCATTTGAAGATGTATAGTAGCAACATTTTGCTACTTTAATAGTACCAGTTTAGTTCTGACTATCCAAGAGATAGCGTAAATGAAAAACATTAGTGTGCCTTGGACCAAAATACACTGCAGAAACAATCCACTTTGAGACCGCTTTAATTGCCCTGGCTCAATGCTAGGGAATCCTAGGAATTGTAGTTTGTTGTGGCCCCAGAGCTCTGACAGAGAAGGCTCAGTGGCACACAAAACTACACTTCCCAGAACTCCCTAGCATTGAGCCAGGGCAGTTAAAGTGGTCACAAAGTGGATTATTTCTGCCGTGTGTTTTGGACCTTAGTTTAAAGGGAGGTAATCAGCTGGTGGCGAATGCTCTTTTAAAACTGACAGTACAGAAGTATATGAGCTGTTGTTTCTCTAGCACCAGCATCGCAAGGACAGAATTGGAATTCATAGGGAATTTCCCCATATTTACCCTCCAGTACTGCTATTGGGAGAACATTGAATCGAGCTAATGCAACTCACACACACACACACATCACTAATCTAATTAAGTCAAGAAGCTGTAATTACTTTTTTATTTACTTAGTTATTTACTTATGTTATATCTCACTTTTCTCTCACTGTGGTTGTAAACACACTGCAGAAATAATCTAGTTCCAAAGTTTCCTCCATTTTGAACAAGACCAAGAAGCATGAATTTACATTCCTAAGAGTGTTTTTAGGTTTTTATTTGGTTATGTCCCCTGTTTTCCCTGGATTTCCTCCATTTTGCGGTGCTTTGTCCTCCTCCGCAGTTAGGACATGTAAATCCAAAACACACTGCAGAAATAATCCACTTTGATACCACTTTAATTTCCCTTGCTCTGTGCTAGGGAATCCTGGGAATTTTAGTTGTTGTGGCACCAGAGCTCTCTGACGGAGAAGGCTAAATGTCTCAAAAAAACTATAGTTTCCAAAATTCCCTAGCATTGAGCCCGGGCACTTAAAAGCAGTGTGAAACTGGATTATTTCTGCAGTGTATTTAGGACCTAGATGTTCTAACTACAAAGGACAAGGCACTGCAAAAATGTAGGGCTGTCAAGAAAAAAATGGAGGACATAACCAAATAAAAAACTAAAATACTCATAGAATTGTAAATTTATTTATTTATTTATTTATTTATTTATTTATGGTATTTATACTCTGCTCTGTACTTCCAGTAGGTTTTGCTGGCGGGATATTAGGAAGATTGCTCCTGTTGAATATTTGCCTCTTGTCCTCTTCAAGATACCTAGTAGGCTTTCTCACAGGAAAAAAAAAAGTTGCAGCTCTCCTTAAAACTAGGATTCCTCCCTCCCCTTCCGAAATCATGTGAAGCTGGCTGGCATAATTCTTCAGGAGTGTTGACGTAAATGTTTAGAATGGGGTGTGGGCAGCATTAAGGTTTCTGAGGTTTTTTTTTTTTTTTTTTTTTTTTTTGCTTTCTGGATGTACCAACTAGAGCCAGGTGTTTGCACAGTGGTTCAGTGACATAAAAAGAAGGGAAAAATACTTCTGACCCCATGCTTAGCAGCTCAGGAATTGCTTTTCGTTTCTAGAGCAGATCTCTGAAGGGTTTATACAGACGGTGAAAGTAATCCAAGTAGAATCTGGGTAGAATATTGTTGTTCACCTGCATTTCTAATGCATCCAGTTAAGTTGTGGGGAGACTGGCAAAACCCCCACTTAACCCCGGATAATTGATGTTAGAGTTTTTCTGAGTTTTTCTGCAACATTTGCATTCTCAGTTGTGTGAATAACCAATGCGAATAGACCAGGGATAGACGGGAGTAAGCTTCTACATGCCTTGAAGGGGTTTAGAAAACATAGCATCATCGATTCCATCTTTATTCAAGTGCTGACATGTGTGAGCAACCAAACTCACATAGATGCGATTCCATAGTGGGAACAACAAACCCAGAATGCGTGAGTGAGATTATTTGCATAGTTGTGCTAAAAAGGACAGTGTGTGAATGACCCCTTAATCTTTTTCAGACGTATATAGGCATACTTCAGTTAAAGCCTCTGAGAGACAAGCTTCATTTTACAAATGCTTTTATGCCCCCAGTCCTCCTTGCCCTCTGTAGAGCTGGATGGCTTTTAGCAGCATTAGCACTAGGAGGATGGTGTGGGATGGCTGGAGACTTAGGTATCAGGGACACACTGTGTCCAAAAACACTAAAAGGCTGAGCTGAGAAAAATGGGATTCCATTCTAATCACTCCTACAGCTCTATGTTCCTACCTACAACAGAAGCTGCTGCCACAATCCATTTCTGAGCATGCACAAAGAGCAAAACAGAGAGAAAAGGAGAGAGTAGATAAATTCGCTTAACCATCTCTCCCCAACATCTTAAAAAAGCATGGCTGCAATTCTGTAGAGCAGTCTACATTGCATAACTTTATGGATACTTAGCTACATAGCGAATTGAGAAGATGTGTAGTTGGGCATTAGCAAGAGTGTCCTGATGTGCATCAGAAGCCCATCAGTCCCCTTTTGCAACAGTCATTTCCCTGGCTCCCCTGGATACTATCAGCATGACAGCCCCTTATTGAATATGGATGTTGTGAAACTGCTTGATTTTATTTCCCACAGATGCTAGCCCCCTTAAGTAGATGTAAGCTCCATACTGAATTCAAACCCTCAGCTCTATTAGTTTGGACACCAAATTTGGAAATCAGAAGAAAAGTGGAGGGTGCTGAAACAAAGCCATCTCTGGATGCATTTTGGAATAAGTTTTTAAATGCTTTGAAATGCTTTTATTGAACTATGTAAGGCTCAGCTGACCTGTTGATTTCATTTCACATGTGCCTATTGTTTGTTTTGGTCAGGGAGAACCTTTGCTGAAGCATGTTGGTGTTTCACTTTTCTGTGCTGTAGGAAACTATCCCTCTGCTTTCTGTATTTCTTCTGCAGGTAACAAACTTTTTGTTAGAGAAATAATGCCCAGGAACACTTCTATTTCATTTACAGAGACGTACTTGTAATTGCACAGTTTCCCATTTAACTCCCACCTCTTGTATTTCGGCAGATGTTTCATGGACATTGTTAAACAGGTGGAAGTCAGAAACCTTTGCTATCAACTGCAAGTCACCCAGAGATCTACTAGTGGATGCCAGTTTACCTTTTACTCACCTTGGCTCCTTGTCTTAAGGGTTAGACTAGGGATAGGAATTGTGCAAGACATGGCGGTTCAAGGTAGCCCATAGGAGTCCCATTGATTCCCTAAGTCCTCTCCCAAAAAACCTTTCTAGCCCAAAACAATGGCTCTTGGAGCTGAAAAAACAGTCCCAGCACTTTTTGCATGCTCTCAACCAACTCCAAATAGCCTCAAAAAGCAACTGAAAGTGATGCTTTTGGCCATTCCAAAACACTGGTCAAAATTCCCACTCCTGAGTTAAACTCCCTGCCTCTCAGCTGGTGTGTCAAATAGTCTTAGGAGGCTTGTTGAGAACAATTTTCTTTCTTCCCCTCCTGTCTTCCTTCTTACTCAGGTGTCAACTGCAGGAGCGTCTGCCTTCATAGGAGTTGCCTTTGTAGGTGTATTTGCAATATATGGGCTTCTTTAGACCAGAGGTCTGTGGGCAGCAAAGCCAATGACATCCATGATCCTCATCATCATGCCATCCCAACTGCAGATGGCTTGGGATGGGAGAATCTGGGTCCTACACCATTTTAGTCCTCTACTGCTAGGTTAGCGCCTGTCCCTGCGAACAGGTTCCTTTGGCTAAATTCCAGGTCAGATTAAGCCACTTCTTGCATTACTAGGATGATTGATGATACCAAAACAACAACAACAACACACACACACATACACAGTGTCTGAGTTGGAAGGAAAGCCTGATAGTGTAGTCAGTCCTCCACATTTGTGGCTTTGACTTTTGTGGATTTGATTATTCACAGATTTGATAAATATGTCCTTTCTAGATTCTAGGTCCTCCAGGTCAACTCTGTGGGCAACATCTGCATAAACCACACTGGAGAACCTAGAGATTCCTAGAGAGAACATTTCTTTAGGCATTTATAGGTCTTCCAGTGCAATTCTATGGTCAGTTTCTGGCAGATTTTGACCATAGAGTTTTGCTGGAGGATCTGTAAATCCATAGAGAAGTGTTCTCTCATGTTAAAAAAATACTGTAGTAGTTTTCTTATTTGCAGTTTTCCCACTTTCATGGGGGGGGTTGTCTTGTGCCCCTAACACCAGTGAATGTGGAGGGCCCACTGTATAGTACAGCATCTTCCCTGATGAGGTCCCCCCCCCCCCTTGAGAAGGCAAACACTTGTTGAATGTGCTTTTGAAGAGGCAGAAGCTTTATTCCTTTTGCCACAGATGCATTCAACATATCTCAAAGAGGACCAGCTGCTCCTTTGAAAGTGGGAAGGCTGAAGGCTAACAAAATATGAAGATGTAGAAGATGTAAAAATGGTAACAAGAGAGGATGAAACCGCTTTTAAGAATAAAATTATAATTTGGATCCTGTACAGAGAGAAAGGCAGGGTATACATTAAAATAAATTGAATAAAATGATTTGTTTGGGAAGGGAGATCTGCCAAATCTGCCAAAATGAAGAAATACCTTTCTTTTTAACAGTGTTGATACAGGAGGAAGGATTACTACTATTTCCTTCCCATTCATTCCTAGGTTCTGTTGCTTAACTTACCTGGTTGCTGAACCATGGATGAGTTTAATTATGCCACACATCAGGTCAGTGAGAAGACATATGGGACTCAAGAAGGAATGGAGTAGGAGGTACAGGCTGGACAAGAAGTCACCCATTTACTTATTGATTACTTGAGTTATGCTCCTTGTGGCAAAATAACACACATCTGTTGCTGTTGACCTACTAACACACATTCTGCTGCTGCTCAGAGCTTATCATCTATATCTGAATGAAACAGAAGGTGAGGAATTCTTCACAATGCATCCAAATACAGGGATTTGCATAACAATTGCCAGAAAGTGAGGCTTGATTCTATTTCAAAAAATCAGGCTGAACATGAGCAGGGATATGTCCATCTCTGCTAAATATGAAAAAGTGTTTGTTACAGCAACATGGGCTGCTTTTAGACATGCCTTTTATTATAGAATTCCCCTGCCTCATTCGTATAATTGCATGGGGCAGGGTTACCCTCTTCTGCTTGTAACCCTCCTGAGTTTCCCACTTTCTCCTTTCCCTTTCAATAAGCTGTATTGTGAAAAGAATTGAATAGTTGCACAATGTCTTTTGACAGATAGTGTTCAAAGCCATCCATTTACAACAGGTGGGAATTTTTCAGCCTTCTAGGTGTTCTTGGACTGCAAATCCCAGCAGCCATAACCAGCACAATCATTGGTGGGGAATACCAGGAGTTGCTGTTCAGCGACATCTGGGGGATTCCATGATTCATATCCTGGATTTAGAAGCACCCAGAATGAATATTTTGTTTTCTTGCATTTGCTTAACATTAACCCTTGTATGTTTTGTTGTTACAGGCTTTTTCCAATATAGTGCTGAACCACAAAGTGAAATGGCTAACGCTCCTTCAAATTTATTTATGAATTTCTTGGCAAGATTTCAGCTCAGCTTATTAATGCCAGGCCTTTCAGCTTTACTGAAACACAGAAAGAATGGAAAGTTTTTACATGACTTCAGATATGCAACTAATTTCATTTCAGGAAAGGAGAACAAAGCCACTGTAGAAAGTCTGTCTGAGTTATCTGTCGATATCAAGAAGATCCGTAGGCTGAAGCCATGGGTGCTTTCAAAAGAGGTGACATATGTCAAAGAAACGGCTAAGATTTTACAAAAAATGGGAGCTGATGGGAGTTCTGTAGCATATATTTTTGAATGCTGTCCTGAAGGAATCCTTTGCAGTCCTACAGATGTCAGCTGTCAAAGAGACCTGTGGTTGTCTGTCTGTCAAAATGAAAAACAATTAGTTGAATTAATAAAACAGTTCCCAGACTCTTTTTTTACAGTTGGACACTATGAAAACCAGAAAGACAATGTTAAATTCTTTAAAGACCTGGGACTAAGGAATATAATTATCAGTAGGCTTCTAACAAGTGCATCAAATATTTTTCATAATCCTGTTGCAAAGAACAAGCAGATGGTAGAAACCTTGCAGAGTACCTACTTAAGGCTAGGAGGTTCACAGGAGAATATGAAGAACTGGCTACTAAAATTACTGAGTCAAAATCCATTTATTCTGTTAAATACCTCTTCCACTATCCAAGAAAACTTGGAGTTTCTTCGGAAGAACAAATTTACTGATTCAGAAGTTTTAAGTCTTGTGTCCAAGCTGAAGGGTTTTATTGTTCAGCTTAACCCTGCCACTATGCAGAACAGCCTGTTATTCTCAAAGAACATTTTCAAGTGCACTGATCAAGAATTAAAAGAGCTAATACTAAACTGTCCTGCCCTCCTTTACCATTCAGTTCCAGTCCTGGAAGACAGACTGAAGGAACTACTGAAGGCTGGAATTTCTGTAGACCAAATTAAAGAAACACCTGCAGTATTAGAACTGTCAACAGAAATAGTACAATACAGGATTAAAAAATTAAATGCCATAGGATTCAGTTTAAAGACTGGGACTCTAGAATACCTGACTGGAACAAAAAAAGATTTTGAAACTACTTATGGAAAGATACAAGCAAAAAGTGAGAGACCTATATTTAATCCTGTTGCTCCTTTAAATATTGATGATTAAATTCCAGAGCCTGTTTAAATAATGCTGCAGGGAAGGGAGGAGGCAGAAGAAGGCAATTGATTCACCTTTTACACCTCAAGTAAATTGGACATAATGGTAACTCAGCGGTTTTTTATTTAGACATACTTCCTTCATTCTAAATAATTTTTTATGAACAGGAAACTTAATATGTAATGGAATTGCAAGCTTCCTCACCAAATTGGAAACCAGCAAAAGCTCTATTGTATTGTCCTGAGCAGTATTGCTGATACTGAATGTATACCAAACAGAAAAATAAAGCAGTTAGAACATGTTATTTCATTCAAAACAGCACCTTCTGGCAATACTTGGCTTTCATAACCATTCTCTTATTAGGATTGTCACATTCTTTAGTATACTGGAGCAGGAGTGCTCTTTCAAATGCTAGGGATTTCAGCTGTTGCTAAGTCATCCTGTTTTCACCTTTGGTTAAAGTTTGCAGATTTTAAACAATAGTTGCAGATTTTAAACAGTAAACAAAACCACAAGCAAGTTCATCACTTTATTGCTTGACTGTGGTGGTGTCATGATTTTAAGCACTAAGCCTTTTAGTTTAATGCTCACACCATACATATCAGGTCCTGCATATCTAAGGGTGACTAGTAGCTTTTTCTTGCCTATATATTTGTGCATTGAGACATGTAGGTTGGGGTGGATTTTAATGAATGTGTGTATAATATGTACAGTCGGCCCACTGTATCCACGGATTTGAATATCCATGGCTTGAAAATATATTTAAAATATATAAAAGCAAACCTTGATTTTTGCCATTTTGTGTTTGTTTATCTATTTAATGGGACTTGAACATCCATGCCTTTTGATATACGTGGGGTTGGGGATCTGGAACCAAACCCAGTGAATACCAAGGGCCCACTACAATTTTGAACCAGTAATTTGGATGGATCCTGTCAGTTTCCACATTTTTCAAAACAACAACCCCAAACTTTATTTCAATATGTGTAATCCAGCCTTAAGATAACATCAGGCTACCTGGATTTACATGTATATTCTGCTCTTTTGCAACAAAATTTATGGCTACAGTCTTATATACTGTGGGGACAGAGCATGTCCAAACAGCCCTGTTGAAGTATTTGAAAGGGTGTCATATTGAGGATGGAGAAGCTTGTTTGCTGCTGCTCCAGAGAAGAGGACCTATAGCCATGGATTCAAACCAGAGGAAGAGATACCAGCTCAATGTTAGGACAGTAAGATGGTACTGTCTTCCTGACAGTATAAGGTGTTTGATAGTGGAACATACTCCCTGTCTTTCGAGGTTTTTAAACAGAGGCTGGATGGCTATCTGTTGGGGGAGCTTTGATTGTGAGTTTCTGCATAGTAGAATGGGGTTGTAATGGATGGTCCTTGTGATCTCTTCCAACTCTGATTATAAGTTCTAGGATGAGGTGAGGAACGTTTTGGTTTCCCAATGTTGTTAGACTCTATGTCTCATCAGCTTCAGCCAGGATGGACTCGTCAGGATGATGGGAATTGCTGTCTTAACTGCTGTTGGAGAACCACAGGTTCTAGAAGATTAGCAATATAAATTTGTAGCAGCATTTCTTGTGTTACCTTTAAACTAACTGGCTTGGGAATTTGATCTAGTATACACCAGCATGACTGTCCTGAAGACTTCATAAATGGAGACCAACATAAATTGAGGGGGAAGCCGGCTTTACAACTCCTCATTTATACAGTTTAAGAGTAACTTTAGTGGCACTCTGCCACCTTAAAATAGCAATTAATTCCTACAATAATGTTAAGTCTAAATAATCATAAATTCTACAGGTTTGGCTGTCTAGCCATTTTAGAAATAAAATTCACATACAAACTACAATTAAAATTAATTGTTCTTTCCAAAGGACACTTAGGGAACTTTGCAAAGTGTTTCTAATAAAAAAAATAAAATGCTTTTGTTTTAATATATGCTATGAGGAATCTCAAATGTCATCATTAGAAATGGTTGAATAAGATGTGAATATTCACATGCTGGTCAAAGCACCTGATATTACAAGCTTATAGTTACATTCATGCCCTTATTTCATCCTTTAGATTTAATAGTGGGCTGGAATCCATAAAAGTTTATGCCAAATAAAACTGGTTAGTCTTTAAGTGGCTACAAGACTCTTTTTTCCTGTAGTGATTAAATTAGTGTGCTGGGATGGTTTAAAGATTTGTCTTCTATTTAATCTTTTACAAAAGATTTGGGTCATAGAAAAAGACATAAAGGGTGTTCTTATGAGCATATAAAACTGTCTTGGTCTATCTAGCCCAGTATTTTCTACTGACAACAGTTTTTCAAGGCCTTGGGCATAGTTTTCAGGCTTGCTACCTAATATCTTTTCTAAACTACAGATAGTAACCTCAGACCTAACTAATGCATAACACTTGTTTTCTTGCCAGTGTATTATGATCTTTACCTTAGCAACTGACATAGAAGTAGCAACACTACAATCACTTGTATCAAATTGTCTAATTTACAAAACTTTAGTAGTAATCCTAGACATGTTATACCTTTTAGTAATCAGTTCTACAAAATGACACCACCAATTGATCTATTGTTTATAATCAAAATCAATCTGACCAAACACATTTTTCTTCCCTTTTATTTTAACACACACATCTTAGGAAATACTGCATACAGAATATTCATGTGAACTTCAGCCATCTTTTACAGAGTACAAAAATGCTACAAAGTCAACAAGAACATGCTGAAGAGCTTCCAAAACTCAGAAGGCATAAATCCAATTATTCCACAGTATATCCCTTTGATTTCAGCAGGACTACTTTGGAGTTAATGGATTGTGGATCTGAGGCAAGAGAGGATATTATACTCTACATCTTGCTCAAGAAACCTTGGAAATGTATGTGTTAAACTAAGCTTTATGCATATCACATACTTATCTTAAAATTTCTTTCATCATTGACAGTTGGGCTGCATTTTGTTTTTTCCCCCGAGCCTATTAAATGAATAGAAAGTTCTTCACGTTCTCATACTGAAAATGACAAGAAGTCTAATTCCTTAACTGTTGCTACTTCACAGTCTCTAAATATTCAGCACCTAACAATTAAACAGATGATGTGCAAGAACAGCACTTGCTGGCTTTCTGCCCTGTGTTCAAGGAACAGATTTTAGTCATTTCTTTTTTGAGGTGGGTGGGAGAATAAGCCACTAAGAAGTATTTTTACTGTAGAGCTAAAAGTTAACAAATATAGTACAGACTGTAAACTTGGACTTGTATTTCACTTTAAACAACCAAACAGCACAAGGGACTTTCATTTTGCAGGTGAGAAGTAGATACCGGTAAGCTACACCTGAGATTTAGCAGTCTTTCTTCAATTGGTATCAACAGTTTTTTTTTTTAAAGTGTAAAGCTTCTTCATAGACTGCATTGAAATGAGGGACATTACAAATCCTTATAGATTCACTAAGTAAAAATAGATTGTTTCTCACTATAAGGCATGAATGATTTGTTGATATATGTCTTTATATACACATACGCACACACACACACCCCTTATGACAGCAGTCACCATTCAAAGAATTAGTGTATAAAAATATTTTCAAAAAGCAAAGCTATATGAAGACCTTTCAGGCAGTTCAATGATTCCTTGTCCAAGATAATACAGAAGCCAAAGACTTGTATTTAGAACATCAATATATTTATAGTACTGCAGAGGCTACCAACTAATGGTGCAAGCTACTCAAAACATAAGCACTCTAATATTCAACAGATTTCAAAGGGAGAGTTAACCATGTGTATTTAAAATGCCTCCCATTGGAACCAATAGGACTTCAAAGTGCTTAACCTTTTGCTTCATTACTTTCTCCATTTTTATTTCACATTTTTAGTTTCTAGACTGCAACAAGATCTACAGTGAATTATTATTCAAACAGGAGCCATCCATTCAGATCCGTGCACTTGATTACATGTGTTTCAAGTGTAACATTTCACCAGATGAGTGCTTGAAAAAAAATCTGAAGTTTTAGACACTTCAAAACAAAGCTGATTCTGTCCCTTAGAGGTGAAAGTTACTCATACAGCTCGCTCGATGTGTCTTACAACCTGTGGCTTTGTACCAGTCCAAAGATTTGTAGATTTCAAAGCCATGCAGGCAATGTCCTTGACAAACAGGTCTCAGTCTCTTGCTTAGTCAGACTTATCCTTTTTCTTCCCTGTTAAAGGCACTTTGCTTGAGATAGCAGATCCTACAGCCGTAACACCTCCTGTCACAGCAGAAACACTTCCTTTAACCAATCCTACTCCCATCGAAGGCACAGCTGTTACTGCCGTTTTGGTCACTTCGAAACTTTTCCCTCCTATCCATGCTACACCACCAATTGTGGCACCAACAGCTCCCTTTGTTATGCTGAAGAGGCCACCAGTCACCCGTGAAAGCATACCAGGCTGTTGCTGTGGATGATCTTTTAACAAATCTAAGAAGGAGAGAGAACAAAGTATTTAGGAACTTCAAATTATATATTACGAAGCAGTATAAACAGTTTAACAACTGATTGTTGAACTATGTATATTGAATTTGCTCAAATACATGAGATATTGTTTTGAATAAAGTGATTCTCAGCTCTAGATTAACAATACTTTTTTGAGACAGTATGGCGAAGTCACACACTCTCCCTCAGAGGAAGCAAACCCACTCTGAACAAATTCTGCCATGTCACTGAAAGTAACAAATGACTTCAAGGCACAGAACAACTATGATCATTTAAAACTCATAAATATATTTTAAAAACTGTAAGTGGTACATAAAATTTAAAATAAAAAATGGAACAAACAAAAACATTAGTACAGAAAATTAGCAAAATCAGCCAACTGAGCATTCTTCCAAATGACAAGAGCCCAGATTGTTTGGGGCTGTGAACAGTCAAACGTATTTTAAAAGATTCAGTCTTATTTCTAAGCATTTTCTTCAGTAAAGTCACTGTCTCTAAGTTTGGCTGCTTTTTTGGCACCAGTTTACCTGTTTGTATTTGCTTTCTTAATAGCTACCAGTTTATTATGGTTTCTAGATGGGAGACAAGCAGGGTTATGGGATCTACTTTATCTTCATACTGGAAACCCCATATAAACTGTGAAGCACTTAGGATCAAGTACACCTATATGTGCTGTTCTGTATGCTTAGGATCTGAATCCTCTTGGGAGCTCTAACTGAACAGATCCATTGAATCAAATGGGATTTACATGTGTCAAATCACCAGTCAATGGATCTACTATCAATGAGACTATCAATAGGAGTCAAGCTTCTGACAGCAGTTTCATAAAAGGTTGGTATGGAAATTCTGTGCTGCAATGATACCCTATGATACCCTGTGCTGCAATGATACCCTATTACAGATAGACATGTTCTGATTTATTTATGCTTTAGTTTAAATTAAAAAAAAAGAAACAAACCAAGAACATTCTACCCCAAGCGTGGGACTTCTGCATATTTGTGCATAGAACTGAACTGAGTATATCATTAGAACATGTTCAAGATTACAGATTTTGCCAAACAAAAAGAACAGTCAATGTGTGATTATCATACTGCTGTTAAGTAATATTTTCTTTCTCTCAATTACTTTGAAACCAGAAACACACAAAGATGCTGCAGTAAAAATTCTTAAATGCTGCATGGAACAGGCTTTTTGGGGATACTGTCTCTTCTTGCCATGGGGCTGAAAAACATAGGTTGGCCATTCATGAACAAGGCCAATTTCAATTACTGCTATCCCAAAGGAGATTCTTACTTTCCACAGCAAATCTAGGTGACTATTTTCATGCCTAAATAGGCGCTTAGTGCTATTCCCAATTGATATTTCTAACATACAAACCAAGCTCTTCATGAAGTATTTAGGCTATGGGCTCTGGTTCCTGATGTACTCTGAAACTGGCTCCTGATCTGCAGCAGTCATGGAACTAGCATAGGTCAGCACTCTCCCACTAAATCAGTCGCATTGATTTACAAAAACAAAACAAAACAAACAAACAAACAAAAAAACCAGCCCAGGAATGGGAAAAAGAAGAAATGCTATTCCTACCTCCATGACTAGTGCATCACCTCAAAATTATATTTAAAAAAGGACAAAAAGCTAATTAAGAAAGGAGGTAATCAGAATATTAAATTCTGTCTTTTAACTGTATCTTTGTAATCTTTATAAGCCACCTTCAGTTCCAGACTGGGGGGAAAAGCAGGATATAAATAAATGTAACAGTCAATGATGATGCCCCCCCCCCCCAAAAAAGAGCACTATTCTCAAAATCTTGCTCTATCTGTGTATTTTAACTAATGTTTCACTAAAGTAAATCAGACAAGTGGTTGTAATCCTGTTGCAGTGAAGTAGCTAGTACTGGGTATGTCCCATGTCCTACTGCTGTAAAGCTTATTGTGAATCAAGTCATGTTAAACTAAGCAAAATGTGTTTAATAGTTTTCCCTACAAAATGACTCTTCAAATGTAAATCAGCTCAGAAACAGAAAATAATGAACAATTTAGTCATTTCAATGAATAGAAAATTATTCTATTATTCTTTTATTCACACTGCATCATTTGGTTCCTTGGAACTACTAACAATCAAAATCAAAAATCCATTTCGACAAGTAAATTTGAAAAGGTGCTCATGCACATATTTTAGCTGACAAAACTTAATATACTTATTAAAATTTACCTTCTGGTGGCTGATCACTGAGATATGGAGGGACATCTTCATTTTTGTCGGTTTGGTTCATTGTTGCCTAAAAAGAGAAAGAAATGAAATTGAGGTCTCATATGCTATACACATACATATACATCTGTTAAACAGTTTATGTAATGGCATGATGTTTGTGTTGTCAGCACCAGTTTGTCAAGTGTCCATTGCTACTAAATGCACAATTAAAGACCAAAAATTAGGCTAACAAAAAAGTTAACATTTTTCTGTACAAGTTCTCAAACCACATGTGTCTTCATCAGGCCAAAAAAACATGCAAGGGGAAAGGGGTGAGGGAGTGATGATGTTAGAATAAGTCTGTGTGCTATTTTGAGATGCTAAGGAGGAAGGGTCACTATTGTCAGGTCACATCCTCAGTATCACTGAGCTCACTGGGAAGAGGGCAAGTAATAAAAGAAGAGCAATAAAAAGGCCCCACTACAGGAAGAAAGTGGTGACCTAATAATAATAATCACTGTAAGTATACTCTGCAATTAGTTTCACTCTGATTTCTCTGTCTACAGTCTCATCCCTATGTATACTGTATATATATGGTTGATATTTCACACACCAGATGAAGTAGCCTATAATCCACAAAAGTTAATGCTATAAAACATTTGCTAAATATTGTTGTTGTTGTTGTTAAATGCTGCCAAGTCAATGACAACCCACGAATGAGCCTTCCAAGTCACACTATATCATCAATAAATAATAATAATAAAAGTTTATTTATAACCCGCTCCTCTAATGGAATCAACAGCCCTGCTCAGGTTTTCCATTTCTCAGGCATGCGGCTTCCTTGATTGAGTCCATCCATCTGGAATGTTGTCTTCCTCTTTTTCTACTGCCTTCCTCCTTACCAAATATTATTGTCTTTTCCAGTCAGTCATGTCTTCTCATGATATGGCCAAAGTACAACAGTCTAAAGTTTAGTCATTTTGGCTTCTAAGGAGAATTCAGGTCTGATTTGCTTTAGGCCCCATTTATTTCTTTTCTTTAACAGTCCTTGGTATCAGTAGAACTCTTCCAGCACCACATTTCAAATGAGCTCATTTTCTTCCTACAGTATTCACTTTCTTCACTCTCCATCTTTTACAACCTACTGTATATACCCATGTATAAGTCTAGAAATTTTAGTCAAAAAATTATCCCAAAAAACTTGGGTCAGCTTATCCTTGAGCCATATACTCGTATGTAAATACTATACTTTAACTCTTATTTTAAAAAGAAACCATCCCATTCTCTGAATAGAGTGGCAAAAGGCAAGAGCTTAGTCTCTCCTGGAAGAACCTAAAAGAAACACTGAGCCCCCCTCTACTCTCTCATCCATCCAGACTTTAGGGTGAACACAGTTATGCCTGCCAGAATTCTGTAAGTTCTTTGACATCTTGAATGCAGTCTTTATTCTATTTAATGGCTGAGCCAAGGTATGGAAAATCTTCAACTATTTCAACATCTTCACTGTCTACTTTGAAGTTATGTAAATCACCTATGGTCATTATTTTTGTTTTCTTAATGTTCCACTGTAAACCTGCCATTGCACGTTCTTCAGTAATAGTTCCATCTTTGCTACTTTCTATTAATAGTATGGTGTCACCTGCAAATTGCTGGTGTTCTTTCCTCCAATTTTCACACCTCCTTCCTTCAAGTCTAGTCCTGTTTTACATATATGTTCAGCATACAAGTGAAACATAAAGGATGATAAAATACAGCCTTGCCTGACCCCCTTGCCAATTGCAAATGATTACATTTCTAAGTTTTCTATCCTAACAATAGCCTTTTCTGAATACAGGTTATGTATCAGGACAATCAAATGTTGTGCACAACCACTTCTTTAAGAGCAATCCATAGTTTCCACCATCTAAACTAGTGGTTCCCAAACTTTGGTCCTTCAGATGTTTTGGACCTCAGCTCCAATAATTCCACAGAGCAGACAGAGACAAGCAGGACTAGACTTGAAGGAAGGAGGCATGAAAACTGGAGGAAAGAGCAGGGTCAACTGCTTTCAACTGCTCCTCACAGAAAGAATTCTTTATCACTTTATTATTAAGCAAAGAGAAGTGTGGTATGTTCAGAATATGAAAGTAGAGGAATTCTGCCAAAGTTAGAATATGCAAGCACCTTAACATCCTTCCATACTTTGGCCAAGTTCTCCTAGCAGCAGTGCATCATGGATAACATGAAGCCTTGGAGCAACTATGGCAGCCAGTTTCAGAAGGAACTATTTTGTAATTGGGGTAGAAAATAATCCCATGACACCATTAATGCTAGATCTTCCTGCAAAATATAAAAATTGTTTTCTTCTTAGGATAGATATATATTTCCTAACTGGGTATGTGAGTGCAAAAAAAAAAAAAAAAAAAAAAAAAAAAAATTAAAAAAAAAAAGAAGAAAAAAAAAGTCCCCCCCCCCCCCCCAGATGGAAAATAGCAATAACATTTGAAAGGACCAGAAATGTGGCTTATGTTCCACTGCCCCAGAACAGGAAATCTGTCATCCATTCACCTCATATGAACATGTGTTTTATGGCTTTAGATACTGTATGATGCCCTTGATTCTAAACACACAAGCATATGGATATGGGGCATTTTTTAATCTCCTGAAATACACTGGTGTTTATTTTCATCTGGGTGAGGGTTAAAATAAAGCAGCTGACATGAAGCCTAAATGACTTTTCTTAATGTCTTTTTCAAAACCTTCTGCAGTCTTATAGAATTAAATAGGTAACACAGCCAAATATATTATACCTAGCATATAACATACATATCTATATAAAGTCCTGCTGTATACGTAATAATAATAATCACTACTACTACTACTACTATATTTATTTATATCCTACCCTTCTTCCAAAATTGGGACTCAGGGTTGCTTTAAGATTTCCAGTTTAAATTTTCTCCTCTTTTTTGTTATAATTAAATGGCAGCATCTACAATAATAGATCAGCTGTAGATGATATAGATCAATATCTACAACAATACCTCAATTTCACAAATAAGTAGCATATGCCTATTAGGATTCATTATCACAGAGAAGCTTCTAGAGAGGGAAAAAGAAAAGATTGCTGAATCCATTCAAGATATGTATTCTAGACTATGTGGAGCCTTGACAATGTGTTTCCTAATGAGGCAATGGTTCAGCTACTATTTTTATCTTACATGCTAAGTGGATGACTCTCTTCATCTCTGCCATTCATTGTGTTTACAAAAAGAGACAACAAACCATTTTTGCTGGATAATACATACAACATATATGAATGTATATATTGTTATGCAGCCTCAGATAGCAATTGTTACTGCAGACACCAAATTGTAAACAGAAAGAAAGAGACATAAATAAAACACTGAAGATTCACACTAATTCTGTAGTAACCAAAATATAACAGCCAAGGCGCTTGCAGAAAAGGAAAAATTTTGCAATTGGTCAGGAATCCACCTGAATATATGCACTACCTATGCATATGCACAAGATGGAAGGCTAAAGCAAAAGCTATATGAGCATTCTTGAGCTGCTGCACATAAATTTCCCACATATAATATTCCTACATAGAAAGCTTCATGCAACCAGTCTGTGTATCACCATTTGAAACAAATGCCTATTTTACAACAGTAGTACACTGTAAGCTGCTGTGTATACTATTGTACACACCATATCTAGATGCATGTGCATGATAATATAAAAGCATACGAGTACAGAATGGAATTTCTTCCAAGGCATTAACTGAAGGCAGTCTTTCACTCATTTAAATGGGATTTCAATCATATCAATTAACTGTTTCTTCATAAACAGTCACTCATTAGGTGCCAATAGGCACAAGTCATCATCTCTGTCTGAAGTCTTCCCTCATCTACAATATCCACAATATACAGATATTACAAAAATCTGTATAGAAAGGATTACAAAGCAAACACGAACTGTTCAGATAACTGAATGACCATGTAAATATTATTACTATTTTAAGTAATACATAATTACTATTTTAAGTAGCCAGACATTTTAATGTCCAGCATTGGAAATATTTCTTTTCATATGGATAGATAAGATGAATATACAGTTGCCCCTTCTTTCTCGTGGATTTGAGATCCATGCTGTTGAATATTCATGGAGGGGTGACTTCTGGTATTTTCAAAGGAGAGTGTCCCTGCAGTGCATGCCCCGCATGCACTCGTGGGCATGCACCTCATTCAAGTCTATGGGGCTTGAATATCTGTGAGTCTCCATTTTCGCAGGGGGGGGAGGGGGTCCGGAACAGAGGACCAACTGTAATGCCATGCAATAACACAAACTACTGTGACTGACATTATACATAAGTGTTCTGAAAAATTGTTTACTGTTCCATTGCAAGCCACTACAGCAGAAGAACACACAGGTAGTCCATATACATGAAAAATTAATGTTTCATTTTCCCATAAAATTCATTTCATATTTACACATGAAATTCTACTAAGAGACTGCAAACAAGATTTCAAAACTATGTGACACTGTGTTTAAAATCCAGTAGTGCCAAATGGGGGAGGGTGCTCAGGATACAGACAGAAGTGCTATGCTCTGTACCAGTTAAAGCACTGAACCCTCCAATGTTCTGTGTATGTTCCGGTGGCTGAGAGAAGCACTCATTTCCAGCTCTCATATCAGGCCAGTTTTACAGTGGGAGAATCAGGGTTGCTGTTGCTCTTCCCAATATTTTTCTTCAAAAGGCCCCTCTCTGGCTTCATCTTCCTAGTCTCCATTTAGTCTCTTTCACATGCTGTATAATCACTTTACTAATATACACGTATTTGAGAGAGAAACACTTACCAACTATTAGGACATTCACAATTCTCACTATAATTTTTCTATATAAAACCTAAGAAAAAACATGCTTACTAACATTTATATACAGCACGCTTCTCAGAGTGCCAGCGTAAATTAAACCTCAGCTGCAGCACACAATCAGCTGAAATTTTACTTATGTGTTCTATTTTAAAAAATCCTAATTAATGCAACACTTTGAACACTTTAAGAATTGCCATTCAACAACAGGTCAACACACAGATTAACATGCAAATCATTTCCTTTCGACCAAGGGTCACACAGTATGGATACCCAACTCACTTCCATGCCAGCATTCTCTGAAGATGCCAGCCACAGAGGCTGGTGAAACGTCAGGGATTAAAACTAAAATTGCCGCTTCACTGCAGTTTAAAATGTTCTTACTGCTGTTGCTTTCACAAATAGATACGCTACCTCAGCAGGAACCTATAAAACAACCCATGTTTAACCATGGACAGGCATCTGTAGTTCAGTCAGTACTGTAGTACTTACCTATAGCACAAGCCAAGAAAATCAAAAGGCAAATAGAAACTGCTGAACAACTACTGTAAAGTTCATGTTACCGGGTGTGGAATGGAGGAAAAGCTAAATGGAAAAGGGCTGGATGGGTGGTCCTATTCAATATTCAGCAATGAAAATCTAGATAAGCATACTGTACCTCCCACAGCACTGACTGCAAGGGGGAAAAGAGCAAGGCTGTATCTTGCCATCTTTTGCATCATCTTTTGATAATCAAGGCTTTGAGTGATATATCTGAAGAATATTTTTAGATACTGGTAGTATCTGTTACTACTGTGCAGAAAAGAGATTTTCTGCAGGGATAGTCAAGAGAAATCCTTTTATCTAAGGGAAGACTTCAGAGCCACACATCTACCATACAAACTGATCCTCCACGTGGGTCCAAAACACACTGCAGAAATAATGACCGGTTTAATTGCCCTGGCTCAGTGCTAGGGAATCCTGGGAATTGTAGTTTATTGCGGCACCAGATCTCTCTAACAGAGAAGGCTAAATGTCTCACAGAACTACAGTTCCCAGAATTCCCTAGCATTAAGCCAGAGCAGTTAAAGCGGATTCAAACTGGATTATTTCTGCAGTGTGTTTTGGACCATGAGTAGCAAGACACTTTAATAATAGATAATACCATCAAAGTATGGACATACACTTTCAGGAACCCCAATGTTTACACATCCATTTATTTTTATAATGCATGCCAAGATCAAACTGAGCTGCAATATTAACCTTTAGAACAACAATGTTCTGAATTTTATTCCCCCCCCACCCCCAAACTAATCACCCCTAAACTAATCAGGCTTTAATGTGGAGAACAGCTATGACCTTCCCAGAGGAAACTGGGACAAAGCAGTCTCATCAAGACAAATGCCCAGTAGATCTAGAAGCATCCGTTGGGGCATAACTCCTTCTGTTCTACAAAGCTGTAAATAGGAACCCTGCAGACACAAAGGGTGAGTTGATCCCGAGTGACGTGGCAGGAGAGGCAGGGATGTAACCTGGAGCCATAGGGCTGTTGACGTACTGCCTTGGATTCGTTTCCCCACCCCCTCAAGGGAGCTTCCACGTTGAACATAATGCTCCTTTTTCACAGAACGTACTCAACATCTCCTGCTCGAAAGCACCAGCCACACCTACCCTCACACAACCTACACGGCTCCTTCTCTACCTCCATTCGTAGCTTCTCATTTGTAGGTTCTCATAGGTTTGTACTTCAGAGTAATCTAGGAAGCTAGCTATCCAGTTGCTTTTATTCTAAGGAGTAAATTAGATGGGAAACAACAAGGGCTTGGGCTCATTACCTCTCCCCTGCCTCCGCCATGCCTGCTTTGCGCCATCAGAGATGCACGAGTGCTGCAGAAAATAGCCTCCCAGGGGAAGAGGAAGGGTGGCGTATACTGTATTTCTGCTGGATGTGTGCAGATGTAGCAACATCGGTGTGGGACCTTGTAGGACCTTCCTATGACCCCTTAATTATTACTATATATTAATTTAACTCACATCAGGCTTAAAAATTCTATGCTGATATGCAGACTCGGGCCACTTTCAGGTTTATGCTGTAAGGATGCCATCCTATGAATACCTTTCCTGGCAATGATGCCCAGCTGAAGAGAGAGTTGGATTTACTTCTGGGAATTGATAGGCAGAAGGTTGTTCTACCAGACATGTGAGGCGCAAGGAAGAAAAACAGCAGCTCCTCTTGGGCAAACCTGCGCTTACTTCAAAGTCCAATAATACCCCAGATCCACCAAAACAGTGATACCTGTATGGAGCCAACCAAAATGCACTAAATACATAATGTAAACTTTTGGAGCTCCACTGGCTTCTTCCTCAAAGATGTTTAAAAAAAAACCATACAGGAAGGAAATATATACACTTATTCCTCCATATTTGCGGCTTTGATATTTGCAGATTTGATTATTCACAGATTTGATTAATATGTTATCTCTAGGAATATCTAGGTCCTCCAGTGCAACTCTATGGTCAGCTTTAACAAAAAGTTGCATTGAAAGGCCTAGAAATTCCTAGAGAGAATACTAGGCCTTTGTAGCTCTTCCAGTGCAGTTCTATGGTCAGTGTCTGTCGGACGTTGGCCACAGAGTTGCACTGGAGGACCTAGAGATTCCTAGAGAGGTGTCCTCTCAGGTTGAAAACATGGTGTTTTTGTTATTTGCGGATTTTCCATATTCACAGGGGTCTTGTGCCCCTAACCTTAGCGAATATGGAGGTACAAGTGTATAAACACACATACATATACACACACATATATATGGACAATGTTAAATCATAGGCCTGCATTTTGTTGAGATGTTCTCGGTGTCGTTCTGAGTAAAATATAGTGTACCTTCGAGCCATTTTAGACTTACGGTGACTCTAAGGCGAACCTATACTAGGGTTTTCCTGGCAATATTTGTTCAGAGGAGGTTCGCCATGGCCTTCCTCTGAGGCTGAGAAAGTGCGACTTGCCCATGATCACCCGTTACCGAGCTAGGAATCGAACCCTGGTCTCCAGAGTCGTAGTCCAACACTGAACATGGCAAATCCTGGATAGATTTCCTGCGTGTACTTGTTTCTTTTAAAAGCGGGGGATTTAGGATGACTCTCTTTCCCCTGTTTCTTCTCAGATCTCAAGGTAAGAAAGATATCTTTATTCATCTTCTCTCGCACACACATATCCGCCCCGCTTCCCCTTATCTCCCTCATCCTCCATTCAACCTATCCAGGGGGTAAGTTTCTGCAATGGCCATATAGAGAGCCAGGTATAGTAATATCAATGAAAACTCACCTTGGGCAAATCATAGGAACTTATCACACGAAAGAGATCTGGAGTTTAGACCATGAATATCCCGGAAAAATTGTGTAATTACGCGAAACGGTTTCACACAACGACGTCGCACAAAACTCTCCATTAAAGTGGTTGCTCAGGCTGCATCCACACTGGAGAAATAACCCGGTTTGGCACCGCTTTAATTGCCTTGGCTCAAGGCTATGGAATTCTGGGAGTTGGAGTTTGTTGTGGGCCCAGAGCGGAGCGAAGCTCCGCTCTGGGCCCCACAACAAACTCCAACTCCCAGAATTCCATAGCCTTGAGCCAAGGCAATTAAAGCAGTGCCAAACTGGGTTATTTTTCCAGTGTGGATGCAGCCAAAGAAGCATTAATGCGCATCTTTTTACTTTCAGGATTTCACTTTATTTGCGCGACTGCGTGTGAAAATCATTCGCGCAATTACTCACCGTTTTTTTGCTTTATTTGCAGGATGCTTTAAACGCACGTTAATCTCCCTTTAATGCTGGAATTAGACCCCAGTGTGATAAACTGCCTCGCTTTACCTCCCTGAAACGCGATGTCCAGAGGCTCTAACCGCAAAGGAGGACACGACACTGCCAAATGGAGGGCATTCAAGGGATGGAGAAAAAGAAGGTAAGGTGTTACAAAATACATGCTAAAAAAACACTCCCAGAAATGTAAATTCATGTAACTTGGTCATGGTCAGAATAGAAGATGTGTTTTGGGAATCCCTCCTGGACAAATAGGGTTGGAATGGAGGACGTGTCCTCCAAAAGGAGGACGTGCCTGGTCACCCAGTAATAAAGTGCAATAATAACATCCAAAACCCACAGAACAGCCATACCTTTATAATGGGGGCTAAACTAAGGGTGCCTGACTTTTCCTAAAAGCAAAGGAGGACAAAGCACTACCAAATGGAGGACACCCGAGGGGGGGGGGAATGGGGGACGTGCCCAAATAAAAGCCTGGAAACGTTCATGTAAAATGTAAAGTCCTGCTCAAAATGGAGGGACCTTTTGGGACCCCTCTTGGACAAGAAGAAGGCTTTAAAATGGAGGACGTGCCCTGGAAAAGGAGGACGGGGTGTTTTTTTTTGTCACCCTGGCTCCAAAAAATGGGAAGACTTTTTGGAATTCCTCCTGGACAAGGAGGTTGGAAATGGAGGACGCGTCCTGGAAAAGGAGGACGCCTGGCCACCCTGGCTAGGAAATGGAGGACTTTCTGGAACAGGTAGGGATAAAGAAGAAGAAGAAGAAGAAGGGGGTGTTTTGGGGGGGATTGTGAAGAGGAGGAGTAGGCCTCACCTCCAGGGCTGCTGGGAGCGGAGGGCAGGGCTCTCTCCCCGAACGAGCGAGGAGGGCTCCGTCCGTCCTCGGCTGCAAGCCTCCTGGATCCCGATAAAATAAGCCTCTTCCCTTCTTCTTCTTCTTCTCCCTCCCTTCGTTGCTGCTGCTGCTGCTGCTGCTGGCTGCCGACGTGGCGCCCGAGTCCCTCCCTCCTTCCCCCTTTCCCCGCCCGAAGAGCCCGCCTCCTCCCTCAGAGCCAGGCCCAGGCCGGACCCCTTCCTATGGGGGCGAAGGGCGCGCAGGCGCGGATGCTGCTCACACTCCAGGCCCAGGCTTCCCCCGACGCCCCAGGCCCAACTGAGGCCTCCTCCATCCATTTGGCCTAGTAGTCGCCCACGACCACCACAACCAAGACCCCGCCCCACCCCACACACACATCCTCCTCAACAGCCCTAGTCCACAATCTCCTCACACACTCACTCACTCACACACATCCACAACACAACAGCCAAGTTCCACAATTCCCCTCACAAACTCACACACATCCTCAATAGCCATCCACAGTTCCTCACTCACACTCACACACATCCACAACATCCATCCACAACTCCCCTCACACACACATTCACAACAACAGCCCTCCACAATTCCTCTCACAAAATCACACACATCCTCAACAACAGCCTTTCACAATTCCCTTCACAAACTCACACACATCCTCAATAGCCATCCACAGTTCCTCACTCACACTCACACACATCCACAACATCCATCCACAACTCCCCTCACACACACACACACAACAGCCCTCCACAATTCCTCTCACAAACTCACACACATCTTCAACAGCAGTCCACAGTTCCCACACTTACACCCACAACAGCCATCCACAGTTCCTCTCTTTCACTAAGTCACACATATCCACAACAGCCATCCACAATTCCTCTCTCTCACACACTCACACACCCTCAACCTCCATCTAGTTTCCTCACACACCTCCTCAACATCCACAACAGCCATCCACAACTCCCCTCACACACTCACACACATCCTCAACAGCCATCCACAGTTCCTCTCACACACATCCACAACATCCACCCACAATCTCCTCACATGCTCACACACATCCACATCCATCCACAATTTCCTCACACACTCACGTCCTCAGCAACAATACCCCCACAGTTCCCCTCACACACTCACACACATCTTCAACAGCCATCCATAGTTCCCACACCCACAACAGCCATCCACAATTCCTCTCTCTCACACACTCACACATATCCACAACAGCCATCCACAATTCCCCTTACACACTCACACATATATCACCCAGTTTGAGTCCTCTTCTTTGACTCCCCAGTGCTAGGGAATCCTGGGAGAGACCTTTGCCCTTGGCTCTGAATGTGTTGTTGTTGTTGTTGTTGTTGTTGTTGTTATGTCTTTTGCAGATTTTCTTTTCCCCCAGTTCCCCCCCCCCCTTAGTGTTACAAAAGATTTTGAGGGACTATCTTCCTTTTGAATTCAAGGTTGTGAGGTAGTTGTTGTGTGTTGCTATTGTTGTGTGATGGCAGGCCTCTCATGGGGCTTTTTCTTTAGTTCCCATCATGGCCTCCTCCTCCTTCATCCCCTGAAGAGGAAGCTGAGAGAGTGTGACTTGCCCATGGCCACCCAATGGGTTTCCATGGCTGAGCAAGGATTGCTCAAACCCTGCTCCAATCCTCCAACCACTGCGCCACTTTCTTCCCAAAATAGGGTTTTGTGGCCACAATTTATTCTGAGGACATTGGCCGTCGTGGCCTTCCTCTGAGGCTGAGAGAGTGTGACTTGCTTGGCTCTCCACATCCACGGATTTCTTTTCCAACCATCCACGGCTTGAAAATGTTTCGAAAATATATAGAAATTCTCTTAAGCAAACCTTGGTTTTCTGCCATTTTATATAAGGGTCACCATTTCACTATATGCCATTATATATCATGGGACTTGAGCGTCCGTGGATTTTGGTATCCACAGATGTGTCCTGGACCAAACCAAGGGCCCACAGCAAATAATAATAATAATACCCCCATTATATACAATGAGACTTGAGCATCCCTGAATTTTGGTCTCCATGGGGGTTCTGGAAGCAAAACCCAGCAGAGACCAAGGGCCCAATGCAAGATTATTGTTGTTGTTGGGTATTATAATCATGGGGTAAAATTTACCGTATTGTGTATAATAGTAATAATATTAATACTAATAATAATAATAATAATAATAATAATGGCTATTATATGCATCCCATTATATAGCCATGGGCCTGATGCTGAACATAAAGAAAACCAAAATAATGACCACCGAGTGGAGGACCTTTGCAAGCTCAACCTAAACAATGAAGAAATAGAAAAAGTCAAAGAATCCCCATCCCTGGAGTGAAACATGGCTAGAAATGGGGGACTGAAGTCAGGAAATGCGAAGGAGATTAAGAATGGGAAGGACAGCTATGAAAGAACTGGAGAAGATCCTCAAATGCAAAGACGAACAACTGAGGGCCAGTGTGGTATAGTGGTTTGAGCATTGGATTAGGACTCAAATCCCACCTCGGCCATGGAAACCCACTGGGTGAACATGGGTAAGTCACACTCTCTCAGCCTCCTCAAGGGAAGGCGATGGCAAAGACCCTCTGAACAAATCTTGCCAAGAAAACCCCAGGATAGGTCTGCCTTAGGGTTGCCATTTGTCAGAAATTACTTGAAGCCACACAACAACATAAATGAGATATTTGTGCAAAGGAGGAGGTGGTAGAATGGTGTGAGCGTTGGATGTTGGGAACCCATGGGCTGAGCTAACAGTGACAGGTCTGTGAGGTCATATGAGCTCACAATGGGAGATCACTCCATTTCCCGTAAGGTTCCAGGATGCATCCAGTTGGCCTTTGACAAGCCAACATGGTGGACTCCGGTGTGTTTTGTCTCCTGGGTCTGCTCTGGTTGGGGCTCAGTGTGAGTGGTCATGACCCCATGCCAGACGAAGAACCTTTCGGTCTGGACCTACATATCCATGAGACTGTGGGACCTTTGCCGACGTGCAATTGGGCATGTGCTATGCAATTGGGGAAGATGTGGATGGCCATCAAATCAGCGTGGATGTGGCTGGAGATGCAACCTCTGTACTTCTGGTTTGCCACCATCTTCTTTGCCACATTGCTCATTCAAATCGGGAGTGTACATTGGCTGTACAGAACGATTATGTCCCGCATCCCTGAGACAAAGGAATGTGGCACACAGACAGAGGTGAGCATTGCCCACTGTCTTCGATCTCCATCTTGGGAGGTAAAGAGTTCCAATAACACATCGCTTAACTGTTCTCATGGCAGGTCATCAATCCAGATGACCTAGGGCCCAATCTCCAATTCTGGTGCAGTGTCTGATCAACGTACTGTCCATACTAGGGACTGGCCACTCTACGGATGACGTTTCAATCGGGATTGGGATCCGGGTTAAACGGGCATGGGTCCCTCTGAATCCGATTTTAGACATCGATTCAGAAAGGGGGATCATGCTTTTTGCCCAATTTCGCCCATTTAACACACGTCAAAAAGACTGGGTTTTTGAAGTGTGTTTTGGGCTGGATTGAAATAAATTGATTCAGTCCAGGTGGGAACCAGGTGGGTTCGAATCAGATTTGAATCTGCCTTGGTTTCCACTGACAGCCCGGCCCGTGGCTTCTGCTTCTCCTGGTCCCCAAATGTCCAGTCCAGCCTCCTTACCGGCTTCTTTGGCTGCTGACCGGCTTCCCTGCATCTTTTTAAAAATTTCCTGACGCCAGGGAAGCCGGGAGGAGGTCACAGAGAAGCCAGAAGCCTTGCAACTTCCTTCCCGGCTCCCCCCCCCCCCCCGGCTTCTCCCGGTTAGCAGCCAAAGAAGCTGGTAAGGAGGCTGGACTGGGGATTTAAGGGCCAGGAGAGGCCAGTGACAGGATGGGCCATCAAGCTGCTCCTCGCCACTTGCCGATTCCTGAACCGATTCCTGGAATCGGCGCCACGGTAAGTCCATGTCTACTGGCTTCAGTTGCAAGTCCAATCATCTCCAGTGCATCAGAGGCTGGTCCCAGCAGGTCCACCCCTTCAGTTGCAGGTTCCATGATGTCCTAGCATGTCCGCTCCTTCAGCATTAGATCCCAGCAGGTCCACCCCTTCAGCTGCAGGTTCCATCATGTCCTAGCATGTCCACTCCTTCAGCATTGCAGACCCCATCATGCTCAAGCATGTCCACTCCTTTAGCATCAGGTCCCAGCAGAATCGCTGCTTCAATTGCAGGTCCCATCATGTCCAGTACATCAGAGGCTGGTCCCAGCATATCCACTCCTTCAGCATTGCAGGTCCCATCATTCTCTAGCATAGTCCCTACATCAGGCTCAGGTCCCAGGAGATCCACTACTTCAGGCTCAGGTCCCAGCATGTCCACTGCTTCATCTGCAAGTCCAATCGTGTCCAGTGCATCAGTTGCAGGTCCGCCACTTCTGTCTCTGAGTTTCTCTTTCATATGTTCTGGGAGCAGAGCATGACACCAATTTCATATGTCTGGTTGATGACTCTTCTTCTTCTTCTTCTTTCCCTTGGCCAGAGGAGCTGGGGCCTGGCAGAGAAACCAGAGACAGCGGAGTGACCGCAGGCCCCTCGATTTCCCATCTGCCCCCCTCAACTTGGCCCCAGCCCATTGACACTGAGGAAAAATAGGACTATAGACAGAAATTGCTCTTCATATTGGAAGCACTGGAGGATTTTAAGAACGCAGTCCAGGCGAAGATGCGCCAAGTCAAGGACAGTGCACAGACATTAGCCTCCGTATTGCAAGACATGGAAGATTTTTTTGGCAGGGTCCAGCCCCATCTGCTTCAAATTCCTAACCAGGGGCTGTCAGCTGGCTCCAGTCAGAGGAAAAGGCCGAAAAAGCAAGTGGTCGTTGACCAGGACATGGCGGCTGTGCAGGGATTACGCAGAAGCTCTCGAAACTAATCTTGCAAAGTCCAGGGGACGTCAGCTGCCCAGGGCCTACACAAAAGCCCAAGATAGCAAGTATATTAATACCAAAATGCCCCATCGCACCCCTCCATAACAGCCAAAGGGTGCTCCAAGGATCCCCATCTCCTACTCTGGCCGAGATTGCAGAAGTCACCAGAAGACTCGGCTAAGGACTCTCTGCTGCCTCTGGGCCAAGAAGAGAAGGATGCCGTTACACCTTTCCACGCTGCTGCCACTTGGACGTTGGGTGCGAACATTCCCCCATTTGGGGCGAGACATACCAACCAGTTCCACCCAGGGTTAAAATGCCCCATCCAGGACAAAATGCCTGTCCTGGGTTCCAGCGATGGGACACAGCTCTCCACCCAAAGCCAGGTTGGGATTGAACTCTGGGGCTTCAACTCCCAGAGTCCAGCTGAGTGCTGGATTCAAACCCCCACTCAGCCAAAGAAGAAAGAAAGGAAGAGGGAGGAAGGAAGGAAGGAAAAGACAACTACATCTCCAGCAGCCCCTGCCCACCATGCCCTTCCATCCTGGCACTGCTGGTCAGTCAGCTGGACTCCCCTAAGCGCCTGCTTCCGCCCCTTCCTCCTCTTGCCTTTTCCTCTTTCCTCTTCCTCTCTCCTTTCCCACTTTCCTCCCCTTCATTTCCTTCCTCCTCTTTCCTCCTCTTTCCTCTCCTCCCTCCTCTTTCCTTTTTTCTTTTTTTCTCCCTGCCCTTGCTCTCCTTCCTCTTTTCTCCTTCTTCTCTTTCCTCTTAGAATCATAGAATCCTAGAGTTGGAAGAGACCCCAAGGGCCATCCAGTCCAACCCCATACTGCCATGCAGGAACTCCTAATCAAAGCATCCCAGACAGAAGGCCATCCAGCCTCTGTTTAAAGACCTCCAAAGAAGGAGAACCCATTACACTCCATTGAGGAAGTATGTTCCACTGCCAAACAGCCCTTACTCTCAGGAAGTTCCTCCTAATGTTGAGGTGGAATCTCTTTCCCCCTAATTTCTAGTCTCTGGAGCAACAGAAAACAAGCTTGCTCACTCCTCAATGTGACATCCCTTCAAATATTTACCGGTAAACAGGGCTATCATATCACCCCTTAACTATCTCTTATCAAGGCTAAACGTACCCAGTTCCCTATAAGACATGGTTTCTAGACCTTTCACCATTTTTGTTGCCCTCCTTTGGACATCTTTACAGCTTCTAAACATCCTTTTTTAATTGTGGGACCCAGAACTGGACACAGAATTATTCAGATGAGGCCTAACCAAAGCGGAATAGAGTGGGAACTCTTGTTCTTAACCTCTCTAGCAAGCCTGAGTTCATTCTGCGCTTTTGCCTTTCTGACTTTACTCTTACATATGCTTGCTATTTGTTTGAATTCCTTTGGTGATTTCCCTTTTTTTCCATTTCTTATACATGTTCCGCTTAAAACTTAGCTTAGTTGTAAGTTCCTTAGTCATCCATCCTGGTTTCTTGAGACAGCTCCCATTTCCCCCCCTCATTGGAACTGTTTTCAAGTGTGCCTTCAGTATCTCACTTTTGAGAAACTCCCATCCGTCTTGAACTCCCTTCTCTTTTAGTATTCCTGGTCATGAGATCACCCCCAGTACTTCTCTAAGTTTATTGAAATCAGCTCTCCTAAAGTCTAGAATGTGTGTCTGACTGTGCCTGGCTTCTCCTTTCCACTGTATAACAAACTCAAGGAGAACAGGATCACTCCCACCTAAGGAACCCTTCATTTGCACCCCATTAACCAACTTATCCCTGTTGGTTAGTATCAGATCTAAAATAGCCGATCCCCTGTTGCCTCTTCCACCTTTTGGACAATGAAATTGTCTTCGAGGCAAGTGAGGAATTTGCTAGACCTTGAGGATTTGGCAGAGTTTGACTTCCAGCAAATATCAGGATAGTTGAAGTCCCCCATCACTACTACATCTCTCTTTTCTGAACATGTGGTCATCTGTTCTAGAAAGGCATCATCCAATTTTCCTTTCCCTCTCCCTCCTTCTTTCCCTCCCTCCCTCCATCCCCATGAAAACCATTCCCAATAAAGAGGAGGGCTTCCAATAATCCAGGACATTGGGGGAGCCAGAGGTCTCTGCTGGTGCTGCCTAAGACTGGCATGGGTGGCACTGCAGTGCCGCCATCCTCCTCTTTGCCTAGGCAGCTCCAGTTTCAGGGGGAAATAGCCTTTCCCTTCCTTCCTTCCTACTAGCCTACAGCGATGAATGAGAGGAAGAACCAGCTCCCTGGTGCTGAGTCCATCAGCAGCCGACCAAGGCTAGCAAGAGCAGAGTGTCCAAGGAGGAAACAACAGAGTCCAAAGAGGCTGGAAAACATTGTATAGTATTGTTGTTTTTTGTATAATAATAAACCGTTATGTTAAATAGTATCTTTAAAGAGTAACCATTATGTTAAGTAGTAGCCTGGGACTTCTGGGTTGAGAGGCTGCAATGGGCGGGATGGTTGAATTCCCTGGAAATACCCCAGGAATTTGGCAAACATGAAAATTAAACGGAATGGTTTTAAATTCCTCAGAAAGATCAAGCTGGAAACCTCCCTGGAAGAAGAAGCCCAGATTACCAAAGTGAGGCTGTCATGCTTTGGACACATCATGAGAAGGGCACATGATTATTATTTTTTAATAACATTGATAAAAGATTTGATTAATTGATTTTGCAACTACTTGTTATCAGTGAGGGAAGTAATTGCAAAATCAATCTATCTATCTAATTCCCAAGCCAGGCTGCCCAGGCTGCCACTTACGTCACTGATGATACACAGATGATTGACATGCGTTTTGAAGGGGCGCAAACTAGTAGGGATGACAACCGTGCCAAAAAAAAGTGATTACAAGGGGAGAATGAAAAGATCCGCTCTCAGTAGGAACGACAGACCTTTTGGAATCAACTTACTGACAGAGAGTGAAGGCGAATCACAAACTGGTTTAAATGTAAGTGGGAATGAACCCAAAGCAGCTCTTGTCAGCAAGTAGGAACTGTCCGGATCCCGGAAGAGGTCTCCTCTCTCTGGACGCTGATGACCTTGGTGCACACTTAATGATGACTGTCCCAATGGGATGCCACTTCATTGGGTCGAGTCCTGTAGGCATTCCTTTATTGCTTTCTTCATTCTTGTTCTCCACTTCCTCACTGGAGCCTGGTATTGATGTGCTGCAAATGGTGCTGGAGAAGAGTGCCAAGGATCAAACAAACAAATGGGTCCTAGAACAGAATAAGCCTGAGCTCTATCTGGAAGCCAAGATGACAAAATTCAGGCTGTCCTATTTTGGGTATTTTGGCCTCATCATGAGAAGGTGTGACTCATTAGAAAAGATGATGCTGGGGAAGGGAGATGGCAGTAGAAAGAGAGGAAGACCACATCCCATATGGATGGACTCAGTCAGGGAGGCCATGGATCTGAACCTGCAGGACCTGAGCAGAACAGGTGAGAATAGGGAAACATGGAGAGGTCTCATTCACATGGACTTTATCACACAGGGAAAATTGGAAGGTTAACCAAAGGTTAATCTGGAGTCATCCAAGGTATTTCATGTAATTTCACAAAAGATTTTCTTCAGGACTGAGGCACTGACTCAGTAGGCACTGTGTTTGCCATCACTGACAGCTGCTTTGCCTGCTAGGGCTATAAAACCAGGACCTAACAGGACTCTGCTGCAACATACTCCAGCAGAGAGAATGGGAGCACCACAGTGACTATCTGGGGCCAGGGGGGAGAAGAAGCTGTAGATGTGCCCACAGTCTGACATACAGCACAAATAGCAGTACTTGGTGAATTTATGCCTACAAATATTAAAAGTGACCAAAGCCATCTGAACAAAAGAAAGAACAAAACAATATATTTATAGCATTCTGGCTAAGATTTGAAAATTGCATTATTGTCATAAATCTGTTCAAACCATCATCAAAGAACATAAAGGATACTGAAAGATACTGAAGTCATGTTCTAACAAAGAATCTAGTGGTATCATAGCATGTTTTATTTGGCACAAGCTTTTGTGGATTGTAGGATTATTTGTTGTTCCTTCTTTTTGCTGAGATTGACTACCTTCCTGGAAATGTTAAATTATATCTCTTGCAGGTTAGAAAGGAAAGCGGCCCCAATAGCATTTCCACATTCTAAATGATGGATACCATATTTACTTGACTATAAGACGACTTCATGTATAAGTCAAGGACAGGTTTTGGGGTCAAAATTATGGATTTTGATATGATCCCTGGATAAGTTGAGGGTAAAACTTAGGGGCATGTAAAAAAGGATTTAAAGAATGAAGCAAAGGGAAACAATGCCAAACAAATTACAAAATTCCAGCAGACATCACTGCTTCTGCTCACACTAAAGGCTGGCTGGATGAGAGAATACACAAGTTTTACAGTATTCTGATTTTGTTAGTTAATTTTTGTTCTTATTTTGGTATGTTGTTTTTACTGCTATTCAATTGTTTTTATCCAAGTTATTGTTAACTGCTTCAAAGATTCTAATAGTGGAACCAAAATATTGATTACAGATACGCATGGAGAGAGAGAGAAAGCCTTTAGGGCATTGATCAAGTATATGAATCACTTAAACATCTATATCTCAGTCATTAGTTAGCATTTTTTAACCCAAGGCCAGTGTGTAAATGTCTTCTAGTGTCCGGTTTCTGTTTGGTTTATATAACTTTTACTTAAGAAAATGAACTAAGATTTCTTTAACTGAGTGACAGCTTAATTTTGGATGGTTTGTGGGATGTCATAATCCAGTTTTCAGAGCAGCAAATTTAGATACGGCCAAGATCTACACATCTCTTTTGGTATAATTAAAGGTTACGGAATCCTATTTCTGCTCCTTAAATAATAGGTTAGAAACACAATCTCCTCTGAGCTGTACACATTATAAGCTTGCCACAGATTTTATTTTAGAAAAATGCCACATACAACTAGCTAGTCTTTAAAGTGCCACAAAACTATTTGATGTTTTGTTGCAGCAGAATAAAATTGCTATTTCCCCAGAAATTATCATTAAGGGATAAAGTCCTATAAAGATCCAGTTCACACATTAATCTGCAAATAAGGCACTACCTAAAGATCTTTATGTACTAGTACTGAATCTAGGCACTGTGGAGGTTTGTCATTAGAATGTTTTCTAGTCCCAAAGTTTGGAAATACCATGTTACAAATAACAATGCATTAATTTTTGAGTAATGATGTTGTCGCTATAATTATTTTTGTAAGACAATGGGATGGCTGCTGCCATTACCTTTTGAGTGTAATAAGCAGTGTTTTAAAGGTAGTGAAAAGTGTCCTTTGGAGCAATGTTCAGTCATTTTTGCATTTTTAGTGTGTTTTTAACACACAACAATAAGCCTTCAAGTTATTTTTGACTCATGGTGCTCCTGAGGCAACCTATCATGGTGTTTTCTTGGCATGATTTGTTCAGAAGAGGTTTGCCTTTGCCATCCTCTGAGGCAGCATTACTTTTTCTTCTCTTCACCCACATAGACAGAATCAACTGTTGTGTTATATAATATATGCTAGCAAATATGGAATACAAAGTAGTGGCCAACAGACTGGAAGTGATCAATATACATCCCCATCCACAAAAAGAGGAGACAGAAAATATTGGCGCAACTATAGGACCATAGTATTAATTTCCCACACAAGCAAAGGTATGCTCAAAATTCTGCACAGACTCCAATCATATAAAGAAAAAGAAACCCAGGAGGTGCAACCACAGTTCAGGAAATGAAGAGGCATGAGGGACCACATGGCAAACATAAGATGGTTAATAGAGCGCACCAGGGTATTCCAAGGGGAAAAAAATCAGCATCTGATTTATAGACAATAGCAAAGTCTTTGACTGATCATGAAAAACTATGGATTGCTCTTAAAGACATGGAAGTGTCAATACGTTTGACAGACTTGATGAGAAATATTTAGGGCAAGAGGCTACTGTTAGAACAGAATATGGAGAAACAGAATGATTCCTAATTGGCAAATTGGACAGTGGAGGAAGCAGACAGAAAGAAAATCAACTCATTTGAAATGTGGTGCTGGAGAAGAGTACTTAGGACACCATGGACATCCAAGAAGACAAACAAATGGGTTGTTGAACAGATCAGACCAGGGCTCTCTTTGGAAGCTGAGATGATCAAGTTGAGTCTATTGTACTTTGGCCACAGATCACTAGAAAAAAGAATAATGCTAGGAAATATAGAGGGTAGAAGAAAGAGATGAAGACCACAAACCAGATGGATGGACTAAATCAGGGGGGTTGTGGGCAGAGGCTTGCAGGATCTGGGCAGGGCAGTGGAGGATAGGGATTCTTAGAGATGTTTCATCCACAGGGCTGCCATGAGCTGGAGTCGACTAGAGGGCATTAACAACAACAAAGGAGAGTAATAGAGGACAGGATATCTTGGAGATGTCTCATCCACAGGGTGGCCATGAATCAGGATCGACTCAAGGGCAATTAACAACCACAAGAAAATGATTTTTAAAACACCTTTTGCCTGATGAAGAAGCCAATGGAGCTTTGAATGATTTCATCATGTGTTTTGTATATTTTGGTTGACTAACAAAGGTATTTTTGTGCATTTTGTGCATCAGGCATTTTGTATTTTGTTTTATTACGCTATATAGCCAGCATGGCAACCAGGAATAGGTTTCAGTTTGATCCCAACCCTGATTGGAAATGCTGAGGACTGGAGCAGGCAGATCATACACTTTTATCAGTGAACTACAGCCCTTCCTCCTGGTAGTTTGCATGGTGATAAAACTACTCCCCGATGAACAAACATGAGAAAAGACATGTTTATAATATATGTAATGTCCTGTACTGTAACCATTCTAAATGTGCTATATATATGCTGAACAGTACTGTGTAAGTGTATTTGTTTGCCTAGTCTGTCTCTAAAGGTTTTGGCTCAATGGCAGAGAACATGCTTTGCATGTGAAAGGACCAGCTTCATTCTCTGGCGCCACTAGTCAAAAGTAAGTGATGGGGAAAGTGACCTCTGCCTGAGACCCTGGAGTATTGCTACCATTTGGAGTACAGACCAGTCTCTCCCAATTTGGTGCCTTCCCTAGGTGGAGTTGATGGGAGTTATAGTCCAATACAATACAGGCTATGTGAGGCTAATAAAAATAATACCGGGCTGTATGGGCAAATAGCCTGTTCTTATAATTCATTCTACTGGATGTAGGTGCATTTACACTTGGTTGGTTTTAGACCACCTAACTTAAGATGATTTTACTGTTGGGAATTGATGCTCTGGTTTAGGCTGCTGTTTGGTTTTGTTTTGTGGAGCATTTTCTTGCTGCTGCTTTATACTTTTAAAACAGCTTAAGTTATTTGGAGAGGCAGGATCAAAACAAGTTAAAGAAACAGATAATGTGCACCTCAAAGGGGAAGCACAGTAGAACATTTCCACTAGATGGCAGGAGCAGCACAGCCAAACAGCAGGCTGTAGAGATTGGTTTGCCTCCCCCAATTCTGTACTTAAAAATGAGAGTAGATTATTTATCATACCAGCATTTCTGTTCTTTTTGCATGGCTGGTATTGGGGTACAACACATGGTTCACATTCAGCAGGTCAGAGTTGCAATTGTTAATCTGATCAGTATGCAAATTGATAACCTTCAAGACCAAATTGGAGGAAGAAGATAGTAGCATTTTAGTGACTGAGGTTCCACACTGCAGAAATAATCCAGTTTGAGATTACTTTAACTGCCCTGGCTCAATGCTAAGGAATTCTGGGAACTGTTGTTTTGTGAGACATTTAGCCTTCTCAGTCAGAGAGCTCTGGTGCCACAATAAACTACAGTTCCCAGGAATCCCCATCGCTTAGCCAGGGCAATTAAAGCAGCGTCAAACTGGATTACTCCTGCAGTGTGGATTGGACCTGACTCTACTTTATCATCGGGTGTCTTATGAAGTAGACTAGGGTCCAAAACACACTGCAGGAATAACCCAGCTTGGCACTGCTTTAACTGTCCTGGCTCAGCACTATGGAATTCTGGGATTTGTAGTTTGTTGTGGCATGAGAGCTCTGTGACTGAGAAGGCTAAATGTCTCACAAAACTACAAATCTCAAAATTCCATAGGATTGAGCCAGGGCAGTTAAAAGTTATACCAAACTGCATTATTTCTGCAGTGCAGATGTAACCTTAGCCTCAAAGGTGCTATCATACAATTCCCTAGCTAGTGTTTCTAGTTAAGGATTGCAGATAGTAGAATTGGGAAATACATGTGACTGATACCAAATGAACTAGCATCAGACAGAATAAACAGTACTTAGCTAGATGCAGCAGCAATTTGACTCTGGAAAAAACAGAATGATACATTCTCAACTATGTGCACATCCAAGGCTGATGTTTCTGTGTTCTTTGGAAATGTTACAGTTCAAGTGTGATTTTGCCATGATGGTGGTTGTCATCATTATCATTATCATTATCATCATTACCATCATCATCTTCATCTTCATCATCATTTCACCAAAACTGGGATTTGGTTTTAAAACAAGTACAGTGCAGCTCAAAACATGCAAAAAGTGACCGTTAAAACTGAATTAAATTGTTCGTAATATTAAAACAATTATTAAAATACACCTGCAAAAGATAAAAATCAGAGAGCAGTACATGTGCAAAAGAAAAGCCAGCATAATTTTGCCACATCCAGTGCATGTTTAGTTCAACATATTCCTGTTGTCACTGTATATTTTATCTATGGTTTAGGATAGTGGCCCAAATCAAACATAACAATACGCCAACATTCTTTAGGATTCCACCATATCAGGAAAGTTGAGTGATGCACACAGCTTGATTGCACTTCCTAGCCGGACAAGTTCAACTAATCATGGTTTGTTTATTATTCAGTTCAAACCAGAATCCTAAGCTTGCTGTTATTCTAATAAGACAGAATCACAAGCCAAGAACAATCCATTGATTAAGATTCTGCCTTGTTAGGAAATCAATAAAACCAGGAATTCCAGTTTGGATATAACACTAAGGTATCCTGGTTTGTTTAGTTGCTCTCACATGAGTCAAATGAGAATATTCTACTATTAAGACTTCTGGCTTATCATAACATTCACATTTGACCAATGACTAGTAAAGGGTGTATTGTATTTATGTTCTTCTTATATTTTAAACCAGCCAATAATATAAGTTTCCTGGGTGAATTACTGACAGCTAAAAGAATACAAAACAACAGAACGAAACATAAGACAACAATTTGGGGTCATTGTTTTCAGTGGTATAAATGTTACAGCTGTGTCACATTGGAATACCTCAAAAGTGTGGTTGATAATACTGCAAAACATGTAGATTTATTTAGGCTGCACTGTATGGATTGTTAAAGATGTGCAAATAGACCTTCAGATGCATACAACAGCTTATCTCCCTAATAAAGCATCTCTTTTGGGATGGGAGACCCTATGAAACATCACAGGAGGTAGCAGTGGGCTGTGGGAGGCACCAGGGAATTGACTGAAATTGGGCTAACACTTTTCACAAAGTGTTGTCACAAGAGGTATGCTGAAAATCTTAATTGAATCAATACTTATATTGGTGTGTATGTGTGTGTGTCTCAGCTGTTGTTGTATATCTACCACAGGGGTTTCGTGGCATAATTTGTTTAAAGGGGATTTGCCTTTGCCTTTGCCATCCTTTGAAGCTGAGGGAGTATGACTTGCCTAAAGTCAACCAGTGGATTTCCATGGCCAAGTGGAGACTTGAACCCTGCTCCCAGCGCTGTAGTCCAACACTCAAACCACTATGCCACATGCACACACAGACACACACACACACATTTATAAATATATATTTGCACATATAGACTTATGTATAAAATAATTTCCTCCTTTACGTATTGATAAAATATTTGAATAATGATGCCTTTGTACCAATTAAATACATAAAAGGAAATTCTGTCTTATTTTTAAAAGAAAAATATTTAACTACATGTAGTGGAAATATAGTTAGACAATTAGAGGTATGTAATTTCAGCTGACAATTGAAAATATTTTGCCAGGATCTAGTTAAAATTAATCACATTCAGGTCCCATTGACTTCTGCTGTGCAGCTTGTTCTTCTTGTTTATTCCTGAGTGCTAATGTATCAAGTGTCTTCCTGGGAAATTTAGGAATTATTCTCAATCTAAGGCTTTTCTGTAACAGAAAGTTTTGCATACGGCAAACATTAGTAAAAAATCTAATGGAATGGGATTACCAGTAGTCCAAATTACTTTCTAGTAGTTTTTGACTATTCTCTTCTTTCCTCTCCCTTCTGTACTTCTCTTATTCTAAAAGATTTTTAAAAAATGAAATCTTGACAGGAATTTAAAAGCCTGTGTACCAAAGGAGGTTGTGAATTTAAGGCGGGCTGTAATTAGATTACTGTAAATCCAAAAAGATGCTCACCCCTGGTGGTCTGTGAATAGCACAGGGCAATAAAGTATTGTACTTCAGGATTGGGGACAGTTTGACTGAAAGCAGGGGATGCAAACAAACAAAAAAAAATCTTAAAATCTTGTAGTTCCTGAAGGAGGAGTTTTTAAGGCATTTCTTTGCTATCCAATAACACTCCAGATGTTAAAGGTATATAAAACTCTCCAAACATTCAAGGAATTCCATGACTTAATTTATTGCAAGAGGAAAAGAGAGAAGGAAATCAATAATAGGGATCATATCTGGAAGTAAAACATGGTTGCAATTCTTTAGAAAAGAGAAAAGAAGCCAACAATGCTCTTTGGATTACCAGTGATCTCCCTCCCTCCCACCATTTTAAATTAGCAATTCCAATATATTCACTTTCCAAAGTGCTGGGGAGTGTTGCTATGTGTCTGGGCTCAAGACGTTTAAACTTTGCTTGGCCCATGCTAAACTAATTTGAGTCAATTTGTCTACATCATCTCAACAATCGTTCTGTGCGTTTTGAATCGTACAAACAACAGTACACGATAAAGGCCTACCGAGCAGATTCCGACTGCTCACTCTGCTGTGGTTGGGCTGTTGCTAGTTCTTCACCATGGTTTCTGCATATCCTAGTGACAATGTTAGTTTTTCCGATGGCTGGGTTAAGTCTCTGCCTGGCTAGTTAGGACTTTCTTTGCTCCTATACAACTGCCAGCTCTCAGCCTGACCTTTCAAAATGAAAATAGGGGAGGGTCAGCCTCAGTAGCTGCTAGAAAACAATCTCCCTGCGGGTGTAAAACAAAACAAAAACACTAAGGAGATTGTGCAAATAAGGTGGATGCATGAATAAGAACAAGGCACTGATATCGGATACACAACTTCCCGTGTACATGTGTCTGTGTGTGTGTGTGGTTGGCTTAACCATTAGTGAAATAAATACGCAGACACCTGTAATGCTGCAGCTCTAAACTAACTGATCCTTTATACAGAACTCAGAGCAATCCTGCTATTGAGAAGAAGAGAGTCTCATGGCATCCTGGATTTGCATCTAAATACAAAGGAGGACCCTTTTCATGCTGCAGAACTTTAGCACTTTCATTCCTCTTTAACAAGGGCAGCTGCATGCTATGGATTACTCAGATTTGCAGTTTAGGGAGGGGCATTTAGAATGTTTGGGGAGAGACCTCTAGTGTCTCACTGAACTCTGTATCCCAGGATTTTATTCCATGCAGCCATAGTAGTCATAGTAGAATAATTCTGTGGTATAAAAAGACCCCAGAGAGAGGAGTATGTATAGTTTCTTACTTTCTCCATTTTTTTAAACCCTCCCTCCCACTGATTCCACTAGGAGTGAAATGACCAGCTTCATCTTGTTCTGGGAGCCTTCTGTTGGCATTAAAGAGCTTTGGGCCATGTGGATCCACAGTGTCCCTCAGCATCTTGGGGAGATTTTCTTGTCTGATCCACCTCTTTTTGTGATCTTTTTCTGCTACTGGGAGGAATCTCATCCCGCACTGGACTGGTTTTGGGTGCTACTGCCCAGGCATGCTGGAGTCCAGAGTGCTAAGTGTGAGAGGAGATCCTAGAAGGCTGGAAAGAAAAGGAGACAAATGAAAATTCTGGACCCAAGAGGCCTTGTGTTATGAGTATGCTAACTGCTTGAACCTACAGCTGGACAGTGTGGTGGAACTTGGCTCCCAAGCAACATCAAGAATGGAAGGGAATCCCTTGTAGGCTGTGCACACTGGCCATAAAGGCTGGCTGGGGGCAGAATCAGGATGTGGTGTCCACATGGTGCGTGCCCTGACTCTGCCCCCAGGGCAGCTTGATGCTGTGCGCCACTCCACACAGTGCATGGTGTCATGGTGCTCCTCTGGTGCTGCGTCCACACTACACAGCACCAAAGGGGCGCCTTAAAGCTGTGGCACCGTGGTTATCATGCCCTTTCCAGGGTGCAAAAAGAAGCTGCTTTTTGCAGCTGCTTTTTTTGCCCTGGAAAGGCCAGATCGGGGCTGCAGTGTGTGGTTGCCATGGCCCTGATCCGGCACAGATGACCACCCCTTAGAAGTGGTCTGTACAGCTACTACTCTCTGGGCTGCTTAGAAGTGAAGAGCTCTTTTTTCTTTTTTTCTTTTTTCTTCTAACTTCTGCTAATTCATGTTTCTCACATTCCATATTCCTATAATAATTGTTGTGCAGCTTTGGACTTTCCTTTCACCTCTAATCATGTCAACTGCCGAGCGTCTATTTTGCTTGAGTCCCGTTGTATCATTAATCACAGTGCTACTCCCACTTGTCCTCTAATGTACCGAAGTAGTCCACCAAGTATCTTCCAACCTGGGAATGTCACCTTCTGGTACTATCTCTTGTTTCATTTTGGATTGTCTCATCACAGGGTTTTCAAGGTAGAAGTCTTCAGAAGTGGTTTACCATTGCCTTCTTCTGTTTACCATTGTTTATTGTTTACTGTTTACCATTGCCTTCTTCTGTTCATTGCTTTGTGGTGATCCTTAGAAAAGGGGACTGTATGAGAATTTATTTACTTGTGAACACATGACCTGAACAAATGCTGGAAGACTCACATAATTGGTTCACCATACTAAATTGCACTCCCCCCCCCCCCCCCCAAATCAAGCAGTGATGATGCCACCATGTTAATAATGGTAGTATGACTCAGCCCTTGCATTCATGTCAACAAAAGGGCTGCTGGAAACAAATCCATCATGTGTCAAAGCAGCACTGTGTGGTGCCTGACTTTTCTGTCGCTAGCTCACAACATTATTTGATTTGCTGTTTTACATGGGAATAATTCAACAGCAGCATCTCCTACGTGAGACCTATTGAAAAGAATGAGATATTTGCAGGAGCAGAAATGCTTCAAAGGACTTGGGTAGGCAGTTCTTGGGTAATTTGTTCCCAGAGTTAAATGATTTTGGAGAAATTACTAAATGTAAGCTGCATTAATTTAACACAAACAGTTTATCAGTTCCAATGCATCACAATTCCAGATGGGACCTGATTTTTAAACAATTAATACATTTTAAAAGATTTGCTTATAAGTCTAGTTTTATATTGAATTGACATTAACTGCAGCAGAAACACACAGAATTATTGTTTTGTGTCACTTGATCAGTAGGCCAAAACCTTTTGGAATATTATTGGGCATCTTCTTCCACAATTAATTAGTACACTTTGCATAAAGGTCTATGTCTTACGTTATCACTTTCTGACCTACCTTTCTCTAATTTCTTTATGGGAATAGCAGATACACTTGTGCCAAAAACCTTTCTGAAGTTAAGATGGGTTATTCCTAATTTTCCTGATTCACTAAAGCAAACACAACTTTATCTGAACAAACTCAGTCAAATAAAGAAATGTGTTTGCATTGTTATCTTTTGTTCTAAAGACTTGTGTGCTCTGAGGAACCATGCCATTTTCACTCCAGATTATTTATTTATTATTCTATTTTATTTATATGCAGTCTTTCTCCTGCAATAGGTCCCAAGGTAGCTCACAGAGGAAATCATAATGGTACAAGTTTAAAAACAATTAATCTCATTTAAAACAGTATAAAAAGTTTAAAAGGTAACAAAAGTTAAAAAATAAACAGCACACAGCCCAATAAGAAGCTTCCCTGAGAGCATTACTTATTTAAAAGCCTGCTTACACAGAAAGTTTTTTATCTGCCAGAGAAAGGAAAGCTGGAAAGAGGACTGTGTAGCTTCTCATAGAAGGGAAATCAAGAGGCTGAGAGCAGCCACTGAGAAGGCTCTTTTTGTGTCTTCAGAAACCACGCCTGTGATGGTGGCAGGACCAAGAGAAAGTCTTATTACAAAGTGATTGTTTTATTATTTGCTGCCAAAGAAGCCCTGATGGTGCAGTGGTTAAATGCTGGTACTTCAGCCACAATGTTGTGAGTTTGATCCCAGGGCTCCAAGGTTGACTCAGCCTTCCATCCTTTTGTAGGCTGATAAAATGAATACCCATTTTGTTGGGAGTTATTGGCTTACAGATTGTAAACTGCTTAGAGAGTGCTGAGTTCACTATTAAGTGGTAGAGAAATGTGAATGCTATTGCTATTCCTAATGTGTTACAAGGTTACAGCTTAAGAAACCAGGATGGGGTAATGACATTTTGGTGTTTGAGCCCCCAAACCTGACTGCTCCCTGCTCCTCACATAAAAAAATGCTCCACAATACTCTTATAGTTAGGCTGACCATATTTCCTTGAGACATCTTCAGAAGATGCCAGCCATAGATGCTGGCAAAACATTAGAAAGGAACTCTTCTAGAACATGGCCACATAACCCAAAAGCTCCACAAAAAACTACGAAAGGGCAGGTAAACTCGAAGTACCATGAGATGGGGAAAAGTTTCCCAAAAGTTCCAAAAGTTAAAAAACAACAACAACAACAACAACAGAGGAGCGGTTGTAAAGAGGGGGATCAGAGTGGTAAAGAGGGGGAGCAGAGTGGAAAGGCAGCCCAAAAATGGTGCTTTGCCCAGGGAGGAGGAGGTTCAAGAGGTGGGCAGACAATTGCATCACAGGGAACCAATTCCAAATTGCATCCATAAAGGTTTGCTTTATGGAATGTTTGGGGGTGTGGGGAATATTTTCAAGCCATGGATGTTGGAATGTGTGGATACCAGGGCCTACAGCATTATGTTGGATAACAGCCTATTTTTCACTTGGGTTGGAAATTCCATGCATTTTGGCCTAATAGCTTTGTAAAACTGGCCAGCACTCATCAGAAACTTTCTGTAAAGATTGCCAAAGCAATTTGTGAAGCTGGTTGTCAGTTAACATTTGCACTGAATGTGCTAGGGGAAAATGTCCACTGCTTTCTTGTTGGCATATTCTTATTCAAAGCGATTTATACTAGCTGTGGCATTCATTCTCTAACGGAATGAGATTGGGTGCCATTTCATCTTTGTATGTGTTGAAAATGTCAAAGGTCATGGAGGAAGGAGAGGAAAGAAGATATCTTATTTGTTGAAATTTTAAAGATGTACAGAAAGTTTCCCTTTTTTAAAAAAAGTGTCATGAACTTTTAAACATGTGGCATAAACATTCATTGACTGCAGCCCACTTAATCAGATTAATGAAATGTTGCTTCAGATGGCAGCCAATTGTATGTATGCTTGGGTAGGCAGGTAATGATAGACATCTCTGCCTTGATGCACTGATTAGCAGAGCAGTTTCTCTATCAACACCCAATAGCGGTTGGTTAGACAGTTTTCACCAATTATGCATTTTTGTTTCTTCTAGTCCACATTATTACAATCCCTCAACCACCAGAATTCACCTACAAGTCAAACTCTAACTTGGATAGGACAAAAGCTTTTCATCACAATATAGCCAGTATCTTACATTGTGCAATCGGAGCATAATGACAATGCAGTTCCACATCTTTCCCACTCCTAAAAAGCAGTTTCCAAGCCCCTAGGTTGAGCTGCCAGGTGTTTAGACATTACCCGGCTGCAGCTCTGTAGCTGGGAGAAGAGTCTGTTGTCCTCCTGGTTCACCAGTGAGTTGTTGGAGATCCAGGAGGTACATATAAGTTTCTATTCTCCAAGCTGCAGAATTGCATCTGGCTGCTGCCTGTGTACCTCCCATTGATTCGCTCACCCCCATGTCCAGTTAATGGCCCTGACAGTGCACTGCAAGGACAGATATGGAATTGTGTGGGAGTTATGCTCCTCCTACATGATGTAGGATGCCAGCCATATTGTGATTTAAATCCTTTGTCCTATTATTTATACATACAAACACATGACATAACATGCACATAGGTTACCTATCCAGATACAGGCAAAGAGGGTTAATCTATTTATCCATGCTGAAGTGTTCGCAGCTGTTTGTTAATCATCACTGTTATGGTAATTATCAATGTTTGTACCCTTTGCATTTCATTTCCCTTCCACCACACTCCCACCAATGCATATGAATAAAAGCTGCCCATGGAGGCAGCACTCTATGCATCTGATGAAGTGGGCTGCAATTCACAAAAGCTTATCCCAAATAAAACTGGTAAGTCTTTAAGTTGCCATTGGACTCTTCCTTTGTTTTTGTTTTGCTGAGCAGAGCTTGAAGGTTGGTGATAGTAAGAAAACAGTAAAAAATTGTAAAGATGAATGCAGACTTGAGTAATAGGCTGCATAGAGGCTGCAGAAATAGTATAGAATAGTTCCAGCAAACACAAATGTTTAGAATCTAATCAAGGGTTTCTAAGTGAGAACATCTTTAAGACTGAAGTCTAGGTGGCACAGGTCATGGAGTGAATATGACTCAAAATTAGCACAAACTGTTTATTGTGCCTACTGTGTGGCAGAAAATTGGCAATAAATAAATAAATAGATATCCTATTATGCCTCTATTATCCTATCCTTAACATGCTGTCCATCAGAGCTCTTCTGAGTGGCAAAGAACTTCTTGGGATCAGGTTCAGAGAAGCCATGATTTGACTCCTTGGTTGCTTACTATGGACTCTTTCAAACGGGGAGGAATTTCTCCCAACTCTGAATGGAGCCAATGCGGATTTATGTAAATTCGCTTGTTTAGCGAATTTACATGAACCCCTGCTCCGTTCGGAATTACTTCCTATTACCCGAAAATAACCCCCTCCTGCCCGAATTTGCATGCGAAGCTTTAATTCGCAATAAGGTAAAACCCATGATTGCATTCGAATTGGCTTCCCTCTTGCCCGAATTTGCATGTGAAGAGTTAATTTGCAATAACATAAAACCCATGATTGCATTCGAATTGACCTTAAATTATACTTCCAATTTAGCCTTGTATGAAAGAGTCCTATGATAAGTTTGCTAGGAACTTTGTAGAGAATGTTGCTCATATTAATTGACCCACTTAGGTAAGTTCCTTGGTCATATAGCAGCTAGGAAGTTTCAGATATTCTTGGAGAACACACAATATCTGGTCTGCTTTTAAGCCAAGACATATTACTGAGACAGCTTTGGTAGCCAAGAATGACAACCTATTCTGGGAGAAAGACATGGGGAATACTATCCTGTTGATCTCTCTGCAGCTTTTGGTATCATTAGTTATGGCATCATATTGGAATGGCTCTGTCAAATGGAAATGAGAGGGAATATGTTATAAATTTCTGCTCCTATCCGTGTAATCAGTTCCAGAGGGTAGCACTGACGGAGTCCTGTTCAGTCTCATGATGAAGATCCCACAGTGTTCCCAAGCTGTTCAGGATCTACATGAAGCTGCTGAAGGAGGGCAGTATGGGTTTTGCTGGTAACATTCAGCTCTGTTTCTCTTGCTGGAGTAGTACCTGGATGTTGCAGTGGGCTGGATGATGGCCAAAACAGTGAAGCTGGATCCTGATAAGATGGATTTGTGGTCCAGGAACTGGGTAAGCTACCTGTCCTGGACAGGGTTGCACTCTCCTTAAGGGAGTGGGTACGCATCCAGGGTGTAACTGATGTTATTGTATGTTGCTCTGAGATTCTCAGATAGAGTGGGAAATAAAAAGTATAAACAAACAAAGGTAGGCAGACTTCACTCAAAACAGTTTGACAACTACAAACATTGCTTTGAATTTTTAAAACATTATCTGCTTATACAGTTATGTGCATTGAGCCAAGAAGCTCAGCACTCTGACATGGGCACATTGATTACTGTTTGAAAAGATACAAGGGCTAACTTTCTGTATAACACAAACATTCAGGGGACTTTATTCTTGAACATTCAATTAAGGCAAGACAAAGATGCCAAACCAGTGTGCTGTTTGATTTCGCTGCTGCATCCTAGAAAAACATTCCCAGATCTTAAGCCCTCACAGCAAACTGACCCTGGCACATTTAATACAGAGCAGAATATTCTCAGGTGGTGTCCATCTGATGCAAGCATGACTGCTGCTGGCTCTTCCTGTTCTCCTCTTGACAGATGATTAAAAGAGGCACAAATGGATCCTTGAGCTGATCAAGCCAGAAATCTCCTTGGAAGCCAAGATGATCAAACTAAGGCTGTTGTACTTTGGCTACATCATGAGAAGGCAAAACTTATTAGAAAAGACAATAATGCTAAGAAAGCTAGAGGGCCGTAGAAAGGAAGACCGTAAGTAGTAGAGGACAAGGGGTCTTGTAGATCTCTCATCCAGAAGATCACCATGAGTTGAGGATGACTTTAGGGCAGTTAACAACAATGTGAGGAGGGCTATTTAAGGTTTGTCTCAAATTTCATGAGAGGAAGATCTCTCATTAGATTTATGACCTCCCATGAGATTTCAATTCTCATGGGAGCCTGGAGCTCTTGCAAGATGTCCTTCTCTCACAAAATCTGAGGCAGGCTTGACATATACCCACTTCACATGTACTGGCCAGTCTTGAGCTGGCTGGGTGACAACGGAGGTTCTCCTGTGTTAGAGTCAGAAAAAGCTGGCAACCCTATTTCAAACAAAGAGGCCTGTGCGGAGAGCCCTTCAGATCAAGATTTGTGTTTGCCTTTTGTAGAGACATGGCTACCTTTCCTAGCCATGGTGCTCTCCTCTGGCCATGCTGTTGAAGGATGATGGGAATTGTTGGGCACCAAGTTGTCATTATATTTAATTATATCTCTCCTTTTTCCCGGATTGGGACTCAAAATGGACTCATTTTTTTTTTTTAAAAAAAAAAGTTTTTGTGTCGATTTTTAGCAATCAACAATGAGGGAAAAAAATCTAGGTTATAATATATATTGAAATGCACACACATCCATTCACCGTATCCAACACATTGTGTAAAATGGGCTTTGTATCATTACTCATCAAATGTCTTTGCTTCTCTGTGGAAAAAAAAATAAGAAGGGTGCCAGTCTTAACTTCTCTGGGAAGGGCTTGGGGGGCAGCCACTGAAAAGGCCCTTTTTGTGAAAAGTTGTGAAAGACTGACCTGGAATATGTGGCAGAGACTATAACACTAAAGAGCACTACTAGCAGGTGTAGTTCTTCAGCAGAAAGTGGGAAGTTATATTGTTAAAAAATACTGCTGTAGCAAGTATTACTCCATGGTCTGAATGCTATTCTTACTTCCAACGAGATTAGGCCCATTTAATCAATAGAATTTACCTATGCGTTGACTCACCCATGGATCTACTTGGGCTGGAATTAATTTACAGGCTTCTAGCCAAAGTAATTCTCCTTCTCCTGCTCCTTGCACCAGACAAAACCAGAGGACAGTTGTATGAGCTCCTTACCCCTCCTCTAAAATTCAAAGACATCAAAAAAGGCTCAAAATTATTATTTTTGACCTTGGTACCAAAATAAACAAAGCCACCTATATTTCCTTTCCCATAAGGTGCATAAGTTATCCATAGCCTCTCTGCATATAAACTGTATTCTCTCTGATCCCCGGGGATAATACACTCCAGATGATTTGGGACTGCAATATATGTTTCAGGATAGGTCTTTGTTTTCTTGCTGAGTTGTCTCTCTCCGTTCTGTGTTCAGTTTGGCTCATTTCTCTTGTAAGCTGTCTGGAAGGGGAGAAAGGCTTTTCGTTTTAAACAATTCTCTTTTTCAGCCTCCCTTTTATTGAATTCCAACCTCCACTTTCCTTTTTTTTTTTTAAACATCATTTATCTTGGACTTTAAGTTGCAGAGGCCTTCAAGGGGCTTCTTTTTTCTTTCCCAGCTGCATTTGTTGACACACACACACACAGTCAATCTGGGCTTCCCCTTCTATTATGCCCCCTCTGCAATAGAAAGCCATAAAGAATCTACAGCTGTGCCCTTTATTAGCATAGACATTCTCAACCCAAGGAGGAGGAGAAACAGGCTAAATATATTGCAGCCATTACCGCTGTCAAAAAGTGACCGTTTTAAATCATTTTAGCTTTCACTGGGAAAGGTGGGAGCACAAAAGCAAGAGCTATAATTTTATTATAAATGCTTTTTAAATGTGCATCATTTGTGTACAATAGAGGAAAAGGATGGGAAAGATTACAGCTTGAGAAGAGCAGTGTCAGATATTAGTTATTTAAAAAAAATTAAGGAAACAACAAGTGGGTTTGGTAACGTGCTAACTGGAAGAATACAATATGCAACACAGAGATGTAGGAAACCCATAAGATGTAGTTTCTTTTGCTCCATTCATGTTGATACCATCTTGTAATGTGTATTTGTTGCATTTTGAAGTGAAGAGATTAATTTTTTTCCAGTCTGGATTCCCTAAATGAAAAAAATTGTTATTTTCCAATAACTTCTCCAGTCTGGATTCCCTCAGGAGTTACAGCTGGTTAGATACTAATAAAATAACTGTCGATATATATATATACAGAGAGAGAGAGAGAGAGAGAGAGAGAGAGAGAGTTGCCCTTAAAGATGTCCACATTTAAATCTTGTATGAGATTATATCCAGTTTACCAAGGGGAGTCAACATTTCTCTTACATCTCTCTGGTAAATTCTATATATTTCCCATTTAGGGATGACTTGTAAAAATGTGATTAGTGTGAATCACTCATCTTTACAGTTTACTTAAATCCCCAGGGACATTACAGGTTAACATCACACTCCTCCATTTGGAAATGTGGATATATCATCAGCACATTGGTAAGTCCTATTTGGGTTTGTAGAATTTACTACCAGGTAAACATAAGGACTGCAGCTTTTGTCCCTGAATATGACTGAATGCATGCAGTCCAGGGTATAATGGGAAATGTTGCTGGACTACAATTCCCATCATTACTATGTGGTATGCTTGCTTATCATTTGCTCTGTGGGTGGGAGCCAATGGAAGTTCCAATCCAACTATATGTAGAAGGACTTACATTTCCACTCTTACTATAGCGAACAGGCCTATAAATTCATATGTATGAACACTGAGATGCCATAGTGCCCAGCTTGTTATTTCACACCCAGTGCCTGAACAGTTTAACTGTTGGCAGTGTGTTATTGGACAGGCATAGGTTTAAATCTGCTTAACCACCTCTGAATTTAAGCATAATAAAAATATTGGGTATGATTAGTCAAGCTGAGAGCATGACTAACTTAGTTCAGTGTGTTAAATATGTCTAGATCCAAAACATTGCATTTTTAATAATAATAATAATAATAATAATAATAATAATAATGTATTTATATCCTGTCCCTCTACAACATGCAAAGATTAAAAACAAAACAAAACAAAACAAAACATACAATTCAAATCCCTCAATCCCCCCTTAAAATAAAACTAAAAATAAACAGCATAAAGTATACAACATACTTTTTTTTCAAAAAAAAATTTGTGGCCGTGGTGAGGTTGGAATTCAGCAACTAGATTTCGGGGAACTATTCAGGAAAGGCCTGCTGGAAGAGATCCATCTTTATAGCTTTTTAAAAGCTGTTTAGGGTGTTTATATGACGGATCTCGTCTGGCAGGTCATTCCACAATCTGGGCGTGACAGCTGAGAAGGTCCTCTGGGAGGTTGTGGACAGTCTTGTTTTATAAGGCTGTAACAAATTCTTCCCTTGTTCTTGCAGCACCCCTTTCTAACCTTTGGCCCAGGTTGTGCTGCAAGAACAAGGTGTAAGTCCCAGCTGGGATATCGGTGTATTGGTGGGGGACTTATTAAGGTAGCTGCCCTGAGGAACTTTTTGATATATGGATGAGAGGACATAAAGTTGGCGGTCTTAGTAGGGAGAGCTGATGTGATGGCTGAGATCTGACTTTTGAGGGTGTTGGGCTCAAAGCCTTTGTCTAGTCCCTCTTGAAGTTAAAGTAGCAGGTCACCTATGGCAAATCGAGCTGGAGAAATCGCTTTGGTTTTGCACCATGAAGAAAAGCCACAAAAGGAATATTCATAAATCCATCTCGTGGATGGTCTCTGGGACTGGATAATGGTCTCGGCTACTTGAAGGTGAAGGCCATCTTCTAGCAGTAGGCGGCGCTCAATTTCCAGGTGTGAAGATTGAGCCACTGTGGGTCTGAGTGGGCTATCTGTCCTTGGGTTAACAGGTCTGGCCTTACGGGTAGTCTGATCTGATCTAGTACTAGATTTAGGATTTCCGGAAACCACGGTCTTCGAGGCCAATGAGGAGCGATTAGAATCAGGGTGGCCCTTTCGTTTCTTAGTTTTTGTAGACACCTCGATATCATTGCTGTGGGAGGGAAGGCATAGAGGAGACCTGGTGGCCATGTGGCATGGAGAGCATCTGTGTTTTCTGCTCCTTGAGTTGAGAACTGAGAGAAGAACCTCGGAACTTGATTGTTGACCGGCAACGAGAACAGATCTACCTGCGGTTATGTGTAGGAAGACCTCTGGGTGGAGATGCCACTCGGAATGATCTATGTCTCTTCTGCTGAGCCAATCTGCTCGGGTGTTCAGAACACCCTTTATGTGTACTGCTCTGAAAGAGCGCAGGTTGTTTTCTGCCCAGTTTAATAGGAGTGTGGCTTCTTGCATCAGAGTTCGGGACCTCGTCTCGCCCTCTCTGTTGACATGGGCCTTTGTTGTCACATTGACCGTACGGATCAGAACGTCTGTGTTTTGGATCATGTGAGAAAATGATAGGAGGACTAGGTGGACTGCTCTGAGTTCCAGCCAATTGATGCTTTGTTGACGTTCCTGAGAGGTCCATCTGCCCTGGGCCAGTTGAGTGTTGAAAGTCGCACCCCAGCCATACATGCTGGCATCTGTTGTGATCTGGATCTGTCTGGGTAGCCATATGGGTCGACCTTTTAATAGGTGATGAGACATACACCACAGGAGTGACTTTTGGACGTTTTGGGGAATGTGGACCATCTTGTGTACCTGTCGTGAAATCAACTGTTGGAACGGTAGAGGCAACCACTGTAGGGGTCTGGTATGAAAACGCGCCCAGGGAACGCAAGGCATGGCAGCTATCATGAGCCCCTGTAGTCTCGCTAAGAGCAGAAGGTCTGATGAATGGTTTGGAAGGATGGACTGGACAACTTTTTACATGGTGTCAATCCTCTCCAGGGGAAGACTGTGGCAGATGAGGTATCTATGAGGGCTCCCAAGTGATGTATGGACTGTGACGGAATGAGGTGGTTCTTCCCAAGATTGACCAGAAAACCATGGCAAGAGAGGGACTCCAAAATAAATTGAACAGCAGCTGAAGCCCTTTTGGCTGAAGGAGCAGCAATCGATAAGTCATCCAAGTACGGGAAAATGTGAAGACCTTGGGTCCTCCAGTGTGCCACGAGGGTTATCATGATTTTGGTAAACACCCTGGGGGCGGAGGACAGACCTAATGGCAGAGCCCTGTACTGGTAATGCTGGTTGTGATAACAGAAGCAGAGAAATTTGCGATGGGCCGGGTAAATCAAAATGTGAAGATAAGCTTCGGTCAAATCGAGAGAGGCCATAAAATCCCGTGGTTTGAGGGAATCTAGGATAGTCTTTAGTGTTTCCATCCTGAATCGCCGTTGATCACACTTTTGTTGACTCTCTTTAAGTCGAGTACCGCCCTCCAAGACTTGTCCCTCTTTGGAACGATGAATAGGATGGAGTAACAACCTTTTTGTCTCTTTGAGGATGGGATGGGCTCGACTGCCCCAATTTGGAGTAGATGGTCGATAGCCTCGATCATCAGTTAGTGTTTGTGAGGGCGCTTGGATCGTGGAGAAATGGTGAAGTGGTCGCGTGGGTAGTGAGTAAAGTCTATCCAATAACCTGAAGGTATAGTGGAGAGGACCCAGTTGTCCGAGGTGGTGAATTGCCAAACATGATGGAATTGTTGATGCTGGCCTCCCACTTGGTGGGTCAGTCAGTCAGGCTTGTTGGTTGGAGCCCTGTTTGGTTGTATTAGGCTGGCTTCCTGGGTTGGCAGGAGAGGATCTGCCAAAACCTTGGCCCTGGGGTTGTTGTCTGGACTGAAAGTGGCGGTCCGACCACTGTTGCTTTCCATATCTGAAGTCTCTATTTTGGATGAGTTGGAAGAGAGACGAAAGGAATGAAAGGACGATTGGCCATGGCGGAGGGATTTTTTATCATTGCGACGTGGCATAGAAGGTAATGCCTTCTTTTTGTCTTTGGTTTCAATGAGGATGGGGTCAAGGACTTCTCCGAACAGCTTGGACCCCCCAAATGGGGCTATGGTGAGGTTCTGCTTGGATCGGTAGTCAACCTGACAGTTTTTTAGCCAAATTTGTCTTCTAACTGGGATGGATGCTGCTTGAGCCCTGCAATGAATTGTATGATGTCCAGGGAGACATCCGAGGTGAAGGCAAGGACCTTTAAAAGTTTGTTGATCCCTTGTCTCAGCTTAGTGTCGCCCCTAGGGACCAGTTGGATCAGCTCTTTGGCCCAACCATATGCAGCCCTTGACAGAATAGAGATGGCAGAAGAGGCTCAGATGGCAGTTGATGAAGCCTCAAAGCTCTTCCTGAGTGCTGAGTCAGCCCTCTTGTCCTCTGGGATTTTTAACACATCATCCCCATCCTTGGCGTAAATGGCAGATGACACCAAAGAAGAGACGGGGGCATCCACGAGGGGTATTTGTAACTTGGCCATCACTGGTTGGGGCAATGTGTAGAACTGTTTAACGGCAGAGGCATTAGGCCTTATGGCAGCAGGCTTGTTCCATTCTTCTCTAATTACTCTCATGAATTTGGCTTGGAAAGGCACCTCAGGAAAAGAAGGGCTAGGCTTGGGGAAGGAATCTCCTTTCCCTTGGGGTAAGTCAGAGTCAGTTGGCTGAGGAGGCTTGTGGGGGTCAGACAAGTCCAAAGCTTTTTTTTTTTTAACAAAATGGGGAAGTCATCAGAGGAAAATAGCCTGGAGGATGATGGAGGTAGAGGCATCAGGCTCATCTTCCTCAGAAAGATCACCCTCCCCCTCTTCAGAGACAGATTGGGACTGAGATGCATTAGCACTCTCTTCATCAGAGGACTGAGAAACCACATGTAATTTAGCCCTCTTGCCATTTTCATGATGGCCAGTAGATGTTGCCCTGCGCTTATGTTTGGGCTTGGGCTTGGCTGAAATAGCAGCAGAGGAGAGTTTCCTGTCTGCTTTGGGCCTCTGATGGTGTTTTGGTGTGAATCTGCCCCTCTCACTGGCTGGAATGGCCTCAGCAGAGGACCTGGATGCTGGTGAGGCAGAGGAGGATTCCTGGTGAGGGGATTGAGCTGTGGCCCTAATTTGGCCTCTTGCCTCTGAGGCAGGCTTGGAAGAGGGCTGGCCTGATGCAGGAAGCCTTGGGGGGGGGGGGAGATCCAATCCATGGGCCTGAGAGGGAAGGGCCTGGCCAGCCATAGCAGCTGCCTGTGTTGCAATGATGGATGCCAGGAGGCTGGATAGCTCAGGGGGTAGAGGAAGGGTCGTGGGGGGCGCAGGGGTCTTACTCACGCTCCCTTCAGAGTCTTCAGACTGCACAGTTTCTTCCCGATCCCGGGAAGAGAGAATGCGGCATGGGGTGCTTTGGCTCAGAGAAAAGGGTTCTCCCTCCGCTGGCCGCACCATTTTGGAGGACGTGGCTTTGCCGCCAATCTGCTGTGAGGCCGAGCCCTGATCAGCCTGGGCAGAGTCGCCTGACATGCCTGGGCTGTCCTCCATCTCCCCTCTTGCTTGCATGGATCCTTTCCTAAGTCTAGCCTGGCTAAAGGGAGAGGAAGGAAAGGAAAGGAAAGGAAAGGGAAGGGGAGGGTTTTTTAAAAATTATTATTTAGGAAGAGATCACAGGAGAGAGGAGAGATAGAACCTATCTGGGGCAAGGCAGGAACTAAGACTGGGAGAGCAGGGGGCGGTTCCCTTCTAGGACATCCCTCTGCACTTTAATCCCTGCCTATTGGAGCAAAAGAAGGGAACCAACTCGATCAAAGGATCCCTCCCCTTCATCACTGGAAAACATGCATTTCATAGGGTTTTCATAGGCAAGAAATACTCAAGAGGTGGTTTGTTGTTGTGCGCCTTTGTTTTTGATTTATGATGATCCTAAGGCTGTGATGAAGGGTTTTCTGGATCTGAGAGTGTGTGACTTGCCCAAGGTCCCCAAATGCGTTTCTGTTGTTGAGGGGGATTTGAACCCTGGTCTCCAGTATTGTAGTCTAGCACTCTAACCACTATGCCACGTTGGCTCTCCAGAGGTGATTTACCTCTGACAAATTTCTCATAGCATGGAACATTATTTCTTTCTAAATGTATCATATTAATGTGATTTTTTAATATTATTGGAAACAATGTATATCTGACTTCCCATGTCTGAAATATCTCAAATTTATATTCCATTTTATATCAAAGTAGGATTTTCAAATGGTTCACACTGTAAAAGTGTTACAACATTTGTATCCCCTACTCGATTAGGGAGGTTTGTTTTTTGACAGGTCAAACCCTAGGCAATAATGTTTCCCCATATATGATAAATAGTGAGGAGGAGGAATTATGGTTAAATATCTGGTCCTTGTCTTCCTTGACAAGAGCAAAGAACAGCTAAAGCTACAACACAATTACAGGAGCAGAAATAAACCCTTTTGCTAAGAGAAACCATGGCACCTTTTAGCTTGGTACTACAATGACTGGCATGCACTGTCTAGTTTTAACAGGGGTCTTTCTCAAGTTATAACTGGAGATGGTGGGCAATGAGCTAGGAATCTACTTGTGTCAAAAAGCTTGGATTCTACTACAAAGTTATGGTTCGTTACAAATTGTCCCAGTCGCAGCAGCAGGGACAAAAGAGAAATTTCAGAAAAACTTAAAAATTACTGATCCAAACTTTGCTTATTTATTAATGCTATATTCCTTGTTCAAGTTTAATAATTTTATGTATCTGAGAACTGACATACCTGCTTAATTAGCTTTTATTTCAAACATAGGTGAATTAGAATATAAACTGGCTTGTATCTTTGTTTAGCTTGCTGCTCATTAAAGATGTGTAGAATCCAGTTTTCGACAGCTTGAACCACAGAATAGTCTTTTTACAGCCTGCCTGATTAAAGTTCAGGATTTCATTAGTTGTTTTGTGCTAACAGAATCCAATGGAATTCTCATTTAGAATCATGTATACTCTACCGTTGACTTTGCTCTTTCTGAATAAGATGCAAGTAGTGAATTCATATGGGAATGTTTGCTCTTGTGAGGGGGGAAAAAGCAGCACATTGTACCTTTAAATCATCGTATTGTCCATGTTAGCTATGTAGCTCACAGCTAATAAGTTAAAAAATGATAATTAGGTAGTGGCCATAGCAGTTGTTATTACCACCTTTGACCAGGTGCATAGGCTAAGTTGATTGAAAGCATAAAATTGATATTAATGAAATAATCTCAGATGTGCTTTTAAAATTGTAGTTTCTATAGATTGTGTATACGTTACATTTCCCTTATCTTACTGAGAAAAGGGATTTAAGAAAATGTACACACTATTATTTACATTTTTATGATTATACTAAGAATAACCCTACAACTGAAGTATAGTGGGAAAAACATGACGATTTGGGTCCCAAGCACACTGCAGAAATAATCCAGTCTGAGACTGCTTTAATTGCCCTGGCTCAGTGCTAGGGATTCCTGGGAATTGTAGTTTATTGTGGCACCAGAGCTCTCTGACAGAGAAGGCTGAATGTTTAACAAAACTACAGTTCCCAGAACTCCCTAGCATTGTTCCAGGGCAGTTAAAAGAGTCTCAAACTGGATTATTTCTGCAGTGTGTTTTAGACCTAGGATGCACCTAGCGAACCTAGGATTCACATTACTGTTTGGAAAATGGTACTTTTTGGAAAAAAGTAAAAATTAATCTTCATATCAAAGGTGCTTCTTCACATCTCCTTATTAAGGAAACTTTGTTTTGCTTTTCAAAGAACTTAGATAAAAGTGGAATGTGGTAAACATATTTCATTTGTTTAATAGTAACTGTCAGTAGGTAACAATTCTGGGTAAGAATTTGTAAAAGGCACAGTTCTGCAGTGTGTTTTGGACCTCCTGCATGTCAGAAATAGATTTCCCTTTCCTGACAGCACCTTTAAACAACTTGTTACATCAGCTCTCACACCTAGGGGACCTACCCCACAAAAGTGCCCTTTTCTCATTGTTCAAGAGAATAGGAATGGAATTGCTTGTGATGGATCCACTGGCACTAAGTCAGCCCAAATGGAATCACTTGTGTTAACTAGCACAAATCTGATAACCTCCTAGAACTACTGTATTGAGAAATGTGGTGGTGGTGGAGTGAAGCTGTTGTGACGCAAAATGCCTGCATTTTCTGAGCACAAGTCAAAGAACTGATGCAAAACCTTCCAAGGCCTAGAGCTCAACTGTTACTGGACTACCTGCACCAGTCATCCAAAGTCACTGAGATCATTAGTTGAGACTCTTCTTTGGGTGTCCCACTACTGGTGGTAATTGGAGAACCTTTCTGCTGGTGGACAAAATTTTGGAATATCTTCCCTAAAGTAGTATGCATGGGACTCAATTTCTCTCATTGTTGTCCCCCCTCTGTTTTCAAGGATTTCAACCACTGTTTTATACCATTTCCATCTTTTTTGTATGTTTTATCTGTCATGTTGTTCTACTGGTTTTATGACTGATTGGATTAACTCCTGTTTTAGCAGCTCAGACATCACATATATACTAAAAAATGGGGTAGAAATGTAAATAATAATAAGAAATAATATCGTAGCCGACTTTCTACACTATAAGCTATTAATAATACAGCTTTCATGGTTAATAAACACGACAGCTGGTATTATCTCCAGGATCAGTGGCAGCATGTTTCTCAGTAAAAAAAACTTTCTCAGATGAAAACTGCGACATGTGGTCAAGTAGTATCAGTGTGCTCAAAAGGGCGAGTATTTTTAACGAGGAAGAACACACAAGCGAGGAGAGGCTGCAGGAGTTTGCTTTTGCCTGAGTTTACTGGAAAGGCATAGGTTCTGCCCTCTCTTCTCCCTGCAGTTAACTGAGTGCAAATTACTTTTGCGCTCTGAACTCAATTTGCATCAGTTGAAGCTGAAGGGGGAAAGTGGCAGGAGAAACGAGGACATTTTAAAAAGTTAGATGACAGAGAATTAATTAGGAGTGTGCTTGCCTAATTGGAACAGTTGAAAGATATGGAATATATATAGTAGAGTGCAGTTGTGCTTGTGGATTTCGAATGGGCATCTAGTTAGTCTCTCCAGGCATGTGGATAGAGTTTTAGCACTTAGCTGCTACACTGTGTTTGTGTGTTTGTGTATGTGCATGTATGTGTATGTGTGCACTTTAAATTTGTAACACAGTAACCAAATTTATTTGCCAAGGAAAATATAACTGGAGGATGTCTATGAAATAAATTCAACGGAGGAAGGTGCAAAGAACTATGCAGGGCATGTAAGGCTATCCTGTACCTCTGGCTTCTCAATATTTAAACATACTTTGGTCACGCACTTAAAAACAAACCCTATTTTTACTGCCTTAAGTGCCAGAAAAAAGATGTGGGTAGGTAGATACTGTACTCTACATTTGCAAGATGCAAGTCACAACATCATAAAGTACACAGACTTAACCCCTTCTGAAGAAACTTGCCAAGAAAACCCCTTGATATATTTGCCTTAGAGTTGTCATAAGCCAGAAACAACTTGAAGACACACAACAGCAACAACATGCTTACATGAGTGCACCAGAGACAAAGCAGGCACACTTTAGTGTAGGCTAAAACTTACAGTAGGGTCTCCACTCGCCATTCTTGGTTTAGAGAATTTCTACTGAAAATATCAAGCCTACTTCACTTTATGAATTGCAGCTAAACAGGAATGTAATGGATGATATTCACTAAAGTTGACTTTAGAAACATGACACCTCCTTACCACTTAGTGATAATAGGATCCCTCAAGTTCACATTTGTTTTTGCACTATCTTTCAAAGAAATCAGCTTTTTTTGCAAAAAGCAAAAGCTGATCTTTTCTTCACTTCTTCTGCAACTGACTTCTCTTGCAACATTCTTTTCCATTTTTCTTCTACTACCTCCAAACTGTAGCTTGTGGGCTTATTTCTCTACCTGTACTTACAAGAAGATAGTCTAAAAGGGGGTGAGATTTCAACAGAGGGTATTTCAAACAAACAATCCCAAAGAACAGGAAAAGCCAGTTAAGTTTGAGAATCTTTACTTTCAACCACCTGCCTTCATCCCTGAAGGAGGGGTTGTACTGTATTAGAGAGAAATTTAGAGCTTGTGAGGACAACTGAAAAGATAAATCAGCTGTGTAAGAAAAAAGAATGACTGTCACAAAAATGCTATGCCCCCTAGCAAGCAAAGCATTTCTCAATCTCCATTTTATTAGCTTTGAGAAGATACTTGAGACTTACAAAAGAAAAAAAGTTGCAAAAGAACCCCAATTTATAGCCAAGTCATAAATGTTGGATTGATTTAATAGAAGCTGTGATTTAAAGTTTTGTACCTAACTGAAGACTCCTAACTATGCTGATTTCAATTTGTACATAAACCAGTTGCCAAACAATCGCCTGTGGGAACATGCAGAACCACAGCTGGCTTTTGGCTAGGAGTCATGTACACAACTACCAGTACAAGCATACTGCACCATTTTAAAACCACAGTTCTGCAGGTCATGGTGGCCATTTTTAAAGAGCATCTCTAGGCTAGGCCCTATCAGCTCCTAGTGATGTTCTAGGCTCATTTGAATAGTTCTAATGAACTTCTAAATAAAACATTTATGTAATCCACCATGCATTTATACAACTACAGCATCCTTCAAGCTACCATATATAGTCAACTATGGGGCTATCTAGATTGGCAAAAAGAAGTGTGTTCATGGCTGCATGAAACTCTAGCCTTTAGATGAGAAAAAGGGAAAATGTGCCATGAAAACTTTTTTTGCGTTTTAGGGGAGAAGAAGCGCCTTTAAAAAGGTGCTGGTTTTCCCAGCTTCTTTTTTAAAAACTGCGGAACAGCACAGCTCCATCTAAAGGCTGTGGTGCAGGTGCTAAGCATTAAGGAAAAGGCAACTTCATGTCACACTTTCCTGCCAATCTAGAAAGCCCCTATAAATTCTATTTCCAGTCCCATCCCTCTCCCAGTTAGTTAGTGGCAAGGGCATGGCATGAGGTGGCCAGGGAGTGTCGGTTGCATTTCTGCATCTGCACACACAACAGCGGTGTGTGGAGATCTGGGATGAGTCCCTGCAAATCAATGGGTGATGTTTTCTTTGCGTGTCTGGATACAGTAATGTAAATCGCTGCTGCCAGGCTACCCCTCACTGTCCACTCAACGGCCATGAGGAGATATCAGAAAGGTAGGTTGCATACTCATGCACAGTCATGGCATGAGAGGTGTTGGATGCCTTCTTCCATAACCCTAAAAAGACATATAGGCATAATGTTTTGGTATGTCGCCAACAGGATTCTAGCCAATACCTGCTAATATCTCCACCACAAAACAGCAATCAGGGCTCACATCATGGGAGGTTATTGACAGAGGATAGGCACCACCATATCAGTGAAGCAACTTTAGTAATGTCTCTCTAAATAAAGGGACAATCTTTTGTGTAATTGTGTAGAGCATGTACACATTTGTTCTCTCTCCCTGCCTCTGAGTTTTACAAAACCAGAAGTGGATTTCAAGCCATTTTCAGTATTATTTTGGGGTGTGTGCATATGTGTTTGCTGTTGCAGACTGCAGCAGGTTGAGAGAGCAGAAAAGTGACCCTTTTCCACCCCTGCACTGGGATATTTTTAGTGAAAACTTGAGTTAGTGCAGGCTGCAATTATAACCCTTTCTGTGTCTGACTCTTAGCTATAGTGGTTTTGGAAAGAAGTATGAATGCAGCATTTCCAAAAATTGAAAATGAAACACGTTTAATTATGTACAAAGTTTTATTGGTACAATGCAATACATTCTTCACTTCTTAGTAATTATTAGGCAGATTTCCTAATTTCCTTCACACATATCTTTTCAAAAGACAACTAGGCAGCAGAAGAGGGCTGTTACCCAACCCTTCTCTCTGTGGGGCGGTACAGACCTCCCAAAAGGGGCGGTCTGTAGCAGCCCCTTTAAGGGGCGAGATGGGGCCAAGATTGCTGCACCAGCAGCCTCAGAGGCCCCATCCCCCCGCTTCGGAAGGCCATGGGGAAGCGGCAAACTGCTGCTTCCCCGTTGTCTCAAAGGCGCTCGCTGCGCCCTGCTTTCCCCAGTAGTGCTGAAGGGAGAAAGTGGCCACTGCCATGGCCCCTTTCTCCCTCAGGTCCTTGGTGCGGCCGTTTAAAGGAGCTCAGAGAAGGCCACACAGAGAGCTAACTTGCAATCATAAGAAGGAAGCCTGTTTTTCAGGCCTGGGTCTAGGGACAAATGAAAGCATCCTGACAAAACCGTCATTTGGTTGACCTGGATCCTGAACAGTACAGAAACATTGAAAATCTATTTAAAGGCTGACAGTATAAAGAAGATTTGGTACTCCCTGAACGACTATATAATTATGAGGAATGGGAAATAACTGATACCGATTAAATAAATGCATGTGTTGGGCAACTCTTTCTTCAGTGAAAGTGAGTTTTCCTGTGTCATAATCATTGTGTCATGATGATTAAAACTTTTAATTTTAAATATTAAGACTTTTCATATTTTCTAAGCCAAATTAGACATTCCATTTCTTTCACTTGGGTAAGGGGCTGAAATGGAAACTTTTTTTTTAAAAAAAGGAAGAATGCCATAGGTAAATATTAACCTTTTAATATTTTTTGAGATTTAAAATTACATTGTTAATCCCATTAGGGAAGTTAACAAACTGGGTTTTTAGATGCTATATAAATTGCGGTCTTAGAAATGCTAATATAATTACACCACACACACAGACACACACACATATATATAATTAAATATTTTGACTGATAAAACTGTTGTAATACTTGGTTAATGTGAAAGGTCTCATGTTTATATCATAAAAAACTGGCTGTAAAGGAAGTTGGGTCAGATGAGCAAAACAAGTGATACGCTAGTCAGAGTCAGAACTTGCTTGTTCATTTCTTTGATACTGGCAGGCTACCTCTTCTAAAGGAGTCATTGTACCATCTGGTCGTACTCCCATAGGTGTTATAACTTTGTCTCTGTAAAGCAAAAGAAAAAAGATAGTTATGCTTAAGATACAGCATTTTTAAAAAGAGTACTCAGAACTTCCACTGGCACAATCACACACACAATGCGCTATCAGGATAACATTCAAATTTAACAGCAATGTTAAATTTCTACCCTCATTTTTTTAAGCTCACTTCAGCAACAGGATAGATTAGACTATTTTTTAAAAACCTGGGGTGCTACCAAGACCAGAGGTGGTGACAATGATTATGAGGGTGATAATGCTACTCATAGCAACAATGCTTTTCATATACTGTACATTTCAGTTATATATTCACTTCAGAGTAAAAGAAGCCAGTCAGGAAAACAGATACCTCCCACACAGTCAGCCTCTAGCATAATGTATTTGTAGATTCATTTAGATTCAAAGTCAGCTCCCCCCACCCGGGACCTGTTTCTAGAGGTGTCTGATCTTATTTATTTATATATTTATTTCAGGGATTTATATCCCACATTTCTCCCAAAATGGGATCTGGCCATGGCAACACAACCCTTAATTACATTCCATTTGGATTACTGCAAGTGTGTTCAGAAACTTGATTTGGTCCAAAATGCTGTGGTAGGACTGTTGACTATGGCCATCTATGAGATAACTCTCAGTGGTCTCTGGTCTGTTTCTAGGTCCCATTCAAAATGCTGGTCATGACCCATAAAGACTTCTTCAAGTGTAGATGATCTGAAAGACAGTATTTCCCCATACAATCATGCCCAGACTTTGAAACACTTCTGTCAGTGTTATCCTCAGAAGCATGTTTTGTGAGGACATGAAGAAGTGCCTTCTAGGTCAGTGATGTCCCTTAATCAAGTGTCACCTGGTGTAGGGCCTCGGGGGGGGGGGGGGGAAATGGGGCTTATGGGTTGGCGCAAACTCCCTCCCCGCATGCTGTCCCATCCTTTTCTGGATGAGGAAAAGGATGGGAGAGGACGTTGGGGATAGGAGCATTAGGACAGTAAGGTAGGAGTACTGAAGAAAGGGCCCAACCTGGTGTCATCCACCTTCTGAGGTGTCATCTGGTGCGGGCTGCACCACTGCACCCCTATTCAGTGATGCTACTGTTCTAGGTGACTGCTTAAAGGCTGTGGAACATGTTCCCACAGGAAGCTAGGCTTATCTCTCACTGCTACACTTCCACTGGCAGGCAAAGATCTATATACTCAGGCACGTTTTCAGCCACTGACCAATGATGAACAACAGAGTGTATAATAGGCAGGAGCCAGATGTTTAAAATTTTAATAATTATTATTTTAATTGAGGAATTTTAAAATTTCAATTGTATCTTAATGTTGTTGTTTATGTTGTTGTCTACTTTCAAATAAACACTCACAGGTGGTTTGCCATGGCCTTTCTCTGAGAGAGTATAACTTGTCCAGGGTTGCTCGGGCTTCCATAGCTGAACAGGGATTCAAATTCTGGTCTCCCCACGTCCTAATCCGTCATTCAAGCCACTACACTACAATGGCTCATGTTTTTAATACTGTAGCTTATTTTAATTTTGTAACAAAATGTTACATTATTGAAATAGCATTCGATAAGTTTTAAACTCGCATTCAACAAGTTTTAACATGTTGTTCTGCCAAGAACATTCTGATGATATTCCTGTAAATCAGAGTTTATCTGAAGGTACACAACATCAACAATAACCTACAACAACATTAAAATACAACTGAAGCAAACATTTTAAATACCTCAATTAAAAGGATAATTATTAAAACAATTAAAAATAACCCCTTCCTAATATACATCCTGTTTTTTTAATTTCAACTTGTTAAATTCTGCTTTAATAATATGAACATTTGGTTGCGAATTGTACTAGCTTTTAAATGATGTTGTGAATTGCCTTGAATCCTAGTTCTGAGGAAAAGGTGTGATATAAATCAATAAATCTTTATCATCCTGGAAGCTACACGAAGCCAACCCTAATGGGCGAGGGGGGAGAATACAAGCACCAGTGGTTCTCATTTTTGAGAGAGCTGAGATTTGGAATATGAAAGGGTGAATGAAGCTATACATAAAATGGGTTGGCAGACAGTGGGAGGCAGTGATACAATACTGATAAAGACTTCTTTCAGGCAAGACCGTATTTACTAAGCCAATTAAGACCAAACTGGGAAAAAACCCAGAACTCAACTACTAATGGGCTAAGAACAAAGAACAGGTTCATTGCTTAAATAAAAATGAGTAAATAAAGACACTTCCCTTGCTTTTTCTTAAATGCTACTAACATGGTTGCTGAAGTTCCACCTGTCTTTCTGAGGAACAGGCATCCTCCCCTTCTCATTTCAAAATCACAATGGCATACATATTCATTGCACTGAGAAAAAGAAGTCAGTCTGGAAAAGAGATCTGGGCTACATAGTCATCCTCTAGTGGTCCTTAAGTACTTGTGGATTCATTTAGATTCAGCCAGCTCTTTCCTTTCCCCCACCCCTTCTTTTTTTTTAAAAAAAACTGTTGCTTTTGTTTGCGGCTGTTTAATTATAGGATTGACAGCCGGTTTAATCTCTTCAAAGCTCTAAAGGCCCCTCACCGTTAATCCAATTATATCTACTCCATGAGCTACAGCCTCATATAAAGATGATTAATTATTGATTAAGCCAATCAAACAGTATTAGCAAAGATTTATTTAAGCCTTTCATTGCCTCACATCTGATTATCATCTCACTTATTATATGTGGATTATGGGGAAAAGCTGTAAAGGATGGTAACATTTTGATCCTTTCTCTTCAAAGTCCCTCACCATGTTTTCCACTAACACTTTGAAGAAGGGTGAAATACCCTATGTCAGTCACCTTAGGTACTTCTTACCATAGGACATCTCTTTAGAAATGTGTATGTTTTCCCTTTTTAAATGAAAGGTCCATCCTAGTTTCTCTTCAATGAAATCCTTTAGTATGGCTTCTATCAAGCTGTGAAAAACACAGGATGGTGAGGGGACATTTTACAGAACTGAAATCTGATATGTGTGTATATGGGAAGTATTTTACTAACGTATTCCACTAAAGCAATAGTTTTGAGCAGAATGAGGCTGGGTTCTCCACACCTTTGTAACAGCCTTTGACACATGGGAAGAAAGACAGTCCTACCATATGAAAAAAAAAAGCCTGCTTAGACTATGCTTGATTTAGCCCTTTGCTAAGATTAAGTCCTATTGACCTCAACAGAACTCACTTAGTAGGTATATAAAGGAACAAAATACAAGCAAAAGTTGTCAGAGAAGCAGAAAGAGCAGGAGTTTGCATATTGTAACATACTGACATAACCCCTTATAATTATATCTTGTAGCACCTTTGAGATTAACTGAAATAAAGAAGTTGTCAGCATGAGCTTTTGTAGAGTTCAGTCTACTTCCTCAGATGCATATAGTAGGAAGGAAGTAGACTGAAGTCTACCAAAGCTCATGCTGTCAACTTGCTTATTTCAGTTAGTCTCAAAGGTGCTACAAGATCTCTCAGCATACTGATTCTACAGACTATATCTTTGATTTCTACCCTTATAATTATAGTGTGCAATTTCTTCTGAGTAATGTTAGCAGGTACAGGAAACAGTACAGGAAAACTAGTACAATAAACTCTGGCTCATTTCCAAATGAGGTTTGCATAATATGAAAATGTCAAGTACATGACCACCTAGGAAAAAATAATTCTCATAATCCATTCTTTTAAGACAGTGCTACTCAGGTCCCTGGACTGGTGTCAGTACACAAGTCATTTGCAGCTGCTCCATGGAAAGTTTCCAGGAAAGAAAAAACAAAACAAAAATAAAACACTGTAACCAATTGGTACAAATATGGTTAATGATCCCTAACACAAGGCTTGCTGGACACCTATTGCATAGCCTGAAAAGCACTGCTCTAAAAAATCTATTTCACAGGTACACAAGTCATCTCAGAAATGAAGCCCTACAATCATTTTAAACTACCGGGAGTAATCATTTATTCCTTCTTTGCAATGACCTGCAGCATTGTCCAGAATGTTCATAGTAGAAATGTCTTTGGGACATCTATGACAGATCCTCATATGACTAGGCAGTCCTATGCTTTTTCCAAATTAACCTTTAATTAAATGCATTCTTCTTTTCCTCTAGTGAATCTCCCATTAATCCTTTCAAATTCATCTGTGCAGTTTTTGCCTCTGCTTCCTATTTGCCATTTAGCTTCATAACGACTCCAAAATAACTCCCTTGTTTTCAAGGGTTTTTCTTTTTTGCCTGCTTTGTGCACAACAGGCCAATGTTAACACATGGAACTAATGATGGTTGTCTGTAATGAAACAACCATACTGCAAACATTGGTCTCTCCTTTGATAAAATAGTGTATTGGGGACCTATTCACCCTCTTATAATTGAGTGCTACATAGTAGTGCCGATCCTTTTATGTACACCATTTTGTTCCATGATTAGAAAAGGAGGGGAAAACCTGTGGAAGCCCTGCTTTCTTCACCACTGTGATTAATTCTGTTTTTTAATGAGTAAGGCTAATACTCAGGGCAGGTTCTGTGGCATACTTGTTTTGTTGACTTCTTGTGAATGTACAACAAAACTCAAGACTATGATAATTGGGGACTGTTTCATCAGAAAAAAGGATTCCTAGTATTAATACAGTGGTTGGCTTGGAAAAAGCACCGTGGCATTTTAAATTAGTCAATCAATTCATAATTGCGTTGCCAGTTTATAACTGCAGGAGAAATATTTATAAAGCATTTTAATTAACACTGAAAACTTCCAGTCACACAAGATGCAGAGACCCAAAGAGCAGCATATTCGTACAGGATTTAGCTATGTTTTATATCTTACAAAGATGAAATGTAGTTATTACTGTGTGACAGCTGGGGGAATGCCAGTATTTGAAGTATTAATGATTTTCAAATCTGATTTTAAAGAAGTAAATACTTAGTGTTCCTCTGGAGCACTATGTAAAGCACTCTACTGTATTTTTGAATAAATATAAAAATAATAATAATATACAGTGTGAAAGAACCATACTAAGAAGGTTCAAGTCATATAAATGATAGGATGGTATTTAGGCACCAAAAACAGAAAATATTTCTTCCATTATTTAGGACTGAGCATATGTAGCTATTGTAGAATATTTTGGATAGTGAACTCTTCCTTCTTGCTCAGAGACAATGACTCATCCAAGTTTACCCAATAAATCATGAAAATTACTAGGGCTAAACAACATCATAGATTTTCTGTTAAGTATAAAATGGGAAGAAGAACTATATATCACTCCAACTTATTTACTGTTGTTGTTGCAGGCCTTCAAGTTCCTTCTGACTTACAGTAACCCTAAGGCTAACTTGGTTATTGTTTAATTTGTTTCTTGTTTATGATGGTGTTTTCTTGGCAGATTTGTTCAGAGGAGGTTTGTTACTGCCTTCTCCTGAGGTTGAGAGCATGTAACTTGCCCAAAGTCACCCAGTGGGTTTCATGACTCAAACCCTGGTCTCCAGAGTTGTAGTCCAGCACTCAAACCACTATACCACACTGGCTCTCGCATATTTTGTGTGGTGTAGGGGTTTGAATTTTGGTTTAGACTCTAGAGACCAGGGCTTGAATCCTTTCTCAGTCACTGAAACCCACTGGATGGCCACAAAGCAAGGCAGAGGGAAACCTGTCTGAACAAGACTTGCCAAGAAAATCCTGTGACAGGTTTGCCTTAAGGTTGCTGTAAATTGGAAAGTACTTCAAGGCACACAACAACGTATTGAGCAAATATTAAGGAAAACAAAGAAAGGTATAAGACTACTAGTAATAGCAAGTCATCTTAATTACTATTGTTGTTTATAGCAGACATGAGGAACAAGTGAATCTTGTATTTCCATCAGTACTAGCCAGCATAGTCAATAGTGAAGAATTAGAGGAGCAGCATCCTACAACACCTGAAGGGCCACAAGTTTCCTGTCCCTGACTTTAATAATAATAATAATAATAATAATAATAATAATATTTATTTCTAACCCGCCCCTCTGAGCGAGCAATCGGGGCGGGGTACAACAATTAAAACATATACAGTTAAAAAATTACAATCTATACAATCCATACCCACCTCCCACCCCTTAAAATAGGATTAAACTAAGTCATAATTAAAACAGTATCAAATCTAAAAAGCGCTCAATCTCGAGGTCCAATGTGGCAGCCACATGTCAATGGGAGATAGGAGGAGCTAGACATCATTCAGGCGGCGGGAGGATTAGCTACTATCCGGGAAGGCCTGCCGGAAGAGATGCGTCTTGGTTGCTTTCTTAAAGCCATCCAACGTTGTAATAAGACACATCTCATCCTGCAGGTCGTTCCACAGCCTGGGAGCAATAGCAGAAAAGGCCTTCTGGGAGGTCTGCGACAGTCTAATTTTGATAGGCTGTAGCAGGTTCCTCCCAGAGGATCGTAGTGTATGAGGGGGCTCATATGGGAGGAGGCGGTCCCTAAGATAGGTTGGACCCAAGCCATGGAGGGCTTTAAAGGTCAAAACCAACACCTTGTACTGTGTCCGGAAACTGATCGGCAGCCAGAGGAGAGATTTAAGCACAGGTGTTATATGCTCTCTCCTCGGTGTACCAGTAACTAATCTGGCTGCCATGTTTTGGAGTAATTGAAGTTTCCGTGTTAGGCACAAGGGTAGCCCCATGTAGAGTGCATTACAGTAGTCCAAGCGTAAGCTAGCCAGTGCGTGTACCACAGTCTCCAGCTCCCACATGTCCAGGAAAGGGCGCAGCTGGCGTATCAGCCAAAGCTGGTAACAGGCACTTCTGACTGTTGTATTCACCTGATGTGTTATGTGAAGCGATGAGTCTAGAAGTACCCCCAGGCTGCGAACAGAGTCCTGTGAGGAGAGTGTGACTCCGTCTAGGACTGGAAGATGTATTCCCAGACCTGGTTCTGGGCCGGTGACTGTCAGAACTTCCATTTTGTCAGGATTTAGCCTCAATCTATTTTCCCTCATCCAATGCATTACCACTGCGGGACAGTCATTGAGAGGAAAGACGCCATCTGAGGTCTGAGCAGATGATCTGGTCATTGAGAAATATATCTGAGTGTCATCAGTGTACTGATGACACTGAGCTCCATGCCTCCGAATAATCTCACCCAGCGGCTTCATATAAATATTAAATGGCGCCCTGAGGGACGCCACAGTTTAGCTCGATTTTAGAGGAGTAACTGTCCCCAAGCCTCATCCTTTGGGACCTGTCAGAGAGAAAAGAACGAAACCACTGCAAAGCAGTGCCTCCGATACCCATCCCCCCCAACTGATCCAAAAGGATGGCATGATCTATGGTGTCAAAGGCCGCTGAGCGACCCAGGAGCACCAGCAGGGTCACACTACCCCTGTCAATGCTCAAGCGGAGGTTATCTGTCAGAGCAACCATGGTAGTCTCAAATCCATATCCTGCTCGGAAGCCGGTTTGAAATGGATCAAGAAAGTCGGTTTCATCCAAGACAGCTTGGAGTTGTGAGGCGACTGCTCTCTCAATCACCTTGCTTAGGAACGGCAGCAAGGAAACTGGTCTGTAAACTGATCTTTTGGCCTGCTTTCAGGGAAAAATGCCTCAACAGAACAGTTTGTAGCAATAGCAGGTACAAACAATGCATATGTGATGAGTCTTCTTATTCTGAACGCCTTACTGCTGGTAGCAATTAAAGCTTTCAATCATGTCTGGGAATCAATTTAGTGGGGAAAATTGTTTTTTAATTCTACTTCTTATCCATTAATATTTTGTTTGAAAATATCAGATATTTCTCTGCAGTTATGCATTCTAGGCATCACAATGAGCTTCTAGGTATGTTGGTACCCATCCATACAATATCATAACCCTCTACCTCAGGGATGGGAAAGTTCAACCTATGGACTACATGTTGGCTCCAAGTTAATTTTTGAGGCATTTGAGGCCCTACCTTTCAATCATTTTGAAAAATTAATCCATTAAAAAATCACTAAACTAATTTTCTTAGCAGTTTAATACAACTTCTCTTGGGTTTTAAAATACCCAGATCTCAAAACATGGGGAAATTGTCCTCCATACTCTTCAGGAGTTGTGGGGCAAATTTTTATTAGCAAAGACATTTAAGCATTCTCAGAGGGTAAAGAGTGGCCCTCAAAGAACCCACAGGGGTGTCCCCCAACCCTGTCAGTTGTCCATCTCTGACCTAGACAAACCTATGTCAAGAACTCCTTTAATATGATAGAATTTCCACTGGTAATTTACCCCATCCTCAAACAAAATACAACCGTATTGTTTGTTAAATTGAGCAATCTGGAGGCAATTACAGCTTCCTTTATTCATGAACACATGTAACAAATCTCCTCTGAAATAGATATGACTCTCTTTAAGGAATAAAGTCATAGCAATAGGAAAAATGAGTCTTCTTAACAGCCTTTTTTAGTATAGTGGAGCTCCCTTGCAAATTACAGAAAAATAAAGGCCAAAGACTAAGGCAATACATTTTAGTTGTAGTGCCTAGACCAAGGGTCCCCAATCATTTTGACACGCAAAGCCCTTATATTGTTGTTCTATAATTTCATTCAATTTTTACTTCTATCATTTTCCTGGAGTGGGCATGGAGCACCTGGGAAGTGCACATGGAGCCCTAAGGGGTTCTTGGAGGACAGGTTTGGAACTGCTGGCCTAGACAAAGAGCTAAATATTACTATTTTATCATCTAATCAATTTTTAGAATTTAATATAAAACAATCTTTTTTTAAAGGAATCATTTTGGAGTTTTCATAAGGAAGATCATGCCACTTCCAGGCAGACAGGAATGTACACAAAAGCAATAATACACTTAGGTTTAGCAATACCAATATCACAGTGAGAGACAGTGTCTACTGCGAAGTGAGCAACACATGGCCTGAAACAGCACAGTTTGGCACTTACTCAAAAGATGCAACTGAATTTGGCAACCTTACCATTCCTTGAGAAAATGACCCTTGCTGTGTACAGTACTTGAATTTGCATGAAGACCTCCACATAATCCAAATACAGTGGGACTCTTAAGGAAAGGAGAGACAGCATAGTGTAGTGGTTTGAGCACTGGACTTGGACTCTGATACCTGGGTTCAAATCTCTGTTTGGCCATGGAAGCCCACTGCCTCAGAGGATGGCAAGGGCAAACCCCTGCTGAAGAAATTTGCCAAGAAAACCCTGAGATACAGTCACCTTAGGATCACCATAAGTTGGAAACGATTTGAAGACACACAACAACAACTTAAGAGAAGAGAGACTATATAGCCAAAGAAGACTCTATCAGAAATGAAAGCTATTGTAGCTATGTTACCTAGAAAGCTTATCAAACATATTGACAAGTTTCATTGCTTCGTATTCTTTTTGTTCTTCAGTCATTTCATCCATAGGGTTGGGCATTGGCTCTTCTAAGTGACCTGTAATAAGGTTGATGCTGGGGTGGGGGGCAGAAGAGAAAAAGCATAGGGAAAAATAGTTTAAGGAATCTTTCCAGTATCCTCTTTGATCAGATCATCAAATGGCTGGGGAAGTCAGTATTCACTGAACAAATCTTACTATTTTGATTAGTTGAGATCTCAGAGAACCACATTATGAAATAACTAGACCACTAATGACACTCTCAAACACACAACTTGGGAGACAGGCAGAGATGTAGGGTGAAAAATTTTCTACAAGATTTCTGATGCTGTTTTTTTATCAAACATCTTCCACACCATATGACTATATGTATCCCTGCACACACACACACACACACACACACACGCTTATAGTTCTTTGGACTGTTTGCAATTGATCGTGTTAGATGGGCTAAAAACAAGATAGGAAGTTCTATTTACTCTCCTAAGGAGATAAGCATTGACAAACCATATCATTCATAGACTAACAAATGAACACAATGCTAAGATATATTTGGCAGGGTTGGCTTGCTAAAACCTTGGTATAAACCAAATGAATCTTTTTTTAAAAAAAGCCTGTTTTTTTTAAATTTACTATTTTGTTTAAAAAGCCTGGCTGTTATTACTATTTTCCAACTCTCTTACTGACACAACAATAGCTGTTTGAATTTAAACATTTAACTTAAATAGTTTATTGGCAGTCGTTCATTGTTAGACCAGTATTCAGTGTCAGTAGCTTCTTTTTAATCTTCTTATTTTATAGGGCAAGAAATACAATTCAGAAAGAAATCCTTCAATTAATGTTAAGTATGACGAAAACAACTTGCTTTAAAAGAAGCACTTTTAAAGAACAATTATTATTTCAGCTAGTGGCCATAACATCTGAATAGCATTTTGCTACTTAATTTTCTGATTCAGTACTATATCAGTAAAGTCCTAAAGATTAAAGCAATAAATAAATAAATAGAATCTATTTTAAACCAGAACCAAAACAAAAAACCTGTTTTAAGCAAAAAATATTTTTCGATTTTAACTGTCCCCCCCTCCGCCCCCGCCAACCTGGATTATCTGGCACAGTTCTCTTTAAGTATGTAACATCAAAAAAAATTTTAATGTCATTTTTTGTTAAATATAAGTGAAATACATACTATTCTCTTTACATTAAGATAGCTACCCCAATAAAATAATTGCCACATGATACTTGGAGTGTCTGTAAATATATTACAGTCCCCCGGCTTACGAATCCCCCGGGTTGCGAAAACCCCGGGATCCGAAAGCCGCAGGACCGCTATTGTATCCCCCGGGATCCGAAAGATCCCCCGGGATAAAAAAAAAAAACCCGCACGGCCCCTTTAAATCGGCCGCGCGGTCCATTGAATATAGCGGTCCCCCGGGAAATGAAAGCTTCCGGGGTAACGAAAGGTAATCCGGAACGGATTACCTTCGTAACCTGGGGGACCACTGTACTTGAACCAAATACGTTAACTCTGATATTATTTATATGAGTTAATTACTTCTTCCTGCCTTCCCTGGAAAATTCATATAATTGGAAACAAGGCTGTTAAATGGTCACCAACAGACAATCCTAAGAGAATCTTGGTCAGCCATGGTAATTATGCCAGCTTGAAATGGATTTTGGTCAAAATGAAGTTACCAAGTACATGATTAGATTCTATGTGAAAAACACAGTGCCAAATGCATATTTGGATTGCATATCTTTCACAAAGGTATAAAGAAATAAAACGGTCTAGTTTAATTTTGGCACCAGGGGATAACATATACACGCACAAACAAAATGTTACTGTACTTTGGTTTTGCAGATTTGTATTCTTCTGTATCTGTATCTTCATCATCGGAATACCAGTTTTCCCCTCTTCCTCCTGCTAGCAGTCCCCTTGCTGCTAGCAGTCCTGCTGCATTGCCATAGCCAGTGTATTTCAGTAAGCTGTCAACTGCAAGTCAATAGAAATAATTCATTTGGGAGGTTAATTCTGCTTATCAGAACCCATTATCAGCAATGGGTTTAAGACTGACATCTATAAATGTGACACAAAAGTGACAAGTATTAAGTCCTTGTGTTCAAACATTACAATTTTTTCTAGCATATATAAGTTCCTAAAACTAAAACAAATAACCTTATCTTCTTCTCTTTCCCTAGAGGCTAAAAGCTACATTAAAACACAAACACACACATACACCAAACTGAAGTGCATTATACAGGACCAAAGCAAATTACTTTCAGACAGAAATATAATTTTAAAGTTTAAGTTAGAATTTATCCCTACCATCTGGTAACAAATGTTTTAATTTCCAAGTCCTCATCTAAAATGTGCAGAAAGATAATACCTCAAGATATCTGTATGGTAAAATATAATGTTAGTAGCTGGCTACTATATGCCAAAATGTACAATGGGCCTTGGAACCGATACATAAAAATGTCTGGTTTGGAACTATGTGGAGCAGTACCAGAGGTTTTGAGGCCTTGATCATTCATAATTGTGCTATAGAATACTGCCTTATCTAGCAGAGTTTTGAGAAAATGTTCCCCACATGTTGCATGCGGTGTCCAACCCTTTTTTGCAGCCCTTCATGCCCTCTAGATCCCTCAGTTTTTAAAAAACATTTTGGGAGATTTACTGCTTCTTTCTTCCACTGAAACACATCAGCACAGAGAAGAGAGAGTAATAAAGTACTCTTTCCTTCCTCCGCAACACTTGGAAAGTGGCTAAAAATGAAACCAGAAGTCACTGATGGTACAGTACAATGGGGCCCACTGGGAGTGCAGGGTGTGTGAGAAAAATAGTCCCTGACCCCAATACAATTGCGTACCCTGATCTGGCAGCTTCAACATGTAGAATGTGTGTGTTACAAAGTGTGTAGTAAAAGGGTTGCCCTTATTTTCAAAGAAAATCTATGGGGGTTGTTATTTCACCAGGCTAAACATTTCATGTAAGTAAGTGTGACCTATTAACTTGAAAGAATCTACTAGTTCCCAGCTTATAAAAACTTCCCTGGATAAAATTTTGCCTTTGCAATCAACAAATGTACTATAACTACATTCATGACATTCATAAGGAAAAAAAAAAAAAAAACTAGTACCTCTCTCTTTACAAAGAACAAAAAGGAATTCTGCAGCAATTTGCTTCACTCCTAAGTCAACATGAGTCATAAGACGCACTAATTTGTTTCTTAGCGTTGTACCGACTTCAGGACGATTAGACACATCTCTCAAAGGAGGCAACACCTAAAACAACAACAAGCAATTAATCCCAAAGGAAAGTGCTGCCACACTTATTTCCTGAAGTCTTTGAAAATGTTCTGTTTTAACTCTCTGACTCAGAGTTTGGAAATAAACAGCACCAAATCACTAGTGTTTTTTAATTACCTCCACATCACCTAAGGTATAATTACAGCGGGGTCTCTTTATCCATGGACTTGCCATCCATGGACTTGCATCCACGGACAGCAAGCCTCCTCTGTTCCCAATAGCAGTGTGTGCACGGTTGCACTAGTGGGCGTGTGCACGTTGCACCACCATTAGGGAGAATGGGACTTGAAGTCCTGCATTTTTCGGTATCTGGTGTGTGTGTGTGTGTCCCCAAAACAGATCCCCCATGGATAACAAGTCCCATTGTACATTGCTTTATAACCATAACTAAAAAGAAGGAATAGCATCACTTCTTTTGTAATACGTCTATGTGCGTTTTAGTTTTATAGTTATGAGGATATGGCCTCACTAAATGATTAAAGAATATCACTTCGTTCAAGTCTAGCTCAAGCTGTACTTTATGCAGCTGCCTCATGCTGTGAAGGAATTAACAAAGTGGAGATACTACAGCATTTGCTAGTATAATCCCATAGCTTGTAGCATTCAGTTGCTTTTTAAAGAAGTAATGAAAAAGTAACTATTGTAGAGTGACTTTTAAAAGTTATGGCTACAGTGGTCAATAAGTATTTTGAGGCGGTCTTCTGAACTTTTAACGATAACTAACTATATTTTAAAACTAAACTCCCCAAATATCTGGCTAGCTGAACAGCTATTTAATAACAGTTTTAAAATGACGGTTATTCACATAGGTAGCACAGCCAGTAACAGTTATCAAAATATCCAACAAATATTACATGCACACACCTAAATAAAGAAAACATAGCCCTCTAATGGTCCTATATAATCCAGTACAAAATATCTTGTCAAATAGATACACAGAGTCCAGGGAAAAATCTTTCACCATTAATGTAGAATGAAGGATTGGTATTGTGGTCCAGCACAATTTGTAGAGTATTAAAAGCTGCCCATTTCTACAGCTCTGACCTAGTTCTTGAGAATATACTAATATGCCTTGCTACAGATAAAGTAGGCGAAATACTACAAAACAAAACAAAATCCTTAGGACAGCTACTGTAACAGATTTTGCTGTCTGTCTTGCACATAACATTAAATAAATATCAAACTTAGTCTTGGAAATAAAATGCAACTCAAAACATCAAAGCAAAGACATTTTAGACCTTTCAGACAATTGTTGTGTGCCTTCAAGTCATTTCTGACTATCATAGGGTTTTCTTGGCAAGATTTGTTCAGAGGAGGTTTGTTATTAGCTTCCCCTGAGGCTGAGAGCATGTGACTTGCCCAAGGTCACCCAGTGGGTTTCATGACCAAGCTGGGAATCAAATCCTAGTCTCCAGAGTCGCAGTCCAACACACAAACCACTACACCATGCTGAATCTCTACCTTTGGGACCAGATGCTGATTAACTTTATTGTGTAAACCCTTTTCTCACAATGACCTGTAAAAATGAACTGATTATGACACAGTTTATTGTTCCTTATATATGTATATATTTACATTTTACAAATTCATGTCAGGGGACTTGTTTTCTTACATTCAGATTTCTAACCAATAAGCCCTACTCATGAAAACAGGATGTACTTCCAAGGGAACATTGAAACATCAACAGTCCTGTTCATGTCACTTCTCTTAGCTGCTTTCTTCTATGTCTACCCACAGCAGAGTTCTATTCAGGACAAATACAATTTAACATACTGCAAGTAATGTGGTGCTGGCAATTAATACATATTACACAATTAAGATACCCTGACATTTTAAATGATCATTGCACCAAATATCTCTAGTCTCTTGTTACCCTCATCTCTTACCTGAGCTTTGATAAACTTCCTTATGTTCCGATGGGATCGGCAGCATCTAGTTAGTAAGCTCAGAACTGGAGTGAGACCTTCCCGATAACTACTCCCCTAGGAAAATACACAGATAATTACATTTTTTTCCAGGCACTGACATTTTCTACTATACCTATATTCACCCTCTAGGTATCATGCAGGACTGCAAGGTCATTTTTAAAGAAGAAGCTGTCCAACCATTTCCAATTCCATATTCAGGGGTTAGTAAAGCCTGTGGTGGGTCTCAGAGGCTGAGGTGCGACCCCTGAAGCTAATCCAGTTCTTCTTGAAGGTTTCTCAAAAGTGGGTCATCTAACCACAGCTGCCAGGGCCTTTTCCATGTGTTTTCAAACATAAATTTGCCCTTAAAATATTCCTGACTGGGAAGTTTTGACTATTATATCTAGATTTGGGGGCATATTGGACAGTATTTCAATGTACTTTAGCCACCCTGAATGCCAATTTGGCAGAAAGATTGAAGTTAGCCAGGAAACAAACAGTGCACACACAAAGTCATAGCTATGTGACTCTTTAAAAAAATGGCAAAAAACCTAAAAGCTAAAATTACTAATTACAATATACACGCTCAACATCAAATTACAACGTACATTAATCTCTTCATATTCATATACTTGTGTCACACAATTTTTAAAATGGAGGTAGACCCAGTTCCCTGATCTTGCATTTGCCATGACCATCTCCAACTATGACCATTTCAGATGAATGAAAGCAGGCGGAATGTGAATCAGGCCCATGTCTGTTTATTATGCTGTACCTTACATCAAGTTTTATGGAGATACTAGATATTCTTCTTCAGACACAGGCTCTTAACAGTATATGATTGTTTTAATAAAACTGCAATGGCTTGATTAGGGGAGTGGGAAGAAAGAATGCTTAATTCATCAAAGTCTTTCTCTCTAAGTGAAAAAAGTAAACATTACAAGAGTAATAAGATATATTCTTGGGATGGTAGGTGGAACAATCCACTATGTTTGGGTTTATCTCACATGCCAACCTGACCAGGCAGGAGTCTAAGTTCTTTTTCAGTGAGTGCTGTTGAGCCTCCCTCCTTTGCCATCAGTTTTTACTTTCCTGCCCACCTAACCTGACCTAGAAAGCCCTTCTCTGGCACTGCATAAGTATAGCTTAAATAGAAATAGATTGGAATGGAATGAATTAAAAACAGACAGCAATAGCAATAGAAAGTACACGCTTATCAGTGAACTAAGCACTTGCTAAGATGTTTACAATGTGTAAGCTAATTGTCCCCAACAAGGTAGGTACACACTTTCGTGACCTACAAAAGGATGCAAGGCTGAGTGGATCTTGGAGCCCCTGGGATCAAACTCACAATCTTGTGGCTTGCAATACAGGCATTCAACCACTGTGCCACCAAGGCTCCCAAAAGAAAAGGAGAGTGATTCAGAGGGGAAAATATAGTTTACTTTGCCCTCACATATAGCACCATTACCTTGTCGATTCTCTTTTCCATAAATTTCAACAGCACCCGAAATGCATCCATATTCATGCCATTATACTTTAAGTCTGTTTCTTCTGTCTCCTCTTGACTTGATGGACTGATAAGCACATCTAAACATGAAACTGGAATATTGCTTAAAAGGTTGATCGCATTGCTGAAAAAAGAATTTTAAAAACATGTTTTCAGAACATTTTGTTAAAATCACATCCCAGTTGATATCCAGGCCCCACTGTATACAGACATACCTCAGTTAACAAAGAGAAGCTCCTTTTTACATTTTTTTTTTGTATGGGAGCCCAGGCTCCTTCCCCCATCTTGTCTAATATTTAGTTGGAAGTTGTTTTTTGCAGCACTGGGAAGATGGCAAAGGAGGTCTTTAAGTGTTGAATGCAAAAGTGGGTCTTCAGTAAACTTTACCTGGGAAAGAATGGAATTCTACTCTAGCAAAAGCATTTATATTTCTATTCTGCTTAATAGTGAACTCAGCACTCTCTAAGCGGTTTACAATCTATAAGCCAATTGACCCCAACAAGCTGAGTACTCATTTACTGACCTATGAAAGGATGAAAGGCTGAGTCCAACCTGGAGCCCTGGGATTGAAATTAAACTCATAATGCTGTGGCTGGAGTACCTGCATTTAACCACTGCACCACCAGGGCTCCTTACTCTAGGTGATCCTACTGTACAGGTACAGTAAGCAGCTGCCACCAGGTAGGTCACTTGCTGAGCATGTGTGAAGAGCAAAACAGAACACCAGCTACTCTGACATGTTGAAAAGGTATACCTTTTCCTACCAAAATGAAAATCATGAGAAAAGTGAAGGCTGTGGAAAGAAAAGAAACATCCAGGGATGCATTTTGGAAGAAGCTTTCAAATGTCCTCTGTAACAGTGAAAATGTTTTTGTTTACTTATGCAAGGCTTATCTGAGTTGTTGTTTCATTTTTCACGTGCACAATGTTAGTTCTGAATAAAATGTTTGCTAAAGAATGCTGAGCAGCTCTTTAATGTGATATAGGAATCGATCCCTGTTCTTTCCCTGTTATATCTGCTTGGGGTATCAATGTTTTTATTAAAGAAGTAAGGCCCAAGAATGCACCTTCTTGTTAATTGAGATATTCCTGTATATTGGACCTTGCCACTTTATGGTTCCTTTTCACAATGCAAAGCAAAAATTGCAGGCCTCTAATATCTGAGAATCTCAGATTTTCGCTAGAGGAGAGGTTTAATTTACAATAATTATGCTAATATACACAAACTGGATGCCAGCCCCTTGGAATCAAAATATAGAGGGTTAAATGGAATAATTGTCTAGGACATTTGCATTTCCTATTGTACCTGTTTCTGAAAGTCATTAGTTTGAAAAGCACTGCAAAACGCTTTCCGAAGCCATTATGACCAGCATTTAACAAAAACAAAAGCATACATTTTAACATTTTAACATTTTAACAAAAACAAAAGCTTGTGAAAAAATCAGTGAATAATCATTCCTGTGAAATTTGCTGGATCGGTCACTTTGTTCTCTAATCTCATTTGATGCATACTGTAAAGTAGCTATGATAAGAAATTTCCAAGTAATTCCGGACTCTCATTTAGCCACAGTATAGATCATGCCTTCTCCTCTGTTGATGATACAGAGCTCATGCCATAGACTGGGTTTTCCTGCAGCCACTTTTCACAAGATAACCTGCTTTCAAGCAAAAGGAATTGGCAAGGAGCAGCAAAATTCAGTACAGCAAAAAACCCCACAAAAACCAAACTGGCAACTTGGACCATTTCCACAGAAAGCTCCTTTTTACTGGTTTCTTATTAAGCAATGGTGTTCCCAAACACCTACAAAATTAATTTTCTGGATCACTGTGCTTGAACTATTCTTTTCAATAACTAAAGCCTGGCTTTCTGATCTTTGTCATTCTGCCTGACAGTTTTATTTGTGGTAGAGGAGTGTATGAAATTCTCCAGCTACCAGGAAGTCAGCAACGGTGCACAGATCTGCACAATAGTGTTTGCATTCCTCCTCCAGGGGGTAGAATGCTGCCTATATTATTCATTCTCTCTCTCAGCTTCCTAGAGATCATTAATCACAGAGACATGACATCCACCCACTCATACTCTCAACCTCCTCCTGATATGCAAATATGAATACAAACAACTGTTTAACACCATTGAAAGCCATGATTAAAATCTTATTAGTGGGCAAACATGGGATTTGCTTTAAAATACAATAATTTAAATTGTGGATATTCAAGTGTTCTAAATGAGAAGACTGATAGAGCCACAATAACTTAAACCAATTGTTCTCCTTAGATTACATCACATTCAACAACAACAACAACAATAATAATTAATGATAATAATCTCCCATCCAAGCCAAATAATATATTGGTGTGATTTGCACATTACCAATTCTTGTTTTTATTTCTTTAGGATATTGTTGTAATAGAGTGTATTGCCAGTGTTAAATTCTCCCTAGTTATTTCCTCAATGTTTTCTGTGAAACCCTCCTGTTGCATTTTCTTGCATATTACCCACTCTGGATAATATTCCATTGGCAGTCATGCATCAATGCAGTGGAACTATCTTTTCCTCTCTGTTGAGGACATCAATCGAAACTGGTTCCTGAGGGTTTGCTTTTCAACCCTCTTCAGACCCAATTTTTTGGGGCAGTGAAAAGGATACAGTAGAAAGAGGGAAACACTCTCTTCTTAATTCTGTCAGGAGAAATTCACTGCCAGTTTCCTTTAACATTCTAACATTTCTACAGCATGATTGGAAAGTGCCCCCAAAGCAGGAGTTTCACACTATTATTTCTGATTTTAAAACAAAGGTCAGCAAATGTACTACAACATGAAGCAAGATGTCCACCAAAATACAAAAGTACAAAATAGGCAAAACTACACCCAATAAACATAACAATAAAATAAAATTGGTGATTCTTGTGACATACCCTTCCCTCTTGTTGACTTAATCCCATTCCCCAGATTTTATCCTGGCAGAGAACTCTGAATTTTTTCATTAGTAGTCTCTCCAGCAATAGAAGTTACAAAACAAACAAACAAAAAATCATTTCCAGAATCTTGAACTAATCATCTTTAAAACTCCCACATTATACCTACACATTAATTAAAAAAAAATGCTGACTGCATTTAAAATAGCATTGAAAACTTATCTCTTCCAGCAGGCTTACCCAGTCAGTTTTAAATCATTACATTTTAATATGTATATGAGTTCTCATGAATGTATTCTAATGGTTTTATAGTATTGTATATTGACTGTGGGTTTATGTGTTTTTAATTGTGTTCTGTATTTTAACATGCTGTACCCTGCCTTGAGGAGAGGCAGGAAAAATAAAATTTATTAATTATCATCATCACCACCATCATCATCACTACAATTCCATTCAGTATGTCTGCATTAGAGCCCTTTGCTCTTTGGACCAAAAATAGTTGAACAGACCAAACATCAAATTACATGTGAACTCAACAATATATATCCAAAACAACACACTACCATCATGGCAGTAGCACCTGAAAATACTGAACATAAAATATTTCATAGAATCATAGAATCATAGAATCATAGAGTTGGAAGAGACCACAAAGGCCATCTAGTCCAACCCCCTGCCATGCAGGAACTCCCAATCATAGCATCCCCAACAGATGGCCATCCAGCCTCTGCTTAAAGACCTCCAAGGATGGAGACTCCACTACACTCCGAGGGAGTGTGTTCCACCGTCAAACAGCCCTTACTAATCTCCAAACTATCAATTCATATAACATACTTTATTTGTTTATATCTTCCCCCAAAACTTTGTGTTAAAGGGTTTGATGTCTCACAATCTATTCAGATATTACCCTCCACCCTTTCCTTTAGGTAATATAGAATCAGGAATGGATTTTGACCTCACATGTCATCCGCAGTCATGTGCTATGCTCTTCAGTCTGAACAGAGAACAGTATGTATTCAATATCCAGGGCAAGATCTGGGTTGCTGCACAGGCACAATGAGAGGTGAAGGGAATCAGACAAAGAACAGCCAGTCTCACCAAACAAAGGGAAGGCAGAAAGAAAAGCAACAAAACTTAAGGAGTTATGAGCAAAAGAAGGAAAAGAACATAGTTGATAGATGATGGCACACAGAGGACGGTGTAAGGAAAACAGAAGGAAAGGTGCAGTGAACCACGGAATATGCCTACGAACTGGGCTTTCACAGACACTTAATGAAGCAATATAGACTAACTGTGGTCACAAAACACTGTTCTTATGGCTGTGAGTCTATAACTGTCACATGACTAATAGCCAGGGTCAGGTAGAGCTAACTGTCAGCAAGATAGATAAACTCACCCTTTAGCAGGTTTTGTTTCAGCAGATTATGCCTAATTTCAAGATGTAACAACAAATGTTTAAGAGTTGGCAGAAAAGAAGGCAAATGTGAACAATTATTTTGTTGTTAGGTGACTCTAAGGTGAATATCATGGGGTTTTCTTGGCAAGATTTGTTCAGAGGAGGTTTGCCATCACCTTCCCCTGAGGCCAAGAGTCTGACTTGCCCAAGTCACCCTGTGGGTTTGATAGCTGAGCAGGGAATCAAACCCTGGTCTCCACAGGCAGTCCAACACTCAAACCACTACATCAAGTTAGCTTTCTTATTTACATTTTATGTTATCTCTTTAGCACCTAGTGTGAAATGCTACTTTTTCTTTATAGCTGCTTCAAACTTTACTTGGAGGACCATACATGACCATACATGACCATACAGGGCATGATGAACTGAAAAATGGGTGTGCAGAAGCATAGATAAGCTAATGACACTTGTCATCGTTTCTGACAGCTGTTCTTATTAAACAGTATTCTAAGCACTGTATTCCAACCTTTTCTGAAAATCCATCTCGAGAAATTTATGGCCCAGAATTGCCCTTAAAATTTGGGGGTAGACTTATAGAAGGGTCAACTGATCAGCAGTGCTTAGTAGGGTCCCAAAGCAATCAAATCTGATGCCCCAATCTCCTTTAAACATCAATTCCTTCCCCTCTCTTCCAAGCCTTGGCTTCCTAGCAGAAAAACTCCCCATTTGAAAGCACTTGTCTCTCTCTGCTCCGTTTAGCAAGCCTTTACTTCATAGAGGAAAAATTCTCCATTTAAATCCACTTGCTTTTCTTTTGCTCCGTTTTGCAAGCGTTGGTTTCCCCAGGAAAAATACTCCCCATTTAAATCCACTTGCTTTACTTTTGCTCCGTTTCGCAAGCTTTGGTTTCCCCAGGGAAAAAAAACTCCCCATTTAAATCCACTTGCTTTACTTTTGCTCCGTTTTGCAAGCTTTGGTTTCCCCAGGAAAAAACCTCCCCATTTAAATCCACTTGCTTTTCTTTTGCTCTGTTTATCCAAGCAAATTTCTATTACTTCCAGTAGACGAGTGCTAGATGAAACCAGATTATGCCTTAAACATACAGATTCACCAACCTGTGCAACTCCTCTGTTTTGTCTTCAGTAGGGCCCAGAGTTAACAAGCAGTGACGTAGAATAGCAGCCATATAACGAAATTCATGAGATTCATTCTGTATAAATGTAAAAAGTGAAGAACAATTAAATTCATTGTCAAGTTTTCAAATAAAGAAATGGAATCAAAATAAAACAACAAAATCCTTGTCAATGTGGAACTTAGTTTGAAGACAGAATTTTCCACTTTCATCTCAATTTACATATTAATAGATATTGAAGTTCTATTAGTTCTATTAAAACTCATAAGAAGCCATGTCATCCATGGTCACTAGTCTTCTTCCAAAACAAGCAAGATTTAACTTTTGCATGTAACTGGATTAAGCTCAGGCTGGAAATGTTTTCTAGACTCTATTAGAATTGCTCAGTCTCACCTGCTGCTTATGGAAACATATTTATAGGAAGCTGCCTTAACCTGAGTCAGACTCTTGTTTCCTTTAGCTCAATATTGTCAACTAAGTCACAGTACTGACTCTTCTAGATTCCAAACGTAATTCCTTTGTCCTATTAGAAGATCCTTGGTGGTCTCCCATTCATGTACTAATGAATAACCCTACATTGATGTTGGTCTTCTTGGAACCAGAAACAGTTTTTGCATCATACTGCTTATTAAGTAGGGTAGGTTTATGGCCAGTTTTGTCTCTGCCCTGTTTTGTCTCTTGGGACCTTGTCAATTTAATGTGCTTGGCCTATCTGACTGGTTTCCTTATCCATCTCCCTTCCTAAAGTTCTCTGAAGTTCCTGGAATATCATCCTGTCAGGATTATCAGATGTTTTGGGAAATTGTGACCAGCCATGCCCATGGGTATGGGACTAATGCCTGCCCCATTTACCCATGAACATTTATTTCTTATTTTTGGGTTTGTTTGTTTCCCCCCACCTTACACCATTTCTCATGAGTGCTCAGAGAAACTAATAAATGAAAATAAATGAAATATTCAAGTATCCAGACTTATGTGATTGTGGATAAAGCTTACACCAGTATCCAAATTCAGCACTGTTAATTTTTTAAAAAAAATATTATTTGTACATATGAGATATCCAATTAAGTTGCCCAAATGATGAGCCACTTTTGGTGCAAGGGGGGGGGGGGAGTCATTCCTCTTCCCTCTTATATCCTCAAAATCTGCTCTAAGGGGTTTGAAGGAACCTTTGGAGCAGAGCTCAGATGGGACAGAGGTGGAAGTGATATCTAGTAATATCCAATCCCCTTACCCAGTCTCCGGAGAATGAAGTGATACACTCAGGAAGGTTTACTGTTTTGCACTATTGAACTTCCCCTTGCCATTCCCACCCTCCTGCTAAGCTACTCTGTCTCACTGAACCCTTAGAAAATTCATCCATCATTCAGTCTCATTCCTCCCAGCATCACTCAAAAGTCTAAATAAGGAGGCATAACTGAACATGCAAATAAAAACAAACAAACAAAAAAAGGAAAAAAAAGAAAGAAAGAAAACAAAAATCAAACCACTGTCAAAGTCCAAACTCTGCTCTGGGCCCCACAACAAACTACAATTCCCAGAATTTCACAGCATTGAGCCATGGCACTTAAACCGGTTTATTTCTCCAGTGTGAACACAGCCCAAGATTCTACCAGAAAAGGCAGTTGTGATTGCAACCCAAGGGTATGTTTGCGCTACCTAGCGTTCTCTTGGTAAACAAACATCCATCTCTCTTTCTCTCTTCAGGAATATTCTTCCATGTAGATGTAAAATTAATTGTATCCACAAAGGGAAAGAGAAAAATACAATATACAATATAAAAAATATTATATAAAGCAGCAGGCTGGGATCTTATGCATCACTGGATTTGTTGGTGGTGTCAGTAAAGTTCAAAACACAGGTTAAAAAAGATAGCAGACCTTCGTCCAAATGGCAGGTCAACTAATGTGGACATGCAGTAAGCTGTTCCAAAACATCTTAGATTTAAACGTAAGTCCTATTGCTCTGTTCTTAAAAATGACTGTCGAAATGGGTAGTCCATTAGAGAAACACATATTACCCTTCTTCTGAGACTAATGCCACACTGTGCTTGGGAACCCTTCAAACACAAAATTTCAAAATACAAAAAACTTACCTGCACTACAGGTGGCATGTAAAACAGGCATCTCAAATGTAAACCTCTTGGCAGAGGAATAAAGTTTGGTCAGAACATTTCCGCTCAAGCCTTACCTCACTGTGTACATTCCAACTATCAAGAGTAACATTAAAGAGAGCTTTCAGTGCTTCAATGGCACACTCTGTCTCTTGTACTGACAACGGTGACATCTCCTGATCTTCAGCTGTGATGTATTTATCAGTCCATTTTATGCTAAAAGCACTTTCCAGGGCCTGAGTCAAGAGTGGCAACCCTTGGAGATCATATCTTAACTGTGACCTGATATCTGTGTGCAAAAGGGAGAGGAGGAAGAGGAGCCGTAAATCAAAGCACTTTATGTCTTCCACAAACTGTTGATCCTTGCATTTTTTCAGGAGATTGCAAAGCATAGCTGCCAGGTTCAGTTCCAGACTAAGTTTCTGGGCAGCTGGGCTATTAAAAACAATGTTACAAAGGCATTTTAAAGCTTCCACTATGACAGGAAAATCAGTCACATCTTCCAAAGGATGCTCCAGAGCATCCAGCTTTGCTAACTTCATCAAGATCTGCATGTTCTTCTTTGTTGTTACAGGAACTAAGACTTTCTTGTCTCTTGAGAGAATACGCAGAGCCTCCAGACAAGTAACTCTACATGATGTTTTTATTTCTTTCTCCAGCAGATGTAATATTTCTTCACAGAGTTGCTGAATATAGGGCGGGGGGAGGGGGGAGAGAAAGGAGGTGTTACTAGAGAATTCAAGGATGGAGCCCAATGGTAACATATCCCAGTCTATCATGCTCTTCAAAGCATTTAGCTTAGTGTGTTCTTACCTGACCTACTAATATGGAGAAAATAAACAAACAGCTTATGACTTACTGATTTAAACAATAAATTGATTCAAGTAACAGAAAGCTTTTTACCTTTATTATCAACACATCAGTTGACTGAGGAATTTGTGTTTCTGAACATGTGAATGTAGAGTACCAGTTCAATATTACTCTGTGTATATAGCTGTGGTTTCCTATTAGGAATGCCGTAATCATTTAGATATCCTTTAACATAAAGATAGAAAACTCTTTATATTCATATCTGCATTCTTTGTCCACTTAGCTGCTCTGCCATCATTGGGCTATTCCCCACACCCATCCAATTCCAGGTGTAGTAGTTTTGTGCCTAGTCTCAGTCTTTTTCCATTGGCAGCTATTATTTTTGAGCCTGTGGACCTTTAAAAATAACCTCTTACTGTGAATCAGAAAATTACATATCCAGATGATATGATGGTTCTCTCTAATGTTTACATCTATGTACTCCTAGTAAATCCTAATCTGGAATGGGGAAATACAGCCCCTCCCCCAGGCTCTTTTTGTGGATTTAGGGGCAAAACAGGATGGCTAGAAACGCTGGTATCGGGGTGGAGTTAGGGGGGAAACTGCATGCTGCATGTCTCGACTCCGCCCTGAAGCTGGTGTCATGCCGTGCACATGCCCACATAGGCTGGTAGTGTCAATGTTTATTCATGCTGTGCCAAAGAAATGCTGAAAAGCCATGGCGGTGGTGGCAAGGGAGGCTTTTTGCCACCTCTAAAAGGAGCAGGATTTTTAGAGCTGGATCAGGGTGTAGTGTGCAGTTGCTGTGGCCCCGATCAAGTGCTGAAAGGGGCGGTGGGAAGTCATTCCTTTGGGGCTGTCTGTAGAGCCCCTCAGTTTCTCCGCTCCCCAGACTACTCTTTTTCTGACCCCAAAAAGGGCTGAACTGCCTTTCCTGGGATCATTCAAGAGTGGCAATTCACCTTTAAAATAGGTTAAGAAGCCGTCCCCCTTTTTTACTCCTGGAGACTTCAAGGTTGAGTCCACTTATGTGTGAATGGTACAGTTTGTATGAGTGCATAAAGGCAATAACTGGAAACAGAGGAATAACAGAGAACACAAAAGTAGGCTTACACATATAAACTGTCAAATATTGTATAGTTTGCAAAGATTTACCTGACTTGTGCAACTATTGTATTTGAATCTATGTAGACTAAGCTGAACAGAAAAGGACTGTTCCATGGCAGACATCTTCTATAATGATCTTCTTTAGAAATAATCAATTAGAAATCACAACAGTAGGAACATCAAAAACAAAACTACACGTTGCCCAACTATAAAAGAGTGCCATGTACAATGCTGCATAGAATCCACAGGGACTTTGGTCTCATTGGGGATTATTTGCCAAAGTATATGATGTTCCTTGTCTCCCAAACAAATGATAATTGGCATTATGTCACACTACCGTCTCTAGGCCTGGTTTTAAGATTTTATAGTTCATTATGTTTTTCTGACCTAGGACCTTCTCTATTTTAAAATCTTTGTAGATTTTAATTAAGCCCTCCATGGGGGGCTCATGAGATAGGCATGCTTTTAATTTATTGAATTCAATCTAGCTTTGGAGCCTTTCAGTGGACCAAATGATTTTTATCAAGTCAATGAGAACTCCAGGAATAAAGCAGACCATAAATAAGCAGCTTTTTTCTCTCTTCAGTTTCTTTATAACTCACACAAACTCTTGTATGGGCCAACAACATCCCCATTGTTGCCTGTGCCGGGTACAAAAAAGGTTAAGGCTATAATGAAAAAGCAGCTAAAATCTTAGCTACAAGCAATCTCTGAGATCAGCAAACTATATTTAAGTTGAGCATAACTTTGGGGCAGCAATAAACTTGATCGTACTAAACAATCCGACTAGCAAGTTTCTAGAATGACTATTATCACCTGCTATCTGCAGCTTGTCTATCGTCCACATGATGCACCAGAAAAAGGGGCTCTCTACTCTATGAAAGCTTGTGAAATAATATGTGTTAATCTTTTAAGTGAAATAGTATAATTTACTAATTCTGCCTCAAATGTAAATACATACATCCCCACACCAAGCCAGATATACTGAGAAGAGGTTGCAAAGACACCAAAACAAACAAGATAAATACAACTTTGTGGTTTTTTCCATGCCACCAAAGTTGCTGCACTGAACTTTGTTATACATTGGTGGTTTGAATACCAACAGTACAGTGTAGGAAAAATGTAAGCCTCCAGATGCTGAACTACAGCTTTTGGCATCAAACAACATTGGCTACAGTGGCTACTGTTGATGGGAGTTGGAGCATAACATGATCTAGGGGGTCACACTTTGCCCAACCCTACAACAATAGAATCTACCTTCAAACATTATTAATTAATTAATTTTGCAGTTTGGGCTCACATGTTGGCAGGAGCATATAAGGCATAAACACAGAGAGAAAAAGATGTCAGGAGTTGCATGAAATTGGTGATCAGATCCAGTTAGGGACAAGGCTCCACAAGGTGAAGTGTTCCACAGTTAGCTAATTCTCTTACTTGTGGTACTGTTAACCCAGTCAGACTTTTTTCATAGAATAATAATTAAATCTGCCTTTTTTCATCAGTGCTTTGTATTTATAAGAATAAGGAAGAAAGTTTTTTGGTTAACAATTGGTAGGCAAATGGGATATTAATAACAAAAAATAAATGATACCCAACCGTTTACTCACTGGGAACAGCCAGTGATAAAGGATTTAACAGGAAGAGAAACTGAGTCCTTATTAAGCTGCAGATAAATTCACTTAATGAGTCAGTGTAATTATATGCCTTGCAGCTATAGAATCCTGGCTTGCCTGCATTCTCAAGAAGCTAAACTGTCATCTGTTTACAGTCAGCTCACATTTTCAAGGTTTACTCTCCCAGTTTATGTTTACTTTTCCACATTTAAACAAAAAGCAATCAGTTATGTAAAAGTAGTTTGACTATATCAAAAATATCAAAGACTCTTGTGGTATTCTAAAAACTCGCCAATTTATTATAGCTTGCACTTTATCAGGTTCATTATTATCTATGTAACATTCCAGATATATAAGAACTGAACATCGCTGGATGTGGGAATATAGACAGTGAGCTGTTCAAACTGCTGCTCTAACACAACATTTATTAAGTATCCCACAGATTCACATCTGCAAAGAAACGTTCACACATTTCTTGTGAGAAAATGAAACTGCATGGCAACTGATCACTCAGTTTACTCAGGGAAGAAAGACTGACTTCTAGAAATACCAAACCATCCAGTTTATTAAACATTAATTATGTCCTAATCGTGTTACCTGCCTGCAACTTCCACCCACATGGGTGCGCTATAGACTCCCCAAACAGAGACATTTTTATTTTTGATGGCTTGCTTTTGTCAGTCCATCCTTGTGATTCAGTACCTGGATGCCTTAAGAAAATGCAGGTAACTTGGGGCACTGTACAAACTGCTGACAGTCATGGGACGGGCACAGATAATTGCAAAAGTGGCAATGCACCATGATGCATATCTTAATCCTCTAGTGAACTGCTCTTGTATTTTATTCTGCCAAATGAAAAGTAAAAGGCAAAATTTGCCAACCAATAATGTGAATTTATTGGACAATTGACAGATGTTTGTATTACCACTAATTAAATCAACCATCTAATACCTGCTTACAGAGGAACTGCTTTGAGATAAGGAGACGTACAACTGACCAAACACTGTATGTACTTATATTTGATTAATGTCCCAACACACTGCAGAAATCCAGTTTGAGACCTCTTTAACTCCCCTAGCTCTCTGTAAGAGAGCTCTGGTGCCACAATAAGCTTACAAGTCTCAGGATTCTCTAGCATTGAGCCAAGGCAGTTAAAGCAGTTTCAAACTGGATTATTTCTGCAGTGTGCTTTGGACCCAAGATGTTTTAATATATTTCCCCATATAATTAATTCAAATTAACTGCAGAAGTATGTATTGGAACATTTTAGCACAAAACACAAGTTCTTTAAATTTGTGGTTGTACTATGTTCCCCCTTATAGAACAGAGACCATGTTGTCCTTTTCTGTACCTTTCCAGCTCTATAAAATCTTTTTTGATATGTGGTGACCAGAACTGCACACACTATTCCAAATGTGGTTACACTACTCTTTGCTTCTTGTTCTTTAATCAGTTGACTATACTCAAGGTAGATCATAAAACAATAAAATGGAACCTGGCATTGATGATACTACAAAACTAAAGGTGGATAAGCAGGCTACATACCCAAAGTAAAAACCATGTGATGCAGTATATCACACATTCAAAGAACACATAGCTTTGAGAATAAGGTTTTACATGCTTACCTTTCTTTTCTCTTCATCAGATGGTTCAAATTTAAAAATTGCTTTATTCTGAAAAACAAAACATTTTTAAAGTGTCAATATTTTTTCACATACAAGGTTGCACATTCCATTTTCTCAGAATAGTTTTAATTTAATATTACAGCACTGTGTAACTCAAATCACTTAGAATACAAGTCTCTTGCATTTATGTTTAAGGTACTTTAGCCTGTGGCTTAAAGAGAAACCAAAATAAATTAATTCCTCATTTCTCCCACACAACTCTGCTTAAAATGGGGAAAAATACTTTGAGGCCAACATTCATTTAGAAAAAGATGAATGACCATTCTGATGGCAGGTAAAAGAAAACAGAACCCCCTAAGATGGCTATCAAAGGTACAGCATTAAGGTGAAGGTCATGTCTCTCACTGCTGATAGAAAGGAACTCTAATAACTGGGCAGTATTCTGCCCTGGTTGCTCCAATTCACCTGCAGAAAGCTGGTGTTAAATGTCATTAGTGGTAGGTCTCAAGACAGGGCATTCCAAGGCCACGTTAGATTTTGTGTATCCAAAGCCTCCTCACTTCTGCATAAAACCCAAGATCATCTGAGTAATCAATTTCCCTCCAACTGAAATCAGCAGGGTTAAGGTTTTAAAGAATAATCAGTGCCGAGGAAAAAGTCCTCTACTTCTCTCCCCAGCTGGAGCAAGTTAGGAGGGCTTAGACAAACCACCACTTCATTTCTTCTCATCCCACTGAGGAGTACTGTGTTAGTAACCCTCTACCAATATCAATTATTTAATTATTAATCCTAGCAACCGCTCACTCAGATGTTAATAAATTGACAGTGTAATTCTAAACATGTTTATTCAGAAGAAATTATTGAGCACATGCAGGTTCACTAAGGTGTGCTCATAAAGTCACTGTAATAGTATTAGTAGCCTAACTTCAGTTTATCAGCAAAGGTGCACTAGTTAACTTTATAGGTGATGGGCACTTGCTAAAATGGCTTTTGAAAAGAATTAAATACATTCACCAAGAATAGGCCAGTAGTTGGCTACTGGCCACAGTAACTAAGCTGAAAGCTTGAAGTAACTGGATATGCCCACTAAAATATTCAGTAGTGAAACAATTATTGCATCAGTAGTCTTGAAATACTGTATAATGCATCAGGAGTCTTGACAATTTAATCTGGGTGCAAATGTGTAAGACTACTCTCTGTGAATACTCACATTCCCTGTACAAGCAACAGCTTGAATTTTGAACCCAGCTACACAACGCTTTCAAGACACCCATCAAGAAATAAATATTTCAACGTGGGTCCAAACAGTTTGCTTTAATCAGACATTTTAATTATCTTCACAATACACTAGAAAGCAATGTAGATCAGTGGAGCAGTGTTGCTATAGCTGGCACTCCAGTAACTAAGCAACCATTCTGTGGACCAGATGAAGCTTCAAAGGTAACCTTGCTTAGAGCATTCTACCCCAAGGAGCATAGATCCTTAATGGCTCAATCCACAGCACAGAGAAACAAACAGTTGCCTAATTTAGCTAAACAAGGCATTTTGCTTTCAGTTTATCACATTACAAGTACAATTAAATGCTAGAAGATGGGAGGGGAGAGGGTCATGTAGCTCTGACATGCTGAGGAGGCTAGAGATGTCAGATATTCATTATAAACAAAAGGTAGTTATGCTAATCCACATGATATCTTTAGAAGGGCAATACAGTTGGCCCTCCATATCCACAGATTCTTTTTCTGTGTGGAAATATTTTTTTAAAAAATGTATACATTCCAAAAGCCGCCCTTGATTTTGCTTTTTATATATAGGGACACCATTTTATTATGCCACTGTATTTAATGCAACTTTATCATTCATTAATTTTGTTCTCCACGGGGGGGGGGTGTCCTGGAACCAAACCAGTTACCAAGGTCCCACTGTACTTTTACTAGGTGTAACCAAAGAACTGTTTTTGTTGTTGTTAACTGTGTCAACCCATGGTGACCCTGTGGATGAGACATCTCCAAGACTCCCTGTCCTCCACTGATCTGCTTAGGTTCTGTAAACGCATATCCATGATCTCCTTAACAGAGTCCATCCATCTAGCATGTGGCCTTCCTCTCTTTCTACTTCCCTCCACCTTTCCTAGCATTATTGTTTTTTCCAGTGAGTCCTCCCTTTTAGGATGTGCTCAACTTTCAAATTCTCCAGAGAGCTATGTCAGGTGATGGAGGAATTTCTGTTTCTTAACCCCTCCCTCCTTTTTGGGTATTACTTAGGCCAGTGATAGGCAATCTTTTGAGCTTGGTGTATCACACTTTGTCAAAAAAACTCAGCATAACTCAGGTGGTGTGTCACTTTGAGGGGAAAAAAACATTATTTCACAATATTTATAGTTTAAATCACTTATTTTTATAGTTTATATATTTATAGTTTAAATCACTTATCTCAGTAATGATGGATTAGAAATCCATGACACCCCAGAACAGTAGTTAATGGTTGCTGTGGTTAACTGTTGGATACTGGTAATGGCAGGGCCCCCAGAGATGCGTCCCCCACTGCCGGCTCCCTGCTCTGCCGGCGGAAGTGAGGGCAAAGATCCCGGTTTAACCGTAAGTCCCAGAACTAGATGCTCTGTGATGGACCTCTGTGGTTTTGGCCTACAGACCTCCGGCACAGAGTGTCTAATAGGGGAGGATGAAACATCTGCGACTTGTCTCCTCCTCAGGAGCAAAAAATGTTTCATCCAAGGCACAGAAATGCAATCTACTGCTGGACAGTGTCATGTGCATTCTTCCTGATTCCCCTCTTGTTACAGATGCCAATACAAGAGAGAGTACAGATCGCTCTACAAGATAGAGAAAGCTATTACACTGAAAAAAGAAAAGCATCTTATTACAGAAATGTGCATTTTATTGCAAGATCAAAATGCATCCTGGGTGAAGGCCAAAGAGAATGTAAAAGCTACCTCAACATAAATGAGAAAAACTGCAGGCAGTTAGGAGGCATTACAGGTCAGAATGGCCACAAAGGAAGGAGCGCTGTAAATTATAAGGATCCTTTTCACTAAAAAAAAGCAAGAATAACACATTTCTTTATCCATTGGAAAAAGAATCCAAGAACTTAAAAATGTATTTGGTGAGTGCCATAGGGGGCAGGCTGATTACTTGAAAATATTTGGTAAAGGACAGCATTTGATTCCAGACAAAAAGGAGGGGACAATGAAAATGCTATCCTGGACATGCACTATGTAAAAGTGCATAATAGTATTGCAGCCTGGACATCTTGCTGAGTGTCTGCATCTTCTAGATGGCCACAAAGGAGATGATACCAGGAGGAATGTACCGGCATCATATATTTTTTAATCCATGATTGCCTTCCAAATCAGACAGTCGTAAGGCATCCTGCAACTTAGTGTACTAGAGTAGAACAATTAAATCAATGGAATTTATAGTGGTGCTGGTTTACTATTCAGTAATTGATTTAATGGGTCTACCAGCAACTCAACTGAGGCCCCCTACATTTGCAGCTTTGACTTTTGCGGCTTTGATTATTTGCAGTTTTGAATAATATGTTCTCTCTAGGAATCTCTAAGTCCTCCAGTGCAACTCTTCCAGAAATTGACCATGGACTTGTCCTGGAGAACGTAGAAGTTCCTAGAGAAAACAGTTGCCTAGGTATTTGGACGTCCTCCAGCGTGACTATATTATTTATTTCTGGCAGATGTTGACCATAGATTTGTACTGGAGGGCCTGGAGTTTCCTAGAGAGGTGTTCTCTTAGGTAAAAAGAAACATGTTTTTATTTGCAATTTTTCCACATTCACAGGGGTCCTTCACCCCTAACCCCATTGAATGTGGAGGGACCACTGTACTGATCACCTCAGACCCTCATAGACATTGATCACACACACCCCAATTTATTCACAAGGAATGGCATTTACTTAAGGTAGGTGACAACTGTTAAGTCATATTCAAAGGGATAGCCCTGATAGCTCATTTTAGCATAAAATTTTACAGAAGAATCCAGGACCAGCCCTTAAACTGGGGTTGGAGAAACTTGTAGCCCTCCAGTTTGATTGAAGGGTATATCTGCAGTGTAGAAATAATGCAGTTGGACACCACTTTAAGGACTATAGTTCCTTCCTTTGGGATCTGAAGTTTCACAAGGTCTTTCGCCTTCTCTGCCAAAGAAAACTGGTGCCTCACCAAACTACGTAGGATGGAGCCATGGCAGTTCACGTCCTGTCATTGTTTATACAGTGTAGATAATACCCTTAGTGGATTGGAGTCCATGAAAGCTGATGCAAAATAATAAACCAGATAGTCTCACATAACTACATAGGATTCCTTTGGAGACCAAGGTTTGAGCCATGAAACCAACTGGGCAAATCACACTCGACTCAAAGGATGGCGATGGCAAACTCCCTCTGAAGAAAGGTGTCAAGAAACCTGCCACGATGGGCCGGAAACGATTTCAAGGCACACAACAACAACAGCAGCAATGACAGAGGCAACAGAGTCCACAAAAGATGATGCAAAATAATAAACCAATCAGCCTCAAAGGGGCTACACAAGTTTCCTTTATGTTTTTCAATAAATAATCAAATCTCTATGCACTGCAGAAATAACCAAGCAATAATTGCCATGGCTCAATGCTATGGAACTCTGGGAACTGTAGCTTTGTGAGACATTTAGCCTTCTCTGCCAAGGGAGCTCTGGTGGCCCAGGAAACTACAAATCCCAAGATCCCACAGCATGGAGCCATGGCAGTCAAAGCAGTATGCCTTTACATATATATATGTAATATATATATTTCACACATATATATTAACATATATATATTTTATTTTACAAACACACACACACACACACTATATATATATATATAGTTATTTATTTATTTTATTTATATAATAATAATTTTATTTATATTATTAATATTATTTACAATAAATTTATATTATTTATATAAAGATCTAGGTGGCATTACAGCAACATTATTATTATTATTATTATTAAATTTATAATATAATTTATTTATATATTACTATTATTATTTATATTATTTATTATAAATAATTTATAATATAAATATAATTATTTATATTATTTATAATAAATTTATAATAAATTTACATTATTTATATAAAGATCTAGGCAGCATTACAGCAATATTATTATTTATATTATTTATTATAAATTTATATTATTTATATTATTTATTATACATTATTTATAATTTATAAATATAATTATTTATAATTTATATAAATAAATTATTTATATTATTCATAATTATATTATTTATTTAAAGATCTAGGTGCAATATTATTACTATTTATAATATTATTATTTATATTATTTATAATAAATTTATAATAAGTTTATATTATTTATATATTATTATTATTATTATTTATATTATTTAAAATAAATTCATAATAAATTTAATTTATTTATATATTACTATTATTATTATTTATATTATTTATTATAAATAATTTATAATTTATAAATATAATTATTTATAATTTATATAAATAAATTATTTACATTATTTATAATAAATTTATATTTTTATATATTATTATCATTTATATTATTTAATATAAATAATTTATAAATATATTTATAATTTATATAAATAAATTATTTATATTATTTATAATAAATTTACATTATTTATATAAAGATCTAGGTGGCATTACAGCAATATTATTATTATTATTATTATTTATATTATGTATAATAAATTTACATTATTATTATTTATATTATTTATTATACATTATAATTTATAAATGTAATAATTTATAATTTATATAAATTATTTATACGATTCATAATAAATTTATATTTTTTATATAAAGATCTAGGCGGCATTACAGCATTATTATTTATTTATATTATTTATTTAAATAAATTTATAAATGTAAGAAATAAAACAAGGAGGGCCCTCCTTTACCTGCTCGTTGAAGCGGCCCAGGACTGACTCGGCCTCGTCGTCGCCGCGCCCTCTTTGCGCTGCCGCCAGCGCCTCTTCCAAGGAGGCCATGATGGTGGGCGGCGGCGATGGCAAATAATTACCTCAAAACCTTGGCTTCCCTTCTTCCTCACTCACCGCCAGTGACGTCACGACGCAGCTCGCGCAAGCCCCCGATTGGCTCGCAGGGAGCCGAGTGGGCGTGTCCTCCGCTCTGGGGTCTGTAGTGTTTCACCTCCTTACTCAGAGGCAGAGCCCAGTGTGAGGCGCGGCTAAGAGGACTACATTTCCCGGCAAGCCTTGCAACGGCCGATGACGTAGAATGACGCCCCCGGCCAGAGTAACCGCAGAGGGGAGGACGCTGCGTCCTGATTGGATGGCAGGGAACCGAGTGGGCGTGGCCGGCTCCCCAGCTGTGTTTAACGCTCCACAGCGGTGACGGTGAGGACTACCTTTCCCAGCAAGCCTTGCGAGGGATCCCTTTCAATGGCGGGGCTCGGTGACAGCCGAATGCATTGTGGGTGTTTGAGTTTCTTCCTCCTCTTCTCTCTGAGGGAGACTGTTCACAAATAATAAAGGCACCTTTTAGTTTAGGTTTCTGGAGGTTTGCTCTTAAACCTCAAGTTCCCTCACAAATAAATATATATATACTGTATATATATATTTAGATAGAAAGAGAGAAGAAGAAAAAATAAATCTTTTCTGTCCTCCCAAATCCTTGTAGGGGAAAAGAGGACACCTTTTGGGGGCTATATATATATATATATATGTCATAGCATTGAATATACACACTATGAAATTATATATATATATATGTGTGTATATTGTGTAGACACACTATTATATATATATATATATATATATTCCATAGCATTGAGCCTATAATATGTATTTGTTTCATAGTCTATATGCAGTATATGTATATATATAATTCTATAACATTGAGTATACACACTATGAAATATATATATTCCATAGCATTGAGCCTATATATGCGTGTGTATTTATTTCGTAGTGTGCACATGCACTATATATATATATATATATATATAATTCTATAGCATTGAATATACACACTATGAAATATATATATATATATATATATTGTGTAGACACCCTATGAAATATATATATATATATTCCATAGCATTGAGCCTATATATATATATATATATATATTTCATAGTGTGTATACTCTCTCTCTCTCTCTCTCTCTATATATATATTTCATAGTGTGTATATAAACAGACACAATGACATATATATATATATATATATATAGTATAAATATGTATATATAGGCTCAATGTTATCGAATATATATATATATATATATATATATCATAAAATTTCATTTTGCCCTTGGAGAGGGAGGTCCAATGGGGCTCCAAGCCTGGTGCAAACAACCTCTACATTCCCCTGAACATCAGTTTTGAGCATTTCAGATCAAAGATTGTTTTGCACAATTCTTTAATCCCTGGGGACCCACAAACACAGCTCTGAGAGTTGCATGGCGCTGCCAGGGTACACTTTGCCAGTCCTTGGTTTAGGGTTCGATAAAAGGGGCGACAAGGTTTCCTCTCCTGATGAGGACGGCTTTTAAGTCTGCAATCCTATCCACGCTTAATTTTGCAGTAACTCCCATTAAATGGTGCTCATTCCTGTAGAAAAATAATTCTCAAACTTTACCCCAGTAAAACAATTCTCTTAGTACTTTTACCTCATAGCCCCAGAAAGAGAGAGAGAGAAAGAGAAAGAGAGAAGAAGACATAATAGTAATAATGGGTTAATGGGTTACAGGAAGACTGAAATGAATATTTAGAATATTTCTCATTCCCCAGAAAAAACATCTCTCTGGACTGCAGTCTGATCTTATATTCTGTATGCTGTGTTTTCGAATGATTTTGAAATGATTCCTGAAATGTGTAGCCATGGTCTCTGGAGCCAGTTCACTAAACTAATATCCGAATCAGTCAAAATGTCTGATAACTTCCATACACCAAAAGTGTCACATGCCAAGAGCTCTGACATATGTGTCTTTCATTGTCTCCTCTTGTCCCTCTTTGCACCCCAGCCTCTTTTTAAGTTCAGAATTTCAGAGCCACTAACTTCACTGGGTACATAAAATTGCACCTGTTAAAAATACAGTCACAAGGGACAATTTGTGCTTTCAGCCTCCTACAGAGAACTTAATGCTTCATATCGCTGCAGGCTGAAGTTTTTGAGACTCACAACTTCAAAGAAAGACCAATCGGTTCATACAGAGGCACTTGCTCATTCAGTGGCAACTGCTTCCATTGCTTTGAAAGATGCTTGGTTCGCTTGAAAAGCTTATTTTATTTCTTTCTGATGTCTGACTGCATGACTGAACACACCTTGAGGTCACAATGCTGGCAATCGTTGGAGAAGCAAGTCCTGAACCCTCTTTCCAGAAAGATTAAGCGCTTCTTTCACAAACCTAGGTTTAAAATATAAACAAAACTTAAGAGGAGGAGTGGGCTATAAAGATACTTAAGCATTGTTTTCTCTTGGTAGTTGTTTATCCTAGCACCTAAGGGTAAAATAAAAATTAAGGGGCTAATCTATGGGAGAAGTGAAATTTAAATGTTAGAAAATAGGCTAGCTGTTTCTTTGTGGGATGCAGCCTGCTCTTAAATATGTTTTCTTGAGAATAGAGTGTATTGAAGGGCCCGAACTGACAGGCCAAAATACAGCTGCTTCAGGTCACTTTGGAGGTATGGTGTTTAAATGCTGCATGAGTCCTAAGAGGCCAGAAGCCATGCCAAAGCTACATCCCAGTCCTAAGGACTAGAGCACAGCTTTGGTGCAGCTTCTGGCCTCTTAAGATGCACATGTCATGATTTAAACAGCATACCTCCAAAGTGATCCAAAGCAGCTTTATTTTGGCTTGTCTGTTCGGGCCCGAACTCTCCCAATTTCCAAAGCCGCCTCATCAGAAGAGACCCCCTCCCCAGCTAGTACAGCCATTGATATCTAGGGACAGTGACGAATTATAGACCAAAAAAGGTAAGCATTTCAAGTTGTGGCTTTCAAACTGGCTTAGTCTGTATGTTGGTAAGATAACACATTACTGAGCTGTTTTGGGCACTGGTCTTCAGTATCTGCTGGTGATTGATTCCAGCACCCCCTATGGATAACAAAATCCATGGATGCTCAAGTCCCATTAAATACATAGTAAAATGGTGCCCCTTATATAAAATGGCAAAAACAAGGTTTGCTTTTTGGAATGTATATGGTTTAAAATTATTTTCAAGACATGGATGCTTGAATCTGTGGATATGGAGGGCTGCCTGTAGCCCAAAACACACTGCAAAAATAATCCAGTTTGAGACCGCTTTAACTGCCTTGGCTTAGTGCTAGGGAATCTTAGCAATTGTAGTTTATTATTATTTCTGCAGTGTGTTTGGACCTGTATTAGCTAGCTTTGCAGTGGTTGCATGTCTCAAAATTTCAGTGAGTTATTAGTGGTTTGGATATTACCCAATATCACACAAAGGGAATTGGAAGTATAATCCAATGGCAATCCGAATGCAATCATGGGGTTTCGCGTGATTGAGCGAAAGCTGATCACACACATTTTCAGGCAAAGGGAAGTCCTTCCGAACGCAATCATGAGGTTTCATGTTATTGTGTGAGAAACTATCAGACGCAAGTTCGGGCACTAGGAGGCAATTTCGGGCAGTTCTGAACGCAGTGCAGCGTCAATACGCAATCACGTAAATTCGGTGAACTAGCGAATATATTCAATTCCGAACTGGCCTCACTTCCATTTCTTTCGAAATTGAGAGAAATTCCTCCCGTGTGATAAACTCCCTAGATTGAGGAAGGTCAGAAACAGTTTTTGTCAAAGGTAGTTTCAGTGTATATGGTTTCTTTGCTGTGTTCTTACTGAGGCTGCATCTGCACTGTGGAAATGCTGCAGTTTGACACTACTTTGTCATGGCTCAGTGCTATGGAATTCTGGGATTTATAAATTTTGTGAGATAGCCTTCTCTGTCAGAGAGCTCTGATGCAAACTACAAATCTCAGGATTCCATAGCATTGAGCCACGGCATGGCATTTAAAGTGGTGTCAAACTGCATTATTTTTTTCAGGGCAGATGCGACCTGAATTTATCTGCTCTGCCCCCCTTTCAAAGAAATGAATCCCCTCCAGGCTTTAGTGTTTTGTTTACATTTTAATGTCATTTTCATATAGATTTATAAGGAATCACACCCCAGTGGTTTATGACCAATTACTACAAAGAAGGGTACATAATAATATTACAGTATGCTAGTTGCATTGTTTAACTGGCAGAACGTATATGGAAAAAGTACACCCTCTTTAATCATATTCACACTTGTGTAGAGAGATGGTAGTTAGGGAGGAAGAATTATCGGCCCTAAATTCTCCTCTAGCAAGGTGCTATTTTGGTCAAGGATGATGCCAGGAAATACTTACACCTAACTATGTGTGGATATCTTAAAATATCTTGCTTATTGTCCATTACATCCATTGAAGAAAAAATATGGAAAACTAATGTTTAATAAATATATAAGACTGACCCAGATCTTGGCAGGAATCATGGACAATTACAGTTCTGAAAACTGTTATGGAGTTAGGGACAATGATCTTTCTTGTTAACACTTTAAAAAAAGTAAAAAGGTATGAAAAGAAGGTTAAAACTGCTGTACCATTTCCAAATGAACCTCAGAGTCAATCCAATCAAAAGGGTTATGCTATTTTCCACATTTGATAATTCACACATCTAGGAAACAACATAGGGTTGCCGTCTTGGCCATATAGCAAAGTATTTTGAATAATGTATTTTGAGTATTTTAGTTGGCTGAACAAAGGTATCATTGTTTTGTAGATTTCGGATGGACAGGCCTGCCTGCAGAGATATTCCTCCAGATGTGGCCCTCCAGATGTTATAGAACTATAATTGCCAACATTTCTCAGCACTGTCTATGCTGGCCAGGGTAATATCTTTGTTACCAAAGCAGCACCCAAGTTTCTGTGCAACTTTCAAAACTAAGGCCCCGTTCCCACTAGCGCATTTGCTCTGGGTAGGTCCGAGTCGGATTTGCTAAGATGGTACTGAATCTCCCTGGAAAGAAGTTCCCACTACCTTTACAGTGATCGAAGCCCCTTGGTACAATTTGCCCTGCTGATGTTCACATTTCAAAAAGTAGCACTTTAAAATGGAGCCTCCTTGTTATCAATCAAATGATTTCTAAATCACTTCTGCTCTCATCATTGGTGACATGTTATGCAGCCATTCACCATTTTTTTAAAAAAAAATCTGGTGGTAACATTCGCATATTCTGTCGATTTGGCACTTAAGAAAAGAGAGAGGCATTTGGCCATTGGGACACCTTTGCCTGTAGTGCCTTTCAAAAATAGTGTCATTAGTGTCTTTTTTAAAAAAAATCCAGCGGCAACATTTGTCAACGGCATTAGTGCTCCCCCCCCCTTTAAAAATCTATGGCAGTGTTCGCATTTTTTGTCAAATTGCAAAATTAACCACAAAATTAACCTTTTCTATGAGGGTACAATGTTAGCAGTGTTTGCATATTCTGTCAAATTGTGAAATTAACAGCAACAGCAACAACAACAAAAGCCTTTCTATGAAGGTACCAGAGGTCTTCCATTTCAGCTTTATGCCCAAGAGGAATTCCAAAACATCCTCCATTGAGGTTCTCCTTCTAGCTCATTGCGTCTTCCCTCGGGATCTGTGCCCAGGGTTAAACCCAAAACATCCTCCCTGGGATCTATGCCCAGGGTTAAAACCAAAATGTGCTCCCTGGGGTTGCTGGGGTTCTTCAAGGGAAGGAAAAGGAAGGAAGGAAGGAAGGAAAGAAGGAAGGAAGGAAGGAAGGAAGGAAGGGGCTCGTCTTTCAGGGGGCGAAAGAAGGAGTCAGGCAAAAACCCAGCTCAGAGCAGAACCTCTCCTGCTGGGGAAAGTCCCCTGCTAGTTTAAACGGAGAGCATGTTTCATTTGCAGAAGCTGTCAGCAAATTTTTTTTTTTAAGAAAGCTGCTTGCAAAGTGTTCCACCCACCCAAGTTCCACCCTCTGACCTTTACCCCTCCCCTGAACTTGACCCAATCATGATCAGGGCCAAGTTCACATTCACTTACACCGGGTTTTCCGAAAAGAAACAGGGAATACCCTGCCTTTGAAAACCCCTGGCTGAGGGGGATTTGCCACAGATCTGATGTGTAAAAACCAGTGCCAATGGGAACTTTCCACTTTAATCTCATTTGGGAATCGGGGTAAAAGGTAGTCTGAATGGCCCCTAAGTTTCTTATCAGGCAAATAGGTTTTTGAAAAGAATAAAAGGAAAACTGTTAAGAAGGTTTAGATGCTAAGCCTATTTTCCTTCTACCACACCCAGGCTATTCTCCCCCGCACATACTTTGGATTTGTAGTACAGTGAGCCCTTGATATCTGCTGGGATTTGTTTGCCTCCAGGACCCTCCAGGGATACCCAAATCCATGGATACTCAAGTCTCATTAAATGCGGTGGCATAGTAAAAAGGTGTCCTTTATATAAATTGGCAAAATCAAGGTTTCCTTTTTGGAGTTCATATTATCTTGAATATTTTCAAACTGTGGGTGGTTAAATCTGTAGATAAGGAATCCATGGATATAGAGGGCTGGCTGTATATTGTAGAAAGCACAATACACTGACTGCTTACAATTCAAACTTTTCAAATGAAATAAGCTAATGTTGCTTTCATGTTTTTTTATTTATGTGTGAAAATCCATATATCTTGGATAACTGTACAAATAATACATTTCCATTTTAACCATAAACACGGTTATCAACACTGTTGAGTGCTATCAAATATTTTTTTTATTTACAAAACCATTATTAAAACTCCTGATGTCATATTCCCTTGTAATTACATCTTACCCATAGGGTAATAAGTCCACCATAATTGCTTGGTGATTTTTTTTTCTCTTTATAATACTGAGGAAAAACAAAAACCCTTCTATGTTAATAGTTTTCTACAAAAAATTCATGACGAACTATGAATATGACCAAAAATACCAATGAAAAAAAGGTCTTCCCAAAAATACATTTAATTTCCTCCCACACATACATAACACAGAATAGGTCCAAAGGCACAACATGTAAGTCTGTATTAAGTGTATATAAGTCTCCTGGCAAAGGAACTAGGAAAGAAGTTGCTCATACAAGTTACACGTAACAAAAAATATTTTGTTTTTTCACTTGTCACTTTCATATATTGGTTTAATTTGACAAAACTAATTGTGGTTTTCAGAATGATCATTAGGCTGGGAGCATTCCTATTTGTCCTATCCACATCCAGAGACATCTTCCCAATACAGGTCGAGTCTCCATTATCCAAAATGCTTTCGACCCAAAATGTTTGGTATTTCAGGTTCTTTTTAGATTTTGGAATAACTGTACAGTATTTGCATATGTGTACATAATGAGATACCTTGGAGATGAGACCCAAGTCTAAAGACAAAATTTATGTTTCAAATACACCCTGTGCACATCGCCTGAAGGCAATTTCATACAATAATTTTTTAAATGTGCATGAAACAAAGTTTGTGTATATTAAATGATCAGAAAGCAAAGGTGTCATTATCTTAGCCATCCACGAAAAAGTTTTAGTTTTTGGAGCATTTTGGATTTTGCAATTCCAGATAAGGGAGACTCAGCCTACAGGGGCCAGTAAAAGCCTCATCTCCCCACTCTTTTTGGACCAGATGCCATACCCTTCTATGTTTACAATACTGTGCCTAGGATAAAGGGTGTTCCTAATGTTAGGCAACAAACCCAGGGTGTTGAGGGGAGGGAGGTGGCAGGCAGCCTCTTACCTTGCCTCCCTAAACTTCCATTGTGTTCCTTTCTGTTGGAAAACAGGGCTAAATGAACCTGCTGCCCTTGGTTGTGGGAGAAGACACTAACAGGATGGGTTTGCAATTTGTCTTTCATCTGAAGCAGCAGAATGGCTTCTGCCACCTTGGACAGGATGCTCACTTCATAGGGCCCTTTCCTCCTTCCCCATGGGCCATGTAGGAGTTTGTTTTTTTCTAAAGCCCCAGACAACTTTGCGGTGCATTCCAGAGTAGGGAAGCTCATGAAAAAGAGACAGGGCCAATCTACTTTTAATAATTGTGTGGAAGAGGGAATTTCAGCAGGGTTGAACTCGTCATGAAAGTTTCATCTGCTGAAAATCCCTGCTTTTACAAAACATTACAGGAGCCATGTCCTCTTTTTCATGTGTTTACCGTACCCCAAAAGAAAGCAAGAATTGAACTTGGTTACCTGGGGAAGAACAACCTCATGGGCTAGAAGGACCTCAACTCACTTTGGCACAAACAACCTGGCTGACACTGTAAGTACACTAAGATGCTGCACCTGCCCACCGGGAGAAAACACACTAACCCCTATGGGGTCAGATTTCAAAAACGTAGCTGTGGCAAAACAGTGTGCAAAGGGATTTTGTAGCACCTTTGAGACTAACTGAAAGAAAGAAGCTGGTGGCACGAGCCTTCATAGACTTGAGCCTACTTCCTCAAATGCATGTAACAACATATAGGGTTGTGCATATAGAGAGAGTGACACTCTACATGAGTATGGAAAGTGGGATGTGTTTGTTGTCAGTGTGGACCCATTACCTTTAATAACTATTCAGTTGTACAAATACTGGTAACAGTACGAAACACAGCCAATTCAGGGCAGTGCATCATTCAATGCTATGTGTTGCCCTGTTGTCAAAGGAACACTAATCAATATAAAGGTGCATCGTGAATACAAAGTTACACGTAAACTGGAGCCTATATAAACACTATTACATGCCATTTTAAGAAGCCTCATATAGGAAAATGAGGACAACAGATAAACAAGTAAAACATTTTTGAGGAGTTATAGTGATGATTAAATAAGAGAAGCATAAAGGGATGAAAATTATGTGCCTAGAAAACAAAATTATACAATTTGAGGCCCATAGCAAAGGAAGGACATTGTCATCTACTGTAATATTGTATTTCAATTTGTAGAATCTGTTCTGAAAGCTAATAACATTATGCAGTTCGATATTTTGGGTTTTGAGTGTTCACCGTTATTTTTGTTGTGTTACAAATTGTAGGTTGAGCAGGGATGAGCAGTGTCTCAGGTTGAGAGGCCATACTGGACCTACTGCTGCAAATGCCAAAATTTGATAGCCATCACTGCAGTGGCTGCCAAAATTTGATGGGAATTGTAGTGGGGGCTCTCTGTGATGCAAGGGGATGTCAATGTGCCATCATAAATCTCACAGCTCTGCCAGTCTTTGAGCAGAACATCATACATTTCTTTCTGGAAATGAAGGAAAGGCCCAAAGCTTACTTTTTAAAAAAGTGATATCACTTCCACTGATTTTCAGTAGGTCTGTTGAAACCACCACCATAATGATGTATTGGTGGCAAAAGCAAAACAATGCTGCATGTGCAGCAAAAAATAGTAATGTGTGATGCATGTTGTTCAACCCTGCCTAAGAGGCAACACTTGTGAGGCAAAATGTGAATCGTGCCAAATATCTGTAAAGCTGAGGGAGTGATTTAAAGCACAGCTTAGGAAAAATTGGAGAGCCAGCATGGGCCATGAATGTTGGGCTAGATACCGGGAGACCAGGATTAAAAACCCCGCAGAGCCCTGGAAAAATATTGGGTGACTTTGTGCAAGTCACACTTTTAAAGCCTTAGACAAGGCAATGACAAACCTTCCCTAAATAAATCTTGCCAAAAATCCTAAGAAAGGGTAACCATAAATCAGAAGTGGCTTGAAGGCACATAACAACAACAGGCAGAAAGTGTTTTCTGTGTACTTTCTTCACCTGGGCTTTCCTCCACACAGGCTATACCCACATATACTTCTTCTGATGGGAGCTAGTTCCAGCCTTAATCCTCCATTAAAAGGTAACTTCCAGTCACTTATGCTGCATCTTAAATCCCCATCAATCTCCTTTCAGAGGAAACTGCTCATGGGTTAATTGGAACAAACAGTCTATTGCAGTCACTTCTACTGGCAACCATATTAAATAGCTGAAATGAATGTATTACTGAGGATTTTCCCAGCACACATTTCTTTCCACTATGCTCCGGGTGCTTTCAGAAAAAGGGCTCTTCATCCTGGCTGTCACAAGGCAGCTCGCCTATCTTTCCCCCCTTACCCTATATTCCATGGTTAAAAAAAGACAGAAGTAATGGAGAAAAATGGGAAGGTTATTAATAGATATTATCTGTAGAGATCAGTGGATGAGGAAAGATGGTGGTGTTCAGAAACACTTGGTTCCATCTAGTATGCAGGGAATGACAAAAATGATATGCAATGCACAGAAGTCTTGATCCCTGGCTGGCCACAAGAAAACTGCCTCCTTGCCTACCTCACTACCTTTTCCTACAGACTTCCAAACCCATCCATCACATCCTCAGTGACTTGAAAACTTGTTTTAAAATGAAAGGCCAGGTTTTGGAGATGCTGATTTCTCCTCTTCAACTGCTCCAGTTTGGTGGGGACCATATCCTACTTTTTCAGCTGCTTTTAAAATGTCCCAGTTTCTCTCTCCTTCTGCTATTCCCCCCCCCCTTGACTTTTATCCACTGGTGCCAACTGAGTTCAAAGCGTAAAAGTAGTTTACACTCAGGTAGTTTACAACATTAGTTTAACTTGGGGGGAGGAGAGGGGGAGGCACAATCTTGCTTTTCCCTGTAGACTTGGGCAAGAGCTAACTGCTGCACTATCTCCAAGCTTGTCTGTTCTTCATTAATAACTTTTGCCATCTTGACTACATTCTGATATTGCTTGACCACATGTTCTCTTTTCATCTGTGAAGTAGTGAATGGTATATATGTATGGTGTTAACTACAGAAATGCCAATGTCACATAGCTCAGGATTATAAACAGAGACTCAAAATGGAGAAATGATAGGAATTTTAATGGGAGCTTGGGGATGAATGTGGTTTTAATGTGTTTCATAACAGAGAGGGGGAGAGGATCATTCTCATGTCCCTTATACTTCTGTACTTCCCTATGGAACATAGATCCCTATGGTGCAGTTAAATAATTACATTCCACATCAGAGCTCAGAAAAATTGCACCTGAGCTCAAAAACAACTTTTCCAAGTTCTATTCTACATTGCACCTGTCATGTTTATGAAGGGGCAAATCTGTTCAGTTATAGAAACATTCAATGCTTAGGGAGATGGCATCTAACACAGGCCAATTTCATGACACCTGGAGAAAGCACAACAATAAAAGGCACACCTTGGCCTACATAATACTTCATAGCAGCAGTAAAAATTTGCTTGGCTAGAGGAACCATTGCACTGGTCTGTACTGTAATGTGCCCTCTTTATTATGTGTCCAGGATCTTTTCCATCTTCACGGCCATTAACAATGCCCAGGTAAGACTTCCATTACTTTAGACACAGAAGCATTTTTTCCTTCTATCTTTATTAAATATATATTGTTGATACTATTACCAGTCATTCTCATTTAGCCCATCCAGTGGTGGCTTCCCCATTGATGTAGGCAAAGCCAGGAAAGTGTTGCATGTGCTCATATTCAGAGTTTCTCCGTGTGGTCAATGGTGCATACATGTCACTGGAGTTTCCATATCTTGTAGAGTGCATGGGAGGACTCGTGTAGCAGGCATTTGCTGAGGGTACCTCTGACCAGCGAGGAGTTACTGCGGTTGGATGCAGTCTTGGGGTCGTGCTCATCAAGCAGGGCTCCATCCGTGAAGAAGAGCTGTTGAAGGGGTACTAAAGGCAGAAAAACACATTGTAAAATGTTAAGCACATATACATATTTAAGAAAGAACACATTAACTGGCTTTCTATTGTGGCAAGACTGAAATAGGGATCCTATTGAAAAATCCTCAGCTTTTTACTAGGTTGTACTGTCAGCCCGCTGTAATCATCAATTCCTTATCCAAAGATTCAGCCATCTATTCAGACCACTACTAACAAGTCAATCTGACATGGTTTGAAAGTATTTAATATATATATTCCAAAAAGCAAACCTGGTAAAAAGCTGAGGAACTTACTTGTCATTTTATATAATGGGCACCATTTCTATACCATTATATTTCATGGGAGTTGAGCATCCACTAATTTGGATATCCACATGGGGTCTGAGAACCAAACCCCAGCAGATACCAAGGTTCCACTGTAATCCAAAACCACAAGGAATATGTAACTGCTAGCTGAGCTGATCCAATGTATTTTAAGTCAGCCCACAACAAATACATCTTTCTATCAAATCATCAAATAGATAAGAGTAATAAATTCTACTATTAGTGATGAACACAATAAATATTAACACTGAGGGAGGTGTCTGGAAGTTCCAGGTTCCTGGGTAAACCAATTTTATTTTGTAGACTCATAAGATGTCTCCTTATTCTTACGTATTTCCTAGAAGCTCCTGGCATTACCAAAGACTTTTAATTCCCACTCCCTGCGCTGGTTAAAATTAAACCAGTATTATATCAGTATTATCCAAAACTATATTTATCTGTACTTGCCTATGTCTTTCTACTTTCTCGAAAACAGTAAAGATGTCCACTGCCAGTAAATACAGCTATTTTTTCTGGGACAAAGATTCCACAGAGATCAAATGAGGAAAAGAGGAATGTTGGTATTAAAACAAAATGAGCCTAATGTTTAACTAGTGTAATACTGCTAAAGAATTTTAGCATTTTGACTATAACGCATGAAAAATCACTTTAAAAGCCTCAGTGGAAATGGGTGAAAATCAATTTCTGAAATGTTTTATAAAATTGAATGCGAATGGAAGTGAAAGGGAAAGGCCAGGAGGAAATGAGTGAAAGAACACCATGCTATTTCAAGAAAGAGACTGGATGCAAACCCATGAATATACAGCTGCAAAAAGAATGTGAACATTTGGACACTTCCTGACTGAACTGAAGAATTCAAGGGCCAGTCAACTGCATACAAAGAAACTAAAAGAACTGACAGATGTAATCTGAAAGCCTCTGTCTGTAATCCTGAAGAATTCTTGGAGGACAGGTGAGGTCACTGGAGACTGGAAGTTGGTGGACATTACAGCCATCTTCAAAAAGGTGAAAAAGCAGGACTTAGACCACTACCAACAAGTCAACTTGACATCAATACCAGGAAGGGTTCCAGAACAGACCATTAAATAGCTGGTCTATGAACATTTAAAGAATGTTGTTACTACTAACATTCCACATGGGTTTCTCAAAACAAGTCATGCCAAATTAATCATCGCTTTGGAATGGAACTATAAGATTGATAGATAATCAAAATGCTGTTGATGTAGTGTATGTTGATTTCAGCAAAGTTTTCAACTATGGGGCTGGACAGACAGTCTGACAGGGGCAGCTCTGTGCTGCCCCTGGAAGTGCTGGGTTGGGGACGTGGCAACTGGATGCCATGCTCCCAACCCACTTGAAAAAGGAGCCATGAAACACAGCTCCTATTCCTGGCGCTACAAGGGTGCCATAAGGGCTGTGGCACGGCCTTATGACATCCCTCGTGTGCAGCGCTGTTTGGACACTTGCATGAGTGACGTCATCATGGCATGCGCTGTCTGGTCAGGCGCACACCAAAATTGTGCCCGGGTGCCGTGACAACGGCTTGGAGCATGTAAACGCTCAGCCCTCAGGCAACCCTAGTTTGGTCCCAGGCTGGCACAAAGTGCCGGTCTGTCGAGCCCCTAAGTCTCCCATGATACAATTGCAGACAAGCTAGTAAAATGTGGCCTAGATTGTCCTTGTGCTAGTGGATTTGTAAACTGGTTAACAGCTTAAAACAAAAGAGTGCTCATCCATGGTTCCCCATAATCCTAAAGTGTCAAGTGGATTGCCACAGGGTTTTGTCTTGGTCTGGTGTTGTTCAACATCTTTATAAAAGCTTTGATGATAGAATAGAGGTGAAATGTATCTGATTTGGAAGGAGTGGCTAATACCTCAGAAGAAAGAATCAAATAGCCTCAATAGATTGAAAAGCAAGGCCAAAACTAACAAAAAACTTTCAACAGGTAAAAATAGCAGATTCTCTATTTAGGTAGGAAAAATCAGATGTACAAATATTGGTGATACTTAGCTTGAGAGCAGTGTATCTGAAAAGGATCTGTGATTTTAGTACACCACAAACTACTCATCAGTTAACAGAATGACACAGTAGCAAAAAAGCTGACACAACTCAAGTTTGCATCAACAGAACTAATATCTACATCAATGGAAGTACCATTCTATTTTGCTTTGTTCAGACATCACTTGCTATACTCTAGTTCTGGGCACCACGGGATAGTTCAAGAAGGTTATTAACTAACCTGTGAGCCTAGAAAAGAGAAAATATGATAGCCATCCTCACATATTTGAAAGGCTGTCACCCGAAAGATGGGGTAAGCTTGTTTTCTGTTGCTCTAGAAAGGAGCACCCAAACCAACAGATCCAGATTACAATAAAAAACATTAGGGAGAACATTCAGATGGTAAGAGCTTTTCAACAGTGAAATGGATGACCTATTCTCATTTACTGAAGGTTTTTACATAAAAATGAAATACTGTGTTTCCCCGAAAATAAGACAGTGTCTTATATTAATTTTTGCTCCCAAAGATGCGCTAGGTATTATTTTCAGGGGATGTCTTATTTTTCCATGAAGAAGAATTCTCATTTATTGTTGAACAAAAAGAATGAACATTTATTATATACTGTATATATATTTATATACAAAAACTTTGCTAGGTCTTACTTTCGGGGGAGGCCTTATATTTAGCAGTTCAACAGAATCTCTACTAGGTCTTATTTTCAGAGAATGTCTTATTCTCAGGGAAACAGCGTAGTCCTTTGTCAGGGATGCTTTCTATCATTCTGTGATACTGTTTCTCACTGTAGCAAACTAAATATTCCAGCAGGCCCACAACTAAAGCATGAAAGTGTTTGCTCACTGATGTTTGGCTCAAGCAATTGAGATATTCAGTAGCACACGTCCTATGAACATATATTGTAAATTCCATTCAGCCATTCTGACCAACTGCTATTGATAGTTCTTTTCCTAACTTTTATCACCTGAAGGGATTGCCTCACATTTCTTAAAGGTGGGGTTGGCTCGGCTACAAAGCTTATGAAGATCTAGGCTAGTCATGGACCATCTTTCTTTATTTCCATGGACAGTGCCAATTGGCGAACAGACTTCCTAAAGCACCGCAGCAGAGCACCAATCTGCCTTTCCACTTTTCATTAAGATTCCAATGCAAGCATGCCTGACCAGAAAGGAAGGGCTAATAAATGACTGCAAAAACAAGAGGGACAGGGATACAGTGTGTTGCTTCTCTGTGTGGCCAAATACCCCTAGATGCAGCTGTGTTTATGAATGTGTCATGAATATAAAAAAGAATAATTGCTCCAAAATAATACAGACCCCCAAATATCTAGTATTTTTACAATAAAATCTGTGATGGCTGAATTTGCAGCATGGAAAGATTTGTAATGGTAGGTCAGCTAATTGCAAATGAGTCAGTGACTTCTTTTTCCTTCCAGTGAAGAGACCATTGAGAGACAATATTTTTAAAGTCCGCCTTGGCCCCTGCCTGACTATTAATTCAACCAATGAAGCATCTATTCAGCCTTGTTGGAGTGTCCAAAGCTTCGCCATCTGCGCGGATGCCTGCCCAAGCTGCCTGAATCACCTTTCACACTTTGCATCCGGTTTAATGAAGAGTGCTTAAGCACGCTGATCTCAAAACAGTGGGGCCTAGTGATCTTTGCCAGATATAAAGGCGACATTTGTTGGAGAGCCCTTGACAGGAAATTACCATTTTCTGGGTCAACTCACTTGCCACTACCACCACGCCATTGAAACTTGACAAGAAACACTAACCCCTTTAAGTTGAGGTGACTTTAAGCTGATTATTGTTAAGGCCCTTTCTCCCACCCCATACACACCAAAATTAAAATTAGCTCTGTTTCTTTCTGTTATTATTTTAGAAAATACTATTTTAAGTATCTCCTCCACCCAATGAAGTTTGAGTTCCCTGAGAGTCTGCAGAAGAATAATCTCTTTCTTCTTGTTCTTCAGCTTGTTGGCTGATTATGCAAAGAGGTGAAAGGTGTCTCTGTTCAAACAGCAAAATATTTTCCTTATGAATGCAGTTCTAACTTTATGCTGGTTTTATTTTCACTTGCTGCACTATAGGCCTCTCTAACATACTTCAAAATATACTCATAAAATTCTCAGTTTCATTGAGCTGTTAACATGTTTGTTCTGTTTTTAGGGGAAGAAAGTGCTAATTAGCTACTCTGGAAAGTCTACTAAAAGTAAGATATATTCAGTAAATATTTTAAAACTACTACTAGACATATATAAATATTTATTCTCTATTTCTAATGTTTCTCCATTACACATTTAATATAATTTGGGACCACCAAAAAGTTTTTTAAGTACCTCTCAAAACTCTAAATAGGGCTACAACCCAGATCTATTAAAATCACAGGAAATTAGGCTGAAGCCTTCAGTGTGATGTTGGGGTTATGCTGATCAATATGATCAATAGGTTTACCTGGGTGTTGGCAGGTTAAGCTTTTTCCACTACTTACACTGGAACCAGGATAATTTTTACCAGTTACATTTCTGTCTCTAAGGTTGTTACTAAAATCCACAAGCAAAAAGGAGGCAATTCTAGTGCGTGCTGCAGGGTTACACCTGATCACAGAGATCAGCAAGACCTAAAAAAAGAGCAGATTTCTCCAGCCTGGTACCCACCATCCCTATTATCATGTTGCTTGGGGATGGTGGAAGTTGCAGTTAAAGCACTGAGGTGTGGAAGATTCGCTCAGGGCATTTACAGAAGACAAGAAATAGAATTTTAAAAAATTAGTGGTATCACCAGTCTTGCATTGAGATGATAGGCTGTTATTATTGTTGTTGATAACTACCTTCAAGTCAACCTCAATTTATGGCAATCCAATGAATGAGGCATCTCCAGGACACCCTAATCTCAACAGCACTGCTCAGGTCTAGGAAATCCAGAGCTGTGACTTCCTTCATTGAGTCTATCCATCTAGAATACAGTCTTCATCTTTTCCTACTGACTGCTACCTTACTAAGGATTATTGTCTTTTCTAGTGAGTCATTCCTTCCCATGATATGGCCCAACTATGGCAGCCTCAGTTTAGTAATTTTGACTTCTAAGGAGAGTTTAGGCTTGATTTGTTCCTGAACCATTTTATTGGTCTTTTTTCAGTCCACATTTTCCATAGAACTCTTCTCCAGCACAACATTTTAGATCAGTTGATCTTCTTCCTGTTAGCTTTCTTCACCATCAAGCTCTCAAAACCATACTTAGTGATGGGAAATACAATGGCATGGGCAATTCTAACTGGTTTTCAGTGATATATCTTTGCACTTTAGGATCTTGTTTAGTTCCTTCATAGCTGCCTTTCCAAGTCTTCTTTGGATTTCTTGATTGCAGTCTCCATTCTCATCAATGATCAATGGCTGAACTCAAGTATGGAAAAACTTTAAACTTTAACTATAAATACAGTCGCCCCTCCTTTCTTGTGGACTTGAGATCTGTGCTCTTCATTATTCACATAGGGGCAACTTGTGTTATTCTCAATGAGGTATCTGCAAGTCTCTGTTTTTGCAGGGTGCGTGGAAACATATCCTCTGCAGAAATGGAAGAGCAACTGTATTAACTATTTCAATTTCTTCATTCTCTACCTTAAAGTTATTGTAAATCATCAGTGGTCATTATTTTTATTTTCTTAATGTTCAGCAACAAACATGCCTTAGCACTTTCCTCCTTGACTTTCTTCAGTAATTATTCCGGGTATTTGGTATATTCTGCTAGTAGTAGGATGTCATCAACATATCTTAAATTGTTGATGCTCCTTCCAGTTTTCACACCGCCTTCCTCTAGATTTAATCCTACTTGTGTATTATATTTTCGGTATACAAGTTGAAACAATAGGGTGATAGCATGCAGCCGTTTCCAACTGGAAACCATCCTGTTTCTCTGTATTCTGTTCTAACAGTAGCATGTTGTTCTAAGTACAGTTTACACACCAGGGCAGTCAAATGTTGTAGCACACCCATTTCTTTCAGAGCAATCCATGGCTCTTCCTGATCTCTACAATCAAAGGCTTTGCTGTAGTCTACCAAGCCCAGGCTGATTTTCTTTAGGAATTCTTTGGTGCACTCCATTTTCCAATGTATGCTTGCAATGTGATCTGTAGTGCCTTTTCAATTCCTGAACTCAGCTTGCACATCTGGCATTTCTCACTCCATATATGGTAGATGTCTTTGCTGTAGAATTTTGCTTGCATGGAAAATTAATGCAATGGTTTTGTAGTTATGGCAATATTTTGTGTCTCCATTTTGGGGATAGGATTACATATTGAGCATTTCTAATCTGTAGGCCATTATTTTGTTTTCGATATCAGGGTGATGCCTCATACTTATGTAAGGTATGACAGTAATCTAGGTTCAATGTGAATAATATCATTGTCACACTATTCATTTTTTAAAGGTACAAAAGAGCTTTCTTCATGGGGAATACTCAGAGTCCAAAGGGTGAAGCTCGGGGACAGTTGCTCTTCCAAAATCGAGCTTAATTGTGGGGTCCCTCAGGGTGCCATCCTGTCCCCGATGCTATTTAACATTTATATGAAGCCGCTGGGTGAGGTCTTTTGGAGGCATGGAGCTCAGTGTCTTAAGTAAACTGATGACACTCAGATATACCTCTCCATGTCCAGATCGTCGGCACAGACTTCAGATGGCGTCTCTCCTCTTAATAACTGTATTGAGGCGGTAATGGATTGGATGAGGGAAAACAAATTGAAACTGAATCCAGACAAAACAGAGGTACTAACAGTCACAGACCCGAAACCAGGCTTGGGAATACAGTCTCCAGTCCTGGATGGCGTCACACTCTCCTCTAAGGACTGTGTTCGCACTCTAGGGGTACTCCTAGATTCGTCGCTTCACATGACTTGTCAGGTGCATGCGACAGTCAGGAGTGCCTGTTATCAGCTTCGGCTGATACACCAGCTGCGCCCTTTCCTGGACATGAGGGACCTGGAAAATATGGTACATGCTCTGATAACCTCACGCCTGGATTTGTGTAATGCGCTCTACATGGGGCTACCCTTGTGCTTAACCCAGAAACTTCAACTGGTCCAAAATATGGTGCCAGGCTTGTAACTGGAACATCAAGGAGAGAGCATATAATGCCAGTGCTCAAGGCTCTCCACTGGCTGCTGAATAGTTTCCAGGCGCAGTACAAGGTGTTGGTTTTAACCTTTAAAGCCCTACATGGCTTGGGTCCATCTTATCTCAGGGACCGCCTCTCCCCGTAATAACCCCCCCGCACACTTCGATCCTCTGGGAGGAACCTACTACAGTTTGTGAAAACTAGGCTGTCACAGACCTCCTAGAGGACTTTCTACGCTACCGCTCCCAAGCTTTGGAATGGTCTGCCGAATGAGTTGTGTCTTATAACATCTCTTGATTGCTTTAAAAAAGCTCTGAAGATGCATCTCTTCTGGCAGGCCTTCCCTGAAACCTCCTAGATCCTGGCTCCGAAACGGGACCTATTAATTGAATCTGACCCCTTGCTTGGTGCTATCTCTTTCCTCAACTAAGAACCATCGAGGATGAATTATGCTTTTAATGTTGTTATTGTTTTAAATTATTGTTAATTTAATCTATTTTTAAGGGGTGGGTGGCTTAGAATGGGTTGATGAAGTGTTTTAATCTGTATGTTTTAATCTTGCGGTACCCTGCTCCAATTGTGCTTCACTGAGGAGTGGGCTAGAGATGATGATGATGATGATGATGATGATGATGATGATGATGATTACACAACTGTGCTGCCTTCCTTTGCTTTGTAAATAGGCAAATTTTCTTGTCATCACCCCTGTAAAACTGTTTTCTGATTCAATCTCAAACTAAAACTTGCCTGATTCAGTCCTAGAGTACTAATTGTTCACACCTAGACATGGTTCAATCATATGTGTAATACTGAAAGATCAGATGTGTCAGATCAATCTTTATTGAATAAGTCTACAGACCATTTCAAATAAAACATAGAAGTAAAACATTGTAAAGTGTTAAAATACGAGGATAATAAAATGATAAAATACACGCGGATAAAAGTCAATGGTAAGAAAAAAGAAAAAAAGTTATATAACAAATACGTATGACCATACATGTACATACAAACATATCATACCTTAGAACAAGTTATTTACACATAAAATTAATAAAAAATTAACACAACACTCTAATTATGGGCATTAAGTTCCTCAGACCTTCGTTTAGAAGCTGCTTTTATTGCAAGTGTAATACTGAAAGGAGAAGGTTTTCTTTAATCTCCTGAGCTACAAGATCAACATGCAAAGAAAAGAACTGACCTGTGAAGAGCTTCTGTGATAAGCTGAGTAATGAAGTGGTGCAGAAATAGTGCTGTCATGTGGTAGAGATGGATACTGGCTTTGTATTGGGTGTGGGTGCTGGTTTCCATAGCTACTATAGTTATAGCTTCCCGTATATCTAAAAAGACATAGAAGATATTTAGCATTCGTATGAAACCAAACCAAAAATAAAACAATTCTTCACTGAAAGTATTGCTAAGACGCACGCACTGGATTTCTTCTACTGAGGCGTGTACATGTCATATCACACATTCTGCCTCCAAAAGCTGTTTCTATGCCCCAGAAAAACACACTGCCAGATTTGGGCAGCAATCCAGAAAAGGGCCATTTAAAGCTGGGTTTTTGCTTGTTTTAAATAGTGGTTTGCTGCTGAAATTCAAGGATAAACCAGGAAACCACATTTTAAAAAAACTGTTTTGGATAATTTAAATGGCTTATAGGGGTTTGCCCCCATGTCCCCTTTAAAGTAACAGTGGTAAAAGCACCACCTCTAGAACCATTGAAAAAGGCCACTCCTGGGCTTAAAATGTAGCGCAATTTAGAAGTGTTTGGGACAAAAACATATCATTTTTTTCAAGGGGTGCATCAAAGGTGCAGCCTTCCAAGGTCCCCAGGGATTCTATACAGCTCCCTGACTGGCCCCCAACAGTTGCCCACTGCTGATTTGTGGCAAGAAACATGCTGCAGATAAATAAAGAGTTTTTACACATACTATTTGCTGCCAAATTGTGATTTCTGGGAGTGCTGCCCTCAGTAAGTACCAGGGGAGCAAAAATGGCCCCTGGACCCACTGAAGTTGCCTACCTATATTCTGAAGTATCCCCTTTCCCTCTCAATCTTCTTGCAGCTTCATGACATGACTATAATCTGCAATAAAACTCATCAGGGCTTTCCAACAACATTTGTGTTTCTTTAAAACACCCAAATGGCAGCTATCAGCAGCCCATCCACATTCCACCTACCTGGAATGTCTCCTGTACCTGTCACCTGTTCCATAAGGTCAATATTTAGGGGTAGGATACTAAACAGGATAGACCTTTGGTGTAAAATGCACGGAAAATGACACCATGATTTCTATTATGATGCCTGGAGAACTTTGTGGTGTACCATTGAATCTATCCAATATAATCTGATTTAGGAAGCTAAGCAGGGTCAGAACCGGGATAGGGCTTGGATGCAGCATCTCCAGGTAAGGATAGGAAAGAATCTTACCCGAAACCCTGAGAAACCATGGTTAGTCAGAGGGGCTGTCTGCACAGGCCAAAAGGTCTGTGTTTCACCAGCCCCACATCATCTTGTTTTGATGACATAAGATTCTGGGATAAACAGCTCTTAACAAGGGTTAATTTGGCAACCCCCAGCTGTTTAAATGCCCCACACACTCCTTATCTTCCCTGTGCATTTCTACTAGTGAGCAGAGCCCCATCCCTGCACCTGACACAGAAACTGGGTGCCTGGACAGGGATCCACTCACTAGTGGAGATGCAGGAGGAAGGTAATGAGCACATGCCGGTAGCGGGTCCCCAGACCAGCATGGGGATTGGGATTGACCCATCTTATTTTATTATTTAAATGTTAATATGTATTAGTGGTCCGTTTTACATTGGCAAAAAGAGGTGTCATGAAGGCTGCTTGAAAACCCAGCTTTTACATTAGAAAATGGGAAAGTGTGCCATGAAAACGCCATTTTGGCGTTTTAAGGGAAAAAACACGCCTTTAAAAAGTAGTTCGGTTGCCCCACTACTTTTTTAAAAAGTGCGTTATAGCGCTAGTACATCAAAACGCTAAGATGCCATTGCGCAGTTAAATGGGGCTCTGTTTCCTTAAGGCGCCCATTTAAAGGCTGCGCTGCAGGTGCGAATCAGAATGGATCGTGGGTTGGGAGCATGCGTGGTGTGGACTTCACTCCTAATTAAAACGTTCTATGCCCTCCAGGTGTAAAAGCTGGGGTTTAATCGCGCAGTTTTTTAAAGCTCCCAAACCCCCTTTAAATCATTTAAAACTGCGCAATTCGCAGCCGCAAACAGCGCAATAGTGCAGTTCAAGCCTCGACCATCGCAATAGCGCAGTTCAAGCTAGCGCAGTTCAAGCCTCGACCCTCGCAATAGCGCAGTTCAAGCCTCGACCCTCACAATAGCGCAGTTCAAGCCTCGACCATCGCAATAGTGCAGTTCAAGCCTCGTCCCTCGCAATAGCGCAGTTCAAGCCTCGACCCTCGCAATAGCGCAGTTCAAGCCTCGACCATCGCAATAGCGCTGTTCGCGGCGGCACGAACAGCGCAACAGCGCAATTCGCAGCCAGCAAGGAAAAAAAAATTAAAATCGCAGTTTAAAGCCGCGTTTATTGCTGCCCATGTAGCAGCTCCGCCTGTATTTGTAGCGTTCTGACAGCTTCCCATGTAACTGCTGAGCCACAAAAAAGACCTCAGATAAGTCGTTCCCACACCCCTCAGTGTAGCAGCTCTGCACTTTTTTAATGCACACCTGGGGCTTGCTATGTAGCTGCTAAGCATTAAGATAAAGGCGACTTCAGGTCACACTTTCTTGCCAATGTAAAAAGCCCCAATATGTATTATGTCTAATTATTTTGTATGCCATAGGCAGGTTTATTTTATTTTATTTTAATTTTTAACCAAGCGTATGTACAGTGCTGTGTAAATTGACAGCACTTTATAAATAAAGCTTAACAACAACAATAGCAACAACACCAACAGAGCCAAGAAAGCATAGGCCAAGCCCGTGCTTACCTGGCCTGTCTGCTCAGGACCAAAGTTGACAATACTAGAACACATGGACCAATAGTCTGACTTAGTATAAGGCAGCTTCTTATGTTTCTGTGTTGGTGGATTGTGCTCTTTTGTCAGATCCCTCTCTGCTATTTTGGTACTCATATGGACATATAATGCTATAGTCCTGTGCATTAAGCCCAGTTAATCACAGTGGACTGCATAGGACTGTGTTGGACTGATCTGTACATTTTGCTGAGATGACCTTGTACATGCCTCACAGAATTCTCTTGTTCAAAGATCTGTTCCAATATTTTATTAGGAAATCACTTGCAGTTTCTAAGATCTATGCAAATACAGACAGAAGATAAATCCCTTTCTACAGACTTATAATGTAATCTTTCACAATACAAAATTTCTGATTTTTTCAAAACTTTGTGAAACAAGAGTTTTGCAAAATGTACAGTCCATGCATTAAATCATGCTATGTCCATTATTGCCTACTATCAGCAGTTTAGCAAAATATTCTACATTTGGTAATTCTAATATTTTGTTTTGTTTTTTAAGCCCAGGGAATTCCCTCCTTCTAGAAAATCCACATTTGTAACTATTGTACCAGGAAACAAAACTTGGATGTCAGACACCACTGTTTTTGTTAGTCAGCAATAATAAAAGATACAGTATGTGTAACAATAGCAACAATAATGAATGCAGTAAATGAGCAAGATAGTGAGCAACCTACCCATGTTCTTCTCTGTGGGGATAAACCGGTATCCTGTGTGCAACAGATGAAGGAGGTACATGAGGATTTCTCATACAAGGAAGTTGTTGAGAGTTTTCAGCAGGTGACCCAGCAGCTGTGGTTACAGTGTATGTGAGAGACCATGTGTAAGACTGCATGGCCCCTGTGTACAATGGAAAGATCCTGTTAGCTTTCAAATGTTTTGTGACTCTCCACCTTCAGTAAAATGCAGACAGGCAACCTGCCTGCATACCTTTTGGTGATGGTGCAGGAATGCCACTGTCAAGTAAGCTTGGCCCCAGACCCTTTTCTGCCTGAGTTTAAGGACAAGTTGATGCCCGCTCAGCTCCCATCCCACTTACAAGAGCTTTGGCATCCTCCGCCCCCAGCACCTGCCACTTAAAGCAGCCACTACATTCTGCCTAGCAGGAGTGCCTGTTGCAGAGGATCTGCTCTTAAAAGTTCATAGACTTATGTTGCTGTTGTTAATTAGTAGATAGGGATGGTGAGGGGTTTCTACCTTGCATTTCTGAATTAAGCTGCCTAATGTGGCTAACTATGGCAAAACACACAGTTCCAATAAAATACAGTATGACTATCAAAACACACTGATAAGCCTGTGAAAAACTGAAGCCTTTCACACCTCACAGTTATAGTGCTATGACTGAATAAATAAATAAACTTAACCTGCCATGTTTTATCCCATGTAATCTTAAAACTGCAAATCCCACAGGATGAAATCATGCCATTAATGTGAAATTGTAACATTATACCTGTGTAGTGTGAAAAGGCTGCTGATAAAAATGGTGGTCAACTCAATTAAAAGCAGCAGTCAGTCTCAGAAGATCAAAATGAGTGTGGCAGGCTTACAACATCTTTGCTTTCTGGCAAAAGGCAATGAAGGAGTTACATAGACCTCTACAGAGTTCCAGAGTATGGATGCAATCCCTGACACTGACATTAGGTACACTGCAGTTGAACCTTGCAAATTTGCATCAGCCTGAAGCCACTGGTTAAACTGTCAGATCATTGGTATTTTTTAAAAAAATTAATGAACTACCACTGTAATGCCATTGTCAAGAGTGTTGGGCTTAGAAGAGCTAAGATCTAAATCTTCTTTGAGCATTGAAATTCATTGAATGACTGTCTCAGCCTAACTTATCTCACAGTGTTGTTTTGAGGAGGAGAGCCATTTATGGCACCATGAGTTTACTGATGGAAAAACAACAGGTGTGTGACTAGCAAGCCAATAAAACTGATAGACAAGATATATAATGGAAGATGTGTTCAAAATAGAAATCTGTTTATTAACAGTGATCATCTTTCTATTCATCAGCACACTAGGAATCACGAAATTAAACAATGATTTGTCAGTACATGTATCCTAACCATTTTTATTTGGGAATGAATCTCGCCAATTCTAGCAGCACTTTCTGCAAGTGTTCTTTTGCAGCTCACCATGTAATGTACATCTATCATGCTTCCTATTTGCTAACAAGGATGCAACCAATAAGCAGGTAGAAAAATTATCAGTTATCCATTGGTAAAGTTTTATGGCTCCTGTAAATGAGGCCAGAAGCTTCAAAGCACAATCATGCTAGCAAATAAGTAATCAGGGCCTTTTTGACAGCATGGAGAAAGACAACCATATAGCCATAGCTATTGTTACAGTATTGGTGTAATCATTAATTAAACCTTTGTGATTTTAAAAAAAAAAGAACTAAGGGTTAATTATCACTTTTGAGAACACAGTGTTTGAACAAAAAGGATTTAAAGAAAAAAGTGGCAGGGCTTGCCAGATGCTTTATTGCGGAGCAATTCATAGATAGTGCACTTCTATAGAGTGTGCTGTTATGTAAAACTCAATTATTTAACTACTTTTTTGTTTTTTACTACTAAGATCTATAGACAATGTAATTTGGAAAGCTCAAGAGTTAATGTGTATAGTTAAATATTGCTGACAAGAAGTAGTGTTTGAAGAAAAGCTAAAACAAGGGAACAGCGAGCAGGAGTTGAATCTGTTGCATCTCAGGGTTATACAGAGGTATTCCAAGTTTAAAATTTACCTAGAACAATAGTAATAAAGATAACATTACACCACTCTGAGATCCCATAATATAGTGCAGGATTGTTAGCTCCAACTAGAGCTAGTCCATCAAATCAGTTGAACATATATGTTGACATATGTGTTGACTTAACTTTCAATTGATTTAGTAGGTCTACTCTAGTTGGCACTAACAATTGGATTTCGATCATAATTCTCTCAAGTGTTCAGAACACTTCTGATATATTCTTTCAACACACGAAGTCTGGTTAAACTGAGTCAGATCATTGGCCCATTTTACTCAATACTGTCTTAACAATGGCTCTCCAATTTTTTTGACTCAAGGGCAGGTGGGAAAGAAATGTATTCAGATTACATGTTAACTGCAATCTTACATAATTTACATTTCCTGAACCAGCATAGGAACTGAAATGTATGTTCTGGTACATGCACTTTTCTGAATTTTATGATATAATTCTCCTGCAAAAAAAGTGCAAAAATTCTGTACCGTATATACTTGACTATGAGTTGAGAAATTTATGTCCCAAAATGGATTCCAAAATCATAGGTCGACTTATATATGAGGCAATATGATAATACTGCTTATAAAGTTCCTAAAAGACTTGCCCACCCTTCCTTAGTAGCCAGGGATCTTTAAACAGCTCTCTGTTTGAGTCCCCGGGTGCTCTCTCCTCTGTGTGTGTGTGTGTGTGTTATCCCTCAGCCTTCCCTTGCAGCCAGAGCTAACAAACAGGCAAGAGAAAAGCATATAGAATACGGGGTTTTATTTTTTTGCACAATCTTCTGATCAGAAAATAGTTTTTGTGTGTGTGCAGAAAGCAATATTTCTGTTCAAAAACACGTGTGTTTTTCTCAGCAAAATAATTAGGATATTTGAACATGATCAGAATACTGTGAGAATACTGTGGAGGAATATTTGTTTTCTACCACAGTGGGGAGAAAACTACTGTAATTATTCATCTTTGCATGCAATGACAAAAAAGTCAAGGATTTATATCTTTAGAGGTAAGAGACATTATTTACTTCAGCTCTCTCACAAAGGACTAATATAATATAATAATTGTTAAAACATTATAATGAATGACTTTTGCAGAATGTGATACAAGAAGCAATGCAGCAGCAATTTGCTCTTTCTCTTTAATAAGCAATGCAATGAATTACTTGTTTAAAAGTAACTTTCCAGTCTCTGTCATGTATTTATGACAAAGCACAGAAATTGTTAACAAGCAGACAGCACTGTATATCTGGGTAAGGGTACGTACACAGACTAGATCTATTCATAAAATGTTTGTCAGGATAGGAGAGTCCATGTGTCAGATCTAGAGACCAAACCTTGATTTAAAACCAAGCAAGGAAGCCAGATTAAGTGCAGGATATCCTCTGGTTGTTATAGGTTTGATTATATGTCTACTCTGTTGGCCTCTTATGCTTAGCTCACCCTCTCATTTTCCTTTCCTCTTCACTGTCTCTCACAGTACTTGGGTTAGGGGGGAAAGGGAAGGGTCTTGTAATAAAATCCACAAACCTTACCCCTACAATACACTTCCCATTTTAAGCAAATCATACATCTGTAGTTTGTTGTTATTTGTCATCAAGTTAACTTCAACTTATGACCACCCTATGAATGACAGACCTCCAAGACTCTCTGGTCATGAACTTAACATCATGAACTTCATATCCAGATCATGAGCTCAGATCTTGCAGAAAAATGGCCATGACTTCTTTGATTGAATCACGTCACCTGTTGTGCAGTCACCCTCTTTTCCTATTGCCTTCTACTTTATCAATAAGTCACATGTCCCTTGATATGTCCAATGTGCACTGCAGTAATCTTTTTTTAAAAAGGAGTTAAGGGATGACCACTAAGGTCATAGTCTTCCTACCACTCTGTAATGTAAGTACTGCTCTGCATTAGCTATTTGGTGGATTCTGCTGCTGTCCACTGATGGGATGCTATCATTTGTTGTAAATCGGGACATCGGGCACCCACAAACTTCTACTCAGCCCCCAGTTTTAGACGGATAGTGTGTAAACAACCAGTCACCCTTAACTTTACCAACCTGTTGTAGCTGCAATGCCAACATATTCTGGGGACTGATTGCTTACAGGTGAGGGTGCAGGTGGCGCATCCCCAGAGGTGGTGGATTTAGCTGGAGAGAAAGGCACTGGGAAGGGACTTGGAGGAACAGGTTCAGCCAATGTTATCTCTTCACGTACGTCTACTGAAAAAAACAGAAAAGAAGGGGGGAAATGCTAAAATAACATGCTAGGGTCCCCTTCCCCAAGCTTATTCTATTGCATTTCCTTCCTTAACATGGAACACAATTTCAATAGCAATGTCTAAATTACTAAAAAAAATTCAGAGAGAAAAGGAGAGCTGAATTTATTTCAGGGCCTCTCACCCTAGCAATCTGTGAATTAATGATACGTTCTTTGAGCATGTGCAGAGTGCTTACCCACGCAGTAAGCACAGTCTGTATTGTCAACATACACTGAAGACTATGAACTTACACAACATCAACTAGAGTGTATGTGCATATGTGTATGTGTGTGTATGTAGACAACTACGTTCTAACTTTCAAGCACTCAAAACCACCTTTGTTGTGCCTGTTCAATAGCTCTTCCAATAGTAACAATATTCCTTAATATTTTCCTGTAACTCAGAGTAACCTTTGGAATGATCTATTGCCCTAGTTCTCTACTTGATGAATTTAAACATGATAACTACCTGTTTTCTTCTGATACAATGTTCACAATCAATTTTGTAGTATTTCTGTCTTGTTTTTCTTGTTCACTTATTATTTATGTTTCTGTTGTTTCAGTTGTTCTGTTGTTTTCATTCAACAAAATGTATTCATAATTTTATATACTACAGGGAGCCTACAACTCCCTTGTTGCTACAGTTCCATTGGCTACTAGTCTGTTTCTGGGCACAATCCAAAGTGCTGGTTTTGACCTATAAAACCCTGCATGGCTTGGGTCCTGGTTATGTGAAGGACCATATCTCCCTGTATGAGGCCACTAGAGTCTTGAGATCATCTGGAAGGGTCTTTCTGTCTGTCCCACCATCCTTTCAGACGTGTTTTGTGGGAACAAGACAGAGGGCCTTCTCAGTGGCTGCCCCTAAGCTTTGGAAATCCCTCCTTAGAGAGGCCAGGATGGCACCATCCCTACAATCCTTCCAGTGCCAGGTAAAGATGTTTTTGTTCAGTCAGGCCTTTTAAGCTGATAAGGGCTGGGTTTTAAATGTTGTGCAATATACATTTTAAGTTTTGTATTTTAAAAACATGTTACATTTTAATTTATAACTGTTTTAACTCTTAAAATTGTTGAATTGTTTTTTAAATTTTATATGTATATATTTTAATGATTTACTGTTTTTAAATTGTATTGTTTTATACTTGTTCACTGCCTTGAGTCCCTATATTGGGAGAAAGGTGGGATATAAGATGATGATGATGATGATGATATAAAGTTTTTTTTTAAAAAAACAGCAACAACCTTGCACCCAGACAGTGCACAGTTTAATCTGAGACAGCCCCATGGGACTCCTTCCCTTCCTTATAGACTATTACAGTATGGAAGAAAAAAATAAACTGAAAATTGGAATTCCCTATTTTCTGAGCAAGTTTCCAACCATATTTCTACTCACTGCCATCACAAAATATTTGTGAAATAAAGAGACATAGCAGTGTTAGGAATATTAGTATGGCAAGGGATCTTGTAGCACCTTTGAGACCAAGTAAAAGAATTTGTAGCATAATGCTACTTCCTTTGCTCAGTTGCAAAGATGCTACAAGATCCCTTTGCATATATGTGAAATAGTAATAATTCCCTGCAAGTGCTCATGTGCACAAAATTGTTCACCAATCTTAGGTTATGATTCATAAAGAAGAAATGCTACAAAGAAAGTGCATATCTCTGTAAGCTTTCAATATATAAAGTTGTCTTATGCTGCAGGAGAACCCTGGTTCATGTCTAACTTAGTATTGCCTGCTTCACCCATCCACAGCTGTGCCTTCCTACTGTACTACAGTCTCCATTACTGCCAGACAGTTGGGCTAGCTGGGTGTGATGGAGGTGAAGTCCAGCACATCAGAAGGGTGCTGGGTCTGACATCAGTTACATAGTGAGGACAAAATATTTAAATAAATGAATAAGCAAATGAGCTGGCCCATTCATGTATTAATATTAGCAGGCCTGCACTTGGCCTAGGCTAGCGTATTGCTGGCAACCTAATGTTAACTTGCAAAGATACACATACAAAGTACATTCAGTGTATTATTTACAATTTTTTACAATATGAATTATTTACAATACGAGATTTTAACTTGATAACATCCAAGTTTAATTTGGTTCTTGTCTTGTTTAATACACATAAAATTTTACAATAATTTTAACTTGATAGCATCCAAGTTTAAATTGGTTTTTGTTTAATATATATAAAATGAGGCCTCTAAAGAGCAATAGGGGAGAAATCTGTTTCAAAAACAATAGATGATTCTTAAGTGGGAAAGTTGAGTTGAAAGGTAAACCCAAAGCTTGGAATAGTTACTTTTTTTGAACAAAAACTATCATAAAACCAACTTAGCATGACTAGTGATCCAAAAATTAACTTTTCCAGTCTCTTGGTATAGTTCATCCTATTTGGACTTAAATCCAACTGGTACTCCCAACTACAGTAGATCCATCAAATCAATGGCAAATGGATAAATCAGCATTTACAGACATTACAATTGATTCAATGGAATTTATCAGATGGGAAGAATTTCTCTTTATTTCGAATGAAGCCAATTGGAGCCAATTAGCGAATTTACATAAATCCCCATTGCGTTTGGAATGCGTTCAGAATGACTTCCCATTACCCGAAAATGACTGCCCATTGCCCAAAATTGTGTGAGATGCTTTAATACGCAATAACGGAAAATCCATGATTGTGTTCGGAATTACTTCCCTTCTGCCCAAAATTGTATGAGATACTTTAATATGCAATAATGTGAAAAACCCCATGATTGTGTTCGGATTGCCATTAGATTATACTTCCAATTTCCATTGTCTGATAAACTCCAATGAGTCTATATTCTAGCTGGCACTATTAACTGGATTTAGGCCTTAAGACAGGAAGCCCCTGCCTTTCGATACCCCACTATCTGACCACTCTTCTTTTTGACGCTTGCTTATTAAGGAAAAGTTCCATTAATCTGACTTTGCAAGGCAACCCCAAGCAAGCCACCATAACTCCCTCATGTTCTCTACATGGCTCCTGCTTTTTGAATATTTCTGGTCTTCCTGTCTTAATATCTGAACCCAGTACCTCAACAGTTTCAGGCATGGCCACCTTATACTACATTTTCCCCAAGCTATTAGTGAGCATGCAGATGTAAGTTACCATTTATAAAACAACTACAAGCAGGCACATTACCTGTTCCCCCTTCTCCTTTCATTGCCCGCATCAGTTCATTAGCTCTTTCTTGACAATGGAGGGATTCTAATAAGTACAATACGTAGTCATCAAACATCAGGTGAATAAGGTGAAAAGATCCTAAAGACAAAATAATGCACACACACAAAAAAGCAATTAACAAAACTGTGTTTTTTCTTCAGTCCTATTGGCTCTATGGAGATTATCACACCTGCCCCTTTCTCGCTTCTTTCCTGCTGCAAAAATAAAAGAGCAACATACTAATGGAGGAGCAGCCACCACCGCACTTCTTTCCCTTGTGCAACAGGGGCTGCTGCCCCTATTGTGTTCTCTTCCTGTCCTCTCCCTTAACCTTGCCCTCCCTCTCTTATGTCTTACCCAGCATACTTTTTGGTATTTCCCCCCCTGTTTTTTTGCAAAATTCCAGGATAGGACAGGGATGGGACAGCTACAGGAGAGAAGTGGCATCATGCGATCAGCATCACCAGTGCTGCTTCCCTCCCAATGAAATTGAGGTTTAAAAAATGAGTGTGATAATCTCCTGAGAAGTCTTGCTATTGATCACTGTATCATAAATTAAAAGCTGAAAGAACTCTTACTATCCCATGATCCTAAGTTTTTTAGATCCTTTGGGGCTAAACAGAGGTGCTTTCAGGTTGGCTTGAAGGTGTGGCGTTTAGATGACACATGCCTTGAGGCCAGCAGAAAAGTACTCTTATGCAGAGAAAAGCTGTTTCAAAAAGAAGCAGTTTTTTTCTGCTTCTTCTTGGCTTGAAGCCATGTCATGTGGCCATGACATGAGCACTCCAGCTGCCTTGGGAACTGGTGGTATGGTTGGTGGGGTTTCAATGTGGCTTCAGAAAAGGCAGCTTCAAGCCACTTTTTCCTGCCCATCTGTTTTGCCCCAAAACACTGTGATTCTATGACTGACCTAAGGGATTAAGCCTTGCCACAAACATGGAGATTTATATTCCAAGAGACATGACTGGGGTCAAGCTAGAGGAAGTAGGACATTGTTTTGTTTTTGCAGCATGATTTATATAGCTAGAATTAATTTCTGGCCCGTTATGTCTTGGTCTCTGGGCTGCAGTCCACAAGAAAATTGCTCTAATGAGAATGACCTTTACAGCATTTTTTTTCCATGCAGCAAATTTCAGGCAAGAATTAATGACCATGTTTTTCAGGCTGATTAAATTGGTTGGTCACTGAAACCTTCTGCTGTATATCAGCTGACAAAGATCTGGGGCATATGAAAAGAGGTGATGTTATTTGATTACCATCAGAAGATGGATTTCTGCTTTAGGATTATGACTAGTCTTGATATGACTAGTTTTAAATCAGGTTAAGTATAACAATTTTTTTTTTTTTTAGTTTTACTTCCCTATATTTATATGCAGGGAAAATACACAAAGTCAAAGTCCAGAAGCAGTCCTACCATTGGGCAAGGTAACATGATAATGGGGACACAAAAACGTAGCTAAACTTTAATTAAAAGCTAAAAATCCTTTCTTATTTTCTTGTCATTATGTTTAGGATTCTTACATCCTAGGTTTATTCCACGGCTTGAGAAATTTACTTTTGTGGAGAAGAACAGAGAGAACTCCTCCATCAGCTAGTTCCACAGGAGTTGTAATTCAGAAAGTATTTTAAATCTCTGTCATTAATATAAAAGTGCATGGGTAACCACTGAAATTTAATCCCTCATGTCCAGTACTTTCCCAACATATTGTGATATCTGAAGTAGAGCCCATATGGACCCTACCTTGTTAGCAATGCTGCTAACACCATAAAACATCTTGTGCACCAATCATATGCCAATTTCCTTTTTAGTCTGTTCTCCTGTTATTCTGTCACCTTAAGTAAGTTACTTTTCCTTTCAAGGCTTGTCCTCCTATACCATCTCCACAGGACTGAGGGAAGTATCTGGGCAACATGACATATGCCCCCCACCAAAGGTACAACTAATATTTAAGACACAATACTACTCTAATCCTTTGCACAAGTCCTATTGCAACATACACAATTTGCATGCACGTTTATGAATCTCTACACACTACACAGTGATAGCATTATGGTTCTAATTTAACTGCTGTGATTCCATCCTATGGAATCCTTGGATTTTCAATTTAGAATTCTCACCCAGAGCAAACTCTAATGCCTCACCAGACTACAAATTCCAGAATTCAACAAGATGCAGCCACAGCAGTAAAAATAGCATCGTGGTGCTATAAATGTGTAGTGAAAAAAGGGTCATAGATGAGAACTTTCCAGTTCAACTCATTGTCCTCTGATTGCCTTCATGAGGCTTAACAATGCAAGATCTTTACAAGAACTGTGAGCGCTATGTAGTGTGTACAACTCATATACCAAGGCAATAATCTTATTTACTATTAAACGAGCTTTTCTTATGCAGCTAAGTTGTTCTTCCCCATAGCAAGATATAAAGAGAAAGTACCAAAGCTAGGGGCACTGTGCAGAGTCATATCCCGAATAACTCTTGTGCCAAAACAGGACCACATCAAGAGAAATTGCTGAGCTACTTTCTTCAAAGAGCCTTGTCTCTTAGCAGCTACCTGTCAAGGGAAAAACAACAACAACAACATATGTGATGCAGATGAATCTTGCAAACAAACTTGTAAAATGTGGGATAGACAAGTTAACTGTTACATGGATTTGTAATTGGTTGACCGGCTGAACCCAAAGGGTGCTCAACAATGGTTCCTTTTCATCCTGGAGAGAAGTGACCAGTGGGGTGCCACAGGGTTCTTTCCTGGGCCCAGTGCTATTCAACATCTTTATTAATGATTTGGATGACAGAATTGGGGGCACACTTATCAAATTTGCAGATGACACCAAATTAGGAGGAGTAGCTAATACCCCAGAGGACAGGATCAAATAGGCTAGAAAACTGGGCCAAAGCTAACAAAATGAAATTCAACACAGAGAAATGTAAGGTTCTGCACTCAGGGTGGAAAAATGAAATGCACAGATATAGGATGGGGGACACCTGGCTGAATGAGACCATATGTGAAAGGGATCTAGGAGTCCAAGTAGACCACAAATTGAACATGAGTCAACAGTGTGATGCAGCACCTAAAAAGGCCAATGCAATTTTAGGCTGCATCTATAGAAGTATAGTGTCTAGATCAAGGGAAGTAATAGTGTCGCTCTATTCTGCTTTGGTTAGGCCCCACTTGGAATACTGTGTCCAGTTCTGGGCACCACAATTCAAAAAGGATGTGGAAAAACTGGAACGGGTCCAAAGGAGAGCTACTAAAATGGTGAAGGGTCAGGAAACCATGCCCTATGAGGAACGCCTTAGGGAGCTGGGGATGTTTAACCTGGAGAAGAGAAGGTTAAGAGGTGATATGATAGCCCTGTTTAAATATCTGAAGGGATGTCACATTGAGGAGGGAGCAAACTTGTTTTCTGCTGCTCCAGAGAACAGGACTCGGAACAATGGATGCAAATTGCAGGAAAAGAGATTCCACCTCAACATTAGGAGGAACTTCCTGACAGTAAGGGCTGTTCGACAGTGGAACACACTTCCTCAGAGTGTAGTGGAGACCTCCTTCCTTGGAGGTCTTTAAACAGAGGCTGGATGGCCATCTGTCAGGGATGCTTTGATTGGGATTTCCTGCATAGCAGGGGGTTGGACTGGATGGGCCTTGTGGTCTCTTCCAACTCTATGATTCTATCTTCTTTGTTAGAAAATTAAGTCCAATTGTAACTGCATAAGAATTGTATGTTTATAGTAAGATGTTCCATGTCTACAAGTCTGTCTCCTGCTCTTGACCTGTGTTACTTGTTTTTGGTTGGAAGTGGGAAGAAGGCTGAATATGTTGCAGGCACCAGTCGTTCTTTTTGGAAGAGAACTCCACAATGCTCCTACCTTCCTGGAACCACACAGAAGAGTAATATGTCTTTTTTCTGCCTTAGTGAGTAATCAGTGCCTTTGTTGACATCAACAATCATTACACCAATCCCTATGCTAATCTCATTGCAAGCCAAAACAAGTACATGTCGCATCGTGGAAATGGGAAATGGCTATGCTTCTTAAATTTGGAAAGACTAAAAAACCAATGGGCTAACTTCAACATTAATCTTACCCAGAGTAGGCCCATTGAAATCAGTGGGACTTAAATTAATTGTGTATAATACAGTTATCTGCTGATTCCAAGATCCCCCACAGATACCAAATTCCACTGATGCTCAAGTCCTGTTGCATTCAATGGTGTAGTAAAATGATGTCCCTTATATAAAATGGCAAAATCAAGGTTTGCTTTCTGGAAAACATTTTTTTAGGATGGGGGTTAATATTTTCACATGTTGAATCTGTGAGTGCAAAATCTGGGCAAATGGGGGGCTGACTGCAAGTCAAATTCATTTCAACATATCTGCTCTGGGTAGGATGAATGTTAGATATCCATTAATATATGTATTTCTATACATTCCAGCTATTTGGTGCAAATTATGCTGGTGCAATAGCTAAAATTTGACTCTTGATGGCTAACCATTTCATCATAACTATTCACATAGTAGCCTAAAATGTTTAGTTTTTACACTACTGAAGAGTCACACTCTCACACACCTTTTGGGGAGCATTCAGTACAAGGCACTCTATAACACAGTGATAGAGGCAGTAACCACTTCCCTGGGAAATCCTTGCCATCTCCCCCATTTATGGCTGACTAAACTGGAGGCAGCATTCTAGTGTGCAAAGCTAAAAGAAAGCTGAAGCCCACAGGAATTCATTCAAGGGATGAAGGTGCCACGTCATAAACTTCAGAATTTGAATGAAGCAGATTATTAGCTTGTTTAACAACCATGGCCCCATTAACAATAGAACAACTGGAGCCTGTTGCAAGAGCCACTGCCTAAACAAGGATCTTTCAGCCTGTCATTTCTGTGCAGACTGACCAGCACATTTTCCCCCCAGGTCATTTTTAATCTTATTTTCCAGTTGTTTTCCAGTTTAAATTGCACATGCCACAGAAAACTAAATAATTAAACTTATTAAATCCCACTCAGACAGGAGAGAAGCACTATCATCCACTGAAATCTCATGGAAAGAAACAAGACTTTACTGTTATAAACTTGGAAATACCTAAATCCAATTTCTAGTCCAAATGAGAACGGTCTCATTGAATTAATGTTCGAAGGGCAAATCACAACATTTACACAACAGTCTAATGATTCAGTGGGTCAGCTCTAGTTAGGGCTTGCAATTGGATTTAGGTTTTAACAGTATAACTCCCAGAAGTCTCCAAATGAGCCGACTGAGGAATTCTGAGAGTTCTAATTTAAAAAGCAACAATGAACAAACCTTCTGCAAGCCCTACATCTGAATATGACTCTGTCGTGCTGGATTCAGCTCCGTGGAAGAACATCAGGAACTTATCTCATGAGAATCTCATATTGAGTCAGCCATTTGTTCACCATTTCCTTATAGTCTCTTCTGAGTCATAAAGAAGGAGACAGAATAGCCTGACTCTTGCAAAGTAAAGCTATTAGGGATACAATTTATTTTATTTGATCTGGACTTTGCATATTCCTTTTCTTTGCTGTGATAAGTCTAAAGAAAATAATGGAGGTAAGAGGAAAATCCTAACATCGTTACTTAACATTACTTTTATTAATGTTTTTTTTAAATGAAATAAAACTAAGACTCTAATATGTTAGTAATACTTCAGAATTTCACTGTTGGCACTTATATCCTTCAATGTTGTTCTTTGCACGTGCATGCATACATGTGCGTACACCCTCCGTTTGTCAGTTCTCTTTAAGCAGAGGCTAAATTTTCATCTTGCACTCTAAAACAATTCAAAATGGCAAGTTACATTTGCACTTTCCTGTATTTATTACCAACTAATCATTCAGAGCTAATATCTCAGGTCCTAAAATCAAGCAACAGATAAATATTAAAACAAGTGGTGACAACAAATACAAGTTCAGACATAAGTTGGATAATTTGGAGTGGACTGTACAACACTTTAAACAATTGAAGAATACTTTGCAGCAAATGGCTTGTTTTATTGCAAACTGTTTCTACAGCTGTTCAAGAAACTGCAGTTTCTGCGTATTATTGATTGGTATTTCCCTGTTTCCTAAAATATATGGCTTACAAGGTTCAATTCCCAGCATCTTCAAATAGGCTAGGGGAAAAAATCCACTTTGAAACCTTGGAACGCTGTTCCCAGTTAATATATAACAGAGATGGGCAATCTTTGAGTCTTTGAGTCTCCAGAGGGATTGGATTATAATGCCCACAGTCCCTCATCATTGGCTTCCCCAGGAAGGACTGATGGGAAATGTAGGCCAAAACATCTGGAAGACCACATGTTCCCCACTCCCAGTATAGATAACACTAAACTATTTGGACTAATCGTCTGACACAATATGGTCTGACACAATAAGACAATTTTAATGTCTACGTTTGAAATACAAACTGTTGTTGTAACCATCCCATTGTCTTTTGGTACAAGAGAGGACAGAAGGCATAAGGCAGGCTTTGGAATGCTCTCTTGAAATTCACATTTGTGTTTGTGTGTGCACATGTGTGTGTGCATGCCTTCAAGTTGCCTGTTGGCCTATACATTCGCCAGGATTTTCATAGGGTGGCTTTTCTAGTTCCTTTGAAATATAGCCTACAGCACGTGGTATTGATTGGCAGTCTCCCATTCAAGCATTAATTAGGACTGACCCTGCTTATAGAAATTAAGTGCAGTACTTACTTTGAGCTTTTCTAACATTAACCTATACACCAACAGCATCCTAGATCTACTTTTACTAACCTTCACAACACATCTGTCCACCATGGAATCCAGCCACTCTACATATGACTCGATGGGTGATTGCTCCTCCAGAAGATGATCAAACTCCTGATATACTGGCAAAATAAAGCACAATTGATCTAAATAATTTTTAACTGTTGTCTCGTTGAATTTTTTTTCTTTTTTAAAAAATTACAAGTTACGAATCTCTCCTGGTATCCTTGCATATGTCGCTTAACTATATGAAAATATGCTGTTTTTAATGTTTAGAGAAGCCAAAACTATTTGCTGTGCTTGATTTCTAGCTTCCTTTTTATAAGCCTCACTGATACTAATGGCTTGTAAATACTTAATTCAAAGACTACCAAAGTTTGCTTACAGTGCCTATCTATAACTAAATCATGGTCAGATGAATCTTCCTTATTTGGAATTCCAAAAACCAAAAGTTTTTTCATGGGTGGCTGAGATAGTGATACCTTTGCCTTCTGATGGTTCAATGTACACAATTTTGTTTAATGTATTATACAATTAAAAGACGTTGTATAAAATTATATATATAAGATGTATATGAAAGATAAATGAATTTTGTGTTTAGACATGGGTCCCCTCTCCAAAATATGTTATTATGGTATTTAAGTACAGGTATTGCAAAATCCAACAAAATTTGAAACTGAAAACACTTCTGGTCCCAGGCTTTTCAGATAAGGGAGACTTGGCCTGTACTATGATCATTCTTCTGAATGCTAATGCTATACTCTGACCCTTTTGACAAAGAAGGTCATGCATGAAATTGATTTAGAAATGCATAAAGATTCTATTTAAGCCCAGAATGTGCCAAAGTTGTTGATGGTTTCTTCCCATCAGGAAATACTCTAGAGCACCACAAGTATATGCTATAATTGCAGCTAGAATCATTTATTTGTAATAACTAAAAGGCAAATTATTTCCTATAAAAACTTACTTTACTATCAGGCTTAATTTCCACAAAGCAGTTTCTAGATATCATTTCTATAACTGGAATGTCTTTCAGATATTCAACAGGCAAGTAAAACAAATAGTATTTATTGTATTACTTGCTTAAAACATTTTGACTACTTTTTGCAAGAACAATAACTCATTTAAAATACAGTATAGTAATACAAATATATGTACAATAATAAGAAATTATGAAGCCTGGAGTCCTAAACATGCCTACTAAGGCAGTAAATTCCCCTGGACAAATTGGAAGTTACTTCATAGTAAATATGGACAGAATTGCATTTGTAAGGCTGCGGTTCTATGTACACTTATTAAGAGTATGTCCTACTATAAGTGGGGCTTATATCTCAGTAAGCATCGTTGAATTTGTGCTATAAAAATTTAAAATTCATTGATAATATTCTGGCCAGCCAGATTAAAATTGCAGATCTGGTTTATTTTAGGTATTGGGTTTCCTGTGTGACTGATGCTTCTTCTCCTTCTCTGTTTTATCATTGTCTACTAAACCACAATTTGCCTTTTTGCTTTTTTTCTCTAGTGCAAACTTTTTTAAAAATCTAATTGGTTTAAGTGCTATAATGTAAGCACTTTTGGATCAGATTTTTAGCATGGCTAATATTTATTTAACCAGCTTAACAATAAAACACAGTAATTAAAAACATGGGAAATGGCATACTAGCATATATCACATCCTGGCAAACCATCATTTGTGCTGATTACAGACTACATCAAAGTAGTAGTAGTAAATACCTGGTAAAGTTGAAGGCAGTATGAAAAGAAGAAGATCACATTTCTTGTGGATTGATTCAAGCAAGAAAACCACAGTCCTGAGTTTGCAAGATCTGAGCAGCATTATTACTAACAGCATGCCTTGGAAGTCTCTCATTCATAGGGTCAACATAACTGGAAGCTGATTTGACAACTATAAACAACTGCAATACTTTAAATTATATTTTGTTTGATAGAGATTTGAATTATGTTCTGTAATTTAGATTGGAAAACAAGAACCTCAGGAGGAAAGGGGTAGAAAAACTTAGTTATATTTACTTTTTAAAAAGGATTACAAAGAAAGTATGTGGAGGGTGGACTTTTAAAAGAAACACAATTTGTTTCCTCTCTAACCACTAATAATGACAAAAATAAAAAAAATGGATACCCTTACAAAAAAATGACATTTTTGCAATAATGAGTAGATGTTGCTCACTATCAAAACAAAATTCGCTTCTTGTCTTTAAAACATTTAAAAGTAACAACAGTGTCCCATATTGCATAAAAGAAGACAAGAAGTAGTGGCGTTACTTTATCACATTATATACCGCAAGCTTTGTTTTTCTAATAGTAAAAGAGAGGTTGGAAATAATATCTCAAACACGGTTTTTGAGATTAGGGACTGAACTAACAGAAAACATAATAGCATATAATTTGTTAGTCGTTTTATTGATAATAATATGATAATGAATATAAAATGTCTTAATGAAATTTTATATCACCATGGTAAAACTAATAATAAGGCAGTTTTAGGAGCTACTTTCTGCTCAATATCTAAAGTTTCTCAAATAAGTCCGGTAATTTACAGCTGTAAAGAACATAATACCTTTGCCCAAACTCAAATATGGGATCTTCCCAAATTCAACATTTCTTTCAAAATGGTTTTGTTATAAGCATGTTTGTTGATTCACATATGTGCACACTGTATTTTCACTCACTTAGTGTCTAATAGTGAACTGTATTTTTCTCTACTTTGGCTCACTTAATGTCTAATAGTGACCATAAAACACAGGTATCCTACCTCAGTTGAGGAGCTAGTAAGCTGTTAGCTGGATCAAGAACAGTGCAGGCCAATACAACCAGCATTTCAAAACCTGAGTAACTTTTTGGGAGAGGGGGCATTTTGAGGTGCAGAGCTCTGGATTCCATTTTTGAACTATTGGAATACATTTTTTTTAGACTATAAAAATTAATTTTGGAGGCTATGACTCCCAGGAGCCCCATCTGAGGATCTCAATAAATAATCTTTCCATCCTCTTGTCTGACTGGAGGTGGTCTGATCTGCGTAATTTTATTAAGATGCATGCCCCCTTACACCTTATGGTGTTACTTCATTGTTATTTGTCTTCAAATTGACTTTGATTTATTGTGACCCTATGAATGAGAGACCTCCAACAGCCCTGGTCATAAAGCAGCCTCAGTTTGTTCATTTCTTGCAAACTCAGGGCTGTGACTTCCTTCACTTAATCAATCCATCTGCAATGCAGTTTTAACTCATTTTTAGAGTACAATAATAGTAACAAAAATGTTTGCTGTTAAGGCAGTACAAGACACATCTGTCACTTCAGTGATGAGCTATGCCTAAGGGAAAGGTGAGAAGGATGTTTTACACTAAAGAAATATGTTACAGCTTATGTTTTTACACCATTTAGTTTTTATTATTATATAAACATATATCTATACAGCTAAATATTTATAATAGGTATTTATAAATATTTATATCTTGCCTTCATTGAGAGATTTCAATGCAGTGTACCAATAAGGCAACGAATTAAAACAGTTCCAGATAAAACAATAAAATAGCTTAAGTAAACGCATTAAATAAGGACAACAGGTTAAAAACAGCCTAAAAGCTCCAACAATTAAAAATCACATTTATGTAAAGCCTTTGACACACAGAGGAGGATGGCTTTATTAGAATTAATGTGGCCTATTTTCAATGCCTTCAGAAAAGATAGAAACACTAAAAGCATTTCAGGTTGCAATGCTACATACACTTCCTTTCCCTGAGTAAAATTTGCAATGGAGTGAGTGTGCAAAATATCACATTATTATACACTTGCTTGTGAATGCTTCCAGTTCAATCTTTTTCTCTGCAAATATGAAGGAAGTAAGGAGAAATTCTGAGTGGGCAAAGCAAGAAGTAAAAGAGATAAAGAGCAGTTCTTTCTCCACAAATTGTGCCAATATGGGCAATTTTGCAATTTTATTCAGTGGATTAGGATGTAGAAAAAAGTCACATTAATGTCAATCATTAATTAGCCATTGAACTCTGCCTTTGCCATAAATGGAGCTTGGAAAAGTTATTTTCTTGGACTACAGTTCAAACAGTCTACAAACAGCTCGACCAGAAACGATGCTGGCAAGGGGATTCTGTGGTTCAAAAAGTAAATTTTCCAAGATATGGCCTTGAGAAACCAGAGTTTCGTCTTTTAGAGGTGAGAGTTTTACATTCTTACATTGCATTATAAGTTTCCTGTGCTCCTCTCTGGAGTCTTCCATGGTGTATAGCGTCTGTTTGGTGATGCTGTTAAGGTCCACATTCCTCCAGTCTTCCAACATTTGGAACGTAATATCAGCACTGTGTATCACAGTTCTTGATGCCTGTAATCCAGTCCAAACAATTCATTAGTTTATGGTTTATTACCTTAAAAATAGACTTTATCCCTTTATACGCTTTCTTATTGAGACCTGCTAAGTTGATTTTCCCCTTGGTCTATTTTGGAAAAGCTGCAGGTCACAACAGGCATCTCTGAATTTAATTCAGCTCATTCGTTGCAGATTCTGATAGAAGGGCTTAATCTCTCAGTTCTCTCCCTGTATGTGCTCTACTGTGGGTTTTTAAAATTTATTTAAGAAAAAAGTTTTTTTTTTCTTTATCCACATGTGGAACAAGAAACACATCTCAAGACACTATAAAGATGTAGAAAAGTCTGGCATATTTTGGTCATGTATCTTGTTAAGGCCTTCAGTGTGTTATACAAAATCATAAACCAATAGCTCACAAATACATAACATCACATTGCATAAAATCATCATTACATGCCTAATTGCCTGGTGGCTCCACTTACTTACAGTCTCTAGGCGTTATACAAATGTAGAATAATTTTATAATGAAAGAGTTTTTTTAATATGTTGGAAGGAGATGGGGGGGGGGGGAAAGGAGGGAATCAATAGATAACCATTAATTTACAAGATATACCTTCAGCTTTTACTCACATGTTTTCATTTGTCCAGTGAATGGTTCAGAAATTTTTGCAGTTTGATTTTTAGTAGCTATGTACAGGCTATAGGCAATGTACAAATGTAATGATGTCATAGAAGGTGATATCATGTATTTATACTGTAAGTTGGTGCTTTATTATTCTGTAAATCCTGAATAAAGCCTTAGGAGTACACATATGCTGAAATACATTCGGTTTTTCTACCAATGAACAACCACCTTTTGAGCATCTGGAAACATGTCTCTTGTTTCTTTTGTGGATTCCATTGGATGCTCCCCAGATTTTTTTTAAATCTACGCTAGTTCAGTGTTTTAATATTCACCTCTTGAATCAGGAAGAGTGAAGCGGATGACTCAGATAACAGATTCTGGATACCATCATTATTATCTGGTGCCTTCTATGTCAATAGGGTATTAGCCAAAACTTTAGAAGAGCTATTCTGAGTGCTTAAACCTATCCCGCATACAGGTCCAACACCCTGGATAGCTCCTGCAAACTGAAGGCCAAATCCACAGCAGATTCAATGTTCCAGTGATAGGGAAGCCACTAGCTTTCATAGGATATCATAAAAAGGCAGCAAATGGTTAGATTTTATTACTGTATTGTTCCTTCCCTAGAGAGGGAAGGAACTACTTGTGACATCTTTTGCATTAGTTTACAAACTAACCTCATTGGGGTTGGGTATAAGATACCATGACTATCATTTGAGGCAGGGGAGGGGAGGGGAAATACCATCTGCTGTTCCCCTTCAGGCAGAAAAAATATTTTGGGTTGGCTCTGCTTGTTTCAGGAGCCTTAGTCCTTCAGACACTAAAGGCTAAGCCATATTGTTGGTTCTAAACTGAAAAAAAAAAAAATTCCTCACATTTTGAATTTATCACTTCATGCTAAGTTGCATCTGAACACATGAAACCTATGCATGAAACCAAGACACTTTTAATTTGCACATGGATACAGCACAAAAGAAAGTGTCAATGAGTCTCTGTTCTAGACCTTGTGAAACAATAATTAGTGCCAGCTCTGAGAAGTTTTAATGCATGACGCAAAGGACAAGATGACATCCTACCCATCCCAAACTCTAGTCTATATTCATTACACTATGATAGCACCGTGATTTCACTTTAACAGCCATGGCTGTATCCTATGGAATCCTGGAGTTTGTGGTTTGGTGAGGCACTAGAGCTGTGTGGCTGAAAATTTTAAATACCCCCTCTCTAAAATGCAAATCCCAGGATTTCATAGGACGGAACCAAGGCAATTAAAGTGGGATCATAGCACAGTAATTATGCAGTGGAAAGGCACTCCAAACTGAACCAGAATGGGAGCTGAATTTTACTTCAACATCACCGAGGGGCAGAATAACATTGTCTATCACACCTGGGGGCAGCAAAGGTATGCATGACAGGACAGTAGACACAGCTCTATATTTCAACTGAGAGGAATGGCTGGGGATAGGTAACCACTCCAGTCCTTGGAAATCTGCCAATTTATTGAGGGATTAGCAGTGAGACATGATCCTTGATATTCTTAGAAGCCAAAGGGAGCCTCTCTATAAATTTTAAAACTGTGCACCTACTTTCCTAAAATCGGTATGGGATGAGATGATCTGATTCAAGGGGGAAAGCCGCCTGTATGTATTTCCTTAATATGGAGTAGAAGAAGAGCAAAGGAAGAGAACGTCAGGCACAAAGAGCAGCTGTTACTTTTGTTTCTCTATTAGTTTATGTAGAGCAGGTTTTTACTATTACCTTAACTTTGCCCAGAACTGCAGAAATATACTCAAACAGATTCCCCACTACAGCACTTTCTGTGAAATCCCATCGTGTCCTGTCCCATCCCGCCCTCCGTCTCAGAGTATTCTGGCTTTGAATGTATTTTTAAGTCAGCATGAAATGGAAATGAATAAAATACATATATTTATGTTAACTGCAAGGAGAAATATTAATAAATCATAAGAATCAAAAATATATACTTGTAACAAAGGCAGACAAAATACCTGACAAAGGTGGTTTAACGATGTCTGCCTCCGAAGAATTTGAGAAAACCTTCTGGATACTGCCAATGAAGGAGATATGTATGTGGTTAAGTCACACTGATTATTTTGGTGTCAAAAATGTCTCATATTTTCATCACTTTGGTATTTAATGTGTGAAACATAATTTTTAAAATGACTAATCAGGACACCAACACTTTTTTTTCCAACTAGGCAGCTGTGTGAATAATCATACAAATTTATTAGACAATTTCGTACATATTTTAGTGATTTTATTACTTCGGCATGTATGAGGGCTATTTTAAGAGTTTTTACTAAGGAAGCTGCATTAGTCTAAATAATTTTCTCTGAATGAAGGCAATGTCCCACCAAAATCTATGACACTGGGCAGGGAAATCCTAACCCCCATCAGAGGCTAGTTTAGGAATGGTGGGTTAGTATGAAGTGCTATTTAGGTCCAATGCATCAGAAGGTATCTAAATCATGGAGTAGTAGAAGCCACCTCATTCCTCCCATAAGCCTCACTAGCCTGAGGCTGGCTAAGTAATTTCATTTCCCATTTTGGCAGGGCTATGAAGTGATAGGGTCTTCACAATATAATTCCCATTCCCCACTAGGATTGCTCTGTAAATCAGTTGTGAGAGTACTGTCCTGCTGACTTCCACTAGTGACTTCTTGTCCCCTAAAGCCCCCAGTTTATCTTTGGGCCTCCCTGTCTCATTTTAGGACCCAGAGGCCCTTTTTAAAAACCATCAGAATTGAATTTCTTTATTTTATTAATTGTATTACTGTATTAAATAAAAGTGGTGAGTAGTTTGTGGCTAATTACTATTACAAATAATCCAAAATGTGGATCCATTTATGTAATCACATAGTGCATCAATGAGACCACAGGGTTAAAATCATCCCATCTGATGGTATGTACTTACAAATTCCTAGCAAGTGAATAATGTATATCTGCACTTTTCAGATTTCCTAATATTGTAATAATCTGTTAAACAACAAGAATTTGATTATGATTATGACCTTGTACTTAAATCCAAAGTTATCAGGATGAAAAGTAAAAGGACAGTGTAATTTGTAATATACTTGTTTGTTAAGTCAATAGTAAACAAATAATTTGTCCTAATATCACACTGGATTTCTGCAATACTACATTCTCAGTACAAGACAACTTTAATCACATGGAGAACAGTCAAAATTGTTCTTTCAGTGTTCTGTTCTGTTTTACTGTTTGTTAGTAGCAAAGTTCATTCATTCTCAAGGGATAACATTTCAGCCAATTATTAAATTCCATAAAATATTGTCTAGTGGTTTATGTTCTGAGTCTCCTCGACAAAAGATGCTTTTAATTTTTGGTGCTAATCAGTGCTTAATCTTTCTCCAAAGAGAACTCCCCTCTCCTTTCGTCTCCCTCCCATTCTCTTGCTTTGTTTTCTTTTCTTTTTTGGAAAACTTTGTGATGTGGAATTTAGCACTTATGAAAGGAGAAGAATTGAGAGCCATGAAATAAAGCAGGCTCCATCAATAGGTGATGTGCACTGCAGGCATCTACAAAGCATGCCTGAAGAAGTGTAGTGCCCTTTCCTGTGGAGAAAGGGTAATTTGATCGCCTGCTTTATTTTCTTCTTCTTTTTTTAAACTCCAAACTCCAAAGACCTCAAGCTGTATTCAAAAAGTCCAAAGTCTTGAGAGTTCTTTAATGGATTGAATGTGCAAAAATTATGCTCAGGCCATCAGTGAAAAGAATTTCATCTTGTTCTCCAAAGCCAGACATAGTATCCATTAATGCTGACTCACCTGAACTCAGTGCCATGTCAAGTGATATATAAACACTCAGAGTCTGGTGAGGACTGAAAGAATTATGGGGGTCGAGAGTGGGCTTGTGAGGTCTCTTTTTAATAATAATATAAGAAAACCACACATCATGACAAATCAATATTCAGTAGAATTCATGGCGTGCTGGATATGTGCCAGTGTGCTGGCTCTTGCTTTCTATTTTCTCCCACCTGTAATAGGAGCAGCTAAACAGAAGCCATGAACTGTTTCACATGGTTTTAATGGCATATTTTGACATTCTGTCTTGTATTGTGACAATCCTCATAACCATGCTTCCAAGGAGATGCTAAAGATAAAAGCATATCAACAAACCAGTCTGCATGGATTTTTTGTGTGTTTAGAATCTTTGTTTTTAACTGCCCATTCAAGGACAAAGTGATCCCAAAATAATTTTGCACAGTAAGGGAAAGTTGTTGCTGTTGTTGTTTTCTGTCAGGTTGGTTTTGACTTTTGGCAGCCTTATGAATGAGAGGTTGCCATGAAGCCTCTGCTGAGACCTTGCAAACTCAAAGCCATGGCTTCCTTTATTGAATCAGTTCATCAGTAAGTGGCTTTCTTCCCTCCCTACTGTCTTCCATGCTACTAAGCATTGGCATATTCTCCAGTGAGAATATAAGGGGGATAAGAGGATGATAGAATGGCCCGTACATTTTCCACCATCCATCTTGAAACCACCATTGGGTGAGTGGCCAAAAAAACCCAGCATGAACCACAACAATAGATGCACATAGGTCCCACAGGACATGTTTGATCAAATATATTTCAAAATGTAGGAGTAAAAAAATCAGAAGGTGGGAATAAAAACCTGCAACTGTTGCTCGAAATTGCCAGCAAATTGTCTAAGATAACAAACGTGTCATTTGAATTAAAAACAAACAAACCCTGAGAACTACAGCTAAAGGTTTTAAAGGAATGTATTCATGTTTTTTTTTAATTTTTAAAAACCTGTGTACTGTTATAATTGCTTTATTTTATTTGTTCATTGCCTTGAGAGAGAGAAAAAAATGCTGGAGCCTCTAACAACATGTACCCCCAAAGAGATAAACAGCAAATTGCCTCTGAGCACATTCAGAACTTATGAATTTGATTTCACTGTCTGAACTGGACTTTTGAACCAAAGTTGGATAACTCCTGGTTATTTTTCCCCTCAACTGGATGAAAATGTCACTTAAATCAGTGGCTTTCCATGTACATCAGTAGCCTGATTTAGAGGAGGATGGATTGTGTTGCTACAGTACTGTGAAAAAACTATAAATCAAAAACCTCTCACACTCTTCTTCATATACCTTAGACATCTACCACTGGATCCAAATCTACCTTTACACCACTTCTGATCTAGGTGAAGGATAATGAGAAAGCAGCACTTTAGTTGAATTACTAAGTTCTGTTTGTCACTAACATTGGGTAATATTCTTTTCCTGCCTAGATTAAGAGATGACACAGTACGTACACTCAAACTTGATATTGCGCAGGTTTTCTGGCAAGTCATGGAGAGCTACTTTTAGCCACTCATCCAGCTGTTTGGCAAACTTTCGGATCACCTGAGTCAAGCTGAAAAGGAAAGCACTACTTCAGAATTCTAGGTTGATGCTTAGTCTTTACTTTAATGTCTTACAAGCACAAAAAATGAACGTCTCCCATCAGTCTAACTTTCGCTGGTACTTGAATTTTGAGGCTGAAATCTGACACGTATATACACTTGGTATTAGGTCCATTAAGAACACAACCCTGTGCAAGTGTATTTGGGAATAAATCCTATTTACTTCTGAATATCCATGCAGAGGATTGTGCTGTGAATGGATTACAAAATAAGAATCTACAATACAGAATCTATAATGTCCATAAAAGCCTATAAAATATGTATCTGCATCTTTAAGTACTGAATGGAATACCTATATTTATATCTTAAAAAAAATAAAGATCTCAGAAAGAAAAGTTCAAGTACATTTTACAAATAGGTATTTTACAAAGCAATAATTCTTCATTAAAATTCCTTTTCAGTAGTGACAGTGTATATAAACACGCTGCCATTCCAACCAATAATACAATCTGCTAGGTATACAAGATACATTTATGCTAGCATTTTCACATATATTCCATTTACCACCCTTCAAATACTGCTAACTTATCTTGGGTGAGACTACTAAGAATTCTCTCTTGAGAGATACCTAGCAACCCCATGCCACAAAACTACAGTTACTGTATACAAGTAAAGTACACAGCACTTTATGCGAACATAAAATCCTTCAGTGGAAAAAGTCATTTTGAGTTCAGAACAGAAAAAACAACAGATGAAGAAAGCAGTAAGAAAGTCTCCCCACTTGCCATATCTCTGTTCATGATCTCTTGTGCCCATAGTGACTTGTCCTTATTCAAGTAGGCCACTGTATTACTATTACACAAACAGCATTCATGCAAAATATGCAATCTGGGTCCCACAGTCGCTGGGAGAGCTTGAAAAAGTTATTTTTGGTGGCCATGATGGCTGGCTAGGGATGGGGCAATTTCTCAGACTTGTAGTTTTTTTGTTCCAAAATAGTGACTTTTCCTAGCTTGCCTGCAAAATCTGTATTTATTCAAATGCTTGAAACTTCCTGACTATGCCGCCCTTCCTTCCTTTAATGTACAACATTCACCGAGTCAGACCCATTTGAATTGCATTGGATTTAATTTTCTCCCCAGTCAGACCCATTTGGATTGGAATATGCACTAATCATGCTACTATAATTCGTAAACATTCATTTTCCTTCCATAGGAAAAACCTCTTTATTTAAGATTTGAGTAAGAGACAAATAAATACATGTGAACACTCACAAACACCAGTCTGGTTAAATATACTCACCTATCAGGTAATGCCTGCAACACCGTTGGCATCAAAACACCAGAAATAGCTTTATATAATATGGAATCACAAACTCCAACTATATTTACTACCGTGGAAGATCCCAGTACGGGAAGCATGTGAGGTGGCATTCCTTGCCAAAAGTGCAGAAGAAAACTTTGAACCTAGATGAACGCAAAGACACAAAAAATGTTACATTTTTCATTGCCTGTTTAAAAACAACCTGTAGTCAAAGGGCTTCTTTACTCTTGAGGCATTCTCAAGGATTGCTAGATCAGAATCTATAACAGCAACAACATAAACAAGTGGACAGAATTGTCTTGTTAGGGACAAAACCCAAGACTCAGTAGCCCCATACTCTCTTAGCCCCTTCCTTTCCTGAAGGCTTCTTTCATCCCAATATTCCACAGCTGTTCCTGTTCTAGATCCAAGGTGTAGCTTTGCCCAAATAGTATTTTTGTTTGGGCCCTCTCACACCACACAATTATGATTCCATTTTAACAGGCATGTAGCTTTGCACAAATTATATTTCTGTTTGGGTCCTTTCACATTACACAATGATTCTATTTTAACTGCTATTGTAACATGCTAAAGAATTATGGGATTTCCAGTTTAGGAAGGGACATTTAAAATTCTCAGCCAGAAAGCTCCACTGCCTTACCAGCCTACAAAACCAGGACTCCCTACTATGTTGCCATTGCAGATAAAGTGAAATTTTAGTGCTATAATGATGTGATGCGGAAGGACCTATTGGCCCAAAACATACGGGCACTAAGGGGCGCCCTCGTCACGTGCTAGGGTTGCCTCGGGGTGGAGCTTATACACACCCCGCAACCCTAGGACGTGATGAGGGCATCGTAGCTGTGGAGCACCGTATAGACAGCGTACACAGCAACAACATCATATCTGTGCAGCTTCCATATGGCGCTACGCAGCTGCAATGTCGTAGAGGTGCCCTATGGTGTCTTTTACCTCTTTTTGCATCACAACTGTGACGCAAAAAGGAGCTGCTTTTTGGGGCTACTTTTTTAGTCTGTACCTTTGCCACTCCGTGTGGTTGCTGCGGCGAAGGTACAGACTAAAAACAGGTGGCACCAGACAGCCCTTTTTGGGCAGTCTGTAATGCCCCACTGACACCTTTTCCCAGCAATTCCATTGATCCATCACCCATCTGGTTTTTAGAAGACTTCATTTCAGGCTAAATCTTCTATATCTGTTTATCTATTAAATAGACATTCTTATGTTTATCTCTTCCCTTCATTTAAGGACATAGGCAGCTCATCATGATATTTCTCTGGAGTGCCATATTGGCTCCTATTCCCTGTTTCCTCTGACTTTTTTTACTCAAGAGTGGTGCTTCTACACCTACTCTTCCCTCAAGTACTTGCTTTTAACCCACTGCCTACTCTACACCCTTCTTTCAACATTATCATTGGAGGCATTTTGTTCTATAGACCTGTTCTCCAGAATCTCATTCTCAGCCGCCATCACTGAAACTTTATCTCCAACCAAACAGTTCCCCTTCTATCACAGAAACCAGACATTCCCAAATTGTTCAGTTCCCTAAGCAATTGAACATTCAGAACCAAATCAGTATCAGTGACTACATCACCATTCTGAAATGCAGTATAACATAGACAACGGGTTTTGTCCATGCCAATATTTTTTGTTGTTGTTTCTCTACAAACCTCATCAAAGTTGGCTCTTATTACTGTGTCAAGTATCCTTTGACAGTGTGTTCTGTACATCATAATAAAAGTAGATACCTGGTGGGGGGAAAGAAAATGAAAACGGCTTTTTTAATCTTTAAAAAAACCCCTCGGCTTTAATTTAACATTGTCATGGTCCTGATGCCTAGCAAAGACCTGGCTTTTGGTACAGTGGATAAAGTGCTCTCTGAGTCAAAAGGACATAGATTCTAAAGGAACTAGGCATAACCAGCTCAAATTCTCGTCGACAGGAACACATTGACCCAGACACCTCTAAGCCAGAGACTCAGAATTTGGAAAACTTACTTTTTAAAAAACAGCTCCCCAATTCACCCCAGTTGTAGCTCAAAAAGTAACTTTTCTAAGCTCTGGCACATTGTCTGTACCTTCCATGCTTCTCTAATCTGACATTCTGATTATCACCACCCACCCTGGTATCTGGAACTTCATCCTGCCATATATTTCAAGGAAAACATCACAATTAAAAAAAAAAAACATTTCAGTAAGTAAGTGTGCTTTTCTTCCCCCCCCAGACAAAAACAAACAATACTTTATCTGTTACAATAAAAACAACAATTTAGCCCTATGATCTCATTTCTGATAGCTTCTCAGTCTACACACACGCTGCTGAAATGGCTGCATCTGCACTGCAGAAATAATGAAGGTCAACACCACTTTGACTGCCCTGGCTCAGTGCTATGGAATTCTGGGATTTAGAGTCTGTTGAAGCACAAAAGCTCTCTGACAAAGAAGGCTAAATATCTCACAAAGCTACAAATCCTAGAATTTGAAAGCATTGAGTCATAGCAGTTCAAGTGGTGTCAAAGTGGTTTATTTCTGTGGTGTGGATGTATCCTTAGTGTCATACTAGATAAGATATTGGAGATCTGTGGCTGGCTCTCTCATCATTATAGTGGATTTTCAGGGGAGATTAAAAGCTTGTATAGGAAGGGGACTGGGACCTCAGTATAGGGGAAGGAAGGTATAACTATTCTTGGACTGTTCTAAATCTTCCTCCAGAATACTGGCAGTGGACAGATATCCATGTTGCATTTGTCTCTTCCGGACACATCTGTGTCTAATGATTTTTTTTAATGAAAACTTAAATTAGTGAAATGACATGGGAAAAAAAAAAAGAATTAACTCCTGGCATTGTGGCCCTGAATTACATATCATAAAGCAGTTTTTAACTAAATAAATTATGTCATCTATTTATATTTTAAATTATTTTTCAGCCACATGTTAGGATGGAACCTTTCCAAAGTGTGTAACATAAAAGAAAGGAAACAAGACAATAAGAACTGTGATTATATATGTGTGTGTGTTTTAAAACACACCTGTTGCCCAAATATTAAGAACTGAGGAAGCACAAGGTAAAACAAACAAACAAAGAAAATGGGTTTCTTGAAGGATTCTAGTAAACATCTGATAGAAGCTCCTTCCAAAGGTGTTAGGAGACTACTGAAAAGGTCCTCTCCTTTTGTACTGATTAGCCTAATTATCACCTTTGTTTCTAGTAACCTAACTGGTGGGGGCGAGACAGAAAGACCTACCGTATGCGAATGATCTCATGTTGTTGGAAGGTTAGAACAAGATGTTGAGAGATTCAGTGACTAATCTCCTGTATAGTAATGTTAACTTCACCCCCAAGGCAAAGAAAGACAACTTTACATGGACATTTCAAGAAAAACTACAAGCCTGAGCCAGGCAAGGAGATATTTGTTTCTGGTGCAGTGAGCAGTTAAATTCCTCATAAATAAAGGCAGAGCTTTTAAAACTCAAGTCTTCTCAAGAGGTATTTTATTTTTTTAAGATGTTAGGTCAACCTTTCATCAACAGAAGAAAAAGCAAAAAGCACTGCAAGCTAATGCTTATTTCACTAGAGTCACCTTCTCCTCTGGCAAGCTGGCTGGCAGATTTAGATCTTTGACATTTGGAAACTCTGGCAGTAATGTCCCAAGTTTGGATCGTGGTGAATACGCCACTGTCTGTTTGGTTACTTCTTTTTTTCCTGTTTCATTGACCCAGGCTGCTCCTTTCTTAGAATACATCACGTCATAATACTGAGAACTCTCTTTTACTGCAATGCCATAGTAATGGTACCTGAAATGTTGAAATATAGATTTAAAAACAAGAGATGTATTCTGTCAGTAAGGTTTAGACAGGAAACTGAGAACAAAATAGATTTTGCATCAGTTTACAAGTTAACACATGTGTGCAAATGAAGTTATATGACATAAGGTTCTTGAATCTAGCTGCCAGCAAACTTCAGTTCAGCCGAAGTACTTATTTCAGATGCCCAGTATAAGCTAGGGTGCTGAACAATTTGGAGTCCCAGCCCAGAGGATTGATTATGTGTAGGGTACTCCAGGTGTCTAAGGTTCAAAGTAGAGCATGCTCTAGAACTTCAAGCCTGCATTGCAGGAGGGAACCTGGCCTTCCCTGTGCAAAGGGAGAACAGGCGGAGGAGCAAAAAGATATACAGGTTATGCCCATGACATGGCTTCCCCTAGTAATGTTGGTTGAGCAGAAAATAAAAATAAATAGCAGAAAACCACAACCGAATAGCAATAAAAACATGAAAATACTGGGAAGAAAGGGTTTCATTAAAACAGGGGTGGGCAAAGTGTGGCCTGTGGCCCGCGTCATGTGCCCTCTATGGCCATTTTTCTCTAGTCACAGCTCACAAAAATATTTTTTTAATGTCTTTGCTCCAAAATGCCCCCCCCCCCCCAAAGCCCTCTAGAGGGTGGGAAGAGCATTTCCATCACACTCAGAATTCCTTGGGCTTCCTTTGAGTTTTCAAAAAGAATTTTTGCCCCCAAATGCTCTCTAGGGCAGTACATCAATGAAACATCTATATATGAATGTTATGTGTGTATGTTCTTCTTGTTGTTAACCGCCCTTGAGTCAATCTTGACTCACGGTGACCCTGTGGATGATACATTTCCAATAGGCTGGATGGCCATCTGTCGGGTATGCTTTGATTGGAAGTTCAACCTCAAACAACCTCAACTTTATCATCCTGGCTTCCAAGGAGATTTCAGGCTTGATCTGTTCTGGGACCCACTTGTTTGTCTTTTTGGCTGTCCATGTTCAATACTCTTCTCCAGCACCACATCTCACATGAATTGATTTTACTCCTATCCATTTTCTTCACTGTCCAGCATTTACAACTGTACATGGTAACAGGGGAAACAATGGCTTGTATGATTCTAACTTTTATGCTCAGTTGTAAATCTTTACATTTTAGGATCTTTTCTAATTCTTTCATAGCTGCTCACCCCATTTCTAGCCTGCTTATTTCTTGACTGCAGCCCCCATTCTGATCAATGTTTGACACAATGTATGGGAACTCTTTTACTATTTCAAGTTCCTCGTTGTCTAGGTTGTATCTGTGTAGATCTTCCATGGTCATTGTTCTTGTTTTCTTTATGTTGAGCAGTAAGCCTGAGTTTGCACTTTCTTCTTAAACGGGTAAAATGTGACTGTGGCAGACAGGCACACTCATTAGGAAGTTGTTATTGGATGCACCTCTCTCATGAACAGGGATAGCCCATTATATTCTGCTCCCTGGGGCAGAAGACCAAATGGTCCTCTCTACCCATTCCATTCATAGAATCCAAATGGTTTGGCGTCTTACTCTGACTTTAACACTGGTGATGGGACAGCTTTTGTCTGTCATACTCGGGGGCATAAGGCTTCCTTAGGTTGCTTAGGAGAAATAGTGGACACTGGAAGAATTTGAAGGTTATGGTCACATTTTGTTTCGTTTCATTTATTTGATTTATATCCCACTATTCTCCCAATAGAGGACTCAAACCTTTGGGTGTAAGTCTGAGGTGTAAGTCAAAACAAACAAGTTAAAACAATATGTGGTACAAAGGTTTAAAAAGCGTTAAACAGCCAATCCAAAGAAAACATTAAAACCATTAAAACACATTTAAAAACACATTAAAAATATTAAAAACATCAGCAACAGCATACCCATTGCATATCCTAAAGGTTGATATGCAGTTAAAGGTAAAGGTTGATGTCCTGTTTAAATAAGAAGGCATTTTTATTTAGTGACTGAGGTAATAACAGAGAAAGAGAGCAGAGGAGGGTAAGGAGGTCAATAGAGTAGGAGTAGCCACTAAGAAGACTTTCTCCTATATGCTCATCTGTGAGGTGGTGCAACAGAGCCTGTGAGGTGGTGGGACAGAGAACAAGCCCATTGTCTGCATTGTTTCTCTCTTATGATGGAAGGAGGAAGCAGCCACTTTTCTCTTTCTAAGCCCTGGCTTCCTTTCCCTGAAGATTGGGGTCAAGTGGTCCAGTTCAGCAGAACACAGTGCTTGACTGTACATTGAACTGAAGGAGAAGGAAGGAGAATATTGGCACCTGCTGAAACAGCCTCTTCTATGCAAGTATTCTGGGACTGACAAAGTGTGTGGATTTTGGGCGTTATAAGTTTTATTGATCCTAATGAATAAAAAATGGGAAACAGGATTCCATTTGCTGGGCATTGTCAAAACTATTTGGTGTCCTCCCTCCATCCCCATCCCCACAGAAGCAATCTTTATCAGTCACGTTACAGACAGATCTGCAAGGAATTTTCTATATCATACTTAGCCTTTTCGTGATTATGAAACACACATTATTGCTTACTTTGACTGGCCTCTGGTTCCAAGTCTTCTTGTTGTTAACTGTGGAAACTGCTGTCTTATTATCTGCAAATAACATCCACATGTTAAGGAGCTGTTCGGTTTTTAAAAAATAACTATAAACACTTTGCTAAAAATGTATATTATTTAACAATGTATTGCTTGGGGAAAATGTAGGTGAGAGACCTAGGAACAATTTCCTATTTGTGGAAAAGGTATCTGGAGAAAAGGTAAGAGAGAATTTGTAAAGGAATCTAATGCCACACAACTTACATGCCTCTCTGTTAGAACAGTGAACCTGGCCATTTACTAAGAGCTATTTTAGGTGTCTTTGGCATTGAAAGTATACGGAAGACCCGCATTTGGATCCTCTCTCTGATCAAAGTATGGTAGCAGGATATCTGGAACAAAGTCCTTTTCACAGTGGTTCCAAAACACTGGATAGGTCTTCCGCAGAGGAGCTATCAGGAACTCCTTCTTTGTGAGCATTCTGGGAAAAACATCAAAAACTATTTAAGATAACTGGATACTCTGAATTGCTGTTGACTGAGATTATTTTTCTACTGCTGGTATACATCCACCTAACTTGGTGTTGCTTTTGTTTGCTGTGTGTACTTTTAACATTTTCTCTTTTTCATATTTCTTTATTGCATTTGGTCACAAGCAGCCTTCAGATGCATTCGCAGAAAATGGATGAGTTAAAATGTTTAAATAAGTAACTAGAGCATGGGAAAGTTATTTTTGTACTATGACTCTGAAAATCTTCAGGATCCATGAGAGATTCTGGAAACTATAGTCCAAGAGCAACTTTTAAAGCTCTGTAAATAACATAAATGTCAGAGCTGAGGAGAGGGAAGACACCTCCAGATTTTATCCCACTCTAAGTTTTAGGGCTTTAGATTGCCATCATCAAAATTGGCAATGTTGTTGAGGGGAAATGAAAAAGCATTAAGTTCTAGAATATTTCCCCAGAACTGGAGTAATGATATCATTCACCAAAGCACCAGAATAACTGGGCAAATGAATGGGGTAATATCTTTGGGCAAATGAATGGGGTAATAACAAGGCTTTAAATGTTACTATTGTTTGTAAAAGACTATTTTAGCATATACTGTATATACTCGACTATGTTGACCGCATATATAAGTCAAGGACAGGTTTTGGGCCACAATTATGGATTTTTATGTGACCCGTAGATAAGTCGAGGGTAAAATGCAGGGGCATGTAATAATCTAAAAGTTGAAACAAAGGAAAACAATGCCAAAGAACTTAACAAAATTCCAGCAGGCATAACTATTTGTGCACAAACTAAAGGCTGGATGAATGAGAGAGTAGAGGTGGATCAGTGCTTCCAGGGCAGATTAAACTCTTGCCTTTCACCATATAATATATATATGAGTTAAAATACAGTACTTTTGTATTTTATGGATATCCATGGACCCATGGATAGATAAGTTGACTCAGGTTTTTGGGGTCAATTTTTTTAACCTAAATTTCTAGACTTATACATGAGTATATACAGTATCTCATTAGCAATATACTTATAATACATCCAAACACAAAACATCAAGAATGAAAACAACAGAAAAAGAAATGGTAGGAAGTGGGAAAATGCAGAAGTGCCAAGGATATGCGATTGGCTTTTAAAACTACAGTATATGATATTTCAGAAATGGACAAGCTAATAACTAGTAATGTTCCTTTCTTTGATCCTTGCCAGAGGTCATACAGGACCATCTGATCCCACTATTGAAAACATTCTCTTCTATTTCCCACTCACACAGCCTGCTTGCACTGAGGTCTTCTGGACTGGCCTCTTAGAGAGTCTTCTACACAATCATTAAAGGAACAGGAGCCCTCTCCAGTTTCCAACCAGCCAACCCTAGGTCACAGTACATATATGTGGCCGTATCAGGTACCTTGATCTCGGACGTGCCTAAATGCTCATCCACAGTACTGCAGGAGCAATGGAGTATCTACATTACTCTTCTTGGGAGGAAAGGAGGTGCATGCAAACATCTGACTGAGAAACCAGGAAGCAAAAAGGCTGAGTCCTAGAGCTCCTTAGTTTGCTCTTGGTTTGACCTGCATTCTTACCTTCCTGCAACACAAAGATCTAGCGCAAAGGCTTACTGGCCTTGGGAACTCTGTGTGTGTGTGTGTGCTTTCAAAGTCACCTGCTGACTTATGGTGACTCCATAAATTTTATAGGATTTTCTTAGGCAAAGAATCCTCAGTGCTGGTTTTACTAATTCCTTCCTCTGAAATAAAGCCAACAGCACCTGGTTTTATTGGTAGCTCCCCATCCAAGTACTAACAGGTTGATCCCATTGAGCTTCCAAGATCAGACAGGATCTGTCATCTTCAGGGTATTTAGGCCCTGAGCTTGGGTATTACCAGACAAATATACCCATTGGTTATATAATGCATGAATAACAAGCCTACAGAACAATCAGCCCCTTTACTTTGGACTGCACAGAAAATCTTAAATATAAAGCAATTTTAGGATCATGTTACATAGGCTATATCCAGACTCTTGTTTTTCCAGAAACTGTAGTAGTCACTCAGGTAGCGAAATAGGAATTACATCAACTAGTTTCCTGCCAAACATGGTTTGAAGGGATCCTAAAATGCCTGGGTGAGTTTTATATGTACAGCCACTGTACCACCATATGAACCAGACTACTGGCAATAATATGTGTATAAATCATGTCCACATACACAACACTGTGAAAAAGAGGCAAAAACCAAGTGGTGCAAAACATTATTTCAATAAGATGCATCAAGCCTGAAAAAATGGCAAAAAAATAATGATAAAACTATATAAATAAAACAATACACACACTTTATGAATAGTTTATTTTTAATTTCATCTGCAAAACTGTTTAGTTGAGACACATGAGGATGCAACTTGGTGCAGCTAATTATTGAACATCCTTTGCAGCCATTGGTTTTTAATCACTCTTTTTCTGTCACAAATAGCAAACAATAAAGCCTCATGCACTGACTGAGAGCCTAAAGGTCTGTGAAGTACTTTTGGGTCAGAGCTGATTTGCAAAATCAAACCAAACTCGACAACATCACACAATATTATTTATATATAATTTCCATTTATCCTCCACTTTTAATACAGTAGTCTTGCTTTTCATAGTATGAAACCCATTTCCATTGGCTCACATAACATCAAGAATGGTCTCTGTGTGTGTTGGATTGTGTGCAGAATGTTGCAGAAGCATGAATTTCATGAGCCATTCTGGTTTAATTTCTGGAGCAAGCCAGGGTGGGTGGAATCAGCAAACAGAAAAACACTTTTGTGGCGCTGTGAAAGTTCAGGCTAGCTATGTGATAAATGAGCAGACAAGGCAAGCAGCCTCTCTCTCTCTTTCTCTCTCTTTGTACGGATTCAATGAAGCCTACCTAAAGAACACCACATGCTGTTCCAGCTACTGATCTAACATTCCGCAACTTCTCAGCCTTCCAAATTCTCTTTAATTACACATTAATCCCACCCCTCTCTCTTTCAGTTTGTGCAGACAGGAATGGGGGCTTCTTAGGGGTACTGGGGGGGGGGGATGGCATTTTTTAGGTTTGGCGAGGAGGTTGTAGTTGTTCAGAAAGTATGGTTCCAGTCCTCCAGATAGGATATTTGCTCAACAAACCTAGAACAAAATGAAACATCCTATTTACTCTCTGACTTCCTTTCAGAATTTCACCAAATAAACAAGCAAAAAAGGGTTTTTTTTAACCCTCCAAGCATATGGCAAATTAAATCAATCAATCAATTAATATCCTGCCTTTCTCCCCAAATGGGATTCAAGGTGGCCACAGAACTGTAAAGAACTTCAACCCATCATTAAAGGTATTTTGGCCTTACTGAATTAATAGACCTGCTAACAAAAAACAAACCAAAAAACACCTGCTAGCAAACAAATGAATGACACATGGAATGAAGAACCATACAAAACGAACCTCAGATTCTAGAGAGAGAGGTGGAAGCTGAGATAAGAGAAACTGAGAAGAATAAAGCACGAAGAACAGATGCTATTCCAAATCAACTGCTACAATCCACACAAACAGAATCAATTCTAGGGGTAATATGTGCCAGAAAATGTAGAAAACAAAACAATGGCTACCGCTCCCATTCACGGAAAAAAAAAAAAAAAGGAGACACAAGAAATTGCAGCAACTATAGGACAATAACATTAATTTCCCATGCAAGCAAAATTATGCCAAAATCCACATAGGGGTGAAACCATGGGGTAAAAATAAAGCAGCTTGAAGCCACTTTGAAAGTGAGGAGTTTATATAGTGCACACCTCCAAAGTAGCTGGAACCTGGAACAAAGCCGTGCTTGGGGGCAAAATGGAGCCAGCTCAAGGCAGAAAATGCATGTCTTTGTGCCTGCATATAAACACCCCAAAATGAGTGCAGGGCTGCAGCAAAGCAAAGAAATGAAAGTGTGACAACTCCAATGGATACAATTACAACATCCATAAACCAGATAGTCCAACAGGGGGGCATGGGGTGAAGGGAGGTAGTGGAGAAGGTATGTATGTGGGAGCTCCATGACTGTGCTTTACCAATGGATCACTTGCACATTGATGCACCAAGGCACCAATGCCCAGTACTGGCACAGCATTGCACGTGTGACTGTGTGACCAATCAAAAGGGCAGCCATCCAGTGGAATGCCATTTGGGCAGATGTGGGAGGTACCTGGAAGCTGCAGGTGTGTGTTTGTGCATTGGTGTGCATTCATGTTGGGGGTGCAACCAAAAAATTACCCAGCAGTGTGCTTGATGTTGCACTGTGCAGTCGGGCTATACATATTCAGCCCACCTTGGGAAGGAGCCGTATGGGCAGTGGTATTTCGACCCACTTTAGAAAAAGCAGGATTGAGCAGCTTTTTTCTGCACATCTGCTCCGGCCCGTAGATTCCAATAATACATGGAAAGAGAAATCCTAGGCACTAGGGACCACATTGCAAACATACAACGGCTAATGCAGCATATAAAGGAATTCCAGGGGGAGAAATCAACATGTGCTTCATAGATTATAGCAAAGCTTTTGGCTACATAGATCATCAAAGCTATGGAATGCTCTCAGTGGCGTCCCACATCAGGGTGTCACTCAGTCCGGGGCGGTGTGTGTGTGTGCTTTGGGGACAGGCCTTCAGGGCAGAGCCAAAACAGCATGCTCTCAACTCCCTGTCCTGCATGGCTTTACTGACAGGGTAGGGATGTGGGGGTGGGGAGGAGCTGGGACCTCTTCCTCCCTATCCCATGAGGCTTTACTTGGAAGTAAAGCCATGGGGGCAGGGACGGGAGAGCGCTGGGCCCGTCTCCTTCCTACCACATGCCGTGGCACTTGGCAGGGAGGTGGGGGGGGTGCTCATTGGATGTCACCTCACCCAGAGGGGTCTGCCCCCTACCCCCACACTCCCTAGTGATGCAAATGAGCACTCTTAAAGACATGGGAATGCCTCTACATTCGATAGTCCAGATGAGAAATCTGTCCTTAGGACAAGATGCTACTGTTAGAACAGAATATGGAGAAACAGAATGGTTCCCAATAGCCAAAGGAGGGGGCAAGGCTAAAGATATATCAGATCGTCACCATGGTTTCTGAATATCTATTATTTTTTCTCCTCTTGCAACATGTCCAACACACACACACACACACACACACACTTGCAGTTTATGACATGTCTTCAAGGGCAGCTCCTGTAGAGCACCCTGCAGTAGTCTAATCAGGACTACTGTGGTTAGGTTATCCCTGTGCAGGAGAGGCCATAGCTGGTAGGCCAGCCAAAGCAGGTCCCAGGGTCTCCAAGCCACAGAGCCCACTGGGGTCTCTAGTGACAAAGATGAATCAAATAAGTTTATCACATGGGGCTTGGAGAACGAGAATGGAGTGGAATGGAAGGGATCAGAACGGAATGGGGAAAAAACACCACCAATGCCACCAGGAGCCCCCAATCTGTTCCCAACTGTTTCACAGCAGCCGATTTTGAAGAACTATTCACAATTGTTCTTCAAAATTGGCTGCTGTGGGATGGATGGGGAACAGATTGGGGACTCCTGACGGCATTGGCGGCAGTCTCCCATACAGTAACATGCATTTTCCCCCATTCCGTTCCCTTCCCATTTCCTTCTGTTCCACTCTATTCCCCTTCTCCAAACCCTGTGCGATAAGCACCTGCTCCTTCAAGAAGAGTCCCAACCCAGAGCAAGTAGCTTACCCAATTCTCAGACCCAAGAAAGCCTAATCACCAAAAGTAATCTCCCCAGGCCCTGGCAACATAGACATACTCCAGCCAGCTATACAATGGCATCACTGAGGTTGATGTCACCAAAAGCGAGTGCCTGCAGAGTGGGGCAAACTGCCACTTCCTTCCTCCTACTGCCTCACTTCCCTACCCCCAACCATTTGCCTGCCACTCAGCCAGACTGATGCTGCGGGGCAGTGTTGCTGCCTTTGAATGGCCCATTCAGGGTCTAAATGGAAGGCACTGCACCTGCTGCAGGGTGTTGTTGTGGCCTCTGGAAGCCATGCCAGATCCAAAACAGAGGCCACTGCAGCCCCTAGCAGAAACAGCTGCTGGGTGGTGATGGTACAGTCTCTGTTCAGCCCCTTCAGGATCTGGCACAGGTGCTGGCTGAGTGAGAAAGGAAGGCACAAAACGTGCAGGAGGTTTACAATACCTAAAGAAGGTGAACAACTGGACAAACAATAATAATATGTAGAAAAAAATCTATATAGAACTATAGAACTGGAATTTCTGAGCACAGAAGCACCATTCGACATAAAAGTACAGATACTCCACTGGTTACACATTACTCACAATTTAATCATTCCCCTGATTCAATTACATTTTTTGTAATTGAACAAGTTAAGTTTGGTCTGTTTGGATCTGCCTGTTTTTTTATGAAATTATTATCAATGTTCATTTGGATTTTTTTACTTTGCAGCTCTTATAGATACATCATTATAATTGTTTGAGGCAGTCTAGGTATGATAGAGTTCTAATGAAGTTATTATTGTTGATATTTGAGTGCTATATATTGGGAATTGTGTTCAGAATTGTATTCATTCAAATTACTAAGTATCTGTAAAGCATATTCAGCTGAGCTCCAGGTTTACATGTTTGGATATATAGTATATTGCATTATTGGTACATATGCCTTTAAGAGTTTTCATGGAATAGCCAGCTACCTGTAGGCTTTGTTATAAAATGAGTACATCACATCACACAATTATTGCTGATTCCCCACCAGGCACTGGACTGTTGTTAAGTCTGATGATTGATGTTTGTGGTAAGCTTATATATTCTCATTGTTTGTTTTTTATAATGTTAAATTTGGCACTCTGTATTTAATGTAACACTGAGTTATTAACTTTGATCAATCTTATGCATTTAGCAGCATGAAATCTTAATTGATATACCTATCTGGCTCCACATAACTTGCCGATGCTGACGAAGACCTAACAAGTCGAAACGGCCTCATAATTCTCCGGAGGTAGCCGTCAGGACATTGCCCTCCAGGACCTAAAGATATTGCCATCTTCATGAAGTGTTTTTGCATTACAAGTGCCACTTATTATTTTGAGGACTGTTTTGAAAATATAGAACACATTGCTGCATAGGATACGTTTCTCATGGCTTTGATATTATATAAAGTTACAGTAACCAGATTTACCTACTTCTGGCTTGTAGATGTATGGTTTTCTTGGTAATCTGGGATAGAATTTTTTCTATATATTATTATAGTTTGTCCAGTGTTCACCTTCTTGAGAAAGGAAGGCAACACCCTTTCCCAAATGCCCAGCAGCCACACCAGTCCATCTGGTGTACCATCTCACTGGGCATCCCCCCCCCATACCCCAGGTGTCACCTGACGTGGTCTGTACCCCTGCACCCCTATAGGACAACCCTGTGGCTATAGATCTCCAACTACATCTTATCCAGCCAAAATTGCTCTTTCAGGTATATTGATTGCCACAATGTGTATTCAAAAAAGGGCTTTCTAAATCACCAAATTGTTGAGGTGTAATACTGCCAATGCTTCCTTAACACATATATTTTGGTGATGTCCCATTTGTGGGAGGAAGTAATCACACAAGCACAAATCTGATTTTGGAAATTTTCTTGATATGTGCATGTTCTTTTGAATTATTTGCCTGTTTCTTGGAAATTAACAAATGGCCAATGGAAGTGGATTTTTCATGCCCTTTTGACTGCTACAAGAGTGATACAGTACTTTTTTACTGGGCAGATAATTTGTCCAAGGGACAGAAGATCTAACAGTGCTTGCAACATTTGAAGCAATGATGTATAGACAAAATTTACAAATTGACTTTTTTATCTGGATGTTTGGTCAACTTTTATAGAATTTACAACTAATGTAGTTATTCTTCCTCCTTTTTTCCTTGCCTTTGTTTCACTGGAACATTATTGTACGTAAATAACAACAGCAACAACAACAAATGACTTGGGACAGATGAGCCCCATGTAGAATTAAGGAACAGTGTGCATGACCTGGGCCACAAATTTGCTTCAGAATCAAAACTGCAATCACATCCCTTTCATCCAAAATCGACTCTCTAATTCCCCATCCTAATTCTTTAATTTGAGCAGCTACATTTGGAGGTGGCTTTGGGGTACAAGCCTTTCTGTTGTGCTATTGTCATCTTCCTTTTCTTTTAAAAAAGATTTTGTTTAAAAATTTATATTTAAACAGAAAGTAGCAAACAAGAGTGGTAGATTTATGCAGAGAGATCAGGATTTTTAAGAACTGTGGAGAAAGGAGAAACATGTATCTTATGACTTGTTTTGAAATATTTTTAGCTATTGGTCTTTGTGTTTTATATGCTAAATTAAAAGTGTTGAAGAAAGATATTGCTGTAGACTCTGACTATTAAGTATTTGATATCTGTTGTCTGATAATTAATATCTGATGCATGGTCTTGGATTATCATACCTAGTATATAATTGTAGATGCACTAATATTTAATATTTGATAATTTTATAGTTGATATTCAATAGAATCTTGGGGAAAGGACCTGAAATAGTAAAAATTCCAAAAATGCTATACAAGGCAAATGTAACTAGAATACAGGGAATAATACAATTAATCTCTATAGTATTATATCAGTGCCACTGTTAATTAACATCATCACCAACTGTTTGACAAATCCATTCAGGTAGTGTTTGACTTAAGTCTCATGTTCTCAAAATACTTCCTGACATTGATGCCAATAATCACCCAATTAATTCAAGACATTGCCTTCCAAATACAAACTTCAAAAGAAGTCTCTTTCCTGAGTCGAGTGTTCTGTTTTCCTAGCAGTTTCCTTCATCTTCTTTGGATGTCAGCCACTATGTTCAGAACTTGGAAATGTCACATTTTGGATTACGGTTTCCAGAATCCCCCAGTCATGTGGCTGGGGGATTCTGGAAGCTGAGCTCTAACATTAACTTTTCCACTGTTTGACTATGTCCAGCAAGGCTTCCCTCCACTGGGCACTCTCCAAATGTGCTGAGTTACAATCAGCTCTAATTACAGGGGAATTCAACCCCTTTAATAAATATATCTGAAGGTCAGTGGATTGGGAGAAGGTTAATGTTGGGATTGTATGTTTCATAGCATTGCCTTTCATGTCTTAAACATTTCACTTAAGTGAAATTTTGTAGAAGATATAGTACTGACATTTACATACTCACCTTTCCAAAGCTAGCAGCATTGACAGGCTGAGTGTCATTTTTTTCACAGAAGTCCAAATAGTGCATGTAGAGAGCACTTCGAGGAATGCAAACACCTTCTGCAATCTCGTAGTTCTCCTCCAGCCTTCAAAACAATGATCAAACAAGGGAAACTACAAATGTTGAAAGCCTTCAACTTCATATCTTACATCACTTGAAGACTGAGGGCCTGAACAGACAGGTCAAAATACAGCTGCTTTGGGTCACTTTGGAGGTGTGCTGTTTAAATGACACATGCATCTTAAGAGGCCAGAAACTGCGCCAAAGCTGTGTTCCAGTTCTTAGGACATGAAGCAGCTTTATTTTGACCTCTCTGTTCAGGCCCTGACAGCACATCCTATACCAGCTTTGGGAATCATATGGCCTACCAGATGTTCTTGGACTGCAAATCCCAGCAACCTTAGTCAGCAGTGGTGTTGGATGCTGGGAATTGCCATTGAAGAACATTTAGAGAGCCACATTATTCCTACCCCTGTCCTCTATGTTTTTGTTCATGAGATGGGAGTGCAGTGAGGCTTATTCCCAAAAGCTGGTATAGAACTGCGACTTAATTAATAAAACATTCACAGACTTAAATAAAATATCAGCATACATTTAAAGGCAGACATAAATTAAAAAATTCTTTGGCAACTTGTTACTATTTTCATATGCATTATACAAGAACTGAAAGAAATAAAATTTAAGCCAAACAAACATTATTTTGCTGTGCTCCATACATATCTGTGAGAAGCCATGAAATGCCTGCTTGTATTTGAAGGATGCCACACGATTTAGTCTTTTTCAGGAAAACAAATTAACACCTTTACACCCTCCAGAATTTCGTTTATATCTTACAGTTTTGTTTTTAGGAAAGTAACAGAACATTGCATGTGCATATCATACAGATATAATTTTAAAGCCCCCAGCTATGAATAACTGTAAAAATGTCCTATTCTGTTAGGACACCACAAATCTGCTGTTGGAGATGGATTCTTTACTCTACCTAATGGTAGTGCTGGGCCTGCTTTCTGAACATCATTTGTTTCAAGCAATTCCACCCCTACCTTGCTATTATCCTTGTACAGTGCTCTTAGTTTAGCACTGACTTTCCTATTTGTAATGGTCCTTGTGCCTGCAGTGAAATATGTGGACTGCATTGAGGTGTGGAAGCTGTAAGTAGACAGAAATCACATGTAGCACCTAGTGACATATGCATCATCGTAGCTGGATCGGGGTACACTTTTCTTACCACATGGAAACAGATTTTGTATATCATTTCCTATTCTTCTTCTAACCCCAACTGATTAAGACTTCCAGTCCAGAAAAGGATTTGGAAGCCTGTGTTTGTACTATGTGCCTTCAAATGGACTCCAACTTGTGGTAACCTTAGCACAGAGTTTTCTTTACAAGATTTCTGCAGAGAAAGTCCCAAAGCAGAGAGACTGTGACTTGCCCAAGGCTGCTATTGGGTCTCCATGGCTGAACAGGGATTGGAATCCTGGTCTCCCACTGTCCTTGTCCAATATCACACTGACTCCCAGTTGGAATCTTGCCTAATTTAAACCTGAGCCTCGAAGTAGTTCATTGCTTATCATTAGTTAGTTATGCTAACTAGATCATAATTAAATTACATTATGGAGTCGAAGGCTTTCATGGCTGGCATCCATAGTTTTTTGTGGAGCTTTCGGGCTATGTGGCCATGTTCTAGAAGAATTCCTTTCTGATGTTTTGCCAGCATCTGTGGCTGGCATTTTTCTCTGAAGATGCCAGCCACAGATGCTGGTGACACGTCAGAAAGGAACTCTTCTAGAACATGGCCACATAGCCCGAAAGCGCCACAAAAAAACTATAAATTACATTACATAAATCACATTATTGTAATAATATCATATTTCTGGTATAATGATAGATTTGCTTTTAGTTTTCTAGTTATGAAGGATTGGCCTCACTAAATTATGTAGAAAAATATCACATGGTTCAGGTGCTGCCGTGTCCTGCTACCTCATGCTCTGTGCTTGCTATATGCTATAGGCAGTGGCATCACTAAAGGAGTGTTTGTATTTTAATATAGCAATTCTTACAATTTTATGCCAAATCAAATTGTACATAGTCATATTTTATATTCCTAAAGTAACATTGTGATTTTCAATCTGTAAAAAGTGCTAATGCTGCATTTCCCCCAATTTTTCCAAAAATTTCAATTTTTTTCTGAACCGCCCCCCTCCAGTCTGGAAAAAAACTTTTTTTCCCATGGCTTCAAAACGTCCAGAAATTTTACATCTCTAGTTGTGGGTGTGGGTGGTGTCCTTAGGCTCTGTGATAACGTATCCTGAATAGTTGTGTGAGTAGAGCTGGCATCTGAGTTTGTGGCAAGGCTTTCTACCAGTGTCCACATTGTGTGTTCTCCTGTAGGTAGTAAGTAACTGAGGTTTGGAGACTATCTGCACACAAGTAAAGGCCTACCACCGAGAGTCTTATGCTAGTCATCTGTGATAAGACTGGAAAATTAAATGGTCATTTTTTTAAATGGTAACTAAAATTACAACTAACGGCTACTGGGGTAACTCTAATAGTGACTAACTAGATTTAGTTAGGGCTATAACTGCAAATAATCAGTTTGTAAAAGTAACTTTCCAAATTCTGATTTAAACATATTATAAATCCCAACAGTATCAGTGATTTTACTCAAATAGTTTTTGACAATATTTCTGAATTGCAGCCTGAAACCTGTCCATAGATAAATCAATTCCTATAATTTAATATTAGTGCAGCAAATCTGGATTTGAAAATAAACATATCCCATAAATACTACCCAGTAAGCCATTGGGAAAATTTTTCTTCTTCTTGCCTTGGGATTCTTTTCTCTCCTTACCATAAAAGTTATAATGACAATTTGTTGCTTCCAACAATTTTAATAAGATATTTGATGGGATGAATAGAATCTGTTTGTAAGGGCAAGATCTATTCTTCTTTTCTTTCTAGCGGAATATCATCACTGCATCCTTCCCTAAATTCGTGAACCTCAACAAAACCTCTTTTCAAAGCCCAGACTTCACTCGTATGCTACAGCTGCTAATTGGCATGTCAGTTTCTCTGACCAAGGCAGGATAGAAAGAAAGGCTGTTAATTATTTCTCTTCATCATATCTGATGAATTTTTCCCTTCTTTTTCTCCTCTCTTTCACAGACAGTCATTAGTCTGACACTGAACAATATTCCATTATACCTGAACTTTTCTTTAATGATCAGAAACCTAACATCTTTTTTCTCCTTTAAAAAAAAAGAGATAACTTGATCATATTTTGAATTCAGCTCCAGCCTTTTGCGGATAATGAACTCAGACTATTGCCACTATCAGAAGCAGAAATATGTCTTTTAAAAAAAAAAAGCAGTATCAACTCTCAGCATGATATTTGAAGATATATAACTGAAGAATGTTTTAAAAGAATTCAATTATAAAAGTCCCTTTTCTATTCATAGATATCCTCTTAGATCTTGATTGCATATCCTGTGAACCCAACCAAGCCAAACACAACACAACACAACAAAGCCCCAGCCTAAGGAATTTTGCTGACTGAGGCAAAAGACAAGATGGCATCCCTTCTTCGAGTTCACATACAGAAACTGACTGGACTGCCAGCTGAATCATAACAATAGGGAATCATCACACTCAGGGCAGCAGGCCAGTTTACAGGATGTGAATAGGACTATGCAGGACACACAGATCTTCTTCCAAAAGATAGTAGGGAAGCCCAAAGGACCGTTGCTGCTGCCCACCCCTAGCAAATGCTGCCTGAAGTAGTGTGTTTGTTTGTTGATTATGCTGTCTTTCTCCTAAATTGGACCCAAGGTGGCTCACAAAAATGCTTAAAAACAGCAGCAAAAACAATGAAACAGTACAACAATGAAAATACCCCATTAAAATAACAAGTCAAAAATATAAAATTCTTTAAAAATTTAAGTTAAAAATATTAAACCATTAAAAACATATCAAAGTGGTTGCTTTGGTGCTGTTAACCAGGGTGGCTGCCATAAAGTTTATGTTGTTATCCACAATGGGACTAAGAACAGTGGGTAGGTGTCACCCAGGAGGCCACAGTTGGGAGCCAGAGCGGTGCAGTGGTTTGAGTGTTGAACTAGGATGCCGGAAAACTTGGATTTGAATCCTTATTCAGCCATGGAAACGCCATGGGTGATCTTGGGCAAGTTACATTCTCTCATCTTAAGAAGAACCCACTCTAAACAAATCTTGCTAAGGAAACCCCAATATAGAGTTGTCATAAGTCAGAGCTGACTTGAGGGCACATCACAACAGTAACAACAGCAATATCAACAACAACAACAAAGGCTCCAATACATGACTGGCAAATAGTTATGTTTGACCTGGTGGGTTATAATCTATGCATGCCTCATCTAGTTCAAAAAAGTACATACATGTACTTCAACCTGCATTTGGCTGGTACATATACAGTCCATTGTAGTTCAGCTTCTACCAATGTCTTATGGAATTGCAGGTGTGTTCAATAATGCTCTGTAACAGTGTCATTGTATACAGTGACACTGGGATTTCTGCAGTCCTCCATATGTTGTTGGGCTTTAACTAGCAACTTGTTTTGGGCTCCCTTACATTTTGTGAACTTTCTGATCCAATGCAGTGGCAGCTGGTGGCTTCCATGTCAGTGGGTGATGGATCCATTCCAGGTTTTAGTCCAGTATTTAAAGGAATTATCCAAGGTACTGAAACTATTTGTCGAAGATGGTTCAATACCTTGGATAGCTCTATAATTAAACCTAGAGCAGATTCATTGCCCCCCTGAGATGGTAACCACCATCTCCTACTGATCCTACGTATTCCCCAGCTGAGGACAAATCAGTAAGGACAAATCAGTAGCAGTAAACAACCACCTTCTCCAAGGAAGTAAATCCTTACATCTGTCTTGATGTCAGATTTCCATAGAGCTTTGATTAGTACACTGAAAAAACTTATAAAACACTCATTAAACACAGGAGAAAATTGGATATGAAAGTATACTCAGTATCAGCGGTGGAGAGTCATGCACCCCACCAAATGTTGTTGTACTGCAAATCCCAGTATTCTTCACTATTGGCAATGCTAGCTAGGGCTATAGGTAGTTACAATAAACAACATCAGGAGGTCTGCACAATTCCTACCCCTATTGTATATGACCACACTTTAGTAGAGGTTCATCGTGTGTCCATGGAGTCTGGTCAATCTGAGAGCTAAAATCCAAGGCGTAAAAACTCAATTACTTATTGCTTTCCCTCCTAACTATAATCTAACATGATCTTGAATGGAGAATATTGTGTTCTTTTACAGAAAAGCCAAAAACAAGCTTGTGTGGGATAGATGTATAATTTTTTAGTAAGAGGTAAATCCCAAGAAGCCCAGACAATGTTTAGGTGAGAAGACTTGATGATGCAATATTGGTTTTTGCCTTCAGACATCTGAAATGCAATGCAATGGTAAATAATGGCTGCACTCCAGCAAAGTGGGTTATTATGTGGGTTTAAGGATTTAAGATGCTGGAAATGTGTTTGAAAAGATGCTGCTGCCAGTATTTCCTTGTTTTCATTTGGGAGCAGAGCTCTGTGATCCAATCAGTGGTGAATTCTTGGCTAACAAGGTATCTGCAGAGTCTCTCAAATTGTGGAAAAGTCTGAGCAGGCTGACATCTCCTGACTGGGTGCAGAATAACTTAATGAGAACATGGTTTCAGTGGTCAAAATAAAATATAATTGATAAGTTCAAATTGTTTTAAACTTTTGTGAAACATTATCAGTCACTTGCACTGGTTGGGACTGGGGCACTGATCATGTGAAACTGATGAAATATTAAAATTTTAACCACAGCATCTGCTCTGATGAGGTTATGTTATATACAAGATATATAATTTAGCATTTATATTTGTGTGTGCATATAAATGACTTTGTGTATGAATGAATGAATGAATGAATGAATGAATATTTATGTCTACATGATTTGTGCTGGTTTTGCTAGTCATAGGAGCTATGTTCACTTCAAACCAGAGCTAGGAAAGTTACCTTTTAAAAGTAATATATTCCCAGCCTTCATGACACTGTTTGAAAAGTAAGCCATTATCATTGCTCATGGCATTTCTGAGAAAATAGCTTGGTACATTACATGTTACATTGTGATAGCTATTGTTTTCTGTTGATTTCTTTGGAGACAAACAGCATTAGGACTGATAAGAGAAGAACATACAACTTGAAGTATTCCTATTAAATGTCACTTAAAAGCCCTTTAAATGTAGCTTTTGGAAGTAATAACAATTACACATTACATAAATCAAGTAACCTCGTTCTTGTTATGTTACTTTTGTGAACGGATGATGATGATGATGAGATATTATTATATTATAAATAACTATGTTGCTTGTCATTCATTAATTCCAAGCTTTGCCCCCAAACCAGTTGTCTGGCTTCTGAAATTTCAGCAGGCATGGTTTTCAAGTGTGCCTTCATAATCATAACAACAAGAAACTCCCTTTTGAAAAGAGATCTAACATTCTCAGAAATTGAATACTATACCTTCTACCATACTCTCAGCCTTTTCTGTGTTCTCCAAATATAATTAACACATAGTTCCAATCAGAATTTGGAAAAGTTACTTTTTGGACTACAATTCCTAGAATCCCCCAGTCAATGTGGTTGGCTTCCAAACATGATGATAGGATATTAATACACTTTGGTTGATCTAGACTACTGCATGTATTTCAAGTATTTGCTAGAAGATTATTAGATTGCTTTCTTCTCTCTCTCTCTCTCTTTGAAAAATGAATCTTACCATTGTAGAGTAGCTGGAGTAGAATGCGGTTTGGATGCCCTGTTATTCTCTTTCTCCTCATCTGTTAAGAGAAAACAGCATAAGAAAAAACACTTTCAGCACAACTGGTAAAAGACTTTTAAAGGACATGAAGAAATGCCACTGTTAGGGATAGTCTCAAATTTCCCAACATGCACCCTTATGGACACATGACTACAGCAGCATTTTCATATGTTAATATATATCTACTGTACATGTCCGAATAGATGAGGGACCCTGAGAGGTAGATTTGGAAGCAGGGCCTTATGGATCCAGGCACAGCCATGTCCTGCCTTCTCATGATAAACTCTAGAATGTGCAAAGGATCCCAAGAGAGAGTGTGAATCAGCATGATGGCCACTTAACAACAAACCAATAAGCCAATAGACATTGTTAGATGGAAATTCCCATTACTAGTGTTATTCTGATTTTGCTGACAGGGATGGTAAGCTTGTAGAATTTACTTTTTTGGACAACAACTTCAAAACAACTTTTGGAGTACAAGGTGACTGAGGGATTCTGGAAGTGATAGTCCTCAACATAGTTTCTCTAGGTTCTGCTAGGGCTAATGAACATATTAGTCCACGAACATCTGGGGTGTGTGTTACAAACTGCTCATACTCTGCCACAGGCAGAGTAATCTCTTTAAACAAATAGCACTTCTTGTGTTTTCCTATATAAGTCAAACAAAACAGGACAGACATTGTGTATCAATACTATTTGCATGGAGATATGAGACATAAACATCATACTAAGAAGGATAAAAAAAAAGTCCAGATATGACAGTAGCAGATTAGGAAACCAAGCCCTGTGAGGAATACTTGGGGGATCTGGGTATGTTTAGCCTGAAGAAACAGAAGACTAAAAGTGACATGATAGACATCTTCAAATATTTGAAGGACTGCCATATGAAATATGAAACTATCTTGTTTTCTGATGCTCCGCAAGGTAGGACCTGAACCAGAGGATTCAGATGACAAACGACTAAGCACTATGAAGAACCTCCTTAAAGTAGGAGCTGCTGAAGCATGGAATGGACTACCTTGAATAGTGGCAGATTCTCCTTTCAAATAGCTGGATAGACACCTGTCAGCAACAATTTAAGCTCAAGGTAGGTAACTGCTAGTAGTCCCTGTTGTTTTGATCTTAGTTTACAAAATAATCCTACACATGCCTACTCAGAAAAAGGTCTTGCTGTGTACATGCATTTTCTAAATCTTGCCATGAACTGAGTGAATTCAGTCCACTAAACTGAGTAAATTCAGTCCACAAGGCCCAGTAGCCCTGAGAAGTTCTGAGCTTGCCTATTAAGAGACAGTCTATAATGTCTGCCATCAGTCTGCCATCACCTTCAGCTCTCACAAATCTTTCATCATTGACTTTTCCTAAGACTAAATTTATCCTATTACACCAACACTTAAAGGATCACCTGCTGTTAAACAGACCTCTGTCTAACACATTTCACAGAGAGGGCGGGAACATGGGGGAAAAGAGTTGTCTCCCACCTCTGGCCATTTCCTTCATCAGAGAAAAGCCAGCTAAATTAGAGGGCACCACATCTCCCAATTTATTTGGAAGATGATCTTTACATTTAGCCAAGCTAAATGTGCCCAACCAGTCTGACCCACTGTTAGAACAATAAGTGAATATTAGGACAGTGAGGAATCATTACTTCCTCATAGGTCATTCCTCATTTCATCTAAGCTCCAATTTAATAACAATATTTCACTCTTAGAAGCGAGACAGTGAGGACACTGAAGAGGTCTTCTTGCTCGGCATCAAGGGCAGTGGGAGGTTCCCTCTGATAAGCTAGGGGTTGAAGCTCTGCCAGAGTATCTGGGAAGCACCACAAAAGTTCAAGGACCAGGTTCACCTGGATAACCCTGAGGGTGAGGTAGCTGGATACAGTATTTCCAGCTGGGCTGGTTACAGGGCAGTGCAGGAACTGCATGGCATTCTGGAATTACGGACCTTTAAATGGGAGGAGGGTAAAATATAAATCAAATAAATAATTAAATTTGCATGTTGTGGGCCTTGGTTTCAGTTCCTGGCATTCCCAGTTAAAAGGATCAGTAACACTTCAGTGTTGGGAAAGCACTTTGCCTCAAAGCTTGGAATGTCATTGGCATTCAATAGAGAGGACACTGGACTAGATTAAGGATGGGGACTCTATAGCTACAGCTCCCATCAGCCCAAACCACCATGGCCAAAGATAATGTATTTTGGGAGGTATAGTCCAAAGTGTCTGGAGGGCCAAAAGTTACCAATTCCTGAGTTTGGTAGATTACTTGTCTAATGTGATATAAGGGAGCCTTTTAGGGTTGCACAGTCTGTCAGAAGGTTAAGGGCAAATTGAGCCCTCCCTAAGAGTGACATGCCCAACAACTGATGCCAATTTAACTGTTCTCCCAAGGCCTTCCAAGACAGAGAATGTAGCAGATGAAACCACTGTCCCCACCCTTTCCTTGTCATATAGTGAGACAGAAAGTATACAGGTAAAATGTTGGTGTTACCTGGTTCTGATTTATGCACTGGATCCCCTTCCCTTATGGATGGTTTTTCTTTTCCATTTACAGCCATTGAGGAGACAAGGGCAGTTTCAATTGTCTGAGGTTTTGTCATTAGTGTATATCAAACAGTCACCCTCTGGATAAAAACCTGCACAGCAATCAGCACCTTCAACTTGGCTCAGCAAGCAAAGGCTACTGAGAGATAATGATATCACAAAGGAAAGCTTGCTGACATCAGCTTAACCAACATGAGGTCAAGTATGTCAGACTACTTCACAGAGGTCTTATCATCACCCAGGCTAGGCTGTTGGCTGTATCCAGGGCCACAGACAACATCTGTGACTAGACAGCAGGCAAACAAAGCAGAGGAATTGATCACAAGGGAGCTTCCCAACACGTTTCTGATGAACTGTTGTTCAAACTGAGCAACCCAGACTTGTTCACTTGATTGTACTAGAACTGCTTAAATGTGATCACCATAAAATAACATGAAGAAATATCATCTCAGGGCATCTCAGTCAGAGTCAATTAAAGCAGTTTCCCTATGCTCTCACTGTGACCTGTCTACACAATGCAGAGCCAAAACCACAGTGAGTGCAAACTGTCTTCATGAAGGAAGGCCAATTCCACATGTAATCTGCCTTATTCCTACTTAAATCAGTTTAGAAAAAGTCACCTTTTGCTCTGGATTTTACAAGAAAATCTGAAGCACTCCATAGCAACACTGTGCCTTCCAGCTGCTGGCATGGGTTACTTCCTCTGAGGTCACAAAGTGCACAGCCACATGATCAATGCTGGGCCCCTCATTCCTCAGTGGGAGTGACTTTTGCCAGTTGTGGCAGTGCCAGATAGCATAGCCAGCCATGTGTGTAGACAGCTGCCTTGTGTCGCACCAATGTACCGAATTAATGGGAAGAATCTGGGGCAGTTCTGGGGCCAGAATAATCTAGGGGCAACCTGGAGTGTTCTGTCCAATGTAGATGAGCACCTAGAAAGCTAAATGCACCCATGAAGTAAGGACATGCAACAGCAGGTAAATTTCTGGGAATTGTAGTAGACTTTTCAGGCTCTGGAGAGATGACAAGCATATGTTTGTGATGGATTTTTCAGGCTGATACTTCCCTTCTATGTTAAAATGGGAATGGGGAAATTTTATTTTTAAAAATGGAGAGAAAAGAAGTTGTGAGGCACCACTCTCACACTGTTGTTCTTCAGTGACTGGTACTCAGTGACACATACTCATCTCTGATCCTGGAAGTTTATGTGCTGTAGCCATCATGACTAATGGCTACTGATACCTTCATTCTCCATGAATGTGTCCAATCCTCTTTTAAAGTCACCTAAGCCCATTGCCACTAATTTTTACAGCAAGTTCCACAAATTAATTGTGCACCTTTTGTGGTAGATTCTTTTCCCCTGCTAACCTTAATCTTCTATCAGTGAAGAGCATTCATTAGTTCCCACAGTTCCAAAATGTCCATCAAGGTCCTGATGAACATGCTTCAGTTGAAGAATATCTTGCTTATTTTTACATTCTACCTTTTAGCCCATGAGATAGTGCATAATTAAAATTAAACAATATGACCATAAAGAGGCATAAGAAAGTTTCAGCGGGCAAGTGGCCCCCTACATTCACTGAGAATTCATACATTTAGAATAATACCTGAACGGGGCTTGTGTCTTACCAGAACCGTGCTTCTAACACAGAGTTAGGGGGTGTGTGGCCTTCCAGATTTTAAATGTGGATTTAATTCACTAATGGTTATTTCACTACTCCTCAGTATAACTAAACACCAATTTCCATTTCAAAACACAGATTCGTGTTCTATAATGTACACAGACAGGTAGCATCAAGGGCAATTTTGGATCCAAGGGCTAAGTTCAGAAGACACTCTATCAGGGAGACTAGGAAGCATTCAAAAGATAAAACATGAGTTTTACCCTAAAGGCAATTTGTCTGTAGTGTAATAATGGAAAGAAGACATGTCTTGCCTTCCGCACAGATAGTGGTGGCTGGTGTTATGGGGTAATGAATAGGTTCTGGGTTTCAGTCCAAGTATTAAAGGAATAGTCAAGGAACTTCATCTGCTTTTAGTATATTGCTCAGAACCTTGGATAGCTCCTGTGAGTACTAAAACAGAGCAGATTTGGTGCCCCACTGAAACTGTCACCAGTACTCAGGATGTTCAGATAAGGACAGTACAGGAAAATAAGGGAGTGGGGGTGCAGAAGAAGTTACAAAGGAGGCTGCTCCCTTAGGTCAATGCAGGGCATGAAAAAATTACTTTTAATGATTAAAATATCCATAATCCTCTAGCTAGCATGGCTCATGGCCATGCTGGGGTTATTGTAGTTGCAGTCCAAACAAATAACTTTGAAAACTATCTTTTTAAATTTTTATAGACTAGTCCTAAATTTAATCTTCCCAGCTAGTTTATGATTTTGCTGTTTGGTAGGTTAACCGCTAAGCATGGATAGTTTATTAACATCATCATGATATTTTTTTGCAAAAAAGTGGCACATTGTCATATCCATCATAACCTTGATGGATATACTTGTTCTTCTCATGCATGGAGTCTAACTGGCCACAATGACTTTGGGATATGGGTAGAAATACTCCCTCATGAGACTGATTTAACCCTGGGGCTTTTGTTTTTCTTAATTTTGTTTCTTGGAGTCACTAGGCACTATTGCTCTGGAACTGCTTTTATTATAATATACCTATTTGTGGTACATGGACATGTAAGCAGTCCTTTGGGGACTCTAGACAGAATTTTAAAACACTGCACACAGCCCATTTTCAGGTTTATTTAGCAATTTAGCAAAAATGGCAACAATTTCAAAAGACCATTATTTGCATTCAGTCCAAATTAAGTGATTTAGAAAATCCTATTTCAGGCAATAAATTGTCTCATTGTCAATCTTTGAGAAATCTGCTCAGCCTGTGAGGCAAGATGAAACAGATTTCAGAAGAACTCTGGAAAGCAAGGTGAGAGTGCAAGAGAGTACTGTAACCCCTGAGATCTGTATTCCAGGGATGAGTAACATGGAGCCCTCCAGATGTTTTTTGACTCCCTTACCAATGTCTATAGGGCTGACATAAAACTGTTCTTTGTGCAGCTGTGACTGACACTTTACCCCAGCTACAATGCCAGCTGAATGAGTGGACCAGGTGTTGTATATTGGCTAGATAGCTGTAATGTAGCACCAGCTTAGACTCTATTGCCTTTGGGACTTTGTATGCAATTGGAAACTATGATCTTCTGTGGTAAATTGTGTGTACTTACTTTCATCATTAGAAACATTCCCAAGAGATGTGTGACTGGAATAACGTTTGTTTTCACTTTCACTGAGGCATCTTTCAATCCAACTCTCTGCAAAATAAAAGTTCATTTTTTAAAATTCATGCATATTATTGTCATGAAGAAGAAATCTCATCATATATCTACAGTACATGAACGCCAGGTTCAAATCAAACATCTGCCCTTTTTTAGGCAAGTCACTTCTTCTCAGACTCATTTCCTCTCCGGCAAATTGGGAATAATTCTGGCCTGCATCACAAGGTTGGTCCCAATGAAGAGAAGTAGATGATAAGAGTACTTAAAGGTAGATACCAACCTAGCAGTTTGAAAGCATGCAAATGCAAGTAGATAAATAGGTACCACTTTGGTGGGAAGATAACACTTTGGTAACACTTTGGTATTCGGTGCAGTCATGCTAGCCACATGACCACCAGAGTAGTCCTCAGACAACACTGGCTCTTCAGCTTAGTAACAGAGATGAGCACAGTACCCTACAATCAGTTATGACCAGACATTCATGTCAAGGGACTACTTTTAGTTTACTACTTTGCTTTACTAGATGATAGGAACATGCAAAAGTATTTTTGTGCCATGTATATATGAACATTCCTAATCAAACTTGTTCTAAATCATTACTTCAGGACTATAAAACATAGTCACCCAACACATGCTGTTATAGCCTTAGGAATGACTCACTAACACATATACAGAGCTATCAGCTTGGCTAGACCAAGGCATTTTTTTCTGCTGAAGCTCCCATCTCCAAGGCCAGCCACATCGTTCTGGTATCTAAGTTGGAAATAAACACCTCTATGGTAATAACAAAAAATTCAATAATAAGGTTTTAACCAACTTACCATTTGCCTAACTTTCATGACACAAATAAAGCTTCTTGAAGCAGCTACTCTACCTTATCAAATGGTAGGGCTGATCCTGTGAATGACTGAGGCACCTGAAAGTTCACCTTTGTTTGGTACATATATGGTACAAGACCACAGCCCTGTCTAGGCATTCCCCTAGGATATGACACTAACTCAGTGCCAGCCACTAGTACATTTCCAGGTGTATGGGGGCAGGGGAATGACAGGGATTTTAAAGTATGCCTATATACCATACATATCCAAGGGTAACCATGTTGGCCATATAGCAAAGTACAATAACTTCTATTTGTGCATTTTAGCTACAAAGTGAGGAAGTCAATGGACTGGGACTTTACTATTTGAGGTTTCTACCGCCAGCAAAGGTAAAACTTTTTAAAAAATGGGACTGCAATTGGCCTGTTTTACCGAAAAGCTCCTCAGATTTTCCTAATGCAAAAAAGCATGAAGGCTCTTAGAGAAATTCAGTGTTTTCTGCCTAATAAATGGGGTTGTGGCCTCATAAAGGACTGAGCCATCCTGGATCTCATAGGAAGTTGTTTTGCTAATGGAATTTAAGTTTCCTGGACTTTAAAATACTTTGTCTCCCAGTACTATATGGCCACAAGGAGAAATCACCTGCTTGCATAACAACAACGTTTATTTATAGCACCCTTTCCACCAAAGGGCAGAATATCAAATATATATAATCAAAAACAGATGATAAAACACATACAAAATACAGTAGAGTCTCGATTATCCAACATAAACTGGACCAGCTGATAGTTGGATAACCAAAAATGTTGGATAATCTGGAAGGTCCAAGAAAAGCCTTGAAACTACTATGAATTGCAAATGTATTGAAGTGTTATTACAATAACAGTAAAAGTAAATGTAAAGAAATTTTACATCCTGATCAATGTTGTGATGCACAGTATAAACAGTACAGTCCTCCAAAAATTTAAAGAAATCACAGAAAATTTAAAGAAATCACAGCAGCCGTGACGTTGGATAATCCGAAATGTTGGATAACCGAAGGTTGGATAATCGAGTCTCTACTGTAATATGCTAATATACTAAAACAACTTCTTATCAGTCACTACCATCTTGGCAATTTAGGCACACTGAGCAACTTAGCAATCCAGTGAATTGAAGAGGAAAGTCTTCAACCTTTTGTAAATATATAAAGGCTGCCCACAGTTCCTGGAAGTTTCACTCATTTCATCTCATCTCAGGAAATGATGCTGAACAATAAAAAGAATATCCTTTAAATAATAATATAAATTTTCTGCACCCTCAGAAATACACATAAACATACCACAAACCGGTGGCCCCCAAAACTGAGCAAAGATTTAGGACTGTGTAGCTGCTTATATACACACAGAGAGAGAGAGAGAGAGAGAGAGAGAGAGAGACCTAGGCAGAATTATGGGTAAATTAACACTGAATAATAAGAGCATTAAGTTTTGACCTGTTAGCACTGATCAGTCTGTTACAGTTGGCCCTCCATATCCAGAGATTCATTACTCACAGATTCAACCATCCACCACTTGAAAAAATATTTTAAAAATATATAAATTCCAAAAGCAAATCTTGATTTTGCCATTTTATATAAGGGACACCATTTTACTATGTCACTGAATTTAATGGGGCTTGAGCATCCACAAATCCACAGGGGTCCTAAAACCAAATGCCAATGGATACCAAGGACCCACTCTATATAGTTAAGCATTTTAGAAGGCCAGATACCATAGGAAGCAAAATATATACTCCCATGATGTAGGGTGGGATATAAATATTTTAATAAATCAAATTATACATAAGTTTAGACCAGATACATTGGCAATGGCCATTCCCATTTTTTATTTATTCCCAGCCTCTGACATTTTGAGATACAGTGCCTCCAAACATGGACTAAGACTGCAGTTCTATTTATTTCACTATCTATTTAGCTATGAGTTACCATGAATATGATGAAACCGCCTTGAGTCCCTGTACTGGGAGGAAGGTGGATATAAATAAACATGATGATGATAATGATGATGATGAAACATTCAAAAATGCTATTAAAACAATGGATCATAGCTCGATGGTACAGCATGTATTGCATACATACAGAAGACTTTGGTTTAGTCCCTGACATTCCCTTTTAAAAAGAGATCAGACAGCAGCCAATGTTAAAGACTTAAGTGGCTTCTTCTAGGGCAGGACACATGGCTCAAGCTTTGAATGCAGAGGCTACCAGGCACTTCCTTAATACTTCCAGTTACAAGAATGGCATAGGGGATTATTAGAACTATAATCCAAAACAGTAACCTTTCCAAGCTGTATAGTAAAGTGGAATTAAAAGGAATGTCCATGTGGAAGTTCAAACCATATCTTAGACACAAGCTGAATATGCATCTCTCAGGAATCTAGTTTTGTTTTTTAAATAAGGAATAACCTCATGGACTGGGGGGGGGGGGGGGATAGGAGGAAATGACAATTTGGGGCTTGTGATGTTGACAAGTAAATATCTTAGATGACTCAAGAGATGACTAGAGGAAGGGCTTTTGGTTAGTACTTGGATGGGAGACCATCAATGAATGCAAGGTGCTATAGCCTACTGTATATTTCAGAGGAAGGAACTGGTAAAGCCACCTCTGACTAATTCTTGCTTTAGAAAACTCTATGAAATTCATGGACTGGCCATAAGTTGAGAGGCGACATGAAGGCACATAAACACACACAACCAGATCAAGCAGGCCAGTCAATGACAGTGTAAAGTTTCATTTACCTTAGAATTTTTTTTTTAATGAGACGCTGAAAAAAGTCAGATTTCTAGCATCTAAATATAAATGCACATTTTTCCCCCAAAAGTGACAGTGAAAACCAGCTCATGTCACGCATACTTAGCACTCAACTGGCATTAGCTTGTAACAGACCCACCATAACAGAGTCAGAGGAGGCATTCTGCCATCAAAACTGAGTCTGTTGTTCAGATTGGGGTGAGTGAAGTGTGACTCTCAAGATGTTGCTGGATTGTAAATTACTAAACTGACAAGGATGCTGAGACAATCTGGTGATATCTGGAGGGCTGTCCTTTTATCTTATTACTAGCCGAGGTGTGTTTCTGCACCTGGATGATGAATAGCTGACAGTGATAATCTTATGCATATCTACCTGGGAAGAAATTCTACTGACCTCAATGAGTCAGCCTGCATAGGTTCAGGGAATGTTCCATTCCTTCCTTGACCAGGAATGGAAGAAGCAAGTGGACAAGCATGGATACAAGCTGACCATGGACAGCTCACAGTAAGGAAGAAGCCAAGAGCTAATTCTACCTCCAATTGTGAACTTTATCAGCCCTTGGGCCCAAAGCTAGGACCAGGTTTGAGGAGGGTGTTCAAGGTATCCTCCAATACCCAGTAACCCACTGGTGCCTCTCCAGCTGAGCTTACTAGGGAACAGAGAAATATTTAGTGACTGGTATACACAGCAATAGAAGTTGGTGCTCAGCACTACACACCCCCACGTAGTGGTATGATAGTAAATATTGAGCTACAAGCCTTAGAGTTCCCCTTTCTTATTACGAAATATTATGGAAGCCTGCATTTTATCTTTTATTTTGCTTGGTTGCACACATGACTTAATTAATATAAGAATGGATGATGGTTACAAAGAGAGATGTGTCATACCTGGTTAGACTCCTTATGTCCATTTAAGCCCAATTCTGAGTATGTGACCTGACTACAGCCTTCTAGAATCTCAGACTGAAGTATATTCTATCATCCCCTATGACCTTTGGTGCCTTCTGGTAGTTGCAGTCTAAAAAGTTAACAGCTCTGCTCTGCCAACATGTGACTTAAGACCAATGGGAGTTGCTCTTCACCTCCTTGAATTGTTCCTTGGATGCAGGCTAGGAAAATGTACTTTGATTCTCAAAATCCATTAATTAAAATGTATTCATCTTTTTATTTGCACTCACAAACATACAGCCACACAGAGAAAGCTTTTAACAGCATCTTCTTTTCATTTATATTTCAAATTTCATATAATTGAAATTTAAAATGCTGTAATATGTCTATACTGTATTACACTATGCTTGCAAAAATGCCGAGCCTAATTGGATAAACTGTTGCAATGGCATGGGATTTTCCAACCACTCCAGGAATACAGACATCATCATCAAAACCAGTCATTTCAGCTGGGAATTCTTCCTTTAAGTCAAGAGAACAAGAGATGTATAATAAACATCTTGCCAGAATGCATGGAAATAATTGTCATATGTAGCTTATTACCCTTAAAAATACAACAACACGTAGTAATTAGGTACAAATTACTCACTCACTATTAACTTCTTTCCCAATAATGTATAACTTCATTGAACTTCACTCCTTTTGCACTGTAACCATAACTTTTATCATTCTAGCAGTTTGACCCTCACTATATGATAGAGGAGAAATATAAATCATATGGATCAAATAGTTGTGCTTGATGCTGTTGTCTTGTGCTCTGTTGTAGAAGTTGAGGTGAGTGGACAAGACAATGATACCTCTTTTGTACTACAGGCAACAGCTTCTACAAGTATTTAATTGTTTTTAATAATTAATTTAGTTACTTTTATTTAATTATTAATTATACTAATTATTAATTATTGGTTACCTTTGAGAAATAGGAAGGTTATGTTACTTTTTAAAAACCTTATATCCATAATAAGAACTGACAACTGTATGGAACTTGGAATTATAACTGTAACTAATTACTTTTAAAAGTATCTTTTCAATTCAAGATCTTTTATATATGTTTTAATTGCCACATTATCCCATGTCTTCTAATGCTAACATCCAATCAATTTTAAACGTCAGCATTCATTGCAAGATAATTTTATGACATCAGCATGAAAATTTTCAGATCCAATACACATTTTATAATGAATTATAAACTAATTATAGACTAATTATAGCATGTTATACAAGTACCGATAGCCAATGTGATATAGTGGTTTAAGCAAAGGACTTGGGTGACCTTGGGCAAGTCACACACTCTCAATCCCAGAAAAGCCTGTGATAGAGTCACCATAAGTCAAAAACAACTTGAAGGCACAGAATAACAACAATACAAATACTACATAAAGCAGCAAAATCCACATACATATTAAATGGATATCATAACTAGAGGCGATACATTCCAGTCTGTTTTTAAATCCAGCCTTCCCTAATTGGCTTCTTTTTGAGACTTTTGGGATTATACCTTCAATGATTAATGATTAGAGTTGATGGGAGGCATCCTAAATATTTGGAAGGCACTAGGTTGATGAAGTCTACTATGGCTAATATATCAGTTCCCCGCTTCAGGGTGTGTGCATGTGTGTGCATGTGCATAATCTTCAGATGTTATGAAAATAATCAGACTGCATGAGCAAATTTAATTGCCTCTTTTCCCACTGCTATGGTTATGTGCAAAAGAAGGAGTTTGTACAGTGGCCCTTTGTTTTCTGTTGGGGTTTGGTTCCAGGACCCTCTGTGAATAACAAAATGCATCTATGCTCAAGTCCCATTAAATATAATGGCACAACAAAATTGTGTTCCATATATAAAATGGAAAATCAAGTTTTGCCATTTGAATTTATACTTTTGGGGAATATTTTCAAGCCATGCATGCTCAAATCTGTGGATAAAAAATCCGTGGATAAGGAGGGCCAACTGTATCCCTACCCACTGCCTTCTTTACACTTCATGTTGGTTCTTTTTGCAGTTCCACTGTAATGCACAAAATATGGCTCCTAACTTATGATTCTAACCCAAATAAAAGGAAGAACTGCATAGACAGTTTGGGGACAGTGAAACAAAACATATAGATAAAAGACTGATTGATGGGTAACCCACGAGGGATAGAGATGTATGTTAGGACATCCAGTCAATATACAGGGGTGTAAATGTTCAATTCAAATATAACAAATGAAATGTGATTTGTAGTTTTCTTTGTTCAAAGTACTATAAAAGCTTGGTTCACTTTGAAATCTAGATTCCAGAAATTTGGATGTATTTCCTTCTGGGGATGCTGCAGCTAAATAAACTATGTTTCCTTTTCAATCATGACTCCTGGGTCTCTCTAAGGAGAAGAAATCTACAACAATAACCACAGTTTCCCCAGGTTACTGGGTTAATTGCCACCTGCTGCCTCCTTCTGTAACATTGCAGCACTGCATTGCAAAATACTCCCTCCAAAAAGCACAGGAGTCCTCTGCAGATGAAATACATCAACAGTGTTAAGGAGACAGGGATTGTTCTAAAACATGAGTATGAATGGACTGAGTGCACTATCTGTCGCTGTCAGTAAACAAGGACACATGGGTTCACTAGAAGTTCATGCTATGTGTCTCTTTTCTCTGATGTGTGCATTAGGCAGAGCCTGATGACAAAGCCAACTGGCATATAAGAGTCATGGGTCATAATTCAGACAAAGAAAAGAGAATATGCTAAAGTAAATCTCTGGCAACTGCCCTACAAAGGGGGGGGGGGTGAGCACTGATAAAGGTTCTGCAGTAATATAAGCTAAGTTCTCAATGAAGATTGTTGTGTGACCTCTACAAATCAAACATATTAAGGAAATACAAGTTTTTCAGTTTTGTGTAATCCATCCCATTTGTGTGTCATATGGTAGAGGCCAAAGAGTTCCACAGCAATTTAAAGAGTGGTATGGATTCTTTTACTCCTCCGGTATGTTGGACTACAGTTTAACATAATTTGCTCATGGCAAATTATTCATACAGTACAATTACAGTTCATACAGTAATTTTCTGCATAGCATCAAGGGTTGGGCTGTTGTGAACAAGACTGGCATCTGTTCTTCCTGCTCTCACAGGATGAAAATATACAGGATTTAGGGCTGCTCTGCTACAAAGGCAACAATATGTTCATCATAGTTGGGCCCTGGTTCCCTTTCCAAAGTGCCAGCCTCCAATAACTTGTATCAGCTTCCCATCCTTAGCCTTGTTTCTGTACCTGAAGAACTGCAGAATTCACACAACATAAGCAGAACACTGACAGAGGTTGCACAGGTAGGCTGCTTGAATCCTATTGAATTTTGCTCATTGCTCATCTTTAACAACCTGAGCTAAGTCATACCAAAAGCCTTTGGAACTCTGTGGGTCACAAAAACTATAGAAATGCACATGTGCGTGCAAATAAAAGCTTTACAGTTGATCATCCTAAATTTTTTCAATATTTAATCTCCTTGTGGAATCCCTTTAAAGGGCTACTCTGTGAATATGAAATACTTCAGATTTAGTTTAAAAAAACAGGAAGGTATAAGAGAGGTTATGATATATTTTGTTACTCAGTGGTAAAAATGAGGAGGATCTTCTAGACCTGGGTCCAAGTATTTATGCAACTGAGTTAATGAGTTTCAGTGGGCCAACATAACAAATTCTTATTGGTTCTTTCTCACAGCTTATTTCTAGAAAATCTATAGGAGTCATCAATGTATTAATTTAATCACATGATAGGCCTGTGGCAAGCAGCCAAAAAGTGTCCATGTGGGCTCAAAGTTCAGATCTGTGCCCTCACATATGTTCTAGATTAGGGGTTATGAAAGTCTGATGATTTACACATTCCCAAAGCCTCCCAAACTTTACCAATTGGAGGCAAAAATGCCTCCATATGCACCTAAACACCTCCAAAAACACTGCTTTCTACCTGAATACCCACTCTGATGTCCAGTCTCTACCCACCCTCAGAAAAATTGGCCATACACCCAGAAATAGGCATCTGGTAACTTCTGGGACATAGTCAAGGATATAAAAATGTAGCAGTGCAGCCTACTGTAAGTTCAGAGGGTGATTGACCTGCTCCACAGTATTTACCCATCCTTGTTCTAGGTAAAGGTGCTGGGACACCTAAACAACATGGAAATTAAGGCAGTTTAATGTCCCTGAAATAACATCCAGGCATTAAGCTGTTTGTAGTCATCACCTCAGTAGACATTCTCATCTTGTATTTTGTCACTATACTCCGCATTGAAAGCCATTCCTACCATTAGACAGAATGAAGCGATCATTTATATGCAACTGATTTTGGGTGTCACTAAAAGGCAGCAGATTGTTAATCAGTTACAAAATTATTGCTATTTTCACCATGCAAAAGGGTGAAGAAGGCACTTGTGGGATTTTCTGCCTCAGCTGCCAACTTGGCAGAGTACTCCAGTACTATGCACAGGATACTGTTTCACTTCAGGCAGCAAAATATGTTGGAACAGCATTGGAAAAATTATTGTCTGTGGTGTGAAAAGACATGCGGAAAACTTAACAATGCTGCTGTGGTCACCTCACCCAATTGGCTATTACACACAAAGCCTTTCCATACAAAGCAGCCACAATAGAGCTGCAGTTCCATCTATTACAGAAAAACTTTAGACTCTACATCTTTCCTGATATCAAGGAATTTAGCACTTCCTTCGCTTGTCAAATCTCCCCATCCACCCCACTGCACTGCCTTCATTTCTCTCTCTTCCAAAAGTTCCTGTGCTAATATTTCTCAAACTCTGGCACTCAGTTCTTCTGCAAGGGAAGTGCAAGACAGTCTAGAGAACATAAAAGGGAAAGAAGGGAGTCTTCTTACTCTTTCCTTTAGATTCAACAAAACAAGCATCTAGTCTTGAATAATACTTGCTGCTGAATACCAGTCGCTCAATAGGCAGTCTGTGTACTGAGCTCAACGTGGAAACGATCCAACAAAGAGAGAGGGAAAGGGAGAGGTGAGCAGGCTGTGCTACTTGTGTGATTAAAATTCAGCTCCCCAGATCACCAATGAAAGCATTTTGTTGCCCTTGCCCACCACCATTTTGTATTTAAAGTTTAAAAGATAGGAAAGCGGTTTATTGTCTCCCTCAGTCTGTGGACAGCACTGGTGAGATGGGAATTTGCAAAGTCTGGGCATACAACTATCTGCCAAAACTTTGCCATTGATGCAACTCCCACTTCCCTTGTCACCTTCTTTTGTTTCATTATTTTAAACCGTTATTTCAAGTGAGCATAGAAGATGGGTTCTAGCAGCCCATCCTTAAGCAAACTATCATAAATAGGTGTCTTGATGAAAGAACAAAATCATACATAAGAAAGAATCCCTACCACTTTGGGGGAGAAATTATACTAATTATTCCACTTTAAACAGATGTTGTTGCATGTCTGGCAGCCTAGCCAATATATTGGGATAGAGTTTGGAATAGGAAAGGGAATTGCTTAGAACATTACTTTTTAAAAATAACTTTGCTTGCTGCTTTTAAAAGTTGTCCACAAGTGCAACCCACTGCCTCACTCTTCAAAAATGGTAATTTATTACATAAGGCATTCCATTAAAAATCACCTCACAACATTTAAAACTTTAGCTTAAAAAAAAAAAAAGATAAATTGTTCCCAAGTGTCCCTTCACCTAAAAATGGTTCTATAGTGACATTTCAAAATAATGAGTTACAATTACTCATTACAGCAACAATACAATACTATTTCATATAACATTATTGCTTTTTTAGAAGTAGCATTCTTAGCCCTCCCCATTCCAAGCCTGACTTATGGAGAATTACTATAAGAAGCTCTTCTAGCAAAACAAAGAAACAAAAAGGAATGAATTTCTTAAAGATCAGAACAGGGTTTGAGCCAGGTTCTCCTTAACAGTGAGGAATGAAAACTGGTTTTGAACATACACCAAAATGACTGTCAGAGAAACTCACCTGTGGAATGGGTGGGTTGGGTAGAATATACTGGTAAAGACCTTAGCAGGTCTTATAATAACAGAGTGTTTTAGAAATGTATGGATTGAAGGGTCATTGTAAGTCAAAGCTGACTTAGCAGCAAATAACAGCAGCATATAAATAGAGGAACAGAAGCAGCTGATGAAAATAGTATGTGGCTTAAAATATAGGTAATGGTCCACCCTAAATGATACCCTTACTTACTTCCTCCATTAGGTGCCATCTGACTCCATTAGGACTGATACAGACCTAGATTTAGTGGATGGTGACCCAGGTAATTGCCTAGTTCACTAGGCTCAGGAGGTTCCTCTGCTTGGCAATCTATTCAGATATTAGTTTCAACAGATACAACAAACAGGGCATTGGTTCACATTAATTCAGTGAGATAGATTTTTGCAGAAGGATTTTTTTGGGGGGGAGGGGGGGTTGTAAATGTTATGGCAGATCTCCAAGAAGAAGATGGCATCTATATACGTTACCATACTGATGGTAGCTTGTTTAACTTAAGCCGTCTGAAGGCTTGCACAAAAAGTCTAAACTATCTAGTCTGTGAGCTGCTTTTCACTGACGATGCTGCCTTTGTTGCCCATACAGAAGCAGCTCTGCAGTGCCTAACATCCTCCTTTGCAACAGCTGCAGAGCTGTTTGGGCTGGAAACCAGCCTGAAGAAAACGGACGTCCTCTACCAGCCTGCAGCACAGGGAGAGCACTATCACCTCCATGTCACCAAAGCAAATCTGTGCTTAAGTCCGTCCAGCAGTTCACCTACCTGGGAAGCATCATCTCCTCAGACACCAAGATTGATAAAGAGATCGATCACAGATTAGCAAAGGCATATAGTACATTTGGACGACTTCACAAAAGAGTTTGGATTAACAAACACTTTAGGCGAAGTACAAAAATCAGTGTGTACAGAACCATTGTACTGTCCATTCTCCTCTATGGGTCTGAAACATGGGTTACCTATTGACAACACCTACAACTCCTAGAATGCTTTCATCAGTGCTGTATACGCACAATCCTAAACATACACTGGACTGACTATGTGACGAATGTTGCTGTCCTGGAGCAAGCAGGGATCACCAGCATTGAAGCCATGCTATTGAAAACGCAGCTGCACTGGGCAGGATATGTTTCTAGACCACCGCGTCCCAAAAATAGTACTCTATGGTGAACTCGCCACAGGTCAGCGTAAGAGGGGCACCCCAAAGAAGAGATACAAGGATTCCCTGAAACAACGTCTCAAGCTCGGCTAAATTGTTCACCAACAATGGTCTGCCCTGGCCTCACATCGGGAGGCATGGAGACGCACTATCCACAATGCTGCAGCCTCTTTCGAGAACTCACACCAAACAAGTCTCAAAGAGAAACAACAACGCAGAAAGAACCACAATTTGCAAACATCACCCAAGGAGAATTTTTGCTGTGCTCTCTGCAACCGGACTTGTTTATCTTGGATTGACCTTTGTAGTTATCCACACGCTTGTAGAAAGCGTGGGATGAGTCCTTCCTGAATCTTCATTAGTGCAGAAAAGCCAGAGAGAGAGAGAGAGAGAGAGAGAGAAATGTTTTGGTTATTTTATTGCTTAATATGTGGAAAGACAGCATGAATAGATTTAGATTTATAGATCCATGGCAGGGCATGCAAATGATTTCGTTTGTATACCTACTATATTTAGTTCTATTACAATGGAAAGAATGACTGACAGAGCTGGAGAATGCTTGAGCCTCCACCTCAACACGTTATTGACTGCAACTCCCATCAGCCTTAGCTCACATAAACAGTGGTGAGAGAGGAAAGGTGTTGTTCAGTATTAAGGAGGAGCACCCATTCCCCAGCCTAATTACCCTAAAGGCACCAAATCTTGTCTGATCTGGAAGCTAAGCAGAGTCAGTCCTGGTCAATACTTGGATGAATGACTGCCAATGAAGACCGGATGCTGTAGGCTATATTACAGAGGAGAGAATTGGCAAAACCACCTCTGAGGATTCCTTACTTAAGAAAACCCTATGAAATTCATGGGGTTTCTGTAAATTGACAGGAGACCCGAAGGCACAAACACACATTCCCCACTATGCAGCAATGCATACCTGCTGTAAAATTCTAGTTCAGTGTTCCACTATTTTTGTGCAGCATGTTGATTCGTTCTTTGACTTTTTTTTTTTTAACAAGAGACGGATCAGGATGTCCTACGTGTTTGGAAAAGCCACTGATTCATGTCTAAATCCTTTATATTCAAAAGGGAGTCTACTGTAGACCTCAAGATCTTGTTTCTTCAGAGAAAGACAATTTATTACATGTGCAACAATTTAGTTTTTAAACTCTCATACTAGAGTGCACTGCATAATCATTTCTTCCACTCTATCAAGAGGAAGATAGTGCATGAAAACACTGACAGACTGGCAGACTGAGATCAATGAGATCTTCAACAAGCAGAAAGCAAATACTTATGAGCACATCCACACATGCAAAAAACTAGAGTGTGTAAATACTGGAAAGCAGTCCAGAAGCTCCAATTGCTGTGATTATCACCAATTACATGCCTCTCCCAGCTTAATCTATTGAATCACTCAGCCACAAAACATCCATTATACCAGTTTTCATCCCTGCTACTGTTTTAATAGCCAGTTTACTCAGCTGCTCTGGGCTTTAGGGTCAAATCTGATGTTGTATTCCATTTCAGTTACAATTTGGTACAGGCGAATGGAAGGACAAGTGGAAAGCAATCATCTCATGAACAATACATTGCTGTTCAAGCAGATGGGGGAGGATTATTTTTAAAAATTAATATAATATCTTTCCAGTCTTATTCATGTACTAATAGTGGCCCATTAGCACTTCTTTCAAGAAAGTATTAAAACCACAGAGACCAGTTTAGGAATACCAGAAATGGATCAAGAACAGAATTTATAAAGCTTTTGCATTAAAGCTACCAGAATTCTTCTGCAAGCACGGACATAGTGGTCATGGGAGTTGTAGCCCCAAAAGTAATGTTTCCCAGCTCTGATTACAAGTAAAAGTTATATACTTTATAGCTATATCCTCATAATTAGCATATGTCACACTGTTTTTGGAGGGGGGGATTTAGATCTTAGACTTGAATTAACACATTAGCTAGTCCATTTTTTGTATTACTAATTGACTGAGGGCCAATTTTAGTCAGAAAGAAAAATTTAAGGGCATGCAAACCCAAAGATGTAAAGATGTAAACCCAAAGGATTTGTTCTATTTGGGAAAGTGTACAGGAACACAGAACAGACTCCTATGCTCATCATATTTGCAAAAGAACGTAGGGCAACTGCCTTACATCTGGTGTGACTACTTGTCCATCTAGGTCAGCTTTGTCTTTTAATTCTCAATTTACAGTAGCTTTCCATGCCTCAAGTGCAGATTTTTCCCCATCACGTGCTTTGTGATCTCCTTGTAATCAGAGATGTCAGGATCTGAACTTGGAGTCCTCTGCACACAAAGCTCACACTTGGCTCAGACCTCAAAAAAGTTACGTTTGCACATTATACGTAACTCCCAAGTTTATCCAGCTAGCACAGCCCCAGGAACTGTAGTCTAAAAACACAAAGCTTCCAATATGCCTAGTTCTGCCACTGAGCTATGATCCCTCCCCTACTTTATATATTTAATAATGCTTATTTTATTTTATTTATTTATTTAATTTCTATCCCACTTTTCTCCCCAAAAGGACCCAAGGCAGCTGACAAATAAAAATTCTAAAAACATATTGAAATAAAACAATTAAAACATCCACTAAAACCAATATAAAATTACATGCATTAAAACCAAATAAAATCACAATGCTCAACCCATATAAAACCCATCCCATTACTACACATTAAAAGCCTGCCCGAGCAGAGCCATTTTTGCCTGCCAATGAAAGGCAAGCAAAGAGGGGCCAGCCTTGCTTCTTGTGGAGGGGCATTCCAGAAGGCAGGAGTAGCCACTGAAAAGGCTCTGTCTCATGTACTCACCAGGCGAACCTCTGATGGTGGAGGAACCAAGAGAAAGCTTTCCCTGTTAGATCTTAGAGCTCTAAGATACTAGTTCCCCAAATACTAGTTCTAATGTTCTCTCCAACATTTTCAGCAAAGTTATCATTATTCATTGACATAGTATCACCAATTATATACAATACCAATGCTATATAATAGTGTAACCTTTATTTAGATGCTTGGTCCTTGCACCCAAGAAGATGATTACAGTCTAAATTACAGCTATGAGAATGCATTGAATATATGTTTTGAGTGAAACTGACTGCAGTTTTGGGATCCTCTAGATATTGTTTAATACTGAAAATGGACATATAACACTTTTGTAGGATATGCTTACTTGGTGGTAAATCAATGCAGCAGGCAGTCCAGAAGAGAGGAAAACAGCACAGTCTTTTAGCTGGTGGATTCCTGCATCTTCTCACAGCAAGTGACAGAATCAGGCCTCTAAGCATCCAGTTCTACCCTCCCAAGCCATTCTAGGGCAAACCCTGCCAGAGAAAGGGTTTCTTGGGATGGGGGCCAGGCAACTAGAAAAGGAATCCCTAGGCTTATATAAGACAGATACAAAAGAAGGAAAGTGAACTGCATAGATATGACTTATCTCCCATTTTAATAGATATGAGAACAATACAAGCAAATTGCTAACAAGATAAGTCCGAGTCTGTTCCTAGCCACCGATGTATCTGTAAAATGCTAGGCTAAGGCATAAACTATTTAGTTGTTGCTACAGAACACAAAATATAATTGTTATGCTTAGGGGGCATCAATGCCATTGGTGTCACCCAGTGTGGCAACCTGGAAAGGGCTGTGGTGTGTGCGTGTGTGAACTTCCCGACCCTGCCTCCTTCCTGCTGTCTTATTTGCCTGCTCCCTGGACAGCCACTGTGCCAGGCCAGATCTCTGATGAAGGATGGTGCTATGGCCTCTGGAGGGCCTGTTCAGGATCTCACACAGCCACCATGCCAGATTCTGAATGGAAGCCACCACCACCACCACCACCACCACCCTGCAGCAGCACTGCTGAAGGGGTGATTCTGTGGCTTTTGGAAGGGCCTTTCAAGGGCTGGTGCAACTGCTGGATGAGCAGCAGTGCCAGACTCTGAACAGAAGGCACCAGCTCTGCAGCAATGGCAACTGCTGAAAGGAGCGATCATGTGGCCTCCACACAGCCTATTCAGGGTCTGGCGTGGCTGCTGGGCAAGTGAGAAAGTGATACCCTTTCTCACTCATCCAGAAGCCGTGTCATTCCTATCAAGTTTACCACTCCACAGGATGCATCCCCTGGTGTGGTCTGAACACCCACATCCCTCTAATGATGCCTCTGGTTATACCGAACAACTATTAACATTTTGTCATTGTGCCAATAGGGATTCTAGAACCTATCTGCCTGTGATCATGTAGAATCATAGAATTGGACAAGACCCCAAGGTCCATCTAGTTCAACCCTCTGCCATATAGGAAGACACAATCAAAACAATCCTGACAGATGGCCATTCAGCCTCTGTTTTAAAAGTTCCAAAGAAGGAGGCTCCACCATGCTCCAAGACAGTTTATTCCTCTCTCACACAGCTCTTACTGTCAGGAGGTTCTTCTGAATGTTAAGGTGGAATCTCTTTTCCTGCAGTTTGAATCCATTGGAAAATCCATCTGCTACACTATCTCCTAACTTGCTTTTTTCTGCTATATGCTACTAGCTTTGTTGAGCCATTAAAAGTACAACATATATTTTCCATCTGCTCGTTCAGCATATATTTTTTTCCATTTTCCATTAACTTGTTAGATAAGAGAACAGGAAGAGAGATAATTTCTGCTGGCATATTTCTGTGCAGCCTATCGTTTTAAAACTAGCACTATATGTTGACAAACTGTTTACTTATTTTTAGGCCAAGATATTTTACTTCATTTCCATTCTGTGCATTTCTTGAAAGCCTCCGGTTAGCTCTCCTATGTGCAACAATAGCATAGATTCTGCTCATGCCTTCTTCACATCTACTCTAGGAGATGTGTTGGCTCTCAAAAGTGTTCCAGTAAAAAAAGATTTAATGTCCCAAAGAAAAACAGTTTTCCTTCAAATAGCTCTCCTTCGTTAAGACAAAAGTATATCTGCAGACATTCTTGATCACAAAACACAAATTCAAATGATGCTGCTATCTGGCATGAGATGACTGTTCTAAATTTTACATTAAATGTTGCATTTAACTTATATTCTTTTCCCCAATAGCCCACTGACTACCTTATGGCACCACTTGTGAGTTTGCTAATTTTACAGAATCATTTGATTGGGTTCAAGAATTAAAAAGCTGTTAAAATCCATTTAAATTGCCATGAGAAAAGGGCTTCATTCTGGAGAATAGGAAATTGTCCAACAAAGAAAGTCTTCTCCATTATGGCAAACCGCACTCTCCTAAGCTGCAAGTCCTAATGCAGTGCAGCTTCTTCATGTAGCTTTTATAAAAAGAAAATATCACTTATTCCTTTCTTCTTGCAAATACAATTCAGTCATCAACTATACTAATACAACAGCTACTGGAGTTTGTTGTCCAAGCAGAGGGGGCAATATCTCACCATCCCATTTTGGGGTGAGATGTATGTCCTGTTCAGAGCGTGGACCATGGCAAATCAGGTGTTATGGTATGCCCTAGAAAGCAGCAAAATGCAGCTAAATCGACATCCTGTGGAAGACTGTAAATAATACATCAGAAATGCTGACAGATTCAAGAAGTTTCAAATTATTTCCAAGCACTATAACTCAGGGTCATCCAACAAAGCTGAATGGTGTAACATTCAGAGCAGATCAAATACAGTACTGTACTTCATAGAGCACAAAGCTAAACTGTGAAATTCACTACCACAAGATGTAATGATAGGTGCCAGTTCAGACAGTTTTAAAATTAAATTAAATAAATTCATGGAGGTTAAAACTATGAATGGTTACTAGCCATAACACTATATACTACCACAGTATTGAAGGCAGTAAGTCTCTCAGTGCTACTAACTAGTGAACATTAACAGGAAGATATTTATTTATTTATTTATTTATTGTATTTCTCTGTCACCTCCCAATCCATAAGGACTCCTAATGTGCTGAACAAATAAAAACCAATTAAAACAATATAAAGAAAAAACATTTTAAAACACAATAAAATCTTTTTTAAAACTCGTAAAAGCTGTGTAAAACCAATCCTATAATCCGTGTTTGAAACAGTTAAAAGCACCATTTCAAATACTGGATGCCATGTGAAACAGCACTGTTTTGGCTGCCTGATTCAAGCATAAAAAAGAGGGATCCAGCCTAATTTCCTTGGATAGGGAGTTCCATGGTCGAGGTGCTGCTAGAGAGGAAGCTCTGTTACCAATCTAACTTCATGAGGTGTTGGGACATGCAAAAGGGCTTCCTCTGAAGACCTCATATTTCTGATAGGATCATCTGGAAGGGGGGCTGTTTTTCAGATATCTTGGTCTCAAGTCATTTAGGGCTTTGCAGGTCAACACCAACACCTTGAATTTTGCTCAGAAGCAAATTGGAAGCCAGTGCACTTTTTGCAGGACTGGTGTTATATGGTCTATAAAATGCAAACTTACCACCAGCCTGGCTGCGGTATCTTGCACTAGCTGTAGCTTCCAAATATTATCAAGGATAGCTCCATGTAAAGTGCATTACAGTAGTCTAATCAAGAGATAACTAAGGCATGAACCACTGTGGCCAAGAAAAGGGCACAGCTGGCGTACCAGCTGAAGTTGGGCAAATGTGCTCCTAGCCACTGCAGCAACCTGGCTTTCCAAGAGCAGCCCTGGGTCTAAGCTTTGAACCTGATCTTTCAGAGGGAGAGCAACCCCATCCAGAACAGTTGTAGATCCTAATAACAGGTTGGTTTTCCTACTGTAAAGGTATGGTTGTGCTTATGTCATGCTTCAGAACCTGTGTTAACAAAAAGCTGAGTTTTACCAGAGATTCAGACCTCTTGTAGCCACGAAATTAAAATAATGGCAGATTCACTCCCACCTTACAGAATTCTTTTAAAGTTCGTATTCAAACCTACAACAGATGTGTTTGTTGTTGTGTGCCTTCAAGTCATTTCCCACTTGTGGCAACCCTAAGGCAAACCGATAATGGGGTTTTCTGGAGCTGGGAGTGTGTGACACACCCAAGGTCAACCAATGGGTTTCCATAGCCAAGTGGAGAATTGAACCCTGATCTCCAGAGTCACAATACAATGCTCAAGTGACTATAGATTGATCTCTAGATTCACCACCTCACTAATGTGAGAGTCACCTGACACCACTCCTCTTCACTCTCAAATGCTATTTTTGTTATTACTCCACTATAAAAGTCAGAATTCTAATACTACCACACCAAAAGTACTACCATACTAGGAATACTGAGCACAAAATTATATACCTTCTAATAGTAACAGTCCATTTGAGAAAATGAACAGGTTAGTAAAGTAGCCCAAAAATCTCCAAAAAGCAAGTATGGCTGTGAGGTAAGGGGTTATAAGATGCTCCCCTTGCTTGAAATATTTTTCCACTCATCTGCTGCTGGTGCATCATCATCAAATAAAAAAGAGCATATAAAGCTGACACATGACTTTCCAGGATTTAATTTTTCTTAGAAACCTTTAGCCATAGTAATCAGTGAACAAGATAAATGTACACTAAATTATTTTTAAATGAATTAAATATCCTAAATTTAAAACAGGAAGCTGTTAGTAAAATAAAAGTTGTTCACAGGTCCAGCCCAAGTCATTTTGCTGCCTGAGGGACCAGTACTAGTGAGCCCCCTTCACCCAAATCTACACATATATTACCCAAAGCCAGCAAAGTTAATTTTGCCCAATGAGGCACAAATCCCACAGGTAGCTCTCTGCCTTCCCTGCAGTAAAAATACAATAATAAAATTAAATGGTTCATCACTCACTTCCCTTTCACTTTCCCCCATCTGTTGCCTGAGACAGCTGCTTCACTCTAACTAACTGACAGCCCTAGATGTTCATCCCTTTGCAAGCAACAAGTATTTGAGGAGATTTTGTAATTTGCAAATAAGAAAAAGTAGTATTTCTCAAGGTTTCCTATAGCCCAGCAATCAGCAGAGGGGGCAACCATTTGGGGGGGGGGGGGGGAGAGTATTTAGGATTCTTTGTAGCCCTCAATGAAGGAGTGCACTTTGGTATTCCAGCATATTCTGTTTGGTTCCAGAATATTCTACCACCCATCCTCTTATTATCTGGCCCCTCCATGATAATGAGGACAAGACAATAACAGTGCCCAAAGCATTGGGCGGTTTGTAACTAAATGTTGGCGACTATTTGATTTAATCCTAAAGAAAAGGGTTGTTTTATTTCACATTCACTTATTCCCATCCAAAGGTCATGGAAAATGTCTCTCTGGAGGGCCTGTAGTCCCCAAATTAAGAGCCAGACTGATATAGTGGTCTGAGTGTTGTACGGTACTAGGACTCCAGTGTTGGAATCTCTGCCCACCCCTGGAAACTCACTGGGTGATCTTGGGCAAGTCACACACTCTCACCCACAGAGGAAGGCACTGGCAAATCCCCTCTGAATAAATCTTGCTAAGAAAACCCTGTGCCAAGTACATTTTAGGCTCTCCATAAATTGGAAATGCCTTGAAGCCATACAGCAACAAAGTCTGGCCTCAGAACTAGACTTTCCATTAAACTCAGGGAGGAAGATGGAAGAACATGAAGCAGCAGAGCTGTATGAAATTCCACAATGGCCTAAATCCTATTGTTTGCCCCAACTAGAGTAGACTCACTAAATCAGTGGGATTTATTCACACATTGACTCTCCATTGAGAGTCAATGAATTATTTCTTATAATGGCAAATCGCTAAAGTATAATAAACTTTTGTTCTGTTTTGACTCTCTATTCAACAGTCTGTTCAACTCAGCAAGACTACTATATACACAGAAAAGGAAGTCCAGCTCTATTACTGGCATAAAAGCATGGTTGATAAAAATTATACGATGCCATAGAGATGGATAGGTTAGCACAAATGATAAAATTCAATACATTAGGGAAAATTTAAGGAGGAATGGGATCTGGTGGTCAATTACCTAAAATAAATATGGGGAAATATTGCAAGGATAGATTTCTCTTCTTAATTAAGTAAAAATTAAATATGACTATGCATGTGTGTGTGCATGAACATATGTATATATGTAGTTATATACAAGCTGAAATATCTTTTATTTGGTTAGCGCATGAAGGGGCAATCTATGAAATGTACAAAAATAAGGAAACAAAACAAAAATGTGAATGAAATGTAAAAAATAAAAAAAATGAAGTAATAAGATAAGAAGTAGTAGCTAGAATAAACTAGAATAGTATTTAACGGAAAATTTTAGAAAGAAGTAAAGATAGAATAAGTTTCAACAGAAAGAACAGTAATGGAAAGTCAAAAAAGAGCAAAGAAATAAACTGTCAACCGGTAGGAAGGAAGATAGAATGAGAGTGATAGAAAGTGTAGAAGGTTAGAGTAGGCGAGTTAGAAGAAAGAGAGGCTGTGAAGAGGGTTTGAGGAAGTAAGAAGAAAAGAGGAGAGGAATGAAAAGGAGAGTATAAGGGAGAGAGAGTGGAAAGGAAGGAATGAAGTATGGAAAGGAAGGGGAAGTGAAATTAGTGGAAGGTGTTAGAAGGGAAGATGAGGAAAGCAAAATGGGAAGGTTGGAATTAAGAAGAATAGTTTGAATGAAAGGATGATTGATGCTTACTAGCTTTAATGTACACAATACTACAGTGTTATTTAATGACTTTGAAAAAAATAGAATTAATTCAATTCCAGTATGTTTTATCAGGAATTAAATCAAAGAAGAATTATTTCTACTCCCCCCCTCCCAGCACACTTTTTAATCTCTATTTTATCGGACAACAGCCATTGTGGAATTCTTATTATTGAAGCGTGTGTTGTATGTTATGATGTTTTAATTAATAAAATTTATTTTTAAAAAACCAATCTGTTTAATTGATCTATTCCATTTCAAAATAACCAACAAAGAGTTGGTTCTATTCCATTTCAAAATAACCAATATAAATGTAATAACTAGTGATGTAATGAAAGGGTATTAAAATATGCTATAGACAAGTGTTTTAAAACAAAGAAAAGAAACATCTCCTGAATCTTTTCTGTCCTTCACTAGTATCTGAAATTGTGCCCCTGATAGTAGTGGGTCATGAACCATGACAGTGATGTTGAACTGCAATATTTCTGCAATACAGAAATACATAAGTGACGTTGGACTTCAACATTTCTGCCATACATATTCATCCTATAATGAGGTAGAGTAAATAAGTTGTCTCAGTCAGCAGACACTGGATAGTATGGAAGGAGTTGGAGCACCAACCCCTAGTCATACCCTTCTATTGAGGAACAGGACTGTTATGTTGTTGTTGCTGTTGTTGTTATATTTATGTATATCCTACCCTTCTCCCAGGGCTGAAACTCAGGGTGGCTTACAAGATTAAAAAACACCATACAGTTAAAAACATACAAAAATAGTATATTAAAATAGAATTAAATTACTACAATAATTAAAACAAATTCAGTGCTAAAATCAAGTACTTTAAAAAGATTAAAATGCTTAAAATACATTAAAAGAATATAACAACACCCTATCACATACATTAAAAACTTTCTGTTTGAAAAGCCTGCCTAAACAAGTAGGAAATGGAAAAGGCTAATAAAGTTTGTTTATAATGCCCTTTTCACCAAAGGATGGAACATCAAACATATGTAATAAAAAATGAAATAATAAAAGACAACGCTATAACATAAATATAAAATCCTCACCACCCTACTTATCCTTACCCATCCTACCAGTCCTTATCCAGCAGCTTAATCCAGTGAATGAAAAAGGAAGGTCTTCAACCCTTTATGAAAATGGGTAAGATCGTCCTCCAGCTGGAGGTACAAAGGAAGACTGTGGAGCCAAGATCCTGAAAGGCTTGCAGCCTTGACAGTGCTGTACATGTTGGTGGACCCACCAATAATCATTTGCCTGTAGATCTGAAGTTTCTAAATGGTCCATACCAGGCTAGCCAAGCTGCCAGGTACTGGAGGAGGTTAAAGTGCAGGGTCTGAAATACCAGAACCAAAAGTTTGCAATGAGCCCAGCCCAAACTGGTAGCCAGTGAAGAGATCTACAAGGAGAAGATGTTTTGTTGTCCATCGCACTTTAAAACAGTTTATGTCCCACAAGGATTGTGGAGGACTCTGACCCACCACTAGCACTGAAGTAAGATTCAAGTGCCAGACCAGTTGGCTTTTGCAAAGAGTTAGGGGTGTGCACCATCATATCCTTTTTCTCATACTGCAAAATGTCTTGTGCTAGCATGGGGCATGACTAGTTTTAAATGCAACTAGCAACACAATCTCACATGTCTCTTCAGAAGCAAACACAAGTGACTCACTGAAATGTGTACCTGACTCTTTATTTTCCCTTTCTTTTACCAAGTTCTTTCTGTTTTATCTCATGAATGGAAAGTCCTCCTGAAACACTTCAGAGAAATCAGTATACTTCAGTGAAAGGAACTTTCGAGACATTAAAGAAAACAGAGCCATGGGAATGCATGAAAAGAAAAGAAGCATACTAATAATAATCTGGCCTGAGGGAATATTGCTTTCTGAGGTGGCCAGAGGAATGATGCTGGGGCCCTTCCCGTGTGTGTTTGGACAGGATTGTTAATGAGTGATTAAGAATGATTTGTTGAGAGCCGTTCAGCGGGATTTCTTCTCTTTTCTCTTCTGGAAGGTTTTATTTCACAGAGAGTGGCTGGGGCTTCTGTATTGTCTGAGGAGGAAGGACAACGCATGCTCCATTGGATCTTTCCTTCTTCTACTCTTGCCTTCCCCCTTGACGCTCTCCTGGTGCCTCCTACTTCAAATTCACATTTAAAACACAATTGCAAACTCATAATATTTTTGCTTTCTTCCCTCCCACAATTACAAGCAGCTGTTTCCCCTCTGTATCCCCCACCTCACCCCAAATCCAACTCCCTGCAATCTCCATGGAAATGCCACTAGTAGGAGCAAGGCTGTGGCTATGGAAACCTGCTAGTACTTACTCTTCTTCCTTGAAACTTTTCTCTGTCTGTGAGGGAAAATGCCAATGGAATGAGAACTCTGACTACCGGATAGGCAGCCAACTAAGGCCGCATTCCCAATATGATTTAAGGCAAATTGCTGATCGGATTATATGACTGTTGTTCCCATTTGAAAATGGTTCCAATCCTACTGTGATCAGTTTCAATCGTGATGAAGCAACACAAACGCAAAAAATCCACTCTTTCCTGACACTAGTTCTTTGGGAGTTCTTTTGAAAAGAATCAGTTCAGAAGCATGTTCAACATGTGGGAAAAACAGATCTGAATCACATCATTCTGGAGGGGAGGGACTAATGGCAGAGGGGTGTTTACCATCCCTCCTCAGTTTTTGGTAGATCCACTATCCCCGCCCCCCCAGCGCTGCCTTTGTGCTTGTGGTGTGACCTATGGGTGCATGATTTTTTAAAAAATAAAAAATGATAGAATATTGGATTCATTGATTTTGCAGTTACTTGCAATCGGTGAGGCAAGTAGTTGCAAAACCAATGAATCAAATCTGTCAATTTATTTTAATATAATAGTTCCCAAGTCGGGCTGCCACTTACATCATAGATGATTGACTCACATTTTGAAGCGTCACAAACTAATGGGGATGACAATCATGCCAAAAAAGAAGTGATTACAAGGGGATAATGAAAAGATCTGCTTTCATAGTGGGAACAACAGACCTTTTGGAATCAATTTACCAACACGGAGCAAAGGCAAATTGCAACCCGGTTTAAATGTAAGTGGGAATGAGCCCTTAGAGGAGAAGGTTTGCATCACTGGTCCATCTCCTCTGTCTTGTGAATATTCAGAAAGCCTCTTAGATCTAGAGGAGATCTTGGAAATTTTACTCTATGAGATTACGCTGGCTAGGAGGCTGTGGGAGTTGAAATCCAAAAAAGTGAATTTTCCAATCTCTGGTCTGGAGGAAGGATCCAACGTATATCAAACTCACCCATCACACACCCTATCAGAGTTTTTTGAGTTTGTGATAAAATGAGAGGCCACTCTTAATGTGAAACATTCATAAGCCTCATCCTTTTTGTCAAGGAAACTAAGGCTGCATCTGCACTGCAGAAATAATTCAGTATGACATAGTTAACTGCTGTGACCCAATGATGTCAAATTCAGGAAATTGTAGTTTATTGTGGCACTAGAGAACTACATATCTCACAAAACTACAGTTCCCAGAATTCCATAGCATTGAGCCATAGCAGTTAAAGTGGTGTCAAACTGGATTATTTCTGCATTGCAGATGCAGTTTAAGTCTGATTTACATGATTGTTTTGTAGTTTTCATATAACTGAGCTTTCACGTAGGCCTTATATTAAGACTTTGTCACCCTGGGTTAGCAGGATTGCCCTGTTTATGAGATCCAGGCAGCTGATTTTGGGTGCTATGAAAAGTCAGAAAACTGTTGGTGATAACGTTGTTGTTGTTGTTGTTGTTTTACTGTCAAGGAACAGAAGAGTCACTTTGAGGATTTTCTGCCTTGGATGTCAGTTATAACTTGGCTCGCTTTAGGTACAATTTTTCTCAATTTTGGGGGAATGCTGCTGCCATTTTCTGGTCCATCAGAACTGGAACATGGGCCACTTAGTACATGGCAGGTCTCCAGTCAAACAGTTCCTTCAGCTCCTTTTCCTTTTGGGCTAAACAGACAGGCAAAAAGAGATGCTTTCAGGCTGGCTTGAAGGTGTGGCATTTAGATGACACATGCCTTGAAGCCAGCAGGAAAGTGCCCTCTAGGCACCTTATGCAGGAAAAAAAATTCAAAAAGAAGCAGCTTTTTCCTGCTTCTTTCTGGCTTGAAGCCACATGTCATGTGGTCCAGCTGCCTTGGGAGCTGGCAATGTGGTTGGTGGGGTTTCAATGTGGCTTTAGAAAAGGCAGCTTCAAGCCACTTTTTCCTGCCCATCTTTTTCACCCCATAGTTGTGTAATTATTTTAGTCCAATACATGCTGGATAGCTGTGCTCAGGGGCATCACTAAGGGGGTTCAGGGGGTTCAGAGTACACCAGGTGACACCCTAAGGGAGGATGATACCACTGCTCTCCAAGCTTTTTTCTTTTAGCAGAAATGGGCTGTGATGTTCGCCTGCATCCCTTTAAGGTGAGGCTCAGTGGGAGGAGAAAGGAAGAGAAAGAAAATTAAATATTTTAGTTTTAAAAATATTTTTTTAAAAAAATATTCATTTTAAATTTTATTTTAACACACTGCATCTTACCAAATATTCACTTTAACGACATGCAACTATGTACATGTAAATACATTTAGGTTGTGTGTATGTTATTGTAATTTAAAAGTATAATTTAAATTTTGCTAGTTGTTTATGTCACAGCTCTTATCATTACCTTCAGTGATAAACAGGAATTATGATTTATGAATAACATTAGTACAAAAGACATTACGAAGGATTCTAGATGGTGTGGTTCGGGAGCAGGTCAATGGGTTGTCTATGAGACACCATGAATTACCGCACCAAGTGAGACCAACCCTAGTGGTGCTTCTGGCTGCGCTGGTGTTTTTGTGCCTGGCAGATAGACTGTTTTGGAGTTTGACAGAATTACAGAGCTTCATCCTGAAGAGATAAGTGATCTTTGATGATGAATCAAAGTTACTAGGTCATTAGGGGGGATAACATGAACCCAGTGAATGTCAATATTCTAGCATGTTAACTAATCATGGGAATGTGAATGATCTCCCTTTATCACTATTATGTGATGCAAATAAATTGTTTGTGTGACCTGGCTCTCCAACAGAGCTTAATATAACCTAAGCCCCAGGCTTGTGACCTTTTTTTAACAACAAATTCATTGCAAAGAACAATTTTCCTACTGAGGGTCATTTCATATATGACCAACCAACAACGACAGAGAACATGGAACTTACTTACTTATGCTTTGGACAGAGAAGCACATTTTCACAGTGTGCCGTATACAAAAAAGTATAAAGAGTGAAATTCAAGCCACTTTTGCACATTCTGTTGCTGCTTGTTGGCAGGGTGCAAAGTATCCTCCACCTCAGGCCAGGAAAAAACATCAGGAAAAAAACTCTTCTAGAACATGGGCACATAGACTGAAAAACCCACAAAAAACTATGGATGCCAGCCATGAAAGCCCTCGACTTCATATCGTCCACCAGCTATAGAGGACATTCTCTGAAGTTGAGCTCTGCATCTGGGACTCCTTGTCTACAAAACCTGTATTCCCTTTATCTCTGTTGTCCCTCCAGTAGCATTCAAAAGACATTATTATATTTGACACCTAAGCGGGTCTGGTGTATGGCAATACACAAACATGTATCTAACTCCCTGGACACTGGCCAACTCTTTATTGTTATATTTTTAATAGTATGTTTAACTTAACTGATTTTAGGTTACATTTTAATTAATCTTTTGTTTTCAGTGTAATTTATTATTGGCAGCCTCCTTCAGTGTTTTTTTTTTTCTGGTGGAATGATGGGATATACATTAAAAATAAACAAATAATTTAATAGCTTCCAAATCAAAGGCCACATGAGTTGTGGTATTGTTCTGTTACAGAATAATATGTTAGAATTCTGAGTGGTGCCATTTCATACTGCCGAGATATGTGTGTAGTGCCATATTTTTGAATGCTCTGAAACATTCAAAAGGTGCACTGGATACTAAAACAGTGAGAGGCATATGCTAAAATATTTTCCACCAATGCTTTAGTTTATTCATAAACAAAGCTAATATGTTTAATCTGAGGAAGCATTCAAAACATAGTCCTCAATGTACATACCTACAAACATACACACCAGCAACAGTCTGAATCAGTACAGCTCTTAATTCTGTCACCTTAACATGCCACCTTATTCTGCACAATTACTTTTAAAAACAAAACAAAAACTTTTTAGCCTCAATTTGTTCTTTCTTGTTGCCTTGTTATATCCTTTTAAAATTCTATATCAGAATGATAAGATCCATTTATGATGGGTAAAAAAGCAATTTATAAGGATTTTAAACAAATAAGAGCTTCAAGCACTTCAGGTGGAGCTGTACAAAAGGGAACAGGTGCAATAAAATTAAATCCTCTGTTCAGTCTCTTTTTCCAACCTCTCCAAGATGAACATTGCTGATCCAAGACAATTTTCTGCCCAAGGCAAGCAGTGAAACTGCCTTGGCTTACCCAGGTCAAGGCATATAGTACTTTTGTCACCAGAACCCTATTAACACACAGTCACAAAACACAAAGCACCATCACAACCAAATAAACCATCAGCTAGTTGCTGCCTTTTCATGACACACAAAATCAACTGAGGTAGTCAATCTTGGGTCAACCTTGAAGACAAAATCCCCATTGGCTCCAATGCATACTATGAAATTCACAGGGATTACTCATGACTGGAGAGCCAAATATTTTTCTCAGTTATATCAGTTTTGCTTTTAGTTCCCCTTCACTTTGGTAAACCAGTAGCTACATCTGTATAATAAACAAATCTTAATCGTTACAAATAAAATTGAAAGAAGTAGCCAGGCGGGTGGAAGAAGGCGAAGAATATCATGGTGTCTCAGCCCACGCACTCCCCATAACCTCATTTCCATAAACTTAAACGCATAAATGACTATTTCTATCCCACTGTGTTCCCTAACGCACATAGTAGCAGAGTCCTGCTGGCGCCACTGTGGACAGCAAAATGAATGGCAAACACTGAAACCAATTTAAGACAGCACATACAACAGGTGCTGACCCCATTCTCATCCAGACTGATGAAAGAAAACAGTATACTCCTTTCAAAAACAAATACACACAAATATTATCTTGTCCTTTATCCATTCTTCAGGCATCTATGATACTAAAATTGTAACCACATGACTGATTAATAAACCAAAATAGAACTGGGGCTATTGATGATGTAGCAAAAGTCAGAGCTTACAAAGATTACTTTTGGGAGTCTACAAATGTCAGAACTTCCACTTAGCACTTTGTCCATACTGGAAAAGCCCCCCAAAGTAATATTGCCAAGCTCTGGAAGTAATGACCAACTCTCATGAGGTTTTTCATCGATGCCTGGCTAAATCTTCCCGAATGAAAAGTTGCCCCTCACCATGGTGCTTAAATGATTAAACTCTGCAACAAAAGAAATACATTTAAAAATGCCCAGCACCCACTTCTCATAGACTGGACAAGAGAAAGCAAAACTGTACCAGCTCACTAAATGGAACAGTGTTATCCACATAAATTCAGAACTGCTAACTTTATTTTTCAGTTTTCATCTAGTAGCCCACAGGATGCAGGGTGATGGAGATCTTGCTGACAACAGAGAAAGTGTGAACTTTTGAAAACATTTTGATTGAATGTGGGTTAAGCTGGGTACCTTCATAAAGATTGGCCTGCAAAAGATACACTCTTGCTGTAAAAGATAGAAAAAGCCATCCTGCTTAGGTAGCATTGAGATAAACACATGGAATGGATCCATTTTATTCTCTATCAGAACACTGGGATCCATTAACTAGACTCATGTACAAAATATACAAAAACTCTGAATTACTCATAAAGAATTCTGAGCTCGGGAATTTGTTTTGGAATGCCAGAATTAAATGTTGCTCACAGTTCTTCCACATCTGGATACTCCCAAACTTTCTTAATTTGGGCAGTATAATTTAGGATAGGAGGGGAGTCATTATTATTATTATTATTATTATTATGCAGTTTGGAAACTGGAACTTCTTGCTGATCTACTGCAAATCCCCTCCCAAGGGATCTGTCAAGCACATCCAGATGTACCTTCTGCCCATCCCAGGACTACAGGGCATGTGTTGTAAAACAATTCAGAAACTTAAAATCACCAATGCCCACCCTTTCTGGGATGTTTGACCTCCTGTCTGTAGGGCATCCACCACCCCCTTTAACTGCAGACATTGTAAAACAATTTCTGCAGGGTGTAAAATGAAAGCCAGGGTGGTTCAGGTGTTGGACTAGGTCTCTGGAGACCAGGGTTCAAATCCCAGTTTGGCCAGAGAAACCCACTGGGTAACCTTGGGCAAGCTGCACCCTCTCAGCCTCAGAGGAAAGCTGTAGCAAACCCCTCTGAACAAATCTTGCAAAAAAAAAAAAAACTTGATAGGTTTGGGTTGCCATAGATCAGGAAGGACTTGAAAGCAACAATCAATGATGCTAGATATACATCTCTCTCTCTTCCTTGAGGGTTAGTATAGCAATGAACTAAGAAACATATCCGAAGGTAAAGGTGACGCAATATGATGCAACTTTGGAGCATGGAGTGTGAAACTTTGAGAGTTTGGAAATAGGTCTTGAGTAAATTTTGAGGGTCTGGGAATAAGTTTTGGATACATTTTGAGGGTTTGGGAATAGGTCTTGGGTAAATTTCAAGGGTCTGGGAATAAGTTTTGGATACATTTTGAGGGTTTGGGAATAGGTCTTGGGTAAATTTTGAGGGTCTGGGAATAAGTTTTGGATACATTTTGAGGGTTTGGGAATAGGTCTTGGGTAAATTTTGAGGGTCTGGGAATAAGTTTTGGATACATTTTGAAGGTTTGGGAATGAGTTTTGGGTAAATTTCGAGGGTCTGGGAACAAGTTTTGGATACATTTTGAAGGTTTGGGTATGAGTTTTGGGTAAATTTTGAGGGTCTGGGAATAAGTTTTGGATACATTTTGAAGGTTTGGGTATGAGTTTTGGGTAAATTTCGAGGGTCTGGGAACAAGTTTTGGATACATTTTGAAGGTTTGGGTATGAGTTTTGGGTAAATTTTGAGGGTCTGGGAATAAGTTTTGGATACATTTTGAAGGTTTGGGTATGAGTTTTGGGTAAATTTCGAGGGTCTGTGAATAAGTTTTGGATAAATTTTGAAGGTTTGGGTATGAGTTTTGGGTAAATTTCGAGGGTCTGGGAACAAGTTTTGGATACATTTTGAAGGTTTGGGTATGAGTTTTGGGTAAATTTTGAGGGTCTGGGAATAAGTTTTGGATACATTTTGAAGGTTTGGGAATGAGTTTTGGGTAAATTTCGAGGGTCTGGGAACAAGTTTTGGATACATTTTGAAGGTTTGGGTATGAGTTTTGGGTAAATTTTGAGGGTCTGGGAATAAGTTTTGGATACATTTCGAGGGTTTGGGAATGAGTTTTGGGTAAATTTCGAGGGTCTGTGAATAAGTTTTGGATACATTTTGAAGGTTTGGGTATGAGTTTTGGGTAAATTTCGAGGGTCTGGGAACAAGTTTTGGATACATTTCGAGGGTCTGGGAATAAATTTTGGATACATTTTGAGGGTTTGGGAATGAGTTTTGGGTAAATTTTGAGGCTCTGGGAATAGGTTTTGGATACATTTTGAAGGTTTGGGATAGAGATGGGCAAACTGTAGAACATGATGCTCTCCACTTCTGCTTGGTTGATCAGCTCAGTCCTCCTTCTTTGGGAAGTTTTCTCAGTAGGATTATAAACAATTCCTCCCTCCACACATACTCAAAAGTCTTTCTCCCTCCCATTAAAACAAAGAGAATCAGGAGGGTGCATTTTTGAATGGCATGCAACCGCTTTCCTTTTAGCCCCCGTTAGAAAAGCCAATAAATGAATAATCACCCACTAACTGGGCTGGTGTGTTTTGCAAGCCTTCTGCCTTCCTTAGCAAGGAGGGAGTGTTGGGGGTGTTTGGTTGGCCCAATAAAGGTTTGGATGTTACTGGGCTTGAAAAAGGATGCATCGGAGAGATAACCCGGTTTGGCCAACTTTTTTATTATTACAAAAACGCAGCACACAGACACGCAACCCGAGGCTTAGGCAATGGCAAAGTCGACATTAAAATCGAGATAAAAAGTCAAACGTTTTGGTCTCCATCTTTTAAAAAAGGGATTCCCGGGTCGGGAAAAAGATGCTTTTTACCCCCGAAAGAAGCACCTGTTGCGGATTTGCGCAAAAAGTCTTATTTGGAATCCATTTACCTTCTTCACTTCATTGTGACTTTATATATATATATATATATATATATATAGAGAGAGAGAGAGAGAGAACAAATTTAAGAATTATTGTAAAAAAAGCTGTTTTTAAACTTTCCAAGCTCTTCTTCTCTTTATATATCTTTATATATATCTCTATCTAGGTATCTGTTTTTAAAGCTATTTTTAAACTCTCCAAGCTCTTTCCCTCTTTATATATATATCTAGATATCTAGATAGATAGATAACCTGTTTTTAAAGCTATTTTTAAACTCTCCAAGCTCTTTCCCTCTTTATATATATATCTAGATATCTAGATAGATAGATATCTGTTTTTAAAGCTATTTTTAAACTCTCCAAGCTCTTTCCCTCTTCATATATATATCTAGATACACGTATCTAGATATCTAGATAGATAGATACCTAGGTATTTGTTTTAAAGCTATTTTTAAACTCTCCAAGCTCTTTCCCTCTTTATATATATAACGATAGATAGATAGATCTAGGTATCTGTTTTTTAAAAATCTATTTTTAAACTCTCCAAGCTCTTTCTTTCTTTATCTGTATCTATATATCTATATATCTATAAATCCAGGTATCTCTTTTCTAAACCTTTTTCTTTAAGTTTCCAAGCTCTTTACTTCGCTATCTATCTATCTAAATATAGGTATCTAGATTTTTTTAAAAGCTATTTTTAAAGTCTCCAAGCTCTTTCCCTTATATGTAAAGAGAAGGAAATAGCTTGGAAAATTTAAAAATAGCTTTTTTAAAAAAGATTCTTAGGTATTAGTTTTAAATATATATTTTAATAACACGTGTTACCGCATCAAACTTAATCTAAAAGTATCACATCTTAGAACTTTAGGCAAAAGTTGATATAAATGGGAGACAGTTTTTATTATTATTATTATTAATAATAATAATAATAATAATAATAATAATTTGTATCCACTTCCCCCCCGAAAAAAACTGGGACTCAAAGCGGCTTACAGTCTAAAAGAGCAAGACAATTTTTAAAAAATTAAAATTAAAATAGGATCCGACTGTTGCAATATTTAAAAGAAGATCATTTGTTTAGATTTCGTTTAGTTCCTTCATTAAGTGGTTCATGTTTTATTTTTAATTTTTATTTTTAAAGGTGGGGTTTCTGGTTAATATCTTTTAACGGCAAAAAGAAAACTGAAAACTAAATTGCGTACAATCCACCCGCCGGGTTCCCTTCCAAGGAAGCTATATTTCTCCCAAAGTTGTGTGTCTGTGTGTGTGTTGTGTGTGTGTGTGTTTTTTAAAAAGAGGGGGGGATTCTTTACATAACAACTGAAACCCCCGAAGAAAGACTAATTGGATTAAGCTTTCTGAAAAGGAGGTGAAAGTCCCTGAATGAGGGAATGGCAAAAGCTTCACTTTCCTTGCCATCTGTTGAGCCAGGCGAAAGTGCCTCCCAATTAATATTGTCTTAATCAATCCCTCTGCCATCGATCAGAGAAGGAAAAAACAGGGTTTGGGGGATTTATTTTAATTTAGTTTTTCCCTCTCTGAAAGGTTGGCTGCCTCAGGCTCTTGGAAGGGGAGGGATGAAGGGGCTGCCTCCCCAAATAAGTATAAATAAACCTTCCTCCTCCAATGAAATTATTCTTAATTCCCTATATCTCTAGCCTTGCCATAATCTCTCTAGCCTTGCCATAAAATTAAATTAAAGAAGGCATCACTTGAGTGTTTAGAGTCCAGGCACCCAAAGACAAGGAATGAGCAAAAGGACCAAAGGAATGGAGGGGGAAAGAAAGCAAATTTAAGAATTATTGGTCCAAAACACACTGCAAAAATAATCCAGTTTGAGACTGCTTTAACTGCCCTGGCTCAGTGCTAGGGAATCCTGGGAATTGTAGTTTATTTGTGGCACCAGAACACACTCTCTCTCTCTGACAGAGAAGGCTAAATGTCTCACAAAACTACAATTCCCTGGATCTCCTAGCACTGAGCCAGGGAAGTTAAAGAGGTCTCAAACTTTTGGATTATTTCTGCAATGTGTTTTGGACTATAAGGCGACCCTATTCTTTTCTTGGCAAGGTTTCTTCGGGGGGGGGGGTTTGCCATTGCCCTCCTCTGAGGCTGAGAGAGTGTGACTTGCCCAAGGTCACCCAGGTGGGTTTTTTTAAATGGCCAAGCAGGGACTCGAACCCTGGTCTCCAGAGTCTAAGTCCAATGCTCTAACTAAGTTTGGGAATTGTAGTTTTGTGAGACATTGAGCCTTCTCTGTCAGAGAGCTCTGGTGCCACAATGAACTACAATTCCCAGGATTCCCTAGCACTGAGCCAGGGCAGTTAAAGCAGTCTCAAACTGGATTATTTCTGCAGTGTCTTTTGAACCCACACCTCTCTTATGTGACTTGTTTCTTAAACATTATCTACTTCTGATGTGACAAGTCACACTCTCTCAGCCTCATGGCAAACCCTCTCTGAAGAAACTTGCTAAGAAAACCCCATGATAGGGTTTTCCTTGGGGTCTCCATAAGTCAAAAATGAGTTGAAGACACACAAGAAGAACAACAACAAAGTGCAAAAATAATGTGTAGTGATCTCTGTGTTGCTGGATTAGGGGCTCAAACTAGTTCATCTAGTTTGACACCACTTTAACTGCTGTGGCTCCATCCTGCAGAATCCTGGGATTTGTAGTTTGGTGAGGCACCAGCGCTCTTTGGCAGAGAAGGCTAAATACCTTGTGAAACTACAAATCCCAGGATTCCATGCATTTGACTCTGGGAAAGAACAGGGTTTCTATTGCCTGTGTGACTTTAGGCAAGTCTCACTCTCTCAGCCTCTTCTGAACACAAAACCATGGTAGCTTGGTTTCCAGGAGGGCCAGCATTTTGTAGCGGCTTCAGCCTTGGAATTTGATTCTGGAGACCGGGGTTCGAATCCTGACTCCAGCACTGGGTGACCTTGGGCGAGTCACACTCTCTCAGCCCAAGAGGATGGCAATGGCAAAAAACAATAACGACAACACTCTCTGAAAAAACTTGCCAACATTTTTTATTTTATTTTATTTCTAGGCCACCTTTCTCCCAGAAAGTTGGCTGACATTAAATAAAAATTCCGAGAGAGTATTATTTGTGGTTGAGAGAGTATTATTTGTGGTTGAGAGAGTATTATTTGTGAGCCACCTTTTTAGGAGAAAGGCAGCATATAAACAAAACAAAATAAAACAAAACATTATATTTTCACTGTTGTTGTGGCTTCTTCATGCCTTCAAGTTGTCATTTCCGACCTACGCTGACCTTTAAAGGCAAACCTATCGTGGGGTTTTCTTGGCAGGTTTCTTCAGAGGGAGGTTTGCCATTGCCATCCTCTGAGGCTGAGAGAGTGTGACTTGCCCAAGGTCACCCAATGGGTTTATATGGCTGAGCAAGGGACTCAAACCTTGGTCCTTGTCCAACATCCAAACCATTACATTAGGCATAGTGGTTTTATTATATTTGATAACTTTATATTTTTAGCTGATATTTTATTGTCATTTGTTTGTTGGATTATTATTATTTGTGAGCCACCATTCTGGAAAAAAGGTGGCCTAGAAACCATAATTGGCAACAAAAGTTTGCTTTCCCCTCAGGTTCGGCCTAAAAGTAACACAACAAACTGGCCTTTTCCAGGGAAGGCCTCTCATGTCTTGCTGTTGGGCTAAGGTTTATTATAAAAAGATCTTGCCAACATTTTGTGGGAGGGAAAAAAACCACCTGTTGTTAGGTGGAAATGCATTGGGGGTTGAGGCAGTGCCCTGAGGCCTGTGAAAAAGTTGATATTTGATGAAAACTGAGGAAAATTTTCCTCAGTTTTTTCCCCTCAGGATGGTTTATCCAAGTGAGGCCTTCAGGGCCCTTCCAGTGACCCTCAGTTTTTCCTCAGTTTTTCCCTCAGGATGGGAAGAAACAAGCTAAAACACTCAAAGGCTTTATCCACACTGGGAAAATAACCCAGTTTGGCACCGCTTTAATTGCCTTGGCTCAAGGCTATGGAATTCTGGGAGTTGGAGTTTGTTGTGGGGCCCAGAGCGGAGCGAAGCTCCGCTCTGGGCCCCACAACAAACTCCAACTCCCAGAATTCCATAGCCTTGAGCCAAGGCAATTAAAGCGGTGCCAAACTGGGTTATTTTTCCCAGTGTGGATGCAACCATATCCTCAATCATGCTTCTTGGCCCTGCTCAAAATGGAAGACATATATATATATAAATGGAGGAGATGTGGAAATTCCTCCTGGACTGAAGGTTGAAATGGGAAAATGTCCTGGAAAAGGAGGACACCTGGTCCCCCTGGGGTTTTCTTTCTTTCTTTCTTTCTTTATTTATTTCCTGGCTGTCTTTCTCCCATAAAGAGAAGGAAGACAGTCACTTCTTCCCTTCAGCTTGCTTTTCTTACACTTTTTTCTTGATTTTTTAAACTTGGGTCGACCTCCCCTTCCCTCATAAACCCAGAATGAGTTTTTATTTGCCTTGTTTTGAAACCTTTTTTTTTTAAAAAGGCTCTAAAGGCTTGTCTGTTCATCTCAAGTCTCAACAATTCCCTCCCCCCCTTTTTTTTGCCCCAAGTTGGGGAAAAGGGAGAGATAGACCCCATTTAGGGCCAAAACCCTTTCCTAGAGAGAGAGAGGGGTCCCCATTTAGGGCTAAAACTTCCTTTAAAAAAAAGAAAAAAAGAGAGAGAGAGTCCATATGGGGCTAAACCCATTTCCTAAAGAGAGAGGTAGAGATCCCATTTAGGGCTAAAAACTTCCCTAAAGAGAGAGAGAGAGAGACCATTTAGGGCTAAAACTCTTTCTCAAAGAGTGAGAGAGAGAGACAACATTTTGGGATAAAACTCTTTCCTAGAGAGAGAGAGAAAGAGACTCATATAGGGCTAAAACTTTTTCCTACAGAGAGAAAGATAGACCCCTTTTAGGGCTAAAAGTTCCTTAAAAAGAGAGAGAGAGAGAGAGTGTCCATATGTGGCTAAACCTATTTCCTAAAGAGAGAAGGAGAGATCCAATTTAGGGCTAAAAACTTCCCTAAAGAGAGAGAGACCATTTAGGGCTAAAACTCTTTCTCAAAGACTGAGAGAGAGACCACGTTTTGGAATAAAACTCTTTCCTAAAGAGAGAGAGAGAGAGACCCTTATAGGGCTAAAACTTTTTCCTATAGAGAGATAGATAGACCCAGTTTACGGCTAAAACTCTTCCCCTAAAGAGAAAGAGAGACCCCTTTTGGGTCTAAAACTCTTTCCTAAAAAGAGAGACGCCATTTAGGGCTAAAATTCCATTTTTAAAAAAAGAGAGGGAGAGAGAGAGAGAGAGAGAGAGAGAGAGAGACCTCATTTGGGGCTAAGACTCTTTCCTAAAGGGAGAGATACACCAGTTAGGGCTAAAGCTCTTTCCTAAAAAGAGAGAGGACCCCATTAAAACTCTTTCCTAAAGAGAGAGGGGGGAACCGCGTTTAGGGATAAAACTTCCCTAAAAAAAGAGAGAGAGACCCCAAATGGAGCTAAACTTATTTCTTAAAGAGAGAGAAAGAGAGAAAGAGACCATATCTAGGGCTAAAACTCCTTCCTAAAAAGGGAGAGACCCCATTTAGGGCTAAAACTCTTTCCTAAAAAGAGAGAGGACCCATTTAGGGCTAGAACTCTTGCCTTAAAGGGATAAAGAGAGCCTATTTAGGGCTAAAACTCCTTCCTAAAAAGAGAGACCCCATTTAGGGCTAAAACTCTTTCCTTAAAGGGATAAAGAGAGCCTATTTAGGGCTAAAACTCCTTCCTAAAATGAGAGAGGACCCATTTAGGGCTAAAACTCTTTCCTTAAAGGGTTAAAGAGAGCCTATTTAGGGCTAAAACTCCTTCCTAAAAAGAGAGAGGACCCATTTAGGGCTAAAACTCTTTCCTTAAAGGGATAAAGAGAGCCTATTTAGGGCTAAAACTCCTTCCTAAAATGAGAGAGGACCCATTTAGGGCTAAAACTCTTTCCTTAAAGGGATAAAGAGAGCCTATTTAGGGCTAAAACTCCTTCCTAAAAAGAGAGACCCCATTTAGGGCTAAAACTCTTTCCTTAAAGGGATAAAGAGAGCCTATTTAGGGCTAAAACTCCTTCCTAAAATGAGAGAGGACCCATTTAGGGCTAAAACTCTTTCCTTAAAGGGAAACCCTAATGTGAACCTATCTCTGCATTTTCTTGGCAAGTTTCTCCAGAGGAGGATAATTGCCACTGCCTTCCTCTGAAGCTGAGAGAGTGTGACTTGCCCAGGGTCACATCAGCATGCAAAGGGAAAGAAAGCAAAGACCTGGCCACTGTAGCCTGGAAAAATGCAGTATGCAAAGCATATCTTGGAGCACCTCTGAGGTTTTAAATGGAAGAGAGAAGTTGGGGAGCAGGAGCTTTCCTAGGCTCGAGCCTAATAATTACTCCAAAAGCATTTGGATGCAAAGGGATGGCACTTTTGAGAATAAAGAATTTGGTACTGTGAGCTTTGGTAGACTTGAGCCTACTTCCTCAGATGCATTTGTATGGAAAGGGCATCTTGGAGCACCTTTGAGAATAACTTGAAAGAGAAGTTATTAGTATGTTTCATTCCTCCAGAGTAAGGATGGGTTTGGACCCGCTTTAATTCTTTGTTTGGGTCAGCTGCTATGGAATTCTGGGAGTTGGAGTTTGTTGTGGGGGCCTTAAGGCCCCACAACAAACTCCAACTCCCAGAATTCCATAGCAATTGAGCCAGAAAGAGCTAAAGCGAAAAAGGGGTCAGAAATAAGGCCTGAGGAAGAAAGACCAAACAAGGACATATTGCTTTTTCCAAACAAATCAATGAAAAATAAATGGCTCAAGTCAGCAGTTTAGGAAGCTACCCATCCAAAGGGGACCAAAAAGCCAAGGCTCCACCAACAAAAGCCTGGAAACACTAAGCAAATACAAGTCCCCCCCAAATACATCCCTTTCAGTCCTCTCTATCTCCCCCCCCCCCCCCAAAAAAAAACACCCCAGCATCCTTCTTGGATTTTAAAATAAAGTCAAGAGTCCCTAAGAGCAAAGTTAAGCTCTTCTGAAGGCCCTCCGAAGAAAGAAGAACCTCTTTTTATCTCAACCTGTTACAAGTTTCCAGCCTCTTTTTAAATCTGAACCTGTTAGAAGTTTGCAACATTTCTGAACCTCTTAAGAAGTTTTTCCTTGAAAGGACAAGTTGGGGGTGATCTTCCTCGTCTCAGATTCTGGAGACACAGAGACACCCCACTCCAAACCAAATGGATAAACCAATCAATCCCAAGCCCCCTTTCTTTGGGGTCTCCAAGCATGACTATGATAGGGACCCCCATTCCCAGCCTCTCATTTTTTGAGGAACCCCTTCTTTGTCCCCCCAAAAGCCTCCCAGGTCCCAGCATCGCCTTGCACTGACCTGTGGAATCCATGTCAGGCTCCTCCAGCAACCCACAATGCATAATGCTGCTCCCATGGACAAGTGCAGGCGCCCCCCAAAAAAGTCCTGAGGTTTGGGGTGTCTGTTGTTTTGTTTGGAGAGATTTTAAAGTCTCTTTTTTTGTGTGCCCAGAGGTGCAAAGAGAAGGAGAAGGGCTAAAAAGAAGTGTGTATGAAAAAGGTTTTAGTGTAGGGAAAGGAAAGGTTAGAGAGGTTAGAAAAGAAAGGAGAGAGGGAATGGATGAGAAGGGGAAAGGAAAAGAGAGAGAAGTGGGGGGAAAAGAAAAAAGGGGGGAGGGAAAAAAAAGAAAGAAAAAGAGAAAGAGGGATGCTCAGTAAATCCAGCCAGGCAACGCCAGAGCCGTCAAAATGTTTGCGGATGTTTCATGGGAAAAAGCGTCATTTTATAGGAGCCCTGATGGGAGAAATGTCATTGATAGGCCGGCCAGCCTGATGAATGGCTGCTAGTCAGATGGGGATGGGGCAAGGCTCGCTGTGAACCCCATTGTGCCACTGCTTTGAATAAGAAAAGCTCTCCTCCAGCAAAGCCGGGCGGGGGGCCAGTGGGGATGGGGGTGGTGGGGGGAGACTTTAGATCTGGGCAAAGCCAACACTTCTCCTTCTCCTTCCCCTCCTCTTGCATCTTGCCCCCATTAAGGGAAGGCCTCTCTTGGCTAAAGACCCTCCCTCCCCTGCCCCCCAAACAACAAGACCCCCATCCCCACTTCCAGCTTTGGGATCATGGCAGGATCCAAATTGGCTTAACTCTCCTTGGTGCCTGCCAAGAAGGGCTGCGTCCACACAAGAGAAATGACCCGGTTTGGCACCGCTTTAACTCTTTCTGGAGCAAGGCTATGGACTTCTGGGAGCTGGAGTTTGTTGTTTGTACAACATCATTGTTGCAAGCTATATGTACAATATCCAAAAGCTTGCTATATGTACAATATACATGTTGCAAGCTATATATGAACAATATCCAAAAGCTTGCTATATATGTACAATATACATATTGCAACCTTTTGAAATGTTGCAAGCTATATTATTATTATTAGTAGTTGTAGTAGTAATAATAGTACAATATTCAAGAGCTTGCTATAAGTACAATATGCATGTTGCACACTTTTGAAAGCTTGCTGTATGTACAATATATATGTGCTGCAACCTTTCAAAACCTTGCACCATATCCATTGTGTACTGTGGTTGGCCCGATAAAGGCATCACTGTTTGGTGCATTTTTGATGTTACTGGATTTGCCCTTCCAAGAGAAATTCTGGAAATCCGCAGAAGAAGCAGAAAGATGCTCGTGGGGGAAAAGAGGCGAAAAGACTGGTGGAAAAGTTGTGGGTTTCTTCTGAAGGCGGCTGTGTGTGTGTTGTGTGCTTTGCGAGGAGGGGAAGCAAGGAGCAGAGCAAAGCCCGGCTCTGATAAAGTGGCTGGTTTAGAGAAGGAAAAGCTGTGATTAGAATATGAATAGAGCTCCAGGAGAGGAAGAGAAAGGGGGATTACGGCTGAATTACTTTGACCATGGACAGAGCCAATGTGCCTTTTTTTTCAAAAAAGGTCCTCTGCTCTCCTCCTTCCCTCCCCACATCCCCCAGCCTCCCTCTTCCCTTCCTTTTCCCTCTGTCCCTCCATAATGCAAGCTAAAAAGCCACCCCTTTTACCTCCTTGCAACTCTTTAACACAACAGATGAAAATACCCTGAGGGGTCCAGAAATGTTCCTTGCAAACCTACAACACATTTTGGGGAGGGTGTGCGTAAAACTTTGCTCTGTTTCTGAATGACTGTTGACTTTAAAAGAAAAACCTGAAAGGATCTCTCTCTTTCTCTCTCTGTGTATGTGTGTTTGTGTGTGTGATGGTGATGGGGAGAGGAATAAGGGCTCAAGGAAAATTTGCAGATCAAAGACCCCCAGGCAAAGATAAGTAGGAAAACTGAAGTTGGAAGAAAGAACCAGAGAGGATGTCTGGATAATAAATTCCAATGAAGTAGTTTAAAACACACACACATAGAGAGAGAGACTCACACCCCAGCACCAGAGTCTAATATCACAGGGAGGAGGCAGAAAAACACTTGAGATCAAGGTGAAAATAAATGTGTAATGCTCCAAGTGGCTTCCTGATGGATAAACCTTCTCAAAGAACTGGGAACAGCCCACTCCTCTGATCCTTTGGTAGAGTGCAGCAAAGGTTCTTTCAGTGCAAGGGGACCAGATGTCCTCCTTTCCCCGGGCATGCCTTACATTTCAGGCTTCTGTCCAGGGAGGAATTTCCAAACATCCCCCATTCTGAATATGATTAAGAAGCATGAAGTTATATTTATATTACTGGGGTTTTTTGGGGGTGGTTTTTGTGCTTTAATTTGGTAATGTCTGACACCCTCGAGTTTATCGGATGGGAGGAATTTCTCCCAATTTCGAATGGAGCCAATTTGAATTCATGTAAATTTGCTAGTTTAGCGAATTTACATGAATTCTAATTGCATTCAGAATGTGTTCAGAATGACTTCCCATTGCCCGAAAATGACCCCCCCATTGCCTCAAATTGCGTGAGATACTCTAATCCACAATTATGTGAAACCCCATGATTGCGTTTGGAATGACTTCCCATTGCCCGAAATTGCATGAGATACATTCATACGCAATAACGTGGAACCCCATGATCGCATTCAGATTGGCATTGCATTATACTCCCAAATTCTGTCATATGATAAACTCCACTGTTTCTATGGTCTGTGCCTGACACAAGAAGCCACAGGGAAACATGCACCTGGAGAGCTAAAGACTCCTCCTGGGGAAAGTGGATAAGAACTGGAGGATAGGGTTTAATACGGGCAGAATTAATGGAACATAATACATTTGTCGTGGTGGTGGTTGTTTTGTGCCTTCAAGTCATTTCCAGCTTGTGGAGACCCTAAAGCGACCCTATCATGGGGTTTTCTTGGCAAGATTTGTTCAGAGGAGGTTTCCATTGCCTTCCCCAAGGCTGAGAGCATGTAACTTGCCCAAGGTCACCCAGTGAGTTTCATGGCTGAGTCGATACATATAGAAAGGTTTATATAAACATTTTCTGAGTTCCCAAGGTATCAGACACATTGATGGACTGTCCCCCTTAGAAGTTCTTCGAACACAGATTGGGTAGGCATCTCCCAGGAGTCCTTAGTTGCCTATTCCTGCAAGAGATGGGACATTTTAGTCCCCCAGTGTCATATTTTGTTGTGGAATCTTACACAGAGCAATACAATGTAGGGTTTCTGCAACTGCCACACCCAAGAAGTTGTAAATAACAACCTAAAGCAGTTGGTGAACATCTATTTGTCCACCCTTATTCAAAAGTTTTAGCTGCTTGACAGACAAAATTTGGGCAGAACAAAGATATGCCTACAAATCTTTCACTTTTTGCTGCTGGGGAAGTGTAGTTCCCATCACCATAATGAGGAGGAATGGAGGAGGTGGAGGAGAAGAAGAAGGGAGAAGTACTGCTATGCAATATTTGGTGAAATATGATGGGAAGAAGCAGAAGTGACATCCTCCATTCGTCAGTTGTGTGGCACCATTTTCAGGGAAATCAAAGGGGGACGCTGGAACTCCCAGTGGATTCGGGAAATACAAGTGGAGTACATTAAAACATGGAGAGCCAATGTGGTTTAGTAGTTTGAATGTCAGGCTAGGACTCTGGGAGACCAGGGTTCAAATTCCCACTGGGCCATGTAAACCCATTGGGTGACCTTGGGCAAGTCACACCCTTTCAGCTTCAGAGGACTCCAATGACAAACCCCTTCTAAACAAATCTATTAGGATTGCTATAAGTCAGAAACCACTTGAAGGCACTTTACTAAAAAAAATTACATTATACACCCAACCACAGTCCTCATCACAGTGCTAACTTTACTCCTAACTTTCAATATGTTGGAATTCCAATGGGAAACAATGATGCATGAAAGCTAGTATAAAGAAATAAGGATGGTCATGCTATTGTTGTGGTGTGCCTTCAAATACTTTCTGACTTATGATGACACTAAGGCCTATCATGGGATTTTCTTGGCAAGTTTCTTCAGAGGAAGTTTGCCATTACCAAGAAACTGGTTTGTGCCACATTAGATCAGCACTGACTACTCTGTCCATGGTCCTTCAAGGATTCTAGGGAGAGGTGTTTCCTGCTAACAGATACCTGGTCCTTTTAATGGGAGCTGCCAAAGATGGACCCAGAGACCACCTGTAATCAAATATGACTGAAGTTGACTTATACCAGTGTGGCAATGGACAGGGCACAGGACCAAATACAGAAGCATACATATCCTTTCCCCCATCCTTTCCCACTCCTGAACAGAGCTTGGGAATGTTACATTTTTGACTACAGTTCCCATAATTCACTTGTTAGCATACCAAATAGTCATGGTTTGCTAGGAATTGTACTGGTAGTACTTAAAAAGTAGCATTTCTTCATTTTCAGCGTGAAGCTCTGAAAGGAGATTCCAAGAAAAATCCAGCTGAATTTCCATAGAATCTCCCTCAGGACCTACATGCTTCATGCAAGGTCAGTGCGCAGTTTTGCATTTTCCTTTGAAAACTGGGATGGCGACTGTGGTGACATTTACAGGATAATCATGGAATGGTATCCTGAAAACATATCCACCAAATTTTATTCTGTCATCACACTGTTCAAGACATTTTCTTAAACACATACAAAAACACCAGCTAATATTATGGAAAACAGTAATCTTAGCCTCAAATCTTTGTAGTGCAGTGGTTTGAGCATTGGACTATGACTCTGGAGACCAGAGTTCAAATCCTGGCTCAGCCGTGTAAACCTACTGGGTGACCTTGGGCAAGTCACACTCTCTCAGCCTCAGAGGATGGCAATAGCAAACCTCCTCTGAAGAAACTTGCCAAAAAAACCCCAAGTCGGAAACGACTTGAACGCACACAACAACAAATCTTGAGGAGATTTTGGGGAGGGGACAGTAAGGCTGGGGGGGGGGGTGTTCTGCTAATTCAAAAGAACAATTAAATGATCCAGTCTCCCTTTAACTACCAGCTACCACATTTACAACTCCAAGGGGTAGAAAATAAAATAAAAACAAAAATTCACATCAAGAAGGAAGGAGGAGGAGATAGAGGCAGCTCCCTGGAAGGAGGGGGAGGCCTACTGAGTCTCCCATCCATCCATCCTCTTTAAACTGAAAACCTGACCCGAATCTTTCTCTTCTGGAATAATATCCCACAGTGGCCCTAGGCTGGGAGCATCTTTCTTTTATCAGAATGAGGCGAAGGAGCTGGAAGGTTGGTTGTATTTTGTTTGTTGTTATGTGACTTCAAGTCATTTCTGACTTATGGCGATCCTAAGGTATACCTGTCATGGGGGTTTTCTTGTCAAGTTTCTTCCAAGGCAATTTGTCATTGCCATCCTCTGAAGGTGAGAGAGTGTGACTTGCCTAAGGTCACCCAGTGGAGTGGGTTTACATGGCCGAGACGGGATTCGAACCCTGGTCTCTAGACTTAGAGTCATAATCCAGCACCCAACCCACTATACCACACTGGCTCATAGAAGAGGCAGTTCCGCCCCTGTAGCTGCTTGTGGAAACTACAACAAACTACAGCTTCTTCCACTAGTTATTCTGGCTGGGTGCCTCCCAAAATAGAGTTCTTGGCTTCTTAGAGTACTGGGAAGCAAGGCAGCTCAGGATTTTGGAGCCTGTGTGCACCTTGGATCTATTCAGAGAGTTTAAGTGAGAGGGTTGTATCTTCAAGTGCCTCTGCTCATATTTTCCAACTTAGCAACCATAGTATATGGAGCTGAGCAGCCAAACCAAATTCAACATTTATCTTGTCCCTGCCATGAATTCTGCCCTGAAGAGTCATGGAGAAATCTGATTTCCACATTTGCACGTTCACAACCTTTTACTGCATCCTTACTCTGTACATATTTGTTTATGGTCATGAAAAATCTGAGATAAAACTGACATCAATGAGATAACACACAACACTATGCAGTATGAAGTGTGTGTGTGTGTGTGCTTGTATGTGTAGATTAGGCCCAGCTTTACACTGGCTCCTACCACAGGCTGGTTTGAGACATTGTGGTGTTTTGAGACCAAAGATAAGATGACATGGCACCTTTCCCCATTCCAGGCAGAGAAGTTAGCCATGGTGGCAGTTGTCATTTTCAGTGTTGTTATGTGCCTCCAAGTCACTTATCACTTATGGCAACCCTAAGGTGAATCTATCATAGGGCTTTCTTGGTAAGTTTCCTCAGAGAGGACTTGCCATTGATTTCCTCTGAGGCTGAGCGAATGTGATCCATCCAAAGTCACTCAGTGAATTTCCACAACTGAACATGGATTTGAACCCTGGCCTTTGAGATGGAGAAGAGTGCTGAGAATACTGTGGGCAGCTAAAAAGACAAACAAATACGTCCTAGAACAAATCAAGTTAGAAATCTCCCTGGAAGCCAAGATGACTAAACTGAGGTTGTCATACTTTGGTCACATCATGAGAAAGCACAACTCATTGGAAAAATCACTAATGCTAGGAAAGGTGGAGGGATGTAGAAAGAGAGAAGAGCCACATGCCAGATGGATGGACTCTATTAAAGAGGTCACAGGTACAAAATTAACAGGAATTAAGCAGAGTAAGGGAGGACAGGGGTTCTTGGAGATGTCTCATCCACAGGGCCATCATGGGTCAAGAGCTACTTGGTTAACAACAACACAACTCCTGGAGTCCTAGTGCAACATTCAAACCACCATACAATGCTGACTCTTTCTTCAGTACTTGAGAGTAAACAGTGTCTTCCATCACAACTAGGCTAGCAGGTTGGTTTAAAGTGATACAGAAAAGTCTGCATAGGACATGCAAACAACTGTGTGTTACCTACCATATGTTTACCACAACTCCTTCCTCCACTCTACAACTTCTGCTGCTAATGTACCAGCCTTACTTTGCCTAGAGGTAGTGCTGGCCCTGTTCCTTTCCTCCCATTTTTGAAGCACCCAAATGCAGTTAAACAATAATTCATGGGCTTCCTTGAGGTGTCCCAGTATAAATTAATGGTGTGTCTTAGGGAATATGGGGTTGAGTGCAGAAATAATCTAGTTTGACACCACTTTAACTTCTCTGGCTCTACTCAGGTGCTGCAACAAACTACACTTCCCCAATTTCCATAGCATTGAGCTATGGAAGCTAAAGTGGTGTCAAACCAGATTATTTCTGCAGTGTAGATGTAGCCTTAGTCTCCAAAGTGGTGCTAGATTCTTCCACTTACCATTGCCTTTTCTTTCTTTCTTTTTTATTTCTTTCCTTCCTTCCTTCCTTCCTTCTTTCTTTCTTTCTTTCTTTCTATTTCAATGCATTTTGCAGAAAGGAATTATAGCATCATGCATTCTCCTCCAGTACTTGTATGTTCCATAGATAGCTGGATGAAGAGTTCTAACAAGGCTCCTGTCTCTTGTAACACTTGCATACTAGGCCAACATTTGACAGGATGACGTGGAGAGCTGTGCCTATTGAATTTATGCCTATTATTAAATTAACATTACCAGGAGTTGGCGGAGAGGAGCAACCCCACTTGTCCTGGCAGAGGAGTCTCTTTGGCCTCTCTCAGCCCCCAAATCAGCATGATGGGTAGCCGAAACTTGGGAAGATGGCTTTTGACCTGAATATTCTCAGGCAGTGTTGTGAAGCAATGGCATGAAGTCAAGCTAAGCTTTTGGTGATGTAAGTTTGGGCAAACATTGCAATATTCTAATGTTATGCCAGAAACTAAAGAGTTTTTGGTAATCTCCATATAAGGGTCCTCCTTAGTCATAAATCCTAGGCCAAAGGAAAAATGCAGTATTTACTTCAACCAGAAATGAGAATTTTTATTTTAAAAGGCCAGTGCATCAATTATTTCTTTAACACTCGCTGCTCTGTTTTATGTTTTTCTTAGCAGGAGTCATGTGCTGGTAGTTTAGAGCAGAGGTTAGAAAGCTGGGCTTTTTAGACTACAACTCACAGAATGCAGCAGCTAACAGGGTGGATTCCCACCTCCTTTTGACCAGCCTTACCTTTCTCATTTGTAAAAATGTTGTACCAAAATACTGAGCATTTCTAATAAAGTGCTAGGCATATGTTAAAAATATGACAGATCATAATTTTATATTTCATTCAGGACAAGAGTACTATAAACCAGTTCTCGGGACAAATGTGGCATAACTGTGTTGCTAAAATCATTTTCTGTCCATTGTCTTAGAAACATCAATCCAGCACTGTAATATAAAGCAGCCCTGGTTGTGCAGTGGTTAAATGCCGGTATTGCAGCCACAACATTGTGAATTTGAACTTTAGAGGAGGGCTTCAAGGTCCACTCAGCCTTCCATTCTTTCAAAGGTTGGTAAAATGAATATCTACCTTGTTTGGGGCAATTGGCTTACAGATTGTAAACCGCTTAGAGAGTGCCACGTTCACTGTTAAGCAGTATAGAAATGTAAACGCTATTGCTATATAAAAATAAAATCTGCAAATATATATATATGTTTTCATTGAGAGGAAGAGCCCTTCTCTCATTGGTAGTGCATCATATACCTTATATGCAAAAGTTCTCTATTTCAGCTGCTGGCATCTTCAGACAGGCCTATGAAAGTCTCTGGTCTGACATTCTGGAAGGCTACAGGCAGTCAGTATACGAATGCTCAGACCTGACAACTTCCTGATTCCCATTTAGAATTCAGAACTTGGAAAAATTAAATTTTTAGCTGTTGGGTGTCTTTAAGTCATTTCCTTTCTTTTAAAAAGCATTTTTATTACAAGTTACATAGATATATCAAAACTAAAAAAGGGAGAAAAAGAAACACAAAACAATACACAAAGAATAAAGATGAGAGAACAAAGAAAAAAAGGAAGAAAAAGATAACTTTAATTGTTCAACAGTTATATAACAATATGATCATTTCAAGCTTCTCTAAGTAAAAATCTAACAATACACTTCTCTCTATTCTTCTTTCCCAAGAATCACAGAATTAACCAACATTAAAATATTACTCATTATCTTTTTGTAATAGTACCAAACAATTAAGGCATAACATCTTAAGGAATATTAAATTCATCATCATCATCATCATCATCATCATCATCATCATCATTATATAGCGCTGTAAGTTTACACAGTGCTGTACATACTATCTTAGACAGATCCCTGCCCTCAGGCTTACAGTCTAAAAGACAAGACAAAAGGAGAAGGGAAAGGTGGTGGGAAGGGGATGAGGTCCAGTGGTTCTTCCCTCCCTCTGGGGCCTGGACCAAGGCAGATGGACTGGAGGAAGGGCACAGGTTCTTAATACGGGTCCTCTTTACTAAGAACACTGTTATTAACAAAATTATATAATACTAATCCTTCTCATTAAAAACATCCTTATTTCCAATCCATCTTCTATATTTTTATCAAGTTTCACTTGATAAAAATTTCTCTCCCCCTCATTAAAACTGTATCCACATCTAAATCTCAATGTTTTTTTATCCTGTAATCAAATTTCTTAACCATGCTTCAACCAAATACTATCCTTTTGATTTCATTTTAAATTTAGAATCATAGACTCCTAGAGTTGGAAGAGACCACAAGGGCCATCCAGTCCAACCCCCTGCCATGCAGGAACTCCCAGTCAAAGCATCCCTGACAGATGGCCATCCAGCCTCTGTTTAAAGACCTCCATAGAAGGAGACTCCGCTACACTCCGAGGGAGTGTGTTCCACTTCAAACAGCCCTTACTGTCAGGAAGTTCCTCCTAACGTTGAAGTGGAATTTCTTTTCCTGTACGTTGCATCCATTGTTCCGGGTCCTGTTCTCTGAAGTGGCAGAAAACAAGCTTGTCCCTCCTCAATATGACATCCCTTCAAATATTTAAACAGGGCTATCATATTCAGGCTAAACATCCCCAGCTTCCTAAGGCGTTCCTCATAGGGCATGGTTTCCAGACCCTTCACCATTTTAGTTGCCCTCCTTTGGACACACTCCAGTTTCTCCACATCCTTTTTGAATTCTGGTGTCCAGAACTGGACACAGTATTCCATGTGGAGCCTGATCAAAGCAGAATAGAGTGGCACTACTTCACTTGATCTAGGGGCTGTACAGACTGCCTGAAAAAGGCGGTTTGTAGGCATCCCTTTTTGCTGCTTGAAACAAAAGGTGGTCTGTAGATGTCAACTGTGTGGGCGGACTGTCGCAGCTGTGATGTCACCGGGACGACACGTGTCTGGGCGCCCAGCCCTTTTTTCCCCTGCACACGCTGCCAGGATGTCACATCCTGGCAGTGTGTACAGGGCCCTAGACACTATACTTTTATTGATGCAGCCTAAAATTGCATTGGCCTTTTTAGCTGCTGCATTATACTGTTGACTCATGTTCATCTTATGGTCTACTTGGACTCCTAGATCCCTTTCACATGTGGTCTCATTCAGCCAGGTGTCCCCCATTTTATATCTGTGCATTTCATTTTTCCGCCCTAAGTGCAGTACCTTACATTTCTCCGTGTTGAATTTCATTTTGTTAGCTTTGGCTCAGCTTTCTGGTCTATTCAAGTCATTTTGAATTTTGATCCTGTCCTCTGGGGTATTAGCTACTTCTCCTAAACTCCAGCTGTTTTTCCTATTCAATCAAAGTATAATCTCCCCCTACCCCAAACCATTCAACTCCCTCTCCCACCTCTTGGTATTACCACTAATTCATTTCCATTCCATTGCAAGTAATTATTCTGGGGGATTATGCATTCCAATTCTTCATAACACTTTTCACCTCTCTTAATTTCCCTTTTAAGATCCAAGGCTTATTCTGCTAATAAGGGGCATCAGCTCACCATTTTCCTGCTTGGAAGTGCCTGTGTGTCTTCAAGCCATTTCTGACTTATGGTGACCCTAAAGTGAGATTATTATGGGATGGTCTTGGCAAGATATGTTCAGAAGAAGATTGCCTTTGCCTTCCTCTGAGGCTGAGAAAGTGTGTGTTGCCCATGGTCACCCAGTGGGTTTACATTTTGAGACAGAATTTGAACCCTAATCTCCAGAGTCTTAGTCCAATGCTCAAACCACTGTACTATGGACAACTCCCCGATTCCCCCAGTCATCTCCTCTTCTAGGAACTTTTTCACATTACAGAATGATAATACTTTAATACCACTTTAACTACTGTGATGGCATCCTACGTAATCCTGGGTCCTCTGTGAGGGGGGTGATGCAGTTCACTACTGAAGGTACTTAACCATCTGTGGAAATTACATGCCTTTGACTAATGAACAGGTTGGCTCTGTCTTGTTCTTTAATGATTCCATTTTTTGCTAGATAAGGATCCCTGCTCAGAGAATGAATTTTCAGTTTGCAGAATATATTTTTCAAGATATTAGCAATCTTGATTCAGTTTTGCATCTTCCATATGTCATATTAAATATGTAATATTAAAAAGCGAATTCCTCAGTGGTAGCACCCTGCTAACTGGATGTAAACATTTTAGAATAATATTTTACTTTTTTAAAAAAATATTAAGTTTTATCAAATAACAAACTTATAAACAATAGAAATAACAGACATTGGGAATGAGTGAAAATAATTTTCTTTATAATCTTTCGAAGTCGTGAAAAGATCCAGAAAGAGAAATCATATATCATTTTCCCACAGTTCGGTGGTTCACTGTCCAAGCTGTCCAAAAACCAGCTTGGTGCAAAGGTGGAGCAAAATGAGATACATTGTTATTGACATAATCAATAAAAACAGACCAATCCTCAATGGATATATGTGCCCCCCCCCCCCCGATCTGTTCTTGAAGGAATAGGAAAGTTTTTCTGATGACCATGTGTCCCAGACCTTTTCAAGTAACAAATTCCCTGTCTTCCAGCCTCTCCCAATTTCAGATCTAACTGAAGAGATTAGGAATATGATGAATCTCCAATGTTTCAGATGACGATTGGCTTTGCTGAAGATTGATGACAATAATAAGGCCAGACAAAATTTCACTGGTTATTTTATAATGTGAGATACCTGCATCAGTATTGCGTTCCAAAAAGAATTGATCCTACGACATTCGAGCCACATGTGAACCTTGAGCCTTACAGCTTCTCCAACAATATGGTGAAACATTTTGCAACATCTTTGAGAGTTCCACAGGGGGTAAATATCACTTGTATGCTATTTTTATACTTCACTTTTAAAAGGGAAAATGAAAGTTATCCCTCCATGTATTCAAATGTGTGATGAGGAGAGCAAAGCTATGGATGCTCATCTTGATCCCAATGTGTTTCTGCTTGCTGCCCCCACCAACCCTTACATGTTACATGCAAAAGGTCTAGAAGGAAACCTGCATATGTCCTGCTGATGGTGAGCTCCAAATACACAGGGCTGTCAATTGCATGGCAGAACCTATTCCTTTTCTACTCACTAAGCCAGTGTCAGAGTTAAGCCAACAGATTTCACTAAGATTTTTAGTGTTCAGGGCTAGCTCTCCATGTATTCTATTAAACACAGCATAGCTTTATAAAGGGGTTTAAACTTTTTAATGGGGATCTTTCAGTTCAACCAGTGGGATACACTCCCCAATACTTACCTCTTTCTCTGGAATGCTCTACCAAATCAGTTAAAGATAAAGTAGAGTACTTGTCTTCCACTTTTTAAAAATGGAATTTGAATAAATACCCACCCTAAAGACACCAAATCCTCTCTGATCTTTAAATTAATTAATACCAGAAACTGTAGGCTATATTTCAGAGGATGGAACTGGCAAAATCACCTGAATATTCCTTGCCTAAGAAAAACCTATAAAATTCATGGGGTCCCCATAAGTTGATTGGCAACTGGAAGGGACACATGTACCCCTTTGTTGCAAATTAAATACTCAGTTTACATGAAAGTAGCAAATGGGGGGCAGGATCTCTGTTGTTACAGAGTTTTGTATGCAGTTCTAGGAGCAAGTCGCCATCTCTTAAAATAGTGCTATTCTGCAAAGTTGTTACAAGCTTAACATCAGACAATAGTTCACCGGTTCCCAGTCTGTGAACCTTTGTGGAGAAAGAAGTCTATATTATTCATCCTTTCCTGTGTCTTGAGATGCTGCAGGAAAACAACGTAGCTTCCAAGCTGTTTTCACCCTAGTCTTACTCACATATCTGATACCAGGCTTTCTTAAGGCCAGCACCCAATTTCAAACAATAGTGCTGTGGAAAAATGATTATGCACATATCTGGCAATTTAAATTTGAAAGATCTTTTAACTGAGCATGTACTTTCAGAGGAAAAAGAATGATTTTCATATTCCCCGATAATACCTTGATGCTCCTAATAATATATGGATAATTTGATGAATCATTATAAATTATGAATGTAGATGTCGGCTTTCTTTTCAATATGTTACTTGGCTTGATCCAAATTTGGTCTATACAGAATCACCAAAATAAATGGAAGTATTGAGCCATGACTAACTTAAGTCTCATTGATGTAAATCTGCTCAAAGTACATTATGACTATCTAGATCCAACCCATTAATACACATACACATGTACCCAATTTAAAATGTTTAATTTTGTTATTGTATAGCCTTATTTAACTTTTTTCTATGCATTGCCGCTTTTAAAATTATAATTTTTGTGATACTTTAAAGTGGTTCTCCTGTCTATTTTTAGTGGCTTAGTAGTTTTATATTACTGATTTTTTTTCACTGATGCTTCAATTGTCACATAGTGCTTTAAGTTACAGTATTACATTTAATTTAAAAATATATAAAGATTATCAGATGCTCTGGCATATTTCTACTCTAGCAAGGAGTAACTATTTAGTGCCAACACCACTCCTCCTTTCTCTTTTAAAATTTTGTTTAATTCCTTAACATCTATAGCAATTTAAACTTGGGAATGCCAAGTATTTCTCTATTTTACTGCAGGAACACAGACTAGTAAAAAAGTCAACTTCCCCTGTAAAGATGACAGCTAGGAAAATAATTTATAAGGCAGAGATCTCTTCAAGCAGCAAAGTAAAGCTTTGACCAGGGAAGGACATGAAATGTATTCAGAATCTCAGCTGGACTAACACTACAGTGACCTTCACACTGAATAGCTTTTCTGGTAAATAGCTTTGCCTGGCATGGCAGTGCAAAGTGATAAAGAATCTGGAATTGTAACAAAAACTCCTGTGGCAAATTTTTGCCTACCGCTGGTTATTGTGTTAATACCACAAGATCATGAAGTATTCTTCAGACTGTTAACATCTTCATCAATATGCAGAGGAAAGTCATTGAACAAAAATTCAGGCACCAACTGACCAAAAGGCCAATTTAGCTTGACTAAACGTTGCATGTTAGCCATCTGAAATGCTTATTTATGAAAATTTATGTGAAATGGTCTATATTAGAAAACTTGTCCCATACTGATCATTAATGTTGCTCCATGCTTCATATGTCAGCCACATTATTTTAGTATTGAGCTTTCTAGTTCTCTCATTGTGGCTTTTGTACTGACATAAGAGCACCTAAACACTACATATCAGTCTCTAAACTTTTGGTGTGCATTCATCAAAAAACAATCTTTTTTTTTTTTTTGTATGATTGTTTCCAAGTCTGATCCTAATCCCCACACTTTGATTGCTTGAAACATCATCCCTAGGACAGACATTGTGCCCTTTCCAGCTTGTCATACTTCTTCCATCCAGAAATGAGTTTAAGAGAGATTCTTTGATGAAGTCCCAATACTCTTGTTCCACTATATTGCAATTGGAGCCCATTTCTTTTGTATTGATTTTAAATTTTGTCTCAAAACATGCCCTGACAACCTAACAAATCTAAACTTTTCCTCTTGGCTCCATCATCCTATTAAACTTCAGGATTACCTTCTGCCTGTAAATCCTGCCCTATGGAAAGAACAGATCACATCTCTGAAAATGGTACCTTGGATCTCCACTTGATCATCTTACTTAGAAAACTGAATTTTTGTCCCAGGTCATTGGTGCAGTTGTGTAGCATAACAATCACTGACTCTATCCTTGTGCTATCAGCCCATAAATATCTGTGACATTTGCACAAAAGGAGGAAAATTACACCTCAGGCTGAACTCTCTTTCAAATGATTGAGTCTTAAACTATTAGGTCTCCAGCTATGAAGTATATCTTCAGGTAGGGAAGTTGTATGTTTATCACTCAAGACATTAATCCATTTCAAGGAATCATTCCCTCCCCTCTTTCTTCAGTCTTAATTATGTATTGGTGTACAACTGATACTAAACTACAAGAAAAGAGGTTCCATTAAATATTAGGAAAAACTTCCTGACAGTAAGAGTTGTTTGACTGTGGAGCACATGCCATCGGAGTCTTCTTCTTTGGAAGTATTTAAACAGAGGCTGGATGGCTAACTGTTAGGAGTGCTTTGCTTTTGTATTCCTGCATGGCAGGGGGTTAGACTGGATGGGCTTGTGGTCTCCTCCAACTGTATGATTCTATATCACGTACATTATGCAGAGGGAGAGACATTTTACACAACTTTTTTTTTTACGTTTTGCAATCATGCAGTTCCACTGAAGTTAATAGTTACAGATAAAACTTAAAACACTTACTTCACAGTAGCGGCAGTTCATGAAACTGACCCTGAAGAAACTCTACTTTAGGTTTAAATTTATTAAAAGAATGCACTGGTGGTAGATTTGAATTGTGCTTTGCCATTGTACTGGTAAGTGCTTTTGTGATGATGATGGGAGACCCTTTTCTCTGTACCATCACCTTTACAGGAACTTTACAGGTGGGTATATGGCAGAGGGCCTTCTTGGTGGCTGCTCCCAGGCACTAGAATCCCCTTACTAGAAAGGCTAGACTGATGTCCTTTTTGCTAGCCTTATATGCAGGTAAACACTTTTTGCTTCAGCAGGCCTTTGTGGAGTGATTGCTCAAGGGAAAAGGGCTTTGCATAATGTGCTATACAGTCTACTTGTATAGTAATTTTTAATAGTAATATTTTAATTGGTTTTAATTCTATTGATAAATAAATCACCTATTTCTTTTGTATGATATAAATCTGTAATTGTATTCATTTGAACTTTCGTAAGAATACCGTGAGTCATGAATGATGAAAAATGCTGGAGAGGGTCTGTTTTTCTAATGGCCATTTTGACAACGGTAGCTCAAGGAGATGTTCCAGACCAGTATGGCTGTACCAAGTGAGTGATTTAGGACAGAAATCTGCTCCAGTGCCCATTTCAGTATCAGAGACACTGGGGATCCCTGGTATTATGCAATAATAATGTTTCAGTAACACTCCTTAAAATACTGCATCTGAACAGGTTTTGGTGGTAGGAAGGAAATTCTATTCTTATGGACAGCCTTCTCTTCCTGAGTGGTTTTGACAACACAGAAGTTTAGAGATTAGATTCAAAAAAGAAACTGCATTAGATCAGCTTTCCTTACCCTGGTGCCCTCCATGCTGGCTGGAGATGATGGGAATTATTGTTCAGTACAGCTGGGAAGACATCATGTTGGGAAAGGCTACCTTAGATACTTTTGTCAATGATACTTTTGTCAATGGACAAGCTACTTGGGAGCATGAGGAAGATGACTTGCCCCATCCTTGTCCATCTTGGTTGATTGTCCAGGGGGGAGACGCATTGAGAGTGTTCCTTCGGGATACAATCAATGCATCCCTTAGGGAGGGTATCCTACCATCTTGCCTTAAGGAGGTGGCGGTTAAGCCCCTCCTGAAAAAATCCTCCCTCAACCCCTTGGATAGAAACAACTACAGGCCAGTGTCCTTGCTGCCATTTTTAAGCAAGGTGATCAAGAGGGCAGTCACCTCCCAACTCCAGGCAGTCTTGGATGAAACCGATTATCTTGATCCATTTCAAACCAGCTTCAGGACAGGACATGGAGTAGAGACCGCCATGGTCACTCTGACCGATGACCTCCGCCTGAGAATTGACAGGGGTAGTGTGACCCTGCTGGTGCTCTTGGATCTCTCAGCGGCCTTTGATACTGTAGATCATTCATTCCATCCTTTTGGGTTGGCTGAGGGAACTGGGGATCGGAGGCACCGCTCTTCGGTGGTTCCGATCCTTTCTCTCCGACAGATTCCAAAGGGTGAGGCTCGGGGACAGCTGCTCATCCAAAATCGAGCTTAAATGCGGCGTCCCTCAGGGCGCCATCCTATCCCTGATGCTATTCAATATCTACATGAAGCCACTGGGCAAGATCATTCGGAGGCATGGAGCTCATTGTCTTCAGTATGCTGACGACACTCAGATAAATCTCTCCATGACCAGATCATCGGCTCAGACTTCAGATGGCGTCTCCCCTCTTAATAACTATCTTGCGGTGGTAATGGATTATGAGGGAAAACAAACTGAAGCTAAATCCAGACAGCTACCAGTCCTAGACCGAGTCACACTCTCCTTGAAGGACTCTGTATGCAATCTGGGGGTACTCATTGCTTCACATAACTAGTCAGGTGAATGTGGTGGTCAGGAGCGCCTGTCATCAGCTTTGGCTGATACACCAGCTGCGCCCTTTCCTGGACACGAAAGACCTGGAATCTGTGGTACACGCCCTGGTAGCCTCACGTCTAGATTTCTGCAATGCGCTCTACATGGGGCTACCCTTGTGCCTAACCCGGAAACTTCAGCTAGTTCAGAACATAGCAGCCAGGCTTATTACTGGAACACCAAGGAGAGAGCACATAAGACCAGTGCTTAAAGCTCTCCACTGGCTGCCAATCAGTTTCCGGGCACAATACAAGGTGTTGGTTTTAACCTTTAAAGCCCTACATGGCTCAGGCCCATCTTACTTCAGGAACGCCTCTTCCCATATCAGCCCCCCCCCCGCATGCTCCGTCCTCTGGGAGGAACCTGCTACAGCCCGTGAAGACCAGGCTGTCGCAGACCTCCCAGAGGACTTTCTCAGCTACCGCTCCCAAGCTTTGGAACGACCTGCTGGACAAGATGCGTCTTATTACATCACTTGCTAGTTTCAAAAAAGGTTTAAAGACGTATCTCTTCCGGCAGGCCTTCCCCTGAAAAAATAATCAATTCCTGGCTCTGAAACGGAAATTGGGTAGATAACCTTGGTTGTCCCCGTTATTTAACTTCTTGATTTCATCTATTGCTTATTTGCACAAGAATTGTTCATGAGATTGCACTTTGTTTTTAACTGTTGTCGATTTTAATATTTGCTGGTTTAATCTAATTTTAAGGGGGGTGGTTGGGAAGGGGCATGATAGTTGGTTTAGTCTGTATTTTTTAACCTTGTTGTATCCCGCTCTGATTACTTTGCTAGAGGAGCAGGTTATAAATCATCATCATCATCATCATCATCATCATCATCATCATCATCATCAATATAGAATATCCCACATGCAGAACAGGAGGATGTATTTTCATGACATGTCCTTTTATCATCATCAATCAAAAGTGCAAAATGTTTAGGTCACTTAATATTGCTGTGCCAAAGTAGTTTAAGACAGGATTAGATAACAAGAAACAAACTAGGAAAATATGCTTGCAATTTTTAATTCATGTTCCCATTTATGGTCACTAATATTTTTTGAAAAAATAAAATGATGCACAATGGAGAAACAGAAGTTAACCAAAAGTATGCTCTCATTAAAACTGTTCCGCTAACATCCCGAAATACTGTTCCCACTTAAAATTTGTGCATGTATTTAGGTGGCCTGTTGAGAGAGGAAGCAATCCACTGAATGTGGGTTATCATCAGTACCTTCCTGCCTGCATTTCAAGCAGAACCTGAGCTTCCAGAGTGACACTGCCCTGGTGAATGGGCATCTCATACTGCCACAGATAAACACAGCCAGAGTCTTTGCACCAGTGGCTTCTAATGTTCTCTTGACCATTGCATCCCAGTCAAAGGAGGAAGAGAAAGCCAACAGGGAATTAGGGACTTATTGGTCTAAGCACCTCTGTTGTCACTTAGGATCATTTCTGATCTTTCCCACTTGTTCTTTTGTCTCTTTATTCCTCAAATCATTTATTCATTGTACTTGGCCAATTTTAATCTGGGTATAATGTTCATAGACTGTAGCTCTTGGAATAAAAGTTTACAGGCATATGGTATTCGCAGGGAAGACACATGACAAGACGACTTGCAATAATGGCACCTAAAGGAAAGAAAAATAAGATTAGTGTCCATTTCTATTTTAAAAAGAGAAAATACATATTTATACTTTATTCAGCACTTTATATCGACCTTTGGCCAAAGGGTTTCCAGCATTGCAAAACAATAAAAGCAATTTCATTCAGCTAAAAGTTCATCACAACCAAACCAGTTATAAAGTAGTTATGACATAGAAGTTACATGGCTGGTAGGGAGTCATAGGACCTGGGACCCAAGCTGGGCCTTTTCATTTCCCAAAATGGACCCCCAAATGGTCACATCCCCTTCTCCACAGAACAATATTATTTAATAACTTGCTAACCCTTTTTAACATAATTTTTGCAACAGTAAGTGGTTGAATTGCCTCTCCTAAGGCTTAGTTACTAAGTTAAAAATAAAAGATATTTTTAGGCCCATCCTTTTGATTTTGGCTCCATTCAACTCTGGAATACAGGAACTAGTAAACTTCTCTGAAACAGAATTCATCACTTGAAGAAGGTTCCTTACCATTAGAGATACCCCTCTCCCATAACTACTTGAATTGTTTTCAGAAATGATGTACAAGCCACCGTGTTTCCCCGAAAATAAGACAGTGTCTAATAATAATAATAATAATAATAATAATAATAAAAATAATAATAATTTCTAACCCACCCCTCTGAGCAAGCAATCGGGGTGGGGTAGAACAATTAAAAACATATACAGTTAAAAAATTACAATCTATACAATCCATACCCACCTCCTTATATTAATTTTTGCTCCCAAAGATGCACTAGGTCTTATTTTCAGGGGATGTCTTATTTTCCATGAAGAAGAATTCACATTTATTGTTGAACAATACACACACACACATACATACTGTATATATATTTATATACAAAATCTTTGCTAGGTCTTACTTTCAGGGGAGGCCTTATATTTAGCAATTCAGCAAAACCTCTACTAGGTCTTATATTCAGGGAATGTCTTATTTTCAGGGAAACAGGGTAGGGCCTAAGGACTGGATTTATTTAACAGCCCCATAACACTAGTAATCCATAAGGTTGAAAATGGCTCAAGTAGCATTCATACTTTCTCTGACTCTGCAGTTTGTAGGAAATTGGAAAAGTTACAAACTTGTCTTTTCTTAAGGCAGCTTTATCCTACAATTTTTTTCTATGCCACCATGTGACTTTACAGGAATATTTCAAAAGTTATTTTTAGAGACAGAATGCCATGTTAACTTATGCCAATTATAAACCTACTTGTTGGATTAATGAAATTCATATTACAACAGGTGTATGTACATCTAACATTCCTTGGATGTTATTTGATTTGCACAAATGCATTTTTGGCATTAGAATTTGCCCTTCCAAGAGATTTCAGCCAGACAACCAAGCAAATACATTTCAAACCTCAACTTTAATGGCCTAAAAATCATATAAAAACACTTTAAAAAGTATTTTACCTATAAGGAGAACAAAAGAGGTAGACAAGTAGTAGCTTAAAGTGGGTGTATCTTCAAGACTGGGTTTAGGTCTGAGATGCCCCTTGAGAGCACTGTGTCAAGGGGCACCTCGAACCTAGAGTCAGTCCTGAAAACACACCTAAATTCTTGAGATAGCACTTTGCTGACTAATGAACTGCCATTTACATTTTCTCACAATGACTCAGAGAGAAGCTCCAATTTATCTTGTTTCATGTTCAATGCTACACCGTAACTGCAGCTCCTATTCATATCATGCTCAGTGGGACACTGGGTCAAGGGCAGATGACAGTGGTTGGCCTTGCCAGGCTACTGGCATCCAAGAGGTTGCCTGACAATACTAGGGGTTGATGTGGTTTTTGCCTTCTTTGAATGAGGGACCCCATTATGCCATCCTTTCAGTGCAAAAAGATGTCTGTAAATATTTATTTCAATTACAAAAAGGTAAAGAGGGCCATTTATACTGGGCCAATTCTAGTCTACAAGGAAGGATCATTTTGTAAGAGGTACTTCCCTTTCCCCCACCTGATGTCCACCGCAGACCAACCTGCTGTAAATGTTTAATGCAAACTCCTGTGCTGACATAGTGCCTTCCTATGTTCTATGTGAGCCTCTCTCTCTAACCACCTTGTATTACCAAGGAAACACCCAGTCAGCAGCACAGAAATGTTAATTGTGGTATTCCAATTTAGGAGTATAAAATAAGATTCCCTCTCAATCTAATTTGTGAGTTCAACCAATGGCCCAACCTGTACTTGCTGGAGCAGAGAGGAGAGACAACAATACATTTACACACACACACACACGTGTACAATTAACAGGTTTTCTTGAAAATGCCTGCCCAAAGGCAAGGAACTATAACCCACTAATTCAGCTACACCATGGCTTCATGATTGAACATACCAGTTTTTAAGGATTTTAAATTTTTTTTTTAAAGGGGCAGGGTGTGGCTTAGATTTTTTTTTACTCTTCACCTAATTCGGTGAGATTAGGATTTTTATCCCTTTTAGCATCACATTCATACAGCTGCAGGACTTCCTTGCTCAAGGGTTTACTTCTAGTATCACAAATGGGGAATTGTAGCAGCAAAGCTCATGAGCCCAAGGCCTGCTCCTTTTTTAAAACTGAGGGTAAGGAATCTGAGTTAAATAATAATAATAATAATAATAATAATAATAATAATAATAGTTTATTTGTATACCGCCCTTCCTGCGATCAGGGCGGTGAACAGTACAAGATAAAATTCACATACAAGTTAAAACATACAAATAGAACAGCATAAGTATAAAATCAGTCCAATAGCAATAATATATCAGAACAAAGCCCCGATCCAGTCAAAATAATGGAGAGGTAAAAAGTCAACAAGGGGGTGAGTCAGGGATAGGCCTGCTCCAACAGGTGTGTTTTTAATCCTTTTTTTAACAGGTTCAGGGAGGCGGCCAGGCGGAGCTCTGTTGGCAACGAGTTCCAGAGGATCGGGGCTGAAACAGAAAAGGCCCTCTTCGTTGTAATCGACAATCTAGCCTCTGGGACTCTTAATGAATGTTGCCCAGTAGATCTAAGAGTGCGGGGCGGATTGTATGGGGAGAGACGGTCCGTCAGGTACTCTGGGCCCAAGCCATTTAGGGCTTTATAGGTGATAACCAGCACTTTGTATTGAGCCCGGAAGTGAATAGGCAGCCAATGTAGATCTTTCAGTATTGGTGTTATATGGGCGGCCCTGGGTGCACCAGTGACCACCCGGGCTGCCATATTTTGCACTAGTTGTAGCTTCCGAGTGTGGTACAAAGGCTGCCCCATGTAGAGCGCGTTGCAGAAATCCAACTGAGAGGTTACAAGAGCATGTACTACAGTTTCAAGGTCCCCCCGGTCCAGGTAGGGGCGCAGCTGGCGTATCAGCCGAAGCTGATAACAGGTGCTCCTGACCGTCGCATCCACCTGAGAAGTCAGATGGAGCGACGAGTCAAGGAGCACCCCCAGACTGCGTACGGTGTCCTTCACGGGGAGCGTGACCCCGTTCAGGACAGGTGGAATCACCTCCATCCCAGGGCCGGGAGAACCTATCACGAGTACTTCCGTTTTCTCTGGATTCAGACTGAGTCTATTTTCCCTCATCCAGTCCATTGCTGATTCCAGACAGGCCACGAGAGGAGCGACGCCATCCCTGGTCACTGCAGCAGTCGGAGACATAGAGAAGACTATTTGGGTGTCGTCAGTGTACTGATAACCCCGCGCCCCATGCCTCCGGATGATCTCTCCCAGCGGTTTCATGTAGATATTAAAGAGCATGGGGGACAGAATGGCTCCTTGAGGGACCCCAGAAATGAGGGCCCTTTTATCGGAGCACACGTCCCCCAGCTGCACCATCTGGAACCTCCCAGAGAGGTAGGACCGGAACCACTGGAGCGCAGTGCCCCCGATTCCCACCTCTGCCAGGCGTTCCAGAAGGATACCATGGTCGATGGTATCGAAAGCCGCTGAGATGTCCAAGAGCACCAACAGGGACACGCTACCCCTGTCGATGCCCAGACGGAGATCATCGACCAGGGCGACCATGGCAGTCTCAACCCCGTAGCCCGCCCGAAAACCGGTTTGAAATGGATCTAGAAAATCCGTTTCATCCAAGACCGATTGAAGTTGGAATGCAACCGCCCTCTCGATCGCCTTCCCCAAAAATGGCAGTAGCGAAACTGGCCGATAATTATTATGTAACAGGGGGGCGAGGGAGGGCTTTTTTAATATAGGTTTTATAATGGCCAATTTTAGAGTGTCTGGGAATTGCAAATGTCCTGACAACTTCCAGAATGGCAGCTCTTTTGGATTTTATGATAAAGTAGTCTAAAATAGGCTCATTATGCAACAAAAGCACAGCATTAAACACAGACTACTGCTTTTGAAGTACATAGAAGCACCATCCTGCTGCCTAGCCAACAGCAGTTCGCAAGGCACACTGGGAATATGTGACAAAAAGAGGCAACTTGAAGGATAGTCATAGAAAATGATCTGTTGTTGTTAGGTGCCCTCAGGTTAACTTATGTTGGTCTTCCAGAGCCTTAGCCCAACACTTAGACCACTACATCATGTTGGCTTTCACAGAATGTGTTACTTGGAGGTAGCCAAACCTTTCTCCTTATATTGTTATATTAATAAAGACATTTTTTTTTAAAAAAGTCTAAGACCAATGTCAACTTCCAGCAACTCAAATGAAATGAAATTCTGCAGTTTGTTCAAATTCTGGAAGATATACAGATCCAATATATGGATTGCAATATATGGGGTTACAAAAAGGGAGTTGTGCCAAAGATTTCATGCAAATCCACATGCTTTACAGATCTATAAAACATGAATTCTGCTTAATTAAATTAGAATTCCATGATATTTATAGCCATAATATCTGCTTCTCCCATTTAACAGATAAGCTTGCTGAAACCTACAGCTTCAAGAAGCTTGACATTCCTATCAATTGCACAAGGAGTAAATGCATTTTAAATTATTAAAAAACCCTATATAATCAAACTTTAAAGAACTAATTTTTAAATAAAAAGTTAAAATATAAACTATTAAATACACACACACATCCCAGCATTACAAACAGAAAAATCCAGCACATTATTTAAGTGGGATGGGCCTTATATAATCATGTCACCAAAGGCCTGTCAAAACAGGCCTTCACCTGTCTGTGGAAAAAAAGTAGGGAAGATGACAGTCTAACCTCATACCATATTGAAGGAAGTTCCACAGCCTGGAAGCAGCCACTGAGAAAGCCCTCCCTTGTGCTTCCACTAGATGTGAGAGTGGTGTGACAGAGAGCCCTCCACAACAGATCTCAAAGCACAGGCAGGTTCGTAAGAGAGAATACAGTCTTTCAAATCACTTGGATCTAGCTGTACAGGGTTTTACAGGTCAAAGCCAGCACTTTAAATTGTGTCTGGAAGTGGACCTGCAGCCTGTGGAGCTGTTGTAACAAGGGAGCTATATGCTCCCTGTGGCCAGCTCCAATTAACAATCTGGTAGCAGCTCTTTGGACCAGGTGAAGTTTCTGAACACTCTCCAAAGGCAGCCCCATGTAGAGTGCATTACAGTAATGCAACCAGGAGGTAACTAAAGCATGTGTCACTGTGGCCTTACCTGATGCCTCAAGAACTGGGTGCAGCTAGTACACAAGCTTTAACTGTGCAAATGCACTTCTGGACATTGCTGAAATCTAAGTTTCCAGGCTCCAGGTTAAGTCCAGGAAGACACCCAAGATGCAGATATGCATCAGGGAAGTGGAACCCCATCCAGCACAGGGTGAATCTCAGTTCACTGATCTGCCTTTTGACTGACCAGGAGTACCTTTCTCTTGTCTCAGTTAAGTTTCATTTTGTTTGCTCTCATACAGACCGTTATTATTATCAGGCACTAGTTTAGGACCTAAACAGCTTCCTTGGCCTGTGGTGAAATGGAGAAATAGATTCAGGTGTGATCTACAAACAACCTCTCCCAGCAGTTCTACATATATGTTAGAGGGACCCCATAGGTCAACAGCCAAGGGGTCAGGAATTTCCCAGCACCACATTTGGGATTCACTTCTCCAGAAAAGGACAAAGCCACTGTAAAATAGTGCCCACAAGTCCCATCCCAGCAAGGCAGGCCTGAAAGATATCATGGTTAATGGCACTGAAAGCTGTTGAGAGGTCTAGAAGAGATGTCCAACAAAGACACACTCCTCACACCTACTTCCCAGTGTAGGTCATCCACCAAGGCAACCCAAGCCATCTCAATCCCTCAGCCAGGACTGAAGCCAGATTGAAATGGATCTACATAATGCACCACATCAAAAAACTACTGGAGCTGGAAAGTGACCACATGCTCCAGAATAGGCTAGCAAACATTTCCCCAACTCTGTTACTGTGCCTATCCTTGGGGAATGCCACGCCTAGTTGCATTAAAATTAACACCACTAGTTCCATCAAAATTACTATTCATGGTAAACTCACATTAGAAATACTGTCTGGTTTCCACTTGTTAGCCATATACACAACTCATAGAGACAGATTCCTGCTCCATCCTCTGTGTTGCTTTCAGAGCCATGTGTTGCAACAGGCTTGTTTATACAGCAGTTCTTCACTAAAGCTGGAATTACTGGCAAAGACCATTTCAGAGGTCTTGTGCTGCTGTAATTGCCTGGCTTCTATTGTGTTGCTCATTAAAGGGCTGGTTGGCTTCCACTATTGACAGAGAGCACATAATCACCTAATAACTGGATAAGATACCCAATTAAAGGATATGTGTCCCCACTGGACATTGTAAGGCCAGAATTACATCCCTTAAATGCTAGTTCAGTGCGCACACACATATATAGTGTTATTCACTAAGTTTAAACAGGATTTGTATACAATTGCAAAATGCCATCTTCAGGCCATTTTTTCACTGTTTAATAAACAATTTTTCCTACAGAAAGTAAGCATTGCTATGCTTGGTAGCTTTCTGCCTAATTAGAAAAACAATTTATTTCCCCATTAAAGTACAACAATAGAAACAACTGTTAGAACGGCATTATTTTCTTCTTCTTTTTCAAAAACAAAGCAAAACAAAATTGAACCATTACTGTTGTGAATATTTATGTCTGTAACCCAACATATTGTCTACATAAGGATCCAAACTTAGATGTTCAGAGGATACTGCTTCCTTGCACATAGCCTTCAATGAGTCTACTTCACCTTTACACCCCCTTTTTGGCCAGTATAACTACACCAGTGTAGGAAGTGATGGAGCAATGATGGTGGCAGCAAGAATAAAATGTTTGAGGTTGAAGTGATGATACAGGAGAAAGTAGAGAAAATTGCCTTATTAGCTCCCAAACTGCGTGAGTGCTGGCTGAGCTGTTTTCTCTCCTGATAGTGACAGCTTTCTTTGATTTCCCTTTGCTGCAAGTATACACCCTTTGCAAAAGGAGCACCAGTCTAAATCACAAAAAAGATTTCAACCTCTCTTGACTTATATACCTTATTAGCATATTTTTTTTCTTGGTATAAATGTAGGCTATCCGGGTTGAAACTGGCTGATGGTAGTGGTGGTACACAGTGGCACCAATCTCTGATAATACATTATTTGCCATCTGCAGATCCTCAAAAGGAATCCCATCCCATCGCACTGCACATCCCTTATGAAAGGTCAAAAACAGAAAGATGGGCTTTCTACCATAGTAAAACTAGCATGTTGCATCTTCCCACAGCATATTACTCACTGCCCAAGTTTACTTATTCTAGTCTGCAATACAATGCCCTGTCTTTGCTAGATGACCAGGTCAAGATATTTGTATATGGGTCTATGTAAGACAGAGAGGATCCAAATCCAGCAAAGAAAGATCTGGATTAAAAGCATTGGAGATCATAAGAAAACTGGCTGGGCTCAGACTTTTCAGAAGCTCTACCCTTGTAGGATACTAGCTGTAGCTTTTAAAGGACCCTCATATATTTCTATATCCTGATTCAGCAGGGGAAAAGGACTAAAGAAGGTGGGGGTTGGAGAGAGCCATATTCAGGCTTGAAACATATAGGTTGGGTGACCAGTGGCTCAAACAGATTTTCTTGGGGTGCTATTCAGCTTCTGAGACTGGGAATGTGATGTGATCTATTCTCCTTCTTTCAATCACCTTTCAACTCTTAAATTCCCTACACACCTGCCCTCTCTCTATAGGGTTTATTCCCAGACAAAGTGATGTTCATAACCCTATCAAACACTGCATGATTTGCCAAAGGCAGGTGCTTTCCATCACAGTGGGACAGTGTATAACTCTGGATTTTGGTCTGAATTTTAAGAAACAATCCCAGATTCGGATCTCTATCCCCAAAACAGGCTCATAGCACCTGGACAATCTTTTCAAGGAGGTTCTAAAAACCAGACAGGAAATCCATCAGCTGATACTGGCCAGTATTCTATTGCAGAAACCTCCTGCCTCAACAGTGGCAATTTTTATAGACATTTTATTCCAAATGGGTAGTATGATGCTTTGAATTGAAAGATCATCATTTTTAACCTTAAAGGGTTTGACACTGCATACAGTTTTAAGGACATGCAAACAAACAGGAGCTACATATTTGCCCAGTATAAAGAAAACTCCTTAAGTCCTTTCTGAACTATGTCTTGGAGAAGATGAAAAAGTTGAAGAACTCTCTGCATACAAGTGAAAAGCACTTGGACTACTTGATTCTGCAAACTACATTTGGAAAAAGAAAAAAAGTGCTCCTCTTTCCCACCCCCACCCCCCACATCTCTGTTACATCCTCTTTCTTTACTTTTGCTCTGCAAGACTCCAAGCAACTGAACAAAAGGTATAGTTCCATGAAGTTCTTTTGCCAGCCTTTTCAGTGTGGTCTAATTTGGATCTTAGATGAGAAAAGGACATTGACACAGCTGGTCTTCTCTCTTCTGAAAACACAGCGATAAGTCAGCCATTTGTAACATGGGTGATACACGCAATCACATCTTTGTCTCAGTTCCTACACTCAGCTGATGAACCCTTTTTGTTTGTCTACGTTTAGACAGTGGGTTTTATTTTTTTAAACTAAAGGGAGCTGGAAAATCTCCAGAGAAGTAGATAATCTTCTGCCAAAAACTCAGGGGAGAGTCCAGTTGCCTTTTAAATGATTTTGTCCTGTAAAGACATAATCCAGCAGCTCTACAGGAACTATAAAAACTTAACTAAAACCCTGAGGAGAAGGACTTTAAATAATCTTTGAGAATTGCTTTGTAACAAAAACACAGATCAGTCCTGGAAGAAATTATTTTTTTAAAGGCTGGTAAAGAGATTGGCTTATTCTGGCCTCGCATTAGAAATAGCCCCCATTTCTTATGTAATCAAAATCCAAGTACAAATGTGTAAAAAGTACCATGAAATATGTTATGAATACATACAAATAATGTTATAAAGTACGCGGTAATATGTATGCATTTGTCAACAGAAATCTTCAACTGAGATAAAAATAATCTAAACACACACATGCACACATATGCACACAGAGGGGAAAAAAAATGAAATGCTAAATAAAGTTGTCTGCTTACCATCCAGAATATCCTAGCAATCCACATTGGCCACACACATCCACTTCAAATGCATCACTAGAAATCATAAGTCTCTCCAGAAGGAGCATGCTTGCTCCATAGCCTATCAGGCAATCTCTTTCCATCTCTCCTAGACGTAAACCTCCATCACGGGATCGGCCTTCTGTGGGTTGCCTTTGAAATGAACAGGTAGATTTACTCATTGTTATGAGAAATGAACCACTCGTGAAACCAATCAGAGCATTGTAAAGAAGTTAATATCTGGTATGCCTGTTCCTGCAAGTCTATGCTCCAGCCAAAGGTCTAGATTACAGTCAATATAAACAAACTGTTAAGAGAAGAAAAAATCATATTTAAACATACAGTAATATCTAAATGATCCTGAAGGATTGAGGCTGACATTCACTGTTGCAAGGAGAGCCATATAGGACCTTTTTAAAACACTGAGAAGTTGCACACAAAATGTTCATTCGTGGCCCTTGCTTGTGGTCAATGTGGTGCAGTGGTTACAGTGCTGGACTGAGATTTGGGGGAATCCAGGGTTTAGTCCCCACTGTGTCATGAAATTCATTTTCTGCTTTGGGCCCATATGGCAGAAAAGTGGAATACGAAATGAATGAATGAAGTCACCAACACTTAGCTGAAGCTTCCTCATAAAACTATTTTGAGGACAAAATTAAGATAACACAAAAATATTGCCATCTGGCTTCAAATCAACTATTTGCATTTTTCAAGCCAGAATTGGAAGAGGAGATGCTCTGAAACTCTATACAGAATTGTGCATAGGCCTAATATCTCAGCACAGCAGAGAAATAGAATAAATCTGAGGACAAAACTCAATTCACAGTTGCCCTTTAGATACTGTGCATTTGGGTTCCTGCTTTAGCATACCTGGTAAGGACAGCTCTGGGCCCTCGAGCTCTTGCATGCATCTTATCCAACACCATGTGCTTCAGCTTCTGATAATACACAGGTCCAAAATAGATATAGGCTTCTAAGGGCTCCCTGAAAAGGGGAAAATCAAAAATGATTTCTTTTAGAGACATCAATATGTTGTTTCAGTAACTAAATCATCAAAGAATCCGGTGGCATCTTAATGTCTAACAAAGCAGGTAAATGTTTTTAGTAAGATGGGGCCAGGGCCTAGGTCAAATTGTTTTAACTAAGCGAAGCAGTATGATTTAAACCACTAGTTTAAATTACGTTTCTCACTGATAACTTTCCCTCATATAATTTCTAAACAATGGTGCAAACCAGACCATCAATTCATGTTTTTGTCTTTTTAAATTATGTTTCAGATGTGTTTTAAAATGTTTTAATGTTACATTTTAAACAGAATTGTTTGCTTCCCCCCCAATACTTTTATACTAATAGTTTTTTTAGCTGTACTGTATTTTGTTTTCATTTGCTGTAACCCACCCTGGACCCTATGCTTTGAGAAAGGCAGGGTATATATCGAATAAATAAAAGTAAATGTTAATTTACACTAACTAGAATATTATTTATATTGTGTCTTCTTAGGCTTTACATACATTTGCTGTACAATATACATTTTACATGCTTTTGGCTTATTTATATAAAAAAATCTATATAAGATGTTTCTTCTGCTTAACAACCATAGCAGCTTCTGTGATTAAGTATGGAAATATAGAAATCTGTACACTGGACATTTTTGTCTTCTCTTCCTTTTTGCTTCACTGTGGCTTGGATCCCCAAATGCAGCAAGCAGACAAGAAAAATGGAATGCCTATGACTGATATATAGAAGTAAAGTATCTTAGCTACTGAGGAAACCAGAGTATTTTGTTTTCATCAGGTAGGAATGAAATGCCTGTGTCTGGTATGTACAAATGCAGATTTTAAAGGTTTACTTCAGATCTAGCTTGATTTCCTCAGAAAAAGCAACTATTCCTACGTATTTCATTTAATTCCACACCAAAGAAAAATAAAAAAGTTATCAACCATTTTACAGTATTTTGAAATATTAAAATCACCCTCAAATATTTACAGCCATTTTTAATCACTATCAATAGGAGGTATAAAGATTTTTGTTTCTGAATCAATGTTCAGACTCATGTTCTTGTTAACTTCTGTCAAGTCAACTTCAGTTTATAGCAACTATTTGAATGACAGCTCTCCAAGATCTCCAATTTACTCTATTATCAACAGCCCTGCTCAGGTCTTGCAAACTCAGGGTCAAAGCTTCCTTGACTGATGGCCAAAATAGATGGCCTTGAAGGGTGGCTTGATGCAATCACATGCTACAGCTCTGATCCAGCTTTTTGCCAGCCCAAAAAGAAGCAGCAGAAAGCCACTCCTTTTTGAGCTGGCAAAAAGCTGGCTTTTCTGCTAATGGCGCAGCATTGTGGTGCTCCTGCACATATAAATGCTGTGCCGCTAAAGCACCGCAAAGCTGCCAGCTGTGTGATCAGGCAGGTGGCTTCAAGGCAGCTTCCTGCCCGCTTGGGGGTGTGCATCATCTAAACGACATGCCCCCAAACTGCTGGAAAGCCACCACAAAGGGGCCAACTGTTTCACCCCTGAGTCTGCTGTTGTCGACTGCCCTTGATCTCAACTCATGGTGACCCTGTGAATTAGATATCTCCAAGCCCTCTATCATCCACTGTTCTTCTTAGGTTTTGTAGATTCAGGCCCATCTTAATTGAGTCTAGCCATCTGGTGTGCAGCCTCTCTTTCTTTCTACTGCCTTCTACCCTTCCTAGCATTATTGCCTTTTCTAATGAGTCGTGCCTTCTCAGGAGGTGGCCAAAGTACAACAGGCTGAGTTTAATCATCTTGGCTTCCAGGAAGAGTTCAGGTTTGATCTGTTCAAGTTTGCTTTTTTGGTTGTCCACAGTATTCTCAACTCTCTTCTCTAGCTGATTTTCTTCTTATCCGTTTTCTTCACTGTCCGGCTCTCACATCTGTACATAGTGTTGTGGAATACAATGGACTGAATGATTCTAACTTTAGTGCTCAGTTGTATATCTTCATTCCTTAGAATCTTGTCTAGTTCTTTCATGGCCTAATTCCTAGTCTTCTTCTGATTTCTTGACTGCAGTCTCCATTCTGATCACAGTTTGATCCAAGGTACAGAAAACCTTTAACTATTTCTATTTCCTAAAGTCTAGTTTAAGTTTATGTAGATCTCTGTGTTATTATTTTTGTTTTTTTCATGTTCAATAACAAGCCTGCCATTGTACTTTCTTCTTTGACCTTCTTTAGTAATTGTTCCAAGTCCATGTTTTCCGCAAGTAGTACCATGTCATCTGCATATTGTAGATTGTTGATGTTCCTTCCCCTCCTATCTCCATTCCTCTCTCTTCTAAGTATAAACATGCTCTTTATATAATTATGATTATTTCTGTATACAAGTTTAACAAGTAGGTGACAAAATGCAGCCTTGCCTGACCCCTTTCCCAACTGGGACTATTCTGTTTTTCCACATTCTGTTCTAACAGTGACCTCTTATTCTAAGTACAGATTTCTCACCAGGATTATCAAATGTAGTGGCACTCCCATATTTTAAAGAACATTCCATATCTATGCAGTCAAAGACTTTGCTATAGTCTATAAAGCACATGCTGATTTTCTTCTGGAATTACTTGGTGTGCTCCATTAGCGTATGTTTGCTATGTTGTCCCTAGTTCATCTGCCTTTCTTGAACCCTGCTTGCACCGCTAGTATTTCTCTTTCCATATATGACTGATGTCTATGTTCCAAAATTTTGAGCAGAATTTCATCCATCCACCTACTTTTCTGCCTAGTCTAACATTGTTGTCTTCCAATGAGTAATGTGTTCGCATGATATGCCCCAAAGTATGACAGTCACAGCTTAGTCATCTTGGCTTCTAGGGACAGTTCAGGCTTGATTTGCTCTTTGATTCATTTTCTTTTTGGCAGTCCATGATATCCACAGAACTCTCTTCTAGTGAATTGATTCTCTTCCTATCAACTTTCTTCAATGTCCATTTTTTTCAACCATACACAGAAATCAGAAATATAATGGCACAGACAATCTGGACCTTGGCATTCGGTAATATAATGATATATTTGACTCACACCTGATTCAAATCCAGCAACATCAAAACCTTGTCTGAGAACAACTGCTATGTTTCCTGACTCAAGTAATCTTGGTATGAATAAGTTCTGGTAGACAACACTCCCCATCAAGATTCGTATTTGGAAGTGATGAAAATTGTTCTTCATTTTCACAATAGAAATTCCTGGCAAGAATTTTAATGTTGTCACTAAAGCAAAGGGCCAGAAGCCAGGGAGAAGGAAAGGAAGTGAAGAAAATGCATGACAGATGATGGAGCACAGTACATCACACATAGAATGAATGGGGGCAAGATAATTTAACTTCTTCAAATCTTTGTTTCTGAAGTTAAAAAGTAGGGGGGGGTCTGCAAGTCTCCTTCCTCCTTCTATCTGTGCTCTATAATCACAGAGGCTTCTCCCCATCTCATTCAGATCAATGGAGTAGTATGTACTGCACTGATCTATATGGAGTAGCTGGAATATCCTGCAATCGATGGGGGCAGGAAGAGATAGCACCCACGTTAAAGAATAACATGAAAACTACTGATCTAACCCTAGGTATTAAATGCCAAAGAGCTTCAAGAGAGCTACTTCTGCAGCCAAGATTTCAAGTTATGAGCATGTTTCCCAAAGTCATCCCCTTAAGTCAATTCAGTTTTATAAGCTTGACATGCTGAGCTGCTCTTGAATTCTCAGCAGATATGCTTATGAAACCATTGCTGTGTGTTACAATTCTCCTTACAATGACTTACAAGAGCATTCCTGAGACTGAAAACAATTATAAGCCGGAGTGCAGCAACTGTAGTCATCCTAGCAAACATATTTACTTATTATATTTATTTATTAATTTTTTTAAAAAAAATTCTGGCTGTTTATCTGAAGTCTCAGGGTGGCAAACAGATAAAAATATAAAGAACATAAATATGTCTAAATTAAACAAACAATTTAAGCAACGTTAATCAAATTAGAGATATTAAAAATATGCTAGTAGGCAAGGGGGGAAAAATCTCTCCCTCATAAATTGCTTCACAGGACTTTGTTCAAATCACATCTATTTCCTTTCTATCCTTAATCTGGATTGCAAATCAGATTTAGGGTAAGAAAGTAATTTACAAAAGAATATAAACCAACAGATGGAAAATGTTAGTGGACTGCTATATGTTGGTGATGGGGTGGGGAAACAGAAAGGTAGGATTAAGATACATTTTAAAAATGCAGACGTGTTGGGCCATATGGCCTTGTCCTGTTCTTAAACCATCTCATATTCCTTTGAACTCCACATCTCTGAAGACAGGAAGATCAACACAGCAGGAAGTTAACAGATCAGCCAACTATGCCAGACTGACTCCATAATAAGCAAAAGCCGCTCACAAAAACTTCCAATTGACAAGCACCTGCTTCTACTACTATATTTCACACTACTGTATTTAATTTCATTCCAAGAATATATAGAACTTCTGCCAAACCTCCTTAGAACACCGTTTTTCTCTCTGTCTCTTTTTTAAAAAAATCACACTGGAAGAAGCTAGGTCTTTAATTTTATCTGATGTCTTAAGGAAGTTTTTTTAATTGTGTGTGCCAATTTACTTTCAATTTGAAAACACATGGATTAATAGTACTATTATAGTAAAAAGAAAACAAAATGATGAAGATCAGAGAAACATACATTCCAGCCCAATCACTTACCCAGTAATGCCAGATGTTACATAGTCCTTCCCCAAGTAGTTATAGCCATAACGAATAAGATCTTCACACACATCTTTAACTTTACTGCCCCCAAATGCTGTTCCGTAGTGAAATCTGCCATCCAGGACACCAGCTTTTCCTGCCAGGAGTTCAATTAGTTTCCCTACCTGTGAAATAGAAAAAAGAGAGACCTCTTCAAGTCTCAGAATCCAGTAGCCACACTGGTTGAGGGATTCTGGGGGTTACAGTCCAGAAAAGTAATCTTTCCAAGCTGTAGAACAGTGTATACACATGTTCTCAAAAATGAGAAACATGAAGTAGCTATGGGAATCATTACCACATCAGCCAACACCTGTCTTTTCAGGAAAGAAGATCCTTTCAAAATACTTCACTTCCTTCCCACTCTCTGAAGAATAGGGTGCAGTGTGAAAGTTATCATTATTCACAGAAAAACATCTTTACAAAAACGAAGTCCTAAAATTCTGCAAACGCAGTAAGATGAAATGCCTTCGTAAGAGGGTAGTATTACAAACCGTCATCCGTGATGGGAAGCCATGGGGATTCATAATAATATCAGGACAGATTCCTGTATCGCAAAATGGCATGTCTTCCTGAGGAACAATCAATCCACAAACCCCTAGAATACAGGATATATGCGAAATAAGCAATTCATGTTATACATCCAGTAACTATTATACTACTCCCCAAAAGGACATTATTACATAATTATCCTGTTAAAAATACTACCCTGAGGAATCCAACTATCCTGCTATAAGTGTATATAGGAATTCTACTTTTTTTTTAAAAAAAATAGCTTTAACTTTAAAAAATCATGGTAGTTTATAATGACAAAAACATCCACTGTTTGCTTAACAAACAAAACATGACTAGACACATGAAATGACTGTTAAGAGTAATGAAAAAGAACAGAAAAAGATAGGTATCGTGCAAGAAGAACAGAACTTGCATTTCTGTAAAATTCATTTTATTTTTAAATAGGGATTCTGCACTCCCAAACACCATCTCAATTAAGTTGTTCGAGCCACAGAAATCATTTTAGTAATTTACTTCTTAAGAAAAAAAATACAATAGACCTACTTTAATATTTTAAATGTAACTTTTACATATAATATAATATACTCTATCTGTGTACATATACACACACACTGTAGGTCCATTCAAATTTACACGTTTCTCCCTATTAGGAAATAATTTGGTTGCACTGGTACGAAAGGGCACCTGTAAATCAAAAATTAAATCTGTGCTAACTTAAAATTACTTTAGGCGCTGAAACCCTTTTATATGCCAAGACGGTTCCCATAGCAGACAGGCACTGTGTTGTTTGTTTTGTTTGAAAGTGAATGATAAAAGATCCATGAAATCGACACAGAAAAGCAGAACAGCAGAAAGAACCGAGGCCTCTCCATCATAGCAGCTTCTACCCTTTGCTGACTTGTATAACAATGGAATCGAGACGTCCAACTGCAGATCTAACACAGCTGTGCATTTCATTAGATGAAGAGCACTAGTGACACAAGTAAATAATTAACTTATTCTGGTCCGCTGACTGTGCTTATGAGACCAGTCATAGCTGACAGATTTTAATACAAGTTAAACACAAAGAGAGTATAATGAGATTAGACGTTAAAACAAAATATTTAGACGGATTCTGAGGAGGGGGAAATCACACTACTCCCAACAGGCAATTTTAAAAGTCTGCTTTAAAAAAATTAGTTACAAGTCTTAATCCTAACAAAAAATAAATAAATAAATAAATAAAATTAAACAGTTTTAATAATCTAGTTGTGGAGTGGGGATTGTAAGGTGCCCCAATCTATACAGTACGGAAGAAATACAACTGTATATTTGCAAGACTTTTTCATCCCAAGTGAGAATTATGTTTATTCATTTTCAGCCTGGAATTTCTCAATTAATCAATTTCTGTTTCTTTTAAAATGTCCTACATAGGATCAAACATTTAAGTTTAATGGTATTTTAGGATAAAACCAGACACAATTGGCACTTTGGAAATACTGTTTCCAGAGCCATGTTTTAAGATTAATTCCACAGTCTAAATGTGTATAAGGCTAAAGGAGCAATCTAGTCTGTAGATAAAAAAAAAAAAAAACTTTCAAAAAGTGTTACAGTTTTAGAGTGCTATTTTGTACACTTTTACTTAAGAAAGTCTCATTCAAATAAACACTACTGATTTTAAAATAGACATGCCTAAGGTTAGGCTTTAACTCTTATTTAAATGCATATTCTATTTAGTTATTCAGTAAAAACACCTGTATTAGTTAGACTGCAATCCTATGTATGCAGTCCTATGTACAATCACAGGATAGCAAAGGGCCGTTGAACTCACTGAGATTCAGTGAAACTCAGCAGGGTTTTATTTTGAAGAGACAAATATAGATTTGTACTGCACAGTACTAGTCCAGTATATTCAATTAAGCCATTTTTTTTAAAAAAAAAAAACCAATTGTTTCAGGGAGCCCAGGATAGCTCAGTATTCCTAAAACACTGAAATTGTGCAATACTGTATATTTTAGTCAAAAAATTAACTCAAAACCTGGATCGACTTATCCGTGGGTCAATGTAAGTACTGTACTTTACCTTGTATAAAAAAAGGAACCATCCCCTGGTAAAAAGCAAGAGTATAATTTGTCCTGGAACCACTGACCCCTGCTCTATTCTCTCAGTCGTCCAGCCTTAGTGTGAACACAGTTATGTCTGCTGGAATTTTGGAAGTTCTTTGGCATTGTTTTCCTTTGCTTCATCCTTTAGGTTGTTACATGCCCCTAGGTTTTACCCTCAACTTCTTCATGGGTCATATCAAAATCCATAGCTTTGGCCACAAAACCTGCCCTCAACTTATACATGAGGTCGACTTATAGTCAAGTATATAGCCCTGAACATGCATTATTTTCTAGCTAGCTAGCTATGAATTAATGAATGAATAAATAGTTTCCATAGCGGAGTGGGGAATCAAACCTTCATCTCCAGAATCAAAGTCTAATGTTCAAATCACTACACCACACTGGCTCTTATGTACTGGATAGCCACTTTTCAAAACTCTAAATATCAATTGTGTTTTATTGTCTAGCTACCTTGGATATCTTATATGGAGGAATTGGGTATATATTTAACAAATACATACAGTAAGTAAGAAACCAGTTCAATAAGATGGACCATAGCTGAGAAGATCCCACTTTGTCTTGAAGAGCCAGTTTTCTGTGCTACTACTCTGTACAACCACAAGATACCACTGCATTAGTTAGGCCAACTGTGTCTATTCCACAAGACTTGCATACTCTTTTCCTGTATAAGACTGCAGTACAGGAAAGAAGCTCCCATATTAATGCAGTTACATGTGGGAAATGTCAGTGAGAGATCACCTGAAGCAAGGCCATTTCAGATTGCCTTAAGGGATTTTTGGTCTCAGTGCCATTCTGCTAATGCCAAGGATGTTCCACTTGTGAGCATCTATTTCCAAACTATGCACAACATCGGACAACAGCTGTTTTCATTTATAGAAACAGTAGCACAAGAACAAGCAGACAAGAAGAAATCTGCAACTGTTCTCTGGATCTGGGCCACTGTCTAAAGGGAAGTTTAGGGCAAACAACCCAAGAGGAGGGTCTCCTATACAAGGCCAGCCTTAAAGGACTATATTGCACTTTGGGGAAAAATTGTTTTCCAAAAGTAAAGATTGATATGGCTGGTACAGATATGATGCCAGCATGAAAAGTAGTCAAACTAGGTAGATGCACAGCTTCATGGTTAGCTGTGTAATTCAGGCTTGCAACACACCATCCTTTCTCACCAAACAACGAATACCTATGCTTAAGGGAATAAATGCATTGACAAACAATAGAACTCCAGCTAACCCATGTCCTGCAACTTTGTGCATCTTTCTGCAATAAGGATTTCTCTTTCAAAAGTTTGCTAAAAGGATACTGAATCATTCCAAGTGCAAATAAAACAAACATGAAAAGTAAAATCTTCCAGTAAGTTTATTATGATGTTCTGCTTACCCCAAATTGTGAGCCACCTTGGGTACCATAGTAGAGATAAGGTGGAATTATATATGTAAACAACAACAAGCATACTTATAAAATACAATACAATACAATACTTGGCACTATAGCATATGCATTGTGTTGAAACAGCAGTTAAAACTATTACTAGGTTAAATGTGGCTTTAAAAGAATTGAACTCAGATGTATCACTGGGGTTGTTACAGAACACAAATAACATATCCCAGATTCCCAGGTAATTAGGATATTATTTAAATTTTGAATTACATGAGCCAATATGGTGAGTCTTGAACTACTGAATTTGTTCTTTACAGTTTATGGAAAAGCACATGTTGTGAGGATAAAATTTGAAGAACCTTGTAAGAAGATGCTAACTGAGAACCTAGTTTGAATGGAACTTTGAGTCTGTTAGGTTCCAGTTTTCAAGAATAGTGAATTAAGAGATAATTTTTATTTTATATGTGCTCTGTAGAGTTGTGTACTTTTTGATGTGTAAAAATCCAGGATATGTCATTTATGGCTGAATGTGATGCTTTCATAACTGCTAAAATCCATGGTACTTGGCCATCAAACAAATCTAATAGGAGGAGCAAAATCTTATCCATTAGACACTTTCCATAATGGTAAAGCTCTTAAGGTTCAGAAAAGATAATTTAACCCTGATTAAATTCTGCCAGGCCACAGCTAAAGATCAGAAACAAGAGTTATAGTGCCCTACCAGTTTCTGTTAGAGAGATTAAAAATGGAACATGCCACTTAGAACATGCTTTGTTCTACATATTTAGTGAGCAATTAAAACCTTACTTATCTAAACGCTATCAGGTAGGATCTTTCATTACACCAAATATGCCTTGTGTCTTCCAACACAGTTATATCTTATGCCTGTGTTAAGAACATTTTTTACAGGTAAGAATGATCTCAAAATATATGGCAATGCTTTTAATTATAAGATTTTCAATATACAACCATTAGATTTTTCCAATGACAGATAAATGCAACATTGGTTTAAGAGCTCTGTATATTTTGCTTTTTAAACTCTCACCAATTAAGAGCAGCAGAAAACTATATGGGAAATCCAGTTTATTTCTATAGCTGAATACATTAATTTTTCAAAAGTACAGCAGACATTGCACAACCTTAGTGCATATGCTTTACCCAAACATTCACAACTGTAAAATAACAAAAATTGTTAGCTTTGATCTGTTGCTGAATTGTTTGTGGAGCTATCATATCACCTCCTGAATCCCATTTGACATAAAGATGAACTGAATTAAACTTAACAGATAAATAATACATAAGCAAACTTGATTAGCTTCATTATTAAAACCATTCTAAATTAGAGGAGGCGCTAGAAGACAATACAGCTTGTACACTGGTTTCCCATGAGCTGCTGAATGGTCTGATGTGATAAATTTGCATAGTCTGAAGCACACAAAGAGCTGATTAACTGAAACCCTTACAATGCTCCTGAAAGCAGCTATGGTAAAACAATAACCATAGAAACTTTACAAAATACACATAGCAGAATGCTTCAAGAGGTGTGTGAGGTTTTCTTAAAAGACTTGTACTATGTGGAGACTTAACTGGGAAATTTTTATTCTGTCATACAAACTACCTATAATTTGTGAGAAGTGGGGTGGGGGGAGTGAAGGGAGAAAGATTTACTGAAAAGGGTCAGAAGGTTACCTGTTTGCTATTTGAGTTAAAATGCTTACTTGACTCTTAGAACAGCAAGTTAAGCAGAAGTGTGTTTTTAAAAAATAAGTTAGAAAGTTGGGAATAGTATATGATCATTTAATCTGAGTTTACTTTAATTGAAAAATAATAAATGACAATGGGATTAATATTTTTTTTTTGGTTTCATTTCAATTCTATATAATTTTGGAGAGCTGTTGGAATGGATTAGATTAGTTATCAAACAAACAATTAAACAGAAAAAAAAACCTCAACACTCTTGGGTAACTCTTTGATGTAATTAAAGTATCTCTCCCACTCACTTTCACCTTTCTCTGCAACTATTAGAGATATGGGGGCTAAACAGACAGGCAAAAAGAGGTGCTTTCAGGCTGGCTTGAAGGTGTGGCATTTAGATGACACATGCTTTGAAGCCAGCTCAAAAGTGCCCTCTAGGAGCCCTATGTAGAGAAAGGCTATTTCAAAAAGAAACAGGTTTTTTCCGCTTCTTCCTGGCTTGAAACCATGTCATGTAGTCATGACATGAGCACTCCAGCTGCCTTGGGAGCCGGTGGTGCGGTTGGTGGGGTTTCAATGTGGTTTTAGAAAAGGCAGCTTCAAACCACTTTTTCCTGCCCATCTGTTTCGCCCAAAGTTCCTAAGTTACTTAATACTTAAAGAACTTATTGCAATTTTCACAAGAAAGCTTAAAATACTGTAGCTACATATAGTTAAACAAAAAGTCTGCACATGGCAGAATTATGAAGTGACAAGATTCAAAACAATAATGATTTCGTCTTGCATTTAGATATCAGATGGGTAGCAACTATAGTAGTGGCTTTTTCTAATCAGGTCATTGCCAATTATTATAAAGGAGGTGAAAATTGTTCTTTGCACAAGAGCTCTTACGGTCTTACCCATAATGAATTATTTTAACTATCTAATCACATTATTTTAACTATCTTAATCACATCTTTACTGATGTCTTTTACGTTTGCAATCCCATACATACTAATGATGGATTAAGAACCCTTGAACTCAATGAGAATTGTTTCTGATATGCACGGGAGTGTGAATTCAACTGGAGAGTTTTATTTAACTTGCTTTGGTATCTACTAGTGAACACCACAGGATAAAAATAAAAGAAAAAGGGTCTTCAGATGTATTAAACGTAATTAGTGACAACCACCATGTGCAGTCACCCCTCCGTTTTCATGGACTTGGAGTCCCTGTCCCTTGGAAATACACCAAGGGCAAAAGGAGGGTGACATAATGGGGTGTGCACACAGGATGGCGTGCACAGGAGCGCACTGACACTGAAATCAATAGGGACTCCAATAATGGCGATTTTCCATTTGTGTTAGGGTGTGTGTGTTCAGAACAGATCCCCACAAAAATGGAGGGGTGATTGTATTTGCTCAACATATCTACTTTCTTGTCTCCAATAGTCAGTTTTGTAAAAACTAAAGGTTTAACATGATATATTAATGAGATAATGCTAGAGAAGCCAAGCCTTTATAGTTAACAGATATTACAATGTACTCATATTCTGTACTACAATGAGTGTTCTAAAGACCATGGAATTTTGTTTCCCTAAAGACATCTGTGAATTTGACATCACTTATATCCTTGTTTTTAGAGGTACTTTTAGTATAGTATACATACTTCAAGAAATGTTTAAGTCTTTATCTGGGATCTGTAGCTATTATAACAGCCTCTGTTTGCCATTTCAAACCTTCTTGCTTAAATATAGTTCTTCCACTTCAAGAATACTGCTCAGTGTTGCTGCTTAGTTCTGTGATCTGCAAGATCTTTGTTGGAGGTGTTAATCCTTTTTCACATGAGAGAATGAGAAACGTTCTTTCAGAGAAGTGATATATTGCCTTTTTCACATCAAAGGAGGCTAACTTTAGCCCTTGACTGGGACTTCTACAGAAGCAAGAGGAAATCTGGAAATATAATGATCTAGCAAATATGGAAGTCAGAACTTCTGTTTCTCCCAGGCCTCTCAGGAAGTAAGCTATGATTTCAGTTCTGAAGAATTTGAAAAAGTCTCTGTGCTTTTTAAAATCTGAAGGCAGATATTTGATGAAAGCCAACTCTTTATAAATAATGAGACATCAATATTATCTCAAATGGATTTTGATTTGCCATTAACTGTCCAAAAGAATTCAAGGTGTTCCTTGCAAAGTGTCAAGGATTCCTGTCTTCCTGAAATAATCCAAAGCACAGAAGCATAGCAATGGGATGCCTCACCATGGGCTGATCTAGATTGGCAAAAAGAAGTGTGTTCATGGCTGCCTGAAACTCTAGCCTTTAGATGAGTAAAAGGGAAAGTGTGCCATGAAAACGCTGTTTTTGCGTTTTAGGGGAGAAGAAGCGCCTTTAAAAAAGTGCTGGTTTTCCCAGCTTCTTTTTTAAAAACAGCAGAACAGTGCAGCTCCATCTAAAGGCTGAGGTGTAGTTGCGCCGTTAAAGGGGCCGCTGTATCTTTAAAGCGCCCATTTAAAGGCAGCGATACAGGTGCGGATCATAATGGATCGTGAGTTGGGAGCATGCGTGGTGTGGAGTTCACATCTAATTAAAACGCTTAATGCCTTGCAGGTGTAAAAGCTGGGTTTAACTGCGCAGTTTTTTAAAGCTCCCAAACCCTAGCTCCAGCCCTAATCCAAACCCTAGACATGCGCAGTAGGGACTCTGGGATGCTGTAACTGTTATTCTACTGTGCATAACATGTCAATTCATTCACAAAATAAAGGGGTTCATTCATGATGCACCAGTGCAACTGCACAGTTTAAAAAAAAGCAGAGAAACCGGAATGACGCTGAAACTTTAATTTTTTTTCCTTGCCAGCTGCAAACTGCGCAGCTGCGCAGTTCCCAGCCGGCAGCAGGCAAACCTGCACAACTGCACTGTTCCCAGCAGGCAAACCTGCACAACTGTGCAGCTGCACAGTTCCCAGCCGGCTGCCAGATGGGAACTGCACAGCTATGCAGGTTTGCCTGCTGGGAACGGTGCAACTGGGTAGTTGTGCAGGTTTGCCGGCTGGGAACTGTGCAGCTGCACAGTTCGCAGCCAGCAAAGAAAAAGAAAAAAGGTTCAGCGCGGCTAAAAGCCGCGTTCATTGCCGCTGGTGCAGCTGCTCTGCCTGTGTTTGTAGCGTTCTGACAGCTTCCAATGTAATTGCTGAGCCACAGAAAAGACTTCAGATAAGTTGTTCCCACATCCCTCAGTCTAGCTGCCCTGTACCTTTTAAATGCACACCTGGGGCTTGAAGTGTAGCTGCTAAGCATTAAGGAAAAGGCAACTTCATGTCACACTTTCCTGCCAATCTAGAAAGCCCCCATGTATCACCAGTACTGAAAGAGTAATGAACAAAGTCTTCTTAAATGTGAATTTCAGAAAACAAATGGCATTTTCAGACATATCTGAAGTATTATGCTTTGAAATTATTGCTAAACACCTAAGGGAGCATTTTCTCAACTTTCTATTCATCAGGAAAACATCTTCCAAAATTACTTATTTTCTCTGGAAATTATGGTGGTGCACATGATTCTGGGGCATTTGTCAGTATGTACATAGTTAACCTGGGGCATCCACTGGTGCTATGAGAACTCAGTGTCTGCTCACAGGAAGTGAAAGCAAAGCCCAGAATGTACTCAATAATCCTCCATGGCTGCATGTTTTAGAGGATGTTTAGGAGCTGTGGGAAAAACTTTGAAAGGACATTAAGACCAATGCTAAGCCTATCTTCTAAGGTCAATGGGTTCAGCCTGTAGGAAGCTGTATATAGATTAAACAGTAGAAGGAGATAAATAATCATGCAGATTAGTTAATATAATAAAATATGCTTCCAAAGGATGCTGTGTTGCTTCTTGCCTTAAACATAAGGAGGAGGAGCAACAGCTGGAAAAAAGTTTCTTGGGGATGTTTCCAGCCTAGTTAAGTGTTTTACAGATTCCAGTTCCATGGCTATATGATTAACATATTCAGCATGCACACCATGAGAAGAAATGAAGAAAATGTATAGGTTTCATTCTTGCTCATTCTTGGTTCTTTAACTTAAGGTTCACCTTAAAACACAGATTCAAAAAACCTTTAGAGATGGGCACATACCACTGTGTCCAATTATGCACATAATAACAACAATGAAAACTTGAACATTTGTGACTACAATATGCTGCCCGTGAACATACTCAATATTATCTTTATATAAAAACAAGCAATTTCCAATCTTAGTACTTAGTATTTAGTATCTTGTTATGCTGAGCTTTAAATTTCCATAGTTGCAGCAGTCACTGCTCACATCATTAGGATTTGCTGCTACAGACAGAAGTTCAGATGGCATTCATTCATACATTTTTATTAATTATGAGTATGTGAATGCAAAGTCAGATTGTCACCTCTACACAGAAAAGGTTTATGTATATACACATTACAGTACAGTGCATCTTGCACTATTCCAAGAATATCTGTAAAAATGTTTTAATAATGCTTAAATATTTAAAACCTAACAATTTTATAAGGTATACCTTTTTGCCCATGGCGACTGCTAAATTTGTCTCCTATTTCTGGACGTCTAGTTTGCCTTAGCAATATTTTGATCAAAAATGCATCCTCTGCATTTGAAGATATCATGACTTTTTCAATATATGAATCAGTTGCGCCTTTGTAACTAATTAAAGAGAGAAAAACATATATATTCAGTTAATATAACCACATTAGCCATGGTATGTTGTCTGTAGAGGACATCAGCTTGCATGATTTCAGTTTAAGAGGCAAATTGAGACTTTTTAAATATTGAAACATATTGCTAAACAATGGATTTTTAAATAGAAAGTAAATTTTAAGAAGAAGAATGGGAGACCTAAGAAAAATAACTTTGTGCACTTTATTTATGAATGAGCAAGACGGCAACAGTATCCCTAATGAGCTTGAAAATAATGGAGAATATTAAAAGAATGAGACTTGCGTTGTAACTCTTTTACATTATATGGGTATGTTTCCACTAAGTTAAGAAAAAGATAATTGCACCTAAACAGTCCTGTCATACCTGGAAGAGTTAGGCACATACTGTTAGTTTTCATGACTTTTTATAGTTTTCTTCATAGCATTGAGCCTTTCAGAAATGCTCCAAGTATGTCTTTTTGCTGCACTTGACTTAAGAGAGAACAAAACTGCATATGAGATTAACCTTAATCTTTAAAAGAGTTTGTTTAAGCCTGATACTTTTATTTTGAAGGAAAATCAGACGGGTTAGGGCAGCCTTGCCCTGAGGTGATCTCCTGTGAAGAGGAATGTACCCTCTTGGGCTTATTATTTTGTTTTCACAAACACAGAGTTTGGCCCACAGTTGCTCTGCACCAAGAGTGGGGAACATGTTGCCATATATGGGACCTCCAGCTCCTGATTCAACCCGGACTCCTCCCCTAACCACTGCCAGCCGATTTGGAGATGTAGTGGTAGTCTGTTTCTTAAAACAAGAATTGTGCTTCTGAAAGCATCTAACACAAGGCAGATGGCCTTGTTTTATCAAATGGCGATTAAAATTAAAAAACAAAAAAACAAAACAGGAGTTTTCTCCCACATTTTTCATCAAGTAAGCACCATGCAGATGTTTCTAGGAGTCAAATCTGGCTCCCAGACCCGCTGAATTTTGCTGTACTTGGCTTACACCAGAGATAGTATGGTTAAAAGAGCTAATTTCATTTTAGAAGGCTGCACTGCCACCATTTTCATGTATCTGTCCAATAGTTTTGCTCCACCCAACTTCCTTAAACAAATGCTCATTTAATTATGATGTTTTCATATGAGAAATTTTTGATGCTCCCCTCATTCCCTGAAAAACAGAGGGGGTAGATGAATGCAAGGTAAGCTCCTTCACCTGCCCTCCGCTTTTTCTCCATCTGCCTACCTGTCATCACTGCCAGGTGTGGGAAAAGGTAGCAAGGCAGAGGACACTAACAAGCTCATCCTTTTCTGCCCTGCCCAGCCACCTTTCTGCCTAGTACCAGAAAAAGTGCCAGCTTACACAGTAGATCTCAGTGTTAGCTGCAATGGTAGGCAACTAACTCTAACAGTGTTAGGTACAAGGTAAGCAAGAAGGCAAAGTAAGGGAAGAAGAAGGGGAGGAACGGAGGAAGAAGGATCTGCCATGCTGTTTTTTACCTCTGTTTTCCAGAGAGTGAGAGCAGTAACACTTTTTGGTTGGAAAACAGTCTAATGAAAGCATCTTGTTTGCTGAAATGAGTGGGTATAAAATGAGGCTTGATTGTTGCAGATGCCATAGTTAGCTACTAATTTTTTTTGGCAAATGATAGCAGCAATTTTTCTTCGAGGGAAAATAGGGTTATTTAAATTATATTTTAGAGGGGAGATTGAGGGAGACTGGTGTAACACACAACAGGGCTTGGGGAGAACCGCATCCTGCAGGATTTTAAAGATAAAGTATGATGGCAGGACATACGTTACAGGAACATCTTTATATTGTGGTTGCTGGGGTACGCTGCTCCCTTCCAGAGGGGTCTGTGTCACAGTTGGCATCGATTTATTCACAAGCACCTGTTTGTTTTCTACTTTTTCACCTGTAAATACATGGGAAGAAGAAGACTGATTCCATATTTCATGTAACTCTGGTCAACAATATGAAGCATTTGTAAGTCTTCAAATGTTGGTAAGACTGATTGTGAACAGGCATAGGAGTTTGCTGAATTCTGCCTTCTGACTGGACTGCTAAAATTATTAATAAGGACTCTCTCATGGATGACTTGACTGTGGAATGTACTCTGCAGGTCTTTGAACCTAGCCTGATATGCTTCAGGCATCAGCTAAGACCTTTGTAATCCAGACACTCAACTGATTCTGAACTGCTGATTGATAGGATTTTAATGCTCTTCTGCCATTTTTGACTGTTGGATGTTTTCAAGTCATTCTGGGTTTTTTTTAACACTAATTTGGAAATAGAAGTACAGGTTGCTTACCTGTAACTGTGTTTCTTCGAATGGTCATCTGTGCCCTCACACAACAGGGGGTTTGTGCCTGCGCAGAGGTCCCATTCGGATGCTGAAAAGCTGAGCAGATTGGCGGTAGCCCCATCCCTCCCACTCCCCGAGCATGCCCAATCCCGCCAATCTAGCTCCTTCTTCAGTTCTAGTACGCTGCAAAAGAACAGGGACCTGACAGTAGGGAGGTAGGGCGGGATTTGTGTGAGAGTACAGATGACCAATCGAAGAAACACAGTTACAGGTAAGCAACCTGTACTACTTCTTCGTGGTCTCTGTGCCTCACATAATAGGGTCACTGAAAAGCTTACCTGTGGAGGTGGAAAGGTCACTGCAGAATAGAAGACAAAACAGCACAACCAAAACTGGCATCACTTTGGGACCTGGAATCCAGTCGGTAATGCCGAACAACCGTGGAAAGCTGTGACTACGTAGCTGCCTTGCAGACCTCTGGCAGGAAACACCTCGGAGGAAAGTGGCAGATGAAGTAATGGCCCTGGTCAAGTGAGCACGGACACCAACCAGTAAAGGGCGTTTAGCCAGTTCATAAGCCAAAGCAATAGTTTGAGCAACCCACTTAGAAAACCTCTGTGAGGAAAGTGGGTTGCCTTTCCTGGGTCCACCGTAACAAATAAAACAACTTGGTGGACAACCTGAACTCAGCAGAATGTTGAACACAGAACGCCAAAGAACATCAAGAGTGTGCATAGTCTTTTCCAGAGGCGACGAAGGATCTGGATTGAAATTTGGTAGCACAATCTCCTGAGAAAGGTGAAAGGGTGAAACTACTTTAGGGAGAAAGGAAATGTCCAGTCTGAGGAGCACCTTGTCCCTATGAAATCTGAGGAAGGGCTCATCCGAGCGTAGGGCCATTAACTCCAAAGCACGTCTGGCTGAGGTGATGGCCACAAGGAAGGACACCTTGAGTGTCAACAGTCTTAGAGAGGCTGAACCTAGGGGCTCAAAGGGAGGTCTCGTGAGCTGTGTGAGCACCACTGAGAGAGACCAAGCTGATGCCATTGGAGGTAGTGGCGGATAGAGATGCTGAAGTCCTTTAAAGAACCTTTTGAGTGTCGGTGATGTGAAGAGCTGGGCCAATGGCGAACCAGGTGGCTGGTTAGCAACAATGGCTGACAGGTAGACCTTGAAGGAAGAGAAGGCCAAGCCTAGACTTCTTAAGTGCAGCAAGAAATGGAGCACAGTAGAAAGGCTCACAGGAGAAAAAGATTCGGATCTGGCCTCTGCAAAGGCACAGAACGTTTCCAATTATAAGCATAAGACTGTTTTGTAGAGTCTTTTCTGGAGGCTGACAAGACCTTAAGCAGTTCAGGAGAGGTCATGGTCTGATCCTCCATGCTGTTATTCATATGTTGTGAAGATCCGGATTTAGAACCACCCCGTTGGAGTGGGACAGGAGGTCCGGCCACTTCGATAGGTGAAAGTATGGGCCTTTGGCCAGATGAAGTAATGGAGTGAACCAGCGTTGTCTCAGCCAAAAGGTTGTCAGCAGTATTGCGTTGGATGCGTCCCTGGTAATCTTAGCCACTGTCCTGGAGATCAGTGGGAAAGGAGGAAAGGCATACAGGAAGTCCTGGTTCCAACTGCAGAGGAAGGCATCTCCCAGGGATCCCTGACCTCTGTCTGCTCTGGAATAGAACAGATGACACTGAGCATTTTCTGGAGTGGTGAACAGATCCACTGAGGGAGTTCCCCACCGAGATGACAGGAGACAGAAGGCTCGATCTGACAGAGTCCATTTGTGCTGAAGGACCTTGTCTCTGCTGAGAGAGTCCGTGAGCACATTGTCCTTGCCTGCAAGGTGTACCACCATCGGGTGTATTGAGTGACAGTGGCACCAGGTCCAGAGGTGTTGCAACAGATGGAGAAGAACCGGAGAGTGCGTCCCTTCTTGCCTGTTGATGTAACAGACAGTAGTTACACTTACACCACTCTGTGGGGGAGGTGATGTTCGAAGGCCCTGAAGGCTTTGATGACTGCCAGGAATTCCAGAGCGTTAATGTGTAGCTCTGCCACTTCTGGAGACCACAGGCCTTGAACACAAAGGTCCTGGAGATGTCCACCCCTCCTGTCATGGATGCATCTGTGGTGACCATCCTGGAGGGGTCTGGCGTCTGAAAAGGCATCCCTTTGAGGATGTTGGAGGGAGACATCCACCACTTGAGGGAGCCTCGAACACGTGGAGGAATCGAGAGTCTCTTAGTTGGGATTGTCCCGGAGATGACCGAAAGAGGCCAGAAACCATTCTTGGAGGGGTCTGAACCTGAGGCACGCCAGGTAAGTGACTGCTGTGGTGGAGGCTAGGTAGCCCAGTAGTCTTTGAATGTCCTTCGCTGTCGGTTGGTGAGTGGGGGGGACATGTCAAAGCTGGCCTCTGCCCTTCTGGTATGAAAGGAGGCACGTCCCATGACAGAGTCCAGAGAAGTGCCTATGTAGTCTATCACCCTCACAGGGTGTAGAACAGACTTGGGGAGGTTGATAGTGAGTCCTAGGTCGCTGGGAAGGCAGAGAGTGCACTGAATGTCCTTGTACAGTTGTGCTCGGGAGGACAACACCAGAAGCCAGTCGTCGAGGTAAGGGAAGATCTTTATACCTTGCAGATGAATGTGTGTGATAACTACTGCCATGCATTTTGTGAAGACTCGTGGAGCAGTGGAGAGGCCGAAAGGAAGGACGGTATACTGAAAGAGATCTCCGTCAACAGTGAAGCGCAGAAACTTCCACTGTTGGGGTTTGATGCTGATGTGGAAGTAAGCATCCTTTAGATCGATGGATGCAAACCAGTCCCTTTGATGTAGGAACGGAAGGATGGACTGCAGGGTCACCATCTTGAACTTGCGAGGTGTGATGAAGGAGTTGGCGCCTCACAAGTCTAGTATGGGTCGAAGACTACCACCTCTCTTCGGTATGGTGAAATATCAAAGAAGTAGCCTTGGAGCCTGCAGCTTGCTGGATCCTTCTGGATGGCTCCTTTGTCGAGAAGGGAGGAGATCTCCTCTAGAAGAGGAGGGAAAGAAGAAGTAGAGCAGAAAACGCCACTTGGTGGAATACTTGAGAACTCTATGGCGTATCCCAGGCAGATGATGGTGAGGACCCAGGAGTCTGTGGTGATCCGGCGCCAGTTCTCATAGGAGCGGCGTAGTCTGTGGACATGGTGGGTAGTGACTGGTAATCGAAAGGTGGGTGTTGCCTCCAAGGGCCACTCAAAAGTGTGGCTTGGAGGGCAGCTTTCTGGAGGACTGTTGCTGCTGATGTTGCTGTCCTTGCCTCTGCTGCTGGTGTTGTTGTTGAGGCTAGGAAAAAGTGAGAGGTGATGCCCTAAACAGAAACAAGCGAGTGGGAGAACACAGAGTTTAGGGGGAATGAATGTTAAAAACACACAGTGATGTAGTTGACAAACAATATATTTACTTAAATGTTAAAAATGAAACATAAAATAAAATGATGACAAAACACAGACTGGCTGGTGAGCCAGTCAGTGCTGTGCAAGGGAAACTGCAAATCACACAAGTAACAATTCCCCTGTGTCTCATAAGAAGGGAAAAAATGATACAGTTGGAAGAGACACATCTGAGGCTAAATTACTAGGGATAACACAGTTTGTTCAGGACAGGTAAAAATACCAAACCCGAGACCAAAAACTGCAAATTACACAAGTAACAATTCTCCTGTGTCTCATAATGTGGAAAAGAAAGGGAATGTAAATACAGTTGTTGCTGAGACTATCTCTAGGGTCTCCTAGGATAAGGCTGGGCCCTACAGGTGGAGGATGGAGCAGACCTCGAGCAAGCATAGCCAGATGACTGAGGTCTTGGGCGCCAGGGCTGGCTACCAGATGGCTTGGTCAAAGTCACCCCAAGTCTCTTGCCGTTAAGGCGAGCTTTGGCCATAGAGTCCAAGGACTCGTCGGTCTTGGCCGCAAATAAAAGAGCAAGTCCTCAATTTTGGCCTTGGCTTCTTCCGACAAGGTGGTGGACCTGAGCCAGGCAAACCTGCGGAGAGCCACTGCCCTGGAGATGACTTTGGTCGAGCAGTCTATCACATGCCTGGCCAAGTGGACCTCCTGGGCTATCAGAGACAGGGCCTCGGCGTAGAATTGCTGGGCCGCTTGTTGCTGTTCCTGTGGGAGGTAAGGGATGAAGGCTGCCATCCTGTTCCACAGAAATTTTTGGTATCCTGCCATGCACCCTTGCATGTTGGCAACCTTAGCTGCCAAGGCTGCTGAGGAGTAGAATCTTTGGCCGAAGATGTCCATCCTCCTGCCGTCCTTGTCCACCAGGGCAGAGTGGATCTTGCCCGAGGACTCACAGGTGGACTCCACCACCAGAGAGTTGGGTGCAGGGTGTGTGAACAGAAAAGGGGCTGTGTCCGACTGCACCCTGTAGAGAAGTCTAACTTCTTAGATGCAGGTGGAGTGGATGCTGGCTTAGTCCACGAGGCAGCCATGATGTTGGCGAATCATGGCAGGAAAGGGATGACAGCAGGTTGGGCAGGTTTGGCAATAAGGCCGTCGACGGGATCCTTGGGAGGCTTCGGAGCTTGGGCTGTGTGTAGGCCAACTGCCTTAGCCATCCTGTCCACAATTCCCAAGAATACGTGGATGTCCTCTACAGGGGAGCCAGGCATCTGATCCTCCACCTCTTCATTGGGAGGGGACATGGTCTGGACTGGGGCCTCCAGCTGTTCCTCTATCTCACCAGCAAATTCCTTGGTGGATTGGGAGACCACAGGAGGAGGTAGGTCAACATAGGGCTGAGTCGGGGCTGAGGTGAAGGTTGACATGGAGGCATCCACCTGGACCGCAGTCACAAATGGCATCGATGTCAACGTCAGCGTCGACATTGTCCTCGACATCAAAGCCATTACTGAAACGGGAGCTGGCTCTGGCGGCCTCAACACCGTGGCGGTCGTCGCAGGCGGTGGCGAAAATGCCCTAGACTCACCCCGATCGCGGATGGGAGAGCAGGATCTGGATCTCCACTGGGAGAGATGGTCAAAATAGGGTCCCTCACGTATTACCTGTCTCTATAAGATGGAGATAGGACCAGTAAGACGGGTGTCTTTCCCTCCGGAAGCTCTCTCGATGTCAAGCCAGGAACGAGGTCGACAAGTGAGGGGAGTAAAAGTACTGCTCCTCATACGGCTCAGGAGACCTTTGAGGTGGAGGAGACGGGAACCGCAGCCTGTAGATCCTCTGAGAGGAAGCCAAAATCTCTCTCAGCAGGACCTCAGCCGGGGGTAAGATGAGCGAGATCGTCGATGTTGAGGTCGAGATCAGGAATGATGGCGTCAATGTCGATGTCGAAATAGGCTGTGCCATCAGTTCTGAAGCCTCCAGCGCCGAGTCTAGTACAGTGACTGGGGTTGGGGCAGGGAGGCTGGTAGTTGGCATCGAGGTCGGCTTCAAGAAGGCCATAGCCAAGTCAGCCTGGGCTGCCACTGACAAGACGGTGGCAGAGGCCTCCTTGGACTTGTTTCTTTTTCTTGGACTTGTTCCTCTCCTGGGACGAGGAGTGCTTCCTGTGCTCCTGAGTCGGCTCCTCCAAGTGAGGCATGGGCCTCTTGGTAGAATGGGTCGTCAACATCGAACATGCCTGGGCCGGTGGCGTTGACGTTGATGTCAAAGGCGTTGATGTTGAAGGCGTCGACGTTGAGGTGGTCAACGTCGCCGATTTCTGAGAGATCTTAGGGATCCTCGGAAATTTGGAGATGGGTAGCCATCCAAGAGGGTCTGACTGCTGCGCTGACAACTGTGAAAAAAGAAAGGGCCTTTTCCCAAAGGTGAGTCTTCAGTCTATCCATCCTCTGACGAAGGGTGGCTGGGTTGAAGGCCATTCCCGCATTCTATGTACTTCTTGAAGGGAGTGGCCATAAGAGGCCTAACAACTCGAGGAGGGCCCATCCAGGCAAAAAACCTCAAGAAAAACTCCAAGAAGGGGTAGGAAAGAGGGCAGCTCAAGCAGAAAGGGTAGCAAAAAGGAGTTAGGAAAAAAACTAGGAAAAGGGGGTGAGAATCTACTCAGCTGTTCGCAAAGCGAGGAGCACTCCGAAGGAGATGTTACTCTTGCGGTGGACGAAAGAGAACTGAAGGAGGAACTAGATTGGCGGGATTGGGCATGCTCAGGGAGTGGGAGGGGCGGGGCTACCGCCAATCTGCTCAGTTTTTCAGAATCAGAATGGGATCTCTACGCAGGCGCAAACCCCCTATTGTGTGAGGCACAGAGAACACAAAGAAGTTTAGAAATGGAACAGAAATATTAAAAGAAAAGCAGACAGACAAATCTGTCCCATTAGTCAGTTTCCTAGAGCAGAAGAGACACAGAGGGGCTTAGATATGTTCTGATGACAATCATGTATACAACCTTACATCTCTGTGCTACACAGATGAGGCTTTGATGGGTCTTTGTTTCTGCATTCAAAAACTTTCAGTAGCACTTCAGTTTGCAAGACCTTAATGGTAAAAGGGTACATTTAATGTAATGTGATGAAATACTTTAAAACTGTGCGCATGTTTATACATACATAAACATAATATTGTAAGGGACACACATAAATACATGAAATGGCCCATGTTTGAGTGGAAATGAGTTCTGCCCATGGGATGCATCTGTGAAAAAAATGCGAATTTTCACTATTCTTTTCCCCTCTTAAAGCTCCCAGTGCTGCTCCTATCCTTTCAGAGAAGTATGGCAGGGGGTACTAGAAGCTCCAGAGAGCCTGAACCTCTCTCCAAAGCAGCTTTTGGATGCGCACAAGGGGCAGCAGGGAGGGAATCTGTGAAACCTCCACCTTCTATTTCAACCAATGAGAACCTCTTCTCTCAACAAAAGGAACACTTCTATTTACAGCACCACATGACTGGACCAAACCCACTTTGTTTAGCTTATCTCCTTTAATTTTTTTTTAAAAAAACTGCAAATACTTTCTTACATTCACCACAGCAACTGCGACATTGTACTATAGTGAACATTTTACCTTACCTCTGTTATTTTGCCTGAATGCCACAGGACAATAACTTATGATATGCACTGCATGCAGACATGAAATAAACAGTTAAATATATTTCTTAAAATATACATGATCCATACCTGGAGAGCAAATGCCATCAGCATCCAAAATTTCATGTCGCCAGATTGGCTTGTGTGTAGCTGCATCCAGCATAGGCCCCATCACCTTGTCAAATGTTTGGTTGGTGTAACGCTTCAGAGTACACTTAGCATTCTTATACACAAGACACCTTCCAAAACCTTTCAGAAAGCAAAATTGTCAATCAAAAAAAGTACTGCCACGGTTATCCAAGATAATAGCCAAACAGCTAAATCAATATTACATTTTAAGTATACCATTAAAAAACTGTACAAATCTGCATTACATGCCTTCTCTTGCTAAAATTGTAAGTTTAACATCCCATAGGATAGTTATAGGCTCCAAACAATTATTATAAAAGTATGAAATCAGACTATGCTTTACAGTTCTGGAAGAATAGCACAAATTTTTTAAAGTTATATTTTAACAGGACTGAAAAACAACTAAGATTTAGCTGTTAATTTTTCAATTTTCAGGTGAGGATTTCCACAAAATTCCAGGAACTTAAAGAGATTAACTCTTTTCTTCTATGACAGCCTCCTGTACCACTTTTCTATAAATCTTAGAGAAAAATCTGTGACACTAATACCTTCTGTTTTTAAGAAACCAGACTTAAAGGCAAACATGTAAATACATTTGGTTTATTTCATTAACCACAACTGACTCAACATATTGCTGGAGCATATTCATATTTGTAAAACAAGGATAATGATGTTTAATGTACTTTAGATTACAAACTGAAACATAGTTTTCTGTTTTGCATGGCGTATTGTTCAACTATACTGGACAGTCTTTGGTTTTCCCCTAATGTTACTTGTCTACCATAAGGAAAACATTCTGCTTTAAATCATGTCTACTATTGTTTCAGAAAAAAAAAGAATAAATTAAGTGTGCAGACATTAATGCCAAAGATAAATGTCTAGGAATACTAGTATTGTTGCCTGGCAACTAGCAGGAGGGGTGTTAAGTATGGGGAAAGTGTGTAAGAGTATATCAGTACAAGCTAGAACAAAAGTTTTTTGGCCACACAGAATAAAACTCAGGCATGTTACAATATTATATATTTTGTAATGGAAATGGCATTTAAAAATAATTGACAGCACAATACTAAAAGCATTCTCATCCAGACAAGCCTGACTAAAATGAATATAAGTAAAAGTCTTTGATTGTCATAGTATATGTCTTCACCCGGAGGCATTTAATACATTATTTGAACTCAATACTAATTCACCTAAAGAATATGTTGCATTGTAACTGTACCCATAAACACCACCGATTTAAAAAAAAATCAAATTAATGATTAGCCATATAAATGTGTTAACTGCTTTAATATTAGGGAGTTTTTTGTCCAATTTACTTGCTGTAATACAATAGTTTCAATTGTTAGTCCCAATCAGAGTAGACCCTCTGCATGAATGGGATCCTGGTAAATCAACACTTATGTAAATTCCATTGATTCAACAGATCTGTTTTAATAGTGACTAACAACTGGATTTAGGCCAATAATTTTTTTCAATTATCAAATTCATAATAATGTTCAACATAACACTTTTTTTCGCTACTAAAACAACAAATATCATTAGATTTCATTGTTATGGAGAAACATTCAAGGCATGATCTAGCCAAAGTCCCAACAGGTTTGAAGGAAAAGATAACACATATACAAAAATATTTCCCAGTGAAACAAATGGAATGAAACAGACTGAGAAAGCTGGATTGGGCCTGTGGCAACCGCACGCCACAGCTCCAATCCACCTTTTTGCCATCTGAAAAAAAGAAGCACCAAACAGGCACTCCTTTTTGCACCGGCAAAAAGCTGGTTTTATGGCCCCGCCACAGCTGGAAGAAAGCTTTAAGGCACTCTGGTGGATTGCAACATCTAAATGCCGCGCCACTAGAGCACCCAGAAGCCAGCCTACATTTGGGCATCTGGGCAGCGTGAAGTTGGCTTCTAGCCGTCTTGGGAGCATGCGTCATGTGTACACCACATCCCCAAGCTGGCAAGTGGCTGAATCACTTTTTAAAGTCTAAAGCTTTAGACTTGAGACTCCCTCTAACAAGTATTTTTGTACCAATTCCATATTCATTACATTAACTATTAACTAAAAATATTTTTCATTGTTTGTTAGGTTTCTCTCAGTTTACAATTTCTTCATTAAATCATTGGTAAAAGTTAGAATTGATAGTGAACAATTCAGACCTTATAGCAGACCATGACAATGACAACAGGTTATACTGTAGTTTGCCAGTCTTAACTAGTTTGTCAATTTAAATAGTACATCAAACCATGATCCCAAACTATGGTTTCCAAGCAAGAAAATCATGGCTTGTCAATTCAGATATAAACATGGGTTAACTTTCCTTCATTTTGGTTTAATGAAATGCATGCATAGGGCTGAACCAAGAACACAGCCATCCCTTCATGGACAAAGGCAAAATGTAGTCAATTTCTTCTTACCTCTGTCTAAAGAAGCTTTATTTAGGACAAGAGCATCTTCAATATCATAACCACTATAACTCATCACAGCAACGGTGGCATTCTGCCCAGCTGGCAATTTCTCAAAGTCTATGAGTTCTATGGTTTTTGTCTTAACCATTGGTCTTTGTGGATAGGCTAACAGATACATAAGTGTATCTATCCTATTTCTTTGATTGTATCCAATGGTACCTGCAAGTAAGAATACAAAACGCTCAACAAAATACTGGGGTTGATGCTTGATATTACTCCTATTGTTTCTGTGGTGCATGGAAACAGAACTAAGGTAAAGATAGGAAGGCACAGCATATAGCAAGTTCTAGAAGTTCCCTTGGATCTTTGCACAGACCCAGAATGGCCCATATGAGTGAATCACAGAGATGACAAAGAAGAATACTGCTATTTACAGTGACAGTTTACAGGTGGCATGGAAATATAATCCAAAAAAGCACTGAATATTCTGGCTGCATATAGTTCTCAGATACTGTTTCCATGTAAGAAAAACTCAGGAGTATTCCATACAGTAATTTTTTTCTGATCAGGCCCCAGTTTTACACCATTGCCTGGATGCTCTTTTCAGACTTATCAATTTACAAATGCAAACAAAAATCCACCAAACAGTGATACTTTATTGGCCAACCGAAATGCACAATATACTTGTTGCAAGCTTTTGAAGCTCCACTGGCTTCTTCATCAGGCAAGATGTTCTTCATCAGGCAAGATGTAACATCTTCCCTGATGAAGAAGCCAATAGAGCTTTGAAAGCTTGCAACAACTATATTGTGCATTTTGGTTGGCCAATAAAAGTATCACTGTTTGGTGGATTTTTGTTTGCAGAACAGCAACCCTTGCATGTTTCTCAATTTAAAAATAAAAGATCCATCATATCTTCCTACTTTTCTTTTACATAAAAGTCTTGAATTTTTTTTGAAAAATTAAAAAAAAATGATTGGACAACATCTCATGGCATGAGTACAACTGTCTATTTTCCATAACATTTACCCACAAATCCACCAGCTTTTGTTTTATGCTATAGCTAGGCTGAGACCACCACAGCAAATTCTTTTCTATAAGCACTACCTAGAAGTTACCTTGTAGTGTACTAGTTGTAAATGCAAAGTTACCTCAATGTAACTACTAAGGGGCATGCAAGAATGGCTACAATCCAGATCTGTAAATGTAAATAAATAAATAAATAAAAATCCATTTTGAAGAGCATGAGTAGGAAAGTACACTCCTGCCACATCACAAAAACTTTAGGATCAGGATCCTAATGGGTTAAACTGCTCATACAACAGAGTGTAGCAAGAGTGATTGGACATTTGGGCTGGTTACAAAATGTAGCAGCTCTGACTTTCACCTACAGCAATTGACGCATACACAGCATTGTACAAAATGACCCCATAGTATTACACTGGTAGGGCTTTTGGGCCTGATAGTTCTTGCATCAGATAGAGCCATAACAGTGTAGTAGTTTGCATGGGGATACCAGGATTTGAATCCCTGCTTAACCATGGAAAACCACTGAGTGAGCATGGGCAAGTCCCACTCAATCCCAGAGGAAGGAAATGGTAACCCCTTTCTGAACAAATCTTGCCAAGAAAACTCCATAACAGGATTGTCTTCAGTTGGAAACCACGTGAAGGCACACAATAACAACAAGTGAGGAAGGGAAGAGCACTTGGAGCCTCCAATAAATTTTACTCTGGGTGAAGTAATAGAAATAGAAGTGTCATAGAAGTAATAGAAATAGAAGTGTCATAGAAATGTTAAAGTGATCTTGTAAGCACTTAAGAATCTGTTGTCCTATCTTATCTTGTTTCCTGAAATAATAATAATAATTTTCTTTCTAGCCAGCCCCTCTGAACAGGCAATCGGGGCGGGCTACAAGAGAAGTTAAAAAAACATCATAATTAAAATATCCAATCCCATTCCCAACCCCACCCCCCTTAAAAAAGGACTAAACCAAAGGCAAGTTAAAACAATTACTGTACAAATAAACAAAATCCACAATGTCACACCAAGAGACTTCCTGAGCTGTTTAACCAGATGGAAACTAAGAACTAGCAAGAGGTAGAGCCGGGAAATGTTAGACATTTTTCAGGAAGGAAAATTTCCCCCCTCCTACATATGCCCATTGTACACTTTCCAAAAGATCACTTTGACACTCTAATTAACTAAGAGCACCTGTGTATTATAGGAATGACCCATTTCTCTTACCCTAGTTCTTGCTAAGTGCAAGGATGGTGTTTCTGAAGTAGTATGGGCATTTAAATTATCAGAAACAGACAATAATGAGTATCGTGTCCTCCTTTCCCAGCAGGGAGCTAAAATGCTATCTCTATAATCCCAAGCTTTTGACAGCCCAGGAAATGACTAAATGGACTTGAACATGTATCTACCTCAGGACAATGCAGAACAGTTAGTGCCAGCAGGGGGTGAGCAAAAATGACTGTAAGGAATTCTGTCTTTTTTTAAAGGCCAAATATATTTGATACGATGATTCACCATACAAACAGATTCAAAGCAGTCAATTCATAACATGTGCCCCAAAATTTAATTTACACAAATATTACTGAAGCCATTCAGTAGCAAGTCCAGTATGATAAGAGAGAGGTCTTTCCTACAACTGTGATTGCAGAACCTCTACATAATTGTCTTTAGCAAATGTTTTGGACACACATAGTAAGTATAAAATGTAGCAAACTCTGTAAAATGCCAACTTTAGAAATAGACTTTTATCTCCCTGTTCTTTCTTCAGTCAGGTGCTCTGCGCAAGCGTAAAGAAACAAAGCCTTTAAGAAAATTATTACTAAAGATATTCAGCAGCTTTTGTGTTCCCAGCGTCAGCAGTAACGTCAGAGGATTGTATCCAAGGAGCTAAATGTGCAAGACCCAGGGTCAAAGCAGCTGAATACACCAACCTCAGAAAACACAGACAATGAATTGCAAATGACACTGAAAACAAAACGAGAAAAAAAAGACCTTCACACAGAAAACTACAAAAGAACTCTACAGATACTGAATTGGCTTTCTGTACACACTGATCCTGCTTAACTGTGTGTGGTAACTAACCAAACCTTCTGAGGCTAATAGTCCTAAAATAGAGTCTTGGGGAGGGGGGTAAAGAGAGAGTGCTATTAATACACACACACACACTTTCATTTTTCAAATACTTCTTATAGAGTATTGAGTTGTACACTGAAAGTTTAAGATTTCTGTCAGGAAAAATAAATGTGGCATAGAAGGAATATTATTCAGCTTTAGAATTTAATCAGAGAATGCTAACAATTCTTACCCTGATTTTAAAAAATAAATAAATGCATAGTTACTGTTTTAAAACACAGTTCATTTGCTTGAACACACTTTATCAAAATGAATGAAACATCATAAGCACACAACTAATTGCTCCAGAGAAATTAGTAAGGGACCATGCCCAGAATTGGTATGGGGATAAGTGGGAAACAGCTATCATGAATCAATTATTGTGGAGGGGTGATGGTTAATAAAACTTTGCAAACCCAGAAAGTGACAGTGTTATTTCTTAAATGTATTTTATAATATATTTTCCAAAAATATTTTGTGCAGGGATGATGAGAACAACCCTATTTATTTCAATAGGGAAGGACCAAAATCACATGCACAGGGCGGACTACAAGAGTCTGAGAGCTGAGCATTTGCAGACCTGGAGCTCCCATGCCAATTTAAAGGTGGTGGGGGGGGGGAATTATTATTCCAACATCTTCTAGAGCAGGGCACAATTCATTCATGTAATGATTTATAAGCACACAGACAGCATGTATTTTTGTAAACTATTTATTCTGGGTTCTTTTGCTGAAAGTTATATTGTTTTATGAATGATTAGTTGATATAAAAGGCTGGGATAGTTCCCTTAGGCACATTAATTCACAAATATGACTTACTCAGATTGGACTTTCTTCTTAATTAGCAAATTTATGATTGTGTCTTTAATATTATTTGCTACTCTGTTCAGAAATCACTACTAACCCATGAGTTTCATATTTGTGTAGAATGGGAGAGAACATTATAGCTACATTTCCAAGAGTGACAAAACAGTTTTATTGTTATTGAATTGGTCAGTAATATTGAGAAATAGAACACATTAGCTGCTTAGAGAAAATCCACTGTCCACATCCTCTGTCTATCTATGTGCTACTGTTAGGTGGATTTGTAACTAGCTGACTGACCGAGCCCAAAGGGTGCTCACCAATGGCTTCTCTTCATCCTGGAGAGAAGTGACTAGTGGAGTGCCACAGGGATCTGTACTGGGCCCATTGCAATTCAACATCTTTATCAATGACTTGCATGAAGGAATAGAGAGCATGCTGTTTAAATCTGCAGATGATACCAAACTGGGAGGGGTTGCTAATTCCTCAGAGAACAGGATTAAAATTCAAAATGACCTTGACAGATTAGAGGTCTGGGCTAAAGTTAACAAGATGAAGGGAGCAATAAAAGGTCCTACACCTAGGGAGAAAAAAATGAAATGTACAGATATAGATGCACAGATGGGAGATACCTGGCTAGACAACAGTTTGCATGAAAAGGATTTAGGAGTTTTAGTAGACCACAAACTGAACATGAGTCAGTAGTGTGATGCAGCAGCCAAAAAAGCCATTGCAATTCTTGGTTGCATCAATAGGAGTATAGTGTCTAGATCAAAGGAAGTGATAGTACGGTACCACTGTATTCTGCTTTGGTCAGGCCTCACCTGGAAAATTGTATCCAGTTCTGGGCAGCTCAGTTCAAGAGGAATGTTGACAAGCTGAAACATGTACAGAGGAGGGTGACCAAAATGGTGAAATGCCTGGAAGCCATGCCCTATGAGGAGCAGCTTAGGGGACTAGGAATGTCATATCAAAAAGGGAAGAGCCTTGTTTTCCATGGCTCCAGAGACTAGGACAAGGAGCAATGGCTTCAAACTACAGGAAAAGAGATTCCACCTGAATCTCAGGATGAACTTCGTAATGGTCAAGAGCTGTTCAACAGTGGAATATGCTGCCTCGGAGGGTGGTGGAATCTCCTTATTTGGAGATTTTAAAACATGCTGGATGGCCATCTGTTGGGGGTGTTTTGATTAGTGTTCCTGCTTGGCAGGGGGTTGGACTGGATGGCCCCTGTGATCTCTTCCAACAATATCATTCTCTGATTCTAAGAATACATCTTATGGACTCTGGGATGACAACCAGGAACCACACAATTGCACCTTTAAAATAACATAATACTGCATGGCTTACATGAAACTGAAACCTCTATGACTTACCCATAGCTTGCTTCCCCATAGCGCACTGGTAGGTGTTTCTCGGGGACTGGTTATGGTGAGGGTAAGGAATAAGGCCAGCACAAACACCAAGGAGAGTGAAAGGTTCAATCTCTAGATGTGTTGTATCTCTTTGAAATGTTAAGAGAAAAAAAAACACTAGTTAGAGTTCAAAAGTCACATATTTACAAATTAAGATAAATACTTATTTTAGGGCTTTTGTGAGTAAAGAAAATGGAAAACTTACAAAGCTAGACAGTGAAGGAGGGAATGACAATTCAAAGACATGCATCTCCAATTATTCTAAAATTATATTTATTACACTTTGTGTGATAATAATTTTAGTTGGTGTCCTTGATCTAGGGATTTCTTTGATCTAGTAATATGCTGGAACTAACATGGAAAGCATGCTGTTTCACAAGACCCATGAGTGTATTTATGTGGAGTTCTGGAACTAGATAACTCTTATAAAAATAAAGACAAGATAATAAATATCTTTAAGAACCATCTTTAATAAATATGTGAATAAATATATATATTATTATTAACACAGATGTAAAAATATCTACAGTTTTGTTTTCTCAGTCTTGTAAGCTACTCCTAAGACAAGTCATTCCTTCATATGCTGATACTAATGGTGTAATCATCTAGCAACACAGAACACTTACTTATTAATTGTATGTTCATACAATGCAATATTACAATCATTTTCCTCATTTACATCAAGATATTCAACGAGGCTTTCATGTAAGAAGTCCTCAAAATTCCTGCAAGTAGAATAATAGTATTTTAAAACAATTTATAATTCCACAATAAGACTGAGGAAAGCACTCATGGAAAGAAATAATCAAATCCATGTATTAGCATAAAAGAAGGGTTTTTAAAAAAACGAGTTGATTTTGTGCTCTGATATATAACAATACACAGAAAACTGATTTATACAGAATCAGACGACTGGTCCATCTTAGCTCAGTACCATCTGCCCTGATTGAAACTGGCTTTCCAGGATTTCAGACATGGAGACTGGACCAAATACTGTTTCCATGCAAAATAGGTATTCTGTCCCTGCATTCTGTTCTAATATGAATGATATAGAAATTTTTTATTTATCTTATGTTTTACATTTTATTCTTAATTATAAACATGAACATGAAATGCTGCTCAACCCATTTTTGGCCTGGCTATAGCTACAGAATAACATTTTGCCTAATTGCTTACCTATAACCTTGAGCAAGTTCTTCCATATGCTTCTCAGTAACTGCAGGTGTTTGCTTCTTCACAATAATGTAGGGTCTAGATTAGGAGAAAGGAGGAAGGTTAATTAATATATAATGAATGTGTTTCACACCTGTCATCAAAGAGGTGAAAACAAAGATGATACTGACAAAAGGGACGATTACCTTGAGGAATATGATAGAGCTTTACAGTTAAAAGTGTGCTGAGGAAGAACGGAATAAAAATTCCAAGCTACTGGGATACAGCATGCCTTCAAGAAAGACTAGTCAGAATAATGATACAATTAATTAAAGATGCTGAAGTAAGGGAAGAATATTATTGAAGAAAATATGAAAAGTCAAGTGTATAGTGGAGAGTTTCCAATTCACACACAGAAGACAATGAAAGGATTCCTCTTTCACTTCCACATTGGGGGTAGATATTCATGTACTTCACAGTGAGCTTGCCACCCAGCAGTCTGGATTATTAGGCTGTTTGTTTTCAGTGGTGCATGTACAAACTAAAAGCGTAACCCAAACACTCAGTGACAAGTGCTGGTACTAAATGGACTTGAGACACCAGGTTTAGGGTATTTATGATAAAAATGTGTTGTTATGGCAAAATATTTAACATCTTCTAAAAACTATTTTAGTGAAAATAATTGACAATGTACAATAATGATATGGAAATGTTTGGGAGGACTGTGCACATTGTTAGTAATGTTTAAAACTATAAATCAACTTAAAATATTTATTTAATTGTTGGGATTTTGAAAGTTTAAATAAAATGTACACCTTAAATGGAGACTGTCATATTTTGTACATATCATGAGAAGACATGACTTCTTAGAATATAATGCAAAGTAAGGTAGGAGGCAGTAGGAAAAGAAGAAGACTGTATTACAGGTAGATAGACCCAACCAAGGAAGCCATGGCTGCCCTGAATTTGCAAGACCTGAGCGGAGCTGTTGATAGCAGGGTGACTTGGAGGGCTCTCATTCATAAGGTCATCCTAAGTCAAAGTTGACTAGATGGCAGTTAACAAGAACAAATATGATAAAATCCAAATGAATATGCTTTTGCAGGGAGCATGGGAGAGGGAACATCATTTTTTAAAAGGCAAAATAACATTGTAAAAAATAGCAGTGTGGAAGGGCTGAGAGCCATTTATGGGTATGCCCTCCTCCCCATGCACGTTACACCCAAACATTTTGGAAGTGACATTACAGTCATTTCAACTTACTATTTGTACTGATTTTTGCCTGTGTGGTGGTGGGGAGCAATTAAATGCAAAACTGCACCCCACAGACACTTTGTTTGGCTCTACCTTTCATTTTTAGGCTGCCATTTTGCTGAAGTAGAGTGATGTTGAAGGAATCTAGGAGTGCTGAGGGTCACACAGGAGCCCTCAGCACTGCAAGGGCACACAAGTTCCACACTTGTTTTAAAGCCATTTAAGGAAGACCTTAAGGAAGTAGCTGAACAATGAATGGGACATGTACTTAGGATGTAAATGTCCTAAGTTAAATTCCTGCCATTTCCAGGTCATGCTGGGAAAGACTCCTCTAAAAGACGTTGGAGAGATGCTGTCAGCCAGTTTAGGTAGTTCTGAGCTAGGTGGGCCAGTGGCTTGACCTGATATAAACTAAACCTTTTATGTTTGCATGCTGGATTTTAGCACATACCTAAAAGGAAAAGCTATTCATCAAGACTGGCTTTGGAAAAAGAAAGCTGGGGGTCAATATGTCAGTAAGCCCCTTAGGAACTTAAAGTCACACAGCTTCTGCTTTTTTCAATGATATTATTGTGGAATGACTTTTAAACTCAGATTAATACTTTAGTTAAACAAAACAACATTACAGTTCTCTTCTGGGATGTTACCACTGCAAAAAGCATCTCCATAAAATTCAGTTATAAATATAAAATGATTTATTAAATCAAGTTTATTATATCATGCAAAAAATCCACATCAAAATGTACACTCTAGCTTATAGCTAGTGAATAGCAAGTTTGGAACACATCAAGTATTAATTGTTCTGTTAAATTCACTTACAGAAAACCAGTTCCATGTTGGAGAGAAAAGTATAAAATGTTTGACAGCACACTAAATTATAAATCAAAACTATAAGCTTTCAAGTCACTCACTACTGGAACACTGAAAGGTTTCCACTACCACCACCACACGGAAACACAGATACAAAGAATGGCATGCACAATTGAAACGTCAAGGGCTGTTGCGATTTGTACAAGGTGCTCTTGCAGTGTGCAGTAAATAACTACAATATACTTGGGCATTCCACTCCAAAAGTCCAAGCTAATAGTTTAGAGGCTAATTAGCGCTTTCAAATGTTGAAGGGGAGAACTGAACAACTGAAAAGAGATTAAAGAAAAATACTACAACAAAACTGAGAAACTAGTTAAAACTAACTGGTCATCCGATGCCAATTGAGAATGGTGCAATTTACATTACTGGCTTTTCAATTACTAGGTAGCTCTTTGGCAGTCAACTTTAGTGTGTGTGTGTATGTGTGTGACCCTGTCCTTGTTGATGAGTTGAACAAACATGACACTGCATTTAGGGATAAGAGATACTGACATAGAGTGGATGTTGAAAATGCTTACCGGCACAGCCTTCCTCCATCAGAGGAAATATACACACATCTGTCTGTCAAATTTGTTGAGATAGAAACAAATTCATTGATGTAACCAGCTCTACGCATCAACCGAAATGTGTACACCAGTTTCTGATGGTCTCGAATTACACCAAGAATGTTGCCTGTTCAAGAAACAATTATGTTATAAATAATTGTTACAGATTCTTGTCTTTTTCTCCTGCTCCACATTTATATTTTTGTTTCAATTCCTATCTTCAAACCTGACTATTTAACAAAGTCACCAATGAATTTCTTAGAAATAAAAGAGTTGAATTCATATGAGTTTCTGCAATCGGAGTGCACAGAGTTTAGACTTATTTAGTAAATTATTTAGTTAGTAATTTATTTAGCTGGCAAGTTAACATTTCTACCCATACCCCAAGAAGGGACTAAAGCTAAATTGATACAACCTGGATAAAAACACACAAAAGATTATTTATTTATTTAATATGCTGTCTTGCTCCTTATGCAGGATGAAAGGTGATCTACAGCATTTTAAAAACAACATACAATTAAAAGATTATTTATATAAAATTTTAAGAATAATAGTACTATTAAAAACAAAATTAAAACCATATAAAAACACTGATAACAATTTGAAAAAAATAAAATTAAAAATCAACAGTTCCTTGTCACAAAGCCTTTCTATCAAATAGATTTTCAGCTAAAAGCAAAAGGAAAGAAGGGGGGGGGGAAATCTAATCTCCCATGGGAGGGAATTCCACAATCTGGGAGCAGTCACTGAGAAGGCTCTCTCCCAGGTCCTCACCAAACATGCCTGTGAGGTTAGTGGGACAAAGAGAACACCCTTCTCTAAAGATCTTAAAACTAGGGCAGGATCATCTAGGAAAATACAGTCTTTCGGAGAATCTGGACTCAAGCCATATGGGGCTTTAAAGGTCATAACCAGCATTTATCATTAAAATGTAAACAAAAACAACCAACCCAACCCTATCTATAAAAACAATTTAAAACATCCATTTAACATGGGATTAAAAGGAATGAATGAATATAGTGTGCTCTAGTAAAAGCAGTTAGGTCCCCCAGGTCTGTTATAATAAACAGCATACATCGGTGAGCTGAATGACAGTAAGGAAGCAGCCAGTCAGGCCCGCCTAGGAAGGGAGTTCCAAAACCTATGAGCAGCCACTGAAAAGGCCCTCTCTTGCATCCCTCACTAGACACTAGACAAGATTGAGGGAAGAGCCTCTCCTGAAGATCTAAGATCCTAGGCAGGCTAACATGGAACGATATGATCTTTCCCATAGCCTGCACCAACACCTTTTGTTCAAACAGATTTGGATAGTCTCTCCTACCCAGGAAAGCACGTAACCGCCTGCATAAATACTAAGCTATTTAGAGGCTTGCAACATATCACCTAAATGTCATCTAGGTAACGTAACACCAGAAAGGGAAATACATTTTATTAAAATGTCCTAAACTCTTTTTAGATCTAAAAATGCATTCCGCTTGCTACTTTATTATACCGCCACTTACAAACATATTACTTACCTTAAAAACTTTTTTGTTTAAACAAAATAGTATTAAATCCCTCACAGACAGCAGGTACACACAGAACAAAGGCAGTTTCCTCATCACAGTTCAGAGACTAGGAGCTAACCTCAGGGCACATACAACTGGCCTCACCCTAAATACACTGGTCTTTTAACATTAGCATTTTGTTCTGGAACAATCCCTCACAATGGTGCTTCTGCAGCTATACAGGTATTTGCAGATGGCAGCTGTCCCAAAATGGGTTCTAGGGGAAAAGAATAATATATTCTTTCAAGGTGATGGGGGTGGATATTCCATGCAGTATTACAGCAAGAAACTATTTCATTTGTCCTATTTGACTTAGTATCCAAGATTATTAAAAATCTCATTGTATGAAGCACAATTGACCTGAGTCCGATTTAAAAGGACATACAATTCTATGTGAATACTCAGTGTTTTATCTACTTTTCTAGATTAAAAGCCAAACATATTTTTAGAAGTGCCATACCATTAAGGAAAACAAGAAACACATTTGGATACGAAAGTTCTTCTCCACATAGAAGGTTTACATCTTCTACTCCCAGGTTACCAGCTAATTTAATAATAGGACCATCTTCCATATCAGTTGTAATGTGGGTCATCAATGCCAGGTTTTTAACCAAGCCACAGGCCTGAGGAAAACCAAATTTTAAAAAAGAGAAGAAAATAAAAGAGTGCACATGCAGTGAATTTATATAAACTCATACAATGAATTAAAGCATTAGAAGGCCAGCATCCCCCTGTCCATATGTAAGATACATTGGTATAAGGCAATTTTGTCAAGTACATAGCACAAACACTACAATCTGCAAACTTAGTATTTGCCATCAGTGGTTGGTGTGACTAAATACTGTTCAGTTTCTCACAACTAAATCCTAATGAAAGAAACAGAACTGGAATAATAAAAGAAATATATATATATATATATATATATTACTCAGAAGTATGACCAAAATGAGCTCCAGCAGGACTCTCAAAGAAGAGCATGTAAGCATGTAACCTTAGTTATGTACAAAGAACTTAAATTCACTTGATCTCCATGGGCTTTAAAACTGAAAATCATACTTGGAGGTAAGATCAACCAAGCTGAAGAAATATACACATGTGCAAAAACTAGTTTTCCGTTGTTTGTTTTCAAATGCATCAGGAAAATCAAGGCTAAAATAGACAGACTTTGAGGGACAGTATATGGAGATTTATGGCATATCAGTAGGTAGGTCACATTGCGCCACACACTTGTCCTGCTGCAAACAGAGGATGCTTCTTTTGTCAGTAAATTCATATTATATTTAAAAAGAAGACCACAAAGTATCTCAGGGATCTGATTTTAGATTGTTAGAACTCAACTGTCACCCTGAATTGTGGCAGGAAGGCCAATCTCATTTTTCAGAACTATGGACATTTCAGCAAGTGTCTGTTTAAGTGTCTCCAAAACAGTAGAAAAACCACCCTTTTAAGTGACTTCTAGTTCCCAGAACAGGATAAAAGAGGTGAAAATGACCCTTCAAGTGGATGAATGACCCTTCCCTTCAATAAATCAAAAATCCTGGCTAAGGCCAGGGTTCTGAGGATCCCTGGTTGAACAAGAGAGATTCTGTCCATAACAATACTTTCAAAATAATGTCTGATATGTCTTTGCTGTCTACTGAAGTATGCTATACTGGGCTATTTCAAGTTTTGGTTTTTGCTTTGCGCCTCTTCCCCCAGCCACAAACCAGCATACTGTTCATTCATAATAAACCAGGGTGTTCAGGTTCCCTAGCTTGTCATGTTGTGAGAATCCGTTGAACACTCTATAGTTTGTTTAGCTACTTCCATTGCAAGCAGAATCAACTGAACAGTGTACACCAACAAATTGATAATTCATGACAAACCAGGATTTTTGTGTATCCTTTTGTTGTGAGGATATCCGTACAGTGAATGGAGAAGGAAATTAAGTTCATAGTGCTTACCTCTCCTTCAGGGGTATCTGACGGGCAAAGCATACCCCACTGAGATGGCTGAAGAGATCGAGGGCCACTCACTTTTCTTGTCTTTTCAAACTGAGAAGAGATCCTTGTCATCATTCCCAAAGCAGATATATATGATAAGCGGGACAATACTTGAGTTACACCTTGACGATCCATCTTGAATCTCTTCAGTGACCAATTACCCTAAAGGTAAAAATTTAAGAAAAGTCTACCAAAGTGTAGCAGAAGCAACTTTCCTGTTTGTTTCTAATCAGCACTGAAAACAAGGCTCTCCTAACTACAATAATGATGAAGTGGCTTTAGGTTTTCCCCTATCCTCAGGTCTGTACGGGAGAAAAATATTTTACATAAATGATAGCAAATATGGTATTACAACTGCCCTTCTGAAATTCAACACCACAAGATTTTGCAACACAATTTGGTTATCTGTGTATTATAGGAAAGAATCTCAATAATCTTAAAATCATTTCAGATTCTTTTCTGCACTTGGGGACAAAAACCTGAGGAAAGAGAAGCTGAAGCATTCCATCAGCTGAGAAGTGACTAGATGAGCACTATAAAAATATTGTTTATTTATAAGTTTTGCTATAATAATAAGTTAATGAAATAACACTAAAGTAAGTTTTCTCTGAAAAGCACATTCCACAGCCAAGGAGCCACCACCTTGTAACCACTTGCTAGACCTCAGTTGATTAAGAACCTCAGATTATGATCCCAGAGTCTGGGGTGAGTATAAATGTTGACAGGATTTTCTTAAAATAGCAGGGCCCCAAATTCTGAAACAATAAAAAATTACCTTGTATCCCAAATGATCACAAGCCACTGGAAAGGCTTGACTGGATCAAAACGTGACAACTTTGGCCCAGTACAGACTGGCGCAAAGCGCCAGCCTGGAGCCAACTTAGGGCTTAGGAGAGCACAGCGTCCACATACTTCCGAGACCTACAACGCCATCTGGACGCCATGTTGGTGTGCACACACTGATGACGTGCCTCATGCGCTGTGTCCAAACGGCGCGGCACACGAGGGGTGCTAATGGCATCTCTGGAGCAGCACACAGAGGAGCTGCATTTTGCCGCTCCTTTTTCCTGATACATTGTTGCCACAACGTGCGGTCGCCACAGCAATGATCCGTGCCCCTTTCTACCCGTCTGTAACTCCCCTTAGTCACGCAGGAAAGTTCTTGCTTACATTCAATTGGCCATCTCAAGACTTTCTTTACTTGTATTCTAGCTGCCTTTCAACCTACTTCGTTATCTCCAATGCAGATGAATCTGAGAGAGCTGAATGTATACTGTAGAACAACTAGGTTTTTGACAGTAACTAAAGGCCCAAACAGCTCTGAAGCCTTGTCTTTAAGGCAGACTATTGTAACAGCACCCACCCTGCAGAGGGTAATGGTTGTTTTATTAAAGAGACAACCTGATACACAAAATTTACCTTTCACAACTGATACACATTTTGAATTCAAGTGCAGGCACCCTGAATACAGGACAAGAGAATGTTTTTTAAACTTCTTGAATTCATGTCAGTATTAAAATTTCTTAGTAAGACAGGCAAAAGAGGAAATGAAGATGCTAGCATATCTGTTATAGTACAAAGCTAGAAAACTGGGCTGTGTCTGATAGCGCTGTGATTTAAGAAAAAAGACTGGCAAACGTAATAATTCAATAATACAGAAAGTAGTCATTAAGATGACACAAAACTCTATCTTTAAAACTATCTGTTAAAATAGTTTGATACATGAGAGTTGGCCCTCCATATTCATGGATTCGGCATCCATGGAATCCACCAGCCATGGCTTGAAAATATTCTTTTACTTTCATATTTATGTGTGTGTGTGTGTGTGTATAATTAAAAATCCAAAAAGCAAACCTTGAATTTGCCATCTTATACACCATTCTGCTACCCCATTGTATATAATGGGACTTGAGAATCAATGGATTTTGGCATTCACAGGCATCTTGGAACCAAACCCCAGCAGATACCTCTGAAGATCTTGGGCTTTTAATTAGTTGACTGGTTGTTACAAGTGACTAAGATGCTAAACCTTTCAAAAAAGATAAATGAAATACTTACAGTAGAGATTGCATTCACCATACCATTGGTGATTTGATCTTGCCGCATATGTTTAACGACATCAAATTGGGCCGCCCTTTGCTTAGGAATTACTTGATCAGCAATCTTCTTCAGTTCAGAATTAAATTTTTTGAATAAATCTTCAAACAAAAGGGAAAGAAGCTGTAAGAGAAAAACAGGATTTTCAGTTGTCAGCAGACTCATTTAGCAACAAATGGCACCCAATAAATGCATGGTTTGGAGGGCCATTGCTGGATACCATCAGACTGTTAAAACAATGGCATTTCCCACGTTTTTCTTCTTTATAGAAGAAGTGAACTTCTCTAGTTTATGGACAAAGACAATTATTGTAAAATGTAACCACTGAATGATGTCAGACATTCTTATTTTGTTATATTTTAAAACCCCAAGTAGCCTAAGTTTTCTTAAGTACATTCAAATACCTTTGATAGAAAAGCACAATAAAACAAACAAACAAACAAAAATAGCACAAGATAGCATAACTGAAATAAATACCAGCATTAGGTTACAAAACAGTGCAACATTTAATAAAACCAAAGTAAAACCACCAGAAAAAAAACAGAAATGTGCACAGCAGTGTTTGAATTACAAATTAAAAATATTAAAATGTATGAAAAACTATAAATAAATCTTGATGTGATTTTCACAACATTTAAAAACCCAACTCCTATCAGTTTAAAAAAGCATGAAGGCATAATTTTTTACCTGCCACTACCAAGGAAAGTAGGGATGGAGCAGGGCAGGAGTTCCAAAGCCTGGAAGCAACCACCAAGAAGGCCCTCTTCCTTGTTCCCAGTAAACAAACCTGAAGAGGTAGTGGAACAGAGAGAAGGGCCTCTCCAGACAACCTCAATCCTCTAGTGGGCTCATAAATGGAGGTATGGTCCTTCAAATAACCTGGACTGAACTACTCTATATAAAGTATCCTGAAAATTTCTATGAAAAACTATATAAATTTTTAAAATAAAATAAAACAAATGAGCTGAACAGGCTCATTTAGATTTCAACCCTATATTTAACAGCCATTGATTGGCTCTCAAATATATTGTATTAAAAGTATCCTAGCTAATTTTTCACTTTCAAAATTGCTCATGTATAGATAATCCTAAATTGCTTCAGCAGTTGCATCTGTGAAGAACCACCACAAAATGGTGACCCACTATTTGGGAGGTCAGAAAGTGACAGCCACTTCCAATTTCAGTGGTCTTTACTTTTTCTGTATCTAAACCATTTCTTCCACTGTGGAGTTGAAGGCTTTCATGGCCGGCATCTATAATTTTTTGTAGGGCTTCAGGCTATGTGGCCATGTTCTAGAAGAGTTCCTTTCTGACGTTTCGCCAGCGTCTGTTGCTGGCATCTTCAGAGAATGATAGCCTCACCACAAGCTATTTCCAGTGGGACAATGGATTCTACGAGCAGAGAGATGGGGTAGCAATGGGGAGCCCTCTGAGCCCTGTGATAGCAAACCTTTACATGGAGCACTTTGAAAAACAAGCCTTGGAAACAGCACCAAAAAAGCCCACAACATGGTTCTGATATGTAGATGACACTTTCATCATTTGGAGCCATGAAGAAGAAGATCTGGCTGTATTTCTGAACTATTTGAACAACATCCTCCCTAACATCCAATTCACAATGGAAAAAGAAAAGGAAGGAACACTACCATTCTTGGATGTCCTTCTCATTTGCAAACCAAACCTACGTTTGGGCCACACTGTATACAGAAAACCTACACATATGGACAGATACCCGCAGAACCATCACCCAGACAAAAAAAAAAAAAAAGCACAATAAAACCACTGGTAGACCGGGGGAAACGGATCTGTGAACCCCACTTCTTAGAAGATGAACTGAAACACCTGGACCGGGCTCTACAGGCCAATGGTTACTCCAGCACAGACATCAGAAGGGCTGCCAGACCCAGAAAAACCCAGAGGAGGGAAGACAAACAACCACCCAAAGGGAAGATATTTTTCCCATACATCCAAGGAGTCACAGACAGAATAGGGAAAGTGGTGAGGAAACACAACCTGCAAATGGTTTACAAACTGATGAAGAAAATCCAGCAAATGCTTCGCTCAGCCAAGGACAAGAGAGGCCCTCTCACAGCCGCAGGAGTCTACCACATTCCATACAGCTGTGGACAGGTCTACATAGGGACCACCAAATGCAGCGTGCAAACAAGAATCAAGGAACATGAGAGACACTGCAGACTGGGTCAGCCGGAAAAATCAGCAGTAGCAGAACATGCTATAAACCATCTTGGGCATAATATGCTGTATGAAAGCACTGAAATTCTGGACCATGCCAACCACTACCATGTCAGAATGCACAGGGAAGCCACTGAAATCCATAAACACCTGGACAATTTCAACAGGAAAGATGAAACCCTGAGGGTTAACAAGGCTTGGCTACCAGTCCTGAAGAACAGCAAGGTTAAGACTCAATCAATGCAAAGGAGAAACAGCCTGGGGTCAGGGGATTCACAGCAGATGATGAGTACCAAGTAGCAGACATTAATCCTCTTTTGCATATCCTCCCACCCTGAGGACTGCCATTGGCTACAGAACAATACATATGCAAATCACTCCTCCTTTCCAAGGGTCATACAGGATACAGTGGTACCCCGGGTTACGAATCCCCCGGGGTACGAAAGAGCCGGGGCTGCAAAAACGGCCCCGGTTCCCAAAGAAAACCCCGGGGTACGAAAAAAAAGCGCGGTCCCTTTAAATTTGCCGTGCGGTGCAGCAGACAAAGCGGTCCCCCGGGTTGCGAAGACTTCCGGGTTACGAAAGGTAATCCGGAACGGATTACTTTCGTAACCCGGGGGACCACTGTATATATATCCAATCCTTTTCCAGGCTATCATTTTCTGAAGATGCCAGCCACAGATGCTGGCGAAATGTCAGAAAGGAACTCTTCTAGAACATGGCCACATAGCCCGAAAGCCCTACAAAAAATACGTTTCTTCCACTTTTTGCATTCACATTAATTTTTTTGACATCATCCTTGTCTCACATTGGTTGATAGTGGTTGGCTCACTAATTAGACCCTTCAATTTCAATCTGTTCTATAAATAAATTTTAACGGTATCTTAAACCATTAAAAATGTTATACAGCTAATCATTCATAGATTGAATGCTTTTCCTTCACCTTCAGACTTTTCCTCATCCCCTAAAATAATAATCATACATGATTAAACTTTGCAATTCTTCTCCAAACCTAACTTTTACAGCAACTTTAAATGAACAAAAGACTAAAAATACTGTAGCTACTGAATGCCAGAAATGCAAGTTCCCACTACACAACACATTGTTAAGTGCCAAACAAACCAAGTATTCAAGCAGACCCTGTTAAGACATTCTGGAGTCTATTGCATAATTTAATTCCTGCATGGAAGCACACTAATTTAAAACTGTCTCCACTTTCTTAGAAGTATTAGCACTACTACAGCCTACTTGGCTGAGTCATACACGCTACACTACAAATGAACATTTGCATTAACTATGGGCCTCTACAGACTGGCAAGAAACACTGCATCATGTTGGAGCGGGGGCATGATGACCACACACTGCACGCCCCGACTCCACCCCGATGATGGCATCACGCCACCTGCCCGATAGCATGGCAGGCAGTGTCATGCCATTTCTTTGGTGTAACGTTTAGACATGATGCGCCAAAGAAAAAATGAAAAGCCGCTGTGGTGGTGCCAAGAGCAGCTTTTTGCCACTCTAAAAAGAAGCAGCATCTTACCATTTCTTTTTACAATGGCAAACTGCTGGATTGGGGCTGCAGCGTGTGGTTGCTGTGGCCCCTCTATCTAATGCTGCAAGGGGCGGTGGGACGCTGCTCTTTCAGGGTGGTCTATAGAGCCCCTATATTTGTTATTCTTCCATTATTATCAGGTGCTTGCTAGTCTGCAGAAAAGACAGGCCACTAAAACTTATTTTGTCTTTCATCTTATTGGCACAACATAAATTGACAACATATGAGATCCTGATAGTTAATTTTTTTCTGGAATTATGGTTGTAATTAAGTCAATAAAAATGCTCCCATTTCAAACATCCAAACAAGGCCATAATGGTTAAACAGAAGAAGCGTCTCTGTTTGTGTCACTTACAACACCCACTAATGATAGCAAAAATCAACTGGGAGTGATTATTCTTGATTAGAAATTTATTAGATTCACCATGGTTTTGCAGCATCAGTAGAGAGAGCACCTATGGAAAGTAAATGCTATGTGAATTAATTCCACTGTAGGCTGGCATCCTATTGAAGACAGAGATAGGCATAATCCCAACCCACGATTGTGTATGTCTTTTTGGGTTGTTGTAGCAGTTATAATTCTCTATCTCCCTTACAAAGCAACTAAACCTACCTACCTGCAAACCTACCTTTTCATGCTGCCTCCTGTTCCAATATGACCACACAGAGGGGGATGGCTGAGACCTATCTGGCATATAACTATAGCCAAATACATAGTGTTGTAGGCATCCCACAGGACATCCCAGGAACCCTCTGGAGTTCATGCAAGATGGTATCATCATTGTGCATCTAGCTAGTCATACAGCCAGATGCTTCTCAGCTGTCCCCAAGTTTCTACAAACCACTACATGAAGGTCCCAACGCAGAAAATCAAAATTTTCCAATCAAATTTAGATGCCAAAAATTTGAAATCATATGCTTTATCACTGAGCAATGGTCTTTGCCTGCGCGCTCTCTCTCTCTCTCTCCATATATATGGAACACACATTACATATTTATGGCTAAATATAAAAATGATGTAGTAGCACATATGTTAGTAGCATATAGAAAAACTGTAAACATCTCCACTAACTTCAGGATTCACCATTGGACACCAATACTTTCCTTCTCATTGAATTAACAAAGTTAGGTTAGTTCACAAACTTGTTGATATTTTTAACTACAGGATTTCTTTGCTAATTCCTGCACATTCAGAGCATGGCAAAATTTCACAATTACCATTTTTTTAGGTCAAGAGTAAGTGATTAAAAAGAGAATAGGATCGAATGCCAGTGATAATATTCACTGAATTTTTGTAGCAAACCCAGGGTCTTTCAGACAGGAGCATTGAAGAGCAAATTAAATTTGAAGCAGGAGGGGGGAATAAGGGAGTGAAGTGACAGCTCATCAATTGATTTCCATTGAAAATCCTAACGAAAAAAATTAATAAAGTAGTTAAGCTGCTGAAATACAGTTTCACCAATTAGCTTAATGTCAGAGAATTCTAATTAGGTGCCTTGAGATTGCCATTTAGTGTTTAAGGCTTTAGAGTGCCAAATTCTCCTTTTCACACAAACTGGTTGCAAAATTAAAGACATTAGGCGGCCTTAATTATATTATCAGAACAGCTGGGATTAGTCAATCTCTGAAGTCAAGGCGGTTTTCTTTTGTCACAGGGTAGAAATCCCTTCCTTTCCAGGGTGCCGGATTTTGGTGCTGTTCCATATCTCACCCATACAAAGCAAGCTGAATTAGAAAGAAAGGGGGGAAATGCCAAACAAACCCTGAGGACAAAGACGAGGGAAATGCTCAGCAAATAATGAACACATTAAGGAAAGAGAAAAGGTAGGTGAAAAGATTAAGCTTGGAATCGCTAGGTTTCGCTAACACCTCTGCTGGCACCTGGCCTACCAAGCCTCTAGTGGGCAGAAAGACTGAGAGGAAGCTCTGTAAACCAGCTTGGCTAGTGGAAACAACTGTTATCTAAAGCTAAAGCACATTTCGTACTCCCTTGTCCCATGGGGTGTGAAATTAGCTGCTATTGTTTTCACACATTTTTATAGACACAATGCCTTTTATGTCTCCATATTATGTAGTCTGCTATGCTTTTCTCCTCATACAGGAATTCTTTTTCATTCAAATTTTTAAGCAACAAGATTTTTAGACCAGAAATACAGCCATCTAAAACAAAAACAAAAACACCGGCCATTTAGACAGTAACTCTAGCTTACAGACAACACCAAGCAACAGGTTTAAAGAAAGATGCTTTAATTAACTTTCAAAATACAGCCAAGCATATGTTAATAATACTAAAGCACACAAATGGGAGGGAGATCTATTTTCAGGTGTACTTTTAGGAAAACATAGAAGACATTAAAATGATATGAACAACTAACATATTAGGCACATACCAATGCTGATGAAATTCTATAATTTTACAATCTCTCTATAGACAACAAAACTTGCAGTGACAAGTTTAAAGGTTTGCTGGAGCTAAAACTTCTGGAGATTACAGTAGGCCCTTCCCTTATGCGAGGGATCTATTCCGGATCCCCCTACGTAAGGGGAATTCCTTGTATGTTTGTGCCCCATTGAAAAGTATGGAGTGTGTGCTTGTGGCGCCATGCGGCACACATGCCATATGTTCTATTAATGTGTAGCTTAAGTGTAAACTTGAAGCCATGTATAGTGTGCCTGTGTACAGCATGGGAACACTGTACTTTGCACATCCCTCATGCAAAAATACAACCAGAAGAACATCCTCATAGAATTTGAAAGTAATGTAAAAATGAAATTTGACCTATTAAGTCTACTTGTCTGCGAGTTGGAAGAACTCTGGACTGAAGCCAGGGGCACTGAAAGGGAGGAATGCAAAAAGACACTAACTACAACCAAAAAGAAAAAGAAGCCTAAATGGGCAGATGGAAGTATTTAAGCAGTTGAGGACAAACAAGAAGCAAAAGTTAAAGGTGACAGAAATAGGGTCAGAACCCTGAATGGAACTGTTCAGCAACTTGTGAGCAAGGACAAATAGAACTACAATAATAATCAATGAAGAAATATATGTCAATAAAAAGGAAGACCAAGAGATCTCTTGTACAATATCTGAGAAATCAAAGCGAATTTTAAACCAGAAATGAAGATGCTTTACAACCGGGGGGGGGGGGGGGGAGGACACATTATAGGACCAAATACAAATAAAAATACAATGAAAACAATAAATTGAAGAACTGTGTTAGAAATGAAAGGATGACAGAATCCTATAAGGAAGAACCATTTGAAGATGAACTTACAATTTTAGAGGACAGTGGCACTTTGCTCCCCACCCCCACCCCACTTAACAGAGGCTATTGTTCCAAGCCACATTACTAAAATCTAATCAACTGCTTTTCATTATTATTATTATTATTATTATTATTAATTACCTGTCCTGCCAACTCCAACCTTTTGTTTCCATAATAGTCTCTGTCATCCACTTTGTTGTCCCCCTGGGCCAGAATCACTCTGCGGACCATCACAGCTGTATAGATGCACTTGGAGCGGAAATTGAATTCCTTTACCTAAAATACAGAAAGCAAGAGAGAACATTAACAGAGAACAACTAGTTCTTTGTCCAAATTTTACTAAGGAAATATGCAACTCAGATAAACTAATTCTGTAGTCCTATTTTATTCTTAAATTTCAGGGGAATTTACTGTACTCTTTTCAAAGCTTTATGAGTTTGTCACAATAATTTTTGTTTAAGAAAGAGAAAGTAGTATTCATGTGATGATAATATCTTGCTGAAAAAGGTCACTGTCATTAGAGAGAGAGAAATTGAGATTGTGTTCAACCCTATATTTTCAAGATTAACTCAATGCAACCAAAAAGTGAACAGCTTCTCAAAGTTTAATTATAATTTTAACATAAATTATATAATATAATTTACTGGAAATCACAGGTTATGTGTCAGGTCATGCCCATAACTTCCCATTGGAAATTAAATCTGGCACAATTTGAAATTTGTGATAAGACCTTTTTTTTAAAAAAACAAACAAAAAACTTTACCTTGTTCTCAAACAACAATTCTCATGTATTTTCAGCTTTGTTTCCCAAGCCCCATGCTTACGTCTGTATGTGAGAAACAAAGTCAACCCCTCCTAGCATGATTACTCACATTTTTGTGTACATCAACTTTGATATATCCGGGGGGAGGGACTTTGGGGGGGAAATCTGCCTAACTAAAAGTATTCCCTTAGGTCTTCTTGTAGTGTAACAGTTTTTTCTTGCATTTTTAAAAAGTGACTTTTAAAAAGTAAGAGGGAGAGGGAAATGGGAACTTTAAATATATATATAACACAAGAGAGGTCATATGTCCTATCGTGATAGGAAATGACTTCAAAACTGTAGTAGACTAGAAGGGAGAAAGCTTGTTTTCTGCTGCTGCAGAGACTAGAACGCGGAACAATGGATGCAAACTGCAGGAAAAGAGATTCCACCTCAACATTAGGAGGAACTGCCTGACAGTAAGGGCTGTTCGACAGTGGAACACACTCCCTCGGAGTATGGTGGAGTCTCCTTCCTTAGAAGTCTTTAAATAGAGACTGGATGGCCATCTGTCGGGGATGCTTTAATTGGGAGTTCCTGCATGGCAGCAGGTTGGACTGGATGGTCCTTGTGGTCTCTTCCAACTCTATGTTTCTGTGATTCTTTTTCTTTCTCTCTAAGGTTATATACAGTACTTCCTCTCAAAATTTTAATTTGTGGCCCATTTCTGAAGTTGACCTATGTCTGTAGTAAGTAGCTTCCAGAAGTAAAGGTTGTATTGGTTCTCAGATCCCCATTAAGGCCCACTTCCTACTCAACCACTGCTCTCAGATTTGGTGCCACTGTGACAGTAGCAACATTACCTTTTAAATTTAAAGCAAAGCATGTGGAATGCCACGTGCCTTAAGCTGAATCAAACTTTTATGAGGCATCCATTACCACAGTTCAACTTGAAAACAAAGGTCCAAAACACATGGCAGAAATAATCCAGTTCAAGACCACTTTAACTGCCCTGGCTCAGTGTTAGGGAATCCTGGGAATTGTAGCTTATTGTGGCACCAGAGACCCCTGACAGAGAAGGCTAAATGTCTCACAAAACTACAGTTCCCAGAATTCCATAGCATTGAGCCAGGGCAGTTAAACAGATCTCAGACTGGATGTGCTTTGGACCAAAGTCATGCTTTCTGTGCATCTTATTTTAAAGAAATACGTAGTACATGTTTTTTGCTGTCTTGGGGGGGAAATTACATTTTGGTGGTGAAGATACATAATTATGATTATGAAAGTACATCATGACTATACAAAGGTCTGGGGGCATGAAAAGCAAGCTGAATTAGAATCTATACCTTCCTTACCCTACATGTTTCACCAAACATACTTTGTTCTATGTTGCCTCTGTCTACCTCACCCAACACAACACCTCTCCCTCCCTCCCCTGGTTTTTTTGTTTGTTTGTTTGTTTTTGGTAACATCTTGCTTGACAAACAGAACTGGAAATTTTGAAAGTGCCAACAGTGACCTTTCAGTTATTCTAGTAAAAAAAAAAGATTTTAGATCCTAGATCAACAGATTTTCTTGAGCTAACAAACCCAGCTCGAATAATGGGAGGGCTAAATATTCAGTCACCACTACAAGTCCACTTAGAAAAATGAAAATCCTCTGCCTAGGAGGATTTAATCCACTTTGATCTTAAATAGTGGAATCTCATTTCAGTTTTCTGAGGAACTTTAATCCCAACTCTTTCCCAGTACCCTATGCCTCTGTCCCACAATACAATTATTGCTGACATACAGGAACGTGGGCAAGAATTGTTGTTGCTAGCAGTTCTCGTGCTTCTTCCATCTTGGTTTTCCTGGGTCCTCCCCACATTCTCTGCCTTCGGACCTTATTTCCCAAATATTTTAATGCCTGTGAAGTAAAAGCATAGCAAAGTAGTGTATTTATAATTTAAATTTTTACATTCTTGATCTACCAGTTGCACTAAGCCTCCTTGTTTCAGATTTTATACGTTTTCACTGCACATGAACAACTGATGAATCTTTTAACAAAGTCAACAGCACAAAACCATTTTTTAATTTAAAACAAAATCAAAACAAAACCAGAGTATAAAGTTTCTTTAATAAGATGACTAGGTAAAAATGGATTGAATGACAGCATATCAAAACAACGCTTTCAGAGGATTCCACCAGAAAATATATTTGGAAAGAATGAGAGCAGGCAAAGTCCATCATACTATGCATTGGTCAAAAAGCTCAATGCATTTTAGTCTTATCACAAATTGGCTGTCTTCAGGAGCTATTCAATCTTCAGAAATTTCTGGAGTTGTAGTCTGCGCTCTCTACACTCACTATTCTTTTATAAATGCCCACTTGTATAGAGAGTGCAGACTTCAACTCCAGCAATTTCTAAAGACTGATTAGATCCTGAAGGCCAAAAAAGTTTTTGACTATCACATAGCATGTGGGACTTTGCTTCCTCTCATTCTTCCACTAGTATAATTTTGACCTTGCATGAATATCCACCTTCAAGTTCTGGTTATCAGACCCCAGTGACAAATGTAATGTGCAGTGGGCCCTTGGTATCTACTGGGGTTTGGTCGCAGAACCCCTCAAGGATACCAAAATCCATGGATTTCCCACAGCTGCAGCCGGAATGTTCAACGGGGCCAGTTATAGGGAGCATATAACTCCCTTGTTGAAACAACTTCACTGGCTACCAGTTCGTTTCTGGGCCCAATTCAAAATGCTGGTCATGACCTATAAAGCCCTACAGGGCTTAGGTCCAGACTGTTTGAGAAACTCCCCATATGAACCTACCAGAGCCCTAAGATTGTCAGGAGAAGGATTTCTCTTGGTCCCACCCTGATCATAGGCTTGCCTGGTGAGGACACCAGATAGAGGCTTCTTGGTGGCTGTTTGTGCCCTGTGGAATGCCCTTCCATGGGAAGCCAGCCTGACTCCTTCCCTGCTTGCCTTCCATCGGCAAGCAAAAACAACTTTATTCAGGCAGGCTTTTAATGTGTGATCATGGGATGGCTTTTTCTATGGGGGTGTTCGTTAAATGGGGTGGGTATTGTGTTTCTATTGCGGTTTTAATGTTTGTAATTTTATATTGTTTTTATGTGAAGTTTTAATTGTTTAATTGTAACAAGTTTTTAATGTGTTTGTTTGTGAGACACCTTGAGTCCCTTCTGGAAGAAAGGTAGCATAGAAATTAAATAAATGGACGCTCAAGTCCCATTACATACAATAGCATAATAAAATGATATCCCTTAGATATGTAATATACATTCCTTATATATTGTAAGGTAGAAAAATCAATGTTTGCTTTTTGGATTAAAAAAAAATGATTTCAAACCATGGATAATGGAGGGCTGACTGTACTATGCAGAAAAGACAATTATGTAGTAAATAACTGTTCCTGTGATTACTGTAGTAAACTTCTGATAGAGTTTCTGCTAAGCATGCTAGTTAAAATAATCCTGGCCCTTGTCACTATTAAAGAATTGGTATTGGTGGAGGCCAAAACAGTATAAAGTAACTGTAAGTAAGAAGTAAAAAAGTAATGACTCAAGTTTTTGCACTGAATTAACATTTAATGCTATTTGTATTGATCTGCATGCATGCTGCACTAAACCTTCTTTTCAGATGTAGCAAACTGTACACTGTAATCCACCATGTCCTCAAAATTCACAAGTGGAGAACACTGAAACATACAATCCTTCCATCTGAAGTTTGATGGCACAGTCAAAAACTCTTCTGTGTCAGCTGAATATTGCATAGTCCAACTGTCAGAGATTGTCTGTTTGATGTGAACAGTAAACTTGCGGGTTGAACTTAGAATAGTCTTTTGGACTATTACTCCCAGAATTCTTAGTGAGCCCAGTCAGTGAATGTCCTGGCTGGGGGTTCTGGGAGCAGGCCCAATAAGTAAATTTTCCAGCTCTGCTTCTGGTTCAGAATAAACACAGAGGCTTGGCAAGCAAAAGATTGACCTACAAATTTTCTGAGTCATTCAATTATCTCACAATAGGCAAAAATAAGATGCCATTCTCCTTGTAGAAATACATTACTGATGGATGCTTGAAATGATACACACCTGCATCTGTGTGAAAATCTGAGCTTTCTGACACTCCTCCAAGCTGGGGGCAAAGGCAGCCATCACATGCTCCTCTGTACCAATCATCTGCACAATCTCTTGGTCACTCTCGACACCCATCGCCTAGAGAAGGGAGCAAAAAGGTACAAAAGGGTAGAGGGAACACTGATTTTGTGTTAATGCGCTGACATTTGCTTATGCTAATTTCGTATTGTAATCAGTATTACTCCAAAGCAGAAATGAGTTCTCTCAGAAACAGAGCCATATGGTGCAGGGACCAGCTACTCAAAACTGTGGAACAAAAATCTTGATAAGCCGAAGCAGCAGTACAAAAGACAAATGAGACAGAGTAGGCTTTTGCTAGAAAGCTATTCATCGCCAGATCATTTACAGAAGAAACATCATATTGCTTTTTAATAAGAAGTAATGACCAGCCACTTGTACCTGACAAATGAAAGAGAGGAAGCTAGTTGGAAGCACTACTGGAAATCAAAGGTGTATTCCACAGCCACAGAGACCTTCCAAAGTTACGCAAATTTATCACTGATGTTAGTTTATGATAACGTGCCTCTTTTCTCAGCAGCTGGTGCTTGTGATTCACTGGAGGTTACTAAGATTCTGCCACTTAATATTATTTTTGTGTGTAAGGGGGCTTGGTATTATTATTATAAGGGAGGAGGTATCACTGGGCAATGTTCAGCCCACACTGCACCGAAGAACAACATACACGCACCAGGAAAATCAGCAGGGTGCTGCTGGCCACTCGCCTCCTAACTGTCTATGCTGTGCTGGGCTAAGAGGGCCCCATGCTTTCTCAGCTGCCTCACAATAGTCTCTTACAAGGATGATAGGACCCTTTCCCAGGACCATCCTCAGACAGACAGTAGAGTGTTGTGGCAGACTCTACCAAAGCACTGACACCTACCATATATACTCAACTATAAGTCAACCTCATGTATAAGTCGAGGGCAAGTTTTGTGGTCAAAAGTATGGATTTTGCTATGTAATAATGGATATTAAAATGCAGCTAAGGAAAACAATGCTGAAGACCTTACAAAATTCCAGTACTCATAACTGTTTGTGCTCACCCTAAGGCTGAATGGATGAGAGAGTAGGGGGGTGGCAGTGTTTCCAGGACAGATTACACTGTTGCCTTATAAGAGATAAAGTACAGTACTCACATTGATGCATGGATAAGTTGACTCAAAGTCAATTTGGGGTCAATTTTTGACTAAAATTTCTTGACTTATATATGAGTATATATAGCACTTCTTCAACCCTTGCAGCTGGATGAATTTAAGAAAATGTTTTAATTTCCCATAATTCCTCCTGACAGATAGTAGGAAGACATGGCCCACCACTGGGTGAGTGTCACTGATTGAGTATGAAATTTTTAAAAATTTCCCACAATGCTTCCTGACATGGCATTCCTCCAGATTAACTGTGGGAAGTTCATACAGTAGTTATAAGTTGTCTCTAGCATGGCTGGCTGCTACTGCCAAGACCCATCAGTGGGGGCTGCCCTGATGTCCCTCAATTTTGAAGCTGGTTTTACATTTTCCATGCAGCAGAACTCAGTGGTGGTTGCTGATAGCTTCCATGGAAAAAAAAGAAGATAAAGAGCAGGATTTCACATTGAATGTTAAACTGAAAGTCATTTTATCTTGTTTTTTCACAGTGCATGATTATACCTTTTATTTTAAAGGTGGCTTAACAAATTAAGAAAAGACTTAAAATTTTATGGGGGAAATCTCTCACTAGTCTTTCTATGAACAAAGTGTTTCAAAGTGGCAGCCAGCAGTGCAGGCCTTTGTGAATTCCAGATACTACTAAATCTTCTCCTTTCACACAAGTTTGGAGTTCTGCCATTTCATGAAACAGGAAATAATCTCCCTAAAACCTCCTTTTGGCAGACTTATGTTTCTAAGAAGTTGGGAGGGTGAAAAAGTTATGTTTGCATTCATATTGCAGGTTTGAGCTGTGAATAACAAAAGCCACTGCATAATATGTTATTGGTACACAGTGTACTCTGGTTTTCATTGTAAATGGGCAAGTCACATATTCCTTAAAGTACATTAAATGTCTTCCTTCTGAAATGTTTGTACTGGGTCTTTCATGCCCTGTGGCTGCTCCAGACTCCACTAACAGGTACTTTTGATTTCAGATAAATATCTGAAATCTTTTCTCCAGCTGATTTGACTTCTGCTAACAATTTTCTAAATCACCAAACACCATGCAACAAACGGCAAATAACAACAGCTGCCCCACAATCTTGTCATTCCTAATCATCCAGCCAACTGATGAAAGAGGGCTTTGAAGCAGCACCTCCTATTGCTGTGCCCTCTCTCATACATCTCTTTTCTTAAATACACTAGCACTAGTCCTCAGACAGTTGTAGATATTGTAGAGCAAGGAAGGGGTGGTAACATGTAACGAAGACTTTCCCTCCAGCCCCCGCTTCCAGGTCTGTGGTGCTGCCAAGTAGCTGATGACCCCACTGCCCCACAATTCAACAAGTGACAGCTGATGTGAATGATGTTGTCTTCCTCCTCTTCCCTGTCAGAGCTCTTCTGTTATCCTGCATTCTAAAGCAGCCTAACTCATGTGATGAGAAGATGCTTTAAGCTCACCCCCACATCAGGAATGCTAATATTGCTAAAAGGTGGAAACATAAAGCCTTTGCTTCACTTAAATGCTCTTCATAGAGCATTTAATGTGAGTGGTATGCATGCAGTGTGTGCATATGTCTACTTCTACTTGTTCTTGTACATGTGAAACTATAGCAACTCCTGGCTGCTCACACAAGACCCTAGTCTAATGAAGCTGCCTAACTCTGCTTCAGAGGAAAGTTTTTACGGTACTCATTTAGTCCCGGTCCTTGTTGAAGAAAGCCATAATATAAAGACTGAAATATATATCGTTTGCACATATGCACACATGTTTTCTGGATATGCATCTATGCATGCACCAATTACATATGTCACTACAAACACAAAGGTACAAAGAATAGCTAAAACTTGTTATATATGTAAATGGCAAAGTAAAAATACTACTTGTGGCATGTAAAAGTGGTACATTAAATGCAGATTCCCATGTTAAGGATACTGGTGAACAATGTGAAAAGGCTCTCTATATATTTCATATTTCTATGAATGTCAGTAAATCTGTCCAGAGCTTCTCCACTAAAGCAGGCAGTTAGAAATAAAAGGGAAAGGTGAAATTCCATAAACATTTTGGTTTTCACCAAGGATAGGCTACTGTGACCCCACTGCACTAAATGTTGTTGGATTGCAACTCCATGACAGTTACTATGATTACTGATCATTGGCTAGGACTGGCCAAGGAAGTTGGGAGTCCTACATTACCAGGAGGGCAACAGTCACACAACTCTGTCTTAAAGACACACTCACTACAAAAGTATCACAATTAAACAATATTGCAGACTTGCAAGCCTGTGTAAAATCATAGTCCATTTATCAGAGAAGCATATAGACAAGCGATCTGGTTTGTCACTTGGCTGAATAAATGGCTCTGAGTCCTAGCAATCCTGATGGGTTTTTGCTAACCAGAAAGCAGCAGTAGACACAAACTGCTTGCAGTTTCTATAATGCCTCAAGATATAGGTGGAGATGTCTGGAATAATTAATTGTTCCTTAGCCAGTGAAGATTTGTATTTTACAGTCCCACTGGGCTACTGCTTTCAATTTAGATTAATGCTACAATATTCCTAATTTTGTGTTGCCACTCAAATTCTCTTTCCCGTCTGTTTCCCACCCTCCCCCAAAAATGTCTTTTACTGCTTTGACACTTCTGATTTCAGGTTATTAGCCAGAGATTTTCAGCATTTTTAATAGACTAATTTGCTGTTAAAAATTATACAAAATAGAAAAGTTAAAAAGCAATTAAACCAAGCTAAAATTATTACTAGTTAAAACAAATTAACAACAATAACAAACAAAAGTCTAGCACATTATACAAGGCCTATTTTTCCTTGGGGGGGAAAAAATCATTTTTCAACTTGCCCATGTCATCATCTATAGAGCCAAAATAGTGATACTGAAATCCTGTACTAAACATTAAAACATTAGTGGAAGATGCCAAGGTGATGACAGACAAGGCCCACAAAGCATTTTTTATCTGATCCTCAACAAACCTTGCAAGCATTATGCAAAACCTTGCAAGCATTATTTCAATTTTATTAGTATGGGGGGTGTATTTCCAAAAGGGGAGTGCAGAGGTGCTCATATGTTAGATCTCAGTCAAAAGGTAAAGTGACTTCAATTCATACATAATTGATTTTCTTCTTCTTTCATTCTCAGGTACATCTCAGAAAACTGAAGGTGCACTGCCAGTCTGGCTTTCAAGAACTGCTCAGGGTTGCAAAAATGGGCACATGAAGCTCCAGGGCTAGACTTTGCCACCTTGCAGCAGTTACAGAGAAGTACCTTGATCAATGCTGACTGGAAACACTGCTGTATCTAATTCTGCATGTTTGAGAACCCACAGTTAAACAACTTTTGCATGCTATTTCATGAACAAAAATAAAAGAATCAGGAAGCAAATTATAAACAGCCTCTAAGGCAGTGGTTGCCAGCCTTTCTATCAAATCAGACGAGATACAAAAGAGCCCTGGTGGCACAGTGGTTAAATGCCTGTACTGCAGCCACTCACTCACAAACCACAAGGTTGCGAGTTCAATACCAGCCAAGGGCTCAAGCTCAACTCAGGCTTGCATCCTTCTGAGGTTGCTAAAATGAGTACCCAGATTGTTGGGGGTAATTAGCTTACACATTGTAAACCACTTAGGGAGTGCTTAAGTGCATTGATAAGCAGTATAGAAATGTACTTGCTACTGCTATAGCTATACTGACATTCAAGTATGCACTACTGTAATTTGCAACTCAACATGTTCCCATCCCAGCTTTGCTGGTGGCAGTAATCTTAGACAGGTCTTGCTATGGATCACATTGCTTGTATGCCTGATCTTTATTGCTTATGACATTATGGCTTCTGTGCTGCAAACTGGTTAGCCATTCTCTATTGCAGTACAGCTAGTGGACACCAGGTTAGGGAAAGCTGCTACCTACTCTTTAGCATATTGCCTATACATCAAGGATATCTGCCATTCTTAAGGGCTCTAGAATCATCCCTATACACCAAGATGTTTGCAGAGAGGTCTGTAACCCTTTTTCTATATCTCTTCCTGAAGGGGCAGATGTACATTATCTGATTTATATCACTATACAAATATTATAAATTCAAGAGCATTATTCTAAGATACCCTCTTAAGTTTCCATGAAGGGATATATTGATATGTGTGGCAAAAAAGCAGGACTCTATTTAAGACACCACACATATGTGGAAACACAGTATGTATATCAGATAAAATTTGAAGCACTCTTTATATGTATGTGGAGGTATCAGCTTCTGAAGAAAGACCTAACAATATCAATTCGGGAATTCTAGCTTATCAAAAAAGTAAACTTGTTTTTCAAGACTTATTTGTTATAGAAATACACTCATACATTATTTATTTATTTATTTAAAAATTAAAGCCTACTGATATCAGTAGATAAAAATCATAAATCATGCTCCCGACCTCCTGTCGTTATCTTTTCAAATATACTCCTCTCATAGTATAAGCAAGTGCTGCCCTCTTCTGGCAATGGTAATCAAATACTGTATAGTTATGTTGCTGTTTGGCAGAATTCCCAACATACAGCTCTGTTGCTGATTCAGCTGAATGTAAAGGCTAAAAACAGGAAATGAACTAAAGGTAGAACCAATCATCTACTGTTCTCCTCTCAGAAAGACTGTAATTCAATCTGGGTAGCAGATTGTTCTTCTTCTCCTTCTTTAAAACTACATGAATATTTGCATCTTCTCTAAAATGCACACCTCTATTTTGCTGGGTTTTGACCTGAAAACTGGTTTGGAAATTTTGAGAAGCATGAAAGGGATGCATAGCTACGTTTCAAACAGCACAATAGTCAGGGAAGTCCAGTTCCCCCAAAAGAAGACAAGAGAAAATGGCAACCATGTTGATAATACAATCCATGGAAAAGATACCTTTTTGATTACCACTCCCAGAATCCCACAACCAGCATTAGCCAGTGGCCATGAATCGCAGTCCAAGTAGTAATGTTTCCAAGTTCAGGATCCAGATTAGGCTAAGGTACAACCCACTAGTTAAATCCAAATCAACAAAGATTACAAATGCTACAGGATGGATTAACCACTAAAAAAGGCCATACAAACAAGAACTTAATATCTTTGTGTACATTTTGGAATACTAGTTAAAATGTTTGAAGTCCTTCTGCTAGTTCTTCTCACTATTAAGATGCAGATTATTCTTAAAACATTACCTTAAAAATAATAGCAATGGGAATATCTTCAGACAGGGTATTATGCTTCAGATAAAATCTTCCTTGCTTCACAGTTATATTCGTCCGACTTTTCTTTTCATGTGTAGAACTAATTATTTGTAAAAAGAAATTGAGATGTATCATTATTTATTATAATATGAATCTTCAAAAATTGAACAAGGTCAAAAGTTTGTTTGTTTTATAAAGAGAGAAGCTTAAATGTCTCATTCATGAGAATACCACCACTGCTTTTCATTGCCCCTAAAGATTTTGTTTGCTATATTCAGTGGCTCTATCAGCTTCTTCCCATTTCTGTGTCAGACTGTAAAGTGGATCTGTCTGCCACTATATTTTGTATTTGATTTTATTCTGGTCTTTTTAGACACTATATAAATAATAAATAGAATCTGACAAATTGCGAAATTCTGCTTCAAGCCTGCAGGCATTTTGTATTTTCCTGGGCACTTAGGATGGAACAAAATGCATGCCTTTCACACTGCATACAGTAAAATGTTCTGCAGTTTACAGGGCTTGCTTCACAATTGCTTAAGCCACCGATTTTAAGCTAACTAGAAGGGATCTTTCAATAAACGAAACCCTTGGCTGAACTTCTCTTATGCTATTATATGACCAGGGTTAGGAATTACATTTAAATAACATTTGCTAAATATACATAAAGTGAGAGCCAATGTGTTGTGGTTTAGTGTAGGACTATGACACTCTGGAGACCAGGGTTCAAATCCCTGCTCAGCCACTGGGTAACCTTGGACAAGTCACACTCTCTCAGCCTTACAGGAATGCAAAGGCAATCCCCTCTGCACAAATCTTGCCAAGAAAACCCATGACAGAGTTGCCATAAGTCAGAAATTACTTGAAGACATACAACAGCAATGCATAAAGTCTGTGCAAAAATGCAAAAAATATATTTAAATGTGTCAGGATCCAATGCACAATGTTTTTTAAGCATTGGGGGAACTAAATTATCTCTTTCTCTTATCTAAAGTACTATAGCAAGCTCAGATTGCAATCTGGCATTGAATGAGGAGGTGGGGAGAAATCCCATTGGGTATACATAAATTTTTGCACTTTAAGTAGTAAAGTCCTTTTGGGTCTTAGCTATAATACCATAGGAGATCACACTTTGCAGTAACTCGGCAGTTCTTTTACCTGGTAACAGATGCACCAACAGTCCCTTTTCTGTCTGCTTCCACAATTATTCTGTTTTTTGATAACTGCTCTTGAATAAGAATGACCTTTTCTACACCTTTAACAATGAAGTAGCCACCTATCAAACAGATTATAAAAACATCAGTATTGAGTCATATTTCAGTCATTTGTGAAATTATTTTCAATGGACTTTGTAAACATCTGGGATGTTTTGCTTTGCTTTCTTAATTACACATACATGCAGTACTTAGTGAGGAAATATCTCACTCCATTTTCTGTGTTTATATCATTCAACAAAAAATACAACAACTCCATTAAATCCAAAAAGACACCTTACCAAATGGATCAACCACCCCTGGTATGTACAAAAGGGATATCTACAGAAATGCTCCATTGTGCTACTGTGACCTCTTGAATACCTATGCAATACATCAGCAATAGCATTTACATATCTATACCGCTTCAAAGTGAACTCAGCACTCTCTAAGCTGTTTACAGTCTGTAAACCAATTTCCAACAACAAGCTGGGTACTCATTTTACAGACCTATGAAAGGATGGAAGGCTGGGTCAACCTTGTGGCTGCAGTACCAGCATTTAACCACTTTGCCACCAGAGGTCCTTGGCAAACCCAGGTGAACCTGAAAACTGAAGCAGACCCCACAAAGCATATATAGCTACCAGTGACACTACGCCCTTCTTTAATGGGAAGATTGGTAACTGCTCTTATTGCAGAAACTTTGTTTATCATAAACTCTTTCCACTGTTTGAAGCTTTAAAATTCTCGTTTCATACTGGCCCATGTGTTTCAAGATTCCACTGAAGAATATATTTAAATGGATCAAAAGTCACCCAAATGGAGCAAAGGCAGTCAAAAACTAAGTTTATTACCTGGATCTAAGGGACACTCATTAAGCTTGGCGAATTCTGCTGGCGTTTTCCCAGTAAGAACACAGTTGGAGCTTCGCAACATTATTGGCATCCTATAAGAATCCCCAAAGTAAAAATTAACTTGATGCTTACTGAAAGCTCATTTAACCTCATTCAGAGGCCAGCCAGCTTCTAGAAAAACCACAAGTAGGGTAAAGAAAAAGAAAAGAGCCCCTCCCTTTTGTTCCAAGCTTATAGTCGTGAACAGAATCCTGCTCCTGAATACAGAACACATTTCGCTGTCATGGCAAACAGCCATTCATAGATCTAAACTTAGATCTAAAAGCCATTCATAAATCTAAGTTGGTCTAAGCCAAGGATGGGGAACAATGTTGTTGAACTACAATTCTCATCAATGGCTATGCTGGTTAGGGTTTAAGAAGTTGGGAAGCCAAAGTGGATGGAGGTCTGCATAGTCCTAGTTTAATTCTAAAATAATGCTATTTATACTGGTGACCACCACAATATAAAATGCCCAAACAAGTGCTTCTTGTTGGTCTTGAAATAGCTAAAATCCTATTGTAGTGGATGTCCTAGAATTCCACAGCATTGAGTCATGGTAGTTAAAGTGGTGTCAAACTGGATTATTTCTATAGTGTGGATGCAGCCTTAGTTTCCCTTGCTTGCCCTCACAGTTCATCCTTTCTGCTGTGCATTTTAAAAATGTTTTTTTCATTTTCTTATGCCTAAAAGCTTGCTTGGAATTGATGTCAGCATTTTAAGCAATGCTATCTTCTCAACTCAGTGCTGCTACCTGGCTGTCCTAATTCTTCCAACCATAGTCCCCTGAGATGGCGTGTTTATTTACTTGCTAAAGATAAGTAGCTTTGTGTGTCAATCATTCTAGACTGGCAATATAATTAGCCTAATTCCTGAGTTTCTAATTTCAGAAGCCTGTTACTTTACACAGAGAAATCAAATAGTGTGCATGTGTGCAAATATATTTCAGAAGCGCAGAGAAAGCACCAAAAAACAGCCTTCGTATGGCAGATGAAACTGATTGTTACTCATTGAAACAGTAACACAATACTGTATAATTACTGACTCTAAATAATTTGAGGAAAACAACAAGATGACTTTATTTTAAAAAGATAACAGAATGCATGCTGGAAGTCAACAGATTTCAGAAGAACACGTAACTAACTCTAATGGTACTGTTAAAGTATGCTTCCTGGCCACCACTGACAGAAATAACAGCTATAACCCACCCACTTACACTAGCCTCCCTCTTCCTCTCAAATATACTCAGCTACTCCTTACTAACATGGTAATACCATAAATAACTGCTTTCCAGGTGGCAACTTGCCAAATAAATTACTCCATGAGAGAATGGCAATGTATATGAGTATATACATATTCCAGAACTCCACTGTAGCATGAAAACAACCATTTTTGAGTCACTATGACTGACAATGAATCAGAATTTTTGTACCCTTGCCTTGCCTCAGTTCCTTCTACTTGAACAGAACTTAATTGTTACAAAAATTGAGACAAAAGAATAGCCTTCAATAGCCAGAATGGCTTTTGTTTTCACCTGCATATAAATCTTTTTCCAGTTCCAAGTACTGGAAAAGACAGAAAGATTCTCTCTGTGTCCTATCTATGGGCAAATCTATCCCGTTTATATACTCAACTTCACAATTCCTTCTGCATCAAGTTCAGCTCTTATACCTGGGAACTTGTAACTGCAAAATACATTCACAAATCTCACTGAAAATGAATGCCAATTATACCATAGAAGTAATTGGTGGACTGCAATCCTAGCTTAAAATATGCATCTCAAATTTTAACACAGTGTTACCACAGAATGTAACTAGATACTTATCTTTATACTAGTTCCTTACCTGCCAACAGGTAATGCATTGCGAATAATCCTCTGACTACCTCGAGTATATTCAATGTCCACCGTAATTGGAGCAGAGTAAGTCATATCTCTCAAGCGACACTTAAGGAGAAGTCACATTATTAAACATTTTTCAGGTGGAAAAATACATAGCACATACAAGCTTTCCTATGATAGGGTAGGTTATCTCCCCAAAGATTTAAATATTTATGGCAAGACAAGGCCAATTTAAAAGCACCCCAAAATGCAGGTTTGTGCTGCAACAGATGGGTACTGCTCAGATTCAGTATTTTATTTCTTGACTGTATTAGCTTAGGAGCAATACTAAGATACAGTTCACTGTTATACTTCAATAACTGAGCAAACAAAGGTTTATCTAGATTATTGGTAAAGACTCAACACCACAAACTGAGCTTAAATCAGACATAACTTTGAAGCCAGAAAGAGTTAGTAATATTGCTCTTGATCTTACATATAGGCCTGCTGGCTGCATTTGATTAGAACATAACAAATGCAATAAATCTGTGTATTTGGATTTCATCTCCTTCTTCCTTTCTTCTTCCATCTGCCTCACAGTGACAAATTATAAATGTTTAAATCCCAACACATACAAAGCTTCAAAAGTACTGAGCAGATACCTCATGAGGAGAAACAGGTCTTGTTACATTAAAGCTTTCTTCAACATCTGGAGTACCCACATATATATTGAGATATCTGCAACATTAAGATCCAAGTAAGTTAAATTTTATGAAAGAGAGAAGATGGACCAGTTACTCATATGTGTAATTGAAATGAAAGGTCATTATATTGCATTTTATTGCATTTTACTAAAAATCAAATACAGGAACTCTAAACCAAATACAGGAACAACCATAAATTTAATGTCAACAAATGGAAGCAAATATTTTTCACTCAACCATATGAGTCCACACCAATTTCTCTGAGAACATGAAGATTCCTGGTTCCCAGTCTCCCACTTGGCAAGCATTCTGCCATTGCCCAGGCCTCAGAGGGAGAGAACGGCAGGCCCAGCTTCATCAGGCCTAGCCCAGAGACAGAAGAAGGGCCCTCCCTCCAGTCCATCTGCCATTGCCTTGGCTTCAGAGAAGAACTGCTGGACTGGATCCCCTCCCTCACTGCCATTCCCTCCTCCTTTTGTGTCATGTCTTTTTAGACTTTAAGCCTGAGGGCAGGAAACTGTCCAATTAACAATTTGTAAATCGCTCTGAGAACCTTTGTGGCTCAAGAATGGAGTATAAATATGCCAAATAAACAAGTAAATAAATAAATATGTCCACATTAGACTAATACGATGCAACTATATGTACATGTGAGTGTGAATGGGGGATCTATGGCATGCAGACCTAATGACTGATAGCACACATCATTTTCTACATTCACGCTGCTTCATACAAGATTTCAAATCACTTAGATTTTTAATGGTCTAAGCAATCGGTCTGTGCAGCAGTGTGACAGCACATTAACTGTCATGCGCCATCATATGGAATCCTGGGATTTGAAGTTTGCTGTAGCACCAGAGATCTCTGAGACAGAAGGCAAGATATCTCACCAACTACAAATCTCAGAATTATAGAACATGGAGCCATGGTAACTGAAGCAGTGTTAAACTACATTATTTTTGCACTGCAGATGTAGCTAACATTAGGATATTCAAACCCAAAGTTCACATGACAGCCATCCAACTCCACCTTATTTCCCTGTGCCAGCACAACTACCAAAATCAAATTTAGACTTACTTTAAGTACCACATTGGATCAGCATCACTTGTAATTTTCTCATTGGCTTTCATGATTTTTTTAATCTAGAAATTAAAAAAGTCCACATTTACACAGTGTTGTAAGGCATGCTTTGATGACATGGTTTATTATTCCAGACATTAAAAGACAAAAGTAGCTCACCTCTACATTGATGAAATAATTGAATGAATCTATGTGCTGCTTTACAAGTCCTTTCACCTTAAAAAAACACATTATGTGTGGTGAAAAAAAATGTTGAGAGCAAAATTTAAGTCAATAAACAGATATAACTTAATTAACATTCAAAGCAGAGTTTAAGTTCAGAAATTGTGTAAAATAAACACATTCCATAACATGACTAATTGATCAAACACATCATTTTAGGTTTATATATTACAATCAGCCCTCCATATCCATGAATTTTGCATCCACAGATTCTACCATCCTCCACTTGAAGATAATAATAATTAAAAAATCCGAAAAGCAAACCTTGATTTTGCCATTTTATATAAGACAGCATAATACTATGTTACTGTATATAACAGGACTTGAACATCCACAGATTTTGGTATCCACAGGGGATTCTGGAATCAAAACCCTGCAGATACTGTACATCAACAAAACTTGAAATACAATTTCACAGAACAAATTCTGAATGCATAAATTGGTGAGTGATGTCCATGATGTCAAGTTATGTATTTGATGTCATTATTTAGTGCAACTAATCGAGCCACTTCATAATCTACATTTCTTAAAATTTAGTATATTATGTACTGTAAAATTTAAAATGTGAATTATGAAAGTGACAGACACATAACTTACAGGGAAATGGGACTGACTGCAATTCTCTCCCTATAACTCTAGAATCAGAGATAGTATGCCTAGACTATCTTGATATGGAAAACAATTATTGCCCTTTAGACCTGCTTGGGAATCTTGCCAGTCATAGTGGGATGAAGAATGCTGACTAGATAGACCTTGAAACTGAGCTAGCAGGGACTTTAAGTAGACTTGTTAGAATTTAAGAATGGAAAAAAGCTGCAAGTTACAATTTTGTCTTAAAATGCACAACTACTGGTAGGAGATCTTAATTTTATAATACAGATAAGGACAAATACAAAACACATTACTTTTGTTGACTTTAATTATAACATGGAGAATCAAAGAAGTTAGTACTGAATGGTTCTAGGGAGTATGTTACAACTAAAAACATACACCAGCAATATTACCAGTAATCCTCATTACTAAGCAAGGCTATTTCAAATTAATGTTTCAGATCATTTCAGTTAAGTAGCAAGTGTTCTCAGTAGCAATTTTACAGATATACCTTCAGAAATGCTGGAAGCAGTCTCCATTTCTCCTGGAAAACAAAAGTATAGTATAAAACAACTTTCAGAGTATGGAGAATACATTTTCAGGCAGCTAAGTCAGTAAAAATTCTTAATACAAGTAGCATAGTACATATTTGTACAGTTGGCCCTCTGTTTCTGTTCCTGATCCACCCACGAAAACAGAGACTCACATACATTTAAGCTCCACAGGCTTGAATGGGGCATGTGCCCGCGAGTGTGCACAGGGCGTGCGCCGTGGGGGCACGCCCGACTGAAAAGCACGGAGGTCTCCCTCCATGAATATCCAGGACCACAGACCTCAAGTCTGTGAGAAAAGAGGGGTGACTGTACTATGTATGTGAGGCTGTAGAGAGATGCGACTGGAAAGAGATGTGAGGATCTGTGAAATGGCAGGATTTGATGCCTCTCACCATTTAACAGATTCTCAATCTCTCTCCAGTCTTGTTATATATATGCAAATGTTATATATATATTGCAAAATAAAAAAATCTGAAATATGGAACACTTGTGATTGGATAAGGGATACTCCACTTGCAGTACCATTAGTATTTAGCTAGCCCAGTGAATTCTTAAAACCAGTGGCTCAGCTTCACATATATATTAAAATATATGTATCTGTTTAGCACACTACATCTCTGATTGATTAAAAAGACCTGGAAGTCCCAGATTTTGTTCCTGTTCTTGCTGTATATTAAGCTAGCCATCCATATCCATGGATTTTTATCCGGGGATTCAACAACTATGGCTTGATAGTATGTATATGCATATGTATGTATGTATATGTGTGTGTGTGTATAATTCCAAAAAGTAAAACTTGTTTTTGCCATTTTATATAAGGGGCACCATTTTATTATGCTATTGTATTTAATAAAACTTGAGCTTCCAAGGATTTTGATATCCACGGAGGGCAGGGTCCTTGTTGAACTAAACCCCCAGCAGATACCAAGGGCTCACTGTACTGTACATGTAAAAGGCAAATAACACTGTATGGTGTACCAACTTTCTTACTCTACTGTGCCATCCAGGGGAATCCTTTTATTTCTGCTAGGCTGCTGCCACACTGCAGAAATATAATGGTTTAACACAGAATGACTAAACTAAGACTTTCATTCTTTGGGCACACCATGAGAAGGAAAGACTCATTATAAAAAGCAATGATGCTGGGAAAACGCTAGATTTATGTCCAAAACACACTGCAGAAATAATCCAGTTTGAATCCGCTTTAACAGCTCTGGCTCAATGCTGGAGAATTCTGGAAAATGTAGTTTTTGTGAGACATTTAGCCTTCTCTGTCAGAGAGCTCTGGTGCCACATTAAACTACAGTTTCCAGGATTCTCTAGCACTCAGCCAGGGCAGTTAAAGCAGTCTCAAACTGGATTATTTCCGCAGCTTGTTTTGGACCTTAGTTAGGGAGACCAGGCCTGCGCAGAGAGGTAGAGGATGGGGGTCTTGGAGATGTCCCCTCCACAGGTTCACCATGAGTCGAGGGCAGCTAACAACAACAATGCTGGATTATCCTCTACTGAGAGGCAGATAGATACAGATGTAATGAAATTTCATATTTTTGTTGCTATTTATTAATTAGACTTAGGCTGCATCTGCACGGCTTTAACTGCTATGGAATTCTGGGATTTGTAGTTTTGTGCTTGAATCTATATGACCTGAGAGGAGCAGTGGAGGACAGGGGGGCTTACAGGGTTGCCAAGTTGAATCCAGAGCAGTTAACAACAACAGACTATTAGGGACTCAAGGAAAGACGACAGAGGTTTTTAAACAGAGGCTGGATGGGGACCTTTCATTCTATATATTCCTATATATTCCTGCATGACAGCGGGTTCGACTGGATGGCCCTTGTGTTCTCTTCCTAAACTCTAAAACTGCATCCACACTGCAGAAATAACCCAGGATGAAACCTCTTTAACTGCCACGGCTCAATGCTATGGATTCTGGGGACTGTAGTTTTGTGAGACACTCAGCTTTCTCTTTCAGAGAGAGATCTGGCACCATGACCAAACTACAGATCCCAGAATTCTGTAGCATTGAGCCATGGCACTTACAAGTGGCATCAAACTGGATTATGTCTGAGTAAGGTATGAACGAAGAAAGTGTAAGAAAGTGAAAGAAGGTTAGAATTAAGTGTAACGATGGTGAGCGATGGAGGAATGGAGTCAGACAAGACGGAATAAGAAGGGAAAGGGAAGAGGAAGTAAAGGAAAGAAAGTTAAAGATTTAAGGAAGGTTTAAAAGGATAGAAAGGGAAAAGGATGGCTTAAAGTAAAAAGATATAAGGAGGGAAAATTGCAGTTGGATGGTCGCAGTAAAACGATAATGAAATGTTGAGGAATATTAATAATACGTATGTAGGTCATGCATGTTTGAAAGTCTGCGTTTATAAACGTGGGATGTTGTGTGTTACATTTTAAGATTTTATGTTGTGTTTTAAAATGCTTAATGTATATATTTTTAACTGGATTATTCCTGAAGCTTATGGCTGCATCCAAACTGGAGACGTAACTCGGTTTGGTCTTGGTTTATCTCTTTGTTTGGGTCAGTGGCTATGGAATCCTGGGAGTTGGAGTTTGTTGTGGGGCCCTCTGGGCCCCACAACAAACTCCAACTCCCAGAATTCCATAGCCACTGACTCAAACAAAGAGTTAAAGCGAGGCCAAAACGGGTTATCTCTACAGTGTGGTCGCAGCTTACGATTGTGATCCGCACCGCAGAAATAATCCACTTTTGACAGCGCTTTAGCTCAATGCTATGGAATTCTGGGATGTGTAGTTTTGTGTGACACTTAGCCTTGCCCTGTCAGAGAGAGAGAGAGAGACAGAGAGCACTCTGGTGCCACAACAAACTCCAAAATCCCATGACTCCATAGCGCTGATCCATGTGCAGAGGGGGTTTAAAATGGTGTCAAACTGCTTTATTACTGCAGTGTGGATGCAGAATGTGATAGAAAAAGACATTTTAAAGAGAGAGAGAAAAAAGGCTCTACTGCGCATGCGCTATAATGGCTTAGTTGCTGAGGGAGCACAATAGTATAACATTGAAGCTTTGCGCATGCGCACTCGTGGCTTGGTGGCTGAGGGAGTATAGTTGTTACATATTGAAGGTCCGCGCATGCGCACTCGTGGCTTGGCGGCTGAGGGAGTATATAACCAGTTGAAGGTCCGCGCATGCGCACTCGTGCCTTGGCGGCTGAGGGTGTACAGCAGAACGCCTAGAAACTCCGCGCATGCGCACTCGTGCCTCGCTTCTTTAAGCTCTGCGCATGCGCATCACGGACACTTTCAGCCAAGGCCTGGAAAGACCAGGGAGAGAGTGCTCCACGTATTTACTTCCTGCCGCTTATAGCCCTCGCCCTTTTCACTCACCTCCACGGTGTTTATAGGAGCCGCCAGCTGCTCCGGAGTGGCGGCGCCCAGCTCAGCCGCCAGTTCGTCCATTTTAGAAAGAGAGAGGGGGAGAGGGAGGAAAAAAGAACCGGGCCCGCACAACGGCGCATGCGCAGTGCGCGCTGGCGTGCGTCGGTGAAACCTGTCCGGAAGGGAAACTGTGGGGTGGGGCGCAAAGGTTCCGCCGCGAAATGTTCCGTCACTTCCGGTGGTGTGCCTTGTGCACTCTTCCCCCCACCCTGACAGTCAGGGCAGGCTGAGCAGGGTCCAAAACTGGAATGAATGATCCAGTTTGAGACCACTTTAACTGCCCAGTACTATGGAATTGTGGGAACTGGCAGAGCCCAGGCATTCTTAGAACTTTTTTTAAAAAAAATAATTACATGAGTTTATTAATATAAACACATTGCCTTACCTACCAACAAAAGGTATTTATCTCAAAAAGTGTCCTCAGCCCCAGGAACAGTGTTTCCTTTTGGATTTCCTTGCCCTCTCATGTGGGAGATCGCGAGGAGACTTTAGGATGTGGATAATTTGTTGGTTTGTAAGGTAATAATGTTGTATTAATAAACTCATATAATTAAAAGTTCTCTCTAGGAATCTCCAGGTCCTCCAGTGCAACTCTGTGGCCAACGTCCGACAGACACTGACCATAGGACTGCACTGGAGGAGCTACAAAGGCCTAGTAGAGTTTTCTCTCTAGGAATCTCTTCAGTGTAATCTTTAGTTAAAGTTGAGCATAGAGTTGCACTACAGGGTATCCATTAATAATCCAATAATCAAATCCATTAATAATAAAATCTGCAAATTAAATCAACAAATATGGAGGGATGGCTGTGGTGTTATTTTATTTGTGGGTTTTGTTTTGTTTTTGCACTCCCATCGACTGTGGAGGGCCAACTGTGCTATGTATGTTCTCCTCATGGCTTCCTCATCTTGGCATCACGACCAGTTGATCCTTGTTGCAATTTTGCTGTTCTTGCTTTCTGCAGCACAAAGAATACCTTTAATGCCTTGGTAATGATTTTTAAAGGCCTACATGGCTTGGGTCCAGCTTAGTTGTGGGAACACCTTCTTCTGTATAATCGGCCCCACATGCTTAGGTCCTCTGGGAAGAATTTACTTCAGTCAATGAAGACCAGGTTGGCTGCGGTTACCCAGAGGGCCTTTTCATCTGCCGCTCCTCAATTATGGAATGTCCTGTCGGAGGAGATCCCACACATTACTTGTTGATGTAAACAAGCAGATGCACAGGTAAAGCAATCTCCGATGCCTTCGGAACTACCGGCAACCTTGGAGCTGTTCGGCTTTATCAGGAATTCCTCCTGCCTGCTGCTGATGAAACAGACTGGAGCCAAATCTCTCTCCTCAGAGGTATTTATTCTTAAAGTTGCTGTATTTACAAATATATACACGCCCGTCCAACAAAACTCTCCAACCATCTATCCACTCCGACTACCCAACAACCCACATTGCAGTGTGCAGGCTATTTATAGATTTGTGCCATGCGGTCACAAACCCCTCCTCTTCTGGTGACTCTTTTTCCTTGTGCCACCAACAATGTTGTCCCCTCAGTCAGGAAGACTTTTGATGTGCAATCAAGCACATGTCTGACCTTGAACACTGTCTGCTGTTCCAGCCTTCAGCTGCAGACAATTATGCCCATGCTTCCTGGTTTCCTTTTGTGCACATCTGTACATTTCATAGTCTGGCTTCAATGCCTAACATTACTAACTGTGACAGCTTTAAAAAAGCTTTTTAAAAAAAGCTTTAGAAAAGCTGTCAAGATGGATCTCTTCCAGCAGGCCTTCCCTGATTAACTAACCTACCCTCTTGATGCAGACCGACCCAAGGATTGCCCATGATGTCCTGCCTTTGTCATGATCGTCTTAATGCTTTTAATAGTAATGGTAGTTTTATTGTATTATAATTATTTGGATTTCGTTGGGATGGAGGGTAGTGGGATGTATTTTATAGTGTTGTATGTCTTATTGTGACCCGCCTCAATCTTTGGAAGAGGTGGGATACAAATAAAATATTATAATTATTATAATTATTATTACTATTATACCATTTTGCCTGCTGAAAATCACTTGCTGACTTCTGATGAAGTTTAAGAGTCTTTATTACCAATGGGTTTTAGAGTCTTTATTAGCGATGTGGCCAAATGTTAACACTTGTCCAGTGACATACTAAGGGCCAATTTGTATTGGTGACCTTGTCTGATGCATTTTTATATTAGCTTGGCAGGCTGAGTCTGGAAAAATATCTGAAGACAAAACAGGGGAGTGACATTTCCTTTATTAGTTACCATGCTTGCAAAATTCTTATAACTACAGGGGAATGCATCATGCTTGTACAGTTTGATTTTTCCTCATGTACTTCTGCACTATGAGATTTTTGGGAAGCCATCTGCTATCAGCTTCATTCAGTGGGATGCAGATAAGCCTAGAGGATCCCCTTTTGCCAGCAGTGAGGAAATTTGTTTGCTAGCCAAGAGCAGAATTAAGTTGTTTATGGGCTAGTACTAACATTGGCTACAAAGGAGGCCTTAAAGAACCATCAACAAATGCAATTGAATATTTCTGTGCTGTATACCATCTGCTGTATCACTTACCATCAATAAAGCTTATCTTGTATCAGTGACAGGTGTCAGATACTCAACATCAAAGTCTTGGGAAAGTGTAGATCTACACCCAATCCTGGAATAACAGCCGCTAAATAAAAAATACTTTGATACAGAACTCAAGAACTTTGCCAGAGACTCTTACTATCTGTGTTTTCCCTCAGCATCTGGTTTGGGGCCAGAACCTGGAAGGTTAATTTTAAAAAGCAATTGATTATATTTATGAGCCTAACCCGAAAAGTAATTAATTGCTTTTCTTTTGCGAGTGTAATTCTTTCACACGTCTCATAACTAAGATTATTACTGTTTTACTTACGTAAGCAACATCTGAATGTAGAAATCACTAGTCTGTGACACAAAACCCACTCTGCTCACTGTCACCTCAACAGCTACAGGGTACAAGGCAGCAGCATGAGGGATGGTGCAAACTTCAACCACGCAGTATTTCTCCAATATTGAAGGTAATGGTTGGAGAAAAGTGACTAAAAATCAGAAGCTCACACTTCACAGAAAGCACTGTGATATGAGACAGGCATGGGGAAACTGCAGCCCCATAGGGCTGATGCTCTGGCCATGAAGCCCTCCCCAAACTTTGTGGCTGCCAAGTGTCCCAGGGACAAAGGGGCAAATTTGCCGTGTTCTGTCTCCAAGCTGTTTTAGGCCTAGGAGAAACATGTTTTTGCAACAGGAAGAAACCATTAATTCTCTCCCAAAGTTGCTTCCCACTTTGTTTTTGCAATGAGTGAGAAAAGTAAATGCCAAAGAAGAGGGCAAAAATTACCTTTGAAACGCCCAGCCTGGTTGTTATGAGCTGGGAGGGCTTTGGATGTAACCTGACTGTTGCTGAGTTGAGCTGCGGTGTCTACACTCAGAACTGACAAGAATGAGTGTAGGTACCAGATACCAGTATTATAGTAGAACCAGAGTTCAAAAGACTAACTGCTTTATCACTCTAGGGGGCAAACAGGATTTAAACAAGAGTTAAACGAGAGAAAACCAGGAAATGCCTGATGTTTACCACACAACATTTCCTGGTTTTCTCTAGTTTAACTTGTTTAAATCCTGTGTGATGAAACAGTAAGAATTTTTGCATCAGTGGGAATGATGCAATATGATGGAAGGAACAAGGAAGGTTTCATATGTCCTTCCGCCTTCCTTGTTCCCTTCCAAGCTCAGTGGAGATCCTCACAACTGTAGTGCCTTGATACAACTTTTTAAACTGTCAAAGCTGTATTCTTTGAACATACTCTCCATCATGTCCCAAATGAAAACCAAGGGCTCATTCCCACTTACATTTAAACCAGTTTGGGATTCACCTTCACTCCATGTTGGTAAATCAATTCCAAAAGGTCTGTTGTTCCCACTATGAAAGCAGTTCTTTTCATTATCCCCTTCTAATCCTTTCTTTTTTGGCACAATTTTCATCCTCACTAGTTTGCATCGCTTTAAAATGTATGTCAATCATCTCTGTGTAAACAGTGACGTAAGCAGCAGCCCGGCTTGGGAACTATATATATATATATATATATATATATAAAATAAATTGATAGAAGATTTGATTCATTGGTTTTGCAACTATTTGTTTCATTGATTGCAAGAAGTTGCAAATTGAATCTTCTATCAAGTTTTTTTTAAAAAAATAATGTGCCCATGGGTCACACCGGAAGCACAAAGGCAGCGCTGGGGGGGGGGGGGAATGGTGGATCTACCAAAAAATGAGGAGGGAGGGTAAACACCCCTCTGCCATTAGTCCTCCCCTCCCGAATGATGTGATTCAGATCCATTGTTTCCACTTGTTGAACATGCTTTGGAATCAAGCCTTTCCAAAAGAACCGCAAAAAAACCTGTCTAGAAAAAACAGTGTTGTGTGTGTGTCTGTGTGTTTGCCTCACTTTATCACAACAGAAATCAATCAAAGTATGATCTGAACCGGTTTCAAATGGGAATGACAGTCATATAAGCCAGTCAGCAATTCACTTTAAATCTTAGTGGGAGTGAGCCCCAAGACACTTTGCCAGAGGGCATGGCTCAATAACATTCGAGTATGGTCAGCTCTCCCTCCCAAATCTGGACACTTGGAGGTTATGATGGAATCCTGGCATTTGGAGTTTCATGAAGTATTTTGAATTCGCTCCCATCATAGTTCTACTGTCTCACTATGCTACAAATCCCAGGATTCCATAGGATGATGCCGTGGCAGTTAAAGTACCATCCATGCAGAGTGACTGGACATTCTCCTTTTCCAGGGCATGTCTTACATTTCAACTTTCTGTCCAGGAGAAATTTCAAAATGTCCTCCATTTTAAGCATGACCAAGAAGCACCAATTTACTTTTATAGCTTTAGCTTTTTTGGTAATGTCCTACATTTTTCTTGAATGTCCTACACTTTGTGGTGCCTGTCCTCCTTTGCAGTTATGAAATCTGGTCACCCTGCATCTTCATGCTACAATAGTACAGTATGAAAGAAACAATATATTGTAAGTACCTCTCTCTTACTAAAGTGGCTCTTTTTTAAGTGGATGATTACTTTCCATTAGCTTTAGAACAGATTTCCAGGTAAACATGAAAACTAGTAGAAGACTATTATTTATTTTGAATGAGCCTTTGGATTCTCCTTAGAGACAGGGTCATGGGGACTGTCTTGATGAATACCCACACTGCATAATTTAATACATTATTGCTCTCCATGCTTTGTGTTACTGTTTTGCCTCCTACTTTAATCTCCATGACACTTTAAAATTGAAACAGAATTTAATTGATACAAATATTAACACAAAACAAGCCAGTTACATAACAATATTTTGTTTTCATTGAGTCTTGGTAGGGTTGGGGGGAATGAAGCTAAACATATTTGGATAATTTCACCAAACAACATGCAAGAAGAACAAATTAATTAAAGATCATTAATCTGAACATTGAAAAGGCTATGAACATTAAGAAACATTTAAAGATTGCTGAATGGACACAACCATGCTATAAAATGCCCTTTTCAAGTCCATATATAAAATCACAAACCAAATATTGCTTCTTCTTCTTAATCTTCTGCATGAGCATTTTCCACAACATACTGTTGAATCCAGACTAACTTGTTTGCAATTCATCCTCATTGAAATCCTTAGGACTTAAATTCCAACTAACCTGGTCCCAATGAAATCAGTGGACCTCATCTACAAGTTAGCTTGAATCCAACCAAAGCTCAGAAAAGTCACTTCTTTGGACCAAAACTCCCAGAATTCCTTTGCCAGTATGGTCACAAGAACTGTAAGGTTCTTAAATAGTTAACTTTTCCTAGGTTTCAATCTATCCCAGAGTTTCTCAGGCAAATAAGTGACTTGTGGAGTTATTTTTGCTGTGCTTGATCTCGCTGCACAAATAAGAGTATGTTTTAAGAACAACAACCAAAGCAATACATACATGCACAACCTCACAACAAAATAATTACAATTAGATTTCTCACAGGTGTTTGCAGCATTGCCTAGCCGTATCTAGGTCCAAAATATATTAGACAATTCATTCATTTTCTTTTAAATAAAAGAAAATAATAAAGAGTTCCCTTATCTTAATTTGGGGTAGTATTTGTTTCTTGATACAATTCATCTGTGTGCTCAAAGTCTTATGGTTCTATAAAATATGGAAGCAGAACTATCCATTGCATGGACTGGAAGCATGATCCCAATTAATTTCACAGAAACATTTTCTGTGAGTGAAGTTCCACCTGAAGTTCCACTATTCTACCTGACCTGGCATCTTCCTTTCTACCTGCAGCATAATGCTCCCCATTCAGGAAACTTCTTCTCCCAGCCTATTTTCTAGACTTTATCCATGATTCTTTTAGCATGCATATTGCACTGTGATAGCTCTTCACAATGGAGAGTTTCTCAAAATAGATCAATTTATTTAGGAGCATGGATGATACATTATTATTTTTTTATAAGTGGACCGAAAATATTTCAGAGCAAGGCAAGAACAGAACGATGAACATTAAGTTCAAAAGGCATCTTAAGAAGAGCTGTGTATTTTTCAGGGAACAAATGGTTTAAAACAAAACCAAAGTTGTCTCATGCTAGCAACTGTGGCTTCATTAAAGTAAATAACTGTTGAAAATGTATTCTCACAGAATTTTGTTCTTTTGATTAATCCTGAAGAAAAATCAGAATTTACAGGGGGGGAGGATTTTACTTTCCGACTGGAAATAAGCTCAGTTGGGGGATAAACATGCAAAATATGCTTTAGATTTTAAAAATAATCTAGTTATCTATTCTTTAAAAAATTCAGTTGCATATAAAATTACAGAGCTTTATATATCCGGGTACTTTTTTCCCAGCTCTCTTAGTTCAGAAGCACTATAGGGTTAAGGGAATTCTACGGTACTCCCAATGTAATTTAATCTTATAGATCTTATAAATAGAAAATGGGGATACAGTATAAACTATCATTAGGGAGTACAGTTGCCCCTCTAAATCTGTGGACTTGAAATCCACAGACTTGATAATCTGTGGAAGGGCGACCACCATTAAACTTAATGGGCTGCACACACCCCATTCAAGCCTATGGGGCTTGAATATGCGAGATCTGGAACCCACAGTGGTAGCGGTGGGTCCGGAACAGATCCCCTATAAGTTCCAAGGAGCTATATTTAGATACATATACCTGCAAAAGTTGTTACACTTAATGAGTTCAACATTTGCTGTTTGAAAGAATCACAGTGAGTGAATATATCCTAAAAGCAATTTTTTGTTCAAGTTATGATTTATTGTGGTACAAAAAGAAGGACTGTATGTCCAATGTATTTAGCCTTTCTGGTTTCAGTAATCTGAAATATACAAATATATGCTATATTTTTGCATATATATGAATAATACTGCAGGTCTGCTACATTAAAATATTCCTCTGACTTCAATAAAAATTATGCAATTAACCTAGTTCTATCTTGAATGTTGAATTAGGTTTTTAAAAACTATCTCAGTACTTGGGTCAACAGGTTTATTCTCAGCACATCTGAATTGCATGGCATTTAATTATTATGATGACAGGATAAAGCAGAATTCCAAAAGCAGAAAGAGTCTAGGAAAATTTGAAGAATACTATTTGTCCCTCTATACCAACTGTCCGTCTCAGTTGCCAACTCATAAGCAAAAGAGGAGTACAGAAGGCATAATAACACCATTTTATTAGCAAGTCACTTTGGAAAAAGTGTAAGGATTAAGGGCCAAATATTTTGATTCATATTAAATCTCAGCTATAGAAAGTTTGTTTGACTGCAGTGTAGTTGCTAAAGTATATTAAACATCTGAAAGAGGCATTCGTGGCTAATCAGCAAATATTTACTCCATATATGTAGGAGAAAACAATTACATTAATCTAGTGCAAGAAAAGTTACATCCATCTTTTTAAAGAAAATTAATCTCTTTGAATATAAATGTTTGATCTAAATCTAATTATTAGTGCCAACAAGAGCAGACCCAAGACATCAATGAGTTTCACATAAGTGCTGAGTTACAAATGGGTCTATCTAGTTGGGTCTAACAATGCGATTTAGTGTTATATTTTTACATTTAGGAACTTTGTTTTAATCCAAGGGAACTTTTATTTGGATATAGTTTTTATAGTCAAGTCCATTTAGACATGCACATTTATCTTTCATTAACAGTGGTAAGTTAGACATGTCTGGAAGGATACAAATACAAATCAAGATATAAATACTGTGAAAAAGGAAGGACCAAAATAGACCCAAAATATTTCAGTTAGTAGAAGGTGCAAGTTCTGTTTTGTTGACTTCAGAGCTGCCAAAAAGCAGTTTCCGAAGAATATTTGCATAGAATGGTCCATACACCTGTTTATTCAGGTTAACAATGTTGGCATACTGTGTCCCAATGGTCTCTATTTCAGCTTGAACCACAGCAAGGCCTCCTGGAATTTCAGGCATAGACTTCTGGAGGCATGAAGATGCAAGCAAGGTCTTCATGTATAAATAAATTCGTTTATCTGAAGACAGGGGTGTAAGGAGAAACACATCATCACACAATTAGACTGTCATCTATTGTCATTCAGAGGAAACAGCATAATAATGAAAGTTTAGAAAATATATTAATCACACAACACTTGCCAGAATCCCCCAGTAATGTTTCCAAGCTCTTCCTGAAGTTCCAAAGAACCCTCTCTTGAGACTCCATGGAACTCTACATAGATCTATTTGTATGCTATTCACATAAAGAAAGTCCATGATAGAAAGAGGTAAAAAATCATTACCCCCAAAGTCTATGTCAGATATGTACAAGTATGGTGGACTAGAACAGCCAGCATTTCTCTGGTTATCTGATTATGCATTGGTTATCCTGGTGAGGACTACTGAGACTTGCAATGCAACAACCTCTGAACAACTGAAGCTTATTAAACTGAGTGACAGCAATAGACATCAGTTGGTTAAAAATATCCTTGCAGCGCATATAAAGTCTTGAAAAATTATATAATATGTCACATTATTGGTTAATGCAGCCCATGGACAATCTGTGGTTCTCCAAATGTTACTGGAGTATTACAAGCATTGCAGTGGTGGGGAATGCTGAGAGGTGCAGTACAATATCTAGAGGGCTACATTTTCCCCTCTGCTGATCTATGGACATTGAGCAAGGGGAAGCTATGAATGTAGGAGACCACTGCAGGTGGAAACCAGCAAGCCTCCATAACCACAGTCCCAGCTCCCAGGGAATGCTTAGGTGCAGGTCTGCGTGGCTAGGCCTCCCCCAACCCAGTTGTCTCGTGCCTAGCACCTGGCTATGAGACTAGGACCCACTTTTAAACACAGACTTCCTTCACATGAATGTCAGGATGTTTCCCCTGGCCTTCCCTACCACTTCTTACTTCTTTGATTGTCCCATTGCATTTTTGCCCCTGTCAGGAGGCAGTTGTATTGTTGTTGTTGTGTGCCTTCAAGTCATTTCTGACTTATGGCGACCCTATCACAATTAGACTGTCATCTGTCATCATTCAGAAGAAATAGCATAATAACCAAAGTTTAGAAAATATATTTATCACACACAGCTTGTTGGGGGTAATTAGCTTACAGTTGTAAACTGCTTAGAGACTGTTTAATGTGGTATGAAGTGGTGTATAAATGAAGCTGCTATTGCTATTGTGGAACTTTCCCAATAGCAAGACATGACAGGCATGGGAGAATCCCACTGTAATCTCCAATCTCTTAGAAAACCTTAAATGAATGTGGGGAGCAATATCAGCCGTTTCCCCTATGTGCACACACTGCACCCATAGCAAATTAAATACAGTAGCTTTGCCACATCTGAGGAGCCATTTTGGCTCTTACATCCCACTGTGGGCTGAACCCCTTCCATTTGTGGTGTACTGCAGAAATTCAGAGGCATAACAGCAACTGTAGTTACATTCTCTCCATTCTTTAAAGTGGTCTTTTGTGCAAAAACAAGAGAAGCTGGGAATATATGTGTCACTTTAGGAAACGTGTACTTCCAAATTAAAACAAACAAACAAAACACCTTTCTTCCTGCAGCTACTGAAATTTAGTGGCAGTGGATGCACCCAAAGGGGCTCTCTCAACCGCTACAGTCATCTGTTGATAGAGTTCCTGCCTACATCATGTGCACACTGCAATGCACAGAGAGGTTCCATGCAGGTATTACATGAATTCATGGAGGGGAACAAACTGGATCTCAAAGGCAGTATCTTTTTGTGTTGCTAATGGAATTTAAAGTTTGCTTCCCGGACTGAATCTCCCAATACCCACATGGCCAGAAGGAGGAGGGGTCCATCTTCTGGATGAATACACTTCTATACCATCTGAATTGAGGATAGCAACGACAACATCTTGATCAAATGCAGAACTATCAATATTTTTTTTCTTTCTCCTGTTTTAACACTTTTGCCTGATGAAGAAGCCAGTGAAGCTTCGAAAGCTTGCAACAGGTATAATGTGCCTATTCGTTGTCCCTATAAAGGTTATCATTGTTTTGTGGATTTTGCATTATGCTGTACTTTGCTATTTGGCCAACACAGCCACCCCTGGATATGTTTTATTTAAACATTTAGTATGCAAAAGCATGTTATGTTGCTCACCAATTAAGGACCTGATAGGATTGTCTTCATCAACAATATTGCAGAGCTGACCCACTAAATTTGCTTCAACTTCTTTATTCAGTGGTGCAAACCCTCTCTCAGTTAGTGACTTGTTTATTTCACTGCATGTCTGAATACCTATTGCATTAAGAGCTTCTTTTAAATTGAAAGTCCTGACAAAAAAAGAAAAAAGAAAAAAAAAAGGAAAAGAAAAGTGGGAGCAGGAAAGAGAGAAAAATGTTAGTGCAATCAGAATACACACACACGCATAACTGATGTACTTTTTACTAGTTCTCAAAGCTTTAGTTGTCTTTTCTTTTTAAAAACTTACTTCTTGTTTATTCCATCTAGCAGGACATATGCAATACTCTTTTGTTTCTCAACAAACTTAGGAATGCCTTCAATAACTGCAGCCAACATATTGCTTGTTATGAGAGAGATGCATGCCATAATCTTCAACTGATACAATTTCTCTGATAGCTCCTGAAGGCGGCCTTCATCCTTCATCAGCGTCTGGAACAGATGTTTAGATAAATGTGTAATTTATAATATCTTAACCTCCAATAAGATTTAATATGACAACATGTTTACAAGAAATTCAGCTTCTTGCCAAAATTGTTCATTTAGTCAGGGTGAGAATGGCTTGTGAAGACCATTGCTATCAGGAATCATATAGTGTTGACACATACACAAAGTCTGTGCTATGAATTTTCATGCTCACTTTTCTCTCTCAATATTCAGAATAATACAGTGAGTAGTGCCTCCACCTCAACTATGTTTGCCTTGATAAATCAGTAGCTCCCATCAGCTTCTATGGGTTAAAAGGAAATAGCCCATTATAGAGTCATGTATTTCATCCATAACAACTACCATATAAAATTTGGGACATATATATTTGTAATACAAAGGGTTGTTAAAAGAAATACAGCGGGCGCCAAGGTTTGGTTCAAGCCCCCATCCCACGGAAAACAAATCTGTGGATGCTCAAGTCCCATTCAATATAATGGCATATAAAATAGTGTCCCTTATATAAAATGGCAAGATCAAGGTTTGATTTTGGGAATTTATATATTTTATTAAATAATTTCAAGCCGTAGATGATTGATCCAGTCGATAAAAAAAAAACCATGGCTATGGAGTGCCAACTGTAAATCAATAATTTAAAAAAATATGTCCTGGCTAAGGCAGAAAAACTCTCTAATGCAAGCTGGTTAATATATCTAAAAAGGGGAGATTCATATGGGATTCAGATGCTGATTCTGCCACTTCAGAAAGCCTACTTTCATTACAGAGAGACAGGATACTGGGGAGGTCTGTTAACTGGAGAAGACAAATTCACTTTTGCCTGTACTCCACATTAGTTGCTGGACAAGTGGCTATAAAATTTTCTAGTGGGTTCACCATACCACCATTGCATGATAGTATAGTTCAGATGCTGAATACAAGTTATTTATGTCAAAGAGATGAAGATATATATATTTTTAAAAAGTCCTTGAGATTTACATGCCTACAAGTTGACTCCAATTTACAGCAACCCTACCATAGGGTCTTCTTGGCAAGGTTTGCTATTGCTTTCTTATATTGGACTGAGAAAGTGTGACTTGGCAGATGTCTCCCTTTGGGATTCCATGGCTGAATAGGGAATGAAATTCTAGTTCAAACCACTGCACTATGCTGGCTCTGAGACAGTAAGCAAAATCTATGTTTTTACCTCAGGAATAGCTTTTGTCTGGTAATCCCACTGCAGTAGTTTCAAGTAACTATTTGTTAGCACCAAAGTAGGGCTCAGATTTGGTTTAGAGGTCCCATAAGCACCAGGAGGTGAAGACATTTCACAGGAAACAGAAGATAATTCGTCCTGAATAGACTCCCTTATCCATTCTGTGGTCAGGTCCAGGGCATCTAAATGATCCAATACAAATGAAAACAGTAGAGTACATTTCATAGGGCTGAAGATAACGGAACACATAACTTTATTACCTTTTCAACTTTCCCCAGCAATAGCTAGGGAAAGGAAGATATAAATTTACCCATCCCTTGGCCCTCTTTTTAGCTATAATGCAGGGGCACTTCCTTCTATCACCAGACTACTGACTGCATCCCCTTATGGAAGCAAAACACATACTTGGTGTTTCTTCAAGTATATCTTGGAATTTTGCTCTTTCATAATCCACCAGGTTACGCTGAAGATGAGGTCTAAGATTCTGAATAGTGAAATTAACCATATCCATAGTCATGAGATCCAGAACATGGAATATTTGCCTGAAAGAATACAAGAAACAAAGTTTTCAACAGGCGTCAAGCACAATGGGAAGCTTGCTTACACACTATTTGGCAGCAATCCTTTCATACTGAATGCAGATACACACACTTATCTTAATGTCCCAGCAGTACAATTTCTTAGGGCAACCTCTCCACCCAGTGAAAAACTGAGAGATAAACTGTGGAACTATACTACTAATATTAGAAGCTTACATGGAGAATTGTGCATGTGCATGTGTTAAGTAATTCAAAGACTCTATTCAGTAATCTACTTAAGGAGACATGTAAGGAGGGGAGTAGGGTAGCCATGCACTCCTCCACTGTCACTCTCCACCTGACAAGAGAAGAGCCGCCTCTGCTAATGGAGGTTTTTCACACTACTACAAAATCATGTTTGTGTAGGGAATCATAAAAGAGGCTCTCCTCTTCAGTTTCTTACTCATTGAGTAAGACAGAGGGGTAGTGATGGTGTGCCCCCCATTGTTTTAGATTAATGTATGTTTCAATAGGATTTACGTATACAGTTGGACCTCTGTATCCACATATTTTTTTATCCATGGAGTCAACTATCCATGACCTAGAAACATTCAAATATAGTACAAATTCCAAAAGCAAACCTTGTTTTTGTTATTTTATGTAAGCAGCACCATTTCACTATGCCATTGTATTTAATGGGACTTGAGTATCCATGGCTTTTGGTATCCACAGGGGGTCCTGGAACCAAACCCTGGTGGTTACAAAAGGAGCAATGTATGGTATGCATATCTGCCAAGAAATGTGTATAATGTATATCTGCTAAGAAAATCCCATGATATGGCAACTCAAAGTTGTACCTAAGTCAGAAATGACTTGAAGGCACACAAGAACAACAACAACAAATATATATCTTACATTAAATGTTCACAAAACTTACTGATTGGAGTGGATGCTATTCAATTGCATTGGAAATAAGCTAGTAGCTGTCTCCAGTCCCTAAACTGGCTGGAGATGATAATGCAAACCAATTACAGCACTATATTTATTATTCCACTTTAACTGCCCTGCCTGCATCCTGTGGAATTCTGGGATTTGTAGTTTGGTGAGGCACTACAGTTCTCTGGCTGAGATTCTAAATTCCTCTCCCTAAACTGCCAATCCTAGAAATCCATAGATGAACCCTGCCAGGGTAATGTTTAATCTGTTTCTAAGTATCAATGTTTTGTTGTTTATTTTTAAATGAAAGTATTTAGACAATCTTCATTTTGGGGAGATTAAAAAATCAGTATTTTAAAAAGCAGACACAAACCTCAACAATGCTACAATATTGCCAGTGGCTTTTAACTTGTTTACATCATCATCCCTTACTGGAGCACACAGCTTCCCCATGGTGCTGATGACATAGTTTGCAAGGCCCTGGATGTCAACTGCATTGTGTTCAGCCTGCTGCCTTATGAGGTCCGTGTCCAGGACTTCACAGATTTGACTTCGCATCCTGTTAGCACCAGGATTCAGGAAAGAAAGAAGGATCTGCAACAATAAAACACAAACCAGTTAAGATTAACCACATGTAGTCAATGGTCCACAAAGATCTTGAAGGTCTTACATAACTAAGTTAACAGAAGGGAGAAGAGGCATGGGACTCCTGTTCTTCTAGTAGCTGAATGCTGTAAGGAGTTCACCCAAATGTGGTTTCATCTCATCTCATCTCATCTCATGATGCATGTGTCAGAATGTCCTTGTTTTCGTTGCCTCTACTTTTGCATGGCGAGGAAGGGCATTCATGTCAGTAATGTCAAAATAATTTTAAAGAATAACAGTACTATACCTACAACATGTTGCTTTACAGAAGGCCAGATGAAAGGATTTTGGAGTGAAGGGCTGTAAGCATGCTGATGACTCTCAGCCCTATTTGTCTTTGTCATTGGAGTCAGCTGGCACCGTGCAAGTGATGAACCAGTGCCAGATGCTGTAATGGGCTGGATGAAGACCAATAAACTGAAGCTGAATCCCAGTAAAATGTGGATTTGTGGATTAGTGGTTTGCAGGTCCTTTAACTGTATAAATAACCTATCCTACACTCCCCCTGGTAGAGCAAGTGTGTAGCTTGGAAGTGCTTCTAGATCCATTTTTGTCATGGAATCCGGTGTAGAATCTATGGCTCAGTGTTTGGGATCAGCTTTGGACTCTCCACTAGCTACAGCCCTTCCTGGACAAAAATAGCCTAGCCACAGTTGTTCATGCACTGGTAACCTCCCAGTCTAATTACTCTACTGCATGTGAGGCTGCTCCTGAAGATGATATAGATGTCACAGCTAATGCAAAATGCTGCATCAGCTAGTCTGCTGGCTGGAATAACATACAGACACCATATAACACAAAGGGATTGCAATAGCTGCCAACAGGCTTCTAGTCTGTATTCCAGGTTCTTGTGATGACATTTCAAGTCAAATGGCTTGGGACTTTGGTATTTGAAGGAGCATCCCTCCTTTATATATGACTGCTCAAGAAAAGTCAGGTCTATAGGTCTCCTTCACCAGTGTGAACAGTACATTGTTTAAAGACATGGGAGAGGAACTTCTCAGCTGTGGCATCCTGGTTGTGGAATGGCCTCCTCTTGGAGAACCAATTGGGACAAATGCTGGCTTCACCAGTCCAATCCAAGCATAGGAAAAAATGTATGTGCATGTGATTTTAAATTGTTTTTATTTGTTAATATGCTTTTAGTTTAAATTATTTTATTCTTTAAGATCTTAATTTATTTAAATTGATTTTATTTACATGCCACCCTGAGATCCTATGATATAGCATGGAATATTACATTTTTGTACAAAAGGAAAAGATGTACTGTAGTGGTCAGAGTCCCAGACTCAGTTGATGTGCTTTCACATATTTTATTTAGAAGCAGTATTCCCTTGAGTGGTGAAAGATGTCTGTGTGTAATAGAACAATTTTCTCCAAGAATGCATCTTGTATTTACTGTGCTTTGGTCATTAGCTGGAAACCATGGGTTGAATTCTTACAGCCCAGAGAGGCATCCAAATGGACTGCTCTTTATTTTTCCTACTGCCTCTGGTTCTTGCTAGATTTTCCAGAGTTTGATAAAATTCATTTATTTAACTACAGCTCCTAGAATCCCCCAGCCAGCATAGTTAGTGGCTGAATTCTGAGAGTAGTCCAAAATGGTAACCTTTCCCAGCTTGGAGCTAAGCTAACAAAACAGTGAATGTATAACAAGTTAACATAAGAGAAAGAAGGAACAATCAGTTTGTTAAAAACTTACCTCTTTAATTTCTTCAAACAGCTTGATAGCATGCTCATATTCAGGAGGATCTTCATTCAAGTCTTCCTCCAAGCGATCCCAGAATGCTTGGTGTACAATTTGTCTTACCCTTCCATGCAAGCTGAGGGTTTCAGGAAGAGAAAGTAAATGTAAAAGAAGCAAAGTATTAACTTTTTACACAAATTAGATCACAGGTCTTTGACTGCAGGGAAGAATCTGCATTTTTATTAACTGAAAGGTCTCTATGCAATTAATATAACTGATGCAAAAGAGTTTCACCATATCAGGGTCCCAGGTAATAAAGACTGTTTCTGATGCAATAGGAATGGGCAAAGTATTGCCCTTCAGATTGGAATGCAGCCCCCATCATAATTAGCCAGTACTGCCAATTGTGAGGGATGCTGGGAGCTGTAGTCCAACAATATCTGGGGGACTGTACTTGCCCACACTTGTGACCAAGAACTGTGCATGTAGTTCCAGTTAAGCCCAATCAGCCATGGCTGATGATAGGCAAGCATATTTGTTGCTTCAGTTGTTTAGATGATGATAAGTGTGCAGCATCCAGCATGGCCAATGGTAAGGGACTGGGCATTGTGATCCAAAATATCTAAAGGGCAAAGGATCCCCAGCTCTAGTTTTATGAGCATCTACTTCTGCTCGAAACAGACACCCGCATGCAATGTATGAAAATGTAAATTTTTGTATGCAGGTCTTCTTTTTGGATACCTCTGCTTTTAATACATATTATAAATGCCAATCTCGTGGTAAAACTGGATGAAGCCACATTTAAGCAGCAGATGATTTTTTTTTTAGCTGCTGGACTGCTAGGGTGAATCTATTTTAAGTTTGGAAGTTTTTAGTATTGCTTTACTTGCCTTAATTGTACTTTGTTCTTACCACAACCTGCTTCTTGACAATGCAAGACTGAAACACACTACATACATTTCTTGAATAAAAGTCTCAAAAGAATTGTCCATCCCTGAATATGAAATCCTTTGCAAAATCGCCAGAATGCATGCCAACCATCTAAGACTTGCCAAGATTTGAGTTGTTTTAGAATTTGTTCCTGCAGGAGCAGTTTTTGACAATGTTTTTTAACAACCTCCAGGTTACCTGTTCTGAGGATGCTCTATGCGTTCCAAGTGGAAATTCTCATTTACAGCTATTTCATGAGCCAGAGTCAAATTTGACATGTTTCTAGCTGCTGCCATCATTTCGTCAAATGTAACCACTTTAGGAGGGCTTGTTGCTAGAATAAAGGAAAGAAATCCATGTGAAAATGCCTAGAGGATGGGAGGGTGGTGAACAAGAAGCTGTACCTTTAATTCAATATGGTGAATTTCAATTATTTTTCTTTAGGAAACCTATTTTGCATTGACTTGCCATCCAAGGAACCTCTTCATCAATGGAATTCTTTCTATGTGGTACAGAACGTTTTGAGATATATTGTAGAACCCTGACAATAGGATGTCTACCCAAACAATACATCTAGACCCCTCCTCTCCTGCAGATGGGCTGCAGAAGGCAGGTGTTGTTATCCGCAAGTAACTTTCCCAATCTCTGTTCTTATCAAACTGTTCTGGGTCTCTTGCTGCTGACCACCAACATTGCAGAGAGGGGCATAAGAGGAAACTTTTTTGCCCTCAAACTGCAGCTGGCATAATTTTTATTGAAGAATCTCATTTCCCAAAGGACCAAACGTGTTTGAAAAACTGCAGCCCTCAGGTGATGTGAATCACATGCATCTCATATGCTAGCAACACATGATGTGAGCTTACATGCTGGGGAGCTTGGTTTGCTTGAAGAATCACTGGTGAAACTTTGCCTGGAGTATTCAGAGTCACTGGATGAGGATGCTGTGCTTTCAGAGAACCTCGAAGAATCACAGTCACTGTTCTGCTCATTGTTGAGAGGCATGTTGATACTGCGCACAAACCCCAAGAAGGAAAAGGGAGGAGAAACCAGGTGATTCGATCTGATTCAGAATATAAATCTAGTGTTGAAGGGCACTTTGACATTGAAAGTGATGCACTTACTGAAAAATTAAGCCACCATATTTCAATTGTACTGCAAAACATGAATGCTTATCTATGTAAATACAGTTTTGTTTTTTTTTAGCTGCCATATGCTGTATACTTTTTCGTTGCCTTATGGGGTGGGGAAAATGAACAGAGCTAAGCTACAATTTTTATTGAGCAATATACCATTTTGAGGCTAAAAATCCCTCACCTTTACATATATTTTCATAAATATAACCCGCATCTTTATCATTACCAAGCCACCAATGTATATAATGTCTTCTTGTAGAATGACAGAGATAGGCTTGTGTACCCAAAGAACTTAAAATTTAAACTAGATGATGAAGAATTTTTTTAAAAAATCAGGAAGAAAATAAAATAAGAATGTGGACAGGCCCCTTTACACAAGTCAAAGATGGTTACAGTTTTACAGAAGCCTTTTCATGATTATGCTATGCTGGACAGTATGTCATGAATGCGGTAACAAAAGATTCCCACATTACTATGATGAACAGCATTAGGTAATTGTATATACTTATTCACGTTTGACATATGTGCCATTTACCAGTTCATAAATTCAGCTGGCCCATTTCAAGCTCCTATTCTCACATTTCAATAATACATTTATTCTTAAAGCAGAGGAGCAGAAGAGAAATCGGTAGCGGTATTCATTGTGGAGATACAGAATAAAGAAAAGCTATCCGATTGATGTCAGAGGAGCAGGCTATAAATAAGTTATTATTATTATTATTATTATTATTATTATTACAGACTGGTCAAACATTTTGCGGCCTGAGTTAAAGGATAAGCTGTTTCCCCAACACCTCTGCTGCTGGGAAATGGGTCTAGGGTGGAAACTAAGTGCTACCAATCCATGGAAGAGTGAAGACATTTCTCTCTCAACAACGACACATGTCTCTCTTTGTGTGTACATGTGTATGTACAATAAGTGCATTGTTGCATTTCCTCCAACTGCATCATTGATAACCCAGCCTTGCTTTCACTTCAAATGCATCTCAGGAAGTAGACTGAAGTCTATGGAGTTTATCATATGATGGAATTTGGGGGTATAATGCAATGGCAATCTGAATGCAATCATGGGGTTTCACGTAATTGTGTATTAGAGTAACTCACACAATTTCGGGCAATGGGGGGTCATTTTCGGGAAATAGGAAGTCATTCTGAACACAATCAGATTTCACGTAAATTCGCTAAACTAGCGAATTCACGTAATTGTGAATTGACTCCATTCTCAATTGAGAGAAATTCCTCCCATGTGATAAACTCCTATGAAAGCTCATACTGCCAATTTCTTTTTTTCAGTTAGTCTCAAAGGTACTACAAGATCTCTCTATATTCAGATAATGAGTAAGGCATCATTTGAAGCATCAATCACTCCATCACTAAGGTAGAATTCAAAGATATAGCCATGTTAGTCCGTAGAATCAGTATGTAGAGAGATCTTGTAGCACCTTTGAGAATAACTGAAAGTCGCTGGCAGCATGAGCTTTCGTAGACTAAAGTCTACTTTCTTGGATGCATTACCATCATTAAGGATTAACTAAAAACCTTATACCTACCTAAGAAAGTAACCTTCAGGATGGAGCTATCACAGCCGTTCAGAGACAGATGCAGTTCTCCTAAAAAACAAGAAAGTCACTCACACTCCACATTTCTAGAGTACTTTAGAGGATTCTGTGTGTATATTATTGTGCAAGAAATCCAAATTACATATCACATTTATTAAGCCAACTAAAAGGTGCAAAATACATAATGCTAGCTTTTGATACATCACTGGCTTTTGATACATTAGGCATAGATGGCAGAAATCATGTGGGAGGAGAAAAAGTGCCAGTGAGTGTCACAGATCTGCATCTTGCTTCAGATGTTTGCTTATTGTTGTTTAAGATGATACTGAAGGAGGGTTGGTGTAGTTAGAGCCATACCATGCCCCATATTGTTGTTAAGGGGACTTGAAACAAACTGCCTTTGTTTCACATCCTCTTAGGACAATAAGGAGCTCAACCTTATTATGGACTCAAATCCAGTCTTTCACAGGAGTGTCACAAGCCAGAGAGTCAGATCACATGAATGGCTGCTCCCTGGCTTCAGGAGATAGACTCATGTATGTTTCTATCTAGGCAATACATTTTCTCAGGGATGCCTGCTCATGTTCTTTTACTTGTTTGGAGATGACAACACCTCTAGCAGGAGGCTAGCAGAAGCTTTGCTCCCAGCTACTGGAAATGAGCTAGCATGGTGTAGTCGTTTGAGCACTGAACTACAACTCTGGAAACCAGAAATTCAAAGAAATGTCTTGAAGGCAAACAACAATAACAACAGCAACAAAGTGGAGATTTGGGGGCAAACAGCCCTCACTCACATTCAGGTCTTGGGAAAGTTGTAGAATCCCCCAGTCAGAGTAGACAGTGGTATAGTCATAATCTCTGACATAAGAGTGCTCATCCTGATATTCTTCATAGCTACACCCAGCTTAGGAAGAGTCTAAGAGGTTATCTACACTGCACAGTTACCGTAGCAGCAGTTTAATAGCATTTTATTTGTCATGTTTCCCACCAAAGAAATTCTGGAATTGGTAGTTTCACGAGGAACTGAGAATACTCTGATAGGGAGCTCTAGTGCTCTCACCTGTTCTCCAGTATTAGAGCTTTTTAGCTATAAATAAATCCTATTTTTATAGTTTTTGTGGGGTTTTCAGACTATGTTGCTGTGTTCTGGAAGAGTTTATTCCTGATTCCTGAACAAAATCCTATTTGTCTTCATATCATTTGTGACCCTAAGAAGAAACTAACATAGAGTTTTGTGGGACTGAGAGTGTGAAACTAGCCAAGATCCACCAGTGGGTTTCTACGGCTGAATGGGGTATTGAACCCTTTGATCTACAGAATCTCATTGTCAAACGACTAACCACGCTGGCTCTACAAATCCCAGAATTCTACAGAATGGAACCATTGTGTGCCTTCAGCTTATTGACTTATGGCAACTCTCATACGAATACACCACAGCTGGCTCTGTACATAGGCAGTTCCATTAACCCACACAATTCTTTTTGCAGTACAAAAGTGATCATTAAAAACAATGTACTGATGTTGGAAAAATTAGCCTGCAGCTATTGGGAAGTTTACAGCTAAGCTCAGAGGAAACAGGAAAGCCTTAAAGCAGGCTAGTATGGCATCACTGTTGCTAATTAAAAAGTCCCAAGGCCTTGACCAAGCCACAGTGCTTAAGCCAAAGGCAGAGAAGCTCTTTCAGCTTGAAGCCAGAATTCAGTTTCAGAAAAGTGTTTTTGTGCTTTTTGTGCTTTTTAAAGGCTGTTGACTCGCTTCAGTAGCAGGCAGAACCGAAATCAAAGAATAGGCCCCAAACACCAGTATATTTTACCTTTTTCCTCTTATACCCATTTCGCCCAAAACTGGGAGACAAGGCAGCTTAAATGTTTTTGGAAAAAACAACAATACTGTAAGCTAAAAACATACAAAAAGTAAGTATTAAAAAGGAATTAGAATATTCACAGTATTGAAGTAATTTAAATACATACTTTAAAAGATAAAAAGCCATTAAAAAGAGTTCATTTAAAACAATGCATCACCCCTAGCCCATTCTTTAAAAACTTTTTGGTTTAAAAGCTTGTTATATTTTTAAAAAGGGGTTATGTCTGGCAAAGGAAAGACAACAAAGAAGGGCAATTTTGAACTCCCTCAGAAGGGAGTTCCAGAGGCTGGGGCAGCTACCGAGAAGGCCCTACCATATGCCTCACCAATTAGGCTTGTGACCATGGTAGGACTGAGAGAAGGACCATCCAAGTTCTTACTGCCATTAGTTGTTCCTTAAGAAAAGCATTTCAACCTTTTAGTACAGGGAAGGAAAGGCAGAACAATGCTGTACTGTCAATGCCACCATACAATAGTGTCATGTGTAGGGTTACCAGGCCAGGACTATCCCAGGCCCTGAGATTTTAGGGCTAAAACATGAGACCTATGGGTGGAAACATAATATCACAGGGATAGGGACTCTGGCAATGTCTTCAAATGTGATACATTAAACTTCAACCACAGTTCATGCCTAACAAATGAGGAAAATACATATACACACACTTCTGAACTCTTGCCCTGAGATTCTTCTCCCTTGCCCTTGATCTGAGATTTCTGGACATATGGAAGAGGATGTGGACACTTGGGGAGGCCTGGAGGGCTAGATTTGGCTCAAGGTCCTCATGTTACTCAACCCTTCTCCTGGTTCCACAACAACAGTTCAAACAACAGCAAAAGAAATTTTAAAAGCAAGCATTACTGGCTTCACTGAATGTTTGACAACATTTAACCACAGTCATATAATAGGCAGTCAGCTGACTAGTAAATTTAAATGATATGAAAGCCTCCCTTGTTGTCGTGTGCCTTCAAGATATTTCCATCTTATTTCACAACTCTGAGGTGAACCTATCACAAGATTTACATTGCATTTACATGCAAGATTTATTTAGAGGGTTTTGCTTCCTCTGAGGCAGAAAATGTGTGACTTGCACAAGGTCACCAAGTGGGTTTCGATGGTGGACCAGGGACTTGAGCACTTGTCTCTCAGAGTTTTGATCCAATACTCAAACCATGCTCCTAGAGAGTTCAAAATGGGGAGTGATTTGAGCAAGCTTCTGTTCTTCAGCTATAAAGATGTCACCAGCATTCAACCTTTGGGGAACCACTCATTTGAAATGCAAATTACTTTAATAGCTTACACCAGTAATAGAGAGCTATTTATCTTGCTCAGGACTTAACGTGGCAAAATCACTTCCTGTGCCACGGAAGCACAAATACTTTCAGGGAGAGTCAGACGGCCAAACTAAATGTACTAACTATGCACTAGTGCACATGGAGGACAGGAAGCAAATACGTCATCACCCTATTTAAAACTACACGTGGAATTTAGACAGTCGCTGGGCAATTACTCGAACTATTTTCTGTCAGTGTGCCAACAGATTGGTACTTGCACGAAACTTAAAATACCACACAATCAGACTTATATGCCTCAGTTAGGATATCTTGGTCATATTAATTCCAACTAGGCTCTGATTAAATGGAAATGATGTAAGGTCTGACTTATGAAGTTCACATTAATTTAATGTTTTTTACTTTGATTTGGATTGAATAATTGGATATAGGCCTTTGTATAGAAGCAAGAACTTTCCCAAGTATTCCTTTATCCCATATCCCAAAACAGAAAGTTCATTGATTGTGGCAGATGTCTTTTATTTCAAAACTTCTTTAGCTCCACAACACTACAGCATCAACCACAATTCAGGTGCCCTCTGATTTGATGCACCAACCCTACCTAGATTTTACAATCCCTTTTTGTTCCCAACAATGCAAGGTCTTGTATACAGCACAGCATTTCTATAGCATTGCCTACTCCTGACTTGCAGCATCAATGGCAACTGTGAACTAACATAGTTCTTCATTGTCAGGTATACATTAAGCAACTAATTCTATTCTTGGTCCAGTAGCAACATAAATCAATCTGCCTACAAAGCTGTTTTAACAAAGCAAAATCTAGTTCTCACAAAGTGTCTCGATTGTGCACTTCATACTGTGGCATGGGGTGAGGAGACAGTATGGTTTTCAGGTCTCAGGTCTTAGCTTCTCTTCTCCAGTCCTGATGGCAAGAGGGAGGAATCTCAAGGTAAGAGCACTGCCTTGTAATATAAGCGAACATGTGTGTGTGTATGTGTGTGTACTCATTTGTTAGACTTAGTGGTTTCCAATCTGAATGGCATACTCTGGTCAACTATGGTTGATGCTTCAGTTATCCTGCTTAAGGACATCACCAGGGGCTGCTCCTTGTAATATAACTAGGGTCATCTCGTGAAATCCCAACAGATAGTCCCTAGCTCTCAAGTTTTGGCCCTGAAATCTCCGGGCCTAGGGTAGTCCAACATCCATTCCCACACACAGATAACTAGTATGTAGAAACATTTCCCTATATGCTAGTTCATTATGCCTGGGACATTTCCCTCACAACATATTATTCCATCAAGAGAGTCCAAACTTGCAGTGTGGTAAGTTACAGTCTAGGCACAGATACACATTCCTATCAATCAAAACTAGAATCAATATACCTCGCCAAGCAATTAGGGCATTTACAACTGACTTTAACCTTTGGAACAGGGGTCATTTTATCTGTTGTACAGATCAATACATTAAAAAAGTAACAAGCACACAAATTCATACCTCATAGATGAGGACAGCCAAAAAAATGTTAAAGACTCAATATGTTTTAACCCATGACATGACATGAGCTATATTATTAAGCTTTATTAATTTAGCACTGTAAATTTACACAGCGCTGTACATACACTCTTTTTAATTAGACGGTTTCTGCCCTCAGGCTTACAATCTAAAAAGACAGAACACAAAAGGAGAAGGGAATGGTGGTGGGGAAGGGGATCAGGTTCCGAACTTACTCTCTCCCTCAGAGACCTGGAACAAGGCAGATGGACTGGAGGGAGGGCACCTCATCTTAAGCAAGTTCTTTTCACTCCTTGCCAGGCTAGGAGGGTTCTTTCACTTACAGGCAAGGTCTGATGGAGTTGGCTTGCCTTTCTCCCCTCTGGAAGATGGTGGCTGGGGGGGGCTCTTTCTCTTTCTACATACACTTCAGGTGACACAGTTCCACTGAGAAATCAACAGAATCTTCCAGCCAGCAGGCCACTGATCATGCAAGCTGAGGGATTCTAGGAGCTACTATCTGAAACAGTAATTTTTCCAAACTTTGTAAATCAGGTAGATTGGATAATGGGGAAAAGAAATTAGAACCTGACATTGAATTTCACAACCTCAGGTTTATCCTTTTAAAAAAACCCCTAATGATATCACTGTTTACATTTCTCCAATATATGACAAGCCCTATAAACTAACAGATATTTGAAATAAAATATTTAAAAACAGGAAGAAGCAGTTGCTACAATTTTTTTTAGAACAAACAGTGGTATGCTTACAATTTTTTTTTTTACTTCAGCCTAAATTAAAAACTACTATATACACGGGATAGCTTCTCCCACCCATCCTTACCAGTTCATGCGTTGATCCTCACACAGATTCTGGTGCAATTCATTGAAGGTTATGCTTTCAGTGTTGTGTGCATTTAAATTCATTAAGAAGGTGCTTGGTAGATCTACAGATTGAGAGAAAGAAATATTTATGAGCAAAGTTTGCAATTCAATGTGCACTGCTTTGCCAATTTGCAGTACAAGTGAAGAGACAGGGATGGAATTCCTATGAAAGTTTAGGCTACGAATCCCTGCTGCTGACACTGTAAAAAGAGTTGTGGGTACATCTATATTCTATCCCTCAGGTACAACCTCTGAAGTAATAATCTATTTCTGTAGCTGCCTATATCCTTGCCAACAGGAGTACATCAAGTGCTTATGCTGACAGATTTATTTATATCATTTGTCACTCATACCTTCAGTTAAAAAAAAAATACCCCAAGGGTGGCAAGTGGCAAGTACAATATATAAAACAGATTTTAATGTGGATTGTCCATGGATACAGCTAAAATCAGAGAGGCTGGGTAGAGTCCATCCAGACGGACAAGCAGAGGAGTCACACAATTCTAAAATTCCATGTGTAGACACATTAAATGAACAGAACTTACAAACATGTTGACATGCCAAGTTGCTATTGAGTCAATGGGTCTACTCTAGTTGAGATTAACAATATGAATGTGGCATAAATTCTTTCTCATAATACAACTGATAATCCTTCCTCTGAGAAGAGCACATTTCTTTTTGAACAAGTGGAATGTTAATTAGAAATCTGTCCACTCTATTATCTTGAGAACAAGATGAACAAACAGACATATTTCAGTTAAGGGGCATTTTTTTCATCCTAAAATGAGTAGCACAACACTCTGACCAACATCAGGCAAGATAGGAAGTGTCAAGAAGGACCTACTAATAAAGCATAAAGGTTCATACCCCATACAGTGGTCTCTCTGATATACAAATATACAATAAAGTGAGACCACATACCCTCAACATTTCACAGATGGAAACCATGAGATATGTGGCCAAGCTACATCAGAGTGTGGTCAAGGTGTCACACATGGTAGAACACACCAGCTAGGAGAAAAGGGCAAGACTCTTCTCTCTTCTTCCCCCACCAAGTTAATTAAGTGCAAATGAGCCCTGGTGGCACAGTGGTTAAATGTCTGTACTGCAGCCACTCACTAACAAATCACATAGTTATGAGTTCAATCCTAGCCAGGGGCTCAGGGTTGACTCAGTCTGGCACCCTTCCAAGGTCACTAAAATGAGTACCCAGCTTGTTGGAGGCAATTAGCTTACAACTGTGAACCGCTTAGAGACTGCTTAGTGTGGTATGAAGCAGTATGGGTATATAAATGAAGGTGCTATTGCTATTGCTCAGTACCAAGTGAAGTCAATAGAGGATGAAGGAGGAAAGTGAGAGGGGAAAAGAGAAACTGGGACATTTTTAAAGCACCTGAAAAAGTGGGATGACATAGAATTAATAGGGAATGTTCCCGCCAAACTGGGACAATTGGAAGGCAGCAGTGCTCTTTGAGCCCCAGTATGGTTTCACCATCATCTCACAAACGGCTCCATCAATGTGTCTAGCCATTGATACTTTCTAGTCGACTGTGGGCTTTTTCTTGAGCAACATTGCTGCTGCCCTTGGAATCAAATTCCCATTCCATTTGTTCCCCATTTTCTCTGGAAGGATTATTTGGCTCATCATGACCCACCACACCTTCCCTCAACCATAGTGGCCCATTTTAGATTGGCAAAAAGAGGTGTGTTGATGGCTGCATGAAAGCCCAGCCTTTAGATGAGAAAAAGGGAAAGTGTGCCATGAAAACACTATTTTGGAGTTTTAAGGGAGAAGAACCACCTTTAAAAAGGAGCTGGCCCATTTTAGATTGGCAAAAAGAGGTGTGTTGATAGCTGCATGAAAGCCCAGCCTTTAGATGAGAAAAAGGGAAAGTGTGCCATGAAAACACTATTTTGGAGTTTTAAGGGAGAAGAACCACCTTTAAAAAGGAGCTGGCCCATTTTAGATTGGCAAAAAGAGGTGTGTTGATGGCTGCATGAAAGCCCAGCCTTTAGATGAGAAAAAGGGAAAGTGTGCCATGAAAACACTATTTTGGAGTTTTAAGGGAGAAGTAGCGCCTTTAAAAAGTAGCTTGATTTCCCCACTACTTTTTTAAAAAGGGCGCAACATTGCTATTGCATCTAAAGGCTAAGGTGTAGTTGCACGGTTAAATGGGGCTCTGTCTCTTTAAAGCACCCATTTAAAGGCAGCAATACAGGTGCGGATCATAATGGATCGTGGGTTGGGAGCATGCGTGGTGTGGACTTCACTTCTAATTAAAACGCTCAATGCCCTGCAGGTGTAAAAGCTGGGGTTTATCCGCGAAGTTTTTTAAAGCTCCCAAACCCTACCTCCACTTCTAATCCGAATCCTAGACATGCGCAGTAGGGACTCTGGGATGCCATTGCTATTATTCTACTGTGGATAACATGTCAATTCATTCACAAAATAAAGGGGTTCATTCATGATGCACCAGTGCAACGGCACAGTTTAAAAAGGAAGGAAACGCAATTATAATTTGACGGATCCTCATAAGTATACATTTGTCCTGCGCAACTGCGCAGGTTTTCCGGATGCCGGCAATGATAATTTGACTGTATGGTGTAACTGCGTTTGTGCAGTTCGCAAACCTGCGCAGTTGCGCAGGACAAATGTATACTTATGAGGATCCGTCGAATTATCATTGCGTTTCCTCTGCCTTTTTAAACTGTACCGTTGCACTGATGCATCATGAATGAACCCCTTTATTTTGTGAATGAATTGACATATTATCCACAGTAGAATAACAGTAATGGCATCCCAGAGTCCCTACTGCACATGTCTAGGGTTCGGATTAGGAGTGGAGCTAGGGTTTGGGAGCTTTAAAAAACTTCGCGGTTAAACCCCAGCTTTTACACCTGCAGGGCATTGAGGAATTGTGCAGTTCGCTGCCGGCAAGGAAAAAAAATTTAAAGGTTCACCGCGGCTTAAAGCCGCGTTCATTGCCGCCCATGTAGCTGTTCCACCTGTGTTTGTAGCATTCTGACCGCTTCCCATGTAGCTGCTGAGCCACAGAAAAGACTTCAGATAAGTCGTTCCCACACCCCTCAGTCTAGCTGCCCTGTACCTTTTAAATGCACACCTGGGGCTTGCAGTCTAGCTGCTGAGCATTAAGGTAAAGGCAACTTCATGTCACACTTTCCTGCCAATCTAAGAAGCCCCTATTGATTCTCCACAATACCTTTGACCCAGATCATACTGCAAAATTCATGGTAGATGCTTTGTGCCCCAGGCCTCACTTTGGCTCCAGTCTTTCCTTTTATTTCTTTTATCTCCGTTTGTGCAACCTGGTTGCTTTTAGAGGCCCACACTACCTTTAGGCTTGAATGACAGACTTCTGTGTAGATGGCTTTTGAAATCAAGCCAAGGACCACTGGCTGCCAATGGCCTGCATTAACCAATAATGTGGATTATATTGCATAATTTTTCAAGGCTTTATATGCACTGCAAGGACATTTTAACCTATTGACTTATTCTGTCAAGGCCATTTAGTTAGCTAAACTTGAAGTCTCCTGGATGATGGGTAGGAATCATGTGTCCCCCCAGCTTTTCTTGAAGTGCAAATGACAGAAGTTCCAATGAGTCTAGGCAATGGTGAGGAATGCTTGGAGTTGTAGTACAACACCAATTGGAGGGCTGCATGATTCCCACTCCTGGTTTAGGATTGCTTAACCTTCCTCCCTCATATTGTTTTCTATATCTACATCATTCCTTCAAAGCTGCTATGAACTCTTTAGCGGGGAAGGAAGGAGAAAAGATAATTTATATAAAATGGGTGCCCTTTTTAAGAAGTTGGAGATAGATTGAAGGAGTCAGAGTGCTAGAATGAGGATATTTGGAAACACAGGAATTGTTTCCCAGAAGGAAAAAAAACGGTATATGTTTGTTGAAGGAATTTTGCTTGGAATGCTGAACATGTTGCTTAAAATCAACACAGGATTAAATCTGACTGGACACAAAATAACCTACTTCTGAGCAAGCATGAATTGACTGTGTTGGCTGTAATCAATCCAGGGAAAAGAATGGGACCTGCAACAAAGTATTACAGTTCGAGCTTCAGCACAGAGCTCCAAAGTGGGTCATTCACTCCATTCTCAGTGTTGCTTTGCCACATTACACTCAACATCCCATGGCTATTGAATATACTCAGTCCTAACCACCACATTTTGTTCCCTTAGTGTTAAAGATTGTTTTATTCCCCTGCAAACTTCCGGATCTCCCTCACTTCACATTGCTCAATTTTCCAACTTTGGCTCTGTTTCTCTTGGCACTCACCATGTAAATTCACTGTTAAATTGAATGATGTTCAGTATTCCCCACCCTGCCTCTATTTTCAAGGCTGCTCAACATTATCTTTCAATCCATTAACACAAATGTGTTTTGCAGACTACCAGACTTGTCCCTTTCCTTCTCTCCCATCTTTCCAAGTAGCCCTGTGACCTAGTAAGTATTCTTATAATTTGACATGATCACAATGGTTGCCTTAGTTTAGATCAAAAGCAGCCCTCAGGCTGTTTTTGTGGCTCTTGGCCCTTCAGAGACTGCCTTTTCTTTTGTGGCCAAACAAAATCTCCCTTGCACTGTTAAAGATCAAGAAATATCCCTCCCCTTTGAAAACTGAAATAAACCTTGTGTCAATTTGAGTTTGTTTGGGTTTTTTTATTGACAGTCTGTGTGGCTCCAAAGGATCCCAGGAGTGGAAAATCGCTCCCCCATGTGTGCCACCATTGCACACCCCTGGTTTGGAGTCACTACCAATTCATTCTGTAATTCAGTTTGCTGAACTAACCACAAAACCTGCAGAAGAGATCTTTTAGTATTTTGTCACTGGCAGACATAAGGTAGGACTTCTTTGATCCACCAGTTGTTGCTGACCTTTTAAAATGGCTTTTAAATCTGTTTATGAGCAAGCTGTTACCATAGCTGGAAAAAAATAAAGAATATTTACACATCCCAACAGGATTCTATCCCTCCATTATATTCCATTCTATATTCAAGGAAACATTGTGATTTATAATTGTGATTAGTAAGGTGCTTGGAGAGGGCCAAAATACTCTAAAGGCACCAGACTCTGTCTGATCGTGGAAGCTAAGCCAGGTTGGCCCTGGTTAGTACTTGCATGGGAAGACTTCCAATGAATATCAGGTGCTGTAGGCTATGTTTCCTTGCCTAAGGAAAACCATAAGAAATTCATTAAGTAGCCATAAGTTGATGTGCAATGTGAAGGCACATGCACACACACACAGTGCTTTGAGTATTTTGGTAAAAGGGTGTGGTATAGATGAGGATGATGAAATAATGAGGATGTTTATATAAGAATACTAGCCATTTTAGATCTATGGGGGAGACCAGTGTCATAAATTGGCAATCCTGAGTGGGCCTTTAACAAGATGTTGGAATATGGAATGTATCAAAAGCAATCCTATTTTGAGAGAAAGGTGGGATATAAATCCAATAAATAAATAAATAAATTTCTTCGAGGTGCCAGCCAGTCATGCCCTCTGCCAGCATACTCCATATTGCTGCTGTTGTTGTGCCTTCAAGTTGTTTCTGACTTAGGGCAACCCTACGGCAAACCCTATCACAGGATTTTCTTGTCAAGTTTCTTCAAAGGATATTTGTCATTGTCGTCCTCTTATACTGAGAGAGTGTGACGTGCACTTTTAGAGACCCTGGGGCACCCTCAAATCCTGTTGTACTGTATTTCTAGTTTGTGCATAGATGGTGCCTATTTAGTTATACTGTATGTGGATCCACACTTGGGGAAAAAATGGGCTCACTGTTAGTATGTAAGATACTAACCAGCAGGCCTTCCCAAACAGTGTTTAACATCTCCCAGCTCCAAACTCAAGATCTAGAATCTTTCCAGCTCTCTCCCTTATGATTTCTGCTCTACCCATATAGCTCAAGAATTTTTAGGTTTTCATATTGTTTTGTACTGTGTTCCATGTTTTTAACTTATTGCTAATTTAATCTTATTTTAAGGGGAAGGAGGCTGGGATGGGACTGATCTATTTTAACTGTTCTTGTTTTAATTTGTTGTACTCCACCCCAATTGCTTGTTCAGAGGGGGGGCTATAAATAAAAATAATTATTATTATTATTATTATTATTAGGATTGGATTAACAAGAACAACATTGAAACTGATGTGACTTGCATATGTTGATTCAGGACAGCATACCTGCCACTTGTCTTGGATTGCCTACTTATTATTGCACTTTTTATTGCACCTATTTATAAGCAACCCAAGCCCTGGAATTGCAGGCTTAAAACATGAAACCTAGGAAAGGCCCTCTGGTGATGTCACAGGCAGAGGGCCCAGGGCCCTTAGGAGTAAGCAGCAAGCACATGTAATCAGTATATTGTATCCATTTTTAAAGAAAGTATAACTAGGAATTGGGCATGTCACATGCTCTCAGCCTCAGGGGAAGGCAATGGCAAACCTCTTCTGAACAAATCTTGCCAAGAACACCCCATTATAGGGTTCCCATAAGTTGGAAATTACTTGAAGGCATGCAACTACAAAAAAACAACAACAATAAATACAGACACACACTGTTCTGGGCAGTGCTCTCACCCTGAGATTCCTCCCCCTTGGCCCTGAGAACTTTGGGCCAAGGCCCAAAGATCTGGGAACCCTATACTGGGTTCAAATAAACTGCATTCAAATAAATGCAAATAACATCACCACTCCCAACCCCAAATCAGGAAAAGCGTGGTTTCCCCTCAACAAAGACATATCTTGTCTTCAATCTTTACAGTCATGGTGGTGGTGTGGGCATGTGTGTTTTCACGTTGCCTGTTGACCTACGGAGAGTCCATGGATTTCATAGCACTTTCTTAGACAAGGAAGTTTCAGAGGTGGTTTTGTCAGTTCCTTCCTCTGAAATATCACCTACAGCACCTGCTATTTGTTGGTGGCTTCTCATCCAAGTCCTAACCTGGGCTGACACTGCTTAGCTTCCAAGGCCAGAGGCATCTGATGCCTTTAGGGTATTTATAGGAGGCATAACAGTAAAGAAATAAATAAACATGGGACAGTGGAGCACACAAAATAGCAAAGGGCATTCAGGGCCAAGTGCTAAGAAGCTTGCATCACAGGGTGAGAGAGAGAGATTGGGGTTACTTGCCTGAGGATACACTTGCCCCCCCCCCCCTTGTACCCACAGCCCATGGATCTTTGTTCTTCCTATCAATCCAGCGTCTCTGTCTTCTGCATCTGCACTGCAGTTTGACACCACTTTAACTGCCACAGCTCCATGCTATGAAATGTTAGAATTTGTAGTTATGTGTGATATATGGCCTTCTCCGTCAGAGAGCTCTGGTGCTATAACTACGAATCCCAAGATACCATAGCATTGAGCCACGACAGCTCTAGTGGTATCAGACTGCATTTATTCTGCAGTGTAGCAGCAGCCCTGTCCTACATTTCAGTCTTTGGTCCAGGAGGAATCCCTACATGTCCTCTATTTTGAGCATGTCCAAGAAGCATGAATTTACATTCATATGAGTGTTTAAAGCTTTTATTTAGTAATACAGTACACTACATTTATCTTGAATATCCTACTTTTTGCAGTGCCTTGTCATCCTTCGTGGTTAGGACATCTGGTCACCCTGGCCTTTCCCTTCATGAACCCGGATTCCCTGTTCACTCAGGCTGTCTGCATCTGCACTACAGTAATAATCCAGTTTGACACCGCTTCAACTGCCACAGCTCAATGTTATGGAATTCCTATATTTGTAGTCTGTAGTTATTTGGCCTTCTCTGTCAAGAAAGCTCTGGTGCCACAGCAAACTATAATCTTAAACAGAGGCTGGATCTGTCATCTGGCCATCAGTTGGGAATGCTTTGATTGGGAGTTCCTGCATGGCAGGGGGTTGGACTGGATGGCCCTTGTGGTCCAACTCTGTGATTCTATGATTCTATGAATTCCCAGAATGTCACGGCATTAAGCCAAGGCAGTTCAAGCGTTGTCAAACTGGATTGTTTCTGCAGTGTGCTTTGGATTTACAATCTGTCAAGCAACTTGTCCTTCTCTGTCAGAGAGTGCTAAACTCAACTAAAGCCAACTAAAATTCCCAGGATTTCCAGAGCACTGAGCTAAGGTTAAGGGGCATCAAACTGGAGTGTTTCTGCAGTGTGTTTGGGATTTGCAGTCTGCCCAGCAACTTTTGGCCTTCCCTGTCAGAGAGCTCTGGGATTACCATTCCCAGAATGCCATAGCACTGAGTCTCAAAGTGGATTCTTTTTGCAGGGTGGCTGCCTGTGAGCCAAGATCTTTTCCTTTCCTCCAAGCAACCAAACCAGTATTATTATTTTTCCTTTCCAGAGGCTCCTCCTCTTCCTCCATCTGTTTTCAAGGGCTCTAGTCCTCCTCCTCCCCTTTGGATGTATTTTTGGCAGCCACTCTCATGATGAGGATGAGAAGCCCAAGCTCTTTGGCACTTTGGGAGCAAAACAAAACCAGCGTTTCCAAGGAAAGGGCTTGCAAACACACACACACACACAACAGAGAGAGGCAACAACACACACTCCCCCCCTTCTCCCCTTGACCTCTGTGCAAAAAAAGATGGCTTGCTGCACAAAAGATCCCTTTTTCCATGGCTAATAAAGAAAGAAACCAAACACACTAGAAAAGGAAAAAAAGTGCAAATTAAACCTCTCCTCTGTTGGTTCCATCCACACTGGAGAGATAACCCGGTTTGGCCCCGCTTTAATTCTTTGTTTGGCTCAATTGCTATGGAATTCTGGGAGTTGGAGTTTGTTGTGGGGCCCTCTGGGCCCCACAACAAACTCCAACTCCCAGAATTCCATAGCCTTGAGCCAGACAAAGAGTTAGAGCGCGGCCAAACCGGGTTATCTCCCCAGTGTGGATGCAACCGGGGGTGAGAATCCAGAGTGAAACCGGTTTACGACAAGATCAGCTCCTAAGAGAAGGGGAGAGGGTCACCTTAAGCTCTCTCCCCCTTCACTCTTTCCAAGCCAGAACAAAAATGGGGGAAAGACAATCCGGAGTGGAACCGGTTTAGAATCAGATTAGCTCCTGATTATTCAGGTAAAACAGATGCAAAGAAAAACCCCACACTTTCCCTCCCCAGGCAGTTCCACTCACCCCAAGAGGCTCTACTAGGAAAGTGTCTGGGGGTCTGCTATTCTTCTTCCCTTTTTTGCACCAAGCAAGCTCTCTTTCTTCTGCTGCTGCTCAGCTGTTCTGTTCTGGCTGGTCTTTAACTCTTCCTCCCCCGTTTATTTATCCCCTGGTCCTTGGGTCTCTAATCAGCAGCTGCCTGGACTCTTCCATTTCCCTCCCTGGAGGGGGATCCCAATGCAACCTCTGCAGGATAAAAAAGGCTCAGCAAAGCAGGGAAGGAAAAGGATCACCTTGGTGGGAAGCGAAAGGCAGCACTGTATCCAACCTCTGGCTACTTTGTATAGATCAGGGGTTCAAAGACAGTGGGTCCCCCCCTGGACCAGGCTTGGCTTCATCCCCCTCCCTGGTGCAAATGCTGCCTTCCAGGGCCAAGGGAGGTGACTCTGACTCTGCTGCTTCTGTTTACGGAAGGGCCAGGAAGAAAGAGATTGCCCTGCCTTCTTAGGTTATGCTGGGTTTCTTCCCCAGGGATGCATCCACACTGCAGAAATAATCCGGTGTGGTACCACTTTAACTCCCATGGCAAAATGCTATGGGATTCCCCAGGAATGGTAGGGTTTTTTTTGGTGGATTCCAGGAATGGTAGTTTGTTGTGGCACCACAGCAAAGCATTTAATCATGAAATAAATAAATAGTAAAATTTATGCAAACCATTATTTTATTTTATTTTCCTTAGGTTTAGTAGTAGCTCTGCATTAGTGCTTTTTTCTTTGGTCCAAAACGCACTGCATTTATTATTATTATTATTATTATTATTTAAACTTTATTTATAAAGTGCTGTAAGTTTACACAGCGCTGGCTGTACATAAAATAGAATAGAATAAAATGGACCTGCCAGTGGTGGACAGTCTAGAAAATGGAATGTAATACAAAATTAACACACAATTTCATTCAACAAAAAGGTAAGGTTAGTTTATGACTGGATGACTATATGAAATGTTGATATGTTTCTATTTTGTTTTACTTTTATGGAAAACTAAAGATTTTGAAAAATATGCATTTATTTATTTATTTATTTATTTTTGTTTTCCTTCTGTTTAGCAGCCGTTCTGCCTTAGCACTTTTTTCTTTGGTCCAAAACGCACTACATACATCATCATCATCATCATCATCATTTATTACACTATATTTATAAAGCACTGTAAGTTTAGATATATAACTGAGCACTAAAGTCAGAATCATCCAACAAGAAGACACTGTTATTTCCCATCACCCAGCATCCAGTGAAAGCTGGATGGTAAAGAATGCAAATAGGAAGAAAATCAACTCATTTTAAGTTGTGGTGCTGAAAAAGAACCAAAACGACAAACAAACGGGTCCTTGAACAGATCAAGCCAGAGTTCTGGACTGTGCTAGCAGGATCAATTGGAAGTTGTAGCACAAAACGTAACTTTCCAGAGCTGGGGCTGCACTGACTTGTATGGTCTTAAGTGTTAGATCTAGGAGAGCTCTTTTTACGTTCACTTCAACTGTAGCTTTACTGGACAAATGTTGATATACATGGGTGAAGAGTAATGAGATAAAATCATAAGGAAAGGCCTGCAAGATAAAGTGAAAGAAATGCACAGTACGGGGGTCCTTTCACAATACACGGTTACAGAAATTCCACTTTAATTGTCATGGTTCCATCCTATGGAATCTTGGGATTTGTAGTTTAGAGAGTGCTACTTAGACCCCCCTGAACTCAGAGAACTTTGGTACCTCACCAATCTACAATCTTTGGTCAGGCCCCACCTGGAATACTGTGTCCAGTTCTGGGCACCACAATTCAAAAAGGATGTGGAGAAACTGGAGTGGGTCCAAAGGAAGGCAACTAAAATGGTGAGGAGTCTGGAAACCATGCCCTATGAGGAATGCCTTAGGGAGCTGGGGATGTTTAGCCTGGAGAAGAGAAGGTTAAGAGGTGATATGATCACCCTGTTTAAATATTTGAAGGGATGTCACATTGAGGAGGGAGCAAACTTGTTTTCTGCTGCTCCAGAGACTAGAACATGGAACAATGGATGTAAGCTACAGAAAAAGAGATTCCCCCTCAGCATTAGGAGTAACTTCCTGACAGTAAGGGCTGTTCGAAGTGGAACACACTCCCTCAGAGTGTGGTGGAGTCTCCTTCCTTGGAGGTCTTTAAGCAGAGGCTGGATGGCCATCTGTCAGGGATGCTTTGATTGAGAGTTCCTGCATGGCAGGGGAATTGGACTGAATGGCCCTTGTGGTCTCTTCCAACTCTATGATTCTATGATTTTATGATTCTATGATTCTACAAATCCAAGGATTCCATAGGATGCAGTCATGGCAGTTGAAGTGGAATCATAGTGCTATAATTGCATGGTATGAAAGGGCCCACAAATTCTATTCTCACTATTGCCAACCACTTTCCTATGGCAAGCCTATTGACAGAACATAAGTACTACAGCACACACACCCCTACCTTATTCCTCCTAATGCTCCACAGTAACTGGTAAACAGGCACACCAACTTCATTACTGAAGAAAATAGGAACACATACACATGTATCCATTATGGCAAGTAGCCACTGATATGGCACAAATTATTTAAATTAGCCAAAAAATCTGGTATGAAAAATTTCCATTTCTGAAACTAAATATTTAATTTAAATTGAATAATCTGAATTGCAACACAAAAGACATTTCCAGCATAGGTTTCTCAGTCCATAATACCAAGCAGTTTAATAAACAAGCAACAATATTATGTAACCAAATTGGCATTTGTTACTGTGTCCAACCCACTCCTTGTTAGAATTAACTGTGAGTCAGGAGCTTAGAGGACAGGATACTAAATTATGGTGTCAGCACTACCCAAGTTTCCAGATACATTCCAGAATTATAGTAGTATTATAAAATGTTCCTCCTCCTCCTGTACTTCAATTTTTACAACACATATTGCCATATCCTTCATTATGTAACACTCAGAAATGTTTCAGCTGATGGTATCACTAATCTGCATCATATATAGAGTTTACTGCTGTTATGATGGATTTGCATTACATTAGAGCAACAATCTTCACAGAAGTTGAATATGAGTCAGCAGTGTGACATGGCAGCTAAAAAGGCCAATGTGATTCTAGGCTGCATCAATAGAAGTACAGTCGCCCCTCCATTTTGGGGACTTGGAGTCGATGTCCCTCACCCATTTGCGGGGGGGGGGGCAAACGAGGGGGGACAAAAAATGGGGCACTTGTACGTAGCGCATGCCTGTGAGTGCCCCCTAGTGTGCACTGCCATTCAAGCCAATGGGGCTTGAATATTGGTGATTTTTCATTTTCGTGGAGGAGGGGTCCAGAATGAAACCCCCACGAAAACAGAGGGGCGACTGTGTAAGTGTCTAGATCAAAGGAAGCAATAGTGCCACTCTATTCTGCTTTGGTCAGGCCTCACCTGTAATAGTGTCCAGTTCTGGGCACCACAATTCAAAGAGGATGTTGATAAGCTGGAGCATGTCCAAAGGAGGGTGACTAAATGGTGAAATCTAGAAAAGTATTTATTTATTTATTTATTTAAGGTTAAAAGGTGATATGATAGCATTGTTTAAATCTTTGAGATGATGGCACATTGAAGATGGAGCAAGCTTGTTTTCTGTTGCTCCAGATAATAAGACCCAGAACAATGGATGCAAGCTACAGGAAGAGAAATCCCACTTCAACATTAGGAGGAACTTTCTGACAGTAAGAGCTGTTTGACAGTGGAACACATTCCCTCAGAATGTGCTGGAGTCTCCATCTTTGGAGATCTTTAAATAGAGGCTGGATGGCCATCTGTCAGGTATGCTTTGATCGTGAATTCCTGCATGGCAGGGGATTAGACTGGGTTGTCCTTGTGGTCTCTTCCAACTCTATGATTCTATAATTCTATGATTCTTCCCAACTGGTTAACATGCGGACATGTCTGTACTGTTTGGTATTTCCATGTTTTATTGCAAATAAGTTGCAAATATGTTTCAGACAACAGACTCAATAAACCTTATATTGTATAGACGATAGCCACCCTCCCCAGCCCTTTACTTGGAAGTTCTAATATGTTCAGTGCACATAACTGTACCCAATTTTTCAACATGTTTCTCATGGACATAGTATTTTGATAACTTGGTGTGTTGGATTAAATGCATAGAACAGTTTCTTCCAGCATTGCGTGTATCTGATTATGTATCTGATATGTATCTGAAAATAAACTCTCTTTGGGTGAAATTATTAATGTTCAATGCAGATGTATCTTCTCCAAAGTCTTGAAAAGTCATGATTAGGTTAGAAAGTTTGGGACATGTCTACAGAGCATAGCTTAAACTTCTGTCATAGATAGGGTTGCACAATTTCCACTTTGCAGTTCTGGAGTAACATGCAACTCTCCAAAGCTGTTTTTGTGGCCCTACACTCTTTTCCTAGCAAAAAGAGTGGACCTACTCTCTCAGAAGCCTCTAGGACCACAAACCCACTTTTTAAACAGGTCATGGACACCCTACTTAATGTTTTTAAAATACTATATTTTCCCCTAAAATCAGAAAATGTCTTCCAGCTAATTCTTCTTCTTTTAATTATTATTTTGTATTTTTTTGGCTACAGCCTCTGGAGGATGGGGCTCTGAGCATATTAAAGTTGCCCAGCTCTCCTTTAATATTTGCCTAACACAGGGAATTTCACCAGCTGGTGTTTTTTTCTATTTCCGTATTGCAGTGCTAGGAAGAGACTTAGCTCTTGAATTTCTCCTGTTTGAATTGCAGGATCCTTATCAGCTGGCAACCACAACTACTGGGGTCTAGTGTCCTACCTTTCCTTTCCTTTTACCTTTCCTATCATATAGCATTATCATACGACAAAATTTGGGGGTATAATGCAATGACAATCCTAATTCAATCATGGGGTTTCACATTATTGTGTATGAGTGTATCTCATGCAATTTCGGGCAAAAGGAAAGTAATTCCAAACGCAATCATAGGTTTTACGTTAATGTGTATTAGAGTATCTCACGCAATTTCAGGCAATGGGGGGTTATTTTCAGGAAATGGGAAGTCATTCTGAATGCATTCCGAACGCAACCAGATTTCATGTAAATTCACCAAATTAGCGAATTTACGTGAATTCAAATTGGCTCAATTCAAAATTGGGAAAAATTCCTCCCGTGTGATAAACTATAGAGCACTGACATACAAGCTTGTCAAATTTCCTTGCCCAGAAATCCACTAAGGAGCTTGAAGGACCATCAGATATCCCAATTCACCCACAGAAGCCAAACAGACTGACAAACGAATCCAGTGATGTAATGGCAAAACTTGGAAGTGCTGGCCTTCACCAGGATAATGTCTGTAGCAACACCAACACAGAGTTCAAAAGTGCAGGTGGCGATGTTGATTAATTTTCATCTCTACTAGGATCAGGTGTTGTTGTTTTTTTGGAAAACCACCCTAAATATTTTGGACTATGGTCATAGCAATGCATCATTGTTGGGAAATTCCATTTCCTTTACATTTAGCATAGGGAAGGCAATGAAAACTGGTGGAAACAGGGAAGTCTTGGGTGTGTGATTATAAGCTCCAACTGAGGAAAATGGCCAGATGCTGCTGCTCCTGTCCATGTCATCTAGTATCTGTCACCTGAAGCAACATCCAAGGATTTAATACAAACATATGCAAGGATTCATAGGTCAGTGATAGAGCATGGACTGCCAAAGAACTAAAAGAAGTCTGTCAAAGATCAAGAACTATCTGGAAATGCCCAACATTGAATCTGAGTCCTTCTGAGGTAAACTGGACGCTTTGCCATTGTATTGCATCTTCTCTTGTATCTTCAAACTTGTAGTCTTACTTTGAAGTCTCAACAGTCTATTCCCATCTGTCCAATATCAAGCTCTAGGCAGGCCAAAGGAGCCAAAATTTTCTGCAGAGGACCGTCCAAGAAATTGGCATTTTTCCCCATCGGTGTACAGCCAAACCCATTTTATTGGGATATTTCTAATAACACAGGCTTGCAAAACTGAGGATCATAAAAACTTTTTAAAATGGTTTAAAATCTGAAGATCATAAAAACTTTTTTAAAAAAAGATGTATGCTGGCCTTATAGAATTTGGTGTTCTAAATCCAAAAATGACCTCAGATTTGCTCCATCCCATATTAGTTTTTCACAACTTGCTTTGCCATTTCAATGTTGTAATAGGTGACTGAATGAAATAGTCCTGCAAGAAGTATCTTGAAAAGACAAAGAAAAGAATTAAAGTTTTCTAACAAACTTTCAAAACACTTTGATTCATTGATATAAAACACAATCTGTTCAAAAGCCCTAAAATAAATTGCACTTGAACATCAGCTTCCACACTTAATAAAAGCTAAGTAACCACTGAATTGATAGAAATATCAAATTTGTGAAAGAACTCTGTGTGGTGCAATATTTTTATTGTATTTTTTAAAAATTCAGCACTCAAAATTACATTTAAAAACAGCTACAATATGGGAAATTTTTATAATATGTCCTAAAGGCAGCTGTACAAGCAACATCTTATACCAACTTTCTTTTGCTGAAGTAGAACTGTAGTACCTTAAACTTTACTCACTCTCTATTCTTTTCTATTCTACTTACCAGTTCATTACAAGGTAAGAAAAATCTTGATTCATTACTACTAAAACATTCAGTTTCACTAAAGGATTGTTTGCAGTACCACAGCCCACGCAACTATGAACAAATGTAAACAGATGTATGTCTGTGTATATATGTGTGTGTGTGTGTGTGTCTAAGTCTGTTTGTATATATGCAGTGTAAAAATATAGCATAACTAAAACTTCCCCTTCACACTGCTGGAATTCATTATCCAGTTTGATTATATTAGCCCAGGAATCAGCTACAGCTTTCTGTCCACATACAGGAGCTTTAACAGGAGATTAAAAGCAAAAGCTGCAATTGAGCTCAGTGAAGAACAGTGGGCCTTTTCACTTGGCATAGTTCTTGCACTTTGATTCTACTTTAACTGGATTTGTAGTTTAGTGAGGTACTGGAGTGCTCTGGCTGAGAATTCAAAATATTCCTCTCTAAATTACATATGGCAGGATTGTATATGATAGAGCCATGGCCCAGAGATTTCCCATCCCCTATGAAAAGGTTATACTCCTCTGTTCACTTCTAAGTCCTACTGTACTCTACTGAATCAAAAGGGTTATTAAAGTTAGGCAGAAAGAATCCCAAATGTCATTTAGAGACAGCCAATGTCACCCCTTTCTGTAACAGGATGCCTCTAATTTGCTATTCACAGCAACAACAACAAAGACAGATAAAAATCAGGAAGTAGGAGATAATACGTTCAGTGCACTAAGGAGATTAACTGATTTACATTGCTTTGAGTTCCCTGATAAAAAAAAAGGAGAGGTACAATTGAACTTAAATCTGTGGCTGCTAGTCTTGTTAGTACTTGTGCAACAGGGGCTTTATTTTGAAGCATATTTTTCACAGATAAATCCCACTGAACATGGTTGCAGTTCGATTAAGAAATCTATCTTTGGTTTATCCTAACTCTACCACAGATTTATTTGTCCTTAATTTTTATTTAATTTTTTGTATCCCATCTTTGACAGAGGAACTGATGGTCGTGTAAATTGGCTGATCTCATTTAACCATAACAACACTGGGAAGCAGGAGAATAGAAAGTGATTTGCCCCAGACAACCTGGTGAGTCGGAGAGCTAGGCTAGGATTTGAATCCACATTTTTCTGGTCTACAAACACCTCTAGCCATGTTAGCAGGTGCTTCTGGAAAGTTCAACAATATCCATGCTCTCAAAGTTAGGAACCACATTCCCACTGAAAATTAGATGTGGAAACAGTATAGCCCTCCATCTTTCTCACCATTGGCTATTCTAGTTAGGGCCACTGAGATATGCAGGTCATGAACATCAGGAAAACCCATAAAAAGCCCCTTTTTGTACTAGACAATAGTGGTCCAGCCTGTTTTATTCCCATTTTTTAACAGCTGCAGAGGAAGTATAAATCTACTGGGTAATGCTTGCTTTACCCAATAATGTATCTGCATGCCAGTAAAAAACCTGATTGCTGAATCCTTGGCTACACTCACATGTATACATATATTACCTCAGAAGCTTATATAGTTGGCCCTTGGTATCCACAGATTATTTATCCATGGATTCAAGCATCCACAGCTTATATATATATATTATAATAATAAAAATACTAAAATTTTATTTGTATTTCCCGCCTCTCCCTGTGGATCGATATATATATATGGTAAAGGCAGTCCCTTGACATGAATGTCTAGTTGTAACCGACTGTAGGAGTCAATGCTCATCTCCGTTTCTAAGCCAAAGAGCCAGCGTTGTCCGAAGACTGCTCTTGTGGTCATGTGGCCGACATGACTGTACCGAACTCTGCTACCTTCCCACTGAGAAGTGGTACCTATCTATCTACTTGCATTTGCATGCTTTTGAACTTTTAAGTTGGCAGAAGCTGAGGCCAATGACAGGAGCTCACTCCATCATGCAGCACTTGGGCCTTGAATTGCAAACCTTCTGATCTTCCGATCATCATAATTGGTGTCTTAACCAATACGCCACCGAATATATATATATATATATTTCAAAAAGCAAATCTTTTTTTCCCCCCGTTTTATATAAGGAACACCATTGTAGCATGCAGTTGTATTTAATGAGACTTGAGCATCCATGGATTTTTGCCACTGGTGGTGCAGTGGTTAAAATGCCAATACTGCAGCCACTCACTCACAACCACAAGGTTGTGAGTTCAGTTCCAGCCAGGGTGTCAGGCTCAACTCAACCTTGCATCTTTGTGAGGTCGCAAAAATGAAGACCAAACTTGTCAGGGGCAATTAGCTTACAGTTGTAAGCCACGTCTTAGAGACTGCTGCTAATGAAACTGCTATTGCTATTGCTATCCACTGGGGGTCCTGGAATCAAACCCCAGTGGATACCAAGGGCCCATCATTTGTTGTTGTTGTTGCTGTGTGCCTTCAAGTCATTTCCAACTTGTGGCGACAATATCCTGGGGTTTTCTTGGCAAGTTTCTTCAGAAGGGATTTGCCAGGGCCATCCCCTGAGTTGGAGAGAGTGAGACTTGCCCAAAGTCACTGATTGGGCTTCCATGGCTGAGCCAGAATTCAAACCATAATCTTCAGAGTCCTAGTTCAGTGGTCGAATCACTACACCACACTGGCCCTCACTGTAGTACAACTCACACTGTACTCGAACTCAAGGTCTCAAAGGTGCCTCTGCAAAACTAGCTGCATTTGAGACGGAGGCATCCTTGGATGCCATCCCTTCTGTGGCTCAGGGGAGGCTTGAAAACTTGCACTTCTTCTCCCAAAAAAAGATAAAAAGTAATCAGAGGACGTGAGCCTCTCTGGCCCTCAGACTTTCCCTGGGGGCAGCTATTTGGTGCTTATTTGTGTTCCTACCACAGTGTTATGGTGGTTGTTGTATGCTGTAAACCAAAGGGGTTTTGTTGTTATTGTGTGCCTTAGTGCAAAGGGTTTTAAGGGTTTTAATATATACTATATATATATATATATATATCCAAAAACTTTGCTAGGTCTTACTTTTTGGGGGGGGGGGGAGGCCTTATATTTAGCAATTCAGCAAAACCTCTACTAGGCCTTATTTTCAGGGGAGGGGGGAGGTATGCTACACTTTCTTTGACTCAGACCGAGATGTCGTCTTGTTGGTTTTGTACACTTAATGATGTCTATGATTTTTTAAAAAATAATTTTTTTAAATTAGGAAAAGAAAAGAGAAAGAGGTGGGTCTTTAAATAATTTTTTTAATTAGGAAAAGAAAAGGAGAAAGAGAAAGAGGTGGTTCTTTAAATAATTTTTTTATTAGAAAAAGAGAAAGGGAAAGAGAGGTCTGTCTAGGGGGTCTGCTTGAGGGGGAAAATACAAGTCCTCAGGGAGTGGAGGGAACTAGGGAAGCAACAGCAACAAAAACTGAAGAAAAGGAAGACTTTAGGCCAAGACAAGGCCAAGAAGGGGGGCAGCAGCAGCACCCCATAAGCTTTGGGTGGGGACTAGAGAGAGTAAGGGGCGGCGCTGGTTTTGTGGGGCAGGGCTGAGGAGGAGAGAAGAAGAATTTGAAACCATCCCCTTTTAGTTTTCTCCTCCTTTTTTCCCCCCCTCTCCATGACTTGGAAGTGAATGGACTTAGGTCCTCCTCCTCTTCTTCTTCTTCTTCCACTCAGGGGTCTTCCCTCCTCTCCTCAGGCCTTGCATTATTATAATAATTATTAATTGCATTAACTCCCCTCCAGGAGAAGAAGACCCCCAGAGACCCTCCTCCTCCTTTCATCTTTGCAGCATGTCTTCAGCCAAACAAAGGAGCCACAAAGGAGCCTTGGCCCCAGATGACGTGGCAAGGAAGCAGCAGCAGCAGCAGCAGCAAACACCTCTGCCCCAAAAGCCCAGCAATAAAGGGGGCTCCTCCTGGGGCAGCAGCAGCTCCTTTTGCAGCCTGGGAAAGCTGCTCAGCTACTGCTCCCTCTCGGTGCTTTTCTTGGCCGCCGCCGCCTTCTCTGGCTTCCAGCTCCATCACCTCTGGGCAGAAGTGCACCGCCTCAGCCTCAGCCAGGAAGGCTTCGCCAAGCAGAGCCAAGCCCTCGACAGCAGCCTCCAAGGAGCCCTGGAGAAGGTGGAGGACTGGAGCCCATCAGGGTTGTGTTTTAGATATATGTTGCATTGGGTTGTGTTATGTTATGCTATGCAAAGATATAGCCCTGTTAGTCTTTGGATCAGTACTGGAGAAATAATAACTCGGGTTTGGCACCGGTGCGGTTTATCACACTAGAGGGCAAACAGGATTTAAACAGGAATTAAACAGGAAATGCCCTATGTTAAACATAAGGCATGTTAAATGCCCTATGTTAAACATAAGACATTTCCGGTTTAATTCCTGTTTAAATCCTGTTTGCCCTCTAGTGTGATAAACCTCTTTGTTTGGGTCACTTGCTATGGAATTCTGGGAGTTGGAGTTTGTTGTGGGGCCTTAAGGCCCCACAACAAACTCCAACTCCCAGAATTCCATAGCAAGTGACCCAAACAAAGAGCGAAAGTGGTGCCAAACCCAGGTTATTCCTCCACTATTAATGCGACTCTCCAAAAAGAAGGATGTTGGTCGTGCAAGCTTTCATAGACTTCAGTCCACTTCCTGAGATGCATCTGGGAAAAGCATCTGAGGAAGCAGCAGACTTCAGTTTTGTAGTCTTAAGTCTACAAAAGCTCACGCTGCCAACTTCTTTCTTTGAGTCGGTCTCAAAGGTGATACAATATGTCTCCGATTCTGCAGACTAACAAAGCTATCTCTTTGAAATCTAATTTATTATTATTATTATTATTTGATTCAAACAAAATGGTGAAAGGTCTGGGAATGCAACTGTGGAAGAACTAGGCAAAATCCGAATGAATAAAGACGTGCAGCTGAACACTAACATCAGAATTTGCCTGGTATGGATGTGAGAGCTAGACAGAGAAGAAAACAGATAGGAAGAAAATTATTGCATAGTAACACTCTACTTTGGTCAGGCCTCACCTGGAAGACTGTGTTCAGTTCAGGCCACCACAATTCAAAAGGGAGATTGAGAAGCCGGAGTGTGTCCAGTGAAGGGCAACCTAAATGGCGAAGTGTCTGGAAACCATGCCCTGCGAGGAGAGGCTTAGGGAACTGGGGATGTTTAGCCTGGAGAAGAGAAGGTTAAGAGGTGATATGATAGCCCTGTTTTAATATCTGAAGGGATGTCATGTTGAAGAGGGAGCAAGCTTGTTTTCTACTGCTCCAGAGAATGGGACCCAGAACAATGTCCAGGAAAAGAGATTCCACCTTAACATTAGGAAGAACTTGCTGACAGTAAGGGCTGTCTGACAGTGGAACACACTCCCTCGGAGAGTGGTGGAGTCTCCTTCCTTGGAGGTCTTTAAGCAGAGGTTGGATGGTCATTTCTCAGATATGCTTTGATTGAGAGTTCCTGCATGGCAGGGGGCTGGACTGGATGGCCCTTGTGGTCTCTTCCAACTATGATTCTATGATTCTGTGACTAGAAAATAAGGATAAAGACCGAGCCATGAAAAGCAGAGAGATCCCTTGTAATGCCACAGGATCACATGAAATGGCAACTTGCTTATGAGTATATGAGCACTCATGATATTTTTAGATAAAAGTATGTTAAGAGGAAGGGGTCCTTCTATTATTGTGCACTTTGGATTTTGGAGTACCAAATTGCACAGTTCATTTTTCCAAGCGGAAGCATTATTATTTCATCAGGATAATCCCCTGTCCCTCCCACCAAAACAAAAACAATAACAAATAAAATATAGTTAAAAATAGTTTAAAAGGTGAGTTGACGAGAGACAATTTGGAGTAGGGAGGACAATCGGTGTCAAAATAAGGGGAGGTCAGTCTGGAAAGGCCTGCCAGAAGAGATCCATCTTAACAGCCTTCCTAAAGGCGTCTAGGGTGGTAATGTGATGGATCTCCTCCGGCAGGTCATTCCACACTTTAGGAGTGGCGGATGAGAAGGCCCTCTGGGAAGCCACAGCCAACCTGGTCTTCATTGGCTGAAGTAAGCTCTTCCCAGAGGACCTGAGTGTGTGGGGTAGACTATAAAGAGGAAGGCGCTCCCACAAGTAAGCTGGACCCAAGCCATGTAGGGCTTTAAAAGTGATAACCAACACCTTGTACTGCTCCCGGAAACTGATTGGCAGCCAGTGGAGAAATTTTAGAATTGGTGTTATATGGTCGGCTCTCGATTTACTGGCGACCGATCTGGCTGCCATATTTTGTACCAATTGAAGTTTCTGGACTTGGCACAGGGGTAGCCCCATGTAGTAGAGTGCATTGCAGAATTCAAGTCAAGAGGTTACTAGCGCATGTAGCACCATTTCTAGTCTCCTGGTTCTAGGAAGGGTTACAGCTAGTGTATCAGCCAAAGCTGATAAAAAGCTCCCCTGGCTGTCACATCTATCTGTGCTGACAACTGAAGGGATACGTCCAGGAGCACTCCCTAGCTGCGAACACAGTCCTTTAGGTGAAGTGTGACCCTGTCCAGAACTGGTTGACATATTTCCACTCCTGGATTGAGGGTCCCTATAGTGAGTACCTCCATCTTATCAGGATTCAACTTGAGTCTGTTTTTCCTCATCCAGTCCATTACTGCCATAAGACATTCATTCAGAGGAGAGATGCCATCCTTAGTCACTGCAGCAGTTCAAGACGTGGCGAAACATATCTGGGTGTCATCAGCATACTGATAACACCCCGCCCCATGCTTCCAGAAGATCTCACCCAATGGCTTCATGTATATATTAAATAGCATTGGAGACAGAATGGTGCCCTGGGGGATGCCAAATTTTAGCTCCCTTTTCGAAGAGCAACATCTCCAAGCATCAGCATCTGGAATCTGCCTGAGAGATAGGAATGGAACCACTGGAGTGCAGTGCCCTCGATTCCTAAATCTCCCAAGCGTTCCAGAAGGATACCATGGTCGATGGTATTGAAGGCCACTGAGAGGTCCAAGAGCACCAACAGGGCTACACTTCCCCTGTCAATACACAGTCAGAGATCATTGACTAAGGTGACCATAGCAGTCTCAACTCCATATCCTGTCCTAAAGCAAGCTTGAAATGGATCTAGATAATCCGTTTCCTTCAAGACTCCTTGGAACTAAATGGCCACAGCCCTCTCGATTACTTTACCCAGGAATGGAAGGAGAGAGATTGGCCTGTAGTTGTTTTTGTCCAGGGGGTCTAGGGAAGGCTTTTTCAGCAGCGGTTTTACTACTACCTCTTTTAAAGTTTCTGGAAAATGGCCCTAAAGGATGCATTAATTATATAGCTTAGAAGCATCTTAGTTGTTTCTCCCCTCTGGACAGCCAGCCATGAAGGGCAAGGATTGAGAAGGCATGTAGTCTTTTTCATACTCCTGAGAAGCTTGTCCACATCCTCGGTACTTACATACAAGGATGGCTTGTATGATTCTGACTTTAGTGCTCAGTTCATTATCTTGACCTTCATTAGCTTGGATTAAAACAAATGGGGCTTTGGATCTTAAGCAGAAGTAAAGCTGGGTTGAGGGAAAATGAGAGTATTGCACCCCCAAATAAAAATTCTGCCCCTTCAAATAAACATTTCCTTTAGTCCTTGAATTTCTAGCATGGGAGAGGCAGACATTGAAAATTGTACACACCAACAACTGATCCTTTCTGATATTTGAAGTTAAGCAGGGTCAGCCCTGGTTAGTACTTGAATGGACAATGAATATCAGGTGCTGTAGGATATCTTTTAGATGAAGGAACTGGGAAAACAACCTTAGAGTATTTCATGACTTAAAGGCACACACACACACATACACACACACACACCTCGTCATCTCTTACATTTGTTGTGTTTCTGTTGCCTTGATAATTTTTGGGCCTTTCTTTGAATGCTTAATTATTTCTAAACGCTGAATTGAAATTTGAAGTTACTATAATGCTAGAAACATGCTAGAAACTTGGAGATTGACATTTTCATTGGGGCAGAATCTTTACCGTGGGGTAAAATCCTTATTTTGCTCCCCTCCCCACACTCCTGACCATACATTGTTTCTGTTTTAATTATTTTAGCATGTTTTGTAGGAGAATTCTGATAGGGGAACACTCTCACTATTGCCAGTCTTATATATATATATATATATATATATATCTGTGTGTTTATATAAATAACATCTTGCTTTGTAGTCTGTCCTTTCATGGGGAAGTGAATCCATTGCTGTCACTCAGATAAAGTGTTGGCCTTAAGGTTTCACTGGGCTACAAATTTAGGCTGATATACATGGGAAGGAAAGTTTATTACAGATTGAGTTTCTCTTATCTAAAATGCTTGGGACCAGAAGTGATTTTAATTTTGGATTTTTGAATATTTGCATATACATAATGAGATATCTTGGAGATTGGGCTCAAGTCTGAACATGAAATTCATTTATGTTTTGTATATACCTTATACATAAAGCCTGAGAGTAATTTTATAGACTTGGGCCCAATCTCCAAGATATATCATTATGTATATGCAAAAATTCAAAAATCCAAAATTCAAATCACTTCTGGTCCCAAGCATTTTATAGAAAATATTTTAAATAACTGTGTGCATGAAACAGAGTTTGTGTACACTGAACCATCGAAAAGCAAAAGTGTCACTATCTCAGCCATCCATGTGGTCAGTTTTGGATTTTGAGTATTTCTGATTTTGGAATTCTGGATAAGGAAAACTCAACCTGTGTTTTCTTTCTTGAGGGTACACCCAGTGTAGTAAATTAAACAGTAAAAGCCAATGTGGTTTTATTTATAAGTAAATCTCCGATTTCAGTGGGGTTTACTTCAAGGAAGATACCGTAGGCTCAAGACAGCCGTTGGATAGGCCTTGGGCATTTTAAAGCCAGTGTGGTGTAGTGGTTTGAATGCTGGACTACAACTCTGGAGACGACTGGGTGACCTTGGGAAAGTCAAACTCTCTCAGCCTTAGAGGAAGGCAAAGGTAACCCCCATCTGAACAAATTTTGCCAAGAAAACCCCATGATAGGGTTGCCATAAGACCAAAACTATTTGAAGGCACATGAGTTCACACACAGGATTTCCATGGCTGAGCAGGGATACAAAACCTGGTTCCCAGTGTCCTAGTCAAACTGCTACAGTATGCTGGGTCTCACTTAATATAATATAAACCATACTTGTGTAAAATGTAATATAATAAATTCAAAAGTGAAACTGACTATTCTCATGAATAGGTTAATTCTCTGTCCCATTAGTTCTTTTAGCAGTATCTTGCAAGCAAATCCTTTTGCTTCTTTCAGTCCTTTTATATTGAATTCCCCATTGGATATTTTATTACATGGAAAATATTACATTGAAATGCATAGAACCTAATGGCAGCATGTACACATTGTGCAAAACATGTCTCAGCCTTCTGGCTATGGAAGCCATCCTTATTATGTCTGTGTAAGACAGGCCATTGTCATTTTTTCTCCTAATTCCATACAACATAAACCAGGGACTTGCTTGTATTAAAGCACCGAAGCGGCATTATTGATATCCATTCTTGTAAAGTGCTTGAGGTTGTCAGAAAAGCTTTAGCACCTTCTACTCTTCCCCCCCCCCCGCACTTTAAGATTGTTAATGAAACTTAATATTTCTTCAGTAAAAATTAGGGTTACTAAAGTGTATCACATTCTGTACTGCTGCAATTCAGATTGCTCTTTTGATCAGGTCTAATAACATTTAGCTGCCAAGCTAAAAGGGATTAATAGATACCATTTAACTCAACGATCTATTACTAAAATGGAGTTTATAGACTTGTACTTGGCGTAGAACTTCCTCTACTGGTGCATGAAATAGATATTGGCTGTGAAAGTGTTTTTTTAAATATCTTCCACCTCTACCTCCTGCAAAGGAATGTGTTTGTAGAAATTCTGAGGCTGATAGCAGCCATAATGTTCCCACACTGACAACTTGTTTCAAGCCAGTGTGGCATTAAAAAAAATCAAGATAAAGAAATCTACATTCTGTTCCAGTAACAATCAGTGGTGGCATTATTATATTTTATTTTTGCTAGCTGAAAGAGAAACCTTGGTGCCAGTCCATTGCTGTGAATACAGATTCCTGAGAGTAGCATGCATAATTTAAGAGAAATACCCACATAGCCAATTAATCTGAACTGGTCAAATGGATTTTAAAGTTGTCTGAACTATTCATTACTTATGTTCTTGAATAAAACATTGTGCATTCAGATTACATGCTAGCAAAAGGGGTTCGCTTTGGTTTTGGATGTTTGCAACTGGAACTATTAATATTTTGACTGTAATCACATAAACATTAGTTTGAAACATTATAATCATTTGGTGTGTATGAAGTATAGCTGAAATGTTAAAAGCATGGATAGGCTTCTTTCCATGGGAACCCTTCCCAGTCCCCTCTGAAAATTATACTCAGAGGATTAGGGGACCCTGCTGAATGGGATAAGATGTGGTGTAGGAGTCAATTTCAAAAAATGAGTTGGTGGCAACTTTTGACATTGTCAAATACCCACAGCTCTACAAGTAGAATACTAGAATCATAGAATCACCAGTCCAACCCCCTGCCATGCAGGAACTCACAAGGAAAGCATACCCAACTGATCAATGGCCATCCAGACTCTGTTTAAAGATCTTTGAGGTGTTGTAAACTACTGAACTACATTGCTTGGGAGGAAATGTGCAGACATGTATTTGGGTCCAGAGCTTGGAAATGTTACTATTTTGGAATGTAAACTTCCATCTCACTTGGCTATGGGCCATGACAGCTGGTATTGCTGGGGATTGTAGCCCCAAAAGTAACTTTTCTAGCTTTGCTTAGGTGATGAATATTTTGATACACCATTGAAGTTGCCCTGATTCAGCAGTTTAATTCTGCTGATCATTTCCCCAAACCTTATATGTTTATTTCTTTTTCTTTTAGTTGCATTCTCTTCAAGGAGGTTTTGAATTAATGTTCAAAAATGCTCAGCAAAAGCAAGAAGTCACCGAGAAGGCTGTTCGGCAAGGGGAGAGTGAGATCAATCGCATTAGTGAGGTTCTTGAGAAACTACAAAATGAAATCCTAAAAGATCTGTCAGATGGGATCCATGTTGTCAAAGATGCTAGAGAACGAGATTTCACATCATTAGAAAACACTGTGGAAGAAAGATTAACAGAGTTAACCAGGTCTATAAATGACAATATTGCTGAATTCACAGATGTCCAGAAACGAAGCCAAGATGAAATCAATGAAGTCAAAAGAAAATTGGCTTTGCTTGGCGAAACAGAAGCATATAGACAAGAATTTCAGGTTATGAAAGAGGTTGTTGATGAGATGCAAACATCCATGAGAGCTAAAGAAAAGGCCATAGAATCACTGCAAAGTACCATAGATCTGATGGAGTCTGATGTGTTGTCTGAAGTCAAAGAACTCATCAACCTCAAACAGGAGCATGAAAAGTTCAAAGAGGCTGCTGACACTGAGCACCTTTCATTACAAGCTTTGCAAGAGAAAGTTCTTAAAGCTGAAGAGTCTATTGCACATCTTCCCAATGAGATTAAGAGACTCAGTGAAGACATGCTGCACACCAAGCTGTCTGCTAATTTGGAAGATGGTTCTATGCTCACCAGGGATGATGTAGAAAGTCTGCAGAAGAGCAATGAAGAGTTTGAATCTAGGCTTGGATCTATAGAAGAAAACCTTCAGGCTCTGATGTCCCCATCTGTGCAACACATGGAAGAGATGGAGTCTCTTCTCTCTAAATACGACAGCAAGATAGTTGCCTTAGAGGAAGCCCTCAGCTCCTTTCGTGGGGCTTTAGAGGATGATGTTCGTTTTCTGACGGATACTGTAAGGAGTCTTGGTGAAGCAAAGCTCTCAATGTATAGTGACATCGATGAACTAAGGAAAAGTGTGAGTGACTTACCAAGTAATGCTGAGGCACTAAATAATATCCAGAAACAGGTTCGTGCTTTGCTGGATCAAGAAAAGCCTCCAGGACAATCTGCGGATCATCTAGGAGAACTCTCCTCTGTAAAAGATTCCATTGATGAACTGCGTTCTTCTCTTGGCCAGGCTGAATCTGACATGAAAATGCTCAGGACTGCCGTTGACAGTTTAGTTGCCTATTCTGTGAAAATAGAGACCAATGAGAATGATGTGCAGTCAGTGAAGAGCTCGCTAGATGACATCAGGAATGACCTAGACAGATTGTTTGTGAAAGTAGAAAAGATACATGAAAAGGTTTAAATATCATGTGTATAGCATTTTTAACTATGGAGCTGCAAAAACAAAGCAAAATACAAAAATTAGCTTTCTTAGGCCAAAGGTTTTTTGTTGTTTTTTGGGGAAGTGGAATATTGGTGGGCTTGAAAGAAACATCTGTGATGTTTCTAGAAAAATCAAAATACATTCCAGGTAGGGGCCCAGTTTTATTTTTATTGGATCAGTTGCTATGACAAATCATTCCGTTTCTGCTGCCTAAGTCATAATGCACAGAGAAGAGAGAGGAGCAGAAGATAACTATTGCTTTGCTTTTTTACAATGGCATGTGGGTTTTGTTATGAATAAGGCTGTAGTATGTCATTGATTTAGGGAAGCAGAGTAATGTACATTACACTGCATGTATAGATCTGCTTTCTTCCATAGAAATAAAGTGACTGGTTCAGGCAAGAACACTTTACCCACATTAAAGTGTGTGTAGGTCTCTCTCTGTGTATTATGTTGCATGTGAGTACTATATGCTCACAAGGAAGTTGTAGAGATGGAGATTTGGTTGATAGTCAAGGTCTGGGGCTGGTTCACACTACAGAATTATACTGCTGTTATTCCACTTTAACTACCATCGTTCTGTCTTGTGGAATCCTGGGACTGACAGTTCAGGTAGGGACATTTAGAATTCTTAGCCAGAGAGCTCCAGGGCCTCATCACACTACAGATCCCAGGTTTCCATCGGGTGTTGCCATGGCAGTTAAAATGGAATAATAACACTATGTCAGTGAGATATGAATGGGGTACAAGCTTATCAAGATCTGTGACAAGAATGCTTTCTAAAAGCTTCATAATCAGTATTGCGTTTTCATAGCAAAACCAAAGAGCATTTGCCTTATTTTCCTATTTTTAATCCAGGTCTGGACAACTTTCCCAGATCCTTGGGCTGTGCATGCCCCCTGCTGAATCCAAGGGGACTACACACACACACACACACACACACACACACCATTTCAAACTTTTTTTTAAAAAAGAGAAAGTTCCCTCATACACTCTTGGTGTCACAAGATGATTTTGCTGGGGAAGGGCCAGGGACAAGCCTTTCCTCACACAAAACATTTATTGGAGGGTGGTCTTTGTTGGTCCAAAAAATATTTGGGCTGGGGGATAATAGGTGGGCTACAGTGAGGCCATAGAGAAAATATATACATCACCCAGCATACTTTGTGTACTGTACTAGATTTGGCAATAATGGCTACAATTTTGCCATCTGATTTTCTTCCATTTTAGATTAAAGTATTTTCCAACTTTGATGTCCCCATTCATTGCTGTAGAGATCTGTAGGAGCCCTGTCAGGGAGATGAGGACAGAATGATTTCTGAAAAAAAGTTATTTTAAAACTCTCTCCAGTGTTTTTTGTGGGATTTTTGGGCTATGTGGCCATGTTCTAGAAAAGGAAGAAGCTCTTCTAGAACATGGCCACATAGCCTGAAAACCCCACAAAAAACTATGGATGCCGGCCCTGAAAGCCTTCGACTCTTTCCAGTGCTTTGGCAAGGTTTGACAAACTTGTACTTTGTGAGCCACATTAAGTGCCTGATCTTCTAGTGTTACCTTTGATTACTGGTAAAAAGAAGTGGATCTCTGACTGATTAAAAGCAACCAACTTTAGATGTGGGCAATTATTGTAAGAATGAGAAGTGTTAATAATAATGTTCATTTTTAAAAATCTCTCTACTATTCCACTGCCTGGACTCTTGTTTACCTCCCTTATATCTGTGTTTTGGTCTTTTAAAAATTAGTTAAAGGTTTAGAAAGGTACTTAATCATGGAAGGTAGATTTTGGGAGAATGGTGCTAAGAACTACGCATAAAGTCTTCCCTAAACTGCAATACTTTTGGAAAGATCACAGCAACAGAAGTGACAGAGACAGTGCTAAGGTTGAAGGCAGCAAAGACGTCTGATGACTTCTGATGTTACCAGCAATGTGTGTACTCCAAAACCAGTATCAGGAGACCTGAAGCCTTAAAAACCAAGAAGAATGGACTGTACTGGAATCAGTCCTTACACTCCTGAGCTGCTTCCCACTGACTTTCCTTTTGTGAGTCTTGAATGATTGTAGTGTTGACTGTGAAATTAACTTTTTTCCTAGTATTTGTAATGTTTAATAAACCGGGGATAGAAATTAACAGCAAAATAGATATGATGCTTAAAACACATTATTTTATTATCTCTGTCTTAGTTTTTGTTTGCTAAATAACAGTCATGGGGAGGGGATCCTTGCTGAGATCTAAGTGAAGAAAACTGAACTACTTTGTTTCTGCCATGTTCTTAATCTTGTTTGTGCACACACACCTGCATCTGCAATCTAGTCCAGAAGCAAATCTGCCATTGGTAAGACCATTTCCAAGGTTTGCTTCCTATCACAGGTCTAAGGAATCTTTGGTCCAACAGATGTTTTAGACTGCTGCTCCAATACTTTTCTACTATTGCCCATATTGGCTGGGGTTTCTGGATGTTGAAGTCTGAAATATCAAAAGGGCCAAAGGTTCTTTATCTCCATTTAGTAAATGGAGATAGTAAAATTACTATCTGAAAATGTTTCTATTTTAATGAATTTGGTATGAATTTACAGGACCTAAGCAGAGCAGTGGAGGATAGGGAATCTTGGAGATGGCTCATTCACAGGGTCGCTATAAGTCAGTTTCCGTTCAAAGGCAGTTGACAGCAACAACAAATGTACACATTCCAAATAATTTTTTCTCCCAAAATAGAACCTGGACTATTTAAAAAACAACAACAATGTATTCAGGTTAGGTGATACTTTTAGAAAGTAGCATGTTACATGTTCCTTTAAGAGTAGCACATTCTTCATATCTTTTTTGGGGGGGTTACTTTTAACAATATTTTTACCGGTAGTGAAGTTAGAGTGTTTCCACACTACACAATTATAGTACTTTTTTAAAACCACTTTTAACTACCCTGTTTCCCCCAAAATAAGGCATCTCCATAAAATAAGACCTAGTTGAATTGCTAAATATAAGGCCTCCCCCAAAGGTAAGACCTAACAGTTTTTGTATATAAATATATATAAAGTATATAATAACATTCATTTTTTTTCCAACAATAAATGTGAATTTCTTCTTCATGGAAAAATAAGACATTCCCTTAAAATAAGACCTAGTGCATCTTTGGAAGCAAAAAATTATATAAGACACTGTCTTATTTTCGGGGAAACATGGTACCATAGCTCTATCCAATGGAACCTTGAGACTTGTAGTTTGGTGAAGAATTTGAATTTCTCTTGCAAAAAGCTCTAGTCTTTAGTTCAACAGGATATGTGTGTTCAAGTCACCTGTTGACTTAAGGTGACCCCATGAACTTTAAAGGATTTTCTTAGGCAACAAATACTCAGAGGTGGTTTTGTCAGTTCCTTCCACTGAAAAGTAGCCTGCAGCACATTGTATTTGTTCAGTCTCCCATCCAAGTAAGAGCCACCAATGGTGTAGTGGTTTAAGCACTGGTCTATGACTCTGGTGACCAGGGTTCAAATCCCTGCTCAGCCATGGAAACCCACTGGGTGATCTTGGGTAAGTCACACTCTCTCAGCCTCAGATGATGGCAATGTGAATGGCCTCCCTATAAAGAAACTTGTCAAGAAAACCCCACCTTAGGGCCTCCATAAGTCAGAAACAACTTGAAAGCACAACAGTAACAATTCCCATCTAAGTACCACGGCTGACACTGTTTGGCTTCTAAGATCTATATCTTACATTCTACATTCTTCACTGAGATACAAATTGCATGGCTCAATAGACTGAAACCAAGGAAACTAAAATGGGATCAAATTGTTGTGACTGTGCAGTGTAGAGATACCCTTAAACTTACAAGGGAAGTCTCTCTAATATCCCCAAATGACTCACAGAAATCCATTTGGGAAAAAAGTGATATACTACTAATAATTAAAATGTAATGGCATTACTTGATATTAGATTATATAATTTTATGCCCTTGTTAGCCAAGAAGTAGCACTTCTACAGCTTGGAAAAGAACTTTGCAATGCTAGGGGATTCTGTTTAAAACACTGCATTTTATTATGATTAACAGCATTGCTGAACTGTGTTTATCTCAAGCTGTGTGCACAAAGTGCACATGATGCTTTTTTGTAACCAAGATCTGCATATGAATCTTCAGAAAATGAAAAAGGCAGTGGTTAATGCAAAGCTGGGTAAACTTTGATCTTACAAATGCGTGAAACTTCAGCATCCAGAAGCCTTAGTCAAAAATGGTTGTTTAAGCTGTAGTTCACAGTATCTAGAACACCACAGTGTTTTCACTCCTAATATACGTTCTGATCTATACATGAGTCTATCAAAACTTGATAAGATAATTGGTAATATTTGGTGCCACATGACAAAAACTAGTCCTCAGATTGATTCCTGTAGGACAGGTTATTTTGTCCTTGGAATTTGTTCTTCACTAGTCCATTTTACTCATTTTTATTGACCATTTAAAATCAGCTGTCTTCTATCACTGTTCAGCCCTGAGGGGGAAGGCAGGATGCTCATAGTGAAGTTCATGATAGAATTCCAGAGCTGAAATGGAATTTTGCCTATATCCAGTATCTAAATTGCAAAACATCAATTGGGTTAGTTTTCAAGGTGCGTCAGCAAATGTGTGCAATAGTGCATCTCAAAATGGACTTAGAAAGTAATGATCACAAACCCAAAATAACTCCAGGGATAGTGCTTCTACATTAACATTTGCAATTTCTCTAATGGTCCTGCCCCAATGCCATCCCTTTCATTAGTGTGTTCTTAACCCAGCGAGTGTGCAAAGCACATATGAGTGTGTTTTCCAACATTGCCTCATGTATGTTGAAAAGGCAGAAACTTGCTTGAAGCTGCAGTCTTGTAAACATTTAGGAATAAATTCCATTAGATACATTGGGACTTCTGAATTAACACACACAGGACTGGGCTGTAAATGCTTTACAAAGGAGGAATGGCATTTTGCATGTAATCAGCAAATGCTGTAATCCTATGTCTGTTTATTGCAGTGATCAGAGTGTTGGACTAGGATTCTTGAGACCAGACTTGGAATTCCTTCTCAGCTATAGAAGCCCACTAAGGAGCAAGTAACATATTTTCAGCCCCACAAAAAGGCAATGACAAACCTCCTCTGAACAAATCTTTCCAGGAAAAACCTATGATAGGTTCACCTTAGGTATACCATAAATAGGAAATGGAAAAGGCACACAACAACAAGCCCAACTGATCTAGGAGAACTTACATCTGAATAGATATGTACAGGATTGCACTATAAGATAGTACAGTATAGTCATTTATGGAATGATATACAAACCTAGCTCTGGCTGGTATTTATTCCCCAACTGTTTTGATCCTCACAATAAACCTGGGGAGGCAGATTAAAGTGAAAATGACTAATTTTGGGGTTGGTTGAGCAGTGATCTAAGCCTGGATCTCCTATGTCTATTATATTATTATTGTCCATGTGAAATGGACTATTTTAAGAAGAGGTGAAAAGGGCAACAATTAGAAAGTTTTCACCAGGGAGACAGGGACCAAAATTGGGGGAGGGGGTCAGAAGTGTGTGGACATTGGTTACCATAAAAAATGCTTATGTGGAAAAAAGCTTTGCAAACATAATTCCCAGTTAATGCATTTTAATTAGAAACTATGTTGTGATGTGTCCAAAAAAAGCCAAATCAATTTGAAACACAGTATTTTCTTCATCTAATTGGCTTAATTACCCTAATACAAGGTTCTGTCTGATCTTAGAAGCTAAGTAGGATCAGCCCTGATTAGTACTTGGATGGGAGACAACCAATGAATAATAGGTGTTGTAGGCTATATTTAGAATCATAGAATCATGGAGTTGGAAGAGACCACAAGGGCCATCCAGTCCAAGAGACTGACAAAAACCACCTTTGAATATCACCTACTAAAAAATACCCTATGAAACTCATGCGGTCACCATAAATTGACAAGTGATTTGAAGGTGTGCATATACACACATACAATGCTGCTGGCAGAGCATAGAAAAATTATGTTTTTGGAGTATATCTCATGTTCTCCACCAGAGGATGTAGTCCAAAACATAAATATTCCAAGCTCCATGAGTACAATAAACATCCAAAATTCACAAAACAGAAATATCTTTATTGGGCCAGCCAATATGCCAAAATGCAAGCTAATACAAGCTTTCAAGTTCCACTGGCTTCTTCATCAGGCAAAGGTGTTAAAAACATACAGGAGAAAGAAACATATGATGATTTTAAAGTCACAACCTACATTTTGTCAAGACGTTGTTCTCAGCTAGGATTATCATCTTCATGGTGGGATATCCATGCAGTCAGAGGCCACCTCTTTTGGCCAAGCTCCCTGAGTGTTAGTTATCAGCAGAAACTAGAAGCTAAGGAAACTAGAAGCCAATTCTCTTGCTGGACTTCCAGCGTCTCAGATTGCCTGCAAAGTGTCAAGCCTGTCAAAGACATAATTGTTAAGAAAGGAAGAAAAAAGAATTGGGGGAGCTACTAAACAGCTCATTTGGTTGTGCCCTTATGCAGGATAATCTGCTCCACCTGCTTTTCTGTTTTTATCCACCCTATCTGTAATAGTCCTCTAACATGCCAAGGCCACTGAGCCTGCCCTACTCTGGATGGAGTTTTTCTTCTCTCAGGGCTCCCCCACTCACCATATTTTCTGCAAAGCTTGGGTTTTCCCCATGGCTCCTAATACCCTTGTCATTGTGGGCCAATGACAATGGTTCCAAATTAGTTTATGTAAGGAGCCACACTAAGATAATCTGTTCATTATTTTTATATATTACAATTTTTAAAAGACTCTCTCCCACTTCATTGGGCTCCTGAAGCAAATAAAATCGGAACAAATGTGGATTTTTGTTTGAAAGGATCATGACCTCAATACCAAAAATAAATTCTAGGCTGAGACATCCTGTTCCTAGATTTATGGTGCCTCTTCTGTTATTATTTTGCACCCAGCTCCATTTGGTAAGCTCTTAACAAGAGCTGGATCCATATGCCAAAAATCTACAGAATCTGTGGAGTTGCTCTAGAAGTAACTGTAATGAAGTAAATTGAACAGTCAAAATCTGCCATCTTCTGGCAATGTTTTGTAATGGCACTTCAATGTCAAATGTTTTCTGCAAAGTAGATTTGACTCTATATTCACCCAGAATGGTCCACTACTTGGACTATGACTCTAGAATTTGTTACATGCTGTCAAGTCAACTTCAGCTTATGTCGACCCCATGAATGAGAGACCTCCAAGTCACCCTGTTACCAACCGCCCTGCTCAGATCTTGCAGGTTCAGGGACATGGCTTCCTTGACTAAGTCTATCGATCTGTAATGCAGTCTTCTCCTTTTCTTACCACCTTTTACCAAACATCATTGTCTTTTCTAGTGAGTCATGACTTCTCATTAAATGTCCAAAGTACAACAATCTCAGTTCAGTCATCTTGGCTGATAGGGAGAATTCAGACTTATTTACTCTAGGTCCCATTTATTTGTTGCTTTTTTAAATAAAAAGTAATCCAGGGTATCACTAGAACTCTTCTCCAGCACCAAATGAGTTAATTTATTTCCTTTCAGCTTTCTTCACTATCCAGCTTTCACAACCATACAGACGAATGAGAAATATAGCATGGACCATCCTAACTTTGTTACAATGGATATCCCAACATTCAATAATGATATCTTTACACATAAGGATCTTGTCTAGTTCCTTCATAGTTGTCCTTCCAAAGTCTAGCCTTCTTCTGATTTCTTGACTGCAGTCTCCATTCTGAGATTGCAGCTGCCATTCTCAATTCTGACTGAGCCAAGGTATGGAAAATCTTGAACTATTTCAACCAGGGTTCAAACCCCTGCCTGACCATGGAAACCCACTGGGTGACCTTGGGCAAGTCACACTCTCTCAAATTCAGAGGAAGGCAAATGCAAACCCACTCTGAACAAATCTCGACATGAAACCCTTTAATAGGTTTGCCTTAGGGTTGCCATATGTTGGAAGAAAGTGTAAATATTTTACCACAGATAATGTACCAACAGCATATATAATCCTTCCTCTAAGATGGGCAAGTGCACATTATCTGTGTGGGAACCTGGAGGGGTCCTATATTTATGCTTTCATCTCCAAATTTGGAATCCAATTTTTTTTACTCCTCATATGATTGGTCGCAAGTAAGGAGAGTCACTATTCATAATTTGCATTTTAAGGCTTTTAAAACCCATCTTACCTGTCTGAAGCCCAGACAGGCTCCTTCCCATTAGAAGGGACCAGACTATTGCTTTGTGGACATTTGGAGGGAACTGTTGGTCATGTAGGAGCAAAATATTTTTTGGACCTCCAAACTGGGGATGGAGTGGAAGCCCATGGAGGTCTGCAAAAATTTAGGATCCACATAAAGTCCACAGGCTGCACTTTCCCACTCCTGGTGTGGTGTAATATAGAGAAAGATGGCAACTATCATAGAACACAGCATATCATAACCTGTCACAAAGTACAGTTTAATTTATTTTGTGTTGTTTGTATGTGAAGATTGTAAATGCCATACCTGGGACAAAATGTCTCCAGCTAGTCTCTACAGTGTTGAAATGGGTTGCATTATGAGTCTTCAAGTCATTTCTGACTTATGGCAACCCTATCACAGGGTTTTGTTGGCAAGATTTGTTTGGAGGGTTAAGAAGCATATTTTACAACCTTTGTTCGTTGACGAGAGAGAAAGAGAAAAGCTGCCTCATGGAGGTAATATGAAGGGATATAACTTGTTTATAGAGATCTTAAAGGAACCCACTGGGCCACAGTAGGGTTTCCAGAGCAAGACTCTCTCAGGCCCAGAGATTTCAGGGCTAGATCTACAGATGACCCCTTATGATATTACAGGGCTTGCCCTGGTGACGTCATGACTCAAAATACCTTGAGCTGTACAGAGTACACCATTCCAATAACTCTCCCCCCCCCCCAAGTCTAACAAATAAGGAAAAATATATGCACCCACTTTTTGTCCAATGCACTCTTGTCCTGAGAATCTTCCCTTTGACACTGCAGTCTCCATTCTCCATTTTGACTGAGCCAAGGTATGGAAAATCTTGAACTATTTCAACCAGGGTTCATATCCATGCTTGGCCATGGAAATCCACTTTGTGACCTTGGACAAGTCACACTCTCTCAGCCTCAGAGGATGGCAATAGCAAGCTTCCTCTGAAGAAACATGCCAAGAAAGCCCTGTGATAGGTTCATCATAAGTCATAAACAACTGGAAGGCATATAGCAACATCAATCACATCAAGAACTACAGGTCTCAGAATTGTATGTAAGCAGAAAGGAGAGGTAATATGGCAAGTCTTTGATTAAGAGTCTAGTTCACTTATTGGTACAATTTTGATTCAACTTTAGATCAATATCACACTACACGGTAACAGTGCAATTATTCCCCTTTAATTACAATGTCTGGCTCTTGTGGAAACCTTGTTTAGACATTTAGACTTCTTTGCCAGAGAACTTTTAGGCTTCGATAAACTGCAAATCCCAGGAGGTAGCCATAGCAAGTTAAAGTGGAATAAGAACACTATAAAAGTGTAATGCGATATTATAATTAGGCAATATCTTTGTCTAAGAGCACAGATTCAAAGCAACCAATAACATTTGTTTTACATTCTGTTAACAGTTCTAAAATATACAGTAGGACATCTAATGCCTCCAAACCGTAGAGGCTGGTTGTCCAGGTGCAAACAGTACAAATGACACCCCCATCACTACCCCTACCACTACACCATGTGGGCTCACTATTTTAATAGAGCAACTATTATCATTGCTCTTTGGCAATCTGTACACAAGCACACATCTCTACTGCTGCACCCTCTCTGCCATGGAAAGGAGAGGATAATTAGATGGCAGCTGTGAGGTTTTTCTCTCTTGGAATGGAAAGGATGCTACAGCTTCCAAAGCCATTATGTTCCTCACTTTCTCCTATTCCTCCTTCCTGATAGGCCTACAGCAGTGATCCCCAAATTTTAGTCCTTTAGGTGTTTTGGACTTCAACGCACACTCCCTGTGACTGGCAGAAGCTGAAAGAATTTTCAGTGTGTGAGCATTAATTAGAAATAGTAATTGTCTTATAATCGTTCTGAAACAGTTAAGTTACTTACCGTTCTTGACTGTTGAATGTGAACTTGCAAGGTAAGTTGACTTGGAGAAGGGTCTAATTAATGGGCCAAGATCCCAGCCATGCAGCCAAGCTAAGCACCCCTGACAGATGGTCATCCAGCCTCTGTTTAAAAACCTCCAAAGAAGAATACTTCAGCACCCTTCATGGGAGCATGTTCCACTGTCGGACAGCTCTTACAGTCAGGAATTTCTTCCTAATGTTGAGGTGGGAATCTCTTTTTCTCTTTTCCTGCAGTTTGACTAGATGCTGGAATGTTGAACCAAGGTTTAAATCCCCACTCAGTTATGGAAACCCATTGGGGGACCTTGAGCAAGTCACAGTCTCTCAGCCTCAGATGAAGGTAATGGCTAACCCCCTCTGAACAAATCTTGCAAAAACAAACAAACCAAACCATAGGCACACAACAAAATATTGACCGTTATACTGTACTAGATTCCATAGTTGCATAATTGATTGCAGAATGAGTGCCATGTTCCTGAGCCCACCCATTGTGCAACGGTGCCTTAATTCCTCACCTACCAATTCAGGAGTGTGAGAGAGGACACTATGTGTACTTTCAGAACAATAAGTTGCTCAAGGGACCGCCACTTATGTAACCTTTGAGAAAACCCAACTGTTGGTACAATGGTTTTTATCCTAACTATAGTATCTGAAAAAGGCTAGAAAAACAAACCCTTAAAGTCTAATGTTTCCAGCCATATCAGTCCATTAGAATTTCAGAAATCAAGATGTTGTGAAGATAAACCCTTTATTAATGATCAAAATGTTACAAACTAGTTAGCAAAGTTTTAAGACTCTCAGGCTGGATGTTACTATTGAACAAAAGTAGAAATGGTAAGAGTTTTTCAGAAATGTAGAGTGTGTAGCAGTAAGTTCAGAATTAAAACAGCCTTTTCCCCTAGCTTGTGAGATTGTTATGTATTGGATGGAAATTGAGGTTGGTGTGGGAAGGTGGCCCATTTATAAATAATGTAACCCGACACATGTTTGGGTTCTGGATGCACTCTTTTCCACTTGCCTATGGGCTGCCAGTTGGTGTATGACTTTCAACTAGGCAAAGCTGAAGTCGGCACTTAGCTACATCTACCGCAGAGGAGATGAAAGCAAAAGTGTTGAATTTCAGCAGACCTAATTGTTAGAAAAACTATTCTGGTTGAAGTGTTAGTTATTTCCATCCACCCTTCATTCTACCATAATGACAAAGGTTGGGTTCTTCTAACAAAGTCAGCATTAGAAGGATTTTCCCCCTCTGAGCTAGACATAAATATACAAAATTCCAGTGGAGAGTCTTTTTCTTATTCATACCACTTTGGTTTGGGATGGAATGAAACCCTAAAAGTTATGAGACAGGACAGAAAACATAATAAGCACAACATGATTAACAATTTCCTTGGAATTCATTTGTGAATCCAAAGTGAACTTTCAATGCCACTTTGTTGTAAACATCCCACCCTGTTCTACATCACTTCATTATTTTGTTAAAAGAATTGTGTATACACAATGTGGCTTAAAGAATCTGAATGTAAGGTATTATTAGTGAGGTTACTTGGGTGTCTGTCCTCCCTCTGCCTGCTGTGTACTTTTCAAAATGAAGTAAGGTTGAAATTTAGCTGAAGTGGAACGGTAATAGTCAAAAGACTCTTTGGCCATGGGGTGGGGAACTGTAATTTTGTATTGTGCTGGATTCTCCCTTTCCCTAAGTCTCTTCCATGATCTTTCTGGATGACATTGGGTTGAGTGGCTACCCCTCTAATGTTATAAAGTTCGTGGCCGAAGTGTTGGATGGAACTTTTCCATTCAACATGGTAGAACAAACTTAAAATGTGAAGTTGGACCAAAAAATTGATTTTGAAAGTGTGCGCAGTTGGAAAAATGAAAGGGAAAACTGTATACACACACACACACACACACATTATTAAGCTATTAAATGATAGTGTTTATCAAGCAATCTTGATGAAAACAGAAGCCCATTTTTGGGTCTAGGGTCTAATTTTTTGCCCTTTGGAACTTCTAGGAGTTGCATAGACTGCCAAAATCAAGAAGAGACCAAAACAAAACCAACTCCCCCCCGCTCCACAAAAACCTGGATATGGCAGGACATTCATCCCTATCAATTTAATAAAATTTGTATTTTCTGATGTTAAACAATGGTGTGTGTGTATGTGTAGTCAGTCCTCCATATCCACAGACCTTTCATCCATGGATTCAACTGCTTCTGGCTTGAAAATACTTTTTAAAAATCCCAATAAGTAAACCTTGGTTTTGCCATTTTATATAAGTGATACCATTTTACTATGCTGTTGTACTTAATGGGACCGGAATATCTATGGGTTTTCATATCCATAGGGGGCCTGGAACCAAACCTCAGTAGATACCAAGAGGCCACTGTATATGTATATACTTCCACCTTTTAATAAGCTGATTCACCATTTTTTTGCCTGAAAAGAAGCTGTCAGGATGCGGTTTTGGGGGCCACAAAAACAGTCTTAAGGGCCACATATATTCTGCACAACCCTTTCCTATTAATCTGTTGGGGGAAAAGCAGCCCTCTTTACCAGATGTCCAAGCTGGGTTCAGAAAAGAAAGAGGCACTAGGGATCATATTGCAAACATAAAATGGCTAATAAGTGCAACAAAAAATATCAAAAGAAAACCAGCATGTACTTTATACAGTAAATCAAAGCCTTTGATTGTATAGATCATAAAAAAAACCTATGGATTGCTCTTAAAGAAATGGATCTGCCACAAGATTTGATTGCCCTGATGTGTTACCTGTACTCAGGACAAGAGGCTACTGTTAGGACAGAATACAGACTAACTAGAAAAGACAATATTGCTTGGTAAGCCAGAAGGCAGCAGGAAAAGAGGAAGACCTCATTTCAGCTGGGTAGACTCAATGATGGAAGACACAGTCCTGAGTCTGCAAGATCTGAGCAGAGCTGTTGGTGGTAGGCTGACCTTCATAGGGCAGCCATGCATCTGATGATACCACTTCTTCAGATAGGCTGCATCTGCACTGCAGAAATAATCCAGTTTTATACCACTTTAACTGCCATGGCTCCATACTATGGGATTCTGGGAATTGTAGTTTATTGTGGTACCAGAGCTTTTTAACAGAGAAGGCTGGATATCTCACAAAACTACAGTTCCCAGAATTCCTTAGAATTGAACCAGGTCAGTTAAAATAGTCTCAAACTGGATTATTTCTGCAGTGTGTTTTGGACCATACTCATCTTCTAATGTTCCCTTTTACAACCCATGCTGACTATAGCAAAATCGGGTTGCTAGCTTTCTAAACAGCCAGTGTAACTTGCTGTAGAGACAGGAACAACTGGTAACATTTATCTCCAGGTTATGAAGAAACTGACTTGTTTTCTGTACATCATCATACTGTTGTTAACAGAGCACGAGCAAGGCATGCAGTTGATAATTCTGCAGAAGAGCTTAGAAATATATATATAGATACACGCGCTCACACACACACTTCACCAGACCTACAAATGCTAAAGCAGCTGTCTAGGAGAAATCTATGTTAATGCAACTTTTAGCTGTAAAATACACTACGTATTCTGTAGAGCAGAAATAGTCTGAAGGTCCCTGAACAAGTGATTGCTTTCTACCAAGCTAGCGTCCTTTTCAGAGGGCTCAATAAAGCTGCCTCTGTTTGCTTAATGTGACCTAATTGCCTCAGGTGCTTTCCGCACTAAGTATACAGATTCCATATGTGAGGTAAAAGCTATAATGAGGACATGTCAATGTACTTCAGGGAATAATTGGTCTCTTAATAGACTGAATTTTCTACTTCTGTTATTACACAATGGGACTGTTTTCCAGATATTCCTACCCTGAATCTGTTTTTAAATATCAGGTTATTTATTTTAAATACGTACAAGGTGAGATGAATGTTTGCAACACAGAGAAAGAGAGAGGAAGAATATTATAATAAATGAAATTCTCAGTTATGTGTCTATATTCTTTGTTGATTTTCAGCCAAAATATAAGTACTGTACCTACAGTTAAGGTGATAACTCAAAAAAGGCATATGTCTTCTAAAATGTTTTTAAAAGTTTATCTCCTCACCATAGGCAGGCAAGGTGCTCATGTCAAGACTTACTCTCCACTCTGTGCTTTGAAAGCAGATGTTGGGGGCCCACAAAAATGTTCTTCAATCAACTCCTTTATTTCTTGGAAGTTGTTCCTTTTCCTCCCAAGAACCAATTTTCCTGCACTTGTTTTGGTTTGCAACTACTATCGCCATTTATGTTCCTCTTAGGGCTCTTCCAGATGCATGAGTTTTCATGATATACCTCACTGGTGTTCACCACGTTTTGCTGGTTGTTGTTGCCTCTATGTCCACTCATTCCATTCTTTTGGGAGGCTTTTTGCAGCTATTTATTGAATCTGTACTAAGGAGTTTATCACACAAAGGGAATTGGAAGTATAATCCAATGGCATTCTGAATGCAATCATGGGGTTTTGCGTGATTGCGTGAAAGCTGATCACACACATTTTCGGGTAAAGGGAAGTCCTTCCGAATGCAATCATGGGGTTTCGCGTGATTTCGTGAGAAACTATCACACGCAATTTCAGACACTGGGAGGGGCAGTTCTGAACGCAATGCAGTGTCAATACGTAATCACGTAAATTCGCTGAACTAGTGAATTTACTCAATTCCGAACTGGCCTCACTTCCATTTCTTTCAAAATTTAGAAAAATTCCTCCTATGTTTGTTTGTTTGTTTGTTTGTTTTAATAAAAGGAAACCCAATGATGTTGTTTGCTGGAGTGGTTCTATGGTCTGAAGGTCAAATTTCCTTCCTTCTTTTCATTTTTTTAAAAAAAGAATTATAGTGCTACAGTGTCATTTAACACTTGCACTATAACTCTAAAAATAATTAAATGATAGGAGGAGAAGAGAAAGGAGCATATTATTCCTACATGTCTTAGAAATACAAAGAATCCCACTTTAGGGTGGGAATAAAGTGTTTCAACTGAATTGCTTGAAAATAGTCTGGAAAACCAGAAATGCCATTTGGATATTTAATGTGTCCTGTCCCCAACCCCTCCCCTCCAAAAAACTACAACAGATATCGCAACCTTGTTGTTGTCATTGCTATTTGCTGTCAAGCTTACTTTGTTGTATGGGAATCCTATGAACGAGAGACCTCCATTACATTGATATCAACAGCCCTGATCAGGTCTTACAGCAGGGCTATGGCTTTCTTGATTGAGTCTATCCATCTAGAATGCAGTCTTCCTCTTTTCCTACCACCTTCTGCCCTACCAAACATTATTCTCTTTTCTAATGTTATACCTTCTCTTGGTATGTCCAAGCAACCTCGTGATACACTAGATGTAGAAAGTGATTGGAATCCTTCTCTCTTGAAGTTTGTATTGCCACCAGAAAAAGAGAGGGAAGGACAGAAGGAGATCAAATCAAGTCAGCTTAGCTCTCTTAGCAGCTAAATGCAACTGTAAGATGGAAACATGGCAGTTTAAGAGGAATAATAGCACCATAATTGTGTAGTGTTATAGTGCATTGGTGATGAAACATATAGTTTTCTAGGTGTTGTTCTACAGCTCCCATCAGGATCAGCCAATGGACAGAAGGAGGAGATGTGGACTAAAAAAACAAAAAATATCAAGAAGGCACAGTTCCCCTACCTTTATAGGGAAATTCCTTTGCTTATGAAATTCCTTCACTCACCAGTTTTAACTCTGCATCCAGTGGTTGGTTTGATTGCTTTACTACAAAAGACATGACTGTTTCCTCAATTACATTTTTTGATTCACCAAAACTAATCATTAGTTTATACACGGAAAGGATAACACCAGAATATCAGTATGGATAGTGTGATGTGTTTGGCACAAAATGTTTTCCACCACTTGGTGGAGCTGCAGAAATAAAAAATTACTCATTATTTTCCTACTGAAAGCAGGAATCACAAGCCAAAAGTGTCTCTGTGTCTGGGATTGATAGACCTACGCAAAGACATTTGGGCTACAATACTGCTGGTGAGATTTTGGACTTCTTTGATTGAGGAGTAGATTCCATATGTCACATCACATGCTGTTTTTAGACTTCTGTCCCCATCTCACAGTTTTAAAAAAGGTTTTCCATGTAGCAGGAGGTGTTTTTGCTGTTAAACATGCATTTAACACTTCCTTGGGAATACAAGACTGGATTGTTTGTTCTTTTTTGGACAGCATGATTCCACTCAAGTACTGATTTGGTAGCAAAGGTTGCATCCACATTGTAGAAATAATCCAGATTGATACCACTTTGCCTGACATGGCTGAATTCTATGAACTTCTGGGAGTTGTAGCTTGTTGTCGCACTAGAACTCTCTGACAGAGAAGGCTAAATGTTTCACAAAACTAGAATTCCCATAATTCCATACACTGAGCCATAGCAGTTAAAGTGGCATCAACCTGGATTATTTCTGCAATGCAGATGCAGCCAAAATCAGGGCTTCAAATTAATTACTTGAAAACAACTCACTATCACAATCAATTTCTTTCACCAATAAAGAAGATGGAATTACAGTAATAAATAACAAATAAAGAAGGAGGAATAATTTCACTCTGTAGTGCAACTTTTAACTTTTTATTCTTATAGTTATGGCAAACGTGGCCTCACAAATGGTGGAGGAGGAATATTATCTAGTTCAAGTGTTGGCTCATGCTCAGTTGTGTGTGCTGAAGCACTATGAAATGGATAAAAGCACAGCATGTTCTGTATCACAAAACAGAAGTAACAAAAATAACTATTTTGAGAAACGGCAAACTAAAAAATTGAGTTTTATTTTTTTAACTCTCATGATAACAAACTGTTTAGGGATCCCACTTTGAAAAGCCATTTTTCCGTGTAGCATGAGGGTGGTTTTGGGATCTTGGAATTATAGTGTTTTTTTAAAAGTAAATTTCTGACATCTGAGGAGATAACATTGTTCTCCAAGAACAAAGATAAATATTAGTTTCCAAACATATGTTCCAAAGCTATGTTCTGAAATCCAAAGTAAGACCATAAGGTGCAGGATGTATTTGTAAAGGAGTCTCAGAAGACGCAAGATGATGGATGAAGCATCTTGCCTCTCACCCACATCTGCATTATCGAGGAAACAGTTCTTTAGAACACACACAAACGTGTTAAATAATGTACAATGCTATCTTGAGTCCTCTCTGTCTTTCTTTGCAGCCAGCATTACCATCAGTGCCTAAACACAAATTGCTTAGTCATTGGCTAAAATAGTAGCTCTGCCACATAAGCAACATATAAAATAAGAGTTTGGAAATCTGAGCAGAAGTTTATGTTTCATCCTTGCACAAAAATAACATGCACAAGATGTAATTTATCATATAACTATTTTCAGTCTCTGTTTCTAAGAAATGCTTGCACTTTTTCTGTCATTCTTCTTTTTTTTTCTGGTCCTCTTTTCTGTATCTTATCTGCATGAATCACCCACCATAGAATGTTTCCATTGCTCTTATCACTGTGTTTTATGAACATTCTAGTTGAAAGCTGCATGCAGCTGCGTCTTTTAAAGCAGAAATTGGCTGAAGATTATCCACAGGGAGATGGAACAATGGGCTTGTCCGAGGATTTTCTTGCCCTACAACTTTATAAGGAAATTATGTTGCTGTTAGATCTACTCACCTACATGAAAGATAAACAACAGTACAGGTCAGCATAGATTCTAACCACCCTATCAGCCTATCAACCAACCTATGGTATCAAACACCAATACAGCAAAACTCTCACTGATGAAATTCAATTCTTTGGAAAACACGGAGTTTGCATACTCTGTGTATCTGCCTAGCATGTAGCTGCTGAAAGAGCCTGTCTGGAAACAGAAATGGAGCTATTTCAGAAGAAGACTTCTAACAAAGCACTCTTTATGGGGTGGTGATAATCCAAGGAGTGGGTCATCACTGAAGAAAATACCTTCTTCTTGGTGGCTCTCAGATGGAAATTGTAGGTTGTGGCGCAGACATAAAGATTTCTAATGATAATCACAATGGCTGACCAGATGCATATGAGAAAGAGAGCTTGTCTGCATGATTAAAATACCCCTCATTCAGATCAAATAGACTGCGATCTAGCCATATATGATTGAGAGGAATTTGGGGTTTTGGCGGGAAGGGGAGGACTTTATAAACTCTGCTGAAAAAGGATTCACAGTTTTTACCAGAGTATCCAAGAGCATCCAAAAGGATACACATTATTGGACAAGTGGCCATCCATCCATTTTGCATGGAATTGCATGGTTCTGGATTTTCAGGAGAGAGAGGGTAAACAGATGTGATTTTTTATAGGAAACTGAAAACAACCAAAAGTTGCTGCAAATGCGTAAAAATACACAGGAATTTGCATAATACACTTATGTGCAGACTAACCTTTAGATAATCTAGTCCTAGGTTACAGTGGACTCGTGGTATCCAGTGGGGTTTGGTCCCAGGATCCCCTGTGGATACCAAAATTTTTGGATGCTCAAGTCCCATCATATGCATCTTAGTAAAAAAATGTCCCTTACATAAAATGGCAAAATCAACACTTGCTGTTTGAAGTTTTTTTTAAAAAAAATTCAAGATGTGGATAGATGTAACAGTGGATGCAGAGGGACAAATGTATTTAGGTCCATTAATAACAATCGTGGCCTCATAATGATCAACTGAAAAGAACATAGTAATATTATATTACCAATTAGTTAAAACCAACAACCAATTAAATAACCTCTAAAGATCATCTGGTTCACTGCTTCTGGATATTATATTAAAAAGCAAACATATTATGTTTTATAGGCACTTCCTTCCCCAACAAATACTGGGAATTATAGTTTGATGAGGATGCTGAGATTAAATGGTTAGAAATCCTTAGTACTTATCACAGAAATAACATTTTCCAGTGCTTCATGGAGAGAGGAATGATAGTTATTTCAAATTTGCAGTGTACACATGAGCTAAGAATACAAATGGTCATTTTGCATTCCATAAATGATTGCACTGTCTATGTAATGATGCTTTCTTGGGATGTTTCTGTACTTATTGTTGGATTATTCAAATGTGACAAATATGATATAATTTAGGGAAGTCTTTAACTAATCTGGCATAGAATTCCAAATCACATGAACACTGATTGGATTTGAGTTGGCAATGATAGTCCAGGAAAAGGATTTTAGGTTTTAGATAGAATGTTCATATTGTCCTTTGCCCCAGTTTATGGCAACTCTCTCATAGAGTTTTCTTGGCAAGATTTATTCAGAAGAGGTTTTCCACTGCCTTCCTGTTAGGTTGATAGAGTGTGACTGGCTGGCCCAAGTCACTCAATGCATTTCCATGACTGAGTTGGCATTTGAATCCTGGTATTCTGAAGTCTTAGTCCAACACTCAAACCATTGTCTTGGTCCAATGCTCCTACATGTTGGCTGGTAGAATATGTAAACCCATTGTGTGGCTTGTGGGTATAATTAGAACAGGAACTGAAAGTAAAACTGAAAATATTATACTGTCCCTACACATGTGGAAAATGGTGTGACACACTGGTCACCGCACTGAAAAAAACCAATATCATAGAGCCGTGCAAAGGTGTGGAAGAGGAAAATCAAGAGAATGAAAGAAGTGGGGCAACTGCTATGAGAAAAGGTTGCAACATTTGGGGCTGTTTATCTTAGGAAAAAAAAAAGACAAATAAGAAAAGACATAGCAGAATTGTAAAAAATTAGATAAGAAGAAACTTTGCTCCTTCTTTCATGAAGCTAGACCAGGGGAATCCATTGACAGTGAATGGTGGGCAATTCGTGAAGTCCTTCTTCACACAGTGTACAGTTGAACTGTGGCAGTCACTGCCACTCATTGGTTATAGCTGCCAACTTGGATGGTTTTAAAAAGGAATTGGTTACATTCATGCAAGTTAGGACTGCCAGTGGGTACTAGCTAGAATGGCTATGTATGCCTCTGTATATCAATTGGTGGGGAGTGCAGGACAGAAGAATATTTGCACTCATCTCTTGCCAGCAAACTTCCCATTGGAAACTGGCCATTCCTTGAACAGAATTTTGGTGAAGAAATCAGCTATAATGTGTTCCCATTATGATGGGCAGAGCAGGAATGAGGCCTGACATTTATTTGAACCACCTTCCTGTGTTGAGACTGTCTCCATATCCAGCTCCCCAACAGTATTATTTGCTCTAATTTACATTGGGTGTCAAACTTTGACCAAACAAAGGCTATCTAGAGCAAGAGGTCTGCCAAGCAAGAAAAATGTTTAGTAAGTTCTCTCCCTCTCTCTCCACCACCCTTAAAAGCTTACTAAAAAAAATTTTTTTTGTGCTTTCTAGCATGATATAGTTTGCTCCAGTATTTGCTTTTTAGGACATGGGCAGATTTGCTCACTGGTACAGAAGGCCAATTAAAGCAAGAAAGTAAAGTGATGAGTGGAGTGCAAATGGGGTGTTGAATAAATGTATTATGTATTTTCCTACTTTTTATACTTTGTATTGGTAAGATCAGCAGCCCAGTAATAACTCTAGCTCATAGTTAATGATGTGTTGGTGAGACAAATATATTATATTCAAGTAAATCAGGAAGGAAAATTTAATGTATTTTTTTTTTTTCATTATTACAACCTGATGATATATACTTGCTGCCCCTCACTCCTGGAACCTTCTTCCCCCACACATGTGTGCCTCATCACTTCTCTAACCAGATTCAAAATTAAGTTAAAGACTATATTGTTTAGGGAAGCATTCCCAGGATTGTGCCATCTGCCCCAGGATGCCTCCTTTTAATTATGTATTAAGAAGTCAAGCCCTCCCTCCAGTCCATCTGCCTTAGTCCAGGCCCCAGAGGGAGAGAAGAAGTACTGGACCTCATCCCCTTCCCACCACTTTTCCCTTCTCTTTTTGTGCTGTCTCTTTTAGATTGTAAGTCTGAGAGCAGGGAACCGTCTAATTTATAAGATTGTATGTACAGCATTTTTAAATTTACAGCGCTATATAAAATAAATAAATAATATATCACTAACATTGTAAAGCATAATGATCTGCCATGCTGCTCCCAGAGTCTGAAGCATTAGCTATAAAAATATTGCATTTCATTAACAGTTAGCAAGCTCAAAACGGCCAACATGGTGTACTGGTCTGAGCATTGGACAACAATTCCGGAGACCCAGGTTTGGCCTTGGAACCCCACTTGCGTGAGTCAAATACTCTCAGCCTCAGAAAAACCTGTAATAGGTCTCCCTTAAGCCATAAGTTGGAAATGACTTGAAGGCATACAACAAAAGAGCCAAACTATTTTATTATTGCTATTTTTAGCAGTCAAAATGTTTAATTTGTTATGCTGATCATGACATTAATAGCATAATTAATAATAATAATAATAATAATAATAATAATATTTATTTCTAGCCCGCCCCTCTGAGCGAGCAATCGGGGCGGGGTACAAGATAAAATTAAAAACAAGACAATTAAAATATCCAATCCCATTCCGACCTCCCCCCCCCCACTTAAAAAAAGAATTAAACCAACAAGAAGTTAAAACATAGTGCAAATAGTGGACAGTCAACAATAACAAACTAAAAGTTCCTTGAGCTGTATCGGGTGATGAGGATTAGGGACTGGCGAAAGGTTTGGAGCCATTATGGTGTGCTGGCTTGTATATTAATCAAAAGTGGTCAGTACCTCAGAACTTTTGTTCCATACAAAATTTTACCAGTCTGCACACCACAGCTTCAACACCATGTAGAACTCGCCTATGCCTTAATAGTTCCTTATACAGTCTCCTCTCTGTTTTTGCAGGGATCTGTTCTGGACCCCCCACAAAAATGAAAAGTGCCAATATTCAAGCCCCATTTGTTTGAATGGTGGCATGCTCTGAGGGGCACTCGTGGGCACAGCCCCATTTTGTCCCCCTCTGTTTGCTGCCTCCGAACAGGCAGAAACACCAACGGAGGGGTGACTGTAGTTGTTGAGACAGATGGTCAGAAGAATAACATAATAACAAGTCAAAACTCACTACAGGTAGTGTTTTTGTGTTTTATACTATTTTAACTAAATGTTTTTATTTTTTTTAAAAAAATTATCGAGATGTTTTAATAATGTTTTAGCTTGTGAGCTGCCTTTTTTGGTGTGTGTGTGGGGGAGAAAGGTGGCATAAAAAGTGAAATAAATAAATAAATGTACAGATACTGTACATACTGTACCGTACGTGTGGTTTTAAATCATCTTACTCAATTTTAACTACTTTTAAACTGCTTTATTTATTAAATTGTTGAACATGACTTTAGTCTGTTTCAATTATTCTTATTGTTTTAAATTTCTTTACAGTTTATGATGTATGATGCCCCGATTTGGTTATGAAAGCCAGACAGTGAAGAAAATCAGCTCATTTGAAATGTGATGCTGGAAGAGCGTTCTGTGGCTATAGGGGTGGACTGCCAAAAAGATGAATAAATGGGTCCTAGAGCAAATTGAACCGCAACTTTCCATAGAAACCAAATGACTGAGACTGTCATACTTTGGGCATATCTTGAGAAGATATGTCTTATTACAAAGGATGATAATGATCAGCTCTGGACCCCACAGCAAACTCCAACTCCCAGAATTCCATAGCCTTGAGCCAAGACAATTAAAGCAGTGCCAAAACGGGTTATTTCCCCAGTCTGGATGCAGCCCAAGGCAGCGGCGGGGACCACCAGACCCGGGCAACCCTGAGGCATCTTTTTTTCAGCCCTTATTCTGATAGTTTATCATACGACAGAATTTAGGGGTGTACTCCAATGGCAATCCGAACGCAATCATGGGGTTTCACGCTATTGCGTATGAGTGTATCTCACGCAATTTCGGGCAAAAGGGAAGTCATTCCGAACGCAATCATGGGGCTTCATGTAATTGCGTATTAGAGTATCTCACGCAATTTCAGGCAATGGGGGGTCATTTTCGGGAAATGGGAAGCCATTCTGAATGCATTCCAAATGCAATCAGATTTCACGTAAATTTGCTAAACGTAATTGTGAATTGGCCCCATTCACAACTGAGAGAAATTCCTCCCATGTGATAAACTCCTTCTTCTCCTGGGGGGGGGGCAGCGCTGACTGAGAGCCATTCTCTGAGACCTTTTCTTCTCCTCCTCCTCCCACCCTTTTCTTCTTCTTCTTCTTTTCCTCCCTCCTCCCACCTTTTCTTCTTCCTTCTCTCCCCCCCTTCCTTCTTTCCTTCCTCTTGTTCTTCCTCCTCTTCCCCTCCTCCTCCTTCTTTGTTTCTTCCTTCTTCATTTCCTCCCCCTCTTCTTCTTCCTCCTTCTCCTCCGTTCCTTACTCTTCTTCACCCTCTCCCCTTCTTCCTTTCCCTCCTCCCTTCCTTCCTCATCTTCTTCCTCCACTTCCCCTCCTTCTCTTCTTCCTTCTCCTTCCTCCTCCTCCTTATTTCTCCTCCTCCCACTTTTTCTTCTTCCTTCTCCTCTTCCCCTCCTTCCTTCCTTCATCTTCTTCTTCCTCCTCTTTCCCCTCCTCCTTCCTCTTCCTCCTTCCTTCCTTGCTTCCTTCCTCTTGTTCTTTCTTCTCTTCCCCCTCCTTGTCTTTCTTCTTGTTTCTTCCTCCCCCTCTTCCTCCCCTTCTCCTTCTTCCATTTCCTCCTCCTCCTCTTCCTCCCCCTTTTCTACTTCCTCCTCCTGTATTCCTTACGCTTTTCTCTCCTCTTGCCCTTCTTCCTCTCCCTCCTCTTCCCCCTCCTCCTTCCTCTTCCTCCCACCTTTTCTTCTTCCTTCTCCTCTCCTCTTCCTTCCTTCCTCTTCTTCTTCCGCCTCTTCCCTCTCCTTGGTCCTCTTCATCTTTCTTCCTACCCTCTTCTCCTTTTTCCATTTCTTCTTCCCTCCCTTCCTCTCTTTGTTCCTCTTCTTCCCCCTCCTTCCTCCCCCTCTTCTTCTTCCCCCTTCTGCTATCTTCCTTACTCTTCTACCTCCTTTTCCTCCCTCTTCCTCTTTTTCTTCTTCCTCCTCCTTCCTCTTCCTCCCACCTTTTCTTCTTCCTTCTCCTCTCCCTTCCTTCCTTCCTTCCTTCCTCCATCATCTTCTTCCTCCTCTTTCCCCTCCTTCTTTCTCTTCTTCTTCCCCTTCCTTCCTTTTCTTCTTCCTCCTCTTCCCCTCCTTCCTCCTCTTCTCCTTCCTTCCTTCCTTCCTTCCTTCCTTCCTTCTCTCCTCAGGGCTTGCCACTGAAAATGCCTCTGAGCTGCGACTGAGGAGGACCAGGAGGAGGAGGAGGAGGAGGAAGGCCAAGGCAAGGGGGACCCCCTCCTTCCCTCCCTCTTTCTTCCCCGCCTCCCAGGCCCTCTTCTTTCCCCGCCCTCGGAGCATAAAAGGGGCCTCTGGCTGCTGCTGGGCTGGTACTGGAGGGGGACTGAAGGAGGCAGGGAGGCTGCAGTGCTCCTTCCTGATCCTGGAGGCGATGGAGGAGGAGGAGGAAGGCGCCTCTTGGAGGAGAGACCCGACTCCGGAGGAGGCTTTGGGCCAAGGAGGGATGGCCCCGGAGCCCCCAGCAGCCCCCTCTCCATCCTCTCCATCTCCATCCTCAGCCCAGAGGCAGCAGCAAGGGGTCAAGCGGCATCACCACAAGCACAACCTCAAGCACCGCTACGAGCTCCAGGAGACGCTGGGCAAAGGCACCTACGGCAAAGTCAAGAGGGCCACCGAGAGGTTCTCCGGGAGAGTGGTGAGCAAAGGCCCTCCTGGGAAGCCGACCATTGGCAAAACACGGGATGCGTCCGGATTGGTCTGATAACCCGGTTTGGCAACGCTTCAACTCTTTCTCTGGCTCAAGGCTATGGAATTCTGGGAGTTGGAGTTTGTTGTGGGGCCTTAAGGCCCCACAACAAACTCCAACTCCCAGAATTCCATAGCAAGTGACTCAAACAAAGAGTTAAAGCCTTGCCAAACCATTCCAGAAGCATCCCACAATCATCCCATTATTGGCATAATTGTGGGGTGGTATTGGGACGGTTCCGGAATCGACCCTAGTGCGATAATCTCAGCGGTCAAAGCGCCTCCAACGGATGGTCATCCAAGCCTCTGTTTCAACACCTCCACCATCGAACAGCTCTTAGTGTCACACCTGTTTGGAGATCGGAGGCGCCCTTTTCAGAAATCCTTGCGTCGTCTGTTATGGCATGGCAGGGGTTGGATCAGACGGCCCTTGAGGTCCTTTCCAGCTCCTGGCGCTGGTGAAGGTGTCCCAGATGGACAATGTTTTTTCATGAAAGGTCTAACCGTGTCACGTTGCTTCTTTAGGGCATCCCTTGGGGGCATGCCCAAGCCTTGAGGTCCCTTCCATCTCCTGGCCCCATTGGAAAGTGGTCATTCATGAAGGGTCTAACCATGCCCTTGCTTTCTTTAGGGCATCCTCAACTGATGGCATGCCCAAGCCTTGGACCTGGGACATCCATCTTTGAAGGTCTTTAAACAGAGTAAATAATAATAATAATAATAATAATAATTTCTCTGTAGATGCCAGCCCCAGATGCTGGTGAAACGTCAGGAATAAACTCTTCTAGAACGTGGCCACATAGCTCGACGGAGAACATCCATTAAAACCTGTTAAATAAAACCAGCAACAGTTTAAAAGGACAAAGAAGACATACTTATCTGGAGATTGTATGGGCACTTTTTAGAAATCCTCGTGTTGTCTATTCCTGCATGGCAGGGGTTAGACTAGATTAGCCCGTGAGGTCCCTTCCAGGGCCTGATGCTGGTACGGCTGCCCCAGATGGACAGTGGTCCTTCATGAAGGGTTTAGCCATGTCGCTGCTTCTTTAGGGCATCCCTTGTGGGGATGCCCAAGCCTAAAGATTTGGACATGGGAGGGTGATGAGCGCTCCATCTTTGGAGGTATTTAAACAGATAATAATAATAATAATTACTATTATTATTTCTCACATGCCTCTCCCCATGGATCATGGCGAGTAACAACAACAGATCAACAGACGAGCAACATCACCAAAAAACACATTAAGTAAAACATGCAACCATTTAAAATGATAAATAAGGCATACTGTTTGGAGATTGGAAGAGCACCTTTCAGAAATCCTTGAGTTGTCTATTCCTGAAAGGCAAGGGTTGGATTAGGTAGTCCTTGCGGTCCCTTCCAGCTCTTAAGATGCTGTGATTCTGTGACTTAAATCTCTCCCAGCCCCAATTTAAAGTTTCCCGCTTTTCCTTTCTATATCTCAGGTTGCAGCCTTTTCTCTACTCTTGGCATCCTAGAAAAGCTGTTTTGTATTCTCTTTCTATTCTCCTGTTCTGGGAGTAAGGATCCATTAGGGGTGTTGGTGACGTCTGAACTCTCCCAAAGTATTTGTGAATGCAGAATTTTATTTTGAACCTCTCTCTGAAGTCCAAATGGAGTGTGCTTATGGGATCCAGATGTACGTTGCCTGAATTAGGATTGTTTTGTTTGTAAATTGGCATCATCTGTCTCCCTTCCCTCACTTCAGACCCTTTACTGTTTGCTCAAAGCGTGAGCATGCTTTATTTTCTGGTAACCTAAACAGAACATGTCCTTCAGGTTAGAGGTTTTTGGGTGTTTTTCCCCCCCTAAAGGAGCACAACAATTTGTTGCCAGCTTCCGTGGCATGAACTTTACTGACCCCTATAAACAAACACATTGATGTTGCTGTTCTACCTCAGTGAGTTTTAGAGTCCACTTGGCTCATCTGTGCTTGCCAGTTAACAACCGTACTGTGTTATTGTACTTTGCAGTGTACTGTAACTCCAGTCCAACTCAGGCGTTCTTTTGTTATAGTATACCACCTGGGCTCATTGTGCATAGTTCATCATATAACAAGCTCAAGGCTTATGCCATGAATGTCTGTTAGTAGGACTGTGTGCCAATATACATGGGTTCTGCATTTGAGTCAGTTATACATGTACAAATGCTTTCCTGAAGGGCTCCAAGCTTATATTGTTGTTTAAAGTGGTGTGGTTGATTTAATGGAGATTTAGTACAGAGGAACACATGGCTTACATTCTAAGTAACTTTTATTTTTGTTTAAAAAATACACTTTCCCCTGTTGCCTGCTTATTCTGCAATTATTCTGAGCCAGAGACTGAAGTAGACAAGAAAATAAATAACAAAAAGGAAAAAAAGCACTCTGTCTCTGTGTGATGGTGACTCCATACAGTATTTGGCAACTGCATCTGCATAAGAACACTTAAGAGGTGCAGCTTTCCAATAATGTGAGTTACCAGCATGAAGAGTCTCACTACAGTCTAAAAACTGTAAAGGTCTTTTGTGTGCATGCTATATTATCTGTTCTTTCATTTTTATGAAACCATGAACAGGATGGCTAAATAGAGAGCAGAGATGAATGCACATGTTCCGTTTGAGAGCATGTCTTTTTAAACAGTAATGCATGGGCCGTATCATGTTTCATTCATATCACACCAGAAAAACTTTCAGGTTACCTCATATATTATAATTATATAATGCTAATCCCGCACTATTGTGTTCCCTCTCAGTAATTTGCAACTTTGTATATGCTGCCAAATATGCAAAGTAGAAGGAATGATCACAAAGGCTGCTATCTTATGTATCCCTAGTTGGCTATAAATCCCACTGAATGTGGCGGGATTTACTGCAGAAGACTGCATTTATATCAGTCCTCTGTCTATTTTGTCTAGTCTGTTTCTAGAATAAAAATGCTCTTCTCAGTTTCACACTATAAGAAGACATTCCATGGCATAGGATAGTATGTTCTTGCATTGCGTATGATAGCATGCTTTTCTTCTCTCATTTTAAAACCACATTCATACCTATTTATGTTGTCTTGTGTAACAGATGGTAATTGGTTGCTCTAACTCTGTGTCAGATGTATACTTATTTCTTGAAACTTTTCCCTTTTCTCCTAGCCTTCAATATGTAGAATTTATCTTTTTTTACGTGGGCTGCTAATTTCATCCGTAAGAGAGAGAGGAATGCGGTGCAAAGGTTCCAAGCTAAGCATAGACACTGAGAGTTCATTTAGCTGTTTCTTTCCTGTCTTTGCTCTCTGTTCCTGTTCCCCTTAGTCATCAGCATTTTTGGCATCATTAAAAGCTTTAAAGAGAGTGACTCTCTACTATGGCCAGCAGAGGGGGTTCTTGGAGCAATGTGACCTGCATCATTCCTATTGTGACTTCACAGCAAATTGTCAAATAAAGAGAAGTTAAGTATTAGAAATCCCAAGGTCACACCCCCACCTATGTCATTTGCTTGCTGTCATATTACTGAGTTAGGTAACCTTTTCCTACACAGCAGCATGTAAATATTTTGAACCATATAGCAACAGCATGCAAACCTGGAAATATCTCTGGTATCCTGCCCTTTTGGAGTAATTGGCACAAAAAACACTTAAACACTTTTGTTAACAACTTCAGTTTAGGTGCGCAGCATATTGCAATGGAATCTTAACTGATTTGTCAGATACTGTATTGCTATATAAAATGTGAGGCAGGGTTGCCAGATGAATTTTGATCTCAGGCTGCTATAAATTTGAATGGGGCCTTTCTAGTTAAAAAAAGATGGTACATAAATGAAAAAATAATTTGCTCCTTTATGTTTTAAAGACATTAACTCTCATTAAATTAACAGATGCCAGATGCAAAATTTGCATTGTCTTACAAAAAGTCTAGAGTTATAATTTATGGGCTACTTTTTACTCTTTCTTTCTTTCTTTCTTTCTTTCTTTAAAAAACTCTTCAAAATGTGCTTACAGTAGACCTGGGAAAATCCCAATTGCCTCATTGTACAAGTGCCTAAAATTAGAATCTAAGAATGTGAAATATTGTATCAATCCTGTAAACTATTGCCTAAAAGTTTGATATTTGCTTCTAGAAATCTGAAACACTTTTCCAGTCTTAGTTGATGCAGTGGCTGTGAAACTGTGAGGTGGATTACAAAGGTTATATTTAGTTTGTTGTTGGCAACACTTTATTATTTAAACTTGTTTACTCAATAATGCAACAACCCATGACTAGGTTACATATCACTTAGAGGACTATAGACACCCTGTGCTGGGACAGCCACCATTCCAAACATTTGTACCTTCAAAAGTTTAAGAACTTTATCACATGAGGCAGTAAACCACAATTGGAGCAGGATAATCATGTCTTTGGCTGGGGCTCATCACTTAATGTCTCTTTTCTGTTGTTCTCCCAGTGGGATACCATTTGGAAAGTGTTCCTCTTCATTAATGCAAAAACTCCATTAATGATCTCCTTTCCTGCTATTTTTCTGCTGCCATTGGCAGTTTGATAATTCAATTCTGCTTTAATGCCAATTTTGAATGGTCGTGAATGGTCAGTGTAGTTTAAGTGCCTTTTGTTTACCAGTGATCATGGGAAGAAAGAGGAGTGAACATTTCAACTTGATTTCCTTTCAGTTAGCAAAATGACTGAGAAATGTTTAATAATTTTCTCTCTCTCCATCAGAAAATGATTGCCCCATTGGGTCTTCTTCTCAGAGCAGCAGAGAAGGAAAAATTTTGGTCACTGCCCCCCTCCTTTTGCAGCCAAGTGGCCTTGTTCTGGAGTCTTTCTCTTTCTTGCACACACACACACACACACACACCTGGAAATTTAAGTGGTTGGTTAAAAAAACACTATTTCATTACCCTTTTCTGCCATTCTTGTTGCTGAGTTTCAGATTTGTTTAACTGCTGGCAGATTAATTGCTACTTTAGCTGCTACTTTCTGCCAGTGATTAATCAAGTCTATCCTGAATCCGTAGCTGCCATCTCACAACGGGGAAAAATGCTTTCTAAATGTCAAGACTGTTTTCATTTCATTTTATATTTCTGTGGGAGGCATCTCTCTCTCTCTCTCTCTGTATGTGACAAACTAGGAAAAGAGGTGAAAGTAATACCTTGGAGGAGATACTGTGAGCATGAATGAAGGTTGCAATGCCGGAAAGGTTCCCTAAAGAGTGATAGGGAAAAGAGCAATCCCGCTTGTATAGCGTTTGTGAAAACACTACTGTTTTAGCAGGAGAACAGTCTCACATGATAAAGACCACCCCTTTTTACACCAAGTTGGGGCTGCAGCAACTACATGCCACAGCCCTGATCTCACCTTTCCATGGCACAAAAAGGAGCCGCAAAAAGTGGCTCCTTTTTGTGCCCCAGAAAGGGCACCATAGCCAATGGTATGCAGCTTTTCCATGCTTCTTTGGTGCTGCATCATGTAGACGCAGTGTCACAGGAGTGCCGTGACACCACGTGTCATGGGGTGTGGCTGGCCTGGGGACATGCATCATGTGGATTCTACACCCCGACTCTGTCCCCAGTCCGCCTTAATGGCTGGTCTGTACAGCTCCAAAGTCCTCCATATCTGTTAGTAACAGCAGAATTATCAACAGAAGCCAGTGTGCCAGATATATATTTAGGCACTTCTCTTGTTCCATTTATTCCATAGGCTACAACAATTACTGTATATACAGATGATAAATATTGTTTACCAGAACCAGGGGTTGTCACCATGTTCATTGTTTCTCTCCTCCTGGTCCCAACAGCAGTATAGCTACTGATGTATGGACTGGTAATGTTGTTGCAATCCTCTTCAATATGGTGCAGGAGGAATTAGTTGTTGTTGTGTGTCTTCAAGTCATTTCCAACTTATGGTGATTCTATGGGGTTTTCTTGGCAAACTTCTTCAGAGGGGATTTGCTATTGCCATCTTCTGAGAGTGAGAGAATGTGATACACTCAGGATCACCCAGTGGGTTTCCATGACTGAGCCAGGATTCGAACCCTGGCCTACAGTGTCATAGTCCAACTCTCAAACCATCACACCACTCTTGCTTTTGCCGCAGGAGTTAGTACCAGTGAATAAAGAGAGAAGTACTTGTGAGTAAACCAAACATAGAATTAATCTCAGTGAATAAATTGTGATTTATTTTTGCATAAATTATTTGTAGTTCAGTACTGTTTGTAAGCAGACTAAAGAAAGACACCTTCACACTAAGTTGAACAGGTAGGTATATTTACAAGGCTGCTGAAAAGATGTGGAAAATTTCATTGATGCTCAGCTAATTGAAACAAAACATTCCTCATATAACTTTAAACTTTCTTGATTTTCTTTTAGTACAGATTCCATAGCTTACTTGTAGAAGACAGTAACATAGTCTTCAGCTATGTGTGAGGTATATAAAAAGGGGAAGAATTGGAAGGAAACATGCTGGGAACCATTTCATAAGCCTGTCTCTCAAAATAGGCTGATCTTGTGCATGTTGAACATTCTATGGTTAACAAAAGAAAAGGGCTGTGGCCTTATTGAGGTGGTTTCCTAATGAACAAAGCACGGCCTTTATGAGTAGTGTTTCCATTTTCCTTCATAGCCCTCTAGTTGCAGAGGATCTGATTTCTTGAATTATTTCATTTTTGTCCTGAATTCTTCAATAATTTGAGTGAGGAACAGTGCGATCTTTCAAATATCTACTAAAAAATTATTGCCACTGACTGAATTCATTGGGGCTTACTCCCGGATAAATTTTTTTTTTAAACAAAATTACATCCCAATAACACAATGTTAAATATACTATCATTTTCCTACACAACCATATTCTTTGTCATTCTTGTATCAGTTTTACTTAATTTTTCTCTTGTTTGATACCATGTTTCCCCCCAAATAATTTTTTTGTTCCCAAAGATGTGGTAGGTCTTATTTTCAGGGAATGTCTTATTTTTTCCATGAAGAAGAATTCACATTTATTGTTGAACCAAAAAAATTAATATTTATTATATAAGGTATATATATTTATATGCAAAAACTTTGCTAGGTCTTACTTTTGGGGGAGGCCTTATATTTAGCAATTCAGCAAAACCTCTGCTAGGTCTTATTTTTTGGGGATGTCTTATTTTCGGGGAAACAGGATAGTATAATAAGGAGAACCTTTTTTGTTTCCTCCAATAGATGACCATTTCTCTGAGGACCACCGCTGCTTCAGTCTGTTTGTATCTTACTTATGTTGAGACTGTATGTGTGCAAAACGTTTACATACAAACAGTCTTAAGTTGAATCTTTTATTCTAATGCTGCAGCTAGAGGAGCAGAACATGACAATTGCAAAATAATATTACTTGATGTCTTTATGATGGTAGATAAGTTTTCTATTTCCTTACAAGACTGTTTTAAATTGGAACTGTTCATTTAATAGGAACAGTGATAGCATTTGTGGTTTGATTTTCCATTCTGATAGAGCCCTTAACATCTCATTGTGAAAGGAATGCACTCTGGAAATCTTCATTATTATGCACCCTCCCTTTGGTCCTGCATATATTTGACTTCCAGCTTCATGCTAGCAAAATCAAGCATAGCCTCCAAATAACTCACTCATTAACAGGGTAGGGCAAGGAAATCCTTTTCTTTGGGCAAGCAAGGAAGCTCAGAGAGGGAGGTGGCATTACAATAGCTAAATTAGACTACCAGAAAAACTAGGAATAGATTTTTGAGGGGAAAGAATCTGCTCTGTATTTCTGAAGGGTGTCACAAAGCATTTGTTTCCTCTCCTCTCCTCTGGGAGGATCTGCAAACATTGCAGATCTGATTGGAAGGTTGGGGTGGGAGTCTGGCCACGCTGTTTTAGTCATTCTCTGCTGCTGCTCAGTGTTTTATTTCTGTTTCACATCTATGTGTAAAGCTACTCCCTGCCCTGTCTCTTTGGGTTCCCTTTCCCAGCACTGTCATCTACCACTGAAGCCCCAATCCCCACCCTTTCCCCTGAGAATATAATCCTTCCAAGCTCCTGCCCAACAGAAAAGCTTGCCTTTTAAATTGATGCATGCTGATGTGATGGGAAAAGGCAAAAAGCAATTTCAAATCTCCCTCTTCTGTGTATTTCTCTGTTTGCCAATCTCATTTGCAGTAGGCTTCTATCACTCAGCATTTCCACAAAAGAAACAAAAAAGGCTGATGAAAAAAAAAAAAGAAGGGAAGGGAGGGAGGGGAGGGGAGGGGAAGAGTACATTGTGAAAGGGAGCTACTTCAAGCAATGAAGGAAAATTTAGAGTGTGTTTCTTTGGGAAGGAGAGAAACACTGTGCCCCCTCATTCAATCCTGGTTTTGAATTTTGAAAATATTGTTTACTGTGTTTTGCTGGGAAAGTGGGCAAAAGAAAGAGATCCGCAGTGGGTTCTTTCTTAGGGGAAACAGTGCCATTTTCACAGTGTGTGCTTCTGTAGAATCATAGAATCATAGAGTTGGAAGAGACCACAAGGGCCATCCAGTCCAATTGGATGAATTCAGTATGAGAATTCATTTGCTACATGGAAAGGAAAGGATATACTGTTTACATTTTATGAAGCACATTTATTGTGTACTTGTAAACCAGCAAATGTGGATAACAACTCTGTTCCAACGTTCACACATACCTTCCTAACTATATTCTCAAATGCATGAAAATATATTCTTGACTCCCTTGTAGATATGATTAAGGTATTAAGATTTCCCATACTTCAGATCAATAACTGATCAGAACAGAGACTGCAGTCAAGAAATCAGAAGATGACTAATACCGGGAAAGATAGCTATGAAAGAACTAGACAAGATTCTAAAGTGCAAAGATATATGACTGACTACTAAATTTAGATGGGCCATAGTATTTCCCATCACCACCTACAGAGTTGAGAGTTGGACAGTGAGGATAGCTGATAGAAAGAAAATAAACTCATTTGAGATGTGGTGTAAGAGAAGAGCACTGAAGATACCATAGGGGCTTTCTAGATTGGCAAAAAGAAGTGTGTTCATGGCTGCATGAAACTTTAGCCTTTAGATGAGGAAAAGGGAAAGTGTGCCATGAAAATGCTTTTTTTGCATTTTAGGGGAGAAGAAGCGCCTTTTAAAAGGTGCTGGTTTTCCCAGCTTCTTTTTTAAAAACTGCAGAACAGCGCAGCTCCATCTAAAGGCTGTGGTGCAGCTGCTAAGCATTAAGGAAAAGGCAACTTCATGTTACACTTTCCTGCCAATCTAGAAAGCCCCATAGATGGTCCAAAAGACAAACAAATGGGTACTAGAACAGACCAAGCCTGAACTATTCCTGGAAGCTTAGATGACTAAACTGAGGCTGTTGTACTTCAGTCACATCATGAGAAGGCAGGATTCACTAGAAAAGACAACAATACTAGAAAAGATAGAGAGTAGTAGAAAGAGAGGAAGATCACATACTAGATTGATAGATTCAATCAAGGAGGCCATGGCCCTGAGTCTCCAAAAGCAATAGCAATAGTAAGTATCTTTCTATACCGCTTATCAGTGTACTTAAGCACTCCCTAAGCAGTTTACAATGTGTAAGCTACTTGCCCCCAACAAGCTGGGTACCTACAGAAGGATGCCAGGCTGAATCAACCCTGGAGCCCTGCTTGGGATCGAACTCACAGCCTTGTGGCTAAGAATGGCTGCAGTACTGGCATTTAACCACTGTGCCACCAGGTCTTCAGGTCCTGAGCAGTGTTTGAGGATGGGATGTCTTGGAGGTATCTCATTCATGGAGTCACCATGTATTGGAATTGCCATGTTTGTGTACTGCATGCACATTTTTTTCCTTTATATATTTGGCACATTTGTATCTGGTTCCACCTTTAAAAAAATCCTGTAACAATCATACAATTGAAATACAGTTTGCTTTATAAGGATAACAGGTGATAGAAAGAATCAGGAGGATGGTATACCATTTGGGACCCATCCTATTTCAAAGGGTCCATCTAGAAGATGTTTCAGGATAATGGAGGGAGGGAAGGGAGGCAGAGTGAGTTTAATGGGCTAGATATTGTCTCACTAAGAAAAGTAGGAGAGAACTAAGATTGGCTAAATGGATCTGAACTGGCACGAAAAAGGGAAGGTTTGAGAGATTATATCGGGATGAAAAGAGTGATGAATTAATTATCTAAGACTTGGTTTATTTACCATTGGATATAGAATTAGAGTTAGCAGTAGCAGGTCTGAATAGTGTGGGATTTATTTATTTATTTATTGGAATAAGTTTGTTGGTGGTCAGATGGGTGGGTTTGTGTATATATGAAGAATAAAGGAAGTGAAAATACAGATCAGTGGTCTGAAATGTTTGTGGCTGATATGTAGTATGTATGTGGGGGATGAGTCTAGAATGTAGGGTAGGGTCTGGTATGTGTTTTTTGGACTTTAGTTTGTGGCTTTTAGGGTCAGGAATTTTGGCTGTGTGAAGTAAAATTCACAGTGGAATTTAGTTCATGGTTTGCCAAGTTGCTCTCAACCAAAAGTATTATTGCATTGTAGTATGTTATTGCTAACAGCTTCAAAACATCATTTGAGAAGAATCATAATAAAAGGAATATGTAGCATTAATGTACTTTGTGCTGAGCCATGTGTGTGGTTTTTTTTAAAAATATCATTAACTTCAAGATTAGGACATTATGTGTGGCATATGGAAAAGATTATATCTGAAAGCATATATAAAATTATGTTTTGTTGCGATACATGCTGGATAAAGCTTTTGGGAATGAGCAGTTCCTGACAGAGATTGTTTGTTCTTCACAGAATTCTAGTCATATATTTCTCATAATGATACAATAAATATACCCAGTATTGCTTCTGCTCATCCTTTTAACGGATGTTGATATTGCTTGTCTCCATTTAGTATTATGTTTTTTTTCTTAAACACACACACCTGTCCTATTAATAGATATTTTTTATAGAAAAAAGCTATAAAGTGAGATAAGTGCATCTGTGCAGTATTTGATGACCAGGTCAATAAAGCCACAATTGTACCAAGGTTTTCATTTATGTGATTTCCTTCTGTTGTTTCCTGAACTCAGCTTATGCAGTCAAAGCATGGGATTCTCATTTTGTCTTGCCCACATGAAAGCCCTGAGCATCTGTAACTTATAGTTTGTGAAGTATCTGCTTTTGAGCAGCACATATTTATCACCATGTCTGCACAGACAGCACTGTACTTTGTATAAATTAGGAGATCCCAGACACTGAACACTAGGCGGCTCGGTGAGATATTCCATGGGAGTATTATGGTTGCCCATAATACTGATCAAATATCTTGGATTCACATCAAGAAATTCCAGATGTTTAATACATATAGAGACCCTTCAGTAACCTTTAGTTAACAGTTTAAAGGGAGGGGGTTGCCTCCTTACAGCTAGCTAAGTACAAAGCTGTTTAATGTTCCAATTGCAGCTAAGCAGGAAAAGAAACCACCACATGTACCAATTGTCCACAAAATACATTCAAGTTATTTAATATTGGTTATATCTCAAATATCCAGGGGATGAACATTTATTACTCGCTTTGATGTCTGGCACAGTACTAATCTTTAACATGTTCACTGGCTCAAGATTGAGTAAAAGTCCTAAATCTAGTACAAATGTGATTATTTAGGTTTGTTCTTATACATTTGAAGCATAAGAATAAAATATGTTTGTGAATGGTTACTTTTTTATTGAAAAAATTGGCACCTTTAGAAAAAGTTCTTAAAGGGATCAGAATGGAAAGCTATCTGCAGACAGCATCAGTTTAGAAAATATAGGCAGAATTTCATGGCTGCAGAAGTGTGATCACATAACCTGATCCTTCTAATGCAATTTTTAAAGGAAAAGTTTTTGACTATATATAAAATGATTCTCAACAATATCTCACCATTTTATCTGTTGCAACAACAGGAATCCTCCCTCTAGCTTTGGACCGTACATATCCATCCCTTAATGTGATGCCCCCTTAGAAAACTGGGACTTATATTTGGAGAGGAAATCTTAATAGTTCCAAACCTAGCATAGAGAGCCAGTGTAGTGTGGTTATGGTGTTGGTCGGGGGCTTGGGATACTCAGTGGGTGACCTTGGACCAGCTACTCTTCCTCAGGCTACCTCATAGGGTTGTTAGGAGGATAGAGTGAGAAGAAGGAGAGCCATGTGCTCTCCTTATGTTTGTCAGAGAAATGCCAAGAGAAAAAGGCAACTGTTCAATAATACATAGCTAAGATTAGAACCAGAGAACACAGTCCAGGTCTTGTTTTTCTGCAATTGTAATCTTAACATCTCTGTCATGGCCTGGGTATGCAGATCATATATAGTTTGTTTCTTCCTGGCTATTCAGATTTTTATTTAATCAGGAGTAGTTGAGAGTTGTTTGAGCACATGATATCTCTGTGCATGGATACAAATGCATTCCCTGGACTTTAAACAAATTAGATGCTTTGAGAATGAATGTCATTTGACAAGTTTGCAGGGTGGTCTTGGGTTGTTTTTGTTCAGAAATTGTAGGACCAGGGGTCCATTCTCTTTATTCTGTTTTCTTGCCTGCTGTCAGAATTTAGATTGTTTGCATTTGTTGATCAGATTTTTCTTGCTTCACTAATAGGAGTCAGGCAATATTGTGCATATTGGTGGTGCCTTACCAAACAGAACGAGAGAACTTCAGAGGTATAATCATAGTTGTAATGCATCAGTACAATACAGAAGACAATTTTACCAATGGAGAAATGAAATACCAAGGAACTAAGTGCCATACCCAGAGTAGTCCTGGAAAGAGGGAAAAACATCTTCTGTGACCCTATCCGCTTCCAAGGCTGCTCTCCACATTTTTGTTTTCATTTGGGAGTTTTCTGTATTCAGAACATGTCCAAAATGGACAATTGTGAATTGGTTAACATCTTTGCCTATAATTAATTTACATGTGTTTTTGCCATCCCGCTCCTAAACATATGCAGCCCAATGCAGTGGTCTTGTCCAGTGGAAATAGCCATGGATGTTTGTGTCTCTCTGTCTTAAAAGAGTGTCCTCACTTCAGAGGGATAATATGTGAGTGACTAAAATGTTTTGTTTTCCCATGCAAGAGCTATCAGATCAGTCCTGTCCATTGCTGTCCTGATTTGACCCCTTCTTGAAGAGAAAAGCTTCTTGTGTCACTCAAGCCTAGATCAGCTTCTGTTTGTGTCCGTTAGTGGATATCGTACCTCCCGGTCTTTTTTCTATCTCAGCCTTTTCCAAGGAATGGAGAATTTTCTCAGCTTCAGGGTAGAATTGGCTCACAGCAAGTTATGTCAATGGCCACATGCCAGCAATGAACAGGACCAAAGTGTATGGAACTACTACTATTGGAATGTGCTTCCTAACATGACTGGCTAGACACCGTTCATACAGTCATACACACAGTTACATCCATTTGCAAACACACACTGTTACATGCACATTCACAAACATACACGCACACATGCTCTTTCCACATGGAATCTTTCCCTTCACAATAGTGAGGCTATAAAATATACATTTGAAGCAATTAAGATTTTCTTTGTTTCGTTTTTTAAAAGCCTCATTACATCTGGGGGAGTGGCTTTTTGAGGGGACTTGCAGTTGTCCCCTGTGCTGAGTTAGGCTTTTAAAAACTTGATTGCTATGGAGAGTGATTTTAGTATCACAGCATTGGTCAGGCTTCGTCTTCCCCAACAGTGACCCCTTTCCCCAAATGCCTCCTCTGCCTGCAATAAAGACAAAGTCTTTATTGGCATCAGAGCCAGGGTGATTTCTTGTCTCCAATCAGCCTCTAGTTTGAGATAAAATAAATTTAATGGGGGGAGGGGATGGGTCCTAAGGAAAGACTTGATTCCACCTGATTCTCTTGAATATGATGCAATTGATTACATTTGATCGCAGATGCTTTTTGGTGTTGGCTGGGCTGCATTCTACATTCTTTATTCTTTACCTGGTTTCATTTGTTTCCTCTCATCTCTTCTGGTTTTCTTTCTTTCTGTAATTCAGACAATGTGTCTGGTTTGTAGGCTGTGACCTATAGAGATTTTGTTTGGGGTGCTCCTTTATGAATGGTTATTTTTATGGCTGGAACTCTGCAACCTGTGATAGGAGGGCCACTTAGCTAGACACATATGTGGAAACCTCATCTCTGTTTTACCACAGACAAGAGGTTCATGATTGGGCTCACATTGGGAACAAGACATGAGGAATGCATAGGGCACCATTTGGAAAGATTGTTCTTTAAAGAAAGCTCATCATATTGTCATCTGAATATTTGAGATGAATGAGCCTAGACACCTTAAGAGAGAGTCAAAATCTACGTATGCCTGGTAAAATGAACATCTAGCTAATTAGGTTTCTTTAAATTTTTATAACTACCAGTTTTGTTTTATTCATCCCATCCATTTCCCTATTACTGTCAGACAACATCATGGCATATCAACAGTTTTAGAAGTGGTTTTATGTACTCTAAGAAGTTTTAAAATGTATCTCTTCATTTCAGCAAATGATTTTGGACTTGGACATGGGAGATCCTGATTCTAGGACCCGCGTCATTATGAAAGCCACTGTGTAATCTTGAGGTAGTTACTCAGCCTCATCGGATTGTTGGGAAAATATAGTGGGGAGGAGAAATGCCAGATATACTGCCTTGAGGCCACTGTAGAAAAGGTGGGATAGAAATGTAATTAACAAATAAATTAAGGGTTGGAGTTTAAAGCGTTTCCTAACTATGAAATATGCCTCTATAACTATAGATACAAAGATAGATACAGTTGATATAGATATTACATGTTGCCTTAAAGTCATTTCCAATTTATAGTGACCCTAAGGCAAACTGAACCTATTATGCCGTTTTCTTGGCAATCTTTGTATAGAGGAGGTTTACCATTGCCTGAGGCTCAAAGAATGTGACTTCTCCAAGGTCACCCAATGGGTTTCCATGGCCATGCAGGGATTGAACTCTGCTGTCCAACGCTCAAACATCTACATCACTCTGGCTCTCATAGATATACATAGATATAGATTAAAATAAATATGTGATGAATATCATGGCAAGTAGGGAAGCTGAAGCAGAACTTTTACATGTGCTCATTGGAACAAATAACTGTCCTTATACAGTATTTAATTCTCCAGCTGTAATGTAATACCAGTAATTTACCTCACATAGTTACTGTGGGGATGAATGAGATTAACAGTAATAACTCATTATGTAATTTGACTTGCTTTCCTTCAACTTTCTTCCGATGGAAAGAAGTCTGTCACCATAGACATTATGGATTTATCTGTCTTGGACATCCTCAGGAGAAGAAAACAGGAAATTGCTTTCCTGGTGGTGCCGTTTGAGTCAAATTCTGCTCCTAGTTGCAGTGATCCCATTACTTCAGAATTGGGCCCATTGCTCCATGGAAAGTATTTCTTAAAACAGAAAAATGGCTTAATGACACACTTGAAAGCAGTCTGTGTTATTGTCTGTTGAGCAAATCTTGTGCTTTATGAACTGGCTGATCATAAAGGCAACATAAATCATGTAAAGCATTCTCATTTGCTCTTTGTGCTTTTTGCAGATGGAGCTCATAGAGTAGAAATGCAGTCAGATGTCTGCTCCAGGATATTTTAGCTGAACTGTATGAGTCCATTAAACAAATGTAATGGTTTTTTGGAAAGACTTGCTATGCATTTGAAACCAAATGTTTTACACAGAGAACATCTGGGAAGTATGGGTGTTTGTGTGTGTACACAGCACATCGGAAAATAGCTTTATTGAGCCCAGCTGGGTGGTTGCTTGGGATGTGGTTGTAGGATATGACAGTCCAGTTGTTATAAGGAATAATTTATTTGAAGTATTGCCATCAAATGAATGTTTGGCACAAGAGTCAGCATCTTTGTTTCATTGTGCATACAAATTCTTCTCATTATCATTCCAACAAAACCTGCTATGACATTTTATATCCTGTTATATAAGCTAATTCAAACACTGGCATGCTTTTTAAACTGGTATTCACATTAAAGAGCATGCTGTAGAAATAAGTCAGTAGTTAAAGAAGCCAAAAGAGAGATACTAAGACTGGGTTATCAAACACAGTCAAAATTTTATACAGAGTTTTTACAAGTTAATTTATTGTATTGGAAGCTATCACTATTATTTATTGCCTTACTCCTGTGTGCTTATAAGAGGAATGTAAAAGGTAATGCAAGAAAATGCATGCCCTATCAGTCTACAGAAATAATAAAATGTGTTGTAACTCCATTACACATAATGGATTTGGTTTCAGTTTAGCTGAGCTAGGGCCTTACTATTACTTTCTAGGAAACAGAGCTGATAATTCATGTGGAAAAAATGTCTAAACCATTCTCTTACTAGGACACTGATTTTGGCATTAAATTATTTTTGCCATTTGTGCTGAATCTTCAATTAGTGGGAAGTAGTTTTTCATTCTAAAGAAATAGCATAGACGCCTGTTTTAGGATAATTTAAATAAAAAAAATTAAAGATCCTAATTTATGCAGATGCTGGCTCATTCCCATGCAGTTGAACAGCTCACATTGCACCACCTCACTTTTAAATACTTATCCACAGTATGACATGATTTGTGGTATTTGTTAAAATGAGATTCTGGCTGGAATAACCGACGCAGGGAATTGTTCTGCTCTTTGGGGAAGGTGGAACATCCAAGTCTGTGTTACGGTAATTGGCAGGTTGAAGTAGGAAGCCTGAGTTGCTGCTGTTGTTCTGCCTGACTCTGGATGGCGTGGGTGGATGGGAGAGCGGGATTGGCAGAGAGATCTGAAGCACTGGAATACTGACTCCCCCTGTTCTGTTGATCTTGGCCTTGGTTTATGCTGCAAAAGGTAATGCCGGGCTGTCCCCATATCCTCCTGTTTTACGCCATTCACAGTATTTTTATTGTGGTCCAGATACTGCCTGATATTTAGAAGGAACATTAGGAGACTCTCTTTTAACTCTAGTTTCTTTTCACTTTTGAAAGTGGATATAGGGGGGATAGGAAACTATTAACTGGGCAGAACCTTCTTCCTCAGTAGCACTTCTAAAAATACCCACAAGAATTAGTATAATCTATCAAAGCTAACAACAAAAATCTACAGCCTGCAGATATTAGTTCATGTCAGAGACCAAGTATAGTAGAATGAGATTGCAGAATGCTAACATGGTAGAATGGACTGCACTACTTCAAGGTTCAGATGGGGATGCTGTTTTGAATGTTTAACCCATTTATATGCTGCTTTAATTGATGAATTCAAGTTAGTTTGTGAAACCTAAATGCAAGTTTGCAAAACCTAAATGTAGGTAGCAAAGATTAACAGATTAACAGATAGATGCTTTAAAATATTGAAACTGTTTTTAAAAGCTTGGGAAAGTGTTTCTGAGTGGTTATCTAAAACATAGCAAAGTTGATATCAGGCATCTGTTCCTGAAGATGATTTTCTGTAACTGGAATGCTATTACCAAAAACACCTTGTCACTTAATTGAATCTGGTTTTGTTGCATGCATAAACTGAAGATTTATCATTTGTTATTGTTGTGTGCCTTCAAGTGGTTTGAAGAGTTCTGGCTTAGTGTTTTGTGCACACATAATCATTAGGATCATACTTATATGGTGTGTAAAAAATAAGAGCTTATAATTGCTGAGGGAATACATTTCAGCATTTGGGGAAAGTTGTGTAGTAGTTGTAAAAACCAGAACAGAGTCTTCCACTTTTCTTTGTTCACCAGTACCTTACTTTTGGGCTTGGGATCATAGGTACGTTAGACTGCGAGTTTTTTTTTTCCCCTTTCCTGCAAGTAGTGTCTGGTGCTTTTGGAAGCTAATGAGCAGCAGCCACTGTGCAACTACAAAATTATTTAAATAATTAAGAACACACATTATAGACACAAAATAAGAAAGGTCAGCCACTGCTTTTATGCTCTCAGAAACTATTATTTGGATGGAAACTACACTTTATGGAATTCCAGTTTGATGTTGTATTAGGACCAAGAAAATGTGAAGGCCAAAAATAAACATCTGCTTGGCAATTTATTAACAGTTAAATATAACTAACGGCAGCTCTTGTCCTTTCTTGGACACAGTTTTGGTCAACACCTAGTAAATTAAGAATTACAGTTTCATGTTCAAAGTTGTGAAAGTTATCATTTTCCTTCCAGTAGAGAGCACTGAACCATCTCACCTACTGTATGAATGAAATTTCTTTATCCATATGTGTTGGGAAGATATAATTGCTGGAAAAGATTTTGTGAAAATAGTTTTTTCTCTTTATATTCTACTCAGAGATCCTCTAGAGTTTCTTTCCTCCTCCCCAGCTGCTTCTCCCCAGGTTTATATGAAGGATATTTGGATATTCTGGCAGATATTCTTTGTGACATGAAAAATGACTGTTTAATCAATTACATTTTTTCAAATTATTAAAATATATCCCACTCCTTTTCTATTGGCATAGGAAATATGTCAGCAGCCAGCAACTTCTAGCATACTTGTATTGAGTTGAAAGACATATCTGTGTTAGTCTGTTTCAACAGAAAAAGATATAAAGGAATCCTGTAGTACCTTTTGAGATCAGCTGAGAGAAAGACATGTATAGCATAAGATTTTGTAGACTCTGGTCCACTTCATCAGATGCATCTGCTGCGTCTTATTTTGCTTATTCTATCTTGTGATAGAGAGCATGCTATGTTTAACCAAATGAAATATATTTAATGTCTTGTGTAGCCATGTCTCATTGGATAGCATTGGGTAATATCTGTCTTCTGGCCTAACCTACCTAATTTACAGAACTTGGAAGTGACTACAGTTGGCTCACAACTTTCATGGGGCTGAAGGGTGCAGGATTTGTGAAAAGGGGGGGGGGGCGACCCTGCAAATATAGGCCCACTCTGTTTTTAACCTGAAAGAATATTTCTCTTGGCATTTCTAGGACCTCCAGCATGATTCTATTGTTAACTTCTGCCAGAAGTTGACCATAGAATCATACTAGAGGTTCTACAAATGCTTATAGAAGTTTTCTTTCTAGGCAATTCTATGTCCTCCAGTGTAGTTCTGCGTTTAACGTCTGACAGAGGTTGACCATAAAATCACACAGGGGGATCTACAAATGCCTAGAGAAGGCATATTTTTTCTGCCATGCATAGGGCAGCAGTGGAGGCAAAGGGAAATACAGTAATCTACGAATAATCAAGATCACAAATGTTTAACCTGCAAATGTGGAGGGACAACTGTAGTGACAAATAATGGCTCACGTGTACTAACTTTTTTATCCTCCAGTAACAAAAGCATAATTAACGTACATTTTATCGTTACTTATTACTCATACAGTGGAACTGTATTTTTTAAACTGCTAATTTCATGGTTACAAGGATGTAGTCTTGGCGGGAGAGAAATATGTCATTATTCAGTTCCTGGTTTATACTGTACCTTGTACTGCTGCATTCAACTCTTTAAAAAGTTATTCTTAGGAATTTATTGTGCAGCCTGTTTTGCCTGATTTGGGGATGGGACAGGTTTGGGACTGAATGGGGAAAAATGGGTGTTATCACACAGAAAAATGTGTACTTAATTGCAGGGCAACCACAACTGTCTCCCATCTGCGCTTAGCCAGTAGATTTTGAGTGATGGAAAGCTTCCATACTACCAAAATCCGCATCCCATAGTCTTGGGGAATCTTGATCTAATCTTGCAAGGTTTTTCTTACGTTAGGTATACATTTATGTCCAAGGTCACTAAATGCAAGTAAATTTGCCATACATTTAAGAGATTTTGAGTGTGCATGTTTGCTCTGTACATTTAAAAGACTTTAATGGATCATGGGAAACAGCTGTAGACTCAACTCATCTAGCTGTGGTTTTGTTTGGAACAGTAGATGTCTTTGCTCTTATAACACTAACACTGGCCCTTGGAGGGCAATTATAGGGGATAGTTGGAAGTTGGGGGGATTTAATTTAATTCTATTTGTGTTGTCCTGCAATTATATCAAAGGCTGTTTTCTTCCCTTCTGTGTTGATCTAGAATAGCTATAGTTATTGGGAATCATCCCCACATTCTTCAAGATTCTGAACACAGTTGTTGCAATAAAAGTTCAGGATATGCAAATACAAATGTCATATTTATTCATGCATACTCTAGAGTATTAATAAATCAGTATTAATAAATCAGAATCTCCTGGCTCAAGTGGCATAAATATGTGGCATTAAAATGACAGTGTGGGGACGGGGTTTTAAAATTGTTGTTTTTACTAAAATCCAGGAAGTTTACAACATTGTTCCTCTTGGGTGAGATAGTATTTCAGATACTGGCCTTTTGTTACAGAATAGTTTTGTGTTGATGTATATAGTATTATGCTGTCTACTGGGAGCTGGCCTTAGACTTCCAAATTTATATGCTATAAACTAGGATAAAACAATCAGAGACCAAAGACTGCTGTTGCATTTCAGCCAGTGATTATAGTTTGAGGGAATGGATTAGGTGCTTATTGTTCACTGGGATCCTATCACGTTTATTTAGAAGAAGACTCACATTTATTTGCATACTATTTTCATAAATTATTTACATAAACCCTGGCTAAAACTTGAAGAACCACGACTGGTCAGGGGAGATGGACCAGTGTTCTGACATAAAACAGGCCAGCTTCTTGCATCCATTTTGGATCCTGCTAGAGTCCTTTAGACAAGATTCTGTCCTAATAGGGTTACCTGGAATTCACTGAAACATCAAATGGATGCTAAAATAGAATCCCTCTCTAAATGTCAAAATATGATTAGTCTACCCAAGGGGACATGGGGTGGGGAACACCATGCTTCATTCACAAAGCAGTATATGGCAAATATCAAACAATGAGAGGATGTAATTCTGGCAGCAGTGCTGTGCTCAGGAAATACGCATGTAAATCCCGTAACCCCATAAAGGTGAAGACAGATGGTACTTCCATCCTTTGGTTTATGTAAGTGCAGCATGGATACTTGATTGTTATTGCTTGGTTTGGTTTCACAGTTTGGCTTTTCAATTCACATATAATAGTGAGGATGAAAATCTTATTCAGTCACTAATTCTTCTTTTGTTGCTAAGCCACCAGTGTTGATAAGATTATGTTACTTACAGCCAAAGAAATTGGCAATGCAAAACTAAAATACACTTGTAAGCATTCTAGTTCTCAGAAGAAGAAGAAGCATGTAGTATATCAGCTTATGCAAATAAAACTTTGGTTTGACATTTATTGTGTACGGATATACCTTTTGGTGTCTGGGAGAAGAGCATATTCCCATTTCCATTTCGCTTTAACAAGATGTGGCAGAACTGCTGTAAATCAGGTTTAGTTTTAGGAAATGTGTCTTTTTATGGGAGCTGGGGGATTTGAACACTGAACTAGATAGTTGTAGTTGTTTCTTTGTTTTATGCAATGATTTCATTTTATTTTTTAGGAACTGCAACTATTTTAAAAGTAAATTCAAGGTGCCTGAATCACTTTCTCTAGTATTGTGATTCCCAAAATGGCCAGGCCCTGGGGGCAGTGGAAAAATCTGTGGGTGGTGGTGAGGGAAAAGAGGTCAGCAGAGGCCCTCTCTTTCAGCTCTATGCTCCTTGAAGGTAGGCACACTCCCAGATCCTCCTCTATGTCCACAGCCTCGGCCCTAGGCAAACTTGGCTGCTGAACCCCTGGAGGGGCCACAGACTGCTACAGCAGAGCTAGGGCCAGCCTCAGGCTCCCCAGTTGCAGGCTCAGGTTCCAGATGCTCTGATTCATCCTCTGAGTCCTCCTAATCATCCTCCAGGCTGGGCATTCAGACAATTGCTGCTCCTGCTTTCTTTCATCGGACCAGCCAAGAAGAGAGGTATCAGAAGAAACAATATTTGTGTATATGTGTGTGTGTGTGTGAGATACTTGGAGCTATGTAGGGAAGGCACATCTTGGGGGGGGGGAGAGGGAGGAGTATCTGGGGTTTCTTCTTCAAAAGAGTCTTTTGCCTCTCTTGGATTGGAGTCCTTCCTCACCAGGGGGAATAGTGGGAAGTTGGATGTGCCCCTCTCCATTCTGAAAAAGCTTTTCCCTTTCCACCTGGGACCTTGGGAGCAGCAACTAAGCAGTCATTTGAGCAGCAAATGAGAAGCCTCTCACCCGTGGTGGTCTTTGCCACAAGGCAAGCATGGGTGAAAGGCTTCTTTTGCTGCTTGACAGGCTGCTCAGTCACTGCTCCCTTTGCAACCAGTCACCCTGGGAGCAGCGACCACACAGCTGGCCAACAGCCGTACTTTTGCTGTTAAGCAGGTGAGAGGGAGGCCAGGGCCACTGCTACTGCTGTATTCACATGTGAGAGGCTGAAGCAGAGGAGGCGGCAGTAGCAAGGTGGGCACAGCTGAGGTAGGTGCTGTTTGCTGGATGGCTGCTGCACAAACAGGAGGTCTGATATCAAGAAATAATCGTTGAAGGCACTAGGGTTGTGGCCCAAGAGGAAAGGGGGTGGTAGCATGATCTCACACGTGTATACTGAGTGATATTTCTTTGCTTACTGGTGTCTTTGGAAAATCTTCTTTGGAAATTATACTGTTATTTATTTAGATATATGCCAATTGTTTTTACAAAAGCATTCTCAAGGTAAGTTACATGATAACAGGACAATCAAACATTCTAAAAGCTTAATTTTAAAGTTTCCAGTTAATTCTAAAGTTTTCACATATGAAATTTAAACTGCACCAATCCTTGAATCTTGTGTTTTATCAGCGGATGATATTAGATGTAATGACTGGAACAAATACATGATATATAAATATGTAACGGCAAATTGCTAAATTAAACTTCTTGACTATGCAACTGAGAAAGAAAAGAAAAAAAAATTTGAAGGGCAGGAGCCAGTGGTTTAAAACAGCAGGATTGTGTTGGGTACAAATTGCCCCATTGATTGCTTGGTGTGAAACACTGAAGCAACAGCCTTGATTTGTGCTGTAAACAATGGGATTGGATCATTTATAAATAATTAATTTGACTTTAGCTGCATGATTCTCTCTGAGGCTGTACTGCCATGGAGATGAGATGGCTTAGAGGATCTGAACGGTAACTGTTTTCAAGCAGTTGTACTATCCTAGCCTTAACTCTCAAAAACCTGCCTTTCTTCATCAAGGGAGAGCTCAGAACTTTCTTGATGTTTAATCCATACATGATTTTGGGCTTGACATAGGCATCATGTTGCTAAAATGACCATATTTTGATAACATTAACCGATGAAGGAATCAAGTAAATGAGTGATATAAGTAAACTCATACACATAAACATTAATATCCATATATGATGAAGAAATTCTGTTGTTAATACTGATTTGCTTTTAACCCCATTGTCTGATATATTTTTGACATATTTCCTGATTACAGCAGGGTGCTTTCTTCCATCAGGGTATTACATTATTTCTCCCCCATTACAGTCTAAAAAAATTATTACAAATACATACGAATTGCCATTGGATCACAATCATTATTTTTAACCACAAGTCAAATTGGCTTCAAATTGACAGCTTAATACTGTTAGTTGGGCAGGGTGTCAGGCAAATGAAGAAAAAATTAAATCTTTTTTCCCACTGTAATATCTTCAAGGTTAAAATCTGTTTATTCCTGGCTTGTGACATGGAAAGTCTTTTTTGAAAAAAGGAATGTATCTCACTGCAGTACCACTAAATGAACATAAACATTTAAACTGCCTTGAGCTAGCTATGTAATATTTATAACTATGCAAACTCTTTACAGCTATAAACAAAAAATGTAGCAAGTGTGAAATATATTCCGAATCTCCAACATCTCTGTTATAAACCAAGGAAATCACATCACAGTATTGTAGTAATTCAGTCCAAAAATTAAAATTACTGAGAGATACGTCATCTGTGTAAAATTTGCCTGTTCTTCCAAAATTTTTCTTCTAAAAGCAATATGTATGAGATTGTTCTGCTTTATTTTTACAGGATAGTGTGAAGTAGGCTAGCCTGAGATATAGAAGGAGAAATGGCATTACAAAGTACTTCCTCCCTGACCTGTATTTGTTGGCATGCATATAGAGAATAATCACATGGTTTAGCATTTTATTTACCTTTTTAGCTTCTTATAAACTCAGTGAACATTTCTCTCTCTTAAGGAAATAACAATAATGAAAAGATTCCATGTTCCAATGAGGTTGAATGAGTGAATGCTGCCACACTGGTCTAGCCAGTGGGATAAATTGGCTGGATTGAATTTATACTGGCTAAGGATGATAGAATTTGCCATCCAACAGCATCTTGTATCAACAAGAAAGTAGAGCATGACACTATCATCTTTCTACAAGGCTAAATTGCACTTTCCTCAACAGATAAAGGTCTGGAACAGCTACCGGTAATATGGGTGATATAACAAACACATCTTGTTCAGCAGTAATGAGATTGTAAACTGGACTTGAGCTCTTGTAACTGCAGGGGTTTCACATTTATGGTTGGGAATTACTTAATGTGACCTGAAAAACCTGGCTTTGCAACCTGGCAGCACCCAAACAGAAGCATTTCTGAGACACTGAGGTTCAGTGCCTGCAGTGTTCTCCTGGTTGTGGGGCTCATTGAAAACAGGCAGCTTGGAGAGACTTCCACAATTGCTTGCTTCATTGTGCTCGGTGAATGGGAGAGTATTGAAGGCATCATTCTCCAGCACCCTGATATGCAGTGCCTTAGAAACACTGGGGTGTTGGGGGTGCTGCCAGAATGCAAAGCTAGGTTTTGGGAGGGTGGCATTATCAGATGTAATTATGACAAAGAAACTCTGTTGCTATAGTTGCAATGATGATGTAGGATCTCAGCCATGCCAACCATATCTCTTGCCAAATTTGTGTGCACTTCAGCCTTTTAAATAAGTGATGATAATCAGAATAAAGCAATTTTTCTCTAACAAAGGAATATGTTTGAAGAAACTGTTTTGTAAGAAGTCTTCTTCAAGTAAGATAATAGCTACGTAGGTTTACACTGTACATACATAACACATAATTTCTGGCATCCATCCCATACCTGAGATGCCAATAAATGACGGCTACTGAACCTTAGTCCTAAAAGTATAAACACATTTTAAAAAGATTCTTTATATTTCTGTGAACAAAGCTGTGTTTGAAATTCATTCATAAACAGAACTCTGTCAGTGGTATTTATAGTGCTTATTAAAAGGTCCTTTATTGTTGTGATACTGTAATAAAATGGATCTTATTGTTAACTATGTAATACTCAGAAGAACAACTATTAGACTTATAGGTGAACATGTTTAAATATGCCAGAACAAAATTATTTTGAATAGCAGGATTTCATATCTTCAGCTATATATTAGTTCTACACCTTTCTGTAGTTCATTTCACTTGGTAGGTTTGTTTAGAGCATATGAAATAAGAAATCATGATTGGCAACTTTTTTCTTTTATGATAGTATGGGTGCCACTGTACATCCCTGCATGATAATATTGATTGACATTTATATAGTGCTCTTGAGTATTCAGAGTGCTGCATGTACATTCCTCCAGTAATCCTTACAACCTAAGGTAAGCCAATATTATTGTCTCCAGAATGGAGATGTTGAGTTGGGCCTGAGGCTGAGACTGGAGTTGATTGCCTTGGACAACAACTTGGGTTCATGGCAGGGGTGAAAATTGAGTGTGGATTTTGTTGCTCACAATTTCTTTTTCAGTCAATATGATATGTTGCATCCAGCTGGAATTTCTGGTCATGAAAGACCATATATACTAGTACACTCAATATAGTGTACTAGTACGCTGTAGATTCTTACATTCTTCACATGTTTTCCTCACTTTGTTGGTGAAAGTTGACTGTTAAGAGTATGGAAGTTGGGAGATTGTGATCCTGCTTATTATTCTTAGTCTTTCAGAAATCAGGAATGTACATAGATTTAATTGTGTCACTGAAACATGAAGTTGTGGTATGAAACAACACTAATGACAATGAATCAACTAAATGCCCTCCTGAACAGGGGTGGCCTTGTTACAGTAATCCATCATCCAGTAACATTCAGATTATTGCCCATGCACTTGTACATGGTGCTTCTGTTGAGACTTAGAGGCTCTACAGACTGCCCCCACACCGACGTCACACCACATGCACAACGTTTTAATTGCACTGTACCAAAGGAGCACTGAAAAGCTGCTACCATGGCTAGGGTGGCCTTTCTGCAGTGTGAAAAGGAGTAACTTTTTGTGGCTTCTTTTTGCCCCACAGAAAAGCCAGATCAGTTCCGCAGTGTGCGGTTGCTGAGGCCCCGAACTATTAAGGAAAAGGGTGGCACGGAACCACCCCTTAGGGGCTGTCTGTTGAGCCCTTTTGCTTGAAACACACCGACTAGCTTACTAACTGTGACTATTTGGAGAGAATGCTTCTCTCCTGTTCTTAATGAATTACACTGGCTTCTGATTCCTTTCTTACCTCATCTCAAATAGCCAAGTGCCCCCTTCTGAAGTTACATAGGAAATATCTGGAAAGAAATCATTCTTGGGCTGAATCTGCTCTGCAGAAATAATGCAGTTTGACACGATTTTAACTGCCATGGTTCATTGTTATGGAATTCTGGGATTTGTAGTTTGTTGTGGCACCAGAAGTCTCAGACAGAGAAGGCTGCATGTCTCACAAACCCCAGAATTCCATAACATTGAACCATGGCAGTTAAACTCGTGTCAAACTGCATTATTTCTGCAGAGCAGATTCAGTCTTGGTTGTCTCACCTGACATCAGTGGGAATGCCTTTCCCACAGATACTCTCTTGATGCCATGAAAAAGGCCATTTTGTTTGTCTGGTCCTTCCCAGTGCATAATGAAATTTCTGAAAGTGTTTTTAGGCTCTGATGTGATTCTTCTGTTGATTTCATTGTAATGAGTTTTGGGGGAACTACATTGGGAGCTTTGTAAACAGAAGGGTAGCCTGGTTGCCCTGTATTTTTAAATAAATAAATAAATAAATAAATAAAGCATGTAGCCATGTAATTTATGGGGGGAAAACAGTATAAAGAGATTCTTAATGAGACCTAGGACCATAGCCAAGTAGCATTAGAAAAGACTTCAGAGGGACTGTTAATTAACATTTTTGTGGATATATAATTTAAATGTTGTACTCTCAGGATTTTTGGGAGGGGACACAGTACCCAATTTGTGCTACTTTGCTCTGTTTGTCAAATAGGGTCAGGATCCAGATATATTGCTTTCCCTTCTCTGGATGGTATGGTTCCTTCACTGACCTTAGATGGTGAAGAATTTGATCCCTTATGTGTTTGACAATAACGTCCTTTTAACATTCTTTCTGAGAGCCAAGTGCAGGGCTGTTTCAGACTAAGCATATTTTTATCAATGTCTATATTTATTTTTTCCTGAGGAATGTATGTGTGGTTCCAAAAGCCACCCACATCCTTCTTTCATGCAGAGCATATATTTGCTTCAGTCTCTCCCAGGGAATAATGTGAGAGAGAAAGAAAAGACTGGCTTTTCTGCCAATGGATGCTGATTTCCATCGCTTTGGAATTACTTAGGCATTTGTTACTCTTTCTTACTGTGACTAAAATTACATTGTGTTGATCCTTTAAGCCAACGCTATGGTACAAGAAGGGGAGCGTAGGGATGTCTTTTATTTTAGATCCTCCAAGGTCATAAAAATGCCATGCTTTTTTTCTTATTTCTTGCTCATACTAGTACTAGGGCAGTAATTAAGTGTTCAGCTGGAAGAAAAGTAGCCTTTCTGGATAAAACTACACTACAGCAGTAAAGCAGTTTGACACCACTTTAACCATGCTATGGAATCCTGGAATTTGTAGTTTTGTGAGATATTTAATCTTCCTTGTCAGAGAACTCTGATGGGTCACCAAACTACAAATCCCAGAATTCCATAGCATTGAGTCATGTTTTCATGAGGAATATTTGAAATAACTTGGCAATTATTGTGAAGAATATCTTGAATATTTAGGAGACATTAAATGTATGATCAGCCCACCTTGTTGATTTTTAATATGAATAAATAAAAAAAATATTATGATGAATTACTTTGATATTATTTTATGTGTGTTTGATATTATTTTATGCGTTATTACTTTATTCTGTATCCAGTACCCTTCTGATGTTATAAAATATTATAAATAAATAAAAGTAGTAATTTTGAAAATATTAGTAAATTTACTGGATTCCCATAAGCCCATGACAAGGTTTACTGGCAGAGAGTGTCATTGTACAGCAATGTTACGGAATGCATAAACAGCCATGGGGCTGAACAAGTAAATTATCTATGACCAAGCAAAGGGGAACTTGTATAAGTGTGATGTTCCTCAACTATCTAATCATTTGGTCTTAAAAGAGCTTAATCAGGATTTATTTTTGTTTTTTGACATCTTGCATTTTAAAACAAAATGTATTCAAGATTCTATATGTAGATAGGTGCTTGCTGTCATCCAGTCTCCTTATGGTTGGTTTATATTTCATGATTTTGCCTTAGTAACCATTTATATACTTGTATTTCACTGGCAACACAAACTCCCATGTGGCTTTTAAACTGTGAATTTGTGATGCAAGTTTGTCTCTATTGTTTCCTCTGTTCTCACTGTTCCTTTTGGAAAGATGTCTAAGGAAGGATGCAGGAAGGATATGGTTTTTGAATGATTACATAAGTGCTGTGCTGGACATGAAAATCCAGAGCTCAAAGAACAATGATACCATAGCAGAAAGAACTATTTTCAGTTTCACTTTGAACTATTGCATACGCTTTCATAGACAGGGTCTACTTTCACAGATGCATCTGATTCAGATATATTACACATACCCTTTATCTGATGAACCAGGCCCATTTATCAAATATTGTGCTACAAATGTATTTCTTTTAGTCTCAAGGTTACTACAAGATTTGCTTTGCAATTCTCTCCCTTTTCTGAAAAATAAGAATGGGAAGGGCAGCTATGAAAGAGCTGGACAGGACCCTAAAATGTAAAGTGTAAGCTCTGAACACTAAAGTGAGAATTGTTCAAGCCATTGTATTATCTATCACAATGTACTGATATCAGAACTGGACATTGAAATAGCTGGACATTGAAATAGCTGATAGAAAGAAAATCAACTCATTTGAGATGTGGTGCTGGAGAAGAGTTATGGACAGACAAGAAGAGAAACAGATGGATTCTAGAACAGATTAAGCCTGATTTATCCCTGGAAGCTAGGATGACTAAACTGAGGTTGTCATATTTTGGCCACATCATGAGAAGGCATGAATCATTAGAAAAGAAAATGATGCTAGAAAGGGTAGAAGGCAATAGAATAATAATAAGACTACATGCCAAATGGTTGGATTCAGTCAAAGAGGCCACAGGCATGAGCCTACAGGACCTGAGCAGCGCAGTGGAGGATAGGGGGTCTTGGAAATATCTTATCCAGAGGGTTGAGATCGATTCAAGGGCAGTTAACAACATTGTGCCTTTGTCACTTTTCTTTGCATTTTGTACTCAGTTCTGGTTTAATTGGAATCATTTCTAAATTTTAATTTGGGAATTGTATGTAGAGTGTACATCAAGGTCTAAATATCTGAGAGGCACCAGATCCTGTCTGTTCTTAGAAGCTAATCAGGTTCAGCTCTGGTTAGTACTTGGATGGGAGGCAACCAATAGAGTGTACCTTAACTTTCAGTTCATTCTATGTTCTCTGTATTACTGATGTGTATCAATAATGATAATAATATTTATTTATTTATTCATATGCTGCCCAATCACAGGGGATCCTGGAGGCTTACAACACAGGGAAATACAAAGCAATAACAAAACAAATGAAATAAAAAGCAAATATAACATAGCAATATATTAAACAATGACAATAAAATAACAATTAACTATAGCACTAAATAACAACAAAAATACATAGCAAATGAACAGCAGCAAAAAATTACATACAATTAACAAAGCAAAACAAGTAAAAAGAATAACTAACAGTAAATGTTCCTTGCAGATTAAGATAAAAAATACACAAGCTCTAAGGGGGCCAAATTCCTTCAGCATCCTCCAGCTGGCCCTATTTGGAATTTGGAGAGGATGCAGGAGGAGAGTTCAGGGTCTTCCCTCTCAGGCTGAAGGTGTTGGGTGGGCAGTCCTCCTCCTCCACCTGAGTCCTCCATTGCCTTTTGAGGCTGTGGGCTGGTATTGGGTGAGCCAAGGCAGTCCTCCTCCTCCACCTGAGTCCTCCATTGCCTTTTGAGGCTCTGGGTTGGTGTTGGGTGGGCCAAGGCAATCTGTCTGTCCCTCAGTGAAATATCACAAAGAAAGAGCAGGGGGAAAAAAAACAGTCTTGATGATTACATGCATGAGATTATGAATAGTCTTTCAGGGTAGAGATTTACTGATGTCTTAGAAATCTGACATTTGAGGGGTCTTGTAAACCATGTAGTTCAATGCTATTTTGATGAAGGCTCACAAAGTAGCCCACAGATACACGCCTGTCACATACAATGTCATATTAAGATCTTGCTAGGTATTTTGGTTTTGACCTTTGGGGGCAAACTGAATGAGCATGTAGAGGCAGGTGGTCCTTCAAGTATTCCAGACTGTAACTGTTCAGGCATTTAACTAGCGCTTCACTTTGAGTCTGAAACAAACCAGACAGGTCAAACACTAAGATATTCAGTGTTTGGAATAATAATCCCCAGTCCATAACCTGACTGAAACATTTTCTTCACCAGCTGTACATTCCAAAAAGAGTCTAAAATTGGCATCAGTGTGCATCTTTCTTGATGCCTCTTTGTTGGCTATGCAATAGGTACCACTGATCTGTACTTTATAAATTGATGGCCCAATTCTTTGAATAGCAATTGCTTTGAATAGTCCATAACAAAGCATATATAATTATTTTATATTATATTGAAGTAAGCATTATTTTGTTCTATTAAACAAACAACTTTGGCCATTTTACAAATGTCGTTGGTTTTTGCAGTTCCTACTCTTGAATTGTACTGTATATGGATTGAAATCCTATATTGACTATATGCTTAATTTCAAAACTCCTCTATTCTGCTTGTTACACTGCATATAATGAATATTTGGGTTATGCATTACAAATCATCACATGTGAACAGAATCTGTCATGAAAGCACCCTTACAATGATGGATTAGGTCAAAAGTTAGCTTGGTCTAAATTTGTTGCCATCAGCTGACAAAACTTTAATATAATTTAGAGCCCAAGCAGGCTAATTATGTGCATTATAATGCCATCTGTATAAATATGAATGACTATACAAATAAAGATCTCATACTTATTACTACTAGTTCCTGCTACATCAACTACATTTGTTATAATGCAAATAAAAAACTTTATTTTGCTCATTCCATTTAACATCTGTATTTATTTTCTGAATTCTAATGGATTACTTTCATCTGCTTTGTTCTAAGAGTAATGCCCAATTTCCTGAATTTATAGGTTGCAATAAAATCCATTCGTAAGGACAAAATTAAGGATGAACAAGATATGGTTCACATCAGACGGGAGATTGAGATCATGTCATCTCTCAGCCATCCTCATATCATCACTATATATGAAGGTTAGTGACTGGTGTTATTTTCATCATGTATACCATTTATTCATTCATTTCTAAATTTCTCATATCCTTTTACATCAAGGTGACTGAAAATTTATTTTCCACTGGCATGCATGGAAAGCTGCCTATTGGAATTACCATTAAAGCTGTTTTTATATCTGTACCTTCTGCCTGCCAAGTTGATACAGTAAGATGTACCAGACCATTATGGATTAAGGGAATCTGCAGAAACCAAATCCAGGATTTGCTTTGCCTTGCTCTCAGGTTTTCAAGGAGCTACATAAGAGGGTAAATGAAATCATATTGAGAAAACCTTTCTTGCCAAAATTTATCACCAGTAGTTCCCAATTTTAAAATATTGCCTTGTTGCTGTATTTTTTATTTGTCCCATTAGTGTGGAAGAAATGCAGTAGATGGTTGTCATGGTAACACCTCATTGGAAACTAGTTGCCCATAGTGACAGCTTTTGCAGTAAGACTCAGTCAAGAAACTGTGCTGCCAAACCTTGTTGGAAATACATATGCTGCTGTATTAGAGGAACATGTGAGCAAACTCACTCTCTCATAGTCAAATGGGGTGATCTCATACCAGGTCAAGAGTAGGCAACTTGTTGCCTGTAGAAGTTGTTAGTTTACAATGTTCATCAGCGCAGCGCCAATTCTAGGGTTCGAGAGCATGCACCAACTGCATGCTCCCGAACCCTAGTACATGCTGGCAGCACCATAATTGCAGCCTCCCATCCACACGGGGGGGGGGGGGGGGCGGCATGATGAAACATGCACGGTGCAGCATCTAAACGTTGCCATGTTGCATGTGCATCATTGCTGTGCATGAGTGTACCAATGGCGCACTCATGGTGGCAGCTGTGTGTGCTAAAAAGAATCTGTTTTTTCTGGGTTCTTTTTGGTGTGGAGGGAGCCCATGTGGTTTGGCTGCTGTGGGCTCACTCTGGAGGAAGAACGGGCAGCTCCAACTCACACTTTCAGGCAGTTTGTCAAGCCCCTTACTCTTTTTTTAAGACTGCAACTTCCAGTAGTTCAAAAAAAGCAACTTTGTAGAGTTCTGAGTGAGAATGATGAGTGAATCTAACAACAGATGTTGAGTAGGCATATCAACTGGTATACCAAGGTAAACATTCAGGTGAAGGCCATATTCTTCAAACACATAGTGAAAGGAAATAATCCACCAACATTTTGATGGAAGTCAAGTTCATAACAATCATGATACCACTACAGAGTACTATGGAATCCCAGTGAACTTTGTCTTCTCAGACCCTTTGGAAGGTGAGTACAACAGACATGTGGTCATTGCTGTCTTGGTGCTTTAATGTGCACAGTCTGTATGTGTGGTTCTGTGAATATGTTTGGCCTCATGCTAAATGAATGTCAGCAGGTGACAATCCATATGAAGTAGAGAAGTTAAAAATAGGATCTTAGATGAAGAATTACTGTACATGAAGTCTCACATTTTGAGTCCATCAGAGTCCATCATTAGACTTCTAAACCTGCACCGCATCAGTGTTACAGAGTTTCTGCAAGGATCTGCTCCCAGTGCTGAAATGCAGGGAAGGTAGATGCTGGGCCAGAAGGTATTAATAAGGATAGAGTTACTGCCAGGCTGTAGGTCAGGTTTTGGGAAAAGCAGATCATGATCCAAGGGAACAGAAATAGGGTCAAATCCACAAAGTAGTATAGGTACCGTTACTCTCATTGCTCAGACTGAGGAGGAAGTACTGAGGTTCACGTTTATTGGACAATTGGATAGAGACTGACCTATGCAGCCTGCTCATCATATTCAGCCTGGGTGGTAGTGCAACTTAGGTGTTGCTCTTGATCCCTAGAGTTTAGTCTGCCTTGCTTGACAAGGGACCAGAGTGAGGGCAGCACAAGAAGAATGATGCTGGATTCAGGTAGCTGGAAAGGACTGTTCCTGCTCCGGCATCTTACAGCAACTCATACTTGATGAACAAAAGTTGCACTTATTTGCATACAGAAAATGCTAGCTTTCATATTTTTATTGCCCCCACCCCAAATGTAAACTCTTTGTGAGGTATGGATGTAAATAGATAGGAAACATCATCTTTCAGTTATGCTTTAATAAATTATGACACATGGAACAGGGAGCTGGGTATGTCTTGAAGCCTCTGTGGATTTGCGCCTTTGTGTGAGACGATTGCTCCATTTGGAGGAGAGGGTATATCTTAGGCCTTGTTCACACTGGCCAGGATACTCAGGGGGCAGCCTGGAGTATCCTGGACTCAGAGCTGCCCTGACCTTCCCCATGACCTGGGCCTCTGATTTGAATCAGGGCAGCTGTTTGCGCAAGTGTCCCGCTGAGCTGCTTGGCACATCTGTCGCAGCTGTGGGTCACTCCTGAGGTCAGAATGAGTCACCCAGCAATACTCACTTGGCTGGGGGCCTCATTCTGACCTCAGAACAAGTGACTGGCGACAGTGGTGGATGTGCTAAGATGTCCAGTGGGATGCCCATGCAGACAGCTGCCCTGGTTCAGGAATGGAGGGCTCCAGAATTTCTTAGAAGATCCAGGGTAAGAAGTACATTTTTAAAATGTGTGTTAAGGGTATATTATTCCAGTTCTGGATCTGAACATGCTGGAAGTTGTCTGCTCATACCTGAACCAGGGTTTGAGCCATGCATCGTCTGAACAGGACGATGCCAGAGCAAGGGAAAAATGGACCTTTTGGCCTGTTCAGACAAGGACTTCTCAGTTAAAGCTTTAGTTGGTAAGCCTACCAATTGAATCAGTTAAAATTTGTCCCTTAATGGAAACTCCTTTTTCTGTGTTTGATTTGAAGAAAAAGAAAAAAGGAATGACTTGGAATAGTGTTACAGTATCACATATTGAGTTATCCAAAAGCATGTTCTGTTGAAAGTTGAAAGCAGATGAGTATCAGACTCCTTTATTAAGAAAAATCTTAACAGGATTTGGAAACAGAGAAAGGGAGAGTTGCTGTGTCAGCATGTGCATTGCAAATGGAACAAATATTCTGAATGTGAGCTGAGGCTTCCAAAAATGTGTCTCCTGCAAACTTTTGTCTTGCCTCTTGTTGTTATTCTCTAGCAGCAGAATTAAACTACTTAGCAGCCTGTGCCTCAGCAGAATTAGACATGCCTAAGGCTATTGATTTCAATGGTGTGCTAAACTCTGCAAAGGACTGGGCTGTACGCTGGCAGAATTGTACAAATAGCATTACACACTGGTAAGAACCCTTCCCTGACTACTTCTAGTACTTCTATATCAGTTCTCTTATTACATTGTAAATGGGTCTTACAGCTACATTCATTGTGTTAGGAAAATATTTTTCCTCAACTCATTCATAATTCTTAGGCAGTATTCTCATGAAATTAATCAAACACTGCTCAGTATCATACCTTAGGACATATGTTATAAAAGGAGTAATGCCCAGCTTATGTGCATTACTCTTTGTTGTGTATTGAATTGTCACAGTATGTTTGCTTATGGAGTTGCTGCTTTCTGAGCATCTAAAATGAATACATAGCATGATCTTTGATGATTATCAGTCAATATTTTTGTATATTGGTTTTAATACACCATACCAGCCTGAGCATATCAAGTCTCATATAATTTTAGAAACTAAACAGAGCAAGACCTGGTTAGGACTGAGCTGGAGGCCACCAGGAAACATCAGGGATCTCCAAGAAGGCTTAGGAAAGAGTCCGTTATGAAAGTCTGGGAATCTTGCCAATTGAAGTTGATAATACTGAACTAGTTGAATGAATGGTCTGCTCATTGTAAGGCAGTTTCTTATGCTTGCCTAATGCAAGAGACAGCCTTCTGTAACTGCAAGATATTTTGAGTATATCCAATATGCTGTCTTTATTTCTGTTTTCTGCTTATCTCTACTTAAACATTTTATTCTATAAATGATACCTAATGTCACCTCAGTGCATGTCCACTAACACAGTAGTTTCCAAATTTTGACCCCCCTGCTGTTATTAAACTGCAGCCCCCAGAAGCCCTGTCCACTGGCTATACTAGCTAGAGCTTCTGTGAGTTATAGTCCAACAACATTTGTTGACCCATGTTTGGGAACCACTTCATTAGTTTGATAGAACTGCCCCCCTCCTCTCTGCAACCTTCTGCTACCTGAAACCCAGCTGTAGAGACTTACCAGTCTTCCTGAGTTTTGGAAGTGCACAGGAGGCTGCAGAGGGAAGGGGGATTGTTCCATATGAATCACATTGATAAAAGCAGTTGCACCAGCAAAACAACTCTATTGAACCTTGGCCTCATTTTGCTTTTGAAAATAACGGGATTATCTAAAGAAGCAAAATACAGCAGACTAGTTTATTCATGCACCCTATAGAAGCACCTACACAGAGTTAAGACTGAAGTATTAATTCATGATGCTAAATAAGAGAAATAAAGGAGAGACACATGAACAACTGGGAATGCATTTTTTCCCCTGTTCTACTGTGCCTTTAAGGTCTGGTGTCAGGCTTTAATTCAGTACTGAAGGTCTTGCATCACTGTGCTTGGAAAACTGTTGTTGATGCAAGATCTTCAGTGCTGAATTAATACCCTACACCAGATCTTAAAGACACAGTAGAGCCTTGCAAACTCAGGCTCTGGCTTTTTTCTTCAAATCAGTCCACTTATAATGCAGCTTTCCTTTTTTTCCTACTGCTTCCCACTTTACAGAATAATATCATATTTTTTTATGAACCATGTTGTCTTATATGTTAAAAGTATAATATCTTCAGTTTAATCATCTTGTGTTATAGTGAGTGCTCAGGCACAGTTTGAATCAGGCCCATTTAAGAGCTCAATGTCAAGCATTAATTCAGCACTTAAGGTCTCACATTACTGTGCTTGGAAAAAGTTACATAAAATCACACCAATGGCAACCAATGAAAAGAGCGAATGTATGAGGCCCAAGCAGCTCTGGCTCATAATATTTTGGAATACCTGTATTTTGCATATACGTGATGAGACAGAATGAGGCTGGAGATAGCCTGGGAATATATGAAATGGCAAGATTCCTGTGATTTCACAGATCCTCACACTTCTCTCCAGCCAGGTCTCAAGCCTCACAAAGAAGAGTACAAACTATGCTGATTGTGCTATCATCATCACCATCATAAATTTGTGCTTAATTTTGAAGTAATAAAGGGGGAGTGGGGAGAAGAAAAGAGTAAAAGAAACAAAAGGACAGGAGAAAAAAAATCAAAGGGTGAAATTTGATACAGGAATTATGGATCCTATATTGAAGTGTTGAGTTGAAGCTTGGTCTTCCATCTGGGAAGATTGGAGACTACTGGTTAATGGATGCATTAAGTTTTCTGGTGTGAGCACAATTCTTTTGTGGGAAGGTCTTTATATCCAGATTTGAAACACGTGCTTCCCTTAAACGGGATCCATGTTTTGGTATCCTTTTGACCTTGTTTGGCTAAAGGTGATTAACCTCTGCATTTGTCAACTCAGTATCAACAGAAACCACCGGTTTTCAATGGTAGCCAAATCCACATGTATGTAAACAGGCTTTCTAGTTTCAGAATTCTTTCTGTAACTTGATCAAAATGAATTTATCTCCTGTATTATCTGAAAGAAGCAAACCCCCAGTTTGGAGTCAGAAGAAATTCCATCCTCTCCACAGGACTGTAATTGGCAGCCTTTTGACTGCAGCTGGAATGGAACTGCTTTCAAGTAATTTTTGAGGGCTGGGTGGATTAAGTTGGCTTTTCCAGAAGCGTTCTGATTTCCAGAGCATAATTTTTAACTTAAAAAGCAAAAGTCTTTCCTCTCCAAAACTTTTCCTCTACCAAAATCCTGTGTTCAACAGTTAAATCCTTGGAGAGTCAATATTAATCTGTGGACATGCTAACCCCCAAAAATGCCCTGTCTGGCAAAATTTTATACAGGTTTAAAACCTGAAGAGAATATAACTTGTACACATTCATGTACAAGCCTACTAGCAAATTTATATGAGTTAATTTTGCTTCCAGATGAATGGCTTATATAACTACCAGTCAGAAGGCACTGTGCAGACATTCCATCTCTTCCTCTTTAATGAGTGTTCAGTGGCAAGAAAAAGGATGGAGAAAAGTTAGAAACATGGGGGGAGGGAGTGGTAGAGAGGAAGACCTTGCTCCTGCAAAAGACTCATCAGTCTAGTAAATAACGTAGTGTCTGAAGAATAGTTTCAGTTGGGGAAATGTCCTCTATATTTCCATTGGGAGAAATACAAGTGAAAAACACACTTTTCCCCACAAGCCATATAGTACAACACAAATGTGTAAGAAATGTATAAGTGCTGAGGCATGACTGAAAAGTTTGTTGCAGAAACCTTACTGAAGTGATGCTGGGTCTGATCAGTGCCTTAACTTGATATTGTTTTAACCTCTGCTGTACTCCGCCCCGATTGCTTGTTCAGAGGGGCGGAATAGAAATAAATATTATTATTATTATTATTATTATTATTATTAATGGGAGACTCTCTGGGATTCTGCCCCTGTAAATTGCCTTGGCATCCATAATGGAGGAAAGATGAGACGTTAATTAATATGTTGCCATCAAAGGAACTTAATTTCACAGTGGGAATGAGTTGCATTTCAATTAATAGGGGTTTTTTTTGTTGAAAAGTGTGAAATCTAGTTCCCCATAAATTGAATATGCATAGTATAATACCAAGCATGTAAACGTACATGAAACTGGTACATTTAACTTAATTCCCAATGTTGCTGTTGTGGATGTTAAAAATTGCAGATCTACATACATTTCACCCAGAATCAGAGGTCTTTTCACTGATGTCTGCAGATTTAAAATGTTCACATAATTACAGAAAATATCCCAAAACAAAAACCAAAACAAACAAACAAAAAAAGCACCACTGGACGTGGAGAGCTTTTGAGATTTGCCACAATATTCCAAAGGTCAGTGACCACATGGTCTGCTCTGAAAGCTGTGTCACCAGAAGCTGGATTATCCCAGTTCCTTTTTGCTTCAGTCTAAAGGACTGGAGTGCAGCCTCAGCAGAGCTTCTAGTTGCATTGGAGATGTGTGTCATACAAATGGCACATGTCCAGTGCAGCCAGAAGCTGCTTCTTTTGGCCAATTTTTGGTCAGGACAGGGTTTTCTTGGCATGATTTGTCAGATGGCATTTGCCATTGTCTTACTCTGAGGCTGAGAATATGACTTGCCCAAGATTGCCTGCTATTTCCCATGCCTAGTGGGGATTTGAACCATGGTTTTCCAGAGTCCAGCACTGAAACCTTTTATTTCAAGTGTTGTCTTTTAAATATATTATTTTTTTAATTTACATTTTGTAAACATCCAAGATTACAGGTAGTGTGTCCCTTATCTGGCATTCTGAAATCTAAAGTACTCCAAAACCCAAAACCGTTTGAGCTATAGCACAATCGGCATAGTTTGTACTTTTATTTGTGAGGCTTGAGACTTGACTGGAGAGAAATGTGAGGATATGTGAAATCACAGGAATCTTGCCATTTCACATATTCTCAGGCTATCTCCAGCCTCATTCTGTCTCATCATGTATATGCAAATACAGGTATTCCAAAATATTATGAGCCAGAGCTGCTTGGGCCTCATACATTCGCTCTTTTCATTGGTTGCCATTGGTGTGATTTTATGTAACTTTTTCCAAGCACAGGAATCCTCTCAAACCAGCAGTAAAATAAAATTCAGAAAATATGTTCCATAATGCCTGAATACTTTTTATGGCAAGGTTGGGTAAAGTATGGCTCCCCAGATGTTGCTGGCCTGCAGTTCCCAGCATTCCTCACAATTGCTTGCTGGGAATGGGGAATTCCCAGCATTCCTCACCATTGCAGTTCCCAGCATTCCTCACTAGCTGTTGTTGGGAATTGCAGTCCCACAACATTTTGTCCACCTGTGTTTTATGAGATTATTTTGAGACAATATCAGTTGTCTCTTAATATGACTTTATTGTTTTGAACTACTTTGAAATCATTATGATGCAAAAGCTTTATATAAACAATTTTACACGTTAGCCTGTTGTAACAAAGCTCCCAGAGAATATTTTATTATGACACAAGCCTCTACAGACTCAGTCTGCTCCTCTAAATGATAGGGTCAAGAAATGGTGATACTGTACCAGAATAAAGTTATTGGGCCAGAAGAAGCCATAAACACCTTGATATATACATATTTTATTTTTATTTTTTTAAAAAAGGTTAGGTCTATCATGATCTGCTAAGATTTCAGGCCACTGTGACATGCTTGTGAATACTGCAACAACTTGGACCAATCCTATAGTTTATTTTTCTTCACCTGATTACTGCCTTCAATTCTTATATCTTATGGAAGATAGCTTTCCTACCATTAGAAGGAAGCTAAGGTTATTTGAAATATTAAGTGTATGTACTGTAGATCATATGGCTATATCCAAGAACCCAAGGATATATAAGTGTTTATGAGTTAAATGCAAATTCATGAAGAGAAGCATCATGACTATTGCTAAACTGTGAGAAGAAAAGCTGCATTTAATGGAATTTTACTTCCTCTGTGTGTATTAAAATGTAACAAAGCATTCCGTGTTTTGATCCTGCCAGCTCTATGATGGGATAGTAGGCCCATTATGTTCCCCTCTCCCAGACTTTGAACACAAACCATAACTGATAAAGAAAATCATCTCAGAGAAGGGAGTATGTGTATGTGTTTTTTTACTTCATAGTATCTAGTTGAGATAGTTCACAAAGACAGAAAAGAACATTCTTTCTGGCCACAACTGGAAGCAATTCCTAAGATCTAAAATCTATTGCATTCTATCTATCACATCTATATGGGGAATATTTCTATTACTTATTCATTTAACAAATAAATAATCGAAATATTTTCCACAGATGTGAGTAGAAAGGGTGCAGTAAATTTTAGATCTTAAGAATAGGTTTCACTATTCAAATATATTTTAGAAGAAAAAAAAATACTTCTTTAACTGAAGAGCTTCCTTAGATGATTTTAGTGAATGAAAAAGTTATTCTACCGTAGTCCCTAAAATTACTGACAAACTCACCCACTGCTCTGATTTGGCTGACCTTTAATAAAAGAGCAGTTTGTATTGTTGCAAAGGTACTTCTGTCTGCTGCTGTAAGTAGGGTAATAAAAAATACCACTTTATGGAAAGACACCAGATGGAAGGAATGTCAACACACTGGAACTAATTTAGGAGATTGCTCTGATATAGAGCAAAGGCATGAGGAGAATTCAGATGGTTCCAACGTGAAGAGATTGGCTGCCTCTCTTAAAACAACAAACTAAAATTCTTATCCTGGGGTTACATGTAAACGAAAGCAATCAGCCCTCAAGGTGGATCTCCATTAAAAAAAATACTGTACAACTATACCTCTCAGTTCCTCATCAAAATAAAATGGGGTATGTGTTTACTTTCATTCTGCCTTAGCTGTATGTTAACAAACAGTTGCAAAGATTTTAGCCAAGTAGTAAAAAAAATTAGGCAAAACAATGCAGACTTTTTAAAAAATTTGCTTCCCTTCCATTATGTGTTTCTAGCAGCAATGTGCTTGTACAGTTTTGATTTTTTCACAATTAAAAAAAATCATAAATTGCTTTTGATACACCTCACAACTTTTTCTCCTTTTTGATTAGCAAGAATATTTTAATATGATTATTTTACTTCACTGGGTGCTGTGAGTTTGAGAGTTCGGAACAGGCAGATAAGGCAGGAAGTCTCTGTGCTGGTAAAGTCCTCTATAGAGTTTAGAACTCTGAATAGAAACTGAGCTCATCATTTCAAGCCTTCTAAATATAGTAAAGTAGACAGATTACATCCAGGAGTTATTATGATAGTAGTACAGCCTGCAATGGAGAATAATTGTTTGAGAAAGACGGTGTTACAAATATACTTCAGCTGAGCTGCAAGAACTGAAGTTTCCTCCCAGCTTTAGGATTTTTATATTTTTATAAAATCTCACACCAAAAGACATTTAAATAAACCCTTTAGAAACAAGGAATAAAAGGAAAATGCATGCCTTATATTGGAATAAGCAAATTAGTTTTTATGAGTTAATGGGTGTAAGTAAAAATATTGAGTGTTTTCCTGGTTGCCTAAACCCAACATTGTGCTGCCAGCATAACACCAGGGTGGTGGAATTTGTGTCCTTTCCCACAAAGTCTCTTGTGCAAGTTTTTTGTCAGACAGTTTTTGGGGTGCATGGGAGCCTGAGTTAAGACCAGGGTGGACATAGCATGGGTCATCGGCCACGTGCAGCTCTTGGAATATGCAAGTGCAGCCCCAGTGCTCCCTGACTATTTTCATTTATTTTGGGGGTTAATTTTTGTTATTTCCTTGCCCCTAAATCACCCAGAATGTGCCCAAACCACAGTGGTTTGCTCCCACTGACCCACCAAACCCCCCTGAACCTCCCCCAAATACAAAATAAATCTTAAAAATCGGCCCAAAATTGGCTCAAATGGTGGCTGGAAGTGATGTCATGTCACTTCACACGTGCTGAAACATGTTGGTGCAGCCTGCCAGGAGGGCACAGGATGGGAAAATGGTTTTTACCCCTTATGCAGTTGCCCATGCTTCAGTTAGATAGTGTTTTGTTTCAGTTCTGTTTCCACTAGCAGAATTCCAGTGATGGATCTACCTCATAAAGATTTGGAATATTTTGGGAAGTTTGTGGCACTGGATGCGGCATGTATATTTCCCACCTTGCAAGAATATTCTATCCATCTTTGCTTTACTGTAAGAGTTTTCTCACCTGGCTTCATTGGAATAGAACTGGAATTAAACTGTATGGGGTGTAGTTTCATTAAACTTGTGAGAAGTGGCTTTAATATTGTTTCAATGCTTTCAAAAGGTTCAGTTGTTACATATTATCATTTTTAGTTGCTATACACCACCTTGTTAATGTTTATGGAAACACTAATATATAAATACTACTATTTGTACTACTATATAAATATTACTACTATGAAATAATAAAATAACTTCCTACTTCAAACATAAAAGGCAAATAATATCTGAATACTGGAATTCACATGCAATATTTATTTATTTTACAGGTTTCTGCATGACAGAAAACAAATTCTGCCATCAGAGTAAAACAATCTGACTTGCTTTAATTTGCGGACTGAAAATTTACAGACTTTAATTTACAGACTGAAAATAATGGGGATAGCCTCAAACTATAGTTCTATTGCAGCTACGGGAGAGTGGGTTACATACAACCAAGTGTGTTTTTGTGGCCCCCAAAAACCCCACACTCCATTTTCCTATCCAGAATGCTTCCCAACACTCACAGGGGGAGGAAAGAGAGGTAATTTTGCCACATTTTCTCCAGGGCATTTTAGGCCAAAAAGGGACCTTTTCTTTCAATAGAACATTGGTTTGATCCCAGGTTTATCCCAGAGATGTCTCAGAGAGATCTGGCAGCCTGACAGAATTGCTCTCCACGGTGGGGCTGTGGCCCTCCTTGAAAATGCTGATGTGGCCCCCTAACTCCAGTCATTTATGCAATACTGTTGTACTGAGTTGCCACAGCGGTCAGCTATATGCAGAGCTGTAGATTCCCTGTTTTAACCTTTCTGGAAATATTTAATTTCTAGAGAATGGGGATTACAATCCTGTCCCAACTCCCTGTGCAAACTCTGTAAGAGCAAAACTTTACCCTGGAAAAGAAATAGTCTACAAGGGTCTTTATTCACTAAAATACTTCTGTGAAAGAATGTTTTGTGAGAACTTACAGGACTCCAGGGGAAAAAGAACAAGCAACATTAATAAAACATCCATTTTGAACCATCTGCCACATGTCAAAATCACTGGCACGGTGACACTGACCCCCTAGTCAGGTTAGCTTTTTTTTTGTCTAGGATTTCCATTTTGGTAAGTAGACACGCATTATTAAATTTGTTTTTTGTGAAGTAGGTGGTGGCAGCAACTTTACAGAACTATTTTAGAAGCTTGTACAGCTTTGGAACAACCTGCATTACAGTATCAGGTCATAAATCAAGTGCAGTAAATTACAATGCAAGATAAATATTTAGCTTAAAATTTAGGTCTTAATGGAGAAGAGTGTTTATTTGGTTCATTATTATTGTAATAAATAATAGCACAAATACATTCATATTTGTTTTCAGGTAATATCAACACTTCTCTCAATGCAGTGTTAGGAAAATATGGCATGTCATGATCATTGCTGGGATATGCTAGTTTCTCAGAGATGTGATGATACTAATGTTATATAATGGGAAGTGCTTCTCCAGACTTGGACCTGGTGGGGGGAGATGTTGACTCTGTGGTAGAGCACCCACTTTACATGTATACAAGTCCCAAACTTGATTCTTATTATCACCAATTGAAAGATTTCAAGTAACAGGGCCAAGAAACATATGTGCCAGAAATCTTAGAGTGTTGTTTCCAATAAAGCAGGTAGAACTTGTCTAAATCATCTGATTAAATCTAGGGCAGTTGCTAATATATTCTTCTATAATAATGCATGTTTGATACGTCTAAAAATAAATTAATTAAATCAGTGATTTATTCCAGTAAAATAGAAAGTGAGTGTTGTAAAAGACTGAGGTTCATCAACAAAGATTAGATGTCCATTTCTTAGGAGTGCCTTAGCAATGTATTCCTATATTACAGAGGGTTGGAACAAATGGCTCTTGCAGTCTCTTCTAACTCTGTGATTCAGTACTCAAATATTTCAGCCAGTGATTGTGTGTGTGTGTGTGTGTCTTCAAGTTGCCTATTGACTTATGGGAACCCCATGAATTTCATAGGGTTTTTTTAGGCAAGGGATACTCAGAGGTGGTTTTCAAGTTCCTTCCTCTGAAATATAGCCTACAGCATCTGGTATTCATTGGCAATCTCTCATCCAAGTACTGTTCAAAACTGACCTGGCTTTGCTTCTAATAGAGATAGGATGTGGTGGGTTTAGGATATTTAGGCCCAGCAGCTAGTGACTACTGTCCATATATTTTGTTTTGCTGTTGTTATGTGCTGTCAAGTCAGCTTTGAGTAACAGCAACCTTAGCAATGGCAGACCTCAGAGCCACAGCATCATCTGTCCTGCTCAGGTCATGTAGACTCAGGCTTCCTTTATTGAATCAATCTATCTGTAATATGGTTTTCCTATTTTCTGTCTTCCAGTTTATTATCTTAATATTTATTATTGGTATTATTTTTTCCATGAGTTGTTTCATTTTGTGATACATATAAAGTATGATTAGCCCCATTTTAGTTTTCTTGGCTTCTAGTGAGAGTTTGTTATATAAACATATAACAAAATATATCCATACATTTTGTTATATAATTTGGTTGGGCTTTGTGCCAATATATCATTCTGAAAAAGTAAGATATTTCTTCTGTCCCTATGCAACATATCTGTGCTGATTTGTGAGAAACTATGTCATTATCATTATACAAGCCATTCTTGTTATGTAAGGAGTACGGCTATTTTAATAATGTTAATTCAATCCTAGAGAATTTTAGCCTATCATATTTGGATGCTGCAATGTAATTCATCCACAAACAGCTCACAAGGTTTCCAAAGTTCATTGTTAATGAGGGTGAAATTACTGGAACAAATCAGTCCTTCATAAGCAGTAAGGGGGTGGACTAGTCAACAGCAGCTAGTGTTTATCTGGCTGCTTTCTATCACCTTCCCCCCTCGTTCTTATACACACACACAGAGAGACATACACACAGATTGGAATGGAAAGAATATCATTACTATGTCTTGCATAACACAGTGATAAAGTGAGAAGAGATTTATGACAAAGACTCAGAATGCAACTGCGGTTTCAGTTTTTAGACCTCCATCTTTGTATTTAATATTCTTTAAATACCCATAGGGGGAACCCTCCTGTGGTTGTTTTTAAAGCAGTGTACCAGTTGCAGTAATACTACTTATATTAGTTTAGGATAATCTCATTAACTCATTAATTCAGAAAACCTGCCAAACACAATCTTACCTATACAAGGCACCTCTGTATGTAAATGCAGTGATAGAGAATGCATACACCCTATTATGCGCCCTATGGAAGATTTCCCCTCCTCCAGGTATCTAGTGAATATTGTGGGCAGAAGAAAGGTTTTAAAAAATTGTAGTGGATAAACCAATTGAAAAATGATCAAAGCCTGAATTAACATTTGAGGTTATTTATTTGTTTTAGGAAATATAAATGCTTTGCTTTTCAGACTAAAGCCTATTGGAGTGGCTATCAAATGTAAAATAATAAAGCACTAATAATTCATATGTACCCAGTAGCTTAAAAGTAAGATCTTTTATTTTTCTCAGCTATTTTTAAAAATGAGATGATTTATGAATATTTTTAATTTTACTTTTTATGCAAAGTATCAGCAAGCAATATATATATATATATTATATATGGATAGCATACCTGTGCATGAAATACTTGGGTTTTCTCCCTGTTATGACTGTATGCTGAAGGAGAACTGGGAGTCCCTTGTTTCCAATTGGCTCATTTCTGCTTGCAGTTGGGAATCTGGTTACTTGACTAGACATGTCAAAGAAATTGGAATGAAATAAGTACTATATTGCTATTTCTATATATGTCTGTAGTACCTTATGTCATCCATATAAACCATGTAATCTCTTGCCTTATGTGAGTAATAGTCACCATTAGGCAACTTCCCTTATTTGCTTTCTTGATTTAAAGGTCTATTAGCAATGGAGAGTATATGCATAAGACAGAAAGAGGGTGAAAGTGCAAGTGTTTTATATTAAATGCAGAGAATTTATGACAAAATGCGTTAAAATATGATTTTTTGTGCAAAACATGCAAACCTACAGATTTTAAACTGCAGATCAATACACAAAAAGAATGGAACAGACTTATGCACTTTTGAAAATGACACAAAAATAGAAATAGACTATCCTTGTAAAGGAAAGATGTTGGCAGCAGTGGGTGGGATTGAAGAGAATAGCAGTGTTCTCCATTACTCCAAATCTTACTATGTTTGTTCATGTGTGTTTAATTCTTAAATGTGTTGAATTAAATTTTAAGGATTTTTCTATTTGCAGTATTTGAGAATAAAGATAAAATTGTGATCATCATGGAGTATGCAAGCAAAGGAGAATTGTATGATTATATCAGTGAAAGGCGAAGGCTGAATGAAAGGGAGACAAGACACTTTTTCCGGCAAATTGTCTCTGCTGTGCACTACTGCCATAAGGTGAGCCATGTTAACAGATGGCACGTGCAATGCGTGATGAATATGTTGTATCTTGTTTCCTATATACCCCAACGATTGTGTGCCAAGAGCCAAAATTATTTCATAGCAACTGAAGATGCAGTACAGTTAAGTTCTAAAGTGATCAGATGCTATGGATGTTGTCTGGTGGTGGCTTCTTAACAAAACATAACAAGGCTCTTTGTTGCTTTGTAAATTGCTTCAAATACACTACCTCTAGTATATGTGGTGGAAGGAGCACAATACATACAACACTATGCATACTTGCAGTTTCAAATGGGTATGTATCATTCCTTTGACCTCACTTTGTAATAAAAAAAAAAATAGAGTTCTAAATCCTTTCATACAAATCAAAATTTTAAAATCAACTTTTTTAAAGGCTCCTAAATGACAAAGATATATTTGAAAGTGGGGTGTAATCCATATAATTCAAAAGATTTTTTCTGATCCGTGGCATGACGATAACAGATTTAAATCTTTTCACATGGCATCTTTTTTTTTTAAATTAACTGATTTTTTTTAAAGACTAGGTTGCAGGCTTTCTATTTTATATCACAGAAAATCGCCAGCACATTTCTGTGTGCTTTGATATCAATGAAACTATAGCAAGCAGAGCTTGTTAGTCTCAGTTTTAACATTTGAAAGGAGGAGCAGTCTTTTAGAGATAGAACATCATGCCTAAAAGGCCAGCTGTAGAGCCAGACCTTTTATAACTACTAACTTAACACTAAGAGTGAGAGTGATTTTCTGGTGTATGGGAAACATATATTACTTTCACACAGTAAGAGAAGGATTGGGTTTGGAATTAAGTTCCGAAAAGAGTTCCCCTGCTGTTTTACTGGCTTTGTGGGAGGACAGATTCCAGTCATTCTTCCCTTAGTTACACAGCAAGTGACTAATACATCTTCTGTCACTAGTTACTAGGCTGCAAGTGTTAGGACAGCACTATAAATGCAAAGACCACCCTGATGGTTTGCTTCTTTAATCCATTCAATATTAAGCCCCCCTCTCCAAATTGCTTTTTGTTGATCCTTATGTTCTTCTCTCTCTCTTTTCTTTTCATTTCAGAATGGTGTTGTCCATAGGGACCTAAAACTGGAAAACATTCTTCTTGATGACAACTGTAATATTAAGGTAAATTCTTTTCTGTTGTCTCTGTGTAATTTTTGAATCTTTTACATTGTCACAGAAGCCAATGCAAAACCTATTCAGAAGCCAATGCAAAACCTGAACAAATGGGATGTAGAGACTATTTTTGCTTGTTTGCATAATTTGCCTCCCCCATTCCATCTGAAGACATTATGCAGACACCATGACTTCTTGTACCTTCCCTCCCCTACTCATCAAGATGCTTTGTTCCCGAGGAAGAATTTTGAAGAGCTCTAGGGCTCTCAAAAATTTGTACATATTTATGTTTTAAAAATATAATTTGGAAGTAAGGGAATGTGGTTCCCAACCTCCCCCCCCCCCCCTTTTCAGGGGGAACAATAGCAATCAGTAGGAAAACAGTAGAATCTCAGCATAAGATGATTTACTTCACAGATGGTATTTTTGCTAGCTGCTGGGACCATGAAAAAGTTCTTGGCCTATAAGGTTCAAGTGCCTTCTCTGGAGTACTCTGAACATCCTTTTGATCATAACTGAAAAATAAGCAAATTCAGTTTCAAAATAAACTCAAGTATAGCACATGTCGTTCATTAGGAAGTGGCCTTAGAACTCCAAGCACAATGATAGCTTTCAGATTGGCTTTATGTGATGTCATAACTATGACAAAAATCCTTAGTGAAAGCATGGGAATGACCTTTTCACTTTTGCTGGAAAAAAAAAGGATGGCTATGATACAAGATATGTGATGCTGTTCTGGGAACAGCACAGATTTCCCTGGTTTTACTTTCAGCTGTTTAAAACTCAGAAAGTGTTTAATTATCTAATAGATTTTCCTTACATTTGTATCTGATTTCCCAGGGTGTGGTTTGAAGACACATACAGCAATGTTACTAATACAAAGACATAATTGGAATAAAATCTAAATCTTGACCATTATACAGTTCATATGCAATGTGAGGTTTCCTCCATTTTTTAGTCATAATATTTACCATGCAATCCTCAATAAAATATAATCTGGAGCTTTTTAGAGTTACCAACTTAATTCTATGCATGTACTCTTTTACGTTGTGGGACGCGATGGCTCAGGGGTTAAGACACTGACTGATAATTACAAGGTTGGCAGTCCAAGACCCAAGTGCCGTATGATGGAATGAGCTGGAGTGATGGAGTGTTTGTCCTTTGGCTGTCCATGGAATCCTCACCACTCTTCTCCAGCACCACATCTCAAATGAGTGGATTTTTTCCCTATCTTTTTTCTTAACTATCCAGCTCTCACATCCATACATGGTAATAGGGAATACAATGGCTTGTATGATTCTAACTTTTGTGCTCAATTGTATATCTTTGGATTTTAGAATCTTTTCTAGTTCTTTCATAGCCATCCTCCCTATTCTTAATCTTCTTCTGATTTCCTGACTGCAGTCCTCATTTCTATCAATGTTTGATCCCAGGTATAAGAATTCATTTACTATTTCTATATTTCTTCATTGTCTAGGTTGAACCTATGAAGGTCCTTGGTGGAAATTATTTCTGTTTTCTTTATATTCAACATTAAGCCTGCCTTTGCACTTTTTTCTTTGATCTTCTTAGTAGGTGTTCCAGGTGTTCTGGATATCTTAGATTGTTGATATTCCTTTCTCCTATTTTCATTCCTCTGTCTTCTGTGTCCAAGCCTGCTTTTCTTATAATATGTTCTGCATACAAGTCGAACAGATAGGGTGAAAGGATGCAGCCTTGTCTGACTCCTTTGCCAATTGGGAACCATTCTGTTTCTCCATGTTCTGTTTGACAGTAGCCTCTTGTCCTAAGTAAAGATTTCTCATCAGGACTATCAGATGTGTTGGCACTCCCATGTCTTTAAGGGCATTCCATAGCCTTTCATGAACTATGCAATCAAAGGCTTTACTATAGTCTATAAAGCACTAGCTGACTCCAGCCCAACTCCAAAAATTGGTTTGCCCCCCCCCCCCCCACCAGCGGTAAACAAGGGGAAACATATGTACTTACTATAGTGATTGTTATCAGGACTGTTCTGCTTTTGTTGCACACTTGTGTGCAAGGTGTGAGTACACTTTGAAGGTTCTAGGCTAACAAATAACAAATCACTCACTTGCTTCTCCCTTTCTATATCCCAGACAAAAAGTGGGAAAGAAAGTCCACTTTTGCCGATGGAGTGAAATTGTGGCTGTTGTGACTCCTTGTCCAATTCTGTTATCTCTTTCTTCTGGCATGAAGGTGGGGTGCGGAGGAAAAGGAATGTTGCTAAGAATTTCTACTCTCAGCCTGATGTAGCTGCTGCAAAGGTTCTGACTTCCTGCTGGAACAAGTGTGGGGTGGTGATGAATCAAGCTAGGAGAAAGGGGCTGGTCATTCAGAATCCTCTTTCCCTATGTGTATGAAATGGACGTATCTTATTCACTGTCTAACAGGAAAGGGAGTTAAAGGAAGGCATGGGGATCTGGCAACAAACAAGAGTTCAGAGATAAGACCTTCACGAGCCCCTCCTACTAGAAAGGAGAAGTCTAGGGCCTGAAATGTCACCCGGGTCCGTTTTACATTGGCAAAAAGAGGTGTGTTGAAGGCTGCTTGAAAACCCAGCCTTTAGATGAGAAAAAGGGAAAGTGTGCCATGAAAACACTATTTTGGAGTTTTAAGGGAGAAGAAGTGCTTTAAAAAGGAGCTGGCCCATTTTACATTGGCAAAAAGAGGTGTGTTGAAGGCTGCATGAAAGCCCAGCCTTTAGATGAGAAAAATGGAAAGTGTGCCATGAAAACACTATTTTGGAGTTTTAAGGGAGAAGAAGTGCCTTTAAAAAGTAGTTTGATTTCCCCACTACTTTTTTAAAAAGGGTGCAGCATTGCTGGCCCGTTTTACACGGGCAAAAAAAGGCGCTTTTAGGGCTAAAAAGCCCGCATTTAGGGTTAGGGAGGGCGTAGCCTTTACACCCTCCCTAAGCCTAAAACGCATGGACGCCGCCATTTAAAGATGGCGGCGTCTACACAGTGGCGCCATACAAGCGTCATCACGTGCGCAGCGTTTTGATGCGCTGCGCACGTTTTGATGCTCTGGCGGCGCGGGAGGGCGCCAATCGCGCCCTTCCCGCGCCGCAAAAAAAGAGCTCGATCCCGGAGCTCTTTTTTGCGGCGGGTCGTTGCGGCGGGATGAGGCCTCTGGGGCTGCCCGTGTGGCAGCCTAGGCCTCATCTCGCCGCTAGAAGGGGTGAGTTTGGACCGCCCCTTTTAGCCAATGTAAAAAGCACCCCTATTGCATCTAAAGGCTAAGGTGTAGTTGAACGGTTAAATGGGGCTCTGTATCTTTAAAGCGCCCATTTAAAGGCAGCGATACAAGTGCGGAGGGAGGGAAGGTGCCAAGACAAGAAGAGACCTTCAGAGCCCGGCCAGAGTGCGCCTGCACCTTCCTTCACCTCCTCCCTTTGGTTGAGAGAGTGTGACTTCTAGGGAGCAGGGCACTGGAGGCGCTCAGCCAGACCAGGGCAAGCTGGCAAGAGGAGGAGGAGAAGGGGAGGGATCTGGAGCACCTCCGCTGCCCTGCCTCCCTGCAAGTCACACTCTCAGCCGAAGGGGGGAGGAGAAGGCAGGCCCAGGCACACTCTGGCCAGGCTCCAGGGCTCTCTCCTGGCTGCCTTCCTCCTCCCTTTGGCTGAGAGAGTGTGACTTGCAGGGAAGCAGGGCAGCTGAGGGGCCCCATGTCCCTCTCCTCCTCCTCCTCCTCCTCCTCCTGTTTCCAGCTTGCCCTGGCCCAGCATCAGGAGGACCTGGAGCACCACCACTGCCCTTCCTCCCTGCAAGTCACACTCTCTCAGCCAAAGGGAGGAGGAAGGCAGCGGGGAGGGAGGGAGGGAGGGAAGGAGCCAGGAAGAGACCCCCAGAGCCTGGCCAGAGCACGCCTGGCCCTCCTGCTTCCTCTTCAAAAAGAAGGCTGGAAAAGTAGGACGTGTCCTGGCAAAGGAGGACGTGCCTGGTCAACTTGGAAAAGGGGGGCCTCTGCTCAAGAATGGAGGACATATGGGAATCCCTCCTGGACAGAGGGCTGAAACCTCAAGACAACTCAATATAATGCTCTGACAGAACACAGACTACAACTCCCATGAGTCTTTGCTACCATTTCCCAAGATGCCTTAATTTGCAACAGAAAGCCGACCAGTATGTTCACATGTGATGAATTCTTTCGTATTGACTCTGCATTTTCTTTTTGTGTAGATGCTCTCTTGTTTTGTGTGTGATGAGCTTGTGCGTAATCATGTGCATTTCCGAACTGACCTCACTTTCTCCCTCTTTCGGAATGGTCCTGTACTCCCCCATGTGATAAGCTCCGACTGTATGGTGTACCTGCGCAATTGCGCAATTCGCAGCCAGCAAGGGAAAAAAATGTTTAAAGCACGGCTAAAAGCCACGTTCCTTGCCGCCCATGTAGCTGCTCTGCCTGTGTTTGTAGCGTTTTGACAGCTTCCCATATAGTTGCTGAGCCACAGAAAAAACCTCAGTCTAGCTGCCCTGTACTTTTTAAATGCACACCTGGGGCTTGCTGTCTAGCTGCTAAGCATTAAGGAAAGTGCAACTTCATGTCACACTTTCTTGCCAATGTAAAAAACCCCCCAGTAACATTGTTTCATGCCCATAGCCCTGCCTGGTTACCAAAGGAGATAATTTGGGGAAAAACAAAGACAGTTCCGTTGTGGAGAATGGAAATTTAAAGAACATCCCATTTGAAGTGCTTAGGTGTTAGCAGACTTAAATATATTATCAAGCAGTTAAGACCCATGAGTTAAATGAGACTTAATCCCATATAAGTATGTTTTGGTGGAATAATATCAGTTTGACTTGCATCATGTCTTCCTTAATCTTTTCTTAATTTATTTAATACAAACAATAATTATTCAAGGAGAATCTCAGAAATGGCTTCCCACTCTGAATACTTTTCTTTTGATCAATGCAAAAGGAAGAAGAAATACCCCTTTCCTTTTCCACTGTTTTGTTCATTCTGTACTTTCCTGATCACTGAACATGCACTAAAAAGCGATGTGCATACTGATATTCCATGTGTACTCAAGGAAGTGCATAAATGTGTACCGGCACATAGATAATATTACAAGTGTTCTTATACCAATACTAATAAATATTTTGAGATGTTAAGTCTGAAAACTGAAGACAGCTTCCATTTTATCCCCACCCTTATTCTCATCACAGGCAACACTACCAGAATCTGGATTGTGTCACACTAAACTTCGGTCCCTCCTTTATATCTGACTTACAATATTTCGCAGGCATATCAACAATGCTTCATATAAAACAAAATCACACTATTATGCTCAGTACTGTAGGTTTAGATTTTTGTATGTGTGAGTGGTTTCTGTTTTGATCTCAGGGACTTCTCCCTCCCCACTGTTTCACTAAACAATATTTGTTGGCAAGGAAACACATCTGGGATTGTAAATTATTGATGTTCAGTTGAGCAAATCTGGAAGTTCTCCCTTACAAAAATGGGCTGTCTGCAAGTTAATATGATTGCGTTTGTATTTTTTAGGTCTCAGAAATTTGTCTTAGATGATATATTTTATCCAGCAATTTTCAAAGCAGTGTACTTTTTTGTTAATTGTTAGGGAGAGTGTAACTAAGACAGATATTCATATGATAAAGCTTAAGTTCACAGATAGAAGACTTTGAATAAAAGACCATACCTTAGCTTTAACATCATCACTGGCTCTGAAGATGAAGGTGTCTACCTCTTCTCTAGTACTTAGGATGGCCAAATGGAAAAATGAAGAAGTTTCTTGTACCTTTGTGTAGAAAAGGGATTTTCAAAAGATGCAGGAAGTTTCTCCTAATATTTAGGTGGAATCTCTTTTCCTGTAGCTTGTGTCCATTGCCCCATTCTCTGGAGTTTAGTTAAATTTTCCTGGAATTTAGTTACATTTTCCAGTTTATACAAAATATGCTAGGTTCAGGAACCCTATTCTCTTTTGCATCTGGCCCAACTGTTGCTGCTCCTCCTATTAAGCTTTGCTTGCTGGGCACTCTTCTGTATTGGGTAATGACATTAGGGTGATCCACCATAGATGCTGTAAGTTTATACCAGAGTCTGTCCCTGAAGATAGAGTCAAAATCTGTTTTAAGGTTCACAAAACTGCATACAAAGATGTTTTAGGTTTGCTGGTATATTTCTCTACCACATATTGCAAAATTAAAGCCTGATCCGTAATAGATCAGCCTGACCTAAAGCCAGCCTGTTTGTCAACCAAGATATTTTCTCATTCCATCCAGTCCTGAAATTTCCAGTAGAGATGTCTTGCACAAAATTTACTAATTATAGTAAGTAGGCTAGTTGGGTGGTAATGATTCTGGGTTGCCTTTCTTTTCCTTTCCTTTTTGAAAATGGGAATGATAACAGCCAAGATTCAGTCAAAAGAAATGTCTGCATTGTTGTCAATATAGGTAAAAAGAGTTGCAAGAATGGGAGCCCACTAATCAGCATTTCTCTTAATTAGGCCAGGGGGATATACAGCTTTGCTTAATTTTAGTAGATTTATCAGATTGGCTGCTTCCAAAACTGAGTGAATAGTCCAGTTGCGTAAAGAACCTAAAATAATATCTGGTGCCCAACTAGTTGCTTCCTTTTCTGTATACAGTACAACATAGAGAAGTTTGTCTCCCAGCTCTCTGCAGAAGTGTGGCAGTACAGACATGAAGAACCTGAGATAAGAATACTACTGTCCTGAAGCTTCAGCAAGAAGCCATGTCATCATATTTTACTTCATGGATAAGATTATTCCACTCAGCTTTTTGGACATACTTTTTTAGCTGTAATATTTTATATTATTTTTAAAAGAAGAAATAGATTTCCTATATATGCTGCAAGAGAGTTCTGCTTATGGATCTTGAGTTTGGCAATCTTTTTTTTTCTTTTTTACTGTGATGCAATCCAGATCAAACCAGCTGTTGGATCTGATGGAAGTGCTCTGAGGTCTTCTTAGGGTGTGCTCTTCTATATTAACAGCAAGTGTTCTTCTATATGCAAGGGAAGTCCCACATTATAAGCACTGGCATACAACTGTCCAAGATATTTGGCTATATGGACTTGGTTTTTAGATCATATGCCATCAACACTCCAAGCTACATGAAGATTACAACTGATTCCCTGAGGAAAATACAGTTCATCCACAACCTACAGAAAACACCATCCTAGCCATTATGGATATGGATTATGGATATGGAATCCCTATATACCAACATCCCATACAAATCATCAAGAATACCATCCTGAATGAGGCTAAAGCACACCTAGCCACCAAACTCTGCCAGTCTGTACCTACTCATAACTACTTCACCTTTAAGAATAACATGTACCTCCAAGTCAGTGGAACTGTTGTGGGTATATGACACCACAGTATGCAAACATCTTCATGGCTGACTTAGAAAGATGTTTTCTTACCACATGTGCCCAGAAACCTCTCCTCTAACTACAATATCTTGATGATATCTTTATTATTTGGGCACATGGAAAGCAATCACTTGGAAAATTTTGGATTTCAACAACTTCCACCCTACTGTTAACCTGAAACAACCCACACAACAAATTCACTATCTTGATATCAATGTGCAACAGCACAATGGACTTCAAAGCACCACACTATATTGAAAACCACTGATTACCATACATACTTACATGCCTCCAGTTTCCATCCAGAGCACACTACCAACTCTATTGTTTACAGCCAAGCTCTCCAATAAAATCACATCAGCTGAGACCCACAAGACAGAGACTCAGAACTTTGCATTTACAACACCGTTTCTCAAACTACAATGCCCACCTAAGGAGGTGAAGAAACAAACCAACAAGGCAAAATTAGTACCTGGGTACAATTTACTACAGGACAGACAAACAGCACAAAATGATAGAACACCCCTAGTGGTCACCTCAGCTCACCTCAGCTGAGACCACTCAAACACACAATTAACAAGCTACAACCAGTTCTGGAAAATTGTACACCCTCTCACAAGCTCTGGGAGGTAAACCTTTATTGGCCTTCGGACAGCCTCCAAATATTAAACGACTACTCACTTGCAACAGGATGCATAACATGGATGATAATACAGGGACAAGACCCTGCCACAAACCCAGATGCCAACTTTGTTCCCATATCTACTGTGGGAGCAATATTACAGAATACAATAAGATCACCCACAACATCCTCCAAAATGATATATGCCATCCTTTGCCAGCAATGCTCCTTTACACTCTACATTGGACAAATGGGACAGTCTCTGTGCAAGAGGAAATTGGGACACAAATTGGACATTAGAAGTGTCAGTACCCAAAAACCAGTTGCAGAACTTTTCAGCCTGCCTAGGCATACAGTGCTGAATTTAAAGGTCTCAGTCTTTGAGCAAGGAAAATACAAAGGAATACTACAAAGAGAGACAGCTTAATTGAATTATATTCAGTTATATTTCTGGATCCTATTAATTCCATCCCGTTAATGTGTAAATATGTTTTATTTCCTGGGGACTGGCTGTACTAAATCTGAACTAAATCTGGCTGTACTAAATCTGAACTAAACTGAACTCTGTACTAAATCTGAAGAAGTGGCTTTATATCCATGAAAACTCATGCTAAAATAATAACCAGTGAATCTTAAAGGTATTGCTACATTCCTTCTTTTTTTTTCTTATTTCCTTCTTTTTCCTCTAAGAAAGTAAATTTTGTAAATCCTGAGATATAAGTCTTTTTTTTTTAATAAGAAAAACTTACTGTGAATAGACAAATGTAAAACTGTTGCTGCCAGTGCTGTCACAGGCACTTACACAAATCTCTTTACTGGAAGAACTTTAACATCAGCCCTCATAGCCAGTATCACTTCATTTTTGCTCATTTACCATATTCTTATAACACCTTCACATTATTTGGAAAGTGTTACACTTTACTGCAATTGGACAATGTATAGCTAAAAAGCCAGTAGACCTAACTCAAAGCTTTATCAATTTATTCTTAATGAAATGACAGCTTTCCTCCTCGGCACACAGAGAAACTGATCATAGCAGGAGAAAAAAACAACATGCACAATGCACATTCACTAGCCCCAAATGGATATTGGGAAAACAGAATGTGAAAAGAAGATAAATAGAACAATCAGCAAAGGAAATTAATGCGGCTCAGTAACTCTGTTTATATTTATAGTTCTGCTTCTTTAGAACTGTATGCTCTACCAGCAAATCTTGGATTTCATGAACATTTGTACTCTCTTGTCAATAATTCAGCTAGGTTTTCTAGACCAAAGGCCAATAGAGAGAGGTCCAGTTTCTCAGCTGGTTCAAACTGAAGTAAAGAAGCAATTTCAAATTACACTAAGCCCAAATATTTCACAGGGGTGCAAGTTTCATGGTCAATAAGTATGTTTCATCACATTTCTTGTAGGTAGTGGAAACACTTGTTTCCTTTAAGGTAAGGCAAGGGAATACAAAGTCTGGCTTTTCTGCAACCCCTCCCTGTTTGGGAAATCTTTTTTGAGTTAATACTTTGGCTGTACTTAACTGCCAAGAACATGAAGGAATCTTGGCTACTATGACTTTTTTTTCCATAGTGGGGGGAGGGAAAATGACAGCTTTAATGGGAAAAGCTGATAAACATCAGTCTGTGATTATGGGAGTTGGTTGTGATAGAAATACTTTTTCCTGAACAGCCAAAATGAAAACACAAATGTATTTTAGGAACTGGGTTTTGTTTTGAACTGTATATATTAATATTGGCATGCAGATATCCGTGTGTTTTGTAGATTGTGTGATGATAAGGGGACAGATTGTCCTAAGCAGGCATGTGGCACAGTATCGGAAACAACATTAGTGAGATGACATCTCCTCAACAGAAAGCTAATTCTGTGGTCCAGGATGCAAGTTCTACCACTGAACATTTTACATTTGTATTGACACTACACTTTTGTGTTATTTTAAGAATGACTTTCAGAGTGACTTGATAAGAAAGTGGAATTTATTTAAGGCAATCTGAACAAACTGTATTCTTAGCCTCAAAAATACATTTACAGGCTGTAGTTGTACACAAGCTCCTTCTAACAAGATGGCATAGGGTTGGACTGGATGGCCCTTGTGGTCTCTTCCAATTCTATGATTCTGTGAGCCTGTGACTGGAAAATAAGGATAAAGATCAAGCCATGAAAAGCAGAGAGATCCCTTGTAATGCCACAGGATCACATGAAATGGCAACTTGCTTATGAGTATGTGAGCACTCATGATATTTTTAGATAAAAGTATGTTAAGAAAAGTTATTGTTCTCTTTGGATTTTGGAGTTCCAAATTGCACAATTCATTTTTCCAAGCGGAAGCATTATTATTTCATCAGGATTCGTTCTGTGCAGTGTTTTAATAGTGCACACATGCCTCTGAGTCATTAATAAAATAGCAAAGAAAAGGAGTCAATGTGATTGTACATCTTTTTGTGTGATATTTTCCCAGTGTACAGGAACGTACTACTGAGGCACTGAACTAAAAAATCTTAAGAATTTTTAAAAAACATTTAAAAGTTGTGGGTGGTTAAATCCATGGATTCAGAGTCTGTGGATACTGAGGGTCAATTGTACTTGTACCTCGGTAATGGAGGTGGGAAGATGCAAATGAACCAAGGAAATTGAAGGCCAGAGCTTACTCTGTGTGCTGCCCTTTTTAAATGTTAGAAATTTGCCTATTGAAACCAGAACACAGAGGAGAGAGAATTCATGGAACAATAAAAGAAGAGCCTGGAGGATTTTTTAAAGCAATATTAAAAAGAAATAAATCATCTGACACTCTTGAATGATACCTAATGCAGATGTTTACTAATAAATCACACAATTTTCATAAGTTATACATGCATTTTCATAAGTTATACAGTGCGCCCTTGGAATCCAGAACCTCTTTAGATACCAAAATTAGCGAATGCTCAGTCCTATTACTGTATATACAGTGGTGTAGCAAAATGGTGTCTCTTATACAAAATGGCAGAATCAAGGCTTGCTTTGTGTGTGTGTGTGTGTGTTTTTAATTTTGAAGCTGTGGATTGTTGAATCTTTGTATGCAGAATTTATGGATACAAGTAAGTGTTGACTGTTCTGTATAACCTTGTTATACATTTTTCTTTCTAGATTGCAGACTTCGGCCTTTCAAATCTTTATCAGAAGGACAAATTTCTCCAAACTTTCTGTGGAAGTCCACTTTATGCATCTCCTGAAATTGTCAATGGAAGACCTTACCGAGGTCCAGAGGTAAGCAGAAGGAGAAAGGAAGGAAGGAAATAGAAAGAAAACATACTCATATGTTTTGGAGCATGTGAATGTTTGGAATCTGACTAAATGATCACAAGCTTTTCTTGATAACTGAAATAAATTTTCGGGCATGGAAGACATATAAAATGTTTCTTTCATTTGGTTTTCATACCGTGTGCCAGATTTTCCACTAAATTTCCGTGTGTTCATTATTAAACATCGCTGGATGTTCTGTGCCTCTTGTAGTTTCATAGGCTTTGGGGGTTGACTTTTTTAGACCTTATGTTTCTTGTCTCTCTGCTTTAGGTTGACAGCTGGGCCCTTGGTGTATTACTTTACACTCTGGTTTATGGAACAATGCCCTTTGATGGCTTTGATCACAAAAATCTGATCAGGCAGATCAGCAGTGGAGAATATCGTGAGCCAACACAGCCTTCAGGTATCAAGGAAATCTGGCATACCAAATTATAATGATAAGGGTTTAAAAAGGCTTTCTTTACCTATTTTGTAATCCTTGGTTTATGTAAGACTGGAGTACCTGAAGCAAAAAGACCAATTAAAAAAAGGGGGGGGGGATATTGTTCTTGACTCGTACTAGTGCCACTCAGTTGAAATATGCATTGTTTCTAAAAGTCATTTGTGACAATTCTAATGACAATGTGTTAGCAGATTCTCTTTGATAGCAATAATAAGTTTTCCTTCAGGAAACCTACTCCATGATTAGGGTGCTAGAAGCAGTGGACAATTTTCCAGCCTACCTGATACCTGGAAGTCAACATTAACTGTTATAACAACAACAGGTGTTCTTGAAAAAGTCATGCCAGGGGACCAGAATTTCACCAAAGAACAATCTGCTGAGAATGTTTATCTTTTTCAGCAAAAAAGCACTTTACTTGGCTAAATATATAGCACTATGTCAGGAACATAATATAACATAAAGTCACTAAGGGGCTTGACAGACAGGAAGCTAAAAGCTGCCCGTCTTTGCCCCTGGTCGGTGCCACAGCAGCCACACACCGTGGCACCAACACGCTCTCTCAAAAGAAGCTGCTATAGGCAGCTTTTTTTAAGGGGCATCACAGGCCTGCGTGCTATGATGACACCCCTTGCGCAGAGCACCATATGGGTGCTCCAACACCCGTGAGTCACCATGGCATGCCCTGTGTAAATGGGGGCACGGCAACATGGTGCACGGGTGCCGATAGTAGGGCTGGGCATGTGTGGAAGCCCAGCCCTACCGAGCCTTACGTTTGGGCCCAGGCTGGGGCAAAGCACCCGTCTATACTGGCCCTAACATAGCATTTAAGTTTGTCTGCTGATATCTTGGTTACCATGAACTATTTCAGTTCAGCATTTTTAGCCTACATTGAGTGAGCGTGGTATAGTGGTTTGTGTTTTTAACTAGAATGCGGGGAGCTCAAGTTCAGCCATGGAAATCTACAGAGTGATATTGGGCAAGTGTGCTTAGAGGAAGGCAATGGCAAACCTCCTCTGAATAAATCTGCTAAGAAAACTCTGTGAGAGTGTCATGAATTAGAATTTGACTTGCACATAATAAGGTTAAGTAGTACATAGAAAAGTAGCTGCTGACTCTAGTGTTTGTGCGTTATGTGCCTTCAAGTTGCCTTAGGACGACCCAATGAATTTCATAGGGTTTTCTGAGGCAAAGAATATTCAAAGGTGGTTTGCTATTGCCTTCCTCTGAAATATAGCCTACAGCACTTGGTCTTCATTAGCAGTTTCCCATCCAAGAGCTAACCAGAGCTGACACTGCATAACTTCCAAGATCAGATGGGATCTGGTGCATTTAGGGTATTTCGGCCTTCTGTCTCATCAGACTTGCCACATTTTATTCTGAGCCACTTCTAGAAGCATACTGTTGTCCAGGGATAGAGGCGAAACATTAATATCTGTAAGGGCTTTACTTATTTTAAGATTACCTTTTCCAAGCCAGGTGGGAGGCTGACAGTCAAATAAATAAACAAAACATCCTTATATTTCTACTGGAAGCTTAACTCAGCAAACTAATTATCTCCTGTTCCTCTTGAAAAACTTAATCTGTTCTCACTTCTTATCTGAATAAAGGCTAGCCCAAAATTGTTTTGGAAACAGATATATTACAGTTAGTGGATTTTATTGCTTTCAGGGAACTTTACCAGCCTCTTTTTTCTTCTTTATCTTTTTTTGGATAGTAGAAAGTTTCTTAGCCTTTGCAAATGAAATAGTGTAGACAAGCTGCAAAATGACACACAGTAACAATCCCAATCCGAAGCATCTATGCCTCTGCTTCTATTCCACTGCCAGATCCTTTGTATGCAAACTTAGCTAGTTAAGAGTACTGAACTAGATTTCCTTTCTCTTCCATCCCCTCACTTTTTTTTTGATCTGAGTAATAATGCTAACAATATAGAAATACTGGAAAGCCGATACTTTCATCCACTTTAAAGTTCTTTGATTGGTAGTTCCACCAACAGTGTGTGCGCCTGTGCATATATATCTTCAAGTCACCAGTTGACTTATACTAACCCCATGAATTTTATAGGGCTTTATTAGGCAGGAAATACTCAGAAGCGGTTTTGCTTGTACCTTCCTCTGAAATATAGCCCACAGCACCGAGTATTCATTTTCGCTGTTCCATCCAGTACTAACCAAGGCTGATCCTACTTCACTTCCAAAACCAGACAAGATTTCATGTCTTTAGTGTATTTGAGCCCTCCCAGATAGAGAAGATTCAGTTGAGTCAGTGGCATGTATATGGTTGTTAAATTACTATCCAGTAGTCAATTCAGTGTGCCTACTCTAGTTGAGAATAGCAATTGGATATGAACAATGGATATTAATATTTTCTGTTTAGGGAGGTTCAAAAGTTAATTGGGTTTAACAGCACAAAATTAGAATAATAGAAAATTCGCCTAAAAGGAAGACAGATCTGTTAAATTCATAAACTGGACATGATTAACAGCATTTTTAAAAAATGACATGGTTCACTTACACCTTAAATATCGAGATGTCTCAGAGAATCTAGGGTTAAATAAAGTCACATAAAGGTCATACAGAGGAAACATTCTAGACATTCTAGACTGTGGTGAGAAATCTGTGATCTTCCAGATGTTTTGGACTGTAACTCCCATCAGACATAGGTATTATACATATAATGATGCTGAGTAAGAGTTGGAGTCTTGCAGCATTTGGAGGGTTACAGGTTCCCATCCATGATCTAAACAAGAGAAATCAACTTCTTTCATGGGAAGAACTTTCTGCCTCATGCTCATTCAACATCAGACTGCAATATAAACACATAACTTTTATGTGTTTTTCTTTCAAAATACACAGTTGCATTCATTTTATCTTAAAATATACTCTCCCTCTCAGGTACATACATTTTAAAACTTTTTTAAAAACCCAAATTTGTACTGAGCCAAGATTCAGTTGTTTGGAGCCAAAATTCTGAGTATAAAAAATAAAGGATAATTATTCTGATCTATTCATCTTAATTCCTGATTTAGTCTGTAGTCCTAGTCTTACATACAAACAGCTGGATGTCAGGGAGAAATATTGACTTAGCATTCACTCTGAGATCTGGCTTTTTCAGAGCTTGGAATTGTTATGTAAAATAGCAAAAGCATTAGTTTTAACACTTATGAGTGAGGTTTGGGGTAATGTGTTAGTAATGCACACGCGCACACACACACATACACACACATATGGGAAAATGGCCACCTCCACCCCATGATTCTAGCAATAACCACTTGAGAAGTAATGAGTAAACTCTGTTGGATTATTAAAAGACAGATAATTTGTAATTGATACTTTGGCCAGGGCATAGCATACATATGTACCTCCTAAAAAATAAAGCAACAATATCTCTTCCAGCACTGTTTTATGTCATAGCACTGATTTAGAATTAAAATGAAAAAATCTAAAGGTACACTTATTTTAATTACTATCCTTTGTAGATGCTCGCGGTCTGATTCGATGGATGCTGATGGTGAATCCTGAACGCAGAGCAACCATTGAAGACATAGCCAATCATTGGTGGGTTAACTGGGGCTATAAGAGCAGTGTTTGTGATTGTGATACCCTTCAAGACTCTGAATCCCCTCTGCTGTCTAGGTTCATAGACTGGCATCATCGTTCTAGTGGCCTCCAGCCAGAGACTGATACCAAAATGAAGTGCCTTTCCAAACCAAAGGGATCTGAAGTCACGCTAGAAAGACAGCGGTCCCTGAAAAAATCAAAGAAGGAAAATGACATTGTACAGTCTATCCAGGAAGGAGGAGTTGAAAATGCCTGCAAATTAAACTCCAAGAGGCCCAAAGGCATCTTGAAGAAGAGGAGCAATAGTGAACATCGATCTCATAGTGCAGGATTTATTGAAGGAGTAGTCAGTCCAATATTACCCTCCAGTTTTAAATTGGAGCAAGAGTTATGTAGGACAGGCACATCCATTAAGAGCATTGTAGAAGCAGAGGTAACAAGTAAATACAGTGTTAAACAGTCTTCCATAATGCCAAAAAAAGGAATCCTCAAAAAGACTCAGCAAAGAGAGTCTGGCTACTATTCATCTCCAGAACGGAGTGAATCTTCGGAACTCTTGGACCATAATGAGGAGGCAGAAAATGGAGACACATCCACAGGCCTCATTGAAACATTACGGATTGAGTCTCACAGCCATTCCTACAGGCGCAAAGGTATTTTAAAACATAACAGTAAATATTCCACCAGCAGCACAGATTCAGCTTTGATCAGCCCTGAATCACCAACACTGGAAGCCATGGAGGAAGCAGTCCTGCCTGGGGAAGGATTATCTCGAAGTTACAGCCGGCCTTCTAGTGTCATTAGTGATGACAGCATCCTGTCCAGTGACTCTTTTGATTTGATGGACTTGCAAGAAAACAGGCTTCAAATCAGGAGTTGTGTGTCAGCTGAAAATTTTCTCCAGATCCAAGATTTCCAAGGACTCCAAAACCGATCACGACCACAGCACCTGAAACGCTATCGGAATCGGACAGTTGACAGCAGTTTTTCCCTCCTTACAGATATGGATGATGTAACTCAGGTCTACAAGAAAGCTCTCGAGATCTGTAACAAGCTTAACTAGCAGACAAGAGATAGCAGAACTGGAAGGAAAGGGTTTGGGGTACCTTTATGATGGAGTTGGCTCAATCATCAATTTGCTGACAGTTATATCATTATTGAAGTGACATTGAACAGACAGGTTGAGCAGAAATCCTTTAGCTGTGTGGTGGAAAAATTCATCTCATGCTCATTATGCATCCCTACAGCTCACGTAATCAAAATACTACCTAATGTCCAAAGACGTTACAATAATGTATGAAGCAAAACCTCTGGAATCTGGCAGACAGAAAAGGATCATATTCCAGTGGCTGTAAGCTGAGGCTAGACAAAATGTAAACTGGAAAAAGGGTAAATGTATTTATATTAGAGAAGGTAACTAATCACTGGAAAAGCTATAATGCTAAAGGTTTTTTCAAAAACTCATTTTAAAAGAAAAAGTTAGAAGTTAAGTTTAAAAAACTATTTGCAGGTGCATTTGTTAGCATCCATATGCTTCAGATAATTATATTTTCAGATTAACTGCCAAATAAGGCCATGATCCAGAGTACAAACGTACAGCAGAAGGCTTCCTGCTGCACATACTGATAAATGCATGATTTCCCAGTTGAAGACTGGCATGATCAGTTATAGTGCTACCTTGTGAAAAGCATTAAGGATTTGAGTGGAAAGTGTTTTGTATAGAATTTAGGTTAGGAAGACATAGCAATGTAGTAATAAAAAGTTGGGAGTGAGGAAGTAGCTTATCTTTTCCCAAGAAAAAAGAAGCAAACAAGGGCTCTGGAAATCTGCAGAACATGGCTCCAAATTGGGGAGAAGCAGCTTCAATGAGATCTTATATTTTTTCTGAGTTTCAGGGAAAACATGAAAATGTATTGGTAGCTTTTGTTCAAACTTCAATACACCTGCTTTTTCTACTTAGTCTGCTTTCAGTGCACCTGTGATTTCCACCTGACTAGGCACAATCCAGAGAAAGGAGTCATTAATTCCCTTGAAACTGATGTGCTATCACTCTTTTGTTAAATAATTGTACCCTGATACTTTCAGGCATATCTTGATTTCTTGGAATTAGTCTACATTCCATATCTTTCCCCATTCCTTTCTTATACCTTACCCAGTTTCTACTAGGACATGAAGGCTGAAAACCAATGGGAAAAAATGTTTAGTCTCTTCAAAATAAAAATAACATAGGAAGAGGTTAAGAGGTGGATTAAATATAGCTGAATGGACCAGGCTAATACATCATGCTAAAAGGAACCACTGATAATGCAAAACAAGGTTAAGACAAGAAGACAATATGCAAGGAAATAGGATACCTAAGCAGTACTGTACCAGTCTGAGCTAAAGTATCTCCTTGCCAGTACTCTTTCCCCATACATTATGCATGTAGGCTACAAAAAAGCTGGAATCAATCAAGAAAGGATGCAGTTGAAACAGTGCGCAGAAGACTTTTCAGAACACCTTTCAAAAGCAACCTAGACAGCTGCCCTCACTCCCACCTGTGGAAGAAGAAATTTTGAAGGGGGGAACCCACTTGTTCATTTGTGCAAATTGTATGAACCATTAAGATTAAGAAACGTTATACTATACCTTTGATTACACAAACTGATAAATATAATTGTAAATTGTTTAGCTGCAGAATTTGAGTTTTACAGTGACAATTATCAGGAGCCTTAGCACAGAATTCCAGAGCCCTTGTCAGTAAGTAAATTGTAAGGGAAGAGATTGAATGTGGCTTATAAGGAAGAATAAGATAACAGGAAATTTGATGAAGAATTCAGTTTAAAAATGTATATGTATTGTGGATGATACTGCATGGCCAATGGGGTCAAATATGAGAAGACAAGAAATACATCTGATTGATATAACTGAAATATTGCAGTTAAAGGCTTCAACTCCCATAAAGGTACCACTTGGGTCTACTGGATTATGTGAATGTAAGCCTCTCTTTAAATAGGCACTATCTGTTTGACAGGTTTGGGCAATTCAGAATCACTTGGCTTACTTTTGTTTGCAGTTATCCGAGCAAACAGCTCTTTAGTTCCAATAGAGCTGAATTATTAAAGTAGTTTACCATGCTATGTTGTTTGCAGCTTAAAGTCAGTCATCAATCTAACTATAAGTAACAGTTCAAGATTCTGTTCTTATGTTTAACTGGTGCCAACTTCATGATTTTAGGTAGGAACAGAATTTGGTCTACTTGGTTGTGGCTCCAAAATCTCAGGAAACTAGTGCCAAATTCAAGATTTTCCAAAGTAAAGTACATGAAAATACCTGAGCTAGAAGAATGTGAGGTTTTATATTTCTCAGAATATGGATGATTTTGCATAAGAACACTTTCACTGCACAAAGACAGGTAAGTTAGTTAGTTCTAGTTTACAAGAAGGACTCTTCCAGATGTTTAGAATAGGTGTTTCTCTCCACAAACATTGGTACACATTAATAATGAAACTGATCAAAATGGCACTGAATACCCACCAAATCCATATCACCACATTTAACAGGTATGAGAGCAATTACCCCCTTTTTTGGTGTGGTAGAAAGATTTCCCATTGTTTTTAATACTACTTGATAACGGAGACAGTATGATGCCAGAGACATACTTTCTATGGACTGGTTACTGATCCTATGTACTGTATACTATATGCAGCCCAGTCCTAAAGCATATTTACTCAGAAATAAGTTGTAGTGAATTTACTTGGCTTACTTCCAAGTAGGTGAGCACAAGATTGTAGCCTTAGAGAGGTACAGCTGTTTAAAGATTTGCTGTGCCTTTTTTTTTGGGGGGGGGGGATATTTCAGCAATTTTGGATATATGCATCAGCATAAGGGCGGTGTTTTGAATCAGGTATTTGCAAGCCTTGCTCCCTTGGCTGCTATGACAGGACCAATCTAAAGTCCTAATGGAGCTTGATTTTAGCATAACAGTGCTGTTTTATACTGCCTGTCCATCAAGTTCAATTAAACATTTAATTTAATGAAGGAGAGGGAATTCTCAACTGCTCCTGGGTAGAGCCAAGAATCTACCCAAGCTGATGCCCAGGCCTGCCATTTTGAGTACAAATGTGAATGAGTGATTGATTGCTGCCAAACTGGAAAAATGTTCTGTAGGGATTTACTGGCATGTTATCATTCCTAGAAGAAGCAGAACACTTGACTGCACATTGTTATTATTAGCGTTATGTATTTTTTTTTCTTATTTAATTTGGGAAGGGTTTTTTTTAATTTCAAAGCTAACTTTTTTTTATTTGAATTTGTCATTTTTCTTTAATTTATTGGTCTGAAAGCCATTTCAAAGGTATAATAATATATTTTGGTGTAATTTAATTGGTACAGCATTATTTTACAGCTCTGGCCAAATTGTTACCTTAAAAATGTTGCTTTTCTTTTTGTCTTGCTCATTGGTTTGTTTGATCTCTATGAGGCAGGGGGAAAAGCTGGATAATCACCCAAAGTATTTGTATTTTTAATCTGATATTGTCTTTTTGTATGAAATAAAAAATCAATAAAAATGTGAATGGTGTTGATTTTTCTCTGCATATTATTTTTTTAAAAAATCATTTGGGGGCTGTAGTTTATTATTATTTCAATGAGTATTCCAACATAATCAGGGAAAATGTATTAAGAGTTTAATCTAAGCTTTTGTCCCCTGTGTGAAATGATGAGAAATGATGTAAGTGGTTTTTGAAATTAAATGCTGTGAGAAGTTCAGGGCATTGATAGGGCATTCCTATTGCTTAGTTAGAGCTCTCAGAGATTGGAATGCTCTGACTCTTCCAATGCCCTGACAGGTTCTAGCCATTCGTCCATAAAATTCTAATATTGCTGCTCTTTTCCTCCTTTGGGCTTTGCATTTTGTGTATTGAGAGCCTCCTTGATCTGCCCATTCTACATTGATTCACTCACTTAAAAAAACCAAAACAATTTTCAGACATTAAGTATCAGAGGATATAGGTTGTTGGGAGGAATGTAATGGTCTGAGCACTGTATTATGACTGGAGATCAGGGTTCAAATGCCCACACTTCCATGGAAACCCACTGGGTGACTTTGGGTAACTCACATTCTCTCAACCTCAGAAGAATGCAAAGGCAACCCCCTTCTGAACAAATTTTGCCAAGAAAACCCTGTGATGGGATCACCTTAGGGTCACTATAAAATGTTCTTATGGAAAATAAAAACAGAAAGGATGAAGGCACACAACAACTCCAGGCTGTTGGGACAATTCTGAGATCAGTTATCCGAGATCACAGCTCTGCCTCTGACCTTTGGGAGAATATATGAATTGTATAGCTCTTCAGATGTCCTCCAGGGACTGTAGGATTGCAACCTTTTTTAAAAAATAAAATGTTTATTCCACTTTCTACTTGTAACAGTTCAAAGCAGTTACAGAACCAAACTTCTAAACAGTGACTAGCAAGATAAAATCAACTATATTAGCAGAATACAGCAAAGAAAAGCTGATTAAAGCTTTTGGTTCCTTATTTAGAGAAAAGGAATGCTAGTGTTGAAGGCAAAACTTGCTCTTTTCACTTCAACATACTGTATCTATCTTACCTGAAATCAAGAGACAGCCTAATATTCTATTCTGAAATGAAAGTGGAGGAATGATACATTGCATTTTTTTTTTTTTAAAAAAGCCTAAATGTTAATGTTGTTTAATCCAGATCTTAATTTGGCAAAAGGATGTGCAGTGATTTAAGGAGGGTAGCTTTAAGCTTTTCGATAGATTGCCTGGGAGAAAGCAAAAATGTACATGAATCTAGATTTTATTTTCATTTAATGAACTCAGGGAGATGAAGCGGGTTGGACGACGACTAGAGCGCAAGTGGCGGAAAACTCGCCTCATATCCGACAGAACTCGCCATAGGCAGCACCTTCGCGCCTATTGGGAGGCTTTACGTGCAGCACGGAGATCCTTCTGCTCTGCACGTATTGCGTCTGCGGAGTCCCGTTCAGCTGAGCTGTTTAGGGTAGTGGGGGAACTGACGCAGGTTCCCCCTGCGCCGAATCCCCTACTTGACCCGACAACAGCCTGCTGTGACGCGTTTAACATCTACTTTGCAGATAAAATCTCTTGGATAAGAAACGACTTGGACGCCAATGTTCTGTCAGAATCCACTGGTGAGGTGTCCAGCAACTCCGTTGCTGTCAGTTTACTGGATGAGTTTCAATCGGTGAGTACCGATGACGTGGACAAGCTCCTTGGCAGTACCCGGAAGACGACATGCTCCCTCGATCCATGTCCATCTTGGCTGGTCGTTCAGGGAGGGGGCGCATTGAGGACATTCCTTCGGGATGTGATCAATGCGTCCCTCAGGGAAGGCACTGTTCCATCGTGTCTGAAGGAGGCGGCTGTTAAGCCTCTCCTGAAGAAACCTTCCCTTGATCCCCTGGACAGGAACAACTACAGACCAGTATCCTTGCTCCCATTTTTGAGCAAGGTGATCGAGAGAGCAGTTGCCTTCCAACTCCAAGCCGTCTTGGATGAAACCGATTATCTCAATCCATTTCAAACCGGCTTCAGGGCAGGTCATGGAGTTGAGACTGCCATGGTTGCACTGGCTGATGACCTCCGCTTGAGTATTGACAGGGGCAGTGTGACCCTGCTGGTGCTCTTGGATCTCTCCGCGGCCTTTGATACTATAGACCATTCCATCCTTTTGGATCGGCTGAGGGAGGTAGGGATTGGAGGCACCGTTCTTCGATGGTTCCGGTCCTTCCTCTCCGGCAGATCCCAAAGGGTGAGGCTCGGGGACAGTTGCTCTTCAAAAATCGAGCTTAATTGTGGTGTCCCTCAGGGTGCCATCCTGTCCCCGATGCTATTTAACATTTATATGAAGCCACTGGGTGAGGTCATTCGGAGGCATGGAGCTCAGTGTCTTCAGTACGCTGATGACACTCAGATATATCTCTCCATGACCAGATAATCAGCACAGACTTCAGATGGCGTCTCTCCTCTTAATGTCTGTCTTGCGGCGGTAATGGATTGGATGAGGGAAAACAAATTGAAACTGAATCCAGACAAAACGGAGGTACTAACAGTCACAGGCCCGAAACCAGGCTTGGGAATACAGTCTCCAGTCCTGGACGGAGTCACACTCTCCTCTAAGGACTGTGTTCGCAGCCTGGGGGTACTCCTAGATTCGTCGCTTCACATGACTTGTCAGGTGAATGCAACGGTCAGGAGTGCATGTTATCAGCTTTGGCTGATACGCCAGCTGCGCCCTTTCCTGGACATGAGGGACCTGGAAGCTGTGGTACATGCTCTGGTAACCTCATGCCTGGACTTCTGTAATGCGCTCTACATGGGGCTACCTTTGTGCTTAACTCGGAAACTTCAACTGGTCCAAAATATGGCAGCCAGGCTTGTAACTGGAACACCAAGGAGAGAGCACATAACACCGGTGCTCAAGGCTCTCCACTGGCTGCCGATTAGTTTCCAGGCACAGTACAAGGTATTGGTCCTAACTTTTAAAGCCCTACATGGCTTGGGTCCATCTTATCTTAGGGACCGCCTCTCCCCGTATGAACCCCCCCGCACGCTCTCGCAGACCTCCCAGAGAACTTTTTCAGCTACCACACCCAAGCTGTGGAATGGACTGCCGGATGAGATGCGTCTTATAACATCTCTTGACTGCTTTAAAAAAGCTCTGAAGACGCATCTCTTCCAGCAGGCCTTCCCTGAAACCTTCTAGTTCCCGGCTCCGAAACGGGACCTATTTTGACCCCTTGCTTGGTGCTATTTTTACCCTCATCCAAGATCTATGAGGATGTATTATGTTTTTAATGTTGTTATGGTTTTAAATTATTACTAATTTAATTTATTTTTTAAGGATGGGTGGTTGGGTATGGGTTGATGATGTATTTTAATCTGTATGTTTTAATTTGCTGTACCCCGCTCTGATTGTGCTCTACAGAGGAGCGGGCTAGAAATAAAGATTTTTATTATTATTATTATTATTATTATTATTATTATTATTATTATCCCTCTTAAAGGACCAAGCATTAAGAAATCTTAAGATTCATGGAAGCCTTTTTTAAAATACCCCATGGGATACATTTCACTTATGGTATAGTTTCCCCCCTGTTTATATGCTTCTCTGTACTAGAAAAGGAGTTATTGCTGGTAACCTTTTAAAAAAAAAGACTGGAGATGTAAAATACAATAAAGAAAAATAGGCACCCATCAAGCTGTAAATGTTTAGTATGAATAGAAGGGATTCAACTCCTTCTAGGAAAGATTTGGCTCACCTGTTCTACAAAAATTTTGAAAACTGTTGCCACCTAAAAACAGAAAGTGATGGCTTAGCAGCTGGTTGGGGTAATATATGTTTTGTTGTATCCTACAATTTCCTCCATTGAACTCAAAGTCACATGTGGAGTTGCCTTATTCCATCCTCAGAACAACTCAGGAAGGTTAGGATGTGCCATAGCGTTTTCCTGAAGTCCAAGGCTTGGTAACAAGTCTACTGAATAAACTGCATGAATCCTTGTGGATTTGAACATGGCTTTCCAACACAATAGTTGCACAGAGGGCCTTTAGGAAAATTGAGCCTTTTCTCAGTTTCTATATCAATATTTTTGGTCACATTCTTCTTGCTTTTAATTGTGGCCTACAAAATTAGGCCAGATGGTGGCTTCTGCCATGCTTTGCTTCCCCCACCCCAAAAGCAGCCAGGGACCTGATCCAACTGTATGCTCCTCCTTTTAGCTAATGTTGGGTGTGTGACATTCCTTCATTTAAATATTTGGCTGTGGTAATGATTATAGCCATGTAAATCCAGAATATATTTAGTGTTGTTTTGTGCAGAATGGGATACTGCCTATTAGCACAGCAAGGCTTCTTGTGCCTTTGCAGACCAAGAGCCAATACAGTCCTATGTTTGGGAAGGGGCACTGCTTATTAACACAGCAGGGGACAGGGCGATTCTTGACTGCCTCTTTAAATGCTGACAGGCAGACAAGGAGCTGGGGGACTCCATTCCTTTGCATGCAAAAATAAAATCTCTCTGCCACATAAATCCATTCATCATCAGGAAGCAAAATTTACTTAAACCTGAAGACAGCAGTTGCATTACATTCAATGAAGAAAGAGTGGTTTGTCTTAAAATTACCAAGAAGACTGGGACCTTGCTGGTACTGGCTATCCATGCTTGGCACAAAATGGCAAAAGGGAGGGGCACTCCTAGATGAAGTACATAACTAGGCATTCAGATGGCATGATTGAGAAAAAGCTCTGCATATTTTTTTAAAAAGTGAGTCCGAAGGTCTTTTAGCTTGGCATGTGTTACTTGTTAATGCTGTATAGACAGCAGAAGAAAATCATTTTTAAAATCAAATTTGCATTTAGTCTAATCTAGTTTTGACATGGCCCCCAACCATGTAGAAATGCAAGAGTTTAAAGTAACACATATAAAAACATGTTTTCTCTTGTAACTCCTGTTTCTCTGTTCATTCTATCAGCCTACTAAATATGTGGTGATGTTCTCTATTGAGTGGGGAGGGAGGAGATCTGTTCATACTTCATTATCCTTTACAAGAAAGAACAAGTTTAGGGGTTGATTATAGAAGCAGCTATGGGCCTTCTTAAAGTCCTGGCTAGCTGCCCAGTTGTGCCAGTTCCTGAAGCTCAATCTGCTTGTGGATTGACCAAATTATTATCTAATCTAGTCTAATCTAATAAAAATCAATGATATTACAGGATCTAATTATGATCTTGATGGTACATATATGTAATTAAAAGGTTAACTTGTAAATATTTATATTATGTGAACAAGTAGAGAATCACAGTCCTAAAATAGTTTGACTGGGATGATTCATACATGCATGTTCAGAGTCCGAACCCCCAGATTCCAGTTCTGTTTTGAAAAAATTGGATTTCAGTTCCCATTGTTCCAATTCAATGGAGATGCTGACTGGGGACAATGGAAATGAATCCTAGAACATTTGTATGGTCCTAAATGGCATGTCCACCTCTGCTGCAGTTCATGTAGAACCCAAGGACCAAGGCAAAATGTTCAGGCACCTTTCCCTCCAATCATTTAGTGACAAATATCCTGCTCCCATTTTTCACTATTTTTAATCAATGAACACATTAATGACAATGATGTGTCAATTGTCCGTGTGAAAAACAGCTTCCTGATTCAATTTAAACCATTTTGGTTTTAATTTATTTCTTTTGGCCTGTTGGAAAAGCCATTGCTCGCCTATAAAAATCAATTAAGAGATTCAGGTTTTTCATGCAACTATGATTAGGCAGTTTGTCTGTGTTTCTTTAATAAAGAATGAACTCAGGTCTTATTTCATATAAAAAAATGTGAAGCCTCTTCCTCGAAAAATTACTGTAGGTTAAAAGTTGATAAAGTCCAGTATTTTGTTCTGACAGTAGCCAACTCATGGGAAGCCAACAAGCGGGACACAGATGCAGTTGTACCCTCTCACTTCTATTGCCATCAACTGCTACTGAGAGACATGGTGCCTAGTACTGTAGTTATTGATAGCATTATTCACTATTAACTTGTCTAACACTTTAAAAAGTTACCAGATTGATAGTTTTCAGTACATCCTGTGGCAATGAATTCCACAGTTAAATAAGTACTGTGGGAAGTACTTTCTCTGAATCTCCCGCCATTCAAATTCATTGAGTTTTTCTATTATGATGGAGGGGGGGTGGAACCTGGTGTCCACATTGCATGGTTGTTGCCACAGATGTAGCAAGAAAACTGTGAAGAATTATCTAGTGCTAGTTACACAGCTGGCCCTTGTTATTCACTGGGGTTTGGTTCCCCTATGGATAACAAAATCCGTGGATGCTCAAGTCCCATTTAACACAATGGCATAGCAACATGGTGTCCCTTATATAAAATGGCAAAATCAAGGTTTGCTATTTGGAATGTATACTTTTTTGAATATTTCAAGCTGTGTATGCTTGAATCCATGTATAAAAAATCTGTGGATAAGGAGGGCTGACTGTATATGCTTATACTTTAACATATACGTACTATTGGAAAATTGTTGCAGATGTCCATGGAATGGTTTGTCTATCCCACTCTAGAGGCTTGGGAAGTTCCTTTTTTGAACTATAACTCCCCAAATTCCCCAACTAACATGGCCACTGTCCATGCCAGAGTAGTCCAAAGGAGTAATTTTTCCAACCTCAGAAATTTCCAGTCAAAGGGAAAGCCTAGACTTTTTCTCTTGTGAACTCAGATTCCAGCACACTGCTTACAGAAATGTAGTTCCCAAGAATCTGTGAATGGAGCCATAACTGTTTGACCAGTTGCTTATACTATTCTGAAGTATGGATTGAATCAGCATAAGGGATGATAGGCAAGAATGGAGTTGCCTTTCAGCAAAGGGCAGAATAAATTACTTTTTTGGTTTCTTCCATTGCAGTAATACTATTAAGAACATTTGGCTGAGATGGCTTCTGTCTTAAGTTACCAGTCAACTTCATAAGTAACACATCCCAGGCTTACATGGAAGGTGCATACATGACAACTTGAATTAGTTACTAAATTCTCTTATTTGAAATAGGTCAGGGCTGCTCAGTGCGCTCCAGTAATTGCCAAAAAGCTTGTGGAATTGGAGCATTTTGAGATTCAAGCTACCCATTCATTCTTGTCTGAAAGTGCAACAACAAAAACAACAACAAAAGAGGCCATCGTGATTCTTCAATTAGGTCATCCGTTGCAAAGGTCACAAAATGTCTTGACCTTTCACCACAGAAGTATCTACAGCTGCAATAGACATGCATATGAAATAGAAAGCTTTTGTTCAGTTCTGGTGGAGCAGAAGCAAACTATTGTTAAAAGGTCATTTCAGTTTGCTTTGGGAGCTCCAGTGGGGCGAATAGCAAAAAATAACTTTTAAAAAACTATTATAGTAATACTCCCATTCAAAGGCAAGCAGAATTTATTTCTGGGTTTATTTATTTTTTTGGTGAAAGTGTGGACTGTAATCAATCATGAAAAACAACATTGTCAAAGGTTGCTTGCTAAAGTGGAAATAACTGTATACCTCTCTTGGAAAAAGCCATACAGATCTCCAAAATCATACTTATATGCAAAATCATATTTATATAGAATCATAGAATCACAGAGTTTGAAGAAACCAAAAGGGCCATCCAGTCCAACCCCCTGCCATGCAGGAACTCCCAATCAAAGCATACCCGACAGATGCCTTTTTTCAGCCTAGAATGCAGTATTCCAAACCATCATCGTTAAGTCTTCCTTCTTGCCCATTCTGCCTATCTCCCTGCCCACAAATTTCCTATTTCCTTTGTGAAATTTCCTTTGTCAGATGCCACCTGCTAAGTTTCATGATCTCTTCTCCCCTTCCAGTACAGCCATGTAAGCTCTTCAGAAGAATTTCTGTTCCATCATTTTTGTGAGGTCCCGTAGATTCTCCTTTACTGCTGTTGATCCTCTGCCTTTACTTCTCTATATTCTTGCTAGCTTTCTTTTTCAGGTCCACCACCATTTTTGCCCCATGCTGGACACAAATATGTAAAGTACATGAACCAATGAAGCACCAACAATGGGAAGAAACATCCACAAACCTTTGGATTGAAAGGGCCACACTCTCCCCCGTCCTCGGTTTTTCACGTAAGATTTTATTTTACACTAAGTTATAAAATATAAGCAACAAAAAAAAAAAAAAAAGAAGAGTTCCAAGTAGTTCGGCCCAATGAAGGGGAAATTCACAGGCTTGAGAATGAATTGGGTAAGCCTGTGGGACAATTAGAGTAAAATTGCCAAAGGGGATTTCCAGCAAAGACTGGATCTAGCCATAGACTGAACCATGACTACTTGTGTTTTCTAGTTTGTGACTAGAGACAATAGTGGGACTACTTGGAGAAACTGGTGTGGAAGCCAGTGGCTCTCATTTGCTGTTTGGAAGCCATATTCAGAGACATAGCTGTATTAGACTGTACCAATATGCATAGGGATATTGTATTGTAGCACCTTTGAGACTAACTGAGAGAAGGAGGTTTGCAGCACTGTTATAATTCACTGTCTTGAGTCTCTTTTCTACCAAGCTGTAATACAGATGTTGCTTCCAGAAGCCAAGAAGTGTTTGCAGACAGGCTGTTCAGTGAGAATGGCTGAGGCACTACCAACTAATCTGCATCGAAGGTGCAGGTGTGGCAAGACCTTCTGCAAACATTCTTGTACTGTTGCTTCCCCAGAGGAAGGCATGGCAAGGAGCAGATTTTGTAGATTCAGTCACACATCTGTTGAAGCAGACTGAATCTATGAAATCTTATATTCCAAATTTCTTTCTCTACTGTTTGGGAATATTGCTTGGGGATTAGGGCCATTCTAAGACATCTTCATGCTTGAGGCAAAGAACAGAACTGTATTCCACGTATAACTGGAGCCTAGATTGCCAGCTAGATTGGAAGATGAATCTATCTTCCACCATACCTGAGTACCACAGGTTAGCTTTGTTGGCCTAGGGTAGTCTACTTAGCACAGAGCTCTTTTCTCGGACAGCTTGCTGCTACCTCTCAGCAATTGTCTACTTAGCACAGAGCTCTTTTCTTGGACAGCTTGCTGCCACCTGATTAATTTTCTGTTGTCCTACTTTTTCAGCTATTTTTAAAATGTCCCAGTTTCTTCCCCCTCTTCTCACTTTATCCTTTATTCTCAGCATACTCCAATTGCTGCAAACAGTTCAAAGTGCAAAAATAGTTTGGATTCCATTTAACTCAACAGGGGAGAGAGGAGAAGATAGGATATTGCCCTTCCCTGTAAACTCAAGCAAAAACAAACTGCTGCAGCTTTTATTCATTTGTGTGATCCTCTTCACTAATAACATTTACCATCTTGACCACACTCTGATGTTGTTTGGTCACACATGTCCCTGTTTTCATCTCTGAAATGTGGGAGGGTATGTATATTTCACACTTTCAGTGATGAAGGTTCTCATAGTAGCAAACAATAAATACAAAACAGAGTATAACAATGACATATCAAATCATACAAACCACACCAAGAATCAGTTTTTTCCCATAATAAAGTTAACCAATATAAATAGTTCAATATTAAAATGTCTGTAAATTAGAATTCCACCCTGACTTCCCTAAACCATTGTCCTATTAATAAGCATGGAATTTCACATATTATAAGCAAAAAACCCACTGGAAACAAAGTGGCTAAAGCAGTAAATCTTCAAAGGGCTGTAAGAGATGCAAGCATTCCCACAGACTATTCTTCAAAGAGATTTTTCTGTGATACTGTCTGAGAAAAGACAAAAATGTGTTCTGGAGAGTAGAGAAAGCAGTAACTGTACCTGGAGAGATGGGAGGGCACATTCCAAAGGTTAATGTAAGAAGCGGATGCTCCCAACATGTTTCAACTACTGCGCAAATATGCAGTGGCAGCAGAACAGATAAATGATGAGTTATGACACTATAGAGTAGTGGGTCAAATCTCTACTCAGCCATTAAATTCATTTCGTGATCTTGAGCGTGATAGCCAAAGACCCTTTTAGACCACCTTGCTTCCCATGTTTACTGTCACTGTGAGGATAAAGTGTGAGGAAGAGAAAAGATCCAGGAAGGAGAGATCAACAGCTTGAAAAATGCTAAGAAAAAGTGTGGGATATGAATAACAGATAAGATCCTAGATTTCAGACATAGCCATCAATGTGTAACTACATATCGTTTTCTTATCCACCTCCCTAGTCCCCCCTTAATAGCCAGCAGCTGCATTCAGTAATGGACTTCTGTTCTGTTAGCAACCAAGGTGTAGCAGGATGATGTTTCCAGACCTTCTCAACAGCGATCTGTGGTACAAAAAGTTGGGGTGACATTTGTGATTGTGGCACTTTTGGGTTTGTTTGTTTTATTAAATCTACAGAATCTCAGCAACAAAATGTGCTGTATTTATCTTTCAGTTGATAAGCAGGGGAAGCTGACTTGAATCACATACCAGACTGATTTTGTTCTCTAAGAGACTTAGGAATGCATCAAAAGAAACAGAGGTTACTCACTTAGTTTCCTCTGAGCAACACTGATTTACTGTAAACCCAAGTCTGAAAGAATGGCATTCTTAAAAAAAAAAAAAAGAAGTCTGGAGACTATGTGTCAGCTTTAGTCCAGCAGAGAGGAAATATTGGACATGTTCAAGCCAAAGTAATGTAATAATTTAGAAACAACACTTCCCAGTGTAAAGCTTGTTTCCGTTTAATGTTATATTTGGGGCGGGGGGAGGATTCTTTTTTAGACTCATGGTGTTTTCGCCTTTGAAGAACACAAAAGTTTTTCTAAAAGGAAGCAAGACTCAGGACTTGTCTAGATGATGAGTTCCCTTGCTTGGGATGGGATCATAGTGCTTGATTGCTAGAAGAAAAATGCCAGGACTTAAGTCTGAGATGAATATGCTTCTTTAAACCCTGATGTCTGATTATTCTGGAAGGATACATTTACTACTACAAAGGCTGCCCCTACCTGTAGGCAGGTTGAGGGGTCCAGTTTGGTAGAACATGGGAAATGTGCAACATGGTAGGGACATCCCTCGGGCATTCTTCCTGAGCTCTACAACTGTCCCCCTCAGCTGGAAGACAGAATACCGGACATAAAACCTTCAAGGTGTCCCCGAAGCTAGTTGTTGTCCAATAGGTGATTTGGATTTCTGGAAGATGAAGTACAAAACATCAGGAGGACCAAGGTTTGAGAACCACTGCCCTAATCTATCCTTCTGTCCTCAGATGTAATGGAGGATATTGTTGAGGGAAAATTCATGGGCCAGTCAGTTGGGTTATGTATACAGGATGAAGGCACCATCTTGACCTTTACTTCTTTGGATGGCCTTCTAAGTAAGAAATCATGAAAGTGTTCATTTAACCTGTTAGCCTGCTAAGTCATAAGGAAATTCTGAATACTTCTTTGCCTCAGAAATCTAGCAAAGCAGGAGAAGGTAAAGATTTTCTGTTATCACGTGGTAATGAAGCTTACCAGGGCCAACTCCAGGGTTTAGGGGGTCATACCTGAGGATGCATGCAATCTTATTGACAACCATTTATTTTGTGATGACATCCATATATTTTCCCAGGAGAGTGTCAGAAATGATCCACTGCTTTTTTGGGAAAACACAAGTGTGTTTTAGTTGTGACAGGGACTGAGAAGAAGGTTCACTACCCAGCAGGATCTTGTAGGAATCGCCAGTGGTATTAACCCAATCATTCTTTATCATGGTGTCAGACCTTCAGCTTATCAACTTGTTTTATTATACTTCAAGATCCCAGTATTTGAAAAGCCACTGGATAAGTGCAGCTGGGATCCAGGCTGCATACGGGTTACAGTCACCTGCATGCAATAACACCTGGTTTTAAAATTAATTGCAACTGTATTCTGATAAGTCACTTTAAATGCAATGTGATAATCTCCAAAGAGTGCATGTTGACAATTATATTTAGTGCATTAGCTGTGACTGTTTTTTAAAAAAATAGGTGCTCTGCTCTGACAACTGTTCTTCATGTTTTGGTTATGTCATACCTTAGATTAATGCAACCTACTCTGTGTACACCTAATTTTTGAGCACATCCAGATCCTTTAGTTGGTGCAAAATATGAAAATTGTGCTGCTAAGTGGTGGAGAATTTAGATCGCATACAATACCTATATTCACACATATACACAAACTACCATCACCAACACCGATATATATTGATCAGTCTGCCATGGTCAATTGTATGTAGGAGTGGGGGAACATCTGGTTTCATGGGATTTAAAATGCTCTGAGTCAAATACACTGGAAGGCTATCAAGGCTTAGCAATAGCCAACAGTTAGAAAGGAGCCAGGAGCAGGAAAGGAGGAGCCAGGATTATGCCCGGGGCTCAAATGAACAAGAAACAATTAATTACACTAAAGAAAAACCACTATGGTTCAAGCAGTCACATCTGAGCTTGAAACCCTTCTACCCTGAGAATGCACAAAGGCCAGCTGGGTTTGCAGGTTTAGTCCAGTGGCTGAAAACATGGAGATGCTTCAGTTCACGGCACTCACCAGTTGGGGCAACTGAATAGTGTTGAGGGCTCCAGCTCAACTTACTCCAGACAAGAGACTTGCACTAAGCAGGAGCCAGAACTCTGAGGGGAGGAACAGTCAATCAAAGACAATTATTCTGGGCTTGAGAGGTCAGAATAGAACAAAAACCTTGAAAGCATGTATTCACAATAGAAGAATGAAAGGAGACAAAGCACTGTATGCTATGTGATAGTCCAAAAACCTGCATTTCTTTAAAAGCCCAAAACGTATCAGCCTTTTACCAAATGGCCTTCTTCAGGAGTTATCAGAAATTTCTGGAGTTGCAGTCTGTACTCTCAATTAAAGTAGACCTTCTAAGTAATAGAAGGAAGGGAGGAAGGATAGAAGAAGGATGGAAGGTCAGAACCACAGAGTAGCACCAAGATGGTTGACTGTGTCTTTTCTTCTATACAATGAAGGCAGAATGATGTGCCAAACAAGACTAGATAAATAGGGTTCTTAGGGTAAACCTAAAACTGCAAATAGTATAAGCAGTAGGGCTTGCAAAGGGATCTTGTAGCATCTTTGAGACAGAAAGAAAGACAGAAGCTGGTAGCATGCACTTTCTTAAACTTGCTCCTATTAATAGTATTTAGAATTCTTCATATTTAGTTCTTAGTAAGATTGATTCTTAATTATGTTTATTAATTCTTCTGTATAAAAACATAAGAAATTACAGACTTTTTAGCAAAAACCACCCTTTAGTTTAAAAAATGGCTGTTTTGATCATATTTCAAACATTTTAATTCTTGACTTTGCTTGAGAGTAATGTTATTTTTATACAGAATTTTCTAAATCTGACAAACAAAGTTTCTCTCACTCTTATAACAATAGCACTTACATTTCTTGGGCTTTCATATCGGTTACTGGTTTAAGGAACGTATGTGAAAATTGTTTCTTGAGTGACTGGATTTCTAGTCTTGTCTTTTCTTTAAAGTAATGATATCACTGACAGGCAGTCTCTAAATACCACTGGCAGCTGGCAGCATGGAGAGAGAACTGAAGATATGAAATGCTTAAACATATGGCAAGGAGAAGTAAAAATGTGTTTGATTTTTGTATTTTACAACTCTCCTATCACCCACATCTGACAGTTTGTGATGCATGCTCAACAGAGCCACTTATCATTATTCTATTCTCTTTGCCTTTAGTTGGCAGAGAAACAAACAACACTCATTCCAGAATGTTCTTCCAGTGTCAATGTATTTCCAAAATTAAGAAATTGTAACTGAGTGGGGTAAAGATGGGGATTCAGTGCAGGTGCAATGAATAAATAAATCTGTTTTGAAAGCACATAAGAAATGTTGCACATTGCTTCTTTCAACAGACAAGCTCAGAAGGCTTGTATTAATGCACTTTGTGAGAGGAACAGGGTTGCTTCCCATTTGGGACAGAACTTGCCTAACTTCTCCAAAGGCCGTGACAACTCTGGGGCCTATTCTGTTAACATGTTAAATTTCTTTATAGTCAGATGTTGTTTTCTTTTCTAAGATATTTTAATAAATGATTGCTAATAAAGGCCTGGTACAGACAGCATTTAGTCCCTCCCAAACCCTAAAGCGTATGGACACTGCCATTTTAAAATGGCGGCATCCATACAGATGCACCATGATGGTGTCATGGAGTGTGCAGCATTTAAACAACACTGCATGCGCCTGATGTCATAGCACCGCGGAAGGGTGCCTAGGGCACCCTTTCCGTGGCGCCAAAAGGAGCTCAGAAACTGAGCTCTTTTTTGGCGTAGGTCCTTGTCATGGCCTTTAAACAGCCGCACCAAGGACCCTGAGGGGAAAGGTGCTGCGGCGGCGGCCCCTTTCACCCCCTGCCAGTGCCAGGGATAGCGGGGAGCAGCGGGCATCCAGAGTGCCTGCTGCACCCTGCTTTCAGGCCACGGGGAAGTGGCAGAGCTATTGAAGATAGGGTGTCTTGGAGGTGTCTCATTCACGGTCGCCTAGAATCAAGGTTGACTTGAAGACAGTTAACAACAATCATTACAAGGACAGATAACTCTCTAAAAACAAACAAACCTCAAAGGATTAATTACCAAACTCTGATCCACCAAGCTTCATTGCTCCCTGAGCCCTCTCATATGCTCAGGCCTGATTTTATTGGCACTTGTTTTGCATGGGTCCTTTGCTGTAATGATAACACTCATAAGATTATGTTATCTTATGACTGTGTTTTTACCTTAGGTACCCAAGCTAGAATTTGCATTGTAAAACTGTCAAACCACCTGAATTTTTCCTTGCATCACAAATTCCCCTTTCAGGAAGGTGGCATGAACCCTCCAGTTGCCTGGAAATGAAATGTTAATTATTATGAGTATGGCACCTCTTTAGTGGTGCTTGTAACAGCTTCACCCAGGAATCCATGTTGGCACACTCACTTTTAAGGAATAACGTTATTATTGGTTAACGTGTCTGGTTGTTTTATAGACCTAGTTAACAAGAAATGGGGAGGTGGGAGAATTCCTGTATCATGCAAAGCATTTTTCCGCCTGTCGTTTGGAGTCTTGCCACTGTTTAAATGTAAGTAGATTTGCTCCCCTGCCATCTGCAGTTTGATTATTTGACTATTCCCTGGCTTGCAGTCAAACCGCAGCAGAACACCCTAGCCTGTGATTTACAACCCAGGCTGTGATTATAATAGTTTTATTTTAGTTGGAACTCTGTTTACAGGCTCACTTGTCCTGGTGCACCGTGTTAGAATAACAATGAGAGAATTATTAGGTCTCATTAGCAACCACTGCGCATGGCACACAGTACTTAAGTCACAGAGCTCTGCTTAAGAACTCTAGCAGCCTAGCTGTGTCTGCTTTCCATTGCAAAGGTGAGGTGTGAGAGGATGCAGTCAAGAATAAGAGCTATTAATTCTTTTCTAAGTAAATAAAGAAGACGTGTATTTCCTGGATTAGCAACTTGAAAACAATTGGCATAGCAAGGGAACAAGCTAGTTGTTTCCTCATCAAGGTTATGTAAGGTACCCTACCCCAGTCTCCCCTGAAGGAAGTAGGCTGCTCAGGAAGTCATGTGAAGGAGACGGAATTATGAAAACAAGAACAGGCGATCTATGGATGCTGTGATCTAATAATAAAAATAATAAATAATAAAATTTATTTATATCCCAACCATCTACAAGATGCTATCGGGGTGGTTTACAAAGATTTAAAAAAATACAATCCAAATCCCTCAATACCCCCCTTATCTTAAACAATATAAGAGTTAAAACATACTTAAAAATTAATACAATAAACAATAGACTGTGACTAAGGTGAGGTCAGAGTACAGCAGTTACTGGCAAAAAGCTAAGAATATCCTATTTACTTGATACAGGCCTGACCAGGTAACTACAGTTGCCAGAGAAGTTCACCGGGGTTCAGTTCACTCTTGAGCCTATGCACTATTAGTATGACTGAGATTGTTCAAGAGTAGCACCAGTCACACCACTGGGCCATGTGCAGGTGAACCTTTTAGTGGATTGTGTCTACCAAGCCACCTCATGGCTCAGGCCAAAAGGAGGACTGATATCCAGTTCACCTCCCTGCTGGTTTATCTGTATTTCTGTTTCAAATTACTGTTGTTAGCTAGCACGGGACTAGTATAAACCTCTAACATGGTGGCTTTCAACCGCTGGATCTCCAGATCTTTTGGATTTCTACTCCCAGAAGCCCCAGATAGCACAGTGAATGGCAGGGATTCTAGGAGTGGAAGTCCAAAATCTCTGACAGACAAAAGACAGAATCACTGCTGTGTCACGCACCTTACATGCAGAGCTTAGGCTACCTCAGTAACATTGATTGTTACTAATGGGGTAATTCTTGTTTCTAATGAGTTGTGTTTTTAGTACTTTGGGACTATTATTTATTAAACAAGCTGAAATACAAAAATAGCAAAAATCTTACCAAATGACTGCCCGAAAGCAACTTATTAGAAGGAATGAGGACATGCTACTGGTACTAGAAGATATTGTTATTTAGTTTTACTTTTAAAACTCTTAAAACACTCATAACAAATCACTAACCAAAAAGTAGCATACTACTAGTAATAGCGTTCAAAGATATAGCCATTGTAGTCTGTAAAATCAGTATGGGAAGAATTCTTGTAGCATCTCTGCAATTGACTGAGAGAAAATAAGTTGGTAGTATGAGCTTTTGCAGACTTAAGCCTACTTCCTCAGATGTATTTCTCAATGCATCTGAGAAAGTAGGCTCAAGTCTACGAAAGCTCATGCTACCAACCTCTTTCTTTCAGTTTGTCTCAAAGGTGCTACAAGAACTCTTTCCATACTATTGGTAATGTTACTTGTAACTCATTAATTCCAAGCGCTCATCATGTGGGTGAGCTTGCACATGAAAGTATGTTCAGGTAGTACCTTGCAAAGGCTGAAATTGGGTGGTGTCTGCACTGGCCAGACCACTCCAGGGGCAGCCTGGAGTATTCTGGCCACAGGGCTGCCCAAACACCCCCCTTTTACCTCGGGCCTCCATTCTGATACTGAATAGCTGTTCACACACATCTCATGTCTGGATCACATGGCTGGGTGCCTCATTTTGACCTCACAGTGAGTAACTTTCAAGTAGTGGCGGATGTGCCATACAGCACTTGTAACGGCCACCTTGTGTCAGAATGGAGGACTCCAGATATTTCAGGAATATCCGGAGCAAATAGTTAAATCTAAATATTTGTTAATACGTTGGTTCCAGTGCTGACTACATGTGATATCATCTGGATTATTCACACCAGAATCAGGGTTTGGACCATGCGTCATCCAGATTCCCTGTTGAGAGGACAAGGGGAGGATGTTTTATCTGGCCTCTGCAGACAGGGCTTCAGGCAGATGATTAAGAGGTATGGTGATCATACCATATTTTGAAGTCTCATTGCTATACATCCACAGAAATGACATTGTTGTGTCCTCCAGTATAGAAAGCCAGACTGCAAGTGGAAGGCAATTTATCTCGTAAATTGAAATTGATTATGGACAGCAGATTGGGAAACAGCTAGCTCAGTGGTGATCAAACTTTTTATCCTTCGGACTCACCTTTACATCTTCATCTGCACCCACTCAACATAGTACAGGAATAAAGATATTTTATTTAGTGTGCATATTTTCATTTGCACAATCATGTATATTCATATTTTAACCTTTTGTTTAAAAATCATTCAAATTAGAACAGTTTACTTAAGTAAATTCAATATTTAACTCAATGCCTGTGTAAATTTTACACATAAAAATGCATGTGTAAATTTTATACATAAACAATTTGGGGGAGGGGAAGAAGGAGGATAGATCAGGGCCTCCAAGTCATGTGCCCCCCTGCCCCTTGGTGGTCCTGCCCCACCATTTGGGAACCACTGAGCTAGATATATCTACTTGTGGTTGATGAGGCTCTATTTTAAGCACTTTGTTCATTTTATGGACCAGCCTTTCCCCATCATCCAGGACATAGTTTCCTTTCATAGGGAATAATCTGTATTCATGTGTACATACAAGGGAGGAGCCAATCAGAAATTGATCTTAGCATGTGAATGATAGAAGTATTGTATAACAGTTGTATCTCTCAGGTCAAAGCGGAATTAGCACTATGGACTCGCTGTCAGCCTTGCCAAAATATCAGCTTTTTGGAATCTAGTTTATGTAGTCTCATATTAACTTCCACTTACTGGTTTACTCTTGTAGTTCCCCACAGCCAAATATTTGTGCAGAAAATATAGTGCCATGTTGACAAGTGATATGGGAACTGCATTCTGTTTTCAGCCCATATGAGATGTTTAGTGAAAATTTTATGGGGGAAAAAAACCCTTCATTTTCTATGGTAAACCAAATAAGTTTCCCCATGTATGTTTTTAGGTGGCTATTGGTGCCTGTTGCATTCATTCTTTCAAAGTCTGGCAATGAGAGCTTTTCCTCCTTTCTTTCCCTCCTTTCATCCTCTGCATTGCTTAGGCCAGTGGAAATTTTATGACCTCCTCCTCGTTTTTTTTCCAAAGAGTGAATGCTGCTCTGGAACAAAGTACAAAGCACTGAGGTAGTCTCTGATGCCACCTGCTAGGAATTAGAGAGGTTCAAAAGACATTTAAGGACCACAATGAGCGCAATATTCTGCAGTCTCCTTTCCCTAAGAGAGGCATAGTTTAATAGTGATGTATGGTCACAAGAATAATCTTGGCCAGCTGCTGAATTTTGCTGGCCCCAATCTATTGAAATGTTTTTCAGTGGGTGCCCTTTAAAATGAACAAGATTTGTGCTACCAATCTGTAGACAGGCTTGGCCACATGATTAGAAGGCATGATCTCTAAGGACATGATCATTCCAGCTTGCTGTCCCACCACAATCCTGCTAATTTAAAAATGAAATCACACCAGTTTGGCATCATTTCCTATCACACTTTTCCTCATGATAGTAATTTGCCAATCCATGGTGGTGTGATCTGTTTTCTGCACTGCCAAATGCTGTCTTCCGAGAGGAAGGGGGGAGCAGTTGTGGCAGCCAACCTCATGAAGCTGGCTGCTATGTGAATGTGCACACAGCAGCCAGCTTTGAGAAGGTGTCAGTGGTCGGGGCCATTCCTCCTCTCCCCTCCTAGAGCACAACACAGTTGTGTGCCCATTTACACAGCAGCCTTGTGCTTCAGGAAATAGTGTGAGGGGGACAAGTGATTCTGGCTGCAAACATCTTCTCAAAGCCACTTGCCATATGAATGTGCACACAGCAGCTGGCTTTGGGAAGATATCGGTAACCATGTTTGCTATGAGGGGGTGGGAACAGGAGCAGAATCATACCCACTCACACCATGGGACTGCCTGAGAAATGGAATTGCAGCAGAAGGGATTTACTGCACCAAGGCCAAAAAAAAAAAAAAAAAGGAATAGTGGTGAAACTGAGAGTCTATTGATAGGTTTTCTCCATCAATGAAAAGGTTACATCAGAGGATGAGGGGGCTATCTGGCTGCAACATCTGTCACCCCATTGATCGCCATGGTTGATTCGGCTGATCTGGCTGGCTAGGTGGGTGTCCCCTTCCTCCCTCACCACTCCATGTGCGTCCCTCCCAAAGCTGCGCGCTCGGTGGAAGAGGACAACAATCACAGATAGGAGTTTAACATTCTTTGGTCAAGGATATACAATAGCTGCGTTCCCCTGCTAGAACCTCCAAACAAGCTCAAGGTTCATTTGTAGGAGAACGTAGGGTAGTCAAGCTTCCAAGACACCAGACACATCCAAGTACGACATTGCATGGGGCAGTATGCCATTCTTTAAAAAAGAAAAGAAAAGGTTACATCAGTGATGAATGGAATGAAAGGGAGCAGAAGGATGGACACGATGTAGTCTGATAAGTATTTATTTTGTTAAAATTCCCCTTTTTAGTCTTGTGTGATGAAATTCTGATTCTGGGTTGGTTCCTCTTTACACAGCCAGTTTTCTCTGACTATGGGTTTGTCTACACCAAGGAAAAATTCCAAACTCACCCTGAAGCTGCCCCTGGCAGTCCTCATGACATATGGCTGCTTCTGGGGAGATACCACAGTTTCTGGCCCTTAACCCAACTTTGCTCCAAACTAAGCAAAATCAGGAAAATGTCAAGTGTTTCCCAGAACCCTTGGAGTAAACTTGGGCTTTTTTGCCACGAGGACAGCTGGATTGGGTCTGATTTAGCCCAGATCATTGTGCAACGCCAAGGACTGTGCCATCCTGCTTCCTCATGCTGAGCAGTTCAGGGAAAGGGGATGGCCTGTTTTTGGAGCAACCACCTCCACATCATCATGGGCAGAAGTCCTGTGTAAAGTCTGCCTTATTTAGCGCTGCTTCTTCTGAAGACAGAAGTGGGCACCCAGACATGCAATCAACAACTGATGCACTATAATAGTTATAAAGAAAGGAGAAAGAAAGGAGAAGAGAAAGAAACATGGCATTCTCATCTGTCTCCACCTCACATGAGGGTGGGAATAAAATATTGTAGCTAATGTCAGGAATCACCAGAAAATAATCAGGGACAACATAAATGTTACTTAGATATTTTTTGAAAAACCCGAGAGCTACAGTAACAAACACTGCAACTTCCTGATACTTGGCTCCATCTGGAGGAGCCCTCTGAGAGCTCCAAGTTTCAGAGTATTTTGTGCATCTTGTCTCTCTCCATCTCTTCTTCTTTGGGCTTCTGAGCAGCACAGCTGTATATTCCATGGTGTGTGGGGGGTGGGGGTGGGGTGGGAATAGTATCACCTGACAAAAGAAGATAGCAAGGAAGAGAAAAAACTATACTTTCCCAACCTGGCACCTTCCAGATGTGCTAAACAAAGAGTGGGGACACTCAGATAGTTGAAGGGCCATTTCCAGCTTCTTTCAATGCCATGTGGGATGGTAACTGGTAACTCCAGTTTTCCAGAAGTCACTTCCACACTATTATTCCACCTTGAGTCATTTTTTAGCTGATTATGTGTGTGTGCGGGATCAGTTAAAGCCAGGATTTGAAGTTTGGATGGGGCCTCCATGCAGCTCACAGGTTGGATCATCTCCCCTTTCCAGTTGTGTTAGACTGTTGATGATGCTGGCTGGGAATGATAGGGCAACATATCTAGAGTTCTTCAAATTGGAGAAAGTCATTTCTGTGGCATATATTCCCCAGATTTCTCCAAACCTAACCCCCCTCCCAGCAAAATAAGGTGATTCCTCCAGGGGCTGCAATTCATCCTTTAAATAGGCTGCAGGTCCACTCTACGTCATTTAACATCCCATTTTTTTTTCAAAATCAGAATTGAGAGAGCAGCCATGTCTACTCTGTCCCCCCCCCCTTTTTTGGGGGGCATTTTTGGCAATTCATGTGATTCCCGGGTTTGTCAAAAAAATGATCCCAAGACCCACCAAAGTTGCCCTTTCATGTCCTGGATATTATCAGTCTTTTCCTAGCTAGGGAAAAAGTTAAAATAAAACCATATGTATCATATTCTTAATGTCTCATGATTTCTAGTCCCATTTCTTAGCTTCTAAACAGTGGCAAATTGAAGTTTACTGAGCTCATAGAAATAATAAACAAAATACTTACTACATTCAAACAACATGTACATTAGCTGTAGGTTTTCCATTATAAGACTTTCAATCACAGCTCAGAAAAATTACTTTTTGGATGACAAATCTCAGAATCATCCTGCTGAGCCTGGAAGATTCTGGGGAGCTACGGTATAGTCTGCAAAATAATGTTTCTAAACTCTGCTTTCATTTGTATAAAATGACAGGCTTCCCTATGCCACAGGACAGGATATTAGCATTTCAATAATAGAAGACATGAATCTGTTTCATGAACTCTGTTCTTGACTCCCTGCCACCCATCCCATATAACGGTGATGGTAACAGACCTAGTGCCCATTTAAAGGTTGAATTGCAGCTCCTGGAGGATTCCAAGAGTAACATTTCACCTTATTTTGCTGGAAGAGGGATTGGCAAGAGATTTGGAGAAATCTGGGGATTATAAACCACAGAAATGTCCCTAGGTGGTTCATGACATCCCAAAGCCCACTCTTGATATACTAGCTAACTGTATGAGACTGTAGGTTTTGTATAATCTCCATAGTACTTTCACAACATATGAAACCTGTGAGGTAGATTTATTTAAATTGAAGGGCAGGGACTTGTCCCAGGCCACCCAGTGAGTTTCACTGTGATTCAGTGGAAATTTCAGCAAGAATCCCTTCTCGCTAGACTCCATGCTATCTTTCTAACTGTAATGTAATCTATCTGTATTACATCTGTGTGGTTGGGGTGGTGGTGGTGGTAAAAAGACCACCCCATGTCCTTGCACCTGCCCTCAGATCAAGTGAAAACATTCCACTGACCCTGAAGATGTAGTTTGGGAGTGGGTGGGTCATTAAATCTTACTGTCCCAGTATACCATTGAATGAAGTTGATCTGGTGTGGGGGTGGTTTGTTTATTAGTGAAAATATACATATCTCAGAGCAGTGGGAAGGTTAGCAATTCAGGGGTGTGCCTTTGAGAAACAATGCCTGTGATTCTAAACCTGCTCCTGTATGAGAAAGTCTTAAGCCCTCCTTGGACCTCCTTCATGTTAGACATACTTGCAACTGTATCTAAGACCTCCCACCTCAATTACTGGACCACTGTTTTTCACACTCCCCAGCATTTGTATGCAGCTCTGCTGGAGGAAAAATAATTGACTGTAATAATGCCGCTCCAGTTCTGTAAAGTCTCCTCTCCTCACATTGGATGCTGAAATCAGTTCTGCTTCAGCAACAGTGTCTTGCTAAACAGGAACCATTGCTGCTTCCTGAACATGGAAAATATGCAATTCATATGAAACTAGTGATTGTCCGAAACTTTGTAATTTGGGGGTTCAGAAGACTAACCTCAGAAACATGTAGCACTAATTTTTAATTATAGATTCATGAGTTCCTCTCTAGAATGTCATTTAATCTGAGCTGGAGAATAATTCCTGTTTTCCCCTCTTCAATTTCTTTATCTAGCTGGCACGTTAGTGTAGGTGGCAGATGTGGCCTGTTTCTTGGCCACATTCCCTCTCTGCCATAATCTCTCCTCCCTGTCACTTTCATCTTCTTGTTCCTCCTCCTCTTTCCTTTTCTTCTCTTCTTTTTGGGGCTCCTTTCTTCAGTAGCATTGAAAATATGAGGAACCCCTGGGAAATCTGCATTTTTAGGGGGCATTTGATGCTAAATATTGGCAGGTTTTCAAAATAACATTCCTCTTGGATGAGCTTGGAAGATAAGAAAAGGAAGTGGGGCATACTTATTCCATTTCTATGATTTGGTAATTCTGTTCTATAAACTGGGGATGGTTACAATACTTGCACATGCAAAATGCGCATATCAGGGAGCCATTTAGGCTTGAGCTCTCCTTGACACAAAACTTTCTGTGTGCACAGAGGATTTTGTTGTTAGAATATGGAGAATTAATCAGTCATGTAATCCTCCCACCTGCAATCTGAAATGAGGGGAAAAATTCCCCTCATTTCATCCGTTGTTTGTGTGAAACAGGCTGTACAGAATACAGGGTGTTCCATCAGAAGCATTTTTTCAGCCTTAAGCAATGAGTTGTATCTCTAAATAATTTCCAGTTCCTAGAGGTATGAATGACCACCCTACATACAACTGTCAGGAAAAACTTCCATCAGAGCTCTCTCTCTCTCTCTCTTCCTCCTTTGGTTTTCATTTTATTTTGAAATTGCTGAGATGACAGTATTCAAGGAACCTTAGTTTTTGGTGATGAAAGCCATTCTTTTTATTTGGACAGCAGAGTCTCAATTGGTATCTTGAGGTTCATTTTGTTCAACACGAATCTTTTATGTTGAGTATCTCTTACACTGTTTTAGGCTATTAACCTTGATTTACAGTCTTGCATATGCTGACATGCCATTTTGTCTCTGTAGCAGTGAGATGGCTAAATTCCATGCTTGAACTGTATCATTCCTGTGAAGAGGAGCAGATGTGGAGCTGTCTTCATTTCTCTTCCTCCTCCTCCTCTGAGGACTATAAGGGATGTCTGGTCACACCTCTAGTTTCCAGTGAGGTTATGGAATTGTCTAAGTGGGAGTTCTTTCCACAACTTTGCATAGAAAGGAGCCAGAAAAATGTTGTTCTAGCTGTAATCCACTATGCAGATGTGGCTGAAAACTTTTTTTCCCTCATAGAATCATAGAATCATAGAATCATAGAGTTGGAAGAGACCACAAGGGCCATCCAGTCCAACCCCCTGCCATGCAGGAACTCCAAGTCAAAGCATCCCTGACAGATGGCCATCCAGCCTTTGCTTAAAGACTCCTAAGGAAGGAGACTCCACTACACTCCGAGGGCCTGGAATAATCACAATAATTTGGCCTGGAATAATCACTTCAGGTTGGAACTTCTCTTCTCCCAGACCATTCATGCAGTTTCCAGAATTGCTGCAAAAAAGCAGCTTATCAGGTAAAAATTCAACAGCTGTACAATTCCCCAATGGAGAGAGATTCAGTGCTCCAAAAGGGTTCTATATCCTTTTAGTCTCAGAAAGTCTGGGGGGCAAAGAAGACAACTCATGCTCTCCAATCATCTTCTTGGCAAAGCTTGGAAAAATTACTTATTTGGAGTAATTTTGGACAACTTGCTTGATTATTTATTTATTTATTTATTATCCTGCCTTTCTCATGGTGCAGAACCCAATGTAGCATGAAGGGTGAAGTGTTCTCACAGAACCCTTCAGCCGGCCAGCATAGCCACTGGCTTATGCATTCTGGGAGGTTTAGTCCAAAGATATAACCCTTCTAAGCTCAAATTCTGGACTACAAATTCTGGACTGTGGAATGGTGTATTCTGGACTACAAATTCTGGACTGTGGAATGGTGTATCAGTAACCAAAGAGGGCTGGGATCATCCCTACTATGGTAGAGAGAGGAGTCTGGTCTACTCTTGGAGCCTAGCTCTGATCTTGGGAGCTACATCTAGCTGCCATGGAAACCTTCGGGCCCTTGCCTCACTGACACTGGAGCTTTAAGGCAAAAGGGGAAAGATAGGGGAGATAGGGAATAGGGTAGACAGTGGAAGATACTCCCTCAGAGTGTAGTGGAGTCTCCTTCCTTGGAGGTCTTTAAACAGAGGCTTGATGGCCATCTGTCAGGGACGCTTTGATTGAGAGTCCCTGCATGGCAGGGGGTTGGACTGGATGGCCCTTGGGATCTCTTCCAACTCTATGATTCTATGTGTCAGGTCATGAATTAGAGAATTGACTGTCTCCAAATTTTTTTCCTTTTCCTTTTATGGCCTTGAACCTATGGGAGAAAATTTGCAATAGGGAAGAAAAATTGCCCAGAAAAATGAGAGTTGGGTGGGGGGATGCCAGTGAAAACACAACTCTTCCTTTCCTTTTATCCTGCCATGTGTGACTCCCCATCATGCTTTGGTTGTGGTGGACTTCCTCTTTCAGTTCTCACACCTACCTTTAGCTGAGTTTTTAGTTGGCTATGGTTCACTGAGCTTCACCAGACTTACTTGCCATGCTAACAGTAGAATCAGGGTGAAAAGTCATCTGGAGCAAAAAGAAGGAAAGAGCTACCCTTTGGACGTTTGGATACCAAAGGCATTTTAATTTGGCAGGAGTTCTGAATTGCAGAGCGCTCAACATAATGGATCATGCAGCCCTGTCCCTGGTTTTAAACACAAACTAAGAAAGATCAATCAGCTCCCTTAATGTCTCCAAAAGGCATGGCCCAAAGCAAATGAACATTTGAGAAATAACTGGGAAAAATGCGGTTTTCCTCAAAGCTGGGGCAAATGAAAATATGTGGCTTTCAAAGAAGGCATTTGTGATCACGATTGAACAAAGAACACAACTCACAACATGTGGTCTTTCTGTTGTGGTTTGGCATATTTTCTGTGGTCTAGCTCCCTCTCCCCCTGCCCAAGCCATTCAAATACTGCACCTGCTGAGCAGGAAATAAGCCCATGGGTGAAGGAGGGCCCAATATTTATTATGGCATCATTTTCTCTGATCTCCTTTTTGCCATCTGTTTCTCTGGGTTTTTAAAAATCCTTATTCTGAAACATTTCTTCATATCAGTAACATCATATCCACCAACCCCTAATTAGATATCCTTGGCTCTGGCACACACATGCACACACACACATACACACTACAGGCTGAGTGCTACTTATCCAAAATACTTGGGACGTGAAGTATTCCATTAAATATAATGGCAGAACAAAATGGTGCCTCTTATATAAAATGGAAAAATCAAGGTTTGCTATTTGGAATTTATCCTTTTTTTGGAATATTTTCAAGCCGTATATGCTTGAATCTGTGGGGAAAAAAATCAGTGGATAAGGAGGGATGACTGTAATGGGAGTTGGGCCTCCACAGATTTTTTTATCCATGGGGAGTACTGGAAACAAACCCCAGTGGATACCAAGGGTCCACTGAACACCTTATACACATATCCTCAAGGTAATTTTATACAATATTTTTAATAACTTTGTACAAGAAACAAAGTTTTTGTATATTGAACCATCAGAAAACAAAGATGACACTATCTCAGCCATCAAACCTGGTTTTTGGTTTCAGATTTTAGAATTTTGGATATGTGAGGCTGAACCTGTATTATATGAGGCTTCTAATATATGCAACATTGTTTACACTGATTGGCAGAACTTGGAAATATTAGTTTTTGGAAGACTGTCGGCCACTGGCAATGCTGGATGGGGATTCTTGAAGTAACTTTTACAAACTCTGATGGATGGATGGGGTCTCTAGAGTTATAATAAGAAGTTTTCTTGGCTCTAACAAGAGGTGAACTGAAAGGAGACAAGATGGTCAAGAATTTCTCATTCTCTACACTTTTTTTTTTTTAAAAAAAAGAGATAGAATGGATTCTAAAATTGAAATCCTTGTTGCCTGTAGGTTTAAATGAAGGTTTGGTCCTACCATCTTTAATTTGAATATAACAGAGAAATTATGCATGAGAACATATGTATGGGTATGAATATAATATAATAATATATAGACATGCACAGAATGAGCAATTGTTGGGAGAGATGGCATCATTTGCCACTGTGTTCTGTCCCAAGGCATATCACTGGTTATGCCTTTGCAAGGTAATCTGGAATATGTATATATACAGAAATGCTACACTGTCTGGTCCCTTTATCTCTATGGTCCTGTAATTTGAAGGGTGTTTACAACTCCAGTGATTTCTCTCAAAGGGTATGCATAACTTTGTTAAGATTTATAAGAATAATTTTGTATCATAATTTGTTGAGTGTTGTCCTATCTTTTTAAATACAGTCCACCCTTGCCTTATGCAGGGGATCTGTTCTGGAGCCCCCCTGCCCCGTATAAGGCAAATAATGGGCTCATGCATGTTGCAAATTGCAGTGTGCATGCCGTGGGTGCATGCACCATTGCCATTTCTGTCGTACGGCTTTCAGTGTAAGCTGAAAGCTGCATAAGGTGCGCCTGCATATGATGCAGGTGAACTGTATCTATTTTATATTTATATTTGTTTTCAGACTCTGAAGACGACCTAGTATGGCTGAAATGTGTTGGGCTTTTTAAACACTATAGTTGACCATCTTAGAGGTGGAGCTTGTCTCCTTTCGGTATGGTGCTTGGCTACATGCTTTCAGTTCCTTATTTATACTATCTAATAAAAGATGGCTTAAATTTGGGACCTTATCAATACCACTAAGGACCTTATCACACTAGTGAAATCCCACTGAGAAATGGGATTTAAAGTAGATTTAAATTATTAAAAAAACCCTGCAAATGCGGGGAGTTTATCAGATGTCGTTCCTGCAAATGTGAAATAACACGAAGTTAAAGTGAAGGCAAAAGGGACAAAAATGGCAGCTTTTTACTTTCAGAAAGTTCCAAAAGTAAAAAGCTGCTGTTTTTGTCCCCTTTGTCTTTGCTTTAGCTTTGCACTATTTCACGTTTGCAGGAACGTCATCTGATAAACTTCTTGCATTTGTGGGTTTTTTTTTTCTAATTTAAATCCTGTTTCTCAGTGGGATTTCATTAGTGTGATAAGGTCCTAAGTCTGCTGTCACATGGTGGAGTTAATGCAGCTTGACAGTGCTCCATTCTGTGGAATCCTGGGATTTGTAGTTTATGGTGGCACCAGTGTTCTCTGACAAGAGAAGGCTAAATATATCACAAAATTATAAATTCCAGAATTTCATAGCATTTAGCCATGGCATTTAAAGTCGTGTCAAACTGCATTAATTCTGTAGTGTAGATGCAGCCTTAGCTACAGCTCTTCATATATGCATATTCCTTTGAAGTCATGAGGTAAAGTAAATATGTCAATGGCTCAGACATGATATAAAATGTTTTAGCAACATATGCCAAAATAATTCTCCTGAAGTCAACTGAATTGTAGCCGTCACTTTAGGAAAATGAACAAAAATGTTAAAGCAGGCTCAAGTTTATTGATTTTATCAGACTTCTGTATACTTAACTGTGTTGAACTAGGACATAGGATTTGTGTCAATTTCCAATACACAGATATTTCTCTGGAGTGCCTCGCTTTACCATACTTTGTTGTCTTTATCTATTGATTGCAGTTTTAGACCACCCAATAAACAGTTATCTGCTCAATAACCAGATCTCATCTGTTGCTTTACTTAGAATAATCCAACAGACTGAATTATTGTGTCCCAGAGGATACAACTACAGGGAGGTAGTATGTAGAAGAAAAATATGCTAATGATATTTAATAAATGCTAAAACAATAGGCTCGGGTAAATCTGGATAAAATCCAGGGTGGTTAAAATTTAGGTGGTCAGCAGAGGAAATCCTACTGAAGCAAAAAAACAACAAAACAAACAAAAAACCAGATAAATCTTGAATCAATATTAGACAGTCAATAACAAGTGAGCAGGACAGGTGCCCCTAAAAAGGGAATTCCAGGATCTAGGAATCACCGCAGTGAAGGAAGGCTCTTTTGCCTCTTCCAACCAAATATAACTCAGATTCTGGTGTGAGGTGGGATAAGCTTTTCCAGAAGATCTCAGTAAATAGGCTAGCTTATTTGAGCTAGCTTCTTTGGGCTAGTTTCTTTCTGATAGAACTGGACCTAGATATTTCTCTTCCTAAGGTGGAGTATTATTCGTACTTCACTCTCACTTATGTCAAGTTACATGTTACCCAAGGCCAATGAAGTCATTTTAGGACCTGAAGCAGGAAATCTCACTACGGTGTCTCCTGCTCTCCTTTCTTGTGGGGAGAAAGCACCACTGAATTGCTTGTGAGTAAATAGACATGGAATTGGGAAAAATGCTTTATAATTTTTTCTCCCTTTACGTATCAAAATACAATTGGTGGTGGTGGTGGTGGTGGTGTGTGTGTGTGTGTCTGTCCAGAAGAATGAACCCTGTGTGAAGTTCATCTGAAGGATCTGCAGTGTTTGCTGTTTCCATGCAGAAGAACAACACTGAGAAGAAGTATGCTGGATTTCCAATGCAGCTTCAATATATGGGCAGAAATGTTTAGAGACCCTTTCTATGACCTGAAAAAACTGTGATATTTAATAACAGGGTATATAGCTATTGTGCATTGGCAGAACATATATGTGGTAAGCGCTATGTAATCAGCAAACAAACTTACCATTATTTTGGTTTTACAAACCATGACACGTGTTAAATGATATTTTGGGAACCACTGAATATAATTACAAAGCTGTTTAATTCTGCTGGAACACATAATTACTATGCAGTTGCAGCAAGGCTATATAGTTACCAACTATGGCCCAGCTTCTCCTTTGGGCTAGTAAATGGTGTATTTGTCCCCAAAAGAATAGTTTATGTATTAGGTAACCTGTGCATATTTCTATTTGATTAGCAATTTCATTTATTTTTCTTGGTGAAAAACTAACCAATATTCACTGGAAAACCAGAAGAATTTAAACGGCTAATTTTGTTATGCTAGAAAAATCTAGAACAGATTTAGCAAAGAATAGTTGACCAAGACTGCATTTTAAATGGACAAATTGCTTATTTAAAATTTGCTATTTTGTGAATTAGCTCCCAAATTAAACTAGATATCAGAAATGTTTAAAGTTTCCTGTGAAATTTCATTTGAGTCTTGTTGGAATTGTGTTTCTTTCAGAATAGCTTGGGTATTTTACCTTGGATTTTACTTATTATGAATATTTTTCTTCTGTTTTTATGAGTCAAAAAGGGTCCTAAAACAACTGCAATTGATTTAAAATTGTGAAACCTTTCTTTTTGACAGCTGTGTTTCTTAAGGTTGCCAGAGTGAAACCTGCAGAGGGCTCTTGTACCTTTAATGACTGCATTGGAGAGAGAATTTCAGCAGGTGTTACCTGGCTATGTAACAAGCAACAACTGCTGAAATCCTACACAACCATTAAAAGCATGTCCCAGTTTTCAGTTGGGCAACACTAGTCGATAAGTGAACAAAATCACAAACAACAAATAGATGTCACTGTGATATATGGATTTTTTTTAAAAATATACACAAGAGGGGAAATGCCAACATATGCATTGGCTTACCTTTTGGGGATAAGAGCATGTTGTGAGGCGGGAAGAGCCAAAGCAATAAATAAAGTAATTAATTAATTAATAAGTGGTAGAATAGGCTGTGATTGTCTGCATAATGGATAAACTGAACAGTTGTATTAAGCTTAACAGATCAGGCATTTTGATATAACAATTTCTGTGAGATGTAGTACCCATTTATCTTGAATGTGGTTCAAAGGACATAACATTCGCCATGGCAGGAATACACAGTGACCTCTGAAATAATATTTTGTGTAGGACAGGAGTGGGCAAAGTGTGAGCCAGAGTACATATCCATCCCCCCTGGGTTCAAAATGTTTTTAAAAAACTTTTTTAGTTGAGGAGGTGGGTAACTTCCCATTTTTCAAAAGAGTCCTAAACATTAGGAACAATTTTCTGATGGTAAGAACAATGGCCATTTGTTCTGAGTGTTTTGATTGTGTCTTCGTGCATTGCAAGAAGTTGGCCTTTGTGGTTTCTTCAAACTCTATGATTCTATGATTATAAAATAAATAAATAAATAAATAATATTTATTTGTATTCTGCTTAATCTCGAGGAATCCAAGCTGATTACAGCAAAAAAGCAAGATACAGTTAAAAGAGGAAACCAATTAAAAATCCAAAAATCCCCAGCCTCTGGGACTAAAAGTGTCCTTGGAAGCAAAAATGTGGCACTAGTTTCTAATGTAGCATCGAACATTATAGCATAATCCATAATATTGCCTTTGGGGGCAACTGTTTTTGGGGGTGTAACAGTATAGTAGTGGTGGGGTTACAACCCTCAAAGGTCTCCCGCCAAAGAGTCCCTTTAGCACCTGACAATTGCCCACCCCTGATGTAGGTGGTGGTATAGATATTAAATATATTTCCATTGATGTTTTCATTGAAAGTTTATAATACGTTAATAATATTGGCAGAGTGTTGAAATGTAAGTTCCTAGTGTTGAGAATTTTTTAAATAAAAAAATTAGATGTACACACTGCTGGTAAATAATAAATGGCAATGGTAAATAAGTTCACTTGGTGTGTCTGTGCATTTCTTTTTCACTGCCTTCCATGGCACAGTTTTCATTTAGGAAAATGTCAACAAAGAGTCCCCTCTGAAGGCTGCATTAAGAGATTAAATAAAACAACAAAAACAAAAAGCCTATAACCATAATAGGCCAATAGTATAATCTTCTGTGGCTGGGCCTAGGAAAGGGCCATAATCAAGATTATGCACGGTCTGTTTTCCAAATTGTATGCAGTGTTTCATTAATGCCAGATTAGTTTATGATGATGCTTAGAACAGATGGAACATTTATTTGCCTAGAATAAATATTTATTTATTTTTGAGACATATATTCCATCTCTTAGTGTAATTCCCAAAGTTGCTGACAGAATATAATACTTAATGTCATTCATTCAAACTATTATCTACAGAGCAGTTATTACAATAATAACAGGATATGATAGCAAATGAACAACATACCAACAAAACCCAAACCCTTGAACTATAATATGTATATTTAGAATACTGCGTATTACACCTTACACTTCCTGCATCCTATCTGCCCCGCAGAAATAATGCAATTTGTCCCTGCTTTAACTGTCATGTCTCAATCTGATGGAATTCTAGGATTTGTAGTTTTCTGAGATAGTTAATCTTCTCTGTCAGAGAGATGGTGCAACAACAAATTACAAATCCCAGAATTCCATAGGATGGAGTCATGGAAATTAAAGCAGTGTCAGACAACTTTCTGTAGTGCACACTAGACCCTGGTTGCATTAAAAACAAACAAACAGGTGGCCACTGATTGTTCTGAAGAGACCAAGGTCTGAAAAGAATCCAGCTAGAGCACCCATTCCCCCACCTTCCCGAGAACTAGTTAAAATGGAGTGCTCATTGAACCGGAGTTGGCAGTCACGCTAGGATGCTGAGGAGACCAGTGACTTGAATAAATTCAATTTTGGACACAAATCCCAAACTGAAAACTTGAGATGGCTCTTGTACCTTTAATGGTTGCATCGAGGAGGGAACCTTAGCAAGTGTTACTTGTCACACAACCCCAGTAGCAAGCTACTGACATCCCCTCTTCTACATAATCTTTAGCCTTCTTCCATTTTCTGTCTGCCAGCTCTAGTTACTGAAGGCTCTTCTCATGGTGAAATTTGTGCCCAAAGTGGTGGTTGTCAATTTTGATGGCCCATAACTGTAATGGATAATAGTTATCAGTGGCTGCCAATTATGGAGCATATATATTTCCACTGGCAGCTGGTATCTTCCATTTCAGTGGCACAGTGAAGCAATTTCAGGGTTTAGTCTGAAGTTTGAAGGAGCTACCCAAGTTGCTGAACCCTACTTCCAACTGTAGGTTCAGTGCAGAAAATGGGAAAACTCAGTTTGCCAGATTAGTCAACAATATAATTGGTTTTCTCTGAGCAGTAGATTTCCTTGTGAGAAAATGCTACAGCCTGCTGTGTGCTGTATACATTATTATTATTATTATTATTATTATTATTATTATTTGTATAGCGCTGTAAATGTACACAGTACTGTACATACAATCTTATAATTAGATGGATCCCTGCCCTCAGGCTTACAATCTAAAAGAGACAACACAAAAGGAGAAGGGAAAGGTGGTGGGAAAGGGGATGAGGTCTAGTGGTTCTTCTCTCCCTCTGGGGCCTGGACCAAGGCAGATGGACTGGAGGGAGGGCTTGACTTCTTAATATATAGTTAAGAGGAGGCATCCTGGGGCAGATGGCACAGTCCTGGGAACACTTCCCTAAACAATATAGTCTTTAACTTAATTTTGAAACTGGTGGAGCATTGACTGAAGAATCCCTTGGGCTTTGTTTGTTTTTTATGTGGAGCTAAGATTAGTTTTTCCCTTTGTTATTTGCTGGGTAGTCCTGCCTGATGGCAGAAGTTGAATTATTGATTAAATTGTCAATCCCAATCTTTCATCAAGCAGCTCATAGTGGACATTTTACCTCAGCATAACCTGTGAGGTGTGTCAGACTGAAAAAGCTTAAGTTGGACTGAGAGAGATGACTCTGGACTCGTCTAGTCTACATGTAAGTGCACTATGTGAATTGCTGCAGATTTTTGCAAATTTGCATCAACACATAATTGCCTTCACTTCCATGTGCAAATTTGCATCTTTTTGCCCTTCCTGTGCTGAGAATGCACAGCAATGTGAATCGATGAGAAGTGGATGGACAGCCACGCATACAGTAAATTCCCCCAAATCATATGTGGCTGGATCACACTCTATTCAGTTTGAATGAAGAGTATTTTAATCATATAGACAATCCTCTGTTGAGCCCATGCAGTGAGTTTGATGTCTTATGGGAAGTTGAATGAACCATAACAAACCATACACAACTCATTTATGCAGTATTCAAAGATATAGCCATGTTAGTCTGTAGACTCAGTATATAGAGAGATCTTGTAGCACCTTTGAGATGCAAGGGCTCAGCAGACAGACAGCTAAATGCCTTCCCTTTTAGCCCCGGATCATTGCTGTGGCAACCACACACCATGGCAACGATCTGCTTCCTGTCAGGAGCAAAAAGAAGCTGCTGTAAGCAGCTTCCTGGAAGGGATGCCATAGTGGCGCTCACATGCTATGATGACGCCCCTTCTGGCCAGCGCTGTTTGGGCACTGCACCACCCATGTGTCATAATGGCACACCCAGTGTGGACGGGCATGCACCATAATGGCGCATATGTGGTGGAATTAGGTCTGCCCTAATTCAGCCCTAGTCCACAGTCAGGCCGGCACAAAGTGTCAGACTGTACTGCCCCTAACTGAAAGAAACAAGTTGGCAGCAGAGCTTTCATAGACCAAAGTCTATTTCCTCAGATGCATTTGAGGTAGTAGACTTTAGCCTATGAAAGCTCATGCTCCCATCATCTTTCTTTCAGTTAGTCTCAAAGGTACTATAAGATCTCTCTACACATTTATGTTGAGTATTCGGTATTTTCTAACTGAAACCAGTCACTAAGGGTGACTCCAAGGTGTTACTAGGCAGGAGTGCCCAGTTTAGGGAACTGTCTTTATAAGTATGTACAACATTCACAAAGCAGATCACCCTGCCTAGACTGCCTTGTTTCCTGCAGTGTGTTTGGCAGGCCTGCTGTCAGCAGGTCTCCACTTAATCAAAGCAAAAGGCACATAATGTTATGCAAAGTCTGACATGTGGCACAGAGAAGGCCTATGTGCTAACTTTGTCTCATCACAAAGGCCAAGGTGCCAGTCATATGGCCTCACTGCATGCACAGGCCTGTCTGTTCTTTTCACACAAAGGTTTTATGTAAGAGACAGATATAGTTTCCCAAAAGAAATGTAATCAGTCATGCCCTTATATTGTCTCCAAAGAAAGCCAGTTATTTACAAAAGGGACAGAATGACTCTTGCTCTCTTAACCTTTTAGGGATTCAGTGGCAAATGCCTAGCCACTGAAGGACCCACAGAGGTTGGAAAAAGGACTTTGGACTTTGGGCATGTGTGCTGAAGAATTCCAGAAGCTGTACTCCAGAAAAGTAACTGTTATTTGCTGTGGGCATCTCTTTAACAAGTAGACTTGGTATTGTTTTAGGTGTGTGCTCATCTCTGAAGTATAATATGAGGTTGAGTTTAAGAGTTGTTGTGTGCTTTCAATTCGCTTCCTAATGCAAACCTGTTTGTGGTTGTTAACTGCCTTTAAGTTGACCTTGAACCATGACAAATCTATGAATGAGAAACCTCCAAGGCACCTTATCTTCGATTGCTATGCTCAGGTCCCACAGACTCAAGGCCATGTACTTTTTGATTAAGTCTATCTATCTGGTATGCAGTCTTCCTACTGCCTTCCATCTTTCTAAGCATTACTGTCTTTTTAGTGAGTCATGCCTTCTCATGAGTCATGCCAAAATACAACAACCTCAGTTTTGTCAACTTGACTTCTAGGGAAAGTTCAGGCTTGGTCTGTTCAAGTATCCATTTGTTTGTCTTTAATAAATACATAAATTTATTCTGGTCAGTGACCAGTAAATCCATCTCTTTTATATAGCACTTCTGTGTATTGCTCCCACTTTATTTTAACTCTGACATGTGTTATGTTTCTCTGCTGACTGTAGAACATTCCCACCCTTGGTTTAAATTTCCCTTTCATTTAATGGATCTTGTGGAAGAGGTCTCTTGTTCCTCCTTTTTTGTTGTTGCCTTCTATTTCTCTGCAATGATTATTATAGTAATTCTATTTATCCTTCCACACTAATCAATGAACAGTTGCATTCATGGTTTTGACTCTATTCTTGTCTCTTTTTCTTTTGCTTCTCATCCTTCCTTTACTGCCTGAAGCATTTTGCAAGATTCTTCTCTTTCTTTTTGGTACAGGTAGATTCCTTCTGTATTCTTCCTTGACTCTGTTCCTGGCTTCTGTCCATAATCCAACTGGCTCCCAGTCAGTGAGGCTTAATAGTGCAAATCTATTTTTACATTACAGTATCTTTTAATTCCCCTGGGATGTTCTTTAGGTTGTATGTCGGCATGTTGTTTGGTTTAGATATAGGCAAACTTATCACAGAATTTTCTTGACAAGATTTTTTCAGAGGCGGTTTGCCATTGACTTCCTCTGAGGCTGCGATAATATGATTTGCCCACGGTTACCCAGAGAGCTTCCATGGCTGAGTGGAGATTTGAACCTTGGTCTCTTGGAGTCACTGTCCACTGCTCAAACTACTATACCAAGCTGCCTGTCTGAATTTAAGAATATCAAGAAATAAATAAAAAAATTCTCCAGATATGAACCTGGTCCAACGAAACCTTTCATCCTAAAAATGGTAAGATGTTTGTCGCATTATTTTTTCACATTGATCGGCTATAAATAAAGAGCTTGGTCCATAGCTTTCCTCCTTTTTAGGACTGTAGACACACACATGACAAGAACATTCAGCTCGCTGGAGCCATTGACACTAAACAGTTTCATTTTGCAGATGTTATGGTAATGTTTGCTTCCTGAATTTGTTTTCTGTGGGTTCACATTCCCTGAGCTGACATTGGGTTTTGAGCAAAAATGGGATGGTCTCCACAGAAAACAATATCCTTGCCATGTTTTCCACCAGAAATCATTAGACTCTGCAGGGCACTGCCTTTTCCAAAAGCAATTTTGCTTGAGACCATGCCGACAATTGGCTCTGTCTTGCTTACCATAATAAGCTCATTAGGAAAACTTGGGTTGGGTTCTGGAGTCAAGCTCTCACCAGTTTGAGGTTTCTGGTGGTGTGTTTCATGCCACTGTGCTATTATGAACTGCTTACTTGCAAAGGATGAAAAATTTGATGACCACTTTACTCTGTGCCTGAGGGTTCCATTAAAAAAAAAAAAAGAATACTTTCTCCGTTCACAATCATCAGAGAGGACAAGGTGCCAGGACCTCACCTTGGAAATGCAAGAAAAGGATCTTGTGTGCCTTTTCTCTCTATGTGCCAGGATGATTGCTTGTCAGATGAGGGAGTAGCTTGTTTCCTTTGTGCTGTTCTCCAGTGGTACCCTGAAGATGGTCCGTGGCATCTGAGTTCTTAAACTCCACTTCTACAAGCACAGAATGACAGAAGAAATGGGGATGGGGGATCATACTTGGTGATTAAGCTTGCACAATTTAGAGGACAGAATAGACTATTCTGGGAATAGTCCTACACATAGCACAAGGACAACAGAGATAGAGGTAAAAACATGAGATACTTATTTTGGAAGGATATTTTGGTTCTAACATGTTATGTATGGAAGATGAAAAAAGGAAATGGTCTTAGATTTTTCAATGGCTACTGTTCTATTTCCAGGCACAATTCAGAGTTCTGGTCATGACCTAAAAAGCCCTGTACAGCTTGGTTCCAGATATCAGAAAGACAATATCTCATTATGACCCAATCTGAGTTTTAAGGCCATCAGGAAAGAGTCTTTCTTTTGGTCCCACTACTATCATATGGATGTTTGGCAAGGTTCAGGAGAGGGCTTTCTTGGTTGCTGCTCTCAGATCAGTAAGCTCAGTTTGCCCCTCTGATCTCTTTGTCCTCACAGACATATTTTTTTTTTCTTATTTAGACAGGCCTTTGGTTATCAACTGGTGCTTGCAGAAGCGCCTTTTAATGGAGGGTCTGTACTTTTATTTTCAGTGTGTTTTAGAAACTTTAACAACTATTTTAATTACTCTTTTTAATAGAATTGTTTGTTAATTTTTTCTTTTGTAGTGTAAACTGTTTTAACTGTATTTTGTTTTAATCTGTTTTAAGCTACCTTGGGTCCCATACAGTGAGAAAGACAGGCTATAAACCAAATCAATCAATCAATCAATGAATCAATAAAGTTATCTCTATGGGTAATCCTACTGCTGCAAGTTTCCTTATTCTATTGATGAAAGAATATCAATAGCCCAGTGATGAATTGCTAAGGGAATTAACCAGTTAGACACTTGCTATTTGATAACTGTATTGTTATTTGACAATTTTCTAACTGGGGGAGAGTGTTCAGTGAATGGGCAAAATTCTCTACTTACCAGTAGAAGATGGAAGAGGAGATTTTTAGATGCAGTTTATTAGCTAACAGCCTTCTGGCAGGTCTGATATGGCAGAAACAAATGATGGATGTCCTTTGGAGTCCTTTTCACACAATACAGTTGTAGCGCTATGATTCCACTTTAATTGCCATGAAAATATCTTATGGAATCCTGGGGTCTGCATTTGATATGGCACTAGAGGTTCATCCTTAGGATGGACCCAAGCCATGTAGAGCTTTAAAGGTTAAAACCAACACCTTGTACTGTGCCTGGAAGTAATTGGCAGCCAGTGGAGAGACTTAAACACTGGAGTTATATGGTCTCTCCTCGATGTTCCAATGATAAGCCTGGCTGCCATTATTTTGAACCAATTGAAGCTTCCGGGTTAGGTACAATGGTAGACCCATGTAGAGTGCATTACAGTAATCCAAGCATGAGGTTACCAAAGTGTGTACCACAGTTTCCAGGTCCCTCATATCCAGGAAGGGTGCAGCTGGCGTATCAGCCGATGCTGGTAACAGGCACTCCTGACTGTCGCATTCACCTGTGAGGAAACTATTTCCAGGAGAAATATTTATAGACATTGTGTGTCAAGAGAAACCAGAAAAAACATGGAAAGGTCTCTTCAACTATGGTGCCCCATTTGTGGAAAGTCCTCTCTTTGGGTGCTGATTTTGGCCTCATATTGACATGGTTCACCCAAGCCTTTGGGGCAAAGTGACCATTGCTTGGCAAAGGGGGGTATTCTATGTTACCCTGTTTATGATGGAGAGAATTATTATGTATTATTATTCAAATTAGTGGCAGTCCTCTAAAATACAGAATCAGGCTTTGATTTTGGGAATCTAAAACCCAACAGCAATAAATTTCTCCTTGTTGAAAAATGTCTTACTCTGCAGTTGCTCTTTATTATAATGAGAGCTTTTTCAAGCCTTTGGTCTTTGCTTCAAAATCCCATTGAAGATTTTCATGGGTAATTTTCTGCTCACAGCTATTTAATTTTTTTCCAGAGGTACTTAGTGGTTTAATTATTCCTCCTTTTCTTGTGCTTTTATTTGTTTGTCTGTTTACAACTTTTTTATGCATATAGGTTTGGGGGCAGCTCCCTCCATAGTGTTATCCATTTATACACACCATCATAACCATCTGATTCCTTGCTATTTTTAAAGCAATTGCATTTAGATGAAAATGATGTTTAAAAGGGCTGCAACAGCAGCAGCATGCTAATCAGACACTGAGACATTATTTAATCATCTAAATGTGTTCTCAAATGAAGCACAATTTCTTTGATATCTGACCCCATATTGGCAATAGTACTTGGTGCTGTTCTCTTCTAATGCCACCTGCCTCCATCCAAACCAAGACTGTGTTGAATTAACTCTTGCAAGAATGTAATGCAAATAAATAGCAGGAGCAGAATGAACAAAGAAAATTACATCTGGTCCCCTGGGCTTCACCCTCTAATCTACAGGAAAGCTTCCAGCTAGAGACCTCAATTATTTGCTTTATTCAGCCCTTCTGCATTCTGTTTTCATTACAGTTAGGAAAAATGATTTAAGGAAACTGTAATCTAAGTATATTTTGAAGGCACACAATGTTGCAAACATGTTGAAGCTAACCAGATTTGGCTCTAGTCAGTGCAAGGCTGGATGACTATCTGGGAAACGTATGTGCACTACCCTGTGTTCCACCATGAAAGAAAGATGACTATAAATGCAAACAGTAAAAGCAGAAACAATAATTTTTTGAATGGTGAGGATTTTTGTTGTTGTTATTTCTTACCTTCCTCTCCCCATGGATCGAGGTGGGGAGCAACAACAGACCAACAGACCAACTTCAGTTAAAATATATATCAGTTTAAAAGAACAAACAAGACACATGTGTATTAAAACAATCTACATTTAAAAATTCCTCATTTAAAATTTACAGTTTTAAAAATAATCTGCATAGGCCTGCCGGTAGAGATTAGTGTTGAATGCTGTTTTAAATTCAGACAGCGTAATTCAGATGTCTAATCTCTTCTGGCAGATTGTTCCAGAGTCTAGAGCTGATTGGAGTAAATGTCCCCCAGAGGACCTGAGTGTACAAAGTGGATTATATGGAAGGAGGTAACCTGGACCCAGGAACCAGCCTTTAGTTTTTTAAAAAATGGCTGGTTTATTTGGATCATATTTCAAACATTTTAATTCATGGCTTTATTTGAAAGTAGTATGATTTTTATATAGAATTATATAGAATTTTCTAAATGTGAAAAACAAGTCTCTCCCACCCTTAAAAGAATAGTTCACAGCAACTACTGGTTTAAGGAAAGCAGGTGATGCTTGCTTCCTGAGAGTCCTGTTCTGACATCCAAATCACTATACCATGCTGGCTCCATTCATTGTGAATATACATATCCACAAAGAGGGAGGGAGGGGGAAATTTAAATTATTACTTAAAACCCTCTTCAATTTAATACAGCAGTCAAGAAGCTCACAAAGTCAGATGTGCATAAAAAAGATAGGAATCTAACATGCCCCCTTTAATGTCAATGTGCCTGAAGCAGAGTTAGGCCACTGGTCCATCAAACCTAGTATGGAAATCTGATCTTTTGATTCCAGTCTGGGGCAATTTGTCATGCACCAATTATTAATTTAAAACAATATCAGCATGGAATCATAGAGTCAGAAGAGATGCCAGGGGCCATCCAGTCCATCCCTCTGCCATGCAGGAACTCACAATCAACGCACCCTCGACAGATCACCATCCAGCCTCTATTTAAAGTCATGCAAAGAAAGAGACTCCAACACTCTCTGTGTCAGGAAATTCCTCGTAATATTTAGGTGGAATCTCTTTTCCTGTAGCCTGCATCCATTGTTCTGGCCCCTATTCTCTGGTGCAGCAGAAAACAAGCTTGCTCCATCTTCAATATGACACCCCTTCAAATACTTAAATTCGGCTATCATATCACCTCTTTACCATCTCTTCTCCAAGTAAGATATACCCAGCTCCTTAAGTCTGTTCTCATAAGGCATGGTTTCCAGACCCTTCATAATTATGGTTGCCCTCCTCTGGACACACTCCAGCTTCGCAATATCCTTTGTGAATTGTGGTGGACTGAACTGGACAAAGTATTCTGGGTGAGGCCTGACCGAAGCAAAATAGAGTGGCACTATTATTTCCCTTGATCTAGATACTATTCTATTGCAGCCTAGTATCACATTGACCTTTTAGATGCTGCATCACTCTGTTGACTCATGTTCAAGTTGTGGTCTACTAATACTCCTAGATCCCTTTGACACGTAGTTGTGTAAACCCAAGTGTCACTCATCCTATATTTATGCATTTCATTTTTAATGTCTTAATGCAATACCTTACATTTCTCCCTGTTGAAGTTCATTTTACCTGATATTAAATCTGAGAATAACATCACACATCTTATCTGGCCCTGACAGTGATGTTCCATTATCTCCAGCAGAGTTCTTTCCCAAGACACCTACATGAAAAAAGTATTTTACTGACGATTGTCAGGAACCCACTTCTGTGAAATGAAGTTCACCAGAATCAATACATGCAGAGTAAATTTAGCTCCATTTTCCTTCTTAACTCACATGAAGTTAGCACAAGCTGCTCACATATGTCATTATAAAATCTAAGTGCTGCATTAGGATGATATGTGTAGGTGGTAAAACCTTTGCAGAAAGAACATAACCCCCTAAATGCAACTGAATGCTAATCAGCAAGGGAAACTATCAGAGAAAGCATGTGTAATTCTTCCCCAACTGGCAGAATGATTAGCCAAGTAAAATGATCTCTGAAGGGTACAGATTATAAGAGCTGTCACTTTACAAATTAGTTACTAGCAGGTTCTAATGACATTCCGATAAGGAACATTCTCATCTCTGTAAATTTCTTATGCTGGCAGGCTCCCAAAAGACAAAGACTTGGAAGATTATTTTAAGACAGCACTTACCCTTTCTTCTTCATCACTTCCTCCTCTGTCCTTTCCACCATTCTGCACTTAGAATAATATGAGACAGTTTCCCTCATCCCTGTGCTTTTGAGAGACATGCTCTTTGACCTGGGTGAGATGAAACTTCCCAAAATACATTTTTAAAAACAAATGCTAAAATTTATATATTTTTTTCACCCATGTAGAAAAAGGCTAATTTGCAGACTTTTATCCAAACACTCTCCATGTGTGTGTGTGTGTGGTGATTGACATTCCTTGCCTCCTTATCCCATGATGGAACATGGTGAGATGTACAAAATGGGGGCCTTGGCATCAACGCAACAGTGATGACCCACATCATTGCTAATAGTAAGCCCCATTCCTTTGATGTTTTTGGAGAATTTCTCTCCTTGAAAAACCTAGGTGAAATATTTTTCCTTAATTGCTTTCACATGCACAAATAGTGTATAGTTTAAATACTCACCTCTAATTTGGATTGTGACTCTTCAGACTGCAGATGTGAGTTGACATGACATATCTCCCCCTTATCTCATGATGGCAGAGAACAGTCTAGGGCCTAGGCTAAACCAATATAAATATATTTTAAAAGGAGGATGGGACAGCAAGTGATGGAAAAGCCTGTGACTGAAACACTGCAAAGATGCTACCAGCCAGATTAGACAATACTGGGGTAAATGAACAGGTATTTTGACATGGAGGGAAGCAATTTCTACTCTTTCACTTTTGTTGCTTAGTGTAATTATCATCATTTATATCCTACATAACTGTATCACATCACCCAAGGAGAATCAAATGCCTGATCTCCTTTTACAATGGGACCAAATCCTACAAGTAATTCTCGCCCAATACATTTTACTGCCTGAGGTGAACAATAAAGTATACCTTCCAGGGATAGGGAAGTTAACAGCGAATGGTTAATGTATTTAGTTAATTAATAATCAGCTAAAAATATATAAACAAAGTGCATTTATGCTTGTTGTTGTTGTTAATTGCCCCCAAGTTGATCCCAACTAATGGCAACTCTATGGACGAGACATCTCCAGACCCCCTGTCCTCCACTGCTCTGCTCAGTTCTGCAGGCTTCAGCCCATGGCCTTTCTGATTGAATCTAGCCATCTGGCACGTGGTCTTCCTCTCTTGCCTTCTAGTACTATTATCTTTTCCAGTGATCCACGCCTTCTCATGACCAAAGTACAACAGTCTCAGTTTAGTCAACCTGGCTTCCAGGGAGAGTTTGGTCTGTTTTAGAACTCATTTGTTTGTCTTCTTTGCCATTTACATCTTCTTCTTCTTCTTCTTCTTCTTCTTCTTCTTCTTCTTCTTCTACTACTACTACTACTACTACTATCCTGCCTTTCTCCCAATATAGAGGCTCAAGGGAGTGAACAGCAAAGTTAAAACAATACAATTTAAAAACAGTACCAAGTCTCAAATGAGTCTATTTTCTATCTACTTTCTTTACTGTCCAGCTCTTGAATCCATACATGGTGATACGATGGCTTGGAGTATTCCAACTTTAGTGTTTAGAGTTATATCTTTACACTTTAGGATTTTGTCTAGTTTTTTCATAGCTGCCCTTCCCAGTCCTAATCTTCTTCTAATTTCTTGACTGCAGTCTCTATTCTAATAATGTTTGATCCAAGGTATGGCAATTCTTTGACTATTTCAATTTTCTCTTTCTCTAGGATGAAAACCTGTAGGTCTTTCATGGTCATTATTTTTGTTTTCTTAATGTTTAACCATAAGCCTACCTTGGTACTTTCCTCTTTGACCTTCTTCAGTAATTGCTCCAGGTCTTTGTTGGTTTCTGCTCATAGTGTTGTGTCATCTCCATATCTTTGGTTGTTAATCTTAATGCATTTTTATTAGAAGGAAGAAAAACTAAGGGATCATGTTTCTCTTAAATTGCCAATTACGTTAAATTACTCAGGAAGCAAAGAATATTATCTAATATTCTCCAATTTTCTCATCCTTTTAGTGACTACATATTTTTCCTACCTAAAAGCAATTTGTGTTACATGCTTGATGACAGTTTTGATGCCTGGAATCAAAGCCCCCAATTTACAAGCATGTAAAAAAAAAAAGTATGACATTTTAGGATCATTTAAAGAGGTGTGATGAATGATTTCTGAAGCTGAAGGAAAAACCTGGCACTGGAGCAAAAATAGCACATTTGCCAAGACATTTCCAACATTTAAAATGCCAAAAGAAAAAATGATTATGTTTGAGATGCTGACCCCACAGTCATAAGCTACCATAAGCATTAATCAAACTAAGAAACCCACCACTGATATCTCCTAATGAGTGGAGACTGCAAAGGGAGTATTCTACCCTAAAGACATCCACAACCCATGCATATCTATAGCTGGTGTATAACAGCCAAACAGTGCGGTAGAACAGTGGCTCAAAAACTTTGGTCCTCCAGATGTTTTAGACTTCAGCTGCCATAATTCCTGACTGTTTGCCAAGTCAGCTAAGGCTTCTGGGAGTTGAAGCCCAAAATGCCCAGAAGACCAAAGTTGGAACTCACTGCAGTAGAAAAAAGAATTTTGAAATGTGTGGATAGATGGTGGACATCGTTGAGCAAAAATCTACTTTGGTTGTATTTGAGAGCAGTCCAAATGACTGAAAAAGAGAATGATGGAAGGCAGCCACTTAGCCAAAGCCTTGTATATACAGAATCTGATGTACATAACAGAGCTTTGCTTTGTATAAGTTATTCAGTGAAGAAGTTGAACAAAGGTCAAGCAGTTAGAGATGGGCTACATTTCATGAAACTGGGAAGACTGAAAAAATCATGGCGAATCTGATCAAGAGAGCTTTAAACTAGATCCTTGGAAGGTTAAGCATCTCCCTAAAAGCAAGGTCTAAACACAAGGATGTGAATTTTTTAGGAGAAGCTGAGGGAGAGAATGGGAGCCATAGCCACAGAAACCTTCTCTGAAACCCAGCTCTCAGAATGATAGCTATTACAGAGGCCAAAAACAAAACTTTATTTACAGAAGGTTAAACATTAAACAACACATTATTTGTACATAACATCTGATACACACTCTTTCCTCTCAGGTTAAATCAGGCCCTTATTTATTTAAGGAACAACAATGAGCTTTTGTGACATCCCTACTTGGAAAATCCACTTTAAAAAAAATGGCCCAAATCGTGTTTGATGGTTGTGGATCATAATAGTGAAGGCTGCCAGCCCGATGCTGGCATGAAGAGGTTCTCCAGGAGTGGGGTGGAACTGCACCTCTCTGCCTTTAGAAAAATGGTTGAATACCCCCTTGTGCAACATTGCAAAAAGTAGTAGTGAAATCCACAATGATATTAGCATAAGTTGTTAAAACAGGGGTGGACAACTGTGAAAGGCTAAGGTTGGATTAGCACCCTAAGAGACCCTGAAGGGGCTACATGAGTCCATGGCACACACACCCCTGCAAAAATATCATTCTTTTGCTCTTTAATGTTCCCAAATGCCCTCTGAGGAGTTTGGGGACATTTTTTGCAATGTCTTTGGACCCACCTGTTCATTTTAGGACAAGGAGAGATCTTTTTGAATAACAGGAAATGAGCAAAAGTCACTTTCTTGTCACTTTCTGCTTTAAGAAAAGGCCTAAATTGCCCCCTCAAATCCCTAGAGGACATTGGGGCAAAATAATTTTTTTTCTTATCCCTGGGGGGTTCTGGAGCCCATTAAAACAGCTCTGGGGACTACAGACCCCACTGTGCCCACCCTTGCAGTAAAAGGAAACCATTATTTCTTTTTAGTTCTTGGCTTTAGGTTTAAGAGAGCACCAGATCTTTAGGATTCATGCCATACATTCATAACCATCATAAATTAAAACTTTCTAAGACTACAAGGGCTTGGTAAAAATGACAACTCTTTGCATGATTTTTATTTATTTATTTAAAACATATAAATCCCATCTTTCTTCCAATAATGGGATTCATGATAAGTTTCATTGAGGCAGAACCATTCTTTAGTAGTATGCCACTGTGCACTTGTAATTACCTTGTCTTTGCCTAGGCTACACCAAGTAAAAACAGGTTTATTCTCTTTACAGGAATGTTTCCAAGAATTTAGCAATGTAAGCATGAACGTTTACTTAAAGACTAAGGGGTATTACACCTCCTATTTAGTTTGCAAGACATACGTTTATGTATCCAGTCACACATAGTGTAAATAAAATGTCTGGGAGGCTGGTTAAAAGAGTTTTATTGTGGAAAGGACCAAATGTCCAAAACTACATTGATCAAACTAATTTGAAAGTCAAGATGAGGTAAGACATCTAAATTATGAAAATAGTGTCATAAGCAATTAAAACTGAAAATTAAACCGACCTCCTTGGAAGAAAGTGCCACTGAATATGATGTGATTTGCTTCAAATTAAACCTTTATAGGTTTTTGCTGTAAGAATGCTGTTTCATACACTCCTGATGAGAAGTATATAATGATGAATTCAATTGGGCTTCTTCTGAAATAACCAGATATAATGTTCCATGAAAATTCTGTTATATTGTAAAGTTTTAAAACCCTGAAGTGGGTATTTTATGTTACAGGCTAGGATTAAATCCAAGTCCTTTACATGAAGGTTTTGAGATAAGTAGCTTTGAGTATTTCCCAGAAAGAAAGACAGTGTGGTGTAGTGGTTTGAGTGTTGCACTAGGCCTGAATCTGCATTGCAAAAATAATGCAATGTGACATCACTTTAACTGCTATGGCTCATTGCTATGGAATTCTGGGATTTGTAGCTAGCCTAATTGTAGCTAGCTCCTCTCAGTGTCTTCTCCTAAACTCTATAACAGATTTCTAAGGGAGGCAGAAAAGATCCCCTCCTTGCTGTTTTTCCATTGGTAGGCAAGGACCATTTTATTTACAACAGACTTTTAAAACAGATAGATTTTTTTTTTTAAAAAAATGAACTGTTAATAGGATGCTGTATTCTTTTAGACAGAACCATTTTAAATTTCTTTTTATCTTTTTAATTGCTTGTTGTCTTTTAAAGAATAGATTCAAATTATTTTAATACAATAAATAGTGTTATTCCATTTTAATATTCACTTTTTGCATGTTTTAAGCTGTATTGTTCTTGTTTAAAAATGTGTAAGCCTTGAGTTTATGAGTCTCAGTTTTGGGGAAATAGCTGTATATATATATATAAATAAATAGAATGATGGTAACAACAACTTCCTATGGGAGGCAGTGCCATAGCCCAGGAGGAGCAGATACTGAGATGTTCCTCTCCTGTGTACTCATCCAATGTTCCTGTGATAGCAGGGGGACTAAGAGAAAGTCCTCCCTGAAGAACTTAAAACTTGGGCATATATTCATATACTCTGTCACATAGCCTGCACCCTGTCCTTATTGTTTCTGAATAAACATACATTGCTTCTTAGTTAGAATTAGGACTTCCCTCATTTTTTTTTTAAATTAGCTGCTGAGAAGGTCAATTAATAGCACTAGATCTTGGAAAATTTACTTTTTGGTCTCCAAATCTGTAGTGGTCTACACTGGTGGGAAACCCTCGACACACCCTGTAGCTGCAGTTCAGTTTCCTGGTCCGTAGTGACACCAGTAATGCCATACTCACCATTTTGAGATCAAAAGAACTCGGAAGAAAAAGGCAGTGCTACAACAATCACATGTCCTATAGTATGAAGTATTTCTGGCCACATGGCCATGTCCTCACCACTGATCTGGTTTTCCAGGTGAGCACAGGGTAAAGGGAAGTTCTTTTTTCTTGGATTTTCACAGGAAAGCCCCACATTACCTGCAAAGCTTGCAGAACATCACGTGTGTGGATTACAGCTGCTACGAGGTGAGTATGAGGTTTCCCAACAGTATAGGCAAACCCTCTGAGAATTTGCCAGGCAACATGGTCAGTATTAGGATTGCTTGCTGAGATACAGAACAGGACTCTTGTACCTTCAACAGTTGTATGGAAGTGGAAATTTCAGCCACTGAAGACTGCATGAGCAGCAACATCTGCTGAAATTCCCTCTTCTACACAAACGTTAAAGGTACAGGAGCCTTCTCCCTTACTTCACTTGGCAACCACAGCAAGTATAGTTCACAAAGTAACTTTTTCAAGCTCTGAACGAGAATGAAGAGGAATTACAAAAATGAAAAATGTACATTGACTTAACTGCCAACCATTCCTGGAAATTTTCAGCAGAAATATTGTAAGGAACAAACACTTAGTTCAGACTTAATAAAATACCTTTATCTGACCTTGCAGTGGTTAAGTGTGGGCTAAATTAGCCTTATAGAGAAAAATAACAAACCTTTAATATTCATTATGTAAGCTTAGCATTTCTATTTTAGTGATTCCTAACAAAGAGCCATTTGAAAATCCATCCCTAAATGTCTAGACTCTCCACTGCCAGAGAGGAGATGTGGTGGAAAACACACTTATTTTTGGAGGAGATTTTATTGCAGCATGAAGAATCACTTGTGGATTTAATGCCATTTCATACTGGCTCGGCTACACATGAAACATGATTATACATTTATTCATAGTTCAAACCTCTGAGCAAACTATATTTGTTCAGTATTATAGCCCTAACTTCCTTGGTCAAAATACTTGTCGACTTCTTCAGTGCAAAGCTGGTTTTAGCTACAGGAGTGGAATAACTAGGATTCGTAGTGTCAATCCAAGTGTTTGTGGAATAGATCCACTGAAACAAGCATTGCACCTGCACTGAAAAAATAATGCAGTTTGATACCACTTTAACTACCATAGCTCAATGCTATGGAATTCTGGGATTTGTAGTTTTGTGAGTTATTTAGCCTTCTCTGTCAGAGAGCTCTGGTGCCACAACAAACTACAAAGCCCAGAATTAGTTTCTGATTCATAGTGGGGCTTTTTACATTGGCAAGAAAGTGTGACCTGAAGTCGCCTTTATCTTAATGCTTAGCAGCTACATAGCAAGCCCCAGGTGTGCATTAAAAAAGTGCAGAGCTGCTACACTGAGGGGTGTGGGAACGACTTATCTGAGGTCTTTTTTGTGGCTCAGCAGTTACATGGGAAGCTGTCAGAACGCTACAAATACAGGCGGAGCTGCTACATGGGCAGCAATAAACGCGGCTTTAAACTGCGATTTTAATTTTTTTTTCCTTGCCGGCTGCGAATTGCGCTGTTGCGCTGTTTGTGCCGCCGCGAACAGCGCTATTGTGAGGGTCGAGGCTTGAACTGCGCTATTGCGAGGGTCGAGGCTTGAACTGCGCTAGCTTGAACTGCGCTATTGCGATGGTCGAGGCTTGAACTGCGCTATTGCGCTGTTTGCGGCTGCGAATTGCGCAGTTTTAAATGATTTAAAGGGGGTTTGGGAGCTTTAAAAAACTGCGCGGTTAAACCCCAGCTTTTACACCTGGAGGGCATAGAACGTTTTAATTAGGAGTGAAGTCCACACCACGCATGCTCCCAACCCACGATCCATTCTGATTCGCACCTGCAGCGCAGCCTTTAAATGGGCGCCTTAAGGAAACAGAGCCCCATTTAACTGCGCAATGGCATCTTAGCGTTTTGATGTACTAGCGCTATAACGCACTTTTCAAAAAAGTAGTGGGGCAACCGAACTACTTTTTAAAGGCGCGTTTTTTCCCTTAAAACGCCAAAATGGCGTTTTCATGGCACACTTTCCCATTTTCTAATGTAAAAGCTGGGTTTTCAAGCAGCCTTCATGACACCTCTTTTTGCCAATGTAAAACAGACCAGTGATTCTAAAGTGAATCTACCATGGGGTTTTCTTGGCAAGATTTGTTCAGAAGAGATTTGGCATTGCCTTCTTAGGCTGAGAGTGTGTGACTAGCCTAAGGTCACTCAGTGGGTTTCATGGCTGAGGTGGAATATGAATGCTGGTTTCCAGAGTTGTAGCCCAACACTCAAGCCACTATGTCATGCTGGCTCTCACAGCTGCTTTTAAAATATTCCAGTTTCTCTCACCTCCTCCCACTTTCTCTGTTTGTCTTCAGCTAACTATAATTGCTGCAAACTCAGTTCAAATGGCAAAAGTAGTTTTCATGGGGAGAAGGGGGGTAAGGAGAAAAAAGCGGCAGATTTTGTCCTTGCCAGAAGCCTAAGGCAAAAGCAAACTTGTGCAGCATATCCTAACTGGCTTGTTTTTCCTCATAAGGAGGGAAAGTTTGAAAAGTCCCAGATTTTGTTCCTGTTCGTTCCAGTTTCATATTGTGTTAAAATAAACTGATGTAGGGAGCTGGTATAAAGAGCCTCTGATCATACTGGGAGCTGACAGAAGGTATTCTGAGATAAACAAAATGTGTATGGATGTCCAAAATAAAATCGGAAACAACAGGAACAAAATCTGTGAGTTTATGATCTTTTTAATCAGCCTGAATGCACTTGTAAATAACTTTTGCCATCTTGAGTACAATCTCACATGTCCCAGTTTTAATCTCTAAAAAGTTGGAGGGCATGAGGACCTTTCAACTGGTTCTTTAATCTGTATTGATGTACACTGTGGTGATTTTAATTATTTGGATTGTGATTATTTTAATGTATTCATCCCTTGATCTCCTTTTAATCTGTTTTTTATCCTGTTTGGTAGTTGCCCTGAGCATTCTTACCTGTCACTAGAGATCCTGGAGATCCTGTCCTATTCTCTTATATATCTTCATATGTGTGAGTATGTGTATGTGTATGTTTGGCAAATACTAGTACGGATCCTCCAGCCCCACCGCAATATACTCATATTAAATAGAGATTTTGAAAAGCGTGAAACTATGCAGGACAAATATTGATGCTATCCTTTGTAGCTGACCATAACTGCAAATGGCTTAAAGAGCAAATCATGCCTTACACGGCAGATCCCTGATTAAACTCCTCACTTTTCATTACTGAAAAGCAACTGGGGAGGGTTGCCAAGGAGTTCCAATTCACTTGGAGCAGTAATACAATGGAACAGGTATTGAACCTTTCCTGTGTGTTGGTTTCTCCAATTCAAATTGCCCCTCCTCTGAGTAACTGTTTTGTTTATTGATGGGGGTGGGGGGGGGTTAAGGACTGGGAATCAGAGATTGCCATACTACTCAGCAAGGAGTCTTGTGGCACACTAAACAATAACACATTTTATTATTGCCGAAGCATTCAAAGACTACAAAGTCAGGTGCACTTTTGCCCGACCAAAGCTATGTAATGGCATGCCTACATTGCAGACATATACTGGGGTTGTAGTTGTTTGCCTATTACTGTACCTCTTTTTTTTCCTTCACAAGAATTCTGGATTTCATCATTTTTAGTAGAGTAGTGACAATTCTCCATCAAGGCATCTTGAATTTACCACAGGACAATTATTCTGTGGTAATAGAATAGTTATGAGAAAAAGATTTGGGTGTGAAACTGGTTGAATTTTTTGGTATATAAGTGGCTTAAATACCCTAAAGGCACCAGATTCTGTCTGACCTTGGAAGCCAAGCAGGGCTAGTGCTGGTTAGTACTTGGATGGGAGACTGCCAATGAATACCAGGTGTGTTAGGCAATATTTCAGAGGAAGGAACTGTCAAAATAATCTCTGAGAATTCCTTGCTTAAGAAAACTCTATGAAATTCATGGGTTTCCATAAGTTGACAAGTGACTTGAAGGTATGTAGACGCACACAGTAACGCAGTCTTCAGTGGTATACAGTCCTGTCACATAACTTTGCCACTTCTATGGGTAGTGCTTTTCTGAAAACAGTTGTTTATACAAACCAGAGCTTGGAAAACCTTTTTTTGGAGAAGTTATTTTTGGAGTACAACTGCCAGAATGTCACTCTGACCATACTGGCTAGGGGATTCTGGGAGGCATAGTCCAAAATATAATATGGTCAGCATTATGCCTCAGGTTAAAATAATAATAATAATGTTTTATTTATACCCCGCTCTTCAGCCAAGACTATCAGAGCGGCTTACAATTTGTTAAACAAACAGCTTCATTTACAATTGTAAGCTATTTGCCCCCAACAATCTGGGTACTCATTTTAGCGACCTTGGAAGGATGCAAGCCTGAGTCAAGCTTCAGCCCTTTGCTGGTCTTGAACTCGCCACCTTCTGGTTTTGAGTGAGTGGCTGCAGTACAGGCATTTAACCACTGCGCCACTCAAAGATGATGAGTCCCCCATTGCTCTTTAGCATTGACATAATACAAGGACGATGAAGGCTCTACAATGAATAGAGTATTCTCCATCGCCAGTACAAGACTCTCTTGAAGACTCCTGGGGTGAGCTCTGACAAAGTGAAAAACATCTGATATTATGCAATGTTTACCAAAGGAATTACACAACCCATTCTCAGAATCACTGTCAATTTTTGCTTTGACTTGCAGCTTTTTGGATTGGATCCATAATTAGTACCTTGTTTTCCTAAAGCTGTTAATGAGATGGCAGTATTAGTTGCACATTTCTATTCTTTTCCCTCTGTTATCATTTGTTTTTCGCACTACCTTTCCCCTGAAGCTACAGAAGTACTGCTAAATAGACAGATCTGCACATTTCAGAGATGCCCTGCAGCTTCTTTTATTCCTTGATATCTCACTAAGTGCCTAGCCAAGATCTAAAAAGATTGTTTTGATGGTGCATGAGTGCAGGTGATTGCCTTGAAAAGGAAAAAAGAAAAAGAAAGAAAAAATCAAAATAAAAAAAAACAGTGTGCTTTAACTTTGCAACACAGAATAGCATAAACACCTAAAAGTAAATTATCAGTGAGAGACCCCCCCCTTTATTTTATTTATTTATTTATTTTTGGTTATACACACATTAAAAGTTGAGAGCCAGCATGGTGTAGTACTAGTTTGAATGTTGCTTTAAGTGCTAGGACACTGGAAGACCAAGGGTCGAATCCTAGTTCAGCAATGGAAACTGACAGGGTGACCATGGACAAGTCACACTCTCTAAGCTTCAGAGGATGGCGATGGAAAACCCCCTCTGATGATACTCGATAAGAAAAGCCTATGATAGGTTTGACTCACTGTCAACGCTCATCTGGCCAGTTTCTGGGCTGGACATTTTCTTGTCCTTTGATTCAGGCAAATGCTTTTGACTGGACCTGAATATAGCTAAACTAATGAACTTAACATCTAGGTTGTTGTTGTTGTTGTTGTTGTTGTTGTTGTGTGCTTTCAAGTTGTTTCCAACTTATGGCAACCCTAAGGTGAACCTATCATAAGGTTTCCTTGGCAAGGTTTCTTCAGAGGGGGTTTGCCATTGCCATCTCAGATTTAGAGAGTATGACTTGCCTAAGGTCACCAAGTGAGTTTTCATGACTGAGTCAGGATTTGAACGTTTGTCTCCCAGTGTCCTAGTCCAGTGCTCAAACCATTACACCACACTGGTACCATGAGCTTAAACAAGCAAAAACCTAATTTATATTTTGTATAAAAATGATAGTAGCTAATGAATGGCTACTGCCATACATTCTACTGCCATACATTCTAACATTCTGCCATACAATCTTTGGTTATCATATTTTGTTTTCCAGAGTAATTATCTTCTGATATAAACTTGGTTATATATAGTCTGTTACTTCCAACTCTATGATTCTATGATGTAAGTGAAACACAAGTACATATTTCTGTGGTGTCATTTCTTTTGTAGCTATCAGCCAAAATGGGAGGGAAGCAGCAAGAAACTGTAACACTGTGGGAGATGGGTGTGGATGAACTTCAGGATTTCATTCTACTCTATTATCAGTCTTCAAAATAAAACATCCATAGCTTGGAAAAAAGGGAGTTATGGGAGCAGAAGTATTACAGGTATAAGGTGAGGTAACAGAAATGCAGTGTACACACACACACACACACCCCTTATGTTTAGAGGCCAGGAGTTCTGAGACATAAGAATGTAAGCTCCTCAGATATTTAAAAGATGCAGGAGGAGCCCTGGTGGTGCAGTGGTTAAATGCCTGTACTGCATCCACTCACTCAAAACCATAAGGTTGTGAGTTCAATACCAGCAAAAGGGCTCAAGCTTGACTTAGGCTTGCATCCTTCTGAGATTGCTAAAATGAGCACCCAGATTGTTGGGGGCAAATTAGCTTACAGTTGTAAACTGCTTAGACACTGCTTAGGTGGTATATAAATGAAGTTTTTTTGCAGGCTTTATCACTCTGCGGTTCAGGGCTATGGGCCAATGCTCTGAGCTTCTTAGACATGCCAGAGAGAACCTAGGATGGACTATCTATACTTGGTCTAATAAAGCTAGAACTGTAGAGCTGGAAGAGACGACAAGGGCCATCCAGTCCAACCCATTGCCATGCAGGATGACACGGCCAAAACACTCCCGACAGATGGCCATCTAGCCTCTGTTTAAAAACCTCCAAAGGAGACTCTACCACTCTCCAAGGCAGTGTATTCCACTGTCAAACAGCTCTTACTCTCAGGAAGTTCTTTCTAATGTTTAGGTAGAATCTCTTTTCCTGTAGCTTGAATCCATTGCTCCATGTCCTAATCTCTGAAGTAGCAAAAACAACCTTGTTACATCCTCAATATGTTCATTCATTGTTAACTACTCTCAAGTTGACCCCAACTCATGGTAACTCTGTAGATGAGACATCTCTAGTATCCCTTTCCTCCGCTTTCCTCCACTTCTCTACTTTGAGACTGCACATTCAGTCCCGAGACCTCCTTGATTGAGTCTATCTATCTGCCATACAGTCTTCCTCTTTTTCTACTACCCTTTACCTTTCCTAGCATTATTGTCTTTTTAATGAGTCATGCCTTCTCACAATGTGCAACAGCCATTGCTGGAGATTTCAGGATTGCTCTGTTTGAGGACCTTGTTTGTCTTTTTGGCTGTCCATGGTATCCTCAGCACTCTTCTCCTATGCCACATCTCAAATGAGTTTGAGTTACACAAGGCTATAAAGTTACCTCTTAACCTTCAGTTCCCCAGGCTAAACATATAGATTTCCCTAAGCTGCTTCTCATAGGGCATGGTTTCCAGCCATTTCCAGGCTTGGATCAAGGCTTGGATCTACTGTTATTACCTCCCTTCTCCCACCCAATTTCCTCTCCAGCCCCTTCGCAGGGCCTCCCATCTGTTGCTTTGATTGTCAGCTACCATTTCTCTTCACCTTAACCATATTCTCGCCTCTTCTGCTTCAAACATCTGAGAAGCTGTAGGTCACTCCCAGATTCCCCCCCCCCCCACCTACTCCAAGCTCTGTAGATTGTTCTCCCAGTTCCCATCATAAATTACAGATATACACCTCCTTCTTTCCTATCTCAGGCTTGTTCCTAGAAGATAGCAAAGCATCTGGGGTATGGCCTTTGGCATGTCTTGGAACTCTGAATCTTGCAGTTCTGATTAATCCTGGGATTATCCTTTCTTCATTCACAGCCTATAGGTTCAAAATCAAAATAACATGTAAAATAGAAAGGACATACTGGTTTTTTTCTTTACATCATATGTTTTCCAAGAAGGAGTGGCGTCAAGAAAACAAATATCAATGGGATTTTGACCAAGATCTTTGCCAGCCTGAGAGAAAACACATAGCCTTCAGTTTATTTATTACAATAGATGGTAAAATCCAAACCAGAACATGAGAAGAAACAGCCTAGAGCCTCAACTAGCTCCAACATGTTTCTTCACCATCTTGTTTTCAACCCCATGACTCATTAGATGTGTCTACTTACCAAGACAGGTGTGATTCATTAATTATCCAACGGCTAAACTTTCCTTTTGCCAATAATTTTAAAAGGGGAAAGTTGACTGCCAGTTGTTATGAGTTTGTAGCATAGTTTACAAAAGTTACTTTTTGAGTCAGGATTGTAATCCCCAAAAATAAGTTTTCCAATATCTGGGTAGGGCAGCATTTCCCAGTCTGGTTTCCTCCAGATGTATTGGACCACGGTACTTATTATTATCAGCCAACATGGTTACTGGTCATGTTGCTCAGGATGATGGCACTGTGGTCCAACACATCTGGGATGCTAAGTCAGGGAAGGCTGACCTAGACCTTCAATATATTAAGATGATGGTTTTGTAACTATCACTATTATTCAACAAAGCAACAGTTTAACCAAAACAAAGGGAAACATATAAATGTGAGGGAAATGTACAAATATTTGAAAGCAGATGCTACAGTTATAAAAAGAATGAGGACTACACAATTCTCATACTTACTAATGTTAGGGAAACATATGGTGCATAGGATGTCCACAGTGGATTAAGTAAATAAATAAAAAAACTAGCATCTTATAACATTAAGTGTATCATTCCGCTGCTACCCCATCTGGAGTGTTGCTTCTCTGGCAGAATTTTAAATTTTTTATTTGAATTCTGGGTGGTGGTGGAGTGTGTGTTTCATCCACATAAATGCATAATCAAATCCAAACATCAATATTCATACTTGGTTTTTTAAAACGAAGACAACTTTCATGCCAATGCAAAACTCCAACTGTTTCCTCTCAAGGTATTTAATGCACCTTCATGTTCTCAGCTAGGTGAGTACTATTTACACAAGTGAACAAAGCATTTCATGAATAGAACTTTGTTGTTATAAAGCCTTTGTGCCATTCGCCCTGCCACTCTTTGTTTGGTACTGGCCCCTCTTCTTTTGATGGACTTTTTCTTTTGCGTTCCTCTGTATCCATGTAGTACAGTTATAAATCCTTCCTTTCATTTAGTAAATAGTCTTCTGAGATTCATTAGGTATGTTTTGCACATTTGACAAAGGGTAGATTTGTAAAATAAACCTTCCAACATTCTGATTTGGCAGGGACAGTTCTGATTAATCGGCTGTTATTCACTTTTTCGGCTGCTCTGAAAATGTTACAGTTTTCTCTTCTATTCTCTTCCCACTTTCCCCCTTTTTCCTCAGCTTATTTCAACTGGTGCAAACTGAGTTCAAAGTGTAAAAGTAGTTTGCACTAAATTAATTCATTAATTTAGGCTCAGTTTGTCCTAGCTTGTCCGTTTTTCTTCATCAGACTTCCACGGGAATACATCAATAATAATAATAATAATGATTTATTTATATCCTGCCCAATCACATGGAATCTGGGTGGTTTACAACAATAGACGAGTACAATATAATATAACACAATTCAATAATATAAAAAAAATACATTACAAATAAATAAAGGTCATAATTAATCCCTTCTTTCCCCAGCACAACTCCACTCAACTAATATTAAATAAATTAAAACAAAATATAAGATATCATAACAAAATAAAAAGGAAGAAAGTATGAAAAAAATACAAATTACAAAATGCAATACATAACATAATAATAAAGTATAACATAGCATATAATCAACTAACAATAATCGACTATAACTAGAGGGGAATATATATGTATAGTATATATATATATACACACACATACACTAAATATCAAGCAACAATAATACAGTTATAACAAGGACTATAGTCCATGTACCTTCACAGACATTACAAAATACAATTCCTCACAATTAATTTAAAAAAAACAACTATAATTAATTCAGGGCTCAATAGAAAGTCAAACTTAGTTTCCACGTCTGCTTGCCTCGCAGCGGACTTCTGTGGGAATTCAGATGTAAATGTCCATTTTCCTCTATCTGGGTGATGGGGAGGTGATTTTAAACAGGGGCGTCGAGACTACTAAAACCTGGTTGTGGGTCTCCTTAGGGCCACATAGAAGGCCCCTGTTGGTACTGGACAAGGAGCAAAACTCCGGGAACATATTCCCCTCTCCAGGCAGATGAGTCTTTGCTGCCTGGGCCACAGGACACTGATGTTGGGGGTGGGGGAAAGGCAAATGCAGAGGTTTTAAGGCCTCTGCCATGACAACGCCCCAGGAGCCAATGTTAAAGTGGTGGGAGCAATGTTTATGTCCTCCATTCAGATGCACCCTCCTTGCTCCAGCTGCACTGCTGCCTTGGCCCTGGATGTTAAAGGGGCAAGGGGCACTCTCACTGCCTCCACTGAGCTTCTGGGCTTGATGATGTTTTGATGGCAGGAGTGGCTTTTGTCATCTTGAGTACACTCTGATCTTTTTTGGCCATACATATCCTGGTGTTCATCTGTGAAATGTTGGAGGCATCATAGAAAAGAGAGGTTACTTTCCCCAATTTTGAGAGTAGTTCTGAGAAATATCCCCCTGCCTGCACACAAACACTGAAAAATCTCTAACTTTGGCTGTGAAAGCTTCATGTTATTACTTTTTTTCACATGAGACTGCTGTTAAGGAAAAAGAGGCAAGACCAATTTAAAATATTAGCATGGGTAGGGGAAGAAATATGGGAAAGACTAGCATCAGCAAAGAAGATTTTACTAACAGGCCAGAGCAATCTATACAAAGACTTCTGGACAAAGTTTGGATAATTCCTTCTAAAAAATAATTGGTTACATTTATAGGCCCAATAAAAGTTATCACTTACCATTGCCCTGAAATTTTAAAAGTAATTTTTTTTCTAATTCTCAAAATAATTAAAATAGTTCTTTTTAGTTACATAAAAATATGAATGTTGCAATCAGGTAGCCTGTGGTATAAATAAATAAATAAATAAATAAATAAATACTCTCTTCCTGTTTGCATCAAAGTCCCACAACAGAGCACAAGGCATGAACCATTGGAAAAAGAGGGGCTATATCACATTTCTCTTCTGTTTAGTATTAAACTCCTGTAATTTGACTTGAAGACATACAACAACAACAAAACTTGAAAACTAATCAACTAATTATTATACTGCAAAGGGAGTGAAGATAAGTTACAGTCTTAATGGAATATGGTTACATCTTACTTACTGGGAAAATGAACTAATTCAGATTTCATTCAAGCTTTGCCTCTGGATCAAAATGACCTACCAGTCTGAGCAAATAAGGACTTATCACTGTGGAACTGTTGGTCTTCTGTATTAGGTAGCAGTTTTTGTTGCAGCAAAACCTAACAGGTCCATACTGCATATGTAGTACTTTCCATGTCTCTGAAGACAAGTCAAGACTTTTAAAAGCTTTTGCTGCAACAGATCCTGCTACCTAAGGCCTTACATGCATGGGCCAAAATGCTCACCCATCCCTGTTCTGGCATCATCTTGTTTGGATGAGGCATAGCCCAAACCCTGGTTCTGGTGTGAGCAGTATGTATGACCTCAGTAGGTTCAGCATCAGAACTGGTGTATAACAGACTTAAAAAGATTTTTTAAATATATCTTTTACTCCAGATTTTCCAGGAACATCCAGAGCCCTCCATTAGACTTAGGACCTCATAACTATTTACTAATCATATTTACAGTTATGGTACCAGTGCCCCAATTGCAAATGCCCCTGAAACCCACACTGAAATCCACCAACTTCAATGAGGGACAGAATTCTGTAGCACTGGTGAGTGGGGTGCTGAAGGATGGCACATCCAGCTCTCCCCACCACCACTTACTGAGGAATTGTAAAAGAAACCTGCAGGAGTCCCAGTTTCTGCTTGGCACACTGTAGATCTCTGGCAGGAGGGGACTGGATGCATCTTCCTTCAGTTCCCTGCACTGCAGAACACTATCCCATGGTGGAGCTGGCTTGATTTTAAGGCGGGTCTCTCTGCAGCCAGGTTGGGAGATAGAATGCAGCCATTACATCATGACTCTGTGACTGATGAAGGATCTCAGTCGAAGAATCTGTGTAGGTGTAACTTTCCATAACATGGTGGTAATTTAATGGAAAGCTAAACTTGTTAAATTTCTGCATGCTGTCCTGCTGTTCCTGGCACAGTAGAAGGGTTAGCATCAGTGATTTCTGTGAAGATGATGGCAGGTGCTTGCAAACTTCTTGGTAGGTTCGAATCTGCTCTTAGTTTCAGTCTAAAGTTAAAAGAGCTACCCAAGGTGATAAACTTATTTTGGACTCAGGGTCAACACCTTCAAAGTTGGAACCAAAACCTGGAAGAGATCCATTACTCCATGTATACAGAATTCATTATCAGCCACCTTTCTCCAGTGTGGAGGGGAAGCTCAGGAAAAAACAGTAGTTGACTAGTGGGGATCTGCTTGCCAGCGGCTGTTCAAGCAACAAGTCATTTTTCTCAATCTTTCCATTTGGAAGGGCACAGCAGACCTACGATGACATGAAAATAGAAAAAAACTGCAACCATGGAAAGAAGCTGCTGGAGTAAGCGGCTTACCCTACAAATCATCCCAAGGATTTTGATGCAACAGAAGGTCAGCAAGTCAAACTCTGTGGCTGGATTTAACCAAACGTTACATAGTTTTATTTCACCTAATAGTATTTGCTGCTAAGATAATTGCTGGTGTCCTCATCCCTAAAGCTCCAGGAAGGAAAATGATAGTGTGCAGGATTAGGAATCATTCTCCTTCTTATGTACTAGGAAGTTATATAGTTTGGAAAGATGAAGGTTGGCAATGCTGATAGCAATCCTTTTTATACTGTGGTAGTGCCTATGTAAGACTCCTAATGCAAGGACACAATCAGCTAGATGCTGCCCAAATATAATTATGGGGTGGTTACTTCCATGAAATGTCAAATATAAATAGGGGATGGAATGTCAGACTATGTGGAAAAGTCTAATTTGCACTGAGGATGCACTCCAGAATCCAATCATCTGGGGAGAGGCTTTCTTTACTTTTTCTCTCTTTGAATTTAGGAAACAGAGCACACACCCAACTAAACAGAGGCCAGAAACAAATGTCAAGCCATCTATAAGTTTTGAATAGTGCCTGACCTGGCACATACCTTCCAACTGTCCTAATTTGGAAGGGACAATGACAATTTATTGCCTGTTGTCTCATTTTTTCTGTTGCTTTTAAAATGTCCCAGTCTCTCTCTCCTCTTCACACTTACTCCTTTGTCCTTAGCTTACTTCAGTTTCTGAAAACTTAGTTCATAGTGGAAAAGTAGTTTACACTCAGTTAACGCAGCAAGGGGGAAAGGAGAGGACGGAACAGAATAATTTTTCCTGGTATGCTTAAGCAAAAGCAAACTGCTGCAGACTCTCCAAGATATTGTCTTTTTTTGTCTCTTTAATAACATTTGCCATCTTGATCAGACTTTGAAGTTATTTAGCCACATGTGTCCAGATTTCCATTTGTGAGATATTGGAAGGCATTCTGGTGTCCTTGTTGAAGTCCAAAAAACCTGGAGGACATCTGGCTGGGGAAAGCTGACTTGTAAAAATAAAACAAGATACTTAAAAGACACCTCTTAGGCCAGTGATAATAACAGAAGGAAAGAAAATAATATGCAAAGTGATCTAATGTATCATGTCAAGATTATGGATTGCCACGACAATGTACTGTATAATTTGGTCAGCAAAATAAGATGAACCCAACCAATGGCAGACACTTGTATATTCTAACATTCATCCCATCATAATTTGTCCTGCTATACTTCTTCTTGCCATCTGTCCATTCCCACACACTTTGGCTGCAGGGTCAGCAGCAGATACCTGCATTGTCGGACAGCTCCAAAACCCTCATCCCTACAACTAGAATGTCCTGGTCTACTCCTTGCATTTATTGCCTGTTCGCATCCCTCCTCTAGGAGTGAGAAAGTAGCACAGAATTCTTGTTTGTGTCCCCCCTCCCCTTCCTGGATGTCTTGATTCAGCCCAGAAAAAAAGGGCAAATGAACAAGTATCCTGGCTAAGGAACTTTCAACTGAGATAAGCCTTAAACAGAACATGTATAAGAAATGGAAAAATGGGGAAATCACGAAAGAGGAATTCAAACAAATAGCCAGCACATGTAGGGGTAAAGCCAGAAAAGCTAAAGCACAGAATGAACTCAGGCTGGCTAGAGAGGTTAAGAACAACAAAAAGGGCTTTTTTGGGTATGTCCGAAGCAAAAGGAAGAAGAAGGAAACAGTAGGGCCACTGCGTGCAGAAGATGGCAAAATGCTCAAAGATGACAAAGAAAAGGCAGAATTACTCAACACCTTCTTTGCTTCAGTCTTCTCAGAAAAGGCAAAGGGTGGTCAACCTAAGGATAATGGAGCAGAAGACAGAATAGGGGAATCTCAGCACAGAATAAGTAAAGAGATAGTACAGGAATACCTGGTTAACCTAAATGAATATAAATCTCCAGGACCAGATGAACTACATCCTAGAGTATTAAAAGAACTGGCGAATGTAATATCGGAACCATTGGCAATAATCTTTGAGAACTCCTGGAGAACAGGAGAAGTCCCAGCAGACTGGAGGAGGGCAAACGTTGTGCCCATCTTCAAAAAGGGGAAAAAAGAGGATCCCAACAATTATCGTCCAGTTAGTCTGACATCAATTCCAGGAAAGATTCTAGAGCAGATCATTAAGCAGAGAGTCTGTGAACATTTAGAGGCCAATGCCATAATCACAAAAAGCCAACATGGGTTTCAGAGAAACAAGTCTTGCCAGACAAATCTGATCTCTTTTTTTGATAAAATTACCAGTTTGGTAGATGAAGGGAATGCTGTGGATATAGTATATCTTGATTTCAGTAAGGCCTTTGACAAGGTTCCCCATGACATTCTTGCAAACAAGCTCGTAAAATGTGGGCTAGACAAGGTAACCATTACATGGATTTGTAACTGGTTGACTGACCGAACTCAAAGGGTGCTCAACAATGGCTCCCTTTCATCCTGGAAAGAAGTGACCAGTGGGGTCCCACAGGGTTCTGTCCTGGGCCCAGTGCTATTCAATATCTTTATTAATGACTTGGATGACAGAATTGGGGGCATACTTATCAAATTTGCAGATGACACCAAATTAGGAGGAGTAGCCAATACTCCAGAAGACAGGATTGAAATTCAGAATGACCTGAATAGACTAGAAAGCTGGGCCAACGCTAACAAAATGAAATTCAATGCGGAGAAATGTAAGGTTCTGCACTTAGGGCGGAAAAATGAAATGCACAGATATAGGATGGGGGACATCTGGCTGAATGAAACTATGTGTGAAAGGGATCTAGGAGTCCAAGTAGACCATAAGTTGAACATGAGTCAGCAGTGTGATGCAGCAGCTAAAAAGGCCAATGCTATTTTAGGTTGCATCAATAGAAGTATAGTGTCTAGATCAAAGGAAGTAATAGTGCCACTCTATTCTGCTTTGGTGAGGCCCCACCTGGAATACTGTGTCCAGTTCTGGGCACCACAATTCAAAAAGGATGTGGAGAAACTGGAGCGGGTCCAAAGGAGGGCAACTAAGATGGTGAAGGGTCTGGAAACCATGCCCTATGAGGAACGACTTAGAGAGCTGGGGATGTTTAGCCTGGAGAAGAGAAGGTTAAGAGGTGATATGATAGCCCTGTTCAAATATTTGAAGGGATGTCATATTGAGGAGGGAGCAGGCTTGTTTTCTGCTGCTCCAGAGACCAGAACGCGGAGCAATGGATGCAAGCTGCAGGAAAAGAGATTCCACCTCAACATTAGGAGGAACTTCCTGACAGTAAGGGCTGTTCGACGGTGGAACACACTCCCTCGGAGTGTGGTAGAGTCTCCATCCTTGGAGGTCTTTAAGCAGAGGCTGGATAGCCATCTGTCGGGGATGCTTTGACTGGGAGTTCCTGCATGGCAGGGGGTTGGACTGGATGGCCCTTGTGGTCTCTTCCAACTCTATGATTCTATGATTCTATGAAGTAGTGTATGAAGTACCTTTTTGAGACTACAGTTCCCAAAATGCCCTACTAGTGTAGTCCAAAAAAGGTAACTTTTCCTACTTCTGGAGAAGTGATAGTGGCAAGGAATAGACTGCAGCCATTCATGCTTAAGTTTCTCACCCAGTACCTAAAGTTGGCATCCCAACACCATAAACACCAACACCCACCATAAATGTACACACCACTTTACAACACTAAAGTAATAAAAACAAATCCTTGTCAATTTTGTACCACCATAAAGCTATCCCCAGGAGCAAATAGTAATACTTTGGAAGGAAACATATAGGTGGCTGGAACTAAGGGTTGGAATCCTGTTGTTAATTCCCAAATAGAGTAGACCTATTGAAACAATGGGCTTTCACTACATTTTGACTCACAATTCAATAGTTGATTCAATAGGTCTACCCTAGTTGGGAATAGCCAACAAGATTCAAGTTATTGTTAGCTGTTCAGACACAAAAAGTCAGTTCAGACAATTTCAGTATCAGGATTGTTGCTGTTATACCTTTTCTGCATCATTTGTTACTACTAAGGAGAAGCAATGTGGCTGGCTGGCTGACCCTCTGTCGTTCCTGAGACTGTGTGGTCCTGAGTACCTTTATGGTACTTAAGACTAACCCTGGAAAGATTAGGGAAACACCTGGATATTTGAATGGTCCAGCTAAGGAACTGAGATGCTATCATCTATGTAATCCTTACATGCATTGCTGCTGTGTTAGGACAAGACTTCTATTTTAACAGATGCGCTCTTTGAAAAGCATCAAAAGAATGAAAAGGCAGCCAATAGAAAAGAAATAATCTGAGGATTTTACAGTCTTTCAGACCCAATGCAACAGGCCAAGAAATACAAAATTAAAAAGAAATTTAAGCTGCCCTTCATTGCCCCCACCCTGAAATATAGGACCATTAAGTTTGCTTGGTAAGACAAAAATAGCATCTTCTTATAAAATAAAATACCCATGCTAAGCCACAAAGCTCCAAAGCAACATCTGGTTCTTCTGCTAAAATACCAGTTATTCTAGCCAGCTATATAACCCCAGAGAGATCCTTCTTTGCTTTGCTACTGTCCTTCTAGAAGAAAATGAAAATAGTTAAAAGAAAGATGCTGTTGAACTCAGAAAAAGTAAACATTCTACAAAAACCTACAACATTTACATAAAATGTTGTTCTAATATTAATAACTGTTAACTATCTCTGGAAACCATTCTGGCTCTGGATGATTTAGTGTTGTTTTTTTAAAATAGAAATTAAATATGACATCTGTGTTTATCTAAATGGATGTTCATGTGAGGAATCATCAACAGAGGTTGGCATTCAGTGAACAAAAATTTTATTAGAATGAACTACCTATTTAGAAAAGAGAGTTAGATAAGATAGAGAGTGCTACATGTATAAGAGAAAGAGGGTGAGGGAGGAGATATGTATGCAGAAGTGAGGATACCAGATAAAACATAGAGAAAACATATCTGAGAACCCAAATTATCTGTCTGTACCTCTGTAACCAACTTGCTCCCTGGTGGCATATATGCACTCACGCAAGTATGATTCAACCCACCTATTTAGAAGTAACTTTTCAAGTTTAAAACAATTCCGTCTCTGGTTATAAAGGACATAATCAGTCCTATTTGTCATTTAGAACTCCTAGAATCAGAAAAAAAATAGATAAAAATAATAATAGAGAAATGAAGAACCTGAGAGACTAACAGATTATTAACTCCTGATCTGGCAGCACCTACTATCTTTTAGGCTGCAGAAGGTGTACTGGGTTTATTACCCTGTGGATTGAGGACATGCCCCCCTCATGCCATCTAGCTGTATGGTAAGCATACCATTCCTGAGGTATAGTGGAGCCTTATAGACTCACCTTCAAGTCCCTTATGAGGATCACCTTCCCTTTCAGACTGTTTCCAAGAATGAATCTGGTCCAATGCCACCAAGGGCCCCATCATTACTATCTTGTATATATTCTAAATAAATTACAAAGGAAGTAGCCCAACCTACTATAATGGAATTAATCATGCCAATGATCACAATCTCCTTCTCTTCTTGGATTGTCCTCTCCATTTTGGGAAGGAAAGCAAGAGCTTCAAAAACTAACTTATTTGGACTACAACTCCCAGAGTTCCTGGCCAGCATTACCAGTGGCAAAGTTGGGGGATTCTGAGAGTTGTGCTCTTAAAATATTTTCAAGCTGTGGTCATGACAGAAGGCATGTACCACCACATTTTGAGGCATGATCAAGTAAAATGGTCCATTAGAGTCCATAATCTCCAATCTACAGCCAGGCTATTCTATGTTCACACAAAGATAATCTTTTCTATTTTGCATATCAAATGCAACTGTATGCAATTTCATTATGGTAAAATAATTTAATTCAGAAATGTATGCAACAGACTGAACATCATGTAATTCTCAGCCACTGAAGCAATAATTGAAATTCATACTGATTCTACCTTTGTTTAATATAGAGTTACAAGCTTGATAGATCAAGGGAGTGCTGTGGATGCGGTATATCTTGTTTTTAGTAAGGCGTTTGACAACGTCCTTCATAATATTCTTACAGATAAGAAGATGAAATGTAGGCTAGATAGTGCTAATGTTGGGTGGGTTTGTAACTTGTTGATGGACTAAGCTCAAAGTGTGCTCACCAATTACTGTACTCCTCTTCATCCATTTGTGGGGTTTCTCACGGTTCTGTCCTGGGTCCAGTGTTCACCATTTTTCTAAATAACTTAAATAGTGGAATAGAAGGCACATTTATTTGTAGATGATACTAAATTGGTAGGGGTAACAAACAACTCAGAGGACATTCTGAGTTCAAAATGACCTTGACAATAAATATATTTCAACAGGGATAAATGTAAGGTGCTACATTTAGGTGAGAAAAACATAAAGCACAAATACAGGATGGGAGAAATCTGGCTTGAAAGAGGTACATTTAAAAAAAATCTAGGAGTATTAGTAGACCACAAACCAAACTTGAGTCAATAGTATGGCAAAAAAACAAAACAAAACAAAAAGCCAATGAACATTTAGACTGCATCAATAGGAGTATAGTGTAAAGCTCAAGGGAAGTAGTAATGCTACTCTGTTCTGCTTTGGTCAGACCTCACCTGGAATACTATGTCCACTTTTGGGCACCACAGTTCTAAAATGATATCGACAAGCTGGAACATGATCAGAGAAGGAGGCTCAAATTGATCTAAGGTCTGGAATGACTTAGGAAGCTTGTTAGGTTTAGTTGGGAGAAGAGAAGATTGAGAGTGATATAATTATCATTTTTAAATATCTGAAAGGATGTAATTTACAGCACATATGTCAGATTATACCTAGCAAAACTATGAATGAAGTGCTTGTGATATTGCTTCACTTTGAACGTAGACATGTGGAAATCCTATGTTTTCATCATTTTGGCAAGGAAAAAAATCAATACAAGTCCACTTACAGGATCTTTAAACTGGTGCAATCTATTACTTAACACAAACTTGATTCACAAAAATTTCCCTGTCTATTCTCATGTACATTTAATGGCACTGTTATTTCCATCAACAAGCATCTGGAAGTCCCATTAATGATTATAGTGGATTTTATTTGTCGTCTTTCCCCCCAGGCTTATTACTTTTTAAAATAGGTCTCCTTTGTGCTCTCTCCTTCACAACACAAAGGCTTTCAGAATGAACATATTTTGTCTTAATATCACTCAAAGGAAATAATACCTGATTTTGGATGACATTAGAACTGGCACATGCTGCTGATTCCTAGGTCTACATGGCTTAGGCTATTACTACCTTCTTGTGCAAGAACTGAACAAGAAAGGTACTTGTGTGGTCTGCTTTGCAACAGAAAAAACACCTGGAACTCAAGCTTTGCATTTTCACCCCCTGAGAAATGTGAATTTTGTCTTCCAGTTGGGAGACCTAACATTTCCTAAAGTATCTTCCTCAACCCAGCACCCTGCAGATGTGATGGATTGCAGCCCCCAGTATCTTCAGCCACCATGACCTGGTCTGGAATGGGTAACTGTGGCTCTATAGACTTTTTCTCAGCAGCTCCCATGAACCCTAGCCAGCATAGCACATGGTGTGGGTTTATGGGGATTGCTATCCAAAAAGCTATCTGGGGACCATGACTGCCCACACTTGCCTAGATATGGAATTTATTTGTTTATTTAATAAATAAATAAATAAATAAATAAATGTCCCACTTTCCCCCAAATGATACTCATGAATGGAACATTGATGAGTAAGGATCTTGCATATGCTCAGCTATGTTCCATAGAAACTTGAGTAACCACAAACCTACAGGTTGAGATCCAACTGGGAAGCAACACTGATGGGATATTCGGAGCAAGTTAGCCAGTACAAGAGCCTGAGCCAAGATGTCCACCTGGAGCCTGAACTATCTGAACTATCTTATGATAGCAGTAGTTAAATGAAATACAATCTGGTGGGTTCTAAAGGGAAACAATTAGTTGGGGAAAGGGGAGAAATAGGCCAAGAAGGAAAGAGAAACCAACCAGGTCTGATGCAACAATAAGCAGCCACATAACGAAGGGCAGAATCTTACTGGTAATGACCCAGGCTATGCTGAGAACAAGAAGGTCTTTGTTGGTGAGGTATCATGGGCAGGTGCTATGGCTGCCAATATTTGCTTTCAAAAGTTCCAGTAGTAGGGGTCAAGAAGAGCGTGGGGAGCAGAGAGCACCCCTTCTCAGTATTATGGGGCCGAGACACTCTGATAGGAATTGAGCTAACAGGAAACACATGGTTTGTTCTTCATGAAACTGGTGCTTGACTGACTTTTTGCCTGTCTTCATATGCCTGGTAAAAGTCAGTGTGGAGTTGAGAAGAGGGTGCAAGAGCAGTTCTCACGGCTGCCCATGCCAAGTTGCCAGATGGCCCGGCCAACACCCATCCTGCCTGCCTTGGCTCAACGGAACCTGTGGGAGCAGCTGTAAAGGAAGCACTAGAAGCAAACATGTGCATTCAGTCTGTGGCAGCAACAGGAGCGACATGTGAATTGGTGAGTCAAAGTCATCAACCACCCAACTCCTCAAGTGTGCCCATAAAGTGAAAATATTCCTGCTAGGTTTTTCTCCCAACTAAAACATTTTTGGCACCCACCCATCAAGTCTAGCTTTTAAACATCTGAACTGTCGAGCAGCCATAAAGAAACAAACAGTTCTGGATGGTTGCTTGGTAAGAAGATGATTTTTACTTCTGAGCCAGGACATCCAAAACCACTTGGAAGAAAAGAGGGTGGCTACTCCTTATTGTAGATCTGTTTCTAAGATCCATCTTTTCTCTTTGCAAGGAAGCCATGCAAAGGATTATGCTGACTTTCATGTGACTTTATGGAAGTTACTCACAAAAAACTCAAAGCAGCCCAGATCTCCTCAGAACTCCACACCTGCCCTAGATATGTGCAGCTGAATTGCTTTTGTGTATTGCAGCATTGTAATTCTGGAGTAGTAGTGCCAACAGCAGTCACTCTGCTGGCAGTTGGATCTTCTCCTGCTTTTTGTTCAGTGCCACAATATGTGGAATGTCGAGGGCAAAGAAATGGAACACTCTCTTGTTTGGTCTTATTTAACTGCACCATTATATCATCTTGACCTCATCAGTTATACTTTCAAGCATGTAAGACTGCTTGTTATTTTTACAAGTGGTATTAGTTTATCTAAATATGGCTTAGATCTCTTGGTATCTGTTTACTGCCTGTGACATTAAAAGAGCTTCTGTTCACTGGATAACTCTTCCAGCACTGTGTTTCAGAGATGAGTTGCATGTCTGAAAATACCTTAATAGACACAACTTTAAAAAAAAAACTTAAAATGAAATGGAATTCCATGTTGTTGTTGTTGTTGTTTTCTTATAACCCACCTTTCCCCCCAATATAGGGACTCAGCAGCATAGTAGTAGGTTATCAAGTGGATGGTATTCAAATGTGAAGAACTGAGTGATTGTACATGCACAGATGAAGCAGACCCCAGAGGAAATTTTTCCTGATTATGGACAATGTAATCAACTCCTCTCTGTTTGTGGTTGTTCTTCTTCTTGTTGTTGTTGTTTAAATCCACTTTGGAAATATGCAGTTTCCTGTTTCTCCATATAATTGATGTGATTCTCCAGCTAGTTGCTCAGAACAATCTTGAGTGTACTTTCTTTTGCTTGGATTTAAAAATAGAGCATTTTCCGGAGAAGATCATTTTTAGCACTTATCAAGAGCCATCTTGGCAAACAAGTGTGTATTGTGATCATGCCTGTGCATCAGGAGAAATGTCAAATGGGAAGGGTGCTACCTTAGCAAGTACTAGCACATCGCATTGTATTAATTACTAGGGAATAGATGGCTAGTGACATCATTTTATTGTGTTATGTGTCTTCATGTCATTTCTGACTTAGAATGATTCTATCATAAGATTTTCTTGGGGGACTTATTCAGACAAACTTTGCCATTGCATTCTTCTTAGGCTAAGAGGGCCCAAGGCTGCCCAGTGAATTTCTAAGACTGAGCAGGGCTTTGAACTTGGTCTCTTGGAGTCCCAGTCTAACATTCAAACCAACTTCCTGGATGTCAGATTACAGCAATTTTCTCCTAGGGTTTTCTTGGCAAGATTTTTTTTATTGAATTTCTTATAAAATGGCAAGATTGATTTGAAGAGTATTTGTGATTGCCTTCCTCTTAGATTTTGAGGGAATGTGACTTGCCAAGGTTGCCCACTGGATTTCTATGCCTGGATGGAGGTTCAGCCCTGGTCTCCTGGAATCCAAGTGCAACACTCAAACCACTACACCACACTGCTTCTAAATCTATAGTGCTGTTATGCTATATTCCATACAACAGCTTCCCAAACTACAAACCAGATAGAAGCTTTGAGGGCTTCAAGCTGAAGCTTAGTTCCATGCCACAGGCCTGCAAACCAGTGCTCAATAGAAAAGTTGATTCACCATTCAGGAACTGATTCAATCGGTCTACCTGAGTTGGGACTCCCCAGTAAGAGTCAGGCCAATGTGTTTTGCAGCAGACACAAACTCCATTTTATCCCTATTGTCAAAATGTGCTACAATTTATGTGTAAATTGTAATCTGCATTGGCTGAGTATTTCAGAGCTGCATGTCTGAAACGATTATCATAGAAACTTTTTCTTTTAAAAAAAAGTGCTTAAAATGCAATGGAATTCAATGAACCAGTACCCTATCATGTGTATGGTAATAAAAGGTGAATAACAGAGTGACTATATATGAATGCGTAAAGTAGACCTTGGAGAAAATTTGATGCCTTTATGGACAATGAATGTGGCAGCTTTGGGGGCTGCAAACCAGAGTTGGATTTCCATGCAACAATTTCTGCAGCTGCAAATACTAGTTCAATTCCATCCAACAGCTTCCACAATCGCAAACCAGAACTCGTTTCTTCACAGCAGTTTCTTGAGTTGCATACTGACACTCAGTTCCATACAACAGCTTTCTTGGCTGAAAACTAGAACTCTTTTGTGTGCTATGGATCCCAGACCTGAAAACTGGAGCTGAGATCAGGATTCATTCTGTCAAAATCACCAGATGGGATGGATTGGGCCAGAGCTGGGGAACACATAAGAAAATCCTTCCCACCCAAGACATGTTTAGCATTTGGAATTCATGGCCCATGATGTGGAAGGGGAGCTGTTGGCTTCAATGCATTTCAAATAGAATTAGACAATGGAGGTAGTATTGCAATCATTTCTTTGGAATCAAAGGGTTGGATCTAGACAATGTAGCTGGATCCAGACAATGCTAACTGGACTTAGGTATCATTGTTTCAGTAGAAATTAACTTTGTCTGGAACCAGTCATAGCAATGCCTCCCATGTCAGTACAGTCAGCATCATTGGATAGAGCCCTGGTGACGCAGTGGTTAAATGTCTGTACCACAGCCACTCACTCAAAACCATACGGTTGTGAGTTCAAGACCAACAAAAGGGCTCAAGCTTGACTCAGGCTTGCATCCTTCCGAGGTCACTAAAATGAGTGCCCAGATTGTTGGGGGCAAGTAGCTTACAGTTGTAAACCACTTAGACACTCCTTAGGCGGTATGAAGCGGTATATAAATGAAACTGTTTGTTTTGTTATTTCAAATTGAGACTAAACCCCATTGCAAATTCAACATCTAACTTGACATGGAAGCCATCAGATGTCACCATCTGGAAGCAACCCAAATACTACTTCTGTATTTAAGCACAGTGAAAACTGAACTTTCCATTAGTCTATGAAGAGCTTTTATTACTGTAAATTGGCCTGTTTTATGCATCATGATATTAATGTTTATATTTCTTAAAATTCCTCAAAGGTTACGTTGCAATAGTGATGCAAAAACGCACTGAATATAGGCATATCTCATTTAACAAAACCTGTGATAAAGCAGCTCCTTTTTACAAAGTCTTTTTACAGGAGCTCAGCTCTCACCCTTCTCTTGCCTAGCTGAACTTTTTTTTGCAGCACAGGCATGGGAAGATTGTAAAAGAGGGATGGAGAAAGACAAACTTTCATTGTTGGGTTGTAGCACCATATATTCTGCTGTAAACAATGCAATAAAGCTTGACCTAGGAAAGAATGGGAATCTAATTTAGGTGATCCTTCTGTAGCTTTGTGCACTTCCATACTAGTAAGGCAAACAGCTGCCTCCAGAACAACTTACTGAACATGTGAGAAGAACAAAACAGAAAGTAAAGGCGAAAACAGATTAGCCTGTCTCACCCTGACATATTGAAAAAGCAGAAATCTGTACATTTTGCCACCAAAATGAAAATTGTAAGAAAAGTTGAGACTGTTGAAAGAAAAAAAGAAGTCATCTCAGGATGCATTTTGAAAGTGATCTTTAGACAACTCAAAATGTTTTTTATCTACCGTATATACTAGACTATAAGTCGACCTCATGTTTTAAGTCAAGGGCATATTTTGGGGCCAAAAGTATGGATTTTGATCTGACCCATGCATAAGTCGAGGGTAAAATTTAGTGCATTGTAACAAAGGATCTAAAGAATGAAGCAAAGGAAAACAATGCCAGAAAACTTACAACATTACAGCAGGCATTGCTGTTTGTGATCACACTAAAGGCTGAATGGATGAGAGAATAGAAGGGGGTCAGTGAATCCAGGACAGATTGCCTTTCATCAGGGGATACTTCCCTTTTTTGTAGGTGTTAATGTACAGGACTTGCCTTGACTTGTGGATAAGTCGATCCAGGTTTTGGAGTAAATTTTTTGACTAAAATTTCTAGACTTATACAAGAGTATATAGAGAATGCAAGGCTTGCCTAACTTGGCTACTTAATTTTACATATGAATAGCATTAGCTGTGAATAGGATTTGCTGAAACTTGTTGAACTGTCCTTATTTTTGTTTTTGTTTTATTTCTGTTATTTCTATCTCTGATACCAAAGCTTCTGTTAAAATAGTAAAGCCCAATAATGGAAGCAAGAATGTATTTATTTATTCATTTATTTATGTTCCTGAGGTCCTAATTTTTTTTAAGCCCCAGAAATAATTAGGATTTGAAATGCCCAGGAAATTGACATAGCTTTCAACATTATCATTTCACTCAAAGAAGAACTCTCTTGCAGAGATTACTAGTTCTTGTTCTCAGCCCAATCTATATTTTCCAGATGTCCCAAGAAACTGGAATTCTAGAGCTTGAGAAAGTTACCATTTTGGACTACAGCTCTCAAACTTGGCTGAGGAATTCTGGGATTTGGAAGTCACAGTATAAAAAGTTAATATTCCCAGAGTCTAAGGAAAATATTTGTTTGCTGTTGAGCAATATTCTTGGAAACCTTCTTCCAATTAATATCTGCCTCCAGTGCTCTATATAGTGAAGCAAACAACAAACAAAAGCTAGAAGCAATTTAAGAGGATAATGCTGGGCCTGAAAAATGAAATTTCTCCCAAACTTCCATCATGATGTGAAGGTTCTAGCCAACATTTTGATACACAGTGCAGCCTGTGTAGGAAAGAAACCCTTGTAACACAAGCATCAATTTGAGATCTATAGGGGAACTATAAAAATGGTGAGCCAAATGAGGCCTCTGGATGCACAAACAGTGTATCCATTGATTCTAACAGAAGCCACACACATGCTTCTGAAGACACAACATGAAACCCTGGGGCTTCAAGACATTGCTGCTGTTGAGCTCAGTCCTTACATGTACTGATCGCAGGGAAACAAAAGTCTAGTAGAATTGTAACTTAGTAGAATTTTTGGACTGTTGACCATGAGTCCTCTCTCTGAAGTAGGTTTTCCCCTTGCTAGCAAAAAAGAAAAACTATCCAATTTTACTGGGGTTACAGAATGTTATAAAAAGCCCATTGTTAAAGGTCTAGTTTAACTTTGTTTTAACAACCTGGAAAACTACTTAAAGTGCACAAAATCCCTTTTCCAGAATACTGTAAGTGCAGAATTAGCCAAGGGATCCCCCCCCCCCCAGGAAGCTTCCCACCACCACTTTCTCTATGCATCTATAGTTCTATAAGCAACATGATTTCAGTTCTGATATTCAGAATTCCTGCATGCTTTAATGTTGCACTATAAATACTTCTGCCAGTGAGACAAGTTCTCCATCAAGGATGACCAGACCTGCTCTTCAAACATCTTATAATGACATGTGTTCGTGTCTTTGCAAAGCTGAGAAGAAGGCACAGTTCTTTAGTTGGTAAAACATGGTAAAATAAATATTTATTGGCTCATCATACATTACTGGAACAAAAGGTTGTTTGAAGAATCTTGCCAATAATTTCTTATGCACTTTCACCACAAGCCTTGAGGAACTACAAAACATGTGATACTGTACTTCCTAGGTCTTGTGGTACTTGGAATAGTACCATATTATAGCTGGCATTAAAGGGATGAAAAAGGAATACCCCCTTCCACAACCTGGGAAATTTATCTTTTTGGACTGTAGCTCCCAGGATTCTCCAGCCAGCAGAGCCATTGGTCATTTTGAATGGGGGATTCTGAGAGTTGTGACCCCTCAAAAAACATTTTTTCCAAGCTCAATCCCATCTCCCTCTACTACCATTACCCTCCACAGCAAATACCTGGTACTGTTTTGTGGCTGCAAATATGTTACCAGATCACTGATAGAAGCCTACAAGAAAGTATAAAAATAAGAGTCCTCTACCATCTTGTATTCAGTGCAAGGCCTCAGGTACTTGACTAGCCAAGACAAAGAGCAAGATGTCAGACAAACATTAGATTTTTCTTCAACACTAGTGATGAGGCACTGTTTTTCACTGCATCTAAAGGCAATGAATGTGTTCAGGAATGAAAAGCAGGCTGTGAAAAACAGACTTTTCTTCAAGATGTTCCTACTACCTCCCAGCATCTTCCATCTGAAGTTTGTCTCACCTGCCTAACAGTAGGTTGCTCCTGGCCCAGTGAAATACTATGGAGATATTCACATGGGGAACGGGATCAAGATGAGATCACGCCCCCATCCGTATCCCATCCGTGACCCCAGTGAAAGTGATCACGCTAAACACTTTCACATGAAAGTGGATTGAAAAGTGCTTTCAGCCATCAGCTGAAAATGTTTTCAGCCATCATCATGGTATGGTGTTTCGTTATTACAAAAAACTGGAAATGACAGTAGAAACTTGTGCTATCACTTTCACTTGTGCTTCCTGGGCGGCTGAATGATGGGTTCACTGCGCTTGTGAGTGAAAGTGATTAACACAATCACTTTCACTGGTGCTTCCTGCTGGGTCAATGCCAGGTCATGTGTGAAAATCCTTCCCATGATTGGGCATGAAGGATTGGACAGGGTCAGGACAATGACAACCTGTCCCTAATATGATAATCTCCCATGTGTCATTGTGAAGATATCATGTAGTTAGCATGGCTAGTGCTAGCTATTGATACACTTATCTTCCATGGATTCATATCTTCCCCTTTGGGATTGATTGATTGGTCTGATTTGATTTGCACCCTCCTGTTCCTCATAAGAGCTCAATGAAGCTAACAATCTTATAGAAAAACACATTTTTCAAACCAGAAATGACTTAAAATACTTAAACCCATCATTCTAAAATCACAGAATCACATGGCTAAAACTGTATATGTGTGTGTGTGTGTGTGAGAGAGAGAGAGAGAGAGAGAGAGAGAGAGAGCACAAATATTTGCTTTTTTCAGCCTAGTTAGCTTTGCCACATCTTGTGATGAAGCCCACTAATTAATTGCAATTTGTGGAGGGAAATAGCTTTCTTTGTCAGCACCGGTAAGTTTCATTCAACCATCTTGGGACAGATAAATTAATCACACAGCAAAATTTGCCTGAGTCCTTCAAGTGTTTTTATGGAATAAAAGTGCACTCTAAATTGTGTTTAAGTTGCCAGAGGGAATGGATAAAGTATGAGGACGCATGCTTCTCAACTGTCTTGGATGAAACTGCTTATCTCAATCCATTTCAAACTAGTTTCAGGACAGGGTATGGAGTTGAGATCACCATGGTTGCACTGGCCGCTTGGGCATCGACAGGGGGAGTGCAACCCTGCTGGTGCTCCTGGATCTCTCAGTGGCTTTTGACACAATAGATCATTCCATCCACTTCCATCCTGCAGTGGTTCCGTTCCTTCCTCTCTGACAGATCCCAGAGGGTGAGGCTCAGGGACAGCTGCTCCTCTAAAATTGAGCTTAACTGTGGCATCCCCCAGGGCACCATCCTGTCCCTGACGCTATTTAATATCTATGTGACGCCACTAGGGGGGATCATTCAGAGGCATGGAGCTCAGTGCCATCAGTACGCTGATGACACTCAGATCTATTTCTCGATGACCAGATCGTCTGCTCAGACTTCAGATGGCATCTCTCCTCTCAATGACTGTCTTGGAGTGGTAATGGATTGGATGAGGAAAAACAGATTGAGACTTAATCCAGACAAAATGGAGGAACTGACAGTCACGGGCCCGAAACCAGGTCTGGGAATACAACTTCCAGTCCTGGATGGAGTCACACTCTCCTGTAAGGATTGTGTTCACATTCTGGGGGTACTCGTAGATTCGTCGCTTCACATGACTTTTCAGGTGAATGCGATGGTCAGGAGTGCCTATTACCACCTTCTGCTGATACGCCAGCTGCGCCCTTTCCTGGATATGAAGGATCTGGAAACTGTAGTACATGCTCTGGTAACCTCATGCTGGATTACTGTAAAGCACTCTACATGGGGCTACCCTTGTGCCTAACCTGGAAACTTCAGCTAGTACAAAACATGGCAGCCAGGTTAGTAATGGGAACATCTAGGAGAGAACACATAACACCTGTGCTTAAATATCTCCACTGGCTGCCAATTAGTTTCCAGGCTTAGTACAAGGTGTTGGTTTTAATCTTCAAAGCCCTACATGGCTTGGGTCCATCTTATCTCAGGGACCACCTCTTCCTGTATGACCCTCCCTGCACTCTCCGGTCCTCTTGGAGGAACTTGCTCCAGCCTATAAAGACTAGGATGTCGCAGACCACCCAGAGGGCCTTCTCTGCGACTGCTCCCAGACTATGGAATGGCCTACCTGACGAGATTAATCTTATTTCCACTCTTGACAGCTTCAAAAAAGCAGTCAAGACGGATCTCTTCAGGCAGGCCTTCCTGGAATAACTTCCTGGCTCAATAGAGGTAATCACTTAACCTCCCTCTTGATGCTGCTGCCTGTACTGTCTTAAAGTTGATTGTATTGTATTTATGTTGTCCTAACTGTTATTTTAACCTTGTACTAGTTTAATTTAGTTTTAAGGTGAGGGAGGGAAGATTGGGTTGTAGGATTGTTTTTAAACTGTTGTTCATTTTAAGCTTGTTGTACACCGTCCTGATTGCTAAGCAGAGGGGCGGGTTAGAAATAAAAATTGTTGTTGTTGTTATTTGAGACAGTACAGCCAGAAAGTGCTGGCTTGCCTGCCTTACCTTCAGCATTTGACAGAACCTGGAAAATAACACTTTAAAGGCAATATGTTGTCATTATAGCCATTTAAATAAAGTTCATGGCTGTTACTCATCACAATGTTTTAAAGCAACTTGGCATGTTGTTTGTTTGCTGTATACTGTAGTTTGTTTTTGTTGATAAAACAAACGCTTAGGATTGACATGGAAATGGCACAGAATGAGGAAAATTCTTGTCATAACACTTCTAAAAATATCTTGAACCTGGAATGTAAACTTTATCAATATAAAGTTTTTCATTAAATCAATAAAGTGGCTTCACATGCGCTGGCATGCTGGTGGTGACATATACAGGCATATGTCCATCTTATGCCCACATTTGACTCTCTTTTGTCATTGCAGAAATTGTTATAGCATCCCATCCTTTGCAAGGACCAAACCCTGCCCCCAGACTTAATATTGCACTCTGATTGTGCCCCATCTGAGCCATGCCATGGCTGGTAGACATAAGAGGGGATTGGAGAGATGTCTGGCTATGTTCTCAAAAGTTATGACATGTCTATGACAAAAATTATGACTATGAAAACATAGCCAGATGCACATAGATGACATAGATCTTATCTGCACTGGCCAGGATACTCCAGGGTATCCTTTCCCCTGATACTTTGGCCTCCATGTCTGCACCGTGCATGTTTGCCACCACCTTTCATGTTTGTTGCTGCTGCAGGTCACTTGCTTCTATTGTCAGAATGAGGTGCCCAGCTATGGTCCCATGGCTGAGTACCTTGGTCTCACCTCTGAATAAGCTAATTGTGGTAGCACTGGACATGCCAGGTAGTCCAACAGGTTACCCATGCATGCAGCTGCCATCGTGCAGAAACAGAGGGCTCCAGATATTCCAGGAAGATCTGGAACAGCAGGTAAGATTTTTTTAAAATTCCATCTTAACGTTTTTATATCCCATTTCTGGTGTGAGACATGCCAGATATCATCCAGACTGTCCACACCAGAACCAGGATTTGGATTCTGCGTCATCCAATCAGGATGATGCCAGAATGGGTGGGGGAACAGGCTTTTTGGCCTATGCAGACAAGATCCTAATCCATTGAAACCTCTGTGGTACCCAAGTGGATCTCAACAGAAGATATCCTTGGTCTCCATTTGACTATGGGAACATAGTCAGCTGCTTTTCCAATCCCCTATCCCACTCTCCACCAACTACAGAATGGCTGGGAGGGGGAGACTATTGCAGGACAAAAGTGTGTTGGGGTGTGTGTATTTTAATAAAAGATAACAGCAGAGATTTTTGGAGGTATAACAAAAGTTAGCTTTTACTCAGCAGAAGTCTATAAACAGAAGCAAAGCAAAAAATACAAATGGCAACAGTACTTGGCAGCAAAAATATATTACAGCATAAGGACTTCTATTCAGGCAGTTTTTTTCCAATATTGCCTTACCATTCCAACAGCATGGAGAGGGTTACATGTAGTTTGTGCATAATGCATCCACTAGCATGGAGAGCATGTACAAAGTGCTCCCATCAACTCAACAGACTTACAGGCAGTTATAGTCTGCTAATTGGCTATAACAGCCACCTGCCCTATTGGCCAATTGCTTTCCAATTAACTTCTTTCAGGTTCACCCTGTTCTGGCTTCACCTGTTTGATGCTGCATCTTCATCCAGTTACAACTTAAAGTCAAACCCTGACAAAGTGTGCCCTGCACATGGTATAATGAAGCCACAGCAGAGTACCATATGGGGAACTGTAACACTCAATTGTGTAAAATCTCAACCACTGTATTAGTTCTGAAATGTAAATTCTGTAACTTAGTTGCATCTTCTTCACTCAAAAAAGGTAACTCTACATTATATCTAATTCAATATTCCCAAACCCCAGAATTAGTTTACAGTACACATCTATATATTTCATGTTTAATTCCATCTTCACAGGTAAATGGATTTTAAAGCAGATCACACCTTGAACATAAGTTGTTGCATATCTAAGCTGGTTTTTGTTTTAAGGGGCAAGTTATGAATGATCAATAAATAAAATACAAGGCTGAATATCATTTTTTATTTTTGTTAATACATATAATGTACACTTATTAACAAAAGAAAAAAGAATATTCAGCACTTTCTCTGTATTTTATTTACTGAATGATTCATAACTTGTCCTTTAGAAAAAATAGGGCCTAGTTATCCTATTGTGGGATTTTCTTGGCAAGATTTGGTTTGCCATTGCCTTCCTCTAAAGCTGAGAGCATGTGACTTGCCCAAGGTCACTCAGTAGGCTTCATGGCCAAGCTGGGAACTGAACCATGGTCTCCAGAGACATAGTCCAACACTTAAACCACTATGCCATGCTAGAAGCCCACATTTTTCTAAAACAGTTAACAAAAAAGTCCAAATCACAGGGCAGTTTGTAGCTAATTAGTAGCATGCAAGTCACCAGGAGTTTTAAATTTGGGATTTTATTAGCTTGCAGGAGGCCCCTTACATCTTGCATCACCAGAGTAGTTTTCAGAGTGGAAATTTCTAGTCTTTGCTGGGCTGCACTGCCATCTCTACAGTGGCCAGTTTTGGCACTACAGCTTTGTCAGCCAAGTCAGACCAAGGGATCCAAGGAACCATAGTGGTTTGCTTGGCCCTGTGTAATGCTTCCTCTAGGATTGTTCCTTCACTCTAAGCAAATTGTCTATGATGGAAAGAGTTCCCCCATACCTGCATCCTTCCAACCTTGTTTGCTTCCTCTGGACACTACACATGGGCCTCACCTCGTCATTGTTTTATGTACCTATCCTTGACATTGAGACACATTCAGCCAACAGGAAACCAAAGCTGTGTATTTCTTATAACATCTGCATTTGCAAGTCATGTGACAACTTCCATTTGAAAGAATTAATAAGATATTTTTGCAGAACTACTGTTTATTTGTTTTTTAATTTATCTGTTGGATCTTCTGCCACATCTAGCATTTGATGCTCATAATAGTCCTATTCAGGCATATACAGCAAACAAACAAAAAACCAAACAAGCAGCTTCGTTTATATACCGCTTCATACCCTTAAGGAGTGTCTAAGTGGTTTACAATTGTAAGCTATTTGCCCCCCAATCTGGGTACTCATTTTAGTGACCTCAGAAGGATGCAAGCCTGGGTCGAGCTTCATCCCTTTGCTGGTCTTGAACTCGCCACCTTATGGTTTTGAGTGAGTGGCTGAAGTACAGGCATTTAACCACTGCAGCACCAGGGCTGACATTATAGGGAAGGAAGCAGCCCTACTCCCAAGTGACTTCTCTCCACATATAAAGAGTCTTTATTTTGAAGAAGTGAGCCTCCACTATACATGGAGGCTTTCCACATGATCAAGAACCTTGGGTTCCAGAGTGCATGGAGAGCATCCAAGCATAACTGATCTGGAAAGAGCAATAATGGAGGAAGGTAGGGTTACTCCTCCTGTGCTTATTATAAATGCCTGAATAAGGGTTTTTTTTCCTCAGCTTAGCATTACTGATTGATTGGCAAGCACTGATGCCATGAAATGGAATCTGGATCTACGGAGCCTTTATTCCTATGAATAATATTTAACATTAAAAAACAATATGGGAGTGTCTATCAGCTCAAATACACTGCCCAAAGTTAGAATCACTCAAAGGTTTCCTCACAATACAAGTTACCTAGGTTACTGTCTTTCATAAAAGAAGAGAAAGTAAGTTATAGAAAAGTAACTATCGAGCTTTCTAGATTGGCAGGAAAGTGTGACATGAAGTTGCCTTTTCCTTAATGCTTAGCAGCTGCACCACAGCCTTTAGATGGAGCTGTGCTATTCCGCAGTTTTTTAAAAAGAAGCTGGGAAAACCAGCACCTTTTTAAAGGCGCTTCTTCTCCTCTAAAACGCAAAAAAGCGTTTTCATGGCACACTTTCCCTTTTTCTCATCTAAAGGCTAGAGTTTCATGCAGCCATGAACACACTTCTTTTTGCCTATCTAGAAAGCCCCTATGGTGTTAAATAATATCTATGGTTAATAAGAGACAAATAATAGTGTATTAAGAGAATTGGCATCACTTAAGAAAATTGTCAGAGCTGATTTCATGTAGCCATTTTGCTGTGGCAGTGATGTTCTTAACCACTACACATTGTTCCTATTTGATGGGAAAAGCTAACTAGTAAATCATCTACCATTATCGCTGCCATTGTGTGACACTTCTTCTTCTTCAGTTCCTGACTCATCCTGCATCGCTAAAACTTTCTAGGAAACGATGAGCTCTGATCTCACTCTCTAATCTGAAATAACTGGACTGACTCATAAGTCTAGTCATTGATCCATTTTTATTTTGTAAAAAGAGAGAGAGAGAGAGAGTTTCTCTCTCTCTCTCTCTCTCTCTCTTGTACCACCATTACTGGAGATTCATTTGATAAGACAGGGCCTTCTCAGCAGTTGCTCCCAGACTCTGGAAATCTTTGTCGAAGGCATAGGCTCTTTTGTCCAGCTTTGTTGTCCTTCCTCTTTCCCCTTTCAGACAAAGACATTTTTTATCTCTGGCAGGCTTTTTGCATGTATGTGCTGTGTTGCTGTGTTGCTGAAACAGGATTTAATTTTCATAGAATCATAGAGTTGGAAGAGACCACAAGGGCCATCCAATCCAACCCCCTGTCATGCAGGAACTCTCCATCAAAGCATCCCTGACAGATGGCCATCCAGGCTCTGTTTAATGACCTCCAAGGAAGGAGACTCCACTACACTCCGAGGAAGTGTGTTCCTCTGTCGAAGAGCCCTTACTGTCAGGAAGTTCCCCCTAATGTTGAGGTGGAATCTCTTTTCCTGTAGCTTGCATTCATTGTTCTGGGTCCTAGTCTCTGGAGCAGCAGAAAACAAGCTTTTAACTTTGTTTATTGTAGTTCTTTCTAGCTGGCTTGAGCACTATTTCTCCTGAAGAGGTAATAAATTAAATTAAAAAATAAAAACAAAGAAATGATAACAAAGACAACAAACTGTAGTCAACTACAGCACCACTAGGTCATTAGCAGGGCCCTGCTGAAACAGTCCAATGGTCCATTAACCTACCATCCTATGCATCACAGAGATCAGAAGTTGCCTGGAGCGTTATGCTGTTGCTAATGAGTGACATATCAGCTCTGAAGGTGGAGATTCCATACCCATTATGGCTGCTAGCTACTGTGAATTTGTCTAGTTTACTTCTAAAGCAATTAAATATTCATTTCTAGTCTCATTCTAAATGAAGCAGTGGGTTCCTGTCACAACATATTGGGGCAGCAAATCTCTTCAATTAATTGTGTAAAGTATTACCTCAATTAACCTGTGCTCAACCAGCTGCTAATCAGTTACACTGGTTGCATACCTTCCTACTGTCCCAATTTCACTGGGAGAAGTCACCAAGGATCTTTTCCTTTGTTCCCACCAAACATACTTGGGAGGATGTGGGACTGAGACAAAGACCTCCCTTGAAGATTTTAGAACCTGGACAGGTGCACATAGGAAAACACAATCCTTCAAGTAGCCTGGACTGAAATGATATAAGGATTTATAGGTCATAAATCATACTTTGAATCCTGTCCAGAAATTGGCCAGTGTAGCTTTTCAACAAGGGAGTTGTATGGAGATAGAGCAATAATACAAGAACCTGTTTCTAGCACCATGACAAATAAAAACACAAATGCTATTACCAGTATCCTCAGAGATTTCCACTATCAGGGTAATGATTTGTATTTTTACCAGCAATATAGGCATTCTGTTTTACAGTAGGCTTCTTTACCTCCTGGATTATCTGGAAGAAACAGAATATGCCTTAGTTTATGCATGCCCTAGTCACATCCAGACTAGACTATTTGCATTGAAAGCAGTTCTGCCTCTACAGCAGAAGAGCTTCTCTGCTTCTCTCATTTTTACAGTGAGGAATGAAAAAAAATCTTTTACAAATAGGTGAGAGATTTTTGCAAATTTTTGGAAACTGCATCTGCACAGCATTTCCCCCCTGAAAATTGGATGAATATGCTCAAAAGAAATTTTTACAATAGAGTCTTCTCAATCAAATACATCAAAAAATTTCATAGAAACACTGGGATTTACCTCAACATGGCTTAGTTTGGACCACAGTTGGTTAAAGAGCAGAAAACCACAGATCCTTCCTGGAAGTAGCCATGCATTGTCAGGACTGCCAGCACCAGCTTTGGGGGGAGTATGGAGTTTGTCACCCGTGCATACTGGCCCTGAGAGTCCAAGAGGCCAAGGCTCCAAGCCCCACTTGACCATGGAAACCCACTGAGTGATCTTGGCCAAATCACACTGTCTCAGCCTTAGAGGAAGGGAATGGCAAACCCCATCTGAACAAATCTCACCAGGAAAACTTGTTGATAGTTTTGCCTTAGGGTCACCATACATTGAAAATAACTTGAAGACACAACACAAAAATAATATACCAGTCTTCAGGGTTTTCTTTCACAGCATGCTGGCCCATTTGAACTTTTATTCTTGCCACCTAGTCTAGACCTCAGCATATGTGAAACCTCACTTGCTTTGCTGACATTCCCCTGCAAGTGCAGCTGATAATTTTTTTTAATCACAAGCAGGTTTGGGGTAATGGATAGTTCAAGTGCCTTGGTGTGGATGCTGAAAAGGTTGGCTGTCTTCAGCTGATAGCACTGGCCTGTGTGTAGAAGCAATTGGAGAGAAGGAAGCGGAGGGTTAAAATAAACACAACAACTGTCTAATGAAAGGTGGTGTTTTTCTCTTATCACAACCATTAAAATTCCAGCTCAGAGAAGAAAAAAGATCAACAAGCAGGGCCAGGAAGCTCTTGGAATTTGGAGCCATCATTTTGAACAGCAAACAGCTTGTGCTCTGTTCATTTTTCATCTAGTGGCTTGTTATTATCTGAGCTAGGGCAGAAGGTTAGGGAAGCTTTTGTGGTGGTGATGGTGGTGGAGGGTTGCTGTTACTTACAGCAACTTTGGGGTGGAGAGGAAACCTACCATGTTTTGCATGAAAGAATGGGGAGAGGTTTTGGACTGAAAGATGGAAACGGGCTCCAAATTAGAGGTGGTGTGTGATTGTTGTAAGGCGGGGTTGCTCTAAGAAATGTGAACAAGGCTGGTAATTTAGAGCAGCTCCTATTGATGAAAGGGGTTCCTCCAACCAAGTCTGTGTCATTTCTTGGCTGTTCTTTGCCTTTCTAATACTCACCACGTTCATACCCTCCAACATCGGACAGATGAAAACCAGGATAATTGTAGCAAAGCAATAGCACATGACAAAGTTATTAACAAGGAAGTGTGCAAAATTAGGGTGATGTGTGATTCTTGGAAGTTGGGGTGCTCTAAGAAACATAAGCAGTTTCTCAGTTAGAACAGCCCCCAATTCATGAAAGCCCTTCCTCTAACTACATTTGCACCTTTCCTTGGCTTCTCTTTGCCTGCTGCTATTGGGCTGTCTAAAAATAAGTGTATTATGCAAATTGCTATATATTTTCAGACATTCACACTGACATTTAATTGTCTTCATTTTCCTGCACAAATTCACAACTATTTACATTGATTCACACCCCCCCCCCCTCTGCTGAATATGTATGGCAATCTGAATCCTCCAACTAACGGCCAGCCACAGGTTCAGTAATATGGATCCTTGCAGATACTCAGAAATTCTCCAGTAAAAACCACAATTTTCCCCCCTGTGGAGTTTGTGGAGTTTTTCTCTCACACACCCATGCAAAAAGCCTGAACACCTCCGAATTGCATGTGCCAGGATCACATTCTATTTGAATAGAATGAGGAGTATTTTGCATGTGTAGACAAGCCCATAGACCACAGCAAGACAATGCAGAGTGGGGCCATCATCTCATGTGGTTGATCCTGGAGAGCAACAAGAAGGCACTGTAGGCCATACAGTGAAAAGCACCACTGGCTGCTGGTCTATTTCTGGACTGGATGGCCCTTGGGGTCTCTTCCAACTCTATGATTCTATGACCTATAAAGCCCTACATGGTCCAGGTTATCTCAAGGACTACATTTTCTTATGTGAACCTAAGATGTTCAATATCTTTCCCTCAGTCCCATGATTTTCCCAGGCACTCTTGTTGGGAACAAGGGAGAGAATCTCTGGTTGCTGCTCCCTGTCTCTACTGAGCTAGTATAGCACCCTCCTTGTTGTCCTTCCACTGGCAAGTGAAAACCTTATTATTCCAATAGGGCTTTACAAATTGACAGTAATAGTCTTTTAATGGTGTGCTGCTTTGTTGATTTTTATCTTCTGTTTCTCTAATGGATTTTAAATGGGTTTAATTTTATGTTTAAATGCATGTTTAAAATAACTTTTATATGTTTTATTGATGTATTTGTATGCATTTTAATCTGTATTTTTGTAAGCCTCTCTAGTCCCAGTATTGGAGAACAGGGAATATAATGGCAACAACAACAGCAGCAACAACAATAATTGACTTTCTAATAATTGAAATTCTGAACTATATTTACAGAATCATAATCTAGAGTCAGAAAGTCAGTGTTATGCATTGGCTTGTGCACTGGACTACAACTCTGAGACCAGGATCTGAATCCCTATTCAGCCTTGAAAACCCACTGGGTGATCTTAGGCAAGTCACACTCTCTCAGCTTCAGAGAGAGGTTGCAAAGGCAACCTACCTCGGAAAGAAATATTACCAAGAAAACCCCATTATAGGGTTGCCTTAGGGTCACCATAAATTGAAAACACTTGAAGACACACAACAACAACCTAGAGCTAAACTGCTCTGCATTCAGTTACACTATGCAGTCCTTACTGTAAGATGCTCACCTTAACAGCCAAGAGCTGCATTAAATGACAGAGGTCTGTTCAAGTGTTGATCAAGATGCAAGGAGAAGGATGTTTGCCATCTTGTCCCACCAGAGAGTGAGGCTGTGAAAAGAAGCAGGACCTCATGTTGTAATTCCTTGTTGCAGCCTCACTTGCTCGTGGGAGTGGGTTAGAAATGACAACTTCCTTGTGTCCCGATCAACAACTAAACAAGCCTCCTTTGCCCAATGAGGTTGCTGGCTGTTAAGATAGGATGGTGTATGGGGCCCAGGAGACATCACTCACACACATACAAACACACACAAATTCTTGATCTTCTTGTGAGCCTTCAGGGCGTTTCTGACTTATGGTAAAACTAAGACAAACCTATCACAGGGTTTTCTGGGACTGAGCATGTGTACATAACTATTTATATGGTTGGCTGTCCACATTTGCAGCTTTGACGCATGTGGATTTGATTATTAATAGGTTTGATTACTATCTTTCTAGGTATTGTTAGGCCCTCCAGCATGACTCTGGGGTCAACATCTATCAGAATTTGCACTGGAGGACCTAGCAATTGCTAGAAAGAACACTTATCTAGGCATTTGTTAGTCTTCCAGTGCAATTATGTGGTATACTTTTGGCATATGTTCACCATAGATTTGCTCTGGTGAACCTAGAGCAAAGGTAAACAACCAGTAATGGGCTTCCCCCCCCCCCCAGTTTTTTTTCCCAGTTTCACAGGGATTCTGTGCCCGTAACCCCAATGAATGTGGAGGGCCAAATGTACTTGCATTTGCAAATGGAAACAGGTAGTTATACAGTGGGACCTTGTTATCTTCTGGTGTTTGGTTCCAGGAGCCCCTGTGGATAGCAAAATCCTTGGATTCTCAAATCTCATTAAATATAATGGCAGAGCAAAATGGTTTCCCTTAAATAAAATGGAAAATCAAGGTTTGCTATTTGGAATTTATACTTTGTTTGAATATTTTGAATATGGATACTTGAATCTATGGATAAAAAATCCGTGGATAAGGAGGGCAGACTGTATATATAATTAAGTAGCTGATGTAGAATATCAGCAAATATCTTCCAAACCAGTAATTTGGTCTGGGATATTTCCTCTACACCAACCAGCTGCAGTTCAAAGAATCTGTGTATCATGAATGGATGGTTTATCATAGATCCAGTGTGTGTGTGTGTGTGTGTGTGTTCAAGGACAGCTAAACTGAAACTAAACATTCATATGTCTTTTGTTTATTTAAAAGCCAGAAGAAACATTGCATAATGGGTCTCAGATGTTAAAAGGGAGATAACTATAGACATAAAGAATGCTCTGTGCACATTTTTATTAGGTTAGATGGTAAATCCATTTCAATCCAAATGCATTTGCAAATGGAAGCTAGTAGTTAAGTTAGATGTAACACCCAAGTTCCCAAGGGATGCATGAACCAAATGGGATACATAACATAAAAGCAAAATAACTTGGAGGAGGTTTGCTGGTTTCCACATCTCATATACTCCCAAAGAGAGCAGGAAGGAAGGAAGACACAGCACAGGTCGAGCCCTGCCTTGAGGACAGTAAGCCCCTGTAGGCTTCTTTTTTAACAGGGTGATGTCACCACAGCTAAGTCTAAACCTGACTTAAATTGCTGGAGATGAATGATCGCCATAATCATAAGGAGTTAGCAGTTAATTCAAACCAGTGGAATAGGCACTTAGTGAAGGAAGGCAATTACATAGCACAAAAATGCTTGCATTGGAGAGAAGAGTTTATGAGCAGCTGGCTGATAATAGCCTTTTTGAAAAATAAACACTCTCTAAATGCACAACCAGACTGGGTTGGGGGGGGAGGTCTTTGATTCAGAGGACTGGGAAATACATTATAGAGGAAGAAAAGCATTCATCACAAGGTAAATTTGTTTTACTCCTGGGTAGTTGCCATATGCCCCCCTTTGTTACACTATAAGCTAGAGTTGCCTTCTCTCGGTCGATTATCACTTCTCCCTGACAATCCCTGATTGTCACTTATCCCTGATCCTAGTAATTTTTAATCTTTTTTTTTTTACATTACTGCTGCTGTTCTCTAGGAACCTTTTGTTTCTGTATTGATTCATTTTGTAAGAATTCTGAAACTGTGAGTAGGATGTTGAGGCCCTGTTCTACAGCAGACTTTCTATTTGTGCCTTTTGGGTGGCTCCATATTGTAAAGGAAAGTCAGAGATTGTTAGTAAGGTGAAAGTCAAGCAACTTACATGCACTTTTCAGTCATAAAGAAAACCCTATATAAACTTACAAAATGCTTCCCCTTCCCACATCTCCCTAGGAACATAAACTGATGCCAATGGCGTAAAGGTAATGCTGTTAACAATTACCTCTTGGTATAGCCATTACCGGCAGATATCATCTTTGCAGAAGGCTGAATATTCTTATGTTCTGGAAGGATGCAACAAATGTGAAATCTCTGCTATGCTACCTCTTTATTGGAGTGCACATCAACTAACATGGAGAAGAGACGTACTGTATATACTCGTGCATAATTCTATATGTTTTAGTCAAAGAATTGACCCCCCAAACCTGGATCAATTTATCCATGGCCAATGTAAGTGCTGTACTTTAACTTATATATATATATATAAAAGAACCACCCCCTTCTTTGAGTAGAATCATGAAAGATGAGAGCATAGTCCATCCCGGGAGCACTTAAAAGAAGCACTGACCCCCTCTACTCTCTCCGCTGTGGTGCCATTTCTGATCTTTTTGAATGCCTGGGCAGGAAAATGGCAGTGTTGGCAGCTCTTTCATGCTTCACCTCAAAGGAGTGCAGGGGGGAATTGGGCTTTGAAAGAGATATTTGTGTACATTTGTCAGCTTTGCTGGATTATCACATTAAAGTTAAAGGCTATAATCACAGCTACACAGTCACCATTTTCTTTGTTTTGCCTATTTATCCTTTTTCGACATGTGTCTGTTTTCTTCAACCATTCTGGATTGGTTGCCTCCTCCACATATCACAGAGCCATGATTTACTATAGTTTCCTTCTCATCCTTCCAGCCTTTAGGTTGATCACAAATAATTATGCTTGCCAGAATTCTGTAAATTCTTTGGCATTGTGTTCTTTGCTTTGTCCTTTACATTTTGATATGATATGTGGATAAGTCGAGGGTAAAACAAAGGGGCATGTTAAAAAGCTACCTCTCTATTGGAGTGCACATCAGCTACCATGGACAAAAGACTTACTGCATATACTCATGTATAAGTCTATAGGTTTTAGTCAAAGGGGCTTTTTAATATGCCCATTTGTTTTACCTTGATTTACCCATGTGTCAAATCAAAATCCATAATTTTGGCTCCAACACCTGCCCTTGACTTATAAATGAGGTCAAACTATAGTCGAGTATAACCAATATGGTCGCATAAATGAGACTTGTGCGGTTGTAAGTCATCAACAGAATTCCAGCTTCAGCAAGATGAACATGTAACACCAAGCACCACTCTTTTCATAGAATCATAGAATCATACACTTCCAAGGGGCCCCCATAAGCTATCGAGTCCAACTGCCTGCTTAATGCAGGAAATCCAGAGTATCCCCACCAGGTAGCTGTCTAGCTTCTTTCTGAAGATGTCCAGAATCTTTCTGAATCTTTCTGAAGATGTCCAAAATCTTTCTGAAGATGTCCACCAGCCCTCTAGGTAACTGTCAAACTGCTCTTACCATCAAAATGCTTTTTCTAATGTTCATTCAAAATCTATCCTCCTGTAACTTAAAACAATTAGTCCTGGTCCTATCCCTTAAGTCAGGAGAAAATAAACCTGCCTTTCTGTGACAGCCCTTTTCAAGGGTACAGTCATGTCATCCCTCAATATTCTCTTTACCAGGTTGAATATGCCCACCTCCCTCAACGTTTTCATGTATGTTCTCTGTATGTCTTATCATCCTTGTTGGCCTTTTCTGAACCTGCTGCTACTTGTCTATATCCTTCTTAAAATGAGGTGCCTAGAACTGAACACAGTAATGCAGACGAAGTCTGACCAGTGCCTAATATAGTGTCTTGGAATCTACAGCAGGTTAAAATATTATTTGCTTTCTTTGCTACAGTATCACACTGTTGAGTCATGCTCAATTTATGACAATAAATCAACAATAATCAACAATAATCCTAAGGTCTTTTTTACACGTACCTGCTGCTGAACCAAATATTCCCCATCCTATAAATGTTTCAGCTCAATTTTCTAATTTATCCTTCTGTTCCTATCTTCTAATGTGTTAACTGTTCCTCCCAGTTTTGTATCATCCACACACTTGATAAGAATTCAAAGAAATAGCTGTGTTAGTGTGGGAAAGGGATCTTAAAGCACCTTCGCAACTAACTGAAAGATAGAAGTTGGTAGCATGAGCTTTCGTAGATTTCAGCCTATTTCCTCACATGCATTTGGAAGTAGGCTCAAGTCTATGAAAGCACATGCTACCAACTTCTGTCTTTCAGTTAGTTGCAGGATTCTTTTGCATACAAACTTGATTAGGATTTCCTTTAACCCATGATCTAATTCATTGATTAATGGTCCTAAGTCATTGATTAATTGCACCTGCCATTTTGGGCAGATAGATCAATACGCCACTTCTAGGCCAGTTTTGTAGGATGGTAAGCCACTTGGGGTTTTCAAGCATCTATACATTTATTTACTTTTTGGTCTGGAAAATTTTTTTGGGGGGGGGGGCTGAAAACTGATGGGGAAAGGCCTTTGGGGCATTGTGGAAGTTCCAGGAGCTATAGTGGATCACCTAAAGGACTGCATTCTAAAGGATCACCAGGATTTAAGGAAATGTTGAATAGATGTCACTCAGGAATGCTGTGCTTTCATATAGTACAGTAATTCTATAGTGAGCCCAGATATGGTCTAAATTATCTCTTATGTTCCTCCCAGCACTAAAACCTAAATCCAATTGTTATTCCCAGCTAGAGGTAACCCACTGAATTAATGGTATTTATGTGAGTGTTAACTAGCATTACTTATTTGATTTAATGGGTCTTCTTCAGATGGGAGTAGAAATTGGATTTAGAGCTGCAATTCTTCATTTTAAGGTTAGTATACGGGCACTATCAGTAACAGAAACTGACTCGAGAGTAGAGATCCCAGAGGTTTGGGAGTGGCTTTATTTTTCCTGTGCAATATTTCAAATCTTGTATTTTTCACCACGCAGATCGGAAAGCTCAGCGAAAAGGAAAAAGGAAAAGGGTGGTGATTTTATGTGAAGTTTCCTGTACTACAATCACTGATGGAGATGAGGACTTGGGAGAGGTGGAATTTCTCTTGACAGGGGAAACACAAAGAATGACTTTATACTTTATTGCTTACACTAGGGCTATAGATTATGGTAGTTCCTGGGTTGTTGTTTTTTTTAAACACACAACAGCTCAGACTCACCAGTCTCAGAATGAAGGCACGGAGAGTAAAAGAGACATGGATTTATAAAAATGACATTATTAAATCATCGTTCTTGGAATGGGAGTATAAATTTGCAGCAAGGTTTGAAGAAGGGGAAGATAAAGCCATTTCCTTTACACACATCATTAAATCAAGGGATTAGAAAAGAAACAAAACAAGGGCTATTATGTAACTGTATAAAGAGGTTCCTCTACCATGGGTTAAAGAGAGGGAGACAGTATGTATGTACCCACAGTCCTGAATTGTACAGAATTGCTGCTGGCAATAGGATTCTTGGGCCTCAGGGTCAGACCCTGAGTGACTCTAAGGGTCTGGAAACTTTCCCCTAGTCCTAAAGCTAAATGGGAGGAATCTCAGGGTGAGAGCATCAACTTGAAAAATGTTTCGTTTTATTGGAATGATATGTTCTTTTCAACTATAGTTGATGCTTAATGTGTCTTGCTTAATGATATTACTAGGGGCTTCCTTGTGTCACATCTTCAAGGCCCTGCCCTCTATGACATCCCAAGTGGTCATTCCTAGGTCACAGGTTTTGGTGCTGAAATCTCAAGGCCTGGGATTGTCCTGACCTGGCAACGCAGGTTGGCAGGATAAAGCCCATGATGCACCAAGGCTGTTCTTTCCTGTGAATTATGACTAAACCTACTTGGCTCCTTGCCATATCTTTGTCAATATGTCATGCTTCATGAGGGTGGTGTTTAAAAGATGGTAATGTGCCTTGTTTTTCAAATAAAAGTGAGGTACAGTGTTAAAGAAGAATATTTGTTCAAGAGAATTCCCTTGTCTACAAAAAAAGTCAGTTGTAGCATTTTTTAATACCTACCACACTTCCAGCTTGGAGATTAATGTACTTTTTTGGCCTAGTAGGAAGATAGACTTACTATCACTTAGGGGTTGAACAACCTGCCCCTTAGGGGTGGCCTGCAGCCGCCCCTTTTAGTGCTAGATTGGAGCTGTGGAAACTATATGCCGCAGCCCCGATCTGGCCTTTCTATGAATCCTTTTTGCACCATGGAAAGGGTGCAATAGCCGCAGATGCCATGGCTTTTTGGCATTCCTGATGCCACCCACCATGTGGTGGGGCGCACGGCATCTTGCCGGCATGGGAGCAGAGTCGGGACATGTGTCGTGCAGACAGCACACCCCCCACTGTACCCTGATGCCAGCCTTTCTCGCCAGTCTGTCAAGGCTGGTACTTGCACTTACTATCTTGCACCTTGTCTCCTCTGCTTATGAAAGTGTCAAGACATCTGTGTGTTTCACATATCTGAGTAAATGGGCTCTGTACTACAGGTGAGTCCAGTCCAACTTCTTCCCCTCAAATATCAGTTGGAATTTCTTTCTTCCTTCCTATTTTCCTTTAGTCTCCCTCTTGTCTGACACTTCTTTTCATTTTAAGGTATTTCCTCAATTTAGACTGTTAGCTCTCAGTTTTCCTGAAAAACTGAAGTTGTTCCTGACACCATGAATGTATTAAGTTGCAGTCATGTATCCTAGTCTTCCCCCAAATTTGGCCCATCAGATATTTTGGACAATTTCAATGAGTCTTGGCCACTATGGGCAGAGATGATGAGAGCTTTAGTCCAAAAGATTTGAAGGGCAGCAGCTTTCCCCCATTGAATAAAGTGTATTCTGTATTTTTTAAAAAATGTGCATTTCACTTGTTTTATTATAAAATATGCAATATGTTTTGTGCCCATTTTATTTTTCAGAAACACCCTGTGAGCTTTGCAATGCTCTAGTATAAAAACACCTTTAAAAACTGCCACAGAAAGCCAGCCATTCTATCTCACTTTGTAAATTTGTTCACTTCACTGAAATATAGGAAATGAGGAGTTGTTCATTTTAATCTCCATAGCAACATTCCACATTGCCTCCCCTCTTAACTTGTGCCTCCTAATGAATGAGCACTTTGTCATCTGTCACTGCTGGCTTACCCATTTTATTGGCTTGCTTTTAACAAACACCACCAAGACGTCCTATTATACGGTGATCAATTAAAAGCATAATTAGAACATAAACCTCATAATCACTTCCTCTTTCTGATTTGTCCTATAAAATACATTGGAAGTCTAGAATTCCCTGACTATACTCTGAAAGAGCAACCAACATCCATTTTGTTTGTGTCAATCCTGGCAATTAATGCCTTGGCATTAAAAGCAGCAAGAATGAAAAACTGGCATTATGCAAAATCCATAAATATCTGGATTTCTCTTGCTAACGGAGTTTAAATTTTATATCCTGGATTTTATTACTGTATGTCTCCCAGACGCCTCATGGGTTCATACCTACATGAATATCAGTCCACACCATTTTATCTGAGAACAAACAACAACATCATGAAAAAATATAGGCCCTCAGATGAAGGCAAATTAGTCTAAGAAACTTAGGAGCTTATCATTCACCAAAAATCTCCCGACTAACCCTTCCAATTTACTGTCGATTACAGGATGCAGTTGGGTATTATTACCGGGAAAATGCCACAGAGTCCGCCACCTGACTGCATCCTGCCTAAAACTGGCTAGAAGCCACACTCATCTGGCCAATTTACAAAGTCTTAAAGAGTTTTAAATTTTACATTTTAATGATGTAATGTTTTTAATTGTTTGAATAGTTTATCTTTTAAACTTGTATTTTGCATGTTTTACAGTGTTTTAACTAGGACTGTTTTTAGATTTGTAAGCTGCCTTGAGTCCCTGTACTGAGAGGAAGGTGGGATATAAATAAACATAATAATAATAATAACAATAATTTTCCCTGCGACAATACCCAACACATCCTGTAATTGGCTGTAAATTGGAAGGGGTAAATAGGTGGCTTTTTTGGTGAGCAATAAAGTTTCTTAGACTAATTTGTTTCTCTTAGGTATTTAGTGATGAGGTGGACACCTTCCTCTGTCAGAGGCTGCATCCTTACTTTGTCTAATGGCAGGGCCAGTGGCAAAGATGTTACTGCATGGTGTAGTGGATTGACTAGGACTCTGGGAGACCAGGTTTTGAATTCTCACTCCATTATTGAAAACAACCTTGGGCAAGTCACACTCTTTCAGCCTCAGATGAAGGCAAAAGCATACCTCCTCTGAAGAAAGCTTGGCAAGAAATCCCTGTGATATGGCAGGTATAAGTCAGAATCAACTTGAAGGCACATAGCAGCAGAAGCAAAAGCAACAATTTAATCCAGCCAATCTACCAAAATCCTTTATAATTTCATCCCTTTGAGCCTTAATACCAGGTATTCCATGTGGGAGGTTCTATCATCTGGAAGACATCCTAGAGCCAAATAAATGCAAAACACATTCAAGGAAGCAATATTTTCCCTTGTAGTAAGTATGGGATCTGTGCTCCTTTCTCCTCTCAGCAAGTCTTTCATGTGTTGTATCAAATGAAGGATATTGGCATATTTCTAAAACAAAATAGGAAATTCCAGACCTCAGACTTTGAAACAGAATCTTAACAGCCACTCTCAAGTCCCACGTTTCACGTTCGTCTGAATGTTCCATAAACAGTTCTGAATCCAAAATTACATCTGAGGGTGGATCTGCCACATTTTATTTGACCGAAACAGAAAAAGAGAAACAGAGAAAAAAGAGTGGGCGTTCTGCAGTTCTTTCAAGTAATTCTAATGACAGAAACCTTATTGAAAGAATGATGCTGGCATGAAGAAATTCAAACACTTTCATTTATAAGAAAGTAAAGTTGCCCTTCCATTAATTTTTTTTTAAAATCTACCTTTGGAAAAATCTTGCTGAGTTTATGTAAGAAACTCTGTCAATGACATTTGGACTCCACCTGTTTTTGTTTTTAAATTGTTTCCAGAGACATCTGCAAACAGCAGGGCAAAAATGATTATTATTGCCAGCTTCACAGATTTCTTGGGGTGGAGAGTAGGCCAGTGTAGCTCAGGTTGGCCCTAATATAAATATCTGCTCATACAGTTGTGCCAAGCTTTGTTGTTGTTATTAATTGTCATCAAATTGACTTCAATCTATGGCAATCCTATGGATGAGAGACCTCCAGGTCACCTGTCATCAACAGCCCTGCTCAGATCTTTGTGACTGTGAAAGCTGTGACTTCTCTGATTGAATCCAGCTATGGTATACAGTCTTCTTCTTTTCCTATTGCCCTCATCTTTACCAAGCATTATTGTCTTTTCTAGTGAGTCCTTTTTGCTCCTGATATGTTCAAAAGATGACAAAATCTTTGCTTCTAGAGAGTGCTGGAGCCTGATTTTGCTCCAGACCCCATTAATTGGTCTTTTTAGCAATATCTGTAGAACTCTTCTCCAGCACCACATTCAATCAGGGAAACCTTGGTCATGAGTCTGCAAGACCTGAGCAAGGCAGTTGCCATAGGCCAAAGTCAACTTGAAGTCAGTTAAAATAACAACAAAGAGCAAATCAATCCTGAATTCTCTCTAGAAGCCAAGATGACCAAGATGGTGGCAGTTAACAACGGAACATGATGTTGTATGTCAGTATTCAGTATCTGTCTTCCCTCTCTCTTTGCTATTTAGAGCAAATGGGCTTTTAGATAGCATAGTATTTCTTGCATGTCAAACCCTGCTGTCTTTCCTCAGTTAAAATTTCGCATTTGCCTACGACTACCATTGATTTGTCAGGGATGATGGGAGTTGTTGCACTTTCCCAGACTTAACTCACCACCACCTGGTCAATGCTGGGCTGATCAAAACTGATCAATGGTGTGATGTGTTGCAAGTAGCAGAGTTGCCCATGAAGTGGCTCCAAGATCCTGACATCATCTTGCAGTGCTCTCCTTCCAGGAACAAAACCATCAGCTCTGGAACTTCTGGAATTACTGTTGCTGCTTCACTCTTCTTGCAGTCAACAAAAACACACGAGCTGTACACTAAACTATCTTTATTTGCTACTTGAATAATACAAACTGAATATGAAAACAATAAATATCTTTGCAACACATTTCTTGCTAAACACACTCTGGCTATACTAATCAAGCTATATACATCCACATCTCCTCCTGCACAAAAGCTTAGTTACAGGTTCAGGTTCACGTTACATTCTTGGTTCTTTGGGGTGCAATGGCTCACCGGAACAATACAGAAATAGTTCAATTTTGGTTACCACCCACAGGGTGTGCACTGGGTGTGTACTGGGTGTATACAAACAATACAATTGGTTAGTTCCACATTTTCCCATACCATAGTCCAACCTCTTACTATGACTTAATCACCCATGTGATGTTTTTCAGTGATGTCGTTGTTTACCTTTACATGACCTTCCTTTCCGGATCTGGTGTTGTTATTCCTTGTGTGTTATGGCTATACTCACATCTGTTGTTGTTGTGTACATGTCTCACTACACTATCTCACCTTGTGCTGGAAATTTACAGACTTTGGTTCCCACATACGGCTTTGCATTTCTATGACTATAACTCCCATGCTCCTTGCCTTAACATGAATTACATGGAAATATATTTTTTAACCAGTAAACAAACCATATGATTCAGATCACTTCCTTTTCATAAGTTACTCTCACAAAGAGATTCCTCTCCCCCTGTCAGGTCACCATCTCCTCTTTACCTACATCTTCCTCTGAAAGATGGTGAGATTAAAGATTCCTCTTTTTCCTGATTTACTAGTTAGGATGTAGGCTCCCCATGCATGTGTAAATTCAAGCCATTAGTAAACTTTTCATTAATTGCAAGCCACCTGTCTTGTTTGATTTGAGTCGATTTCAGCTTCCAGAGAAGCAGCATCAAACTAGAGCATATTTTCCACTACTTTGGAAATGATAGCTGATCTCTAGCAGGGTTAGCTTTGATATTTTTGATATTCAAATATTTTGTTTCCTAAATAAAGACTGAAGCCTTAGGAAACTTGAATTGTCCAACATAAATGTAGTAAGATAAATAACTCTTGGTGGCGGGGTGAGAGTAAGGAATGTTGGGAATGATTGACTGAGTGTTTGAACAGGATGTTTAAAGGCCTTGTAAGATAGGGGAGGGGAGAGAAAGATTGATGTGTTAAATAATGCTGTTGTACTTCTGTTTGATAAATTATTTGATAAAAATGTTTGCTAAATAGTGCCGTTGTACTTCTGTTTGATAAATTATTCTTGTATTCTACACCTGTGTCTCTTGGAATGCAACAATGGTGCTGTTGGTTACATTTAGACACAGGGTGCCTGTAGTGACTGCAGTGGTGTCCACTTATGGGATTATTAGGAGAAGGTCTTACACACATACTATGAGAACATCTAGAGGGTCCTCACATATGGAGCCACAGCCGTGGGACAAGTGAAGGTCCCACATTTGGTGACAGTGGCAAGATAAGTAGAAATCCTAATAGGCTGTCACAGAATGGACATGTCCAGAATGTAGGACTGCCAACAGCTGGATACTGCAAGGATATAGATTTCAGCTCAATATTCAGAGAAACTGTGTTAACAGAAACAGTTATTCAATAGTGGAAAAGATGCTTTAGAAGTAGTGGGCTCTCCTGTGCTCAGCATATTTAGGAAAAAAGTTGGTGTTGGCTGGCTATCACCAAGACAGCTATCATTGTACAGCTTCTGCTTCGAGTAGGCATTGGACTAGAATACATCCAAAGATCTGAAATTCAGTGAATGCATCTACAGACCCTATTGCATGGGATTAAAAGAGCGGCTTACCTTTCCCGAAATCAGTGTTAATTCGGGAGGCAGCTGGTTCCTATCACATCTTAATTGCTGCCAAATAATCGCTCACATCCATCCAGGATGCATCTATGGTCATCCATGGCCATTTTTAGTAGTTGGAAGCTTCTAAAGTGGCTGAGCAACAATAGAGTGCAGTCAGTTATTTCATAAACTTTTATGGACACTGTCAACTTCATCAGATACATGAAATAATATCCTCAGTTGGCACATGTACAAACAAGCACATGTGGGAGAGATGTTTACAAGAAGTCAAGATAGACAGAAACTAAGTACAGAAGAGACAGAAAGAGATAGAAAGTACAGAAAGATACAGAAGAGATAGAAAGTACAGAAAGAGATAGATCCTTTCACTGCAGTAGTTAACAAAACAGGGTGTATGTAACAACACGGGCATTCTTGCATCAGTGAGTTGATAGACAGATTATGTGACAAAAAGCCATTGTCACTGTTCAAGCCACAGGAGATGGGAGTTTTATTTCTTCATGAATTGTTGTTCAGCAGTTTTGTAAGGGAGTCTCCCTTTCAAGTATTTTTGTCCAAGAATGGCTATCTTATGATTACTGACAGAATGTCCTGGGAGGCTGAACTATTCTTCCACTGAGGTTTGAATACTGCATTTTCTCAGGTCAGACTTATGTCCATTTTTAATTTTTCATAGAGACTGGCTTGTTTCTCCACTATATTCATTGTTGTTGCTGCTGCTGTTGTTGATGTGTGCCTTCAAGTCATTTCCAACTTATGGCGATCCTTGTTTTAAATTTGCTGTGTGCCAACTTGCATCCCTATATTGGAAGAATAGCAGGATATAAGTAAATAAAATAAAGAATAATAGTAACAACAACAACAACAACCTATCATGGGGTTTTCTGGGGCTGAGACTGTATGACTTGCCCAAGGTTACCCAGTGGGTGTCCATGACTGAATTGAACCTTGATCTCCAGAGTCATAGTCCAATGCTCAGACCACTGCACCACACTGGCTCTACTGCCTCTGATAGAAGAAACAATGTACAGCCATCATAACTACTGTAGTAGCCATTGATAGCCATGTTCTGTGATTTACTGGTTTTAGTTTATTTATGGCTTAGCCACACTACACGGTTATAGTGCTTTGATACCACTTTAACTGCTAAGGCTACATCCTGAGAAGTCCTGAGATTTGCAGTTTGGTGAGGGTTGTAGAATTCCCTACTAGAAAGTGCAATTTCTATAGTTTATAGGATAGAGCCATGACAGTTACTGCAGTATCAAATTGCTATCATTGTGCAATGTGGATATAATACTGATTGTATTACTATGTTTACATGATCAGTGATTGCTACGAATATAGCTTCAATTACTTGTAGTAAGCTACTTTGGGTACATGCTTACAGTATGTAGAACAGCAGTATATACTTTTCTGTAGAAATAAAAAAAAATGCTGTAGCCTAGAAACCTTGTTCTTAACTACATTGACCTCCTCCTATGAGCTTTGGTTTAAAGTTGACTGTAGCCTCTTTTCAAATTACAGAGAGAGATGAGAAGCAGAGAGTGCTATCATTTCCTTTCTGTGAAAACAATAAGAGTTAAAAAAAGGGCTCTCCCTTTCCATTTTTCTTACCTTTAATTAATAAAGGCATTCTTTGGAGCGTGACAGGAAAAATGTGATGAATGTTCTTGATAGGTTATGATTAATAGTGGTCTGGGGAGGTTTTAGAGACATGAGACGCCCCATAAACATAGAATTAATACTGAAGTGAACATTTTTATAATGTCCATCTTGGCACTCATTCCAGCACATGAGGTTAGTAGCTTTATTTGCCATTTAATTAATGCATTAAAAAAATAAAACAAACAGCTCTTTGCAAAACCATAACAATTCAATGCATGAGTTATGTGGGTTCAAGCTGGCACAGTTAACAAAAACATTCCTAATGCCACTTTATTTCCACCAAACATTTGTATTGTAAACTTGAGCAAACTGTTCCATGCCAGAGTTGAGGTTCATGCTCAGGGCACATGGAACAACAAGGGCAGACTTGAACTGTGGATTAGAAAAGTTGAAGTGCAACAGAATTTGCAATAATTAGAGGAATGAGGTGAGATAGGCTTTAAATCTCTGTAATTCAAAATAATACAGCTGTGCGTATTTTTCTTGTACCTTCATCTCCCAGATCATAGTTTTAGAAATAGGGGATATCATAGAAGCATAGAACCATAGAATCATAGAGTTGTAAGAGACCACAAGGGCCATCCAGTCAACCCCCTGCCATGCAGGAACTCCAAATCAAAGCATCCCCGACAGATGGCCATCCAACCCCTGCTTAAAGACCTCTAAGGAAGGAGACTCCACCACACTCCAAGGGAGTGTGTTCCACTGTTGAACAGCCCTTACTGTCAGGAAGTTCCTCCTAATGTTGAGGTGGAATCTCTTGTCCTGCAGTTTGCATCCATTGTACTGCATCCTTGTCTCTGCAGCAGCAGAAAACAAGCTTGCTCCCTCCTCAATGTGACATCCCTTCAGATATCATATCACCTCTTAACCTTCTCTTCTCCAGGCTAAACACCCCCAGTTCCCTAAGGCGTTCCTCATAGGGCATGGTTTCCAGACCCTTCACCATCTTAGTTGCCCTCCTCTGGACATGCTCCAGTTTGTCCACATCTTTTTTGAATTGTGGTGCCCAGAACTGGACACAGTATTCCAGGTGGGGCCTGACCAAAGCAGAATAGAGTGGCATTATTACTTCCCTTGATCTAGACACTATACATCGCACTGTTGACTCATGTTCAACTTGTGATCTACTTGAACTCCTAGATCCCTTTCACACATAGTTTCATTCAGCCAGGTGTCCCCCATCCTGTATCTGTGCATTTCATTTTTCCTCCCTAAGTGCAGAACCTTACATTTCTCTGCGTTGAATTTCATCTTGTTAGCATTGGCCCAGCTTTTTAGTCTATTCAGGTCATTTTGAATTTTGACCCTGTCCTCTGGGGTATTAGCTACTCCTCCTAGTTTAGTGTCATCTGCAAATTTGATAAGTATGCCCCCAATTCTGTCATCTAAATCATTAATAAAGATGTTGAATAGCACTGGGCCCAGGACAGAACCCTGTGGCACCCCACTGGTCACTTCTCTCCAGGATGAAAAGGAGCCCTTATTGAGCACCCTTTGAGTTCGGCCAGTCAACCAATTACAAATCCATGTAACAGTTAACTTGTCTATCCCACATTTTACAAGCTTGTTTGCAAGAATGTCATGGGAACCTTGTCAAAGGCCTTACTGAAATTGAGATATACTATATCCACAGCATTCCCTTCATCTACCAAGCTGGTAATTTCATCAAAAAAAGAGATCAGGTTTGTTTGGCATGACTTGTTTCTCTGAAACCCATGTTGACTTTTTGTGATTATGGCATTGGCTTCTAAATGTTCACAGACTCTCTGCTTAATGATCTGCTCTAGAATCTTTCCTGGAATTGATGTCAGACTAACTGGACGATAATTGTTGGGATCCTCTTTTTTACCCTTTTTGAAGATGGGGACAACATTTGCCTCTTCCAGTCTGCTGGGACTGTTCTCCAGGATTTCTCAAAGATTATTGCCAGTGGTTCTGATATTACATTTGCCAGTTCTTTTAGTACCCTAGGATGTAGTTCATCTGGTCCTGGAGATTTATATTCATTTAGGTTAACCAGGTATTCCTGTACTATCTCTTTACTTATTCTGTGCTGAAATTCCCCTATTCTGTCTTCTGCTCCATTATCCTTAGGTTGACCACCCTTTGCCTTTTCTGAGAAGACTGAAGCAGAGAAGGTGTTGAGTAATTCTGCCTTTTCTCTGTCCCCTGTGAGCATTTTGCCATCTTCTGCACGCAGTGGCCCAACCGTTTCCTTCTTCTTCCTTTTGCTGCGGACATATCCAAAAAAGCCATTTTTATTGTCCTTAACCTCTCTAGCAAGCCTGATATGTTTCTGGAAAAAGAAGCATCCATTGTATTCTAGAACTGTGTGAGGTTCTTGACCACAGTTGGGTTCATTGGTTATCCCAGTACCCTGTGTGCCTTGAAAAGATAAAATTCTTCATTTTGTATGAGAAGCAGGAAGAAACTTCTTCAAGTCTTAGAGAAACAAAACTCAAGAAAACCAGCAGAATTCAGTCATATCTGAAAATCCAGACAAGGAGAAAAATGGATGCATCTTTAATAGTGCCTGTTTTTTGGTTTTTTGTTTTGTTTTGTTTTTGGATGGCCATGGTAGTTTTGGGTGCCAGCAAGCCAGCATAACTGATGGTGAGGAATGGGGGATTCTGGGAGCTGTAGTCCAAAAAGTAACAGCACAAGATCTGTCCTATAGTGGATAAAAGTAAGACCTAGCCCTGACATTCAGCAGAGTGAGACAGTTACCTTAGGCAACAGATTTTTTTGTATCATAAAAAACTGCAGTGAGGGTTATTCATTTGATTCATTGTATTTTTACTGTCAATTATATGGAAGCTATCATTTGCCACTGTGAATACCTCTCTGACCATAAAAAATACATTAATAATGTATTGAAGAATGTAATGAGGAATATAATTCCTCATTAATACTGTTGGCTGACCACACTATGATGTTATTTGGCCACACGTATCCCAATTTTCATCTCTGCTGGAGGGTATGCTGTCAATCTTGGTCAATGAGTGGTAGTTCTTCTAAACAAATAGCAGCCTGACCACCCCTTGCAGTTTCATTTTTTTCCCCCTAAGAGGTTATTTTTGAGGGCTGGTGCAGCTCAGATGGATTCTGGGGTAACTGAGCTCTTGACCCCTCGTACTTGCCTGTCACTTCTCTAGAGAAAAGTTTGGATTAAAATGTAACAAAAAATTGGATTAGTAATCAGTGTTTCAGTTACAAATTTGTAACCTAGAGTTATTCAGTAAGACTACAAAGACTTATTTGAAACTTGTATAAATGCTACCCTTACTTTTTCTCTGGGTTTCTAGCTCTCTCCACAGGGAAGACAGGAGGCTAATTTCTCATGCATTCCCTATGAGCTGCCTGGTGCTGTGACTGCAAAGTCACTCTGAGAGCAGAACAAGGCCATCAATAATATGTCTAGATCAATAACATGGCTGGGCCTTAGCTGCAGTGCTGGAAAATGAATGGGGATCATGTGGAAAGGCAGTCACCATTGTCACTGTGGGGAGAGTTCAGGTAATGCAGGAATTCAGGACCAGAATACTCCAGGTGTGGCCCAGAGTATTCAGTGGACACAACCTATGCAAATGCCACCTCAGTATATTAAAAGCAAGCTGCCAGATCAGGTGAAGAAGGTCTGCTCAGCTCCTGATTGGCATGCGAGGGGGACTGTGTTTCCACCCTTTCAATAGTGAGCAGGCTTGTGACAATCAGAAGCAGCACCCCTGTCATAAATCTTTTTTGCAGCCTTGCTCGGTGGTGGGAGAAGGTTCAAAATATCCACCTTTTAGTGCTCCAATTGGAAGCCGAATGAATCGCTTTCACCCAATCTGGCACCTGACTCTTAATGTGGGCTGGGGGGTGAGTCAGGCCAGGAGACATTACTTAGTTGCACAGATGTAACTAAGTAGCTGATCTAGGATTCTGGTGCTGTGTTTTGTTTTGTTTTGTTTTCTAAAACTGTTTTTTCAAAGCCATGAATCTTAATCCTGTGCTTGTATTTTAATTATCTTCATACTAAAATAAAAAGGAGAGAGGATGAGAAATATAGTGGAACACCATAGCATGCCATGGACTACCTTGATGTCAGCTGTACAATCCTGTGGTCCCATGGAGTGAACTATAACACCATATGAATTCCCGCAGAGGAGAAATGAAACAAAAGAAAGACATCCCTTTTCATACAGGGCTAAAGTTTAAGGTGTATTAAGAGTGAAAAGGAGAGAAAAAACACAAAAGGTGCACTGCTAGCTAAATCAAACAGGGAAATGGGGATACATGAGCAGGTTATGCAAATATTATATTGTGAGTCAATCTTTTCTAATTCCCCATGCTCAACACATCATCAGAGTGTGATGTGAGTGTGACTTAACCATCCGGGGCACTTCATTCTAGCAATGTGACCATGCAGAATAAATATACAGAGTTATATATCAGCTCTTGCTACACAACTTGGAATGCCTACATTTTAAGCTGTTAGAGCTCCTTGTTTTGCTCTCACATTAAGAGACAACAACTATGGGTTGTGTTCTCTGGCACTGTACACTATTTTAGCAAGTGCCCATGAATATATGAAGAACATCAAATAATCAGTTAGAACAATATTGTGATAACATGTGCTTGTTGCTAAGTTTCCAGCTCCTGAAATTCATTTCATAATGTTACTTTTCTACAAATTTGATCAAAGAATTGTTGAAATCATGATAGATGCAAACAGTGATTTCCACAGGTCTAGGGTTATATTCTTAGAGATCATCCGACTCATGTTGCCTTCAGAATAAGTCAAGATACCAGTGTTAGGTATTTCTGCAGTATTTATGGAGGGGAAGGGCCTTTTTTCTACATGGTTCCATGTTTACAGCAATGCTTTATTGGCATGCATAAAATAAGGTCTTGTCCACCATATGAAGGTGGTAGAATACAGGGATAGTAGATGGACTGTAATGCCTCAGACTGTGGGAAGGGGGTCATTTTGAATATTCCCACATGTCCATATCACCCTGTAAATAAAAAATAATCTATGAAAAAGAGAAATATTTTAGCTCCTTGTTGTTTAACTTTCTAATAGGAAAGGTCTTTGATAAAATTACATAGAATCCATGAAATATGACTAACCTACTGTCTTAGGGTAGGGCCAGCCCAAGATATGTTGCTACCTGTACAAATAAATGGAATGAGAATTTATTGGATGTACAAATGTCAATTGGCAGATCAAGCTTTCTTCAGCAAGTCTCTCCTCCATCACTTCATTGCCACCGTCCAGCATCTGTTTCCTCAGGTAGCCACCTAACTCTGCCTAACTGTTGAGTGTTTGAAGGGATGGAGGTGTTTTTCCCCACCTCTGGATTTCACTATGTCATTCCTGCTTCCTTCTCCTGGAGGAAAAAAAGTAAGCATCCACTGAGGTCAGTGTGGTGGGACAGAATTCTCTAGTCTGTTCTCCTGAACTAAGGAATTAGAGGTCTTTGGCAGAAGATTCTAAGTACTTTATGAAAATGCAGATCCTAGGATTTGTATAGGATGAAGTCATGTCAACTACAATGGCAAGCCCTTTCATATTCCAGAATTACAGTAAAAAACCCACATTAACTGCCTGGGATGTGTAGTTTGGTGAGGTATTCCTCTATAAATGGCAAAGCCCAGGATTTCACAGAATGTTGCCATGGTAGTTAAAATGGGACCATAGTGCTATAACTGTATAGTGTGAAAGGGCCTAGTATCAACCTACTATAATTGAATATTGTGTGGGTACATCCCAGGAGTTAATGGCTAGTGGTTAGCATCAAGGCCTCTAGTCTCCTTTCCTATGGCTCTTTAATTTTGAATTATATTTGTTCTTCAAATAAAAGACACCTTCTAAGGAGCTGGGGTGGGCAAAGGAACGTTTCCAACATTTGTACTATTAACACCCAAATAAAGCCTGTGATTCCATGATCTCACTTTATTTGTGCAGTTCCTTCCCATTGGCCATGTTCCCTAGAGCAGAAATTCTGAAGCAGAATCTGTTATCTGATAAGAAGTTTCACAGAGGAACAGCAGAACTCCTGCATCTGGAGTCCTCCCTTAAATAGTGATATTCAACATTAGATGCTATTGTTTTGTCCCTTGCAGTTTCAGATATGATCTAATATAAACATAGCTTCTCAATGTAATTTAAATGAAACCCTTAAGGGGTACTACTATATGAAAAATGAATCCCCCTGGTTTTCTAATCAATCTAAGTCCTCCAAATTAATTTTTATCTCCATGGTGACAAGGATGTATTTGCACTGAAGCAGTGAGCCATGTCATGCAATGTGTTGCTAGATAACAGCTAGCATGGCTGATAGGCTGCTTTATCTCATTCTGGGAGATAGTCTGCAGGAATGGAGAACTCCCTGATTATTAATTTGCTATAGCCTTGGTGTGCATCTCCATCCAGTGCTGAGTTAAGAAATAATTATGTTGACAGACTCAAAGTGCATTTCCAGAGAAGTGTCGTAGAATCAAAGACAGATGACCTACTTGAATTCATTAACTATTTAGGCTGGAATCCTGAAATATTTTAGAGCCAGGGCAAATCTCTCTTTCTTTAATACAAAGTGTACCTCAAAGCCTGAAAAATATTAATATACAGTGGGTGATTAGCAAAAAGAAAACCATCACTTTCGCACAGTTGTAACACCTGGATCCCACTTTAATTGATTTAATTAATTGGCTGGAATCCTGGGATTTGTAGTTTTGTGATGTATTTAGAATTCCGAGCCAGAGAGCTCTAATGCCTCAGCAAATCTACAGAGCTCAGGATTCCATAGGATTCAGCTGTAATAGTTTAAGTGGAATTATAGTTCTATAAATGTGTAGTGAGAAAGAGATCATTGTCTAGGGTGGGTGAGAATTTCATTATTGTGTTCATTTAAAAATTCTATGAGAACTTTTCAAAATTGTCACTTTCCCCCTGCTAATTCAACAAAAAGAACTTCAGAACCTCCTTACTTAGTTCATTAAAGTCTGACTTTGAATCAGTTTATTTACCCATGTTTCTGGTGCTCAGTTAGATTTACTGCCTTTTCTCACACAGGCTTCTCAGCTATGTTCCATTCAGTAACAACATCCTCCTCTAGTCTGGGAACAACTGTATCTATTGAATTTGGCAACCGCAGACTGTTAAGAATTGTTTGGTTTAATCTTTCATAAGAACTTTCCCAAATGTGTACATCTTTTCATAAATTCAATGAAGAGAGCTTGACATTTTAAAAAAAAATCCAATAGTGTTTTGTAGGTTTTTCAGGCTATGAGGCCATGTTCTAAAAGAGTTTATTCTTAAAGTTTCACCAGCATCTGTGGTTGGCATCTTTGGAAAAAGATTAAACCAAACAATTTCTCTGAAGATGCCAGCCACAGCTGCTGGTGAAATGTCAGGAATAAGTTCTTCTAGAACATGGCCTCACCCCCCCCCCCCCCCAAAAAAAAACCCACAAAAAAACTATGGATGCCTACTGTGAAAACCTTTGACTTCACAAAAAATCCAATGTTTGAGAAAGTGAAACTGAGATTCATTCATCTTGAATAGTTTAACCAAACAGAACGCTGAAAAGCAGAGGTAGACATGTTCACCATAAGACAAAATCTCAAATCCATATTATAAAATTACTTGTGGCTTATCCACATGTCTTTCTTTACAGAATTTGGAAAGTTACTTTCTTGTTAAGCATTGCATAAGAAAGCTAAAACATTATGAACCTTCTAGAGACTATTTGAAATCTTCTTCCAAAATATACACTGAGATTATTTTTAATTTCACTATTCTTACCATTTCCATTTTAGTGGCCAATAGATGTATGCTTCTTTAACATGCTGGAGACAGTTGCTGTTTGCCTTATGTGTTGTAGGCACTCGCACACACCCTATAAGAGGGGTTTTAGCTTGTATATCAGTATATCAAGCAGTTGGCTGAAGATTTAGATTTCTTGTGGAAATATCTCACAGTGTCTGAAAGTGAGCTAGAAAAAAAAAGTGAAAAGGTTAGCACATCAATATCCTACTGACCTTAAGAAATGAAGATTTGTCAACACAAATGCAACATTTGCCGTCAGTATATAAAGCAAATATTGGAAAATCAAAACTGAAACCTTTAGAATTTTTACATTTATTAACTGACTACAAACCTCATGAGATATTTCCAAATGTTGACAATTCCAGCTACAGTAGCATCAGCAAAAAGATAATTTAGCAAGCTCAAACATATATTAAAAAAGTTTTAAAGGCCTACCATATCTTAAACACAACTTGTTGATTTAACAAAGAAGACTGAGCACTGAATCAAGCATTGCCAGAGAAACTGATTTTGATAGTATTATTAGGAATTTTACAGATAAAAAACACCGAGAAAAACCTCATTTCATTAGCTGATTAGGTTTGTTGATTTGTATAAAGTATAACATACATTGTTATCTGGTCATTCTGGTGCATAGGGAGCAACACATTTACCAGAGTTTACCAGTGACGATACTCAGATAACTTGAGATTAGCCATCATGTTCAATTATGCTTTTATAATCATACACCAAAAGCTACTTTGTTCATATTTTATCATAACCAGATTTTTCTACAACAAAGAAAATTTAAAATTTCAGGCTGTACAGTTATCTTTATTGAAAATAGAAATTGAAGATTTAAGGTCCATCTGAACATTAAATCCTCTATGCAGAGGCAATGACTCGAACACATGCTCTCATTCACACAGTACACAAAATGTACAATAGGTATATATTTCGCACATTATCAAGAACCTGAGTGTTTTTGAAATGATATATTTTTCTACCTTAACTTTAGAGGACATTTTAAAATAATGTACCAATTTTTTATGTTTGTTTTTGTTGTTAAATGCCCTCAAGTCCATCCCAATGTGGATGAGACATCTCCAAGGCTCCCTGTCCTCCACTGCTCTGCTTAGTCTCTGTAAATTCAAACTCGTGACCTCCTTAATTAAGTCTATCCATCTAGCTTGATTTTTTCCTCTCTTTCTACTTCCCTTCACCGTCCATAGTATTATTCTCTTTTCTAATGTGTCATGCCTACTCGTGATGTGGCCGAAGTACAACAGCCTCAATTTAATCATCATAGCTTCAGGGGAGATTTCAGGTTTGATCTGTTCAAGAACCCATTTGTTTGTCTTTCTGGGTGTCCACGGTATTTTTAGTACTCTCCTCCAGTACCACAACACAAATGAATTTATCTTCTTCTTATCTGCTTTCTTCACTGTCCTGCTCTCTCATCTGTACATAATGAAGGGTAATACAATGGCTTGGATGATTCTAACTTTAGTGCTCAGTCATATATTAAAACAAAATAAAACTAATGGTTTGTAAATGGCTGACCAGTTAATCTTCTCTTCTTTGCTTTTAACGAATTGGTGGATGAATATTCCTGCAGCAACTTAGCCATTACCGCACACCAAAAAATTTAAAATAAGCCAAATATAAAAGCTTTCAGCTGCTTTCATTGCTGAGCCAGCTATAACTGTAACCTCAGTAATAAAGGACGTGTGGAAATTATGAGGAATAAGTTTTTTTATTAAATTCTCTGCTGATTTCTTTTGATTTATGTCCCAGATAGCTGCCAGATGGGTGGAATTTTTTCCTCTCATATACCAATAGTTTCTTTTGTCAAAACATTGATCATTTTTGTCAAATGTTATTGTTGTTATTTTAGCATTTTTAAAAAGGGAGGATGAAAAGCATTCCACAGTTTCCCCTTTTGTTCTTATTTCATGTTTTCATGCCCTTTTGGCTCTATATCTCATTGTTCTGATGACACAATATCGATCCATAACACACCAAACCATAAAGCATTATTTCTGCTTTCATGGAACTTGTACATCTTGATGACAGTAATGTGGGGTCTATGGGGTCATTGTTTACAATTCAGTGTCAAACCTGTGATCTCTCAGATTCAACACAATTGTTATGTGTGTGTTTTTAAAAGAGTTTGTGGTTAAAGAAAAATATAATAGTAACTGAAATCTATAGGTCGAAAAAGAATACAATAATAGCTGAAACCCAGTTGTGGGTTTGTGCCACTCCTCTATGTATGCCAAGGAGTTTATAATCCATGGTACCATCAAAATGGGACTTTTGAGATGTCCAGCAGCATTTCCTTTTGCAACGGTAAATGAAGTAATGCACATTGCCAACTTGAAACTCCATCTCCATAAGATCATTACATTCAGCGTCTAAAATTACTTAACCAAACCACATCTTATCACGTCATGTTATCAAGCATGTCTTATCATGCCATAAATCATAAATAGTAGCTAATTCAGCAATTCTGTCTGACCTTGTCAAATCTGAAACATACATCCTTGATTTTATTTAGCATATGTGGGTGATAAATATTTTGAAGACAGTTCACATAGTGAGATCCCTGTATATGCATCTGATACCACTGCTATATGAATTTTCTTGTTCATTGGATCGATATGTTTTAAAATGAACTACTGTTTTAAAATAGCCAAGGATATCATGGATATGTTGCTTAAGTACCCAGAAGGCACCAGAGCCAGTTTGATCTTGTAAGTTAAGCAGGGCCAGTTTAGTAACTGGATGGGGACCACCAAGGAATGCCAGGTGCTGTAGGCTATATTTCAAAGGAAGGCAACTGTGCCTCTCAGTATTTCTTGCCTGAACAAACCCTATGAAATCGATGCATAGGTCACCATAGGTCCTTTATTCAGGAGAAGGCTGAAGAGATCATTGTATCTGGTGCTTCTTCATTTTGTCTACTATGATTGATAAGGATGCTATTTCTACAATCCAAGAGGACCAGAATATTGCATTTCTCATGCAGAGCAACAATGAGGTAAAATGGGCATTAAATTGGCATCTTCTGACCATGGGAAGATGCCCTGCCTCACTGGATATCAGCAGACACAATATAGACCACATGGTTGTCAGGTTGAGGAAATAATGCTTTCCTTGCTACACAAATAAACTGTAGGGGAGAATTTATTTGCCATTACTGTAATATTTTTTCTCTGAATTTGCCCAGACTGGCAAATTCCTTCACATTCACAATGGAATGAATCTGCAACTTTAATGTGGGAAAAACCACAGATTAATCCATCCACCTAGACCCAGGGTTTTGATTGCTTACTTCTTAAAAGTTTAGATTAAAATCTTGTCTATTCAGTCATGTTAAACATGAAAAGATTTACCAGCATATTTTCCTAATCTTTAACAGCTATTTAGTGGCTTTAACAGCTATAGATGTTTCCAGGGCTATCCCACTCTCTGGTGAATAGCTGCCTGTATGGAATTTAAGCAGTGCAAATGGGGAGAAATTTTATTTCAGTTCATTTTTGATAAATAAAAAACAATGTTTGCAGATCTCTTCATATTTGGGAAAAAAAAGAAGAAAATGTTGTGTTTCAGTTCAGACAACTATGGTTTGTTTTAAAAAAGCATTTCCAACTGGCCTGACTGTGATGGCTGAAAGTGATGTGGGCTATATATTGTATCACATCTGGAATGAAGTAACTTGGGAAAAGATTATTATATTCTAGTTAGTGAGACCAAACAGAGATCACACTATTGCAATCATAGACTAGTTCTCACTAACTAGAGTGTTACCGGTGTTCTATTAATCTGAATCCAATGGGAAACTGTTGTTTGATAAAAAGAATGGATGTTACAAGTCCCTTTCTCTTTCTCTGGTGGCTTCCACATCAGCTTGACAGGGCATCACCTTCAGGTTTTAAAGTTACCAAGGTGTTGAGCTGATTTTAAGGATAGGGTTCAGCACCATGGAGCTGTTATTGTGTGCCTTTAAGCCATTTCTGACTTATCACAGAGTTTGGGGAGGCTGAGAGTGTGTCTCACCCAAAGTCACCCAGTGGGTTTTCATGCCCAAACCAGGAATTGAACTCAGATCTCCAGAGTCCTATCACACCACTCTGACACCAGGGATAACCCCTTTAAAGTTTGGACTAAACTCCACCATATATTTCCCCCCACTGACATGGAAGCCATCGGCCAGTACTATGGCTGTGAAAGGGGAAGAGAAGAAAAGAGGTTTGAATGTGAGAGCTTGTTCACACAATGGAAAACTTTCTTGCTCTAGCACCTCTAACCTGGGCCATTTTTATCCCCACAAGTCTAGAAGGTTTAAAACAGAAAACAAAGCTGAGCTTTGCATGATTCAGAATTCTGTCACCCCCAAGCAGTTTCTGTGTTTGCTTTTAGGGGGGGGGGGATAATGGAATGTAAATAATCCAGGTTTTTTGCTTGATGTGGTATTTGTGAAACATGTTGAAGCTGCTAAGAATGTGTCAGTCTCCACATTTTATGTTCTGCTGATTTATTGACTAGGTGGCAGAAAGAAACAGAATAAAGGTAAATACTATCCAATGCTTTCAGCATAATGTTTGGCTTTTCTAAACTTTTCTTCTGACTGTCAGTGTCATACTCTGCTCTGTTTCTTGACAGGGCTGCCTTGCTAAATGAATAAGCACAGGCTAAGCCATTTCCTATGTGTATAATTTTCCACATTGTCTTGCTTGGCTGGAGTGTTACAAACAGACTTTTTAAAAGACTTGAATGATGCATGTGTGCCGCACCTCCACCCTGAAAGAGAAGTCTCTAATCTTTGCACAAATGTCCCACTTCCCGTCTTTCTGATAGTAAGTTAATGACTACTAGAATTCCTTTCTTAGCCAGGTAATGCACAGATGCACACACATACATAATTTCTTTCAACAATCACAGCTGCAGATGTATTCTTTAAGATCGGCAAGGAGAACAGAATCAGTTAGGTACTTAATTTTTCTAGTATAGCTTTCCTACATTTAGACATCCTTCAGTGAAACTGCATCTGTTGGCAATTGAATTAATGATGAGCCTGGTGTTTTAAGATGTCAAGGGATTTGAATACCAGACTGACCAGAGCATTGCCAGTTCCAGGTTGGTGCAGTTAAACAGTTGCCAGGGAACAACATGCAGTAAACATTAGGGAAACATCACTTTCTTTGGTTCATTTTTTGAGACAAGAACTTTCTCATTTAATAATAAACATGACCCCAAACAATGACATTTAAAAATAATAATAAAATGGATGTGATAGGGCGCAAAACTGACATATTCACCCATCACTCCTAAAGGATTTACTTCTCAGTGTGAGATTCAACCAAGGAAAGTACAATTTTCAGTGAATTCTTCAACTAGAATGGCCACTGTGCACTCTCTGCTAATGGATAACCCTAGTCATGAAATCCCACACCAGACCTTTCTACTGCTTTTGGGAATGACTGGTGGATATGCCCTTTGCAAGCAATCATATGGAAGTAACTTAAAGACTACATGTGTTCTTGACATTTGACATTAAGGGGAATGTATATTCCCTGTGATTGACTTATCTCCCTTCTCAGTAAGGGGCTTCCTTAAGGTTGTATGCTTCAGTACCCAGACCAGCAGATTACGATCTTGTTGACCCTCCAATGCTCAAACAGAAAGCAGCATACAATAAATGGAAGATATGCTGTTGAATGTTGAAGAAGATATGCTGTTGAAGACAATCATGACGACATATTAATTGAGACAGAACATCTTGTAAGTGTGTGTTAAATATATTGTCTAGTTTGACCGTGTAGTTGCTAGTGCAGACAGACAAGAGTCATCCCACCAAATGTTTATCCTTCTTTTCATAAAAGGAAAGTATTAGATGCCCATAAAAGTACCATAACATGCATTAGATGTGCATCTCAAGTGCTGCAGTAAAACCAGAACTCACAACTTTACTTTTAAAAATTACAGGTAAAAATTAGTTACAGTAGTTGTTACCTCAACATTAGTTAGTTATGTTAATTACTTAGTCAATGTAATAGCAATACTTTTAAAGTAATCTATTCCTGTTTCTCAAAAGTAGCTAACATAGCCATTTCAGTTACATTTAAGTGCTATAAAGCACTGTTCCTGTAGTACAAAGCACACTTTACTCTATTTCTTTGCCTCAACATCCGTATTTCAATAAGTGCTTGCACTTGTATTGTGCTTGTCATTCTCTAAGGTTGAGAGAGTGTGAATCGCCCAAGGTCACTCAGTGGGTTTCCTGGCTAGTCTCCAGAGTCCTAGTCTGACACTCAAACTACACCAAACTTGCTCTCTCATTAAATTAAAACCACAGTTTAATGTAGTTATACTTTAGTTATAGGGGAAAGGAATTAATTAGCTAGCTGCAAGGTAGTAACATGATGACTCTTAAAGCACATGCCCTATGTGAGGGATATAGAAACTAAGGGGCTGTACAGATTACCCTGATAGAGCGGTGGTTCCACACTGCCCCGGAAGCGCCAGATCAAGCCTGCAGCAACTGCACACTGTGGGCCCAATCCAGCACTTTGCTGGCCCAAAAAGGGCATTCAAAATGCCGCTCTTTCTCAAAGTGGTGAAAAGCTACCCTTGCCATGGCAGCAATGGCTTTTCATGGATCCTTTGGCATAGCATGTCTAAACACTAACACCGCACAACATATGGTTGGGCAGGTGGCATGACGCTGGTGTTGAAGGAGACTCGGGGCTGCGGTGTGCAGTCACCACGCCTCAACTCCACCCTGATGCTGGCATTTCTTACAGGTTTGTACAGACACCTAACACACTGTTAGGTTGAACAGTCTGGCTACAGTTTGGGATGAGCTGTGAATCTTCTTGAATATATTTATCATCACCATATATCATTTCAACATAAATCTTTCTGTAAGCCACAATTTTAGCTTTGTTAATCTTTCCTCACATGGAAGCATTTTGTTGCAAATTCTCTATTTCCACTATTCCTTTCTCTAAGACAGGGAAAGAGACTGGAGTCATACTCCTAATGCAAGCTTAAAAGCACTGTGGATTTACAGAGTGGCAATATGAGATTTTATTTTTTTAATAGCAGGTTTTAAGTCTCAGGTCTGGAGTATGCAGACTGTCAAATTAGATTAGCATAACAGGTCCTGATGCCTTTACAACATCTGAACCTTTAAGACTTGATGTCTATTCCCAGCACAATGTTTCACCTCACAAAAATAGCCACAGACAGCACCTTTGTCCTCATTCTCTAAATTTTGCCTCACAAAAATTTGGCAAGAAGAGATCGTTTCATTTCAGCAACAGAAGTTGGTTCAAGAAGCAACATTGTGTGTCTCAGCTAATTGGGTGAGTAGATGGAACCTCAGTACAGAAATGAATATTAAGGTGAAGTTAAGCTCTAGGCCCATGGCCAATTGTTCATTACATTTCTAGGTAAAGCATATATACAGAAAGCCATGTATACAAAATACTTGTAACCTTATGGCCTATTCCTGTCTGGAATTATTGCTTGGCCAATAAGCCTAATGGGACAAAATTATCCATCTCAGGATCATGGTGGGAAACAAAATGATCAATATGATAACATCAACATGTAGAAACAATCTATTAAGCTTTCAAAGAAGTAGCTATGCTAGTCTCTTTCAACATAAAAAAGGAGGAAGGAAGGGGAAGGAAAGCAAGAAAGGTGGCAACACCTTTAAACTGAGCTGGTTTTTATTTTAGCCTGGGCTTTTGTGGTTATAAATCCATTTCTCCACATGCAGAAGTGAGTTGTAGTGAGGCCTCAAGTATTAAGCATATTTATATATTTGTGGGAGTTGGAATATAGTAGAATTCAGAAAAATGCAAATCATGTACCTTCTGATTCATATAGAAGTACCAAGAATGACAGCTACAACCAGCTAGAGACAGAGCTGAGCTTAGAATCAATCCTTCATTGATGTAGACTCACATGTTAAGAGGTGGGATTGGAGATTGAAGAATACTACTTTCTATATTAAACTGAAAGTGTGGGATGTATCAGTCTTCTAAAAAGATGCCTAAAAATTCAATTTGTACAGGTATATAATATGCCTTTTTTGAGTAATATTTTTAGAAAATATTATGGTTTTCACTCTTTTAATGGACTGAAAATAATTAATTGAAAAATCTCATTTATTACAGCAGATGACAACAGCTACAGTATACCTCTTGACCTTAATAGCTGCAGCTCTACAAAACACAAGTAATTACATGAAAATATAGCTAAATAATCTATAAAAGAGTAGGCTTCCAAAGAAATTCCAGCCATTCCACAAAGAGATTAAATTGCCTTTATCCCATGAGTACAATGATTGGAGTTCAAAGGTCTAGTGCAATTTTATTTTTAATTGAAAATTTGGGTAAAGTGCTGGGTATTGAAACAAGGGCAGACATTGTTTATCAGAAGGTGATGTTTGTGAACATGAATTGTGTGGGAATATTTTTGAAGAAACTGGGAAGACCAACTTTTCTTACACAGTCACACCAGCAAAAAGTTCCTGAGATTGCTGAGATACCTAGACAACTGCACTATCTCACCTTCCAAAGATTGAATACCCTTCAAGTCAAGTGGCAGTGAACATGGTCCTGGATTGAGATTTTATCTATAAAATAATTGTTCTAACAGTCAAAATATTTCTAATTTTACATATTTTCTGAACTAAATAACAACACATCTCTTGCCTCTTGTAATTTCTAAACTGTATTGGCTACATTTCTGAAGACTTTTCCCTAGAGAGGTGGTGGGGTCTCATTCTTTGGATGCCTTCAAAAAGAGGCGAGATAACCACCTGCCGGTGATGCTGCATTGAGCAGGAAGTTGGACTTGATCACTCATGAGGCCCCTTCCAGCTTCACAATTCAATGATTCCATAATTGGAACATTCAGGCCTTTGAATGCACAGCACAGATCAGTGTAAGGATTTTAGGAAAACACGGTCTCCCAGCATGATCAACCTTCTAAGCTGTGACAGGTACATTGTGGAAGTATTTTGTGGTTGCATAGAATGAAGGATTTAATTTCACAAAATACAGATGGGATGATAGCAGTAAATTATCCCAGGGTACAAATGGTTGCCATGTGATACCACTTATGTCAAAATCTGCTTCTGAGGTTCAGAGTATAGCAAAAGCACATGCTTACACTACTACACTTGTTTTTCATGTGGTTCTGATATGCCCACTCATTTTTCATTGTGCTCCTTTAAAGAGCTGTAACCAGTGATTAACACAGGAACTTAATATAGCTTAAATTTTGAATATACCTACTACTTATCGGTTGTTAAAGACATGTTCAAAACCCTCAGAAAACCATTGACAACATATCAGGCAATTTTCTTCTTTAAATCTTTGTGCCTTTTTAAGGCAAAAAAAACAGTTAAGCAAAATATTACAAAATATAAAAGTTATTGAACTGAACTAAAGAAAACTCAAATGAAGTGTGTGTGTGTGTGTGTGTGTGTGTGATTGATTGAAGTCAAGAGAAGAAATCTGTGAAGGGAATGACGTTCAAATAGTTTTAATATTTGGCTTATAATCTGATGGGTTTGGGGTAGATCACACTGAACCTTCTAATTCATATTCTGAAATCTATTAGCTTCTGGACTGGCTTCTAGGCCTAGCATTCACACAGGTACAGAAATTCCAGTGGTTCACATAATTAATGATTTCATCTCTGATGCCATGTATAATCAATGTGAGCCAGAGACATTAATTTCTTCAGAGACCTTAATACAAATCAATGGTCGCTGTAACCTGTTGGACCCACCAACATATTCTAGTAAATCCTGATATTCAGTCACAACCCATTTTGTTCCTGGTGCAAGTTGGTGCAAAGTCCAATTGATACTAGGACTGCCAGCTCAAGATTGTCAACCACAAATGTAATGAATGGAGAATACAGAGAGAGAGAGGCAGAAACAGAGACACAGAACATATATTTTTCCAGATAACTCTGTCTTCCTGAGATTCTTCACTCTCACCCTGAAGATGGGCTAGGCCCCAAGATTCAGGACTAGGCTCTGAGATCTGGCAAACCTAGCTGGTATACAACTCATCACCATGTCTACATTTCAATGCATGTTATTATGATGGAGTTGGGATGGGTATCCTGCATGGTAGGGGTCATAGGATTGGATGGCCTTAGTGGTCTCTAACTCAAGCATAGCTAATAGAAGGAAATTCCATAGGACCTCATGAAGGTGCCAAGTAGGGATGCATGGAGTTCAGCTTCCAACTCATCTGCCCACTACTTTTTATACACTATCTGAGTGATAAGACTCTATATTTTACATTTGTAGTTACAGTGATTATTGTCAATATATCCATTTTGAACAGCTACTCCAAGCGTTAAAAGTTCTGTGTTGATGCTGATGTTTCAAATGTTGCGTTTTCTTAAACCTAGTCTCCCTTTGAAGCATTTCTCTGTTTGTTTATCATATTAACTTTTATAAGTTATATACTTCAGGATTGCCAAATTATAAGTTATATAGTGCGGGATTGCCACATTTTCACACATGACTGTAGAAGTACCAATAATGAACCTGTTGTTGTGTGCCTTCAAGTAGTTTCTGAGTTATAATGACCTTAAGGCAAACCTCCCACAGGGTTTTCTTGGGAAGATTTACTGAGAGGGGCATTGCTTTTGCCTTCCTTTGAGGCTGAGAGAGTGTGACTAGGCCAAGTTCACCTAGTGAACTTGAATTATTAGTGAATTTCCATGACTGAGTAGTGATTCAGACCCTGGTGTCCAGTCTCATAGTACTAAGATTCTACCATATCCTATTCTTTGGCTGTATTTCTCAGCTGCAATGCTAAAAATTTAAAGACTGAAGGAAAATGTAATGGGAGGGGGAACTGTGGAGTGGGAGACAATGCCCTCATCCCTCCCGAGTCACTGTAGCCCTGCTCTTAACTTATCTGCAGAAAATAATTCATGGACGAATATTAGTTTTAAATTTATTTAGGAAAGTCTCATAACATATCCTTAATCCTTTTAAAAGATATGAATGGAGATAGACTTAAGTATAATAATAATATATGCAGTAGCTCATAAGTATTTTGACCAGACATTTCAGTAAATGAAGGAAAAATAGAAGCATTTAAAATAGTTTTGCTTAGAAAAACCCTAGAATCACGGAATCATAGAATCATAGAGTTTTAAGAGACCACAAGGGCTATCCAGTCCAACCCCATTCTGCCATGCAGGAAATCACAATCAAAGCATCCCCGACAGATGACCATCCAGCCTCTGTTTAAAAACCTCCAAAGAAGGAGACTCCACTACACTCTGAGGGAGTGTGTTCCACCGTAGAACAGCTTTCACTGTTGGGAAGTTCTTCCTAATGTTGAGGTGGAATCTTCTCCTGTAGCTTGCATCCAGGTTTCTATTCTCTGCAGCAGCAGAAAACAAGCTTGCTCCATCCTCAATATGACACCCCTTCAAATACTTAAAAAGGGCTATCATATCACCTCTTAACCATCTCTTCTTCAGGCTAAACATAACCAGTTCCCTAAATCTTTCCTCACAGGGCATTGTTTCTAGACCCTTCACCATTTTTGTCCTGAGATACTATGAAAACAAAAGATTTCTTGACTTCATCAGATTTTATAATGAATATTTTGCTAAGAATTATATCCCTCTTTTTTCATGCAAATGGTTAAACCCGAATAGAGACCTAAAGGAGGATGTGGTACCAGCAAGAGCCTCAGCTATCACCTTATATAAAAGCGCTTCATTATGTTAAGTATGATCAAGCTGTAATGTTGGCAGCAATATCAGGTTGGTATCATAGCACTATTATTAATGGGGCTAAACAAAACAAGCTAGACAACCAGTTAAAACAGATATTATGGCATTGTGACAACAAGCATATCATGACCACAATGAATAACATCTCGTCTCATCAATGGTAGCAATCTAGACGGTGTGGCAAGCATTATTTGCACCGACTCCATTTCTCATCACCACAATGGTAATTTAATACTTGGGGATATACTGTTGTTGTGTGCCGTTAAGTTGTTTCCAACTTGTGGTGTCCCTAAGGTGAACCTATCATGAGGTTTTCTTGGCAAAATTTAATCAGCAGGGGTTTGCCTTTGCCTTCCTCTGAGGATGAGAGACTGTGACTTGCCCAAGGTCAGTCAGGGGGGTTTGCATGGCCAAGTGGGGATTGGAACCATGGTTTCTAGAGTCTTCATCCATTGCTCACACCACTACACCATGCTGGTTGTTTAAGGGGATATTCCACTGTAGCATAATTAACTAGAACTAAGCCAAAAGGTCTTTACAAAAGGATTTTTTGTTAGGTTTTAGGTTTTTCAAAATTTGGAGCGCTTCAGGCAGTGGCAGCAAGTTTTCGGGGAACCACATCCCCTGCTCACCCTTTTTTATTGCTACCACCCTGGATGTTATTGTTGCAGCAACAATGATTGCCGTCCTTGTAATCTTAGTGGCTGGCAGTCAGCCACCATTTTTAATTCCCAGTAGTTCCTAGACAGTGGGGGAAGGAAGCATTGGCCTCCCTTTGGCTTAATAGTACATCATTATGTCATTTTAAAATTAAAATCCATGTATAAATAGTTAAATTTGTATTGTTTCATTATTCTCCCTGCCATATCAGGACAGTTTGAGGGTATGCATGTTTACTAGTTTTAATCTCTGAAATGTTGGATGATATGCTACAGGGTTCACTAGGACCTAGATAGTCTTGGTTTTCACCATTGCATACATTTTGTGATTCTGGTTCAGGCCACAGTGCTATTACATCTCGAGGACTGAGTCAGTGTCTCAGTGAGGCTACCTCTGTCACTTTATACAATGCACTGCCTCATGGTAAAATCAAATAACATGTGGTACCAAGTGTCTCATTGGCACCAGCCTTCTGTCTTCTTATGCAGTAGGAAAATGCTTAAAATAAATCCTTTCATTGGTATAACCTTCTTGGTTGTTAATTTCCTTCAAGCCAACTCCAACTCATGGCAACCCTGTGGATGACACATCTCTAAGAACATCTCCCTGTCCTCTACTGCTCTGTTAAAGTCCTGCAAATTCATATCCTTCCCTAACTGTGTCAATCCATCTGGTGTGCAGTCTTCCTCTCTTTCTATTGCCCTCAACCTTTTCTAGCATCATTGTCTTTTCTAACGTGGCTAAAATACAATAGCCTCAGTTTGATCATCTTGGTTTCAGGCTTAATCTGTCCAAGGACACATTTGATTGTCTTCTTGGCTGTCCACCATATCCTCAGCACTAGTCTCCAGCACTACATCTCAAATGAATTGATTTTCTTCTTGCCCACTTTCTTATAACCTTGTACCACACTATTATTTGAATAATAGTCTTATTTTTAAAATACAAACAAGAGAAGAGTCTAATTTGGACATTACTTCTTTTACTGTTCTGTGGGAACACACTGGACAATGTAGTGTCAAGAATTGTAGTGTCAACAGAGACAAGAAAAGTTAGGGGAAAACACAGAAGGTTCTTGTCCTCGGCTTGCTTTCCTTTTATGTCAATATACTTTGGCTAAGTGGAGCCAGTTTGTTTAACAAAACTAGGCTGAATTCCAACTACAGGACACACCATCTCTCCCTTTTTCTTTCTCAGTGGTTGTCTCTCACCCAAGCAGGGCAATTTCTTTCTGCTAGAGAACAGCATGTACCAACTCTCTTGTTTATGTTTACCACACGTGAGGGACTATTCAACAGTCAGTTCTGGTCTATTGAGGATTATGTTCCTTTGGTTCATGCCCTCTTCTTTTGGCAAAGGGGAATGAGCGCCTTTCCTTGGGTTAATGAGTGGTTCTGCTTGACTCTACTTTGCAGATTTTATTGTCTCCTGCTGCAATTTGATCTGCAAGGCTAGGTGTCATTTCCATGACAAGATCAGAGCGTCTTGATTTTCCTAGATAATTTGAGGAATATAGACAGCAGTCAAATCATGATAAAGGCAACTTTCAGCTCAGTGCAAAAGGACTGGTTGATATTAAATCAGTAAAAGGGAGAGTTGTCAGCTATGGGAACTGGCAATAGTCATGAAGCATAAGGCAATGAGCAGCCAAATTTCTTTAATGTTACACAGCAGAGCTGCTCAAAACAAACTGAAGAAAAAATTCCTTTAGCATAAGTAGAGCCCCCCCCCCCTTTGTAGGAGTTGATTTAAATGGTTTCTATCCATAGATTTTTAACCCCTATGAAAATGTCAGAGCTTAGAGAGTGGTAGATAACCTGTAAAAAAGTGAGGCTGAAATAAATAAAAGTGCATAGTAAGTCAGTGTGATGTAGTGGTTTGAGCACTGGATTGTGACCAGGGTTCAAATCCAGCTTGGACATGGAAACCCCTGGACAAGTCAACTCACACAAATTCAGAGGAAGGCAAAGGCAATCCCCCTCTGAACAAATCTTGCCAGAAAAACCGTATGGCAGCTTTCCCTTTGGATTATCATAAATCAGAAATGACTTGAAGGTACACAACAACTGGGGTGGGGTGGTGGCTTTAAGGTGGGGTGGAGGGAGAGATGGGGAAGTTGGTAAGAAAACTGATGGTTCAAATGAATGATGAGCAGGCCTTGTTTAAACCTTATTTGACTAGATAATTTCCCCGAACCTTATTTGACTAGATAACTTCAAAGCAGTCTCCAAAATCCTGTGCCGGGACAAGGTGAGAGAGCTTGTGTTGGCATTCAAACTCCAGAGGGCCCTCAATAAAACAGATTATCTAAATCAGGGGTTGAAAAGTACAGTCTGCTTCTTGTGGTCCCTAGGGCACTACACCAAGCTCCAAAAATTTATACAAAATGTTTGTAGAAATAAGATTTCATTGTTCTCAAATGCCACATAACATAACCTGGGGTGTGTGGAGATCCATTTGGCCATTTGAGGGTGCACTTTGCCTTTTTACGGCAAGAAGTATTAAAAACAGGAAGTCAAACATGAGTTGACTTTGGTTTACTTCCTTTTTATTTTTGCATCACCTTTTGGAAAGGCCCTCGAAAATGTGGTGCAATTGCCCCCCATGCCCACAGGGGCAGCTGAAGGTGAAAAAAATATTGGAAAATTTTCTGTAATTTTAGCCTTGCTATAGGTCTGATTAGTGGAACAGAGACAACTGAACTGGACTATGACTCCGTTCATCCATGGAAACCCACTGAGTGAGCAAGTAGACAATCTACAGTAGGGAACTCTTTGGATGCAGTGCATTGACCAGTTATGCTTTGGGACTAGAACTCCCCAAACCCTCCAGACAGTATGACCACTTTTGGTTCACTTTCTTCTCTTTTTCCTTCCAAGGCCTCTCTTGAGCCATTTTAGACCATGATACTTGGGGATTTTAGGAGTTATAATTTATAAAAATAACTTCATCAAGTTTTGGCAATGTGGACGCTGCCCCTTGCCCAAAGCCATTTGTGAGATTTTCTAGCCTTATTAGCCCACCTTTCCCATAGCATAAAGAATGTTTCATGAGAAGCAACCTTGATTTCAAAACAGCTTTCCCTCTTTTTGTTCAGTTCTAGTCAGCGGTAAAAAAAGAAACTGCTACTTTGGTCTCAGAGCACATTGAGCATAATTATTCTAGCTATGCAAGTCAACAGGAGCCAAAATTCTTCCTAAAGCAGCGTGTGTCAGGGTAATAAACCAAAAATAACAAACTAACCATTACTTCAACATTTATCAGACTTCATTTTTCATTCAATGATAGCATGCAACACATTATGTTTTATCTTTTTTCAGACTGAACTGGCTGCAAACATGGAATTTGTAATATGCCATGGTCCCCCTTTTCTTCTGGACTGCCAGCACTCTGGGAGAATTTGTATAATAAAAACAACATATTTTGCATATTATGTTGTTCAGAAGTGATTAAGGGGGAAAGGGAACCATATGTTCATTTAAAAGTTATGCATGTACATAAACTTGAATTCATTAATATATTGGATTATATAAACACGTTTGGCCAATTTCTAGTCCCATATGAAGGCCTCAGACATAATAAATAACATAATAAATGGATGTCTCTCATTCTGCAGTTCATGTTCTTTTCTGTGCAGCAGGTATTAGTATGCCTTGAAGCTATGCAGTTGGTGCTTGTATGACAACTGTACAGGTACACTTCAATGAAAAAGATGTGTTCTTTCACATTACTTCTTTAAACAAAAATTTGGTACCAGAGGCTAAAATAAAATGGAAAGAACAGGGACACATTCCTACATTACAAATAAAAGAAGGGCATTCAACATATTTCAGTAATTCTTTTTTATCCAAAACTAACAATATGCACATGTGAAATGAAAGGATCCGGTTAGCCAAGCTTTGCATGAGTAAATTAAAACATTTTGAACCTTCTAAAGACCAGCATAGTATAATGGTTTGAGCACTGGACTATGACTCCGTTCATCCATGGAAACCCACTGAGTGAGCTTGGGTAAGTCACACCTTTGCAGCCCCAGAAAACCCCATAATAGGTTCACCTTAGGGTCACCATAAGTCAGAAAAGACTGGAAGGCACACAATAGAAACAGAAAAGGTAGAAAGCAGCAGAAAAAGAGGAAGCCCATATTACAGGTGGATAGACTAGATCTGCATAGATATAGGATGGGAGACACCTGGCTTAAGGAGACGATGTGTGAAAGGGATCTGGAGTCCTAGTAGACCACAAGTTGAACATGAATCAACAGTGTGATATGGCAGCTACAAGGCCAATGCTATTTTAGGCTGCATCAATAGAAGCATATGGCACCACAATTCAAAGATGATGTTGACAAGTTGAGACATGTCCAGAGGAGGGCTGCCAAAATGGTGAAGGGCCTGGAAACCATGTCTTATGAGGAAAGAATCAGGGAGCTGGGTATGTTTAGCCTGGAGAAGAGAGAGTTAAGAATTTATATGATAGCCCTGTTTTTTGAAGGGATGTCATGTTGAGGATGCAACAAGCTGCTTTTCTGCTGCTGCAGAGACTAGAATGAGGAATAATGGATGCAAGCTAGAAGAAAAGAGATCACACCTTAACATTAGGAAGAATCTCCTGACAGTAATAGCTGTTCAACAGTGAAACACACTCCCTCAGAGTGTGGTGGAGTCTCCTTCTTTGGAAGTCTTTAAGCCATGGATGGCCATCTGTCGGGGATTCTTTGATTGTGAGTTCCTGCAAGGCAGGGGGTAGGGCTGGATGGCCCTTGTGGTCTCTTCCAACTCTATTTTTCTATGATCAATGAAGCCACAGCCCTGATAACTGGATAAGTAACTTGGAGGTCTATCATTCATAGGATCACCATAAGTCAAGTCAACTTGACAGAAGTTAACAACAAAAACCTTCATTTCACACACACGCCCAGTAGCTACAGCCCTGTGTTCATCTTTTATACAACCAATATAAATGTTTTTATCTGATTCAGATTTAGCATAAGAAGTAATGATAATACTACAACAGTATCTTGAACCAACCGTTACCACTCCACCCTCCAAAAGGCAACTCTTTAATACAGGCTTCAAGTCTAATTAAATTGTGGATATTTCATTGTGTTCATTATCCAACAAATCAACTTGTAACCACACACACACAGAGAGAGAGGAATGAAGTCATGTGACACCAGTTCATTTTTTTAAATAGTGAAATATTTTTTCAGTGAAGACACTTCTCTTCTTTTGCAGCTGGCATTGGACTATTAATCTGCCAGCATTGCATGGAGTTTATGCACTTTGAAAATGGACATAATTAGCCCTTTAAGAGAAACATTTTTTCCTCCTTGCAGCAATGCAGACTTAGTCAAGGGGCAGTGGAGCAGATGAGAGGAGAGGGAGTTCCTGGCTAGAACATTTCCTGGGGGGGAAAAAGCTTTTTAAAATAAGAAAAAGAACTTTTCATCCCAAGTAACAATGGTCTGAAATATGTTCAGATCTTTCTGTTTAAGAAAAGAAATGAAAAACTCCACATTTAATTAAAACAGGCAAGCAAAGGCATATTTTGGAGGGCACAGGAAAGGGCAGTTGTTATCGCAAAGGTTCTTCATGGCATTACCGGGGATATATTTGCCTCAGAGAAAAACAGCTAAGGCCTCACACTAAAGTAAATACTAAAATGTCTTCTTTGTTTGACAAACACTGATCATCCAAGGATGCACAGTGCTATGTTTGGCCCTGAGCTCAGTCACAAAAGGATGCTTTAAAGTTCCTGGAAGTTCTACTTGTTCAGCGTAGTTCCTGTTTGGGGGGAAATTTGTTTTAGAAAATAACCTTTTCACAATAACACCTTCATAGTTTATCTAAATATTTTGTGGCATATTTATCTCTCTCACACACTCTTTTTATAAATTGGTTTGGAATGATGCTTGCTTCCCAGGAAACAATATGCACAGAGCTTGCTTAAGATCTAAATATGCATCCTTTGTAAAGATAAGCAGTTTCAGATGTTTTCGTTTGTAGGTTTAAAGCACTTGAATGATTTCAGGTGGGACACTTAAGAATTAGGAGCCCAGAAATAGAAAGAAGGAATGTGGAACCTGAAACAACCTACTTTGAAAAGCAGTTCATTTAATCAGAACAGTTAAATGTCTTTTTCCAGGACTGTACCATTTGATGGAAACCATGTGATGAAATCATCTGGTGATTTTTTTAAAAAAAATTATTATTATTATTTTGGCTGAGGAGTCATTATGTGTGTGATGCTCCAATTTGTCTCTCTTTTTCACTGAATCCAGGAGAAGCCAGTAGACTCTCCAAATAATTTTTTGTTTAAACAGGTTTGGGGGGGGGGGGGTCAACTGGGTATAGCAGAAAGCTCTTTTAATGCAGAAGTGCTGTATTTTCATATTCATATGTATGTTTTAAATGTGTTTTAATCTAATTACTTATTTAAAAAAACCTTTATACTATTCATTGTTTTAACTTTTGTAAACTGCCTTGGGTCTCACATTAGGGAAAATGTAGGTTATAAATGAAACCTGCTAATCCAATTGTACTTAAACATTTTACTCTTGGGGGACCCCCCCCCCCTTACATCTATACATGGACATCACACACCCCTGCACTTAGCATAGTATATGAATAAAAATATTTATTCATTTAGTGTGCATATTTTTCATTTGCACATGTTAACATTTTGTAGAGAAATAACATAATGCAGTTTTATTAAAGGGGTTGGCATGAAGCCACTGCTTTACTGACTGGATCAGGGCCACAGCCCTGATCTGGCCTCCGGAGAGTGCAAAAAGGAGCCACAAAAAGCAGCTCCTTTTGCCCCTCTCCAAGGGGTACCATAGCTGTGGCAGCTTGGGTTTAAGATGCTCCTTCAGTGCTGCATTGTGTAGATGCAGCCCAGGAGTCGTGCCATGATGGTGCACACCATGTAGACCAGTGCATACCAAAATGGTGCCCTAGAGGTGGACTTAGGGTGCCCTAACTCTGCCCACAGGCTGACACAAAGTGCTGGTCTGTATAGGGCCTAAGTAAATTCAATACTTAACTCAATGCATGTGTAAATTTTACATGTAAAAATGTTTGGGAAGAGGAGGAGAAGAAAAGATCACAGCCTCCAGTTCTTGCACCCCCCCCCCCCCTTGAGCAACTCTCATGCCCCAGCAGAAGTGAGAATTGTTTATTGGGGACACAAAACTTGAAGGCTGTGATCCTTCCTTCTCCTCCTCTTCCGAAACATTTTAACATATAAAATTTACACATGCATTAAGATAAGCATTGAGTTTATTTAGATAAAACTTTTCTAATTTGAATTATGTCATTTCCCTATAAAATGTTAAAATGTGCAAATGAGAAATATGCACACCAAATAAACAAAATATTTTTATTCATATACTATACTAAGTGAAGGGGTGTATGATGTCCACATGTAGATTTGGGGGGGGGGGGGGGTCCCAAGGGTAACATGTTTAAATACCACTGGATTAACAAATTTAATTTATAACCTACCTTTTCTCCAATGTGAGACCCAAGACAGCTTACAAAACTTGGAGGCAGTGATCTTTCCTCCTCCTCTCATTTTCTCCCTTTATCCTCAGCTTATTTCAGTTGCTGCAAACTGAGTTGCAAAGGCAAAAGTAGTTTGCACTCAGTTACAAGAGAAGAGAAGAAGGAGTGGAATCTTGCCCTTCCCAGTTGGTCAGTCAAAAGAAAACTGCTACAGCCTCTCCTAACTTTTTTGCCATCTTAACCACACTCTGATGTTTCTTAACCAGTATGTTTATTCTGTGAAATATTGGAGGGTATGATGTAAAGGCCCATCTCAAAGTGTTTATCTTACTTTTGAAGGCCTTAAGTGACCTGTGGCCATTCATTTGGGGGTAGGCAGTTATCTCATCAATTGTCTAATGAATTGCTAATGAATCACTTAATCCCATATTTAACTGTCTTCAGGGCATTGTTCTGGTGTCACTGCCAGGTGAGAAACAGTGTACAGGTCTTCTTAGTGGTAGCATCCCTGTTGTGGAAATCCCTCTCCTGAGAATTTTCTCTGGCTATTTTTTCCCCCATTCTTTTGGTGCATTCAGTTTGGAAGAACTTTTGATAGATTTTGGGCCCTTTCACACTATGCAACTATTGCACTACAATTTCACTGTAACTGTCATGACAACATCCTATGGAATTCTGGGATTTGCATTTTGATAACAATATCTCCTTATTATTTACAAATGTATGTGTATGCATGCACATGTGCTGAAAATAACCATGCATGTTGATGGGCTTTCATCCAGAAATGCATTTGCCATAATAAACTTGTTACAGTGCAATCCTACTGTTAACTCAGAAACAAACTTCTAGCAAGTGTGTCTAGGGTTACATTATTTGTTAAAATTAGCCTCTAACAAAGCTACCCCTCTTGAAATCATTGCTTAGTGCAAATCACATTCACTCACTCATTATAGTTGAGGATTCTGAATTGTAAGATTATGAACCAGTGAAATACATTTCTGGCTATTCTTCTGATTCTTCTTTTTCTTTCCTGCTGTGGAATTGAACTGGACCTGCTAATGGCCATCTCTGGCCTCATCCCTTTGAACTCTGTGTCCAGTGCTGTGCATTCAAGATTAAAAATAGAGATGAAACATGAATCTCACTGCATTTCTTGAGTTGTTTGGTGTTACAGAGATCAAAAGGATATCTGTACATCTGGAACATGGAAGGGCCATTATTACAGGGAGGGCATCTTGCCACATAAGTCTCCTCTTTTCCATCATATGCCAGACTTAATGGGATGATCTCTAATTAGTATTATCCTCTGGCTCAGATTTCAGTAATCCTCTGCAAATTGCAAGGTAAATGAAAAGAAATGGAGTCTCAGCCAAGATGTCTGGCCCATACTTACAATAGAATAAAAAAAATTTTTAAAAAAGCATATCAGCTATCTGCTTAGTATCTGTTTCTTGGTCTTACAATAATTTTTTTTTAAAAAATTAAAAACATATCAGATATTAGTATTTGTTTCTTGGTCTCACTGCCGTAACCTCTACCCCAGGCATGGCTAACTCTCAGAGGATACACTGTTGTTGTTGCATGCCTTCAAGTAATTTTTAACTTTTGGCAATCATAAGGTGACCCTATCACAGGGTTTTCTTGGTAAGGTTTGTTCAGAGGGAGTTTGCCATTGCCTTCCTCTGAGGTTGTGAGAGTGTGATTTGCCCAAGAACATCCAGTGGGTTTTAATGACTGAGTGAGGGTTCAAACCATGGTCCCCAAAGTCATAGTTCAACATTCAAACCATTTCACCATGTTGGCTCCCCAGAGGTTACACACATATTCTCTTATTTTTCACAGATGAAAATAAGCACATGTGTAGCCAAGTAACATCAGAATATGGTCAAGATGGTTATGGTTGAGAAGCAAGAAAAGGTTGCAGCAGTTTGCTTTTGCCCGAACCTACCAAGGAAAGTGAGATTTCTCCCTCTCCTCTCCTTTCTGCCCTGCTGAGTGAACTGAGTACAAACTACTTTTGCACTTTGAACTCTGTTTGCAGCAATGGCATGAACTGGAGACAGGAGGAAGTTAGGAGGAGGAGAGACCAAGTGGGACATTTTTAAACCAGCAATGCAATAGTAACAACAACAACAAAGTGGAACAACAGAGGATTAATTTAAACCATCCAAACCAGGACAGATATAAGGTTATGGGGTCACATTGGGCCTCCAGGAGGCCTTAGAGGACCTTACATTTTTGCCCCCAAATGCCTCCAGGGGCAAAGGGAACTTTAGCCATGTTTTTGCAGTTGTTTGTTTGTTGTTGTTATTGTTGTTTGGGGGGAAGCTGGGCATGCCATGCCTGCATGGGTGCTTGTTGCTTTGCTCCGATTGTACAGAATGTAGTTCTGAAAAAAAGCTTATAATGTTATGAAATTTCATACATCTCTAGTCCTTTCCCTTCCAAAGGAAATGTGCAGTGAATCCTATGCATGTTTATTCTGAAGTAAGTCTCATTGAGTCCTAGTAGCTTAGAATAAAATGTGCTCTGCATGAACACTTTTGGTATGCCTCCCCTTCCCCTGCCATGCTAGTTTTGTGGTGTTGTTCAGCAGTTTGTGCAGAATTAAAGCCAGTTAAGTTCTGTTCCACTCATTTTTATCAAGAATAAACCACATCCAACTAGAAAATGAGAAAGAATTGGACCTGGAAGCCAACTAGTGTGAGATGCTTTGTTGGTACCAGAATTTAGATATGAAGGTATCACTTATCAATGGAATAAGCTTGTTTTATGCTGTTCCAGGGAGTAGAAGATGCATTCAAATTACACGCGCACACACACGCACACACGATTCCATCTAAAAAGTAGTGAGAACCTATTAACTATAAGAGCTGTTTGACAATAGAATGAACTTCCTTGGAGGGTGGTGGTCTCTCCTTCTTTAAAGGTCTTTAAACAGAGATTGGTTGGCCTTCTGTAGGGAACACTTTAGTTGTGTATTCCTGCATGGTTAGGCTAGAAGGCCTTTTGAAGTCTGCAATTCTATTACATTTTTATAGAATACTCTGATTTGGTGCCTTCTTTATCTAGGCACCTTAGGCAGGCACACAGCTCTCACTCTTTAAAGCTGACTCTGGGCATTGTTATTGTTGTGGTGTGTCTTCAAATTGTTTCCAACTTATGTCAACCCCAAGGCGACTCTATCATGGCATTTTCTTGGCAAGATTGGTTCAGAGGAGGTTTGCCATTGTCTTCTCCTGAGGCTGAGAAAATGTGACTTGCCCAAGGTAACCCAGTGGGTATCATGACTGATCTGGGAACTGAACCCTGGCCTCCAGAGTTGTAGACCAACACACAAACCACTACACCATGCTGGCTCCCTAGGCATACTCCTCAATAAATGGACTTCAGACATAGAGTTGCAGCCTTACATTATAAAATCTGCCTTAAGCTCCTCATTGTCAATGGAGGAAGAAAGCAAAACAGCATGTGCTTTAATATCTAATTGTATCTTTTGGCATTTCAAGGACTGAGATGTGACCCTGTGGTGTGAGGCTGGGCTAGGCATATCCAGAAAAATTGGCCTTAAAGATTCTTGGTCAGAGAAATGTAGAAAATAGATTTTAACTGTCCTTTTCACAAAAAGTTGCAAATCAGAGTTTGTATTCTTTGCCTCTAAAGCAATTGTAAGCAGAGAGACATAGGAAGTGGCTTACCACAACAAAGATATTCTTGGCTTGTAAAATTCTTCCACTTACAAGGGCTAGACAGTTGCTCATCAAAAATGCCAAAGATTTAAAAAAAACATTCCCAAGAAAAAGACATTCCCTGCCAAGTTTGTGTGGACAGAAACTTCAAAGGCAAAATTGCTCCGTTATTTAGGCTGTCTACTGTGGCTATGCAGAAAAACAGCAGAATGATGTTGCATGTATCATAGACTATGTAAATATGGGATTTACGTTCTGATCTAAATATATTGAAAAGTTATGAGAAAACTATATTTTACCATGAGGCCATGTTCATGTAGAAACTGGAACCCTGTATTTGCATGCATGGATATATGTACATGTCTTGAACAACAACAAAAATATTTTATTTATCAGAGAATATATAGACCTCGAAACGTTCCTCCATTCCAACTGCCATCAGTACCAGAAAGCATGGCCAATGGTCAGGAATTATGGAAGTTGTAGTCCAACACAGTCTGGAGAACCACGGTTTCCCTATTTTTGTTCTGCATAAAGGGAGTGTGTGACTATTTCAGATTTGGGAGCATATATCAGAATCAACCTTAATCCACAAGAACCTTATCTTCTTATTACTTGCTGCAGCATGTTTTGAGATTCCTAAGCACAGGAAGAATTTGGATGGGCTCTGTGTAACAGGATAGCTAAATTAGACCATGTGTAGACAATAGCACTACTAGAAAAGTTGACTTATGAACTAAAAAAATAATATGGAGATGATGTTTGGTCCATCAATACAATATCTGAAAGACTGGAGGAGAGTTTTCTAGATATGGTCTTTATCTCCAGTTGTAAATTCAATTCTGATCCTCAATGGTTTTGTAGATCTCCAGGCAGTAACATTCCAACTTTTGACTCTCACTTTGCTAATTTCCCAATTATTGTTTCGGGGGAGGGAGACAGTACTTCGGAAGGCAGGGGCAGGGACATAGCCAGAATTTTGGGAAGGGGGGTCCAGACTAAGTGCTGAGGTAAAGCTGTGCTGGCCAGAAGAAGAACGTGCTGGCCAAGGCAAGACCTCCCTGAGGCCCGAGCATCTTTTTCCGGCCAGAGCAGCCTTGCTTCAGGTTAAGGAGACTACGTGTGAAAGCGATCTAGGAGTCCTAGTAGACTACAAGTTGAACATGAGTCAACAGTGTGATGTGGCAGCTAAAAAGGCCAATGCTATTTTATAATGCATTAATAGAAGTAGAGTGTCAAGGGAAGTAATAGTGCAACTCTATTCTGCCTTGGCCTCACCTGGAATACTTTGTCCAGTTCTGGGCACCACAATTCAAAAAGGATGTTGACAAATTGGAGCTTGTTCAAAGGAGGGCCACCAAAATGGTGAAGGGCATGGAAACCATGCCTTATGAGGAAGGACTTATAGAGCTGGTATGTTTAGCCTGGAAAAGAGACAGTTTAGAGGTGATAGTCAACATTAGGAGGAACTTCCTGACAGTAAGGGCTGTTCGACAGTGGAACACACTCCCTCGGAGGGTGGTGGAGTCTCCTTCCTTAGGGGTCTTTAAGCAGAGGCTGGATGGCCATCTGTCAGGGATGCTTTGACTTGGAGTTCCTGCATGGCAGGGGGTTGGACTGGATGGCCCTTGTGGTCTCTTCCAACTCTATGATTCTATGATTCTATTTGAGGGGGTGTCACATTGAGGATGGAGCAAGCTTGTTTTCTGCTAATTCAGAGACTAGAACACGGAACAATGGATGCAAACTACAGGAAAAGAGATTCCATCTTAACATTAGGAGGAATGTCCTGACAGTAATAGCTGTTCAACAGTGGAACACACTCCCTTGGAGTGTGGTGGAGTCTCCTTCTTTGGAGGCCTTTAAACAGAGGATGGCTGGCCATCTGTCAGGGATGCTTTGATTGTGGGTTCATGCATGGCAGGGGGTTGGACCGGATGGCCCTTGTGCTCTTCCAACTCTTTGATTCTATGATTCTGTGATTGTAATCTCCTCTTGTTACAGTTTTTGTTTCTTTTTGCTTGAATAGGCCATAAATATGCAGACATAATAATACTTAAAATGTAGCAATATGAAAAGTCGTATTTTGTTATTAGGGAATGAGAGTCTTTCTAACTACTGTAAATGTTTCATAATCTCCTAGTTGTAACAATTGTAACCTATGCTCTTGAGACATAGAGGAGAAAGAGGAAACTGCAGATTAGAAAAGTGAAAAGGAACAAAGTGAAACTAAATGCAGATTAACTGATGCAGGCTAAACCCAACAAAGAAACGACATTAATACATGCAAGGCTTTCTTGCATGTCTAAGAGAGGCATGCAAACTATTATTTATTGAGTATAGGCATACTAAGGTTGCTACCTCTAACATCTATACCTCTAACATCTAACTATAGAAATATAATCTATAGTTCACTTTTTAAGAAAACTTGTAGACAATTGGTTACTGCTATTTATGTGTCTTAAGGCAAATTTGTATCACATTCCAATGCTTTGCTTCACATTCCACTGTCTTTTTACACATCCGGTATTCAGTATTTCAGCTCAGCCAGGTTATGGAATGAACTGTCAGAACACTGGCTTAAAAAAAAGGACCAAAAACCTGATGTTTGTAGTGCAGCAGACAAGGACTCTTAATCAAGTCAATAACATCAAGTGATCTAATTTAGGACATGGTCTTTCCTCTATCAATGTCAAGCCAAGGATGCTGTTAGCATAATAGCATGGGTTGACTTTGGCAACCTCCCAGGGGTTTTCAATTTTCTCTCTCTCTGTGCAGAAGTCAATGTACCCTTCTACAGTTCCTCCGAAATGAGCACACTGACATCATTTAGGAATTATAAGCATTGGTTGGGGGAAGGAAAAAGTAAACTCAGTGTGAACAAATGCTGGACTACGTGCATGGAATTGAGAGCTTTCAGCAGAGATGCAAAGTTTCACAACTGATTTTCATTTCCTTATAGGCCTAATCAACAAGACACGCAGAGGTCCATTTACAATTTGGAATTTGATCACTATTATTCCACTCTGACTGCCATTGTTCTATTGTATGCAATGTTGGGTATGGATTTGAAGTGAAGGGAGGCACATTTAGAATTCTCAGCCAGAAAGCTCTAGAGGCTCAACAGACTACAAATCCCAGGATCCTATAGGATGGAACCTTGGTAGTTAAAATGGAACGATGGTGCTATAAATGTGCAATGGGAATCAGCCCCCGGAAACTGGACAAGAAAGGTTCAGTTCAGACCCCACTTCTAGACACATTTGAACAATATAAGAATAACAAGGTTTCTACAGATTCAAGGGACAAGGAGGTGTGTGTGTGTGTGCTTTCAATTCATCTGTCAACTTATGGTGACCCCATGAATTTCATAGGGCTTTCTTAGACTAGGAATACTCAGAGGTGGTTAGCCATTTCCTTCCTATTGCATCTGGTACTCATTGGCAGTCTCCCATCCAAGTACTAACCAGGGCTGAGCATGCTTAGCTTCCAAACTCAGAAGGCATCTAGTGCTTTTAGGGTTAAGAGATCCTACATACACTTTCTGTCAGTAATCACATGTGCATTGCTGTGGTAAAGAACTTGGAATCCATAAGTTCCTCCTAAGTTTACTACTCTGAGCAACCTGGCCCTCTTTTCCCTAGGGGTGTGGAGAAAAGAGGTCTGCCCAGATGAATTAGCATGGAGGAAGAAGCAAACCAAATGGTCCCTTTCACCATGTGCATGGGATGAAGCAGATCCACAAGGAGCAAACACCACTAGAGTGGGCATATAATTACTCCAGCATTCCATTCCCACTATGGCTAAAATGATGTCAATGGAAGCCAAAAAGCAGGATATGAGGGCAATAGTACCCTCCCACTCATGTTCCTCAGCAACTGGTATGGAAATGCATATTGCTGTGATACTGATGATACCGGTAAGATACAGCCATCATAACTACTTGTCATTATTAACCTGATAATCTATTAATTTGTCTAATTTTCTTCATCTAAGTAGGCAGCCATTTGTGCTAGCAAATTCTATAGTAGACACTGTGGAAACTGAATAACTCTCTTTATTCAATCCTGCATCTTCCACCATTCAGCTTCATTGGATGAATTCAGAGCTTATAGAATCATAGAATCGTAGAGTTGGAAGAGACCACTAGGGCCATCCAGTCCAACCGCCTGCCATGCAGGAAATCCAAATCAAAGCATCCCCGACAGATGGCCATCCAGCCTCTGCTTAAAGACCTCCAAGGAAGGAGACTCTATCACCTTCCGAGGAAGTGCGTTCCACTGTCGAACAGCCCTTACTGTCAGGAAGTTCTTCCTAATGTTGAGGTGGAATCTCTTTTCCTGTATCTTGCATCCATTGTTCTGGGTCCTGTTCTCTGGAGCAGCAGAAAACAAGCTTGCTCCCTCCTCAATATGACATCCTTTCAAATATTTAAACAGGGCTATCATATCACCTCTTAACCTTCTTTTCTCCAGGCTAAACATCCCCAGCTCCCTAAGTCGTTCCTCATAGGGCATGGTTTCCAGACCCTTCACCATTTTTGTCGCCCTCCTTTGGACACGCTCCAGTTTCTCAATGTCCTTTCTGAATTGTGGCGCCCAGAACTGGACACAATATTCTAGGTGGGGCCTGACCAAAGCAGAATACAGTGGCACTATTACTTCTCTTGATCTAGACACTATACTTCTATTAATGCAGCCCAAAATACCATTGGCCTTTTTAGCTGCCGCATCACACTGTTCACTCATGTTCAACTTGTGGTCTACTTGGACTCCTAGATCCCTTTCACATGTAGTTTCATTCAGCCAGGTGTCACCCATCCTATATCTGTGCATTTTATTTTTCCGCCCTAAGTGCAATACCTTACATTTCTCTGTGTTGAATTTCATTTTGTTAGCTTTGGCCCAGCTTTCTAGTCTATTCAGGTCATTTTGAATCTTGATCCTGTCCTCTGGGGTATTAGCTATTCCCCCTAATTTGGTGTCATCTGCAAATTTGATTAGTATGCTCCCAATTCTGTCATCCAGGTCATTGATAAAGATGTTGAATAGCACTGGGCCCAGGACAGAGCCCTGTGGGACCCCACTGGTCACTTCTCTCCAGGATGAAAAGGAGCCATTGTTGATCACCCTTTGGGTTCGGCCAGTCAACCAATTACAGATCCATTTAACAGTTCCTTTGTCTAGCCCACATTTTACAAGCTTGTTTGCAAGAATGTCATGGGAAACCTTGTCAAAGGCCTTACTGAAATCAAGATATACTATATCCACAGCATTCCCTTCATCTACCAAACTGGTAATTTTATCAAAGAAAGAGATTAGATTTGTCTGGCATGACTTGTTTCTCTGAAACCCATGTTGAGTTTTTGTGATTATGGCATTGCCTTCTAGATGTTCACAGACTCTCTGTTTAATGATCTGCTCCAGAATCTTTCCTAGAACTGATGTCAGACTAACTGGACGATAATTGTTGGGATCCTCTTTTTTCCCCTTTTTGAAGATGGGGACAACGTTTGCCCTTCGCCAGTCCGCTGGGATCTCTCCTGTTCTCCAGGAGTTTTCAAATATGATTGCCAATGGCTCCGATATTACTTTTGCCAGTTCTTTTAATACCCTTGGATGGAGTTCATCTGGTCCCGGAGACTTAAATTCATTTAGATTAACAAGGTGTTCCTCTACTATCTCTTTACTTATTCTGTGCTGAAATTCCCCTATTCTGTTCTCTGCTCCATTATCCTCAGGTTGAGCACCCTTTGCCTTTTCTGAGAAGACTGAGGCAAAGAAGGTGTTGAGTAATTCTGCCTTTTCTCCATCTCCTGTTAGCATTTTGCCATCTTCTCCACGCAGTGGCCCTACTGTTTCCTTCTTCTTCCTTTTGCTGCGGACATATCCAAAAAAGCCCTTTTTATTGTTCTTAACCTCTCTAGCAAGCCTGAGTTCATTCTGCGCTTTAGCTTTTCTGACTTTACCCCTACACATGCCTGCTATTTCTTTGAATTCCTTTTTCGTGATTTCCCCCTTTTTCCATTTCTTATACATGTTCCGTTTCAAACTTAGCTCAGTTGAAAGTTCCTTAGTCATCCATCCTGGTTTCTTGAGACACCTCCCGTTTTTCTTTCTCACTGGAACTGTTTGAAATTGTGCCTTCAGTATCTCCCTTTTGAGAAAGTCCCATCCGTCCTGAACTCCTTTATCTTTTAGTATTTCTGACCATGGAATCGCCCTCAATACTTCTCTAAGTTTACTGAAATCCGCTCTCCTAAAGTCTAGGATGCGTGTCTGACTCTGCCTGGCTTCTCCTTTCCACTGTATTACAAACTCCAGGAGAACATGGTCACTTCCACCTAATGATCCCACCACTTGCACCCCATTAACCAAGTCATCCTTGTTGGTTAGGATCAGATCTAAAATAGCTGACCCCCTTGTTGCCTCTTCCACCTTTTGGACCATGAAATTGTCTTCCAGGCAAGTGAGGAATTTGCTAGACCTTGAGGATTTTGCTGAGTTTGACTTCCAGCAAATATCAGGATAGTTGAAGTCGCCTATCACTACTACATCTCTCTTTTCTGACTGTGTGGTCATCTGTTCTAGAAAGATATCATCCAATTCCTCAGTCTGACTTGGGGGTCTGTAGTAGACTCCCACCGTAACACCCTTGTTGTTTCCCTCCCCTTTGATTCTTATCCAGATGCTCTCCACCTGGCTTCCATGATTGATGTCCAGGATCTCTTCACTGGTGTAAATATCTCTGACATATAGTGCTATTCCTCCTCCTTTCCTGTTTGGCCTATTTCTCTTAATAAGGTTATACCCCTCTATTTCCACATTCCAATCATGAGACTCATCCCACCAGGTTTCAGTGCTGCCTATTATATCATATTTGCTTTGTTGTACTAGGAGTTCGAGTTCATCTTGCTTATTTCCCATGCTCTGTGCATTAGTGTAGAGACATCGCAGACCATGGTTCCCTTCTACTTGCTGCCTGTGCAAGTTTTTTTGCCTCCCACTGTTGGGTCCTTGCATTGTTTGCCTTGTTTCCTCTATGTCAGTTTGACTATTTTCGCCATCCCTTTTGCCTTCCTTATTGTCTCCCTTCCCCTCGGAACTCAGTTTAAAGCTCTCCTGATCAAGTTCTTGAGACTGTTGGCAAAAACATTTCTTCCAACTGGCGTGAGATGCAACCCGTCTGTTGCAAGAAGTCCCTCCTCATGGAACCGCAGCCCATGATCCAAGAATCCAAATCCCTCTCGGCGGCACCATCTGCGAAGCCAGTTATTCACATCTGCTATTTTCCTCTCCCTTCCTGGACCATGCCCTTCAACTGGCAGAAGAGACGAGATGACAACCTGTACATCCATTCCTTTCAGCTTCCTACCAAGCGCCTCGTAATCCCTTTTGATGTTCTGAATGCTGTGTCTTGCAGTATCATTAGTTCCCACGTGGACCAAAAGGAAGGGGTATTGGTCAGTAGGCTTGACCAGTCTTGTCAGCCTCTCTGTCACATCCCGGATCTTTGCACCTGGAAGACAACACACCTCTCGAGACATCTTGTCAGGCCTACAAATCACTGCTTCTGTACCCCTCAGCAAGGAGTCCCCCACTACGACCACACGCCTCCTCCGAGGTTTAGCAGTGACTGTTCCCTCGGGTGGGACTCTCAGGCTCCCCTGCTCCGTCCCTGAAGTCTGTCCATGCTGCTCTTCTTCATCCTCCTTGATAAGGGAAAGCGCTTCGAATCGATTCTCTAGCTGCAAGCTCCCCGAACAATTCCTTCTTGGTTTACTTCTCTTTGTGACATTCCTCCAGCTGTCTGCCTCCTCTGTTTGGCAAGTGACCTCTTCCACCGTAGCATCTTCCTCTGCATGGTACTCATCCAAGATGGTTAGTTCTATTGTGTCCAGGAAATCCTCTTGTTCCCTAATCTGCTGAAGTGTAGCTACTCTGGACTCCAGCTGCTGCACTTTCTCCTCCAAGAGTGCCACCAACTTGCACTTGGTGCATGTGAAGTTCTCCACTTCTGTAGACAAGAAGAGAAACATCCCACAAGAGTTGCAGGTGATCGCGGCAAATCCCTCGTTGTCCATACTGCAAAGTCTAATGCCACTTGAGCAGAGTTGTTCAGTTAGAGAAAACTAAAATTTGCGCGCCGTTAGGCGCGCGGCTCTGGAAGGTGGTATATAAAGCTAGTCTGCTAGCTCCGCCCCTTGTGACTCACAGATGTGACTCACAGAAGCTCCTCCCCTTCAGCCACGAGCACACGGTCTCAAGCACACGGTCCCAAAATGGCTGCCAAGCAGCTCCTCTCCTTCTCCTCTCTCTGGCCGGACTGTTCTGGAAGGCTCTGGAAGGTGGTATATAAAGCTAGTCTGCTAGCTCCGCCCCTTGTGACTCACAGATGTGACTCACAGAAGCTCCTCCCCTTCAGCCACGAGCACACGGTCTCAAGCACACGGTCCCAAAATGGCTGCCAAGCAGCTCCTCTCCTTCTCCTCTCTCTGGCCGGACTGTTCTGGAAGGCTCTGGAAGGTGGTATATAAAGCTAGTCTGCTAGCTCCGCCCCTTGTGACTCACAGATGTGACTCACAGAAGCTCCTCCCCTTCAGCCACGAGCACACGGTCTCAAGCACACGGTCCCAAAATGGCTGCCAAGCAGCTCCTCTCCTTCTCCTCTCTCTGGCCGGACTGTTCTGGAAGGCTCTGGAAGGTGGTATATAAAGCTAGTCTGCTAGCTCCGCCCCTTGTGACTCACAGATGTGACTCACAGAAGCTCCTCCCCTTCAGCCACGAGCACACGGTCTCAAGCACACGGTCCCAAAATGGCTGCCAAGCAGCTCCTCTCCTTCTCCTCTCTCTGGCCGGACTGTTCTGGAAGGCTCTGGAAGGTGGTATATAAAGCTAGTCTGCTAGCTCCGCCCCTTGTGACTCACAGATGTGACTCACAGAAGCTCCTCCCCTTCAGCCACGAGCACACGGTCTCAAGCACACGGTCCCAAAATGGCTGCCAAGCAGCTCCTCTCCTTCTCCTCTCTCTGGCCGGACTGTTCTGGAAGGCTCTGGAAGGTGGTATATAAAGCTAGTCTGCTAGCTCCGCCCCTTGTGACTCACAGATGTGACTCACAGAAGCTCCTCCCCTTCAGCCACGAGCACACGGTCTCAAGCACACGGTCCCAAAATGGCTGCCAAGCAGCTCCTCTCCTTCTCCTCTCTCTGGCCGGACTGTTCTGGAAGGCTCTGGAAGGTGGTATATAAAGCTAGTCTGCTAGCTCCGCCCCTTGTGACTCACAGATGTGACTCACAGAAGCTCCTCCCCTTCAGCCACGAGCACACGGTCTCAAGCACACGGTCCCAAAATGGCTGCCAAGCAGCTCCTCTCCTTCTCCTCTCTCTGGCCGGACTGTTCTGGAAGGCTCTGGAAGGTGGTATATAAAGCTAGTCTGCTAGCTCCGCCCCTTGTGACTCACAGATGTGACTCACAGAAGCTCCTCCCCTTCAGCCACGAGCACACGGTCTCAAGCACACGGTCCCAAAATGGCTGCCAAGCAGCTCCTCTCCTTCTCCTCTCTCTGGCCGGACTGTTCTGGAAGGCTCTGGAAGGTGGTATATAAAGCTAGTCTGCTAGCTCCGCCCCTTGTGACTCACAGATGTGACTCACAGAAGCTCCTCCCCTTCAGCCACGAGCACACGGTCTCAAGCACACGGTCCCAAAATGGCTGCCAAGCAGCTCCTCTCCTTCTCCTCTCTCTGGCCGGACTGTTCTGGAAGGCTCTGGAAGGTGGTATATAAAGCTAGTCTGCTAGCTCCGCCCCTTGTGACTCACAGATGTGACTCACAGAAGCTCCTCCCCTTCAGCCACGAGCACACGGTCTCAAGCACACGGTCCCAAAATGGCTGCCAAGCAGCTCCTCTCCTTCTCCTCTCTCTGGCCGGACTGTTCTGGAAGGCTCTGGAAGGTGGTATATAAAGCTAGTCTGCTAGCTCCGCCCCTTGTGACTCACAGATGTGACTCACAGAAGCTCCTCCCCTTCAGCCACGAGCACACGGTCTCAAGCACACGGTCCCAAAATGGCTGCCAAGCAGCTCCTCTCCTTCTCCTCTCTCTGGCCGGACTGTTCTGGAAGGCTCTGGAAGGTGGTATATAAAGCTAGTCTGCTAGCTCCGCCCCTTGTGACTCACAGATGTGACTCACAGAAGCTCCTCCCCTTCAGCCACGAGCACACGGTCTCAAGCACACGGTCCCAAAATGGCTGCCAAGCAGCTCCTCTCCTTCTCCTCTCTCTGGCCGGACTGTTCTGGAAGGCTCTGGAAGGTGGTATATAAAGCTAGTCTGCTAGCTCCGCCCCTTGTGACTCACAGATGTGACTCACAGAAGCTCCTCCCCTTCAGCCACGAGCACACGGTCTCAAGCACACGGTCCCAAAATGGCTGCCAAGCAGCTCCTCTCCTTCTCCTCTCTCTGGCCGGACTGTTCTGGAAGGCTCTGGAAGGTGGTATATAAAGCTAGTCTGCTAGCTCCGCCCCTTGTGACTCACAGATGTGACTCACAGAAGCTCCTCCCCTTCAGCCACGAGCACACGGTCTCAAGCACACGGTCCCAAAATGGCTGCCAAGCAGCTCCTCTCCTTCTCCTCTCTCTGGCCGGACTGTTCTGGAAGGCTCTGGAAGGTGGTATATAAAGCTAGTCTGCTAGCTCCGCCCCTTGTGACTCACAGATGTGACTCACAGAAGCTCCTCCCCTTCAGCCACGAGCACACGGTCTCAAGCACACGGTCCCAAAATGGCTGCCAAGCAGCTCCTCTCCTTCTCCTCTCTCTGGCCGGACTGTTCTGGAAGGCTCTGGAAGGTGGTATATAAAGCTAGTCTGCTAGCTCCGCCCCTTGTGACTCACAGATGTGACTCACAGAAGCTCCTCCCCTTCAGCCACGAGCACACGGTCTCAAGCACACGGTCCCAAAATGGCTGCCAAGCAGCTCCTCTCCTTCTCCTCTCTCTGGCCGGACTGTTCTGGAAGGCTCTGGAAGGTGGTATATAAAGCTAGTCTGCTAGCTCCGCCCCTTGTGACTCACAGATGTGACTCACAGAAGCTCCTCCCCTTCAGCCACGAGCACACGGTCTCAAGCACACGGTCCCAAAATGGCTGCCAAGCAGCTCCTCTCCTTCTCCTCTCTCTGGCCGGACTGTTCTGGAAGGCTCTGGAAGGTGGTATATAAAGCTAGTCTGCTAGCTCCGCCCCTTGTGACTCACAGATGTGACTCACAGAAGCTCCTCCCCTTCAGCCACGAGCACACGGTCTCAAGCACACGGTCCCAAAATGGCTGCCAAGCAGCTCCTCTCCTTCTCCTCTCTCTGGCCGGACTGTTCTGGAAGGCTCTGGAAGGTGGTATATAAAGCTAGTCTGCTAGCTCCGCCCCTTGTGACTCACAGATGTGACTCACAGAAGCTCCTCCCCTTCAGCCACGAGCACACGGTCTCAAGCACACGGTCCCAAAATGGCTGCCAAGCAGCTCCTCTCCTTCTCCTCTCTCTGGCCGGACTGTTCTGGAAGGCTCTGGAAGGTGGTATATAAAGCTAGTCTGCTAGCTCCGCCCCTTGTGACTCACAGATGTGACTCACAGAAGCTCCTCCCCTTCAGCCACGAGCACACGGTCTCAAGCACACGGTCCCAAAATGGCTGCCAAGCAGCTCCTCTCCTTCTCCTCTCTCTGGCCGGACTGTTCTGGAAGGCTCTGGAAGGTGGTATATAAAGCTAGTCTGCTAGCTCCGCCCCTTGTGACTCACAGATGTGACTCACAGAAGCTCCTCCCCTTCAGCCACGAGCACACGGTCTCAAGCACACGGTCCCAAAATGGCTGCCAAGCAGCTCCTCTCCTTCTCCTCTCTCTGGCCGGACTGTTCTGGAAGGCTCTGGAAGGTGGTATATAAAGCTAGTCTGCTAGCTCCGCCCCTTGTGACTCACAGATGTGACTCACAGAAGCTCCTCCCCTTCAGCCACGAGCACACGGTCTCAAGCACACGGTCCCAAAATGGCTGCCAAGCAGCTCCTCTCCTTCTCCTCTCTCTGGCCGGACTGTTCTGGAAGGCTCTGGAAGGTGGTATATAAAGCTAGTCTGCTAGCTCCGCCCCTTGTGACTCACAGATGTGACTCACAGAAGCTCCTCCCCTTCAGCCACGAGCACACGGTCTCAAGCACACGGTCCCAAAATGGCTGCCAAGCAGCTCCTCTCCTTCTCCTCTCTCTGGCCGGACTGTTCTGGAAGGCTCTGGAAGGTGGTATATAAAGCTAGTCTGCTAGCTCCGCCCCTTGTGACTCACAGATGTGACTCACAGAAGCTCCTCCCCTTCAGCCACGAGCACACGGTCTCAAGCACACGGTCCCAAAATGGCTGCCAAGCAGCTCCTCTCCTTCTCCTCTCTCTGGCCGGACTGTTCTGGAAGGCTCTGGAAGGTGGTATATAAAGCTAGTCTGCTAGCTCCGCCCCTTGTGACTCACAGATGTGACTCACAGAAGCTCCTCCCCTTCAGCCACGAGCACACGGTCTCAAGCACACGGTCCCAAAATGGCTGCCAAGCAGCTCCTCTCCTTCTCCTCTCTCTGGCCGGACTGTTCTGGAAGGCTCTGGAAGGTGGTATATAAAGCTAGTCTGCTAGCTCCGCCCCTTGTGACTCACAGATGTGACTCACAGAAGCTCCTCCCCTTCAGCCACGAGCACACGGTCTCAAGCACACGGTCCCAAAATGGCTGCCAAGCAGCTCCTCTCCTTCTCCTCTCTCTGGCCGGACTGTTCTGGAAGGCTCTGGAAGGTGGTATATAAAGCTAGTCTGCTAGCTCCGCCCCTTGTGACTCACAGATGTGACTCACAGAAGCTCCTCCCCTTCAGCCACGAGCACACGGTCTCAAGCACACGGTCCCAAAATGGCTGCCAAGCAGCTCCTCTCCTTCTCCTCTCTCTGGCCGGACTGTTCTGGAAGGCTCTGGAAGGTGGTATATAAAGCTAGTCTGCTAGCTCCGCCCCTTGTGACTCACAGATGTGACTCACAGAAGCTCCTCCCCTTCAGCCACGAGCACACGGTCTCAAGCACACGGTCCCAAAATGGCTGCCAAGCAGCTCCTCTCCTTCTCCTCTCTCTGGCCGGACTGTTCTGGAAGGCTCTGGAAGGTGGTATATAAAGCTAGTCTGCTAGCTCCGCCCCTTGTGACTCACAGATGTGACTCACAGAAGCTCCTCCCCTTCAGCCACGAGCACACGGTCTCAAGCACACGGTCCCAAAATGGCTGCCAAGCAGCTCCTCTCCTTCTCCTCTCTCTGGCCGGACTGTTCTGGAAGGCTCTGGAAGGTGGTATATAAAGCTAGTCTGCTAGCTCCGCCCCTTGTGACTCACAGATGTGACTCACAGAAGCTCCTCCCCTTCAGCCACGAGCACACGGTCTCAAGCACACGGTCCCAAAATGGCTGCCAAGCAGCTCCTCTCCTTCTCCTCTCTCTGGCCGGACTGTTCTGGAAGGCTCTGGAAGGTGGTATATAAAGCTAGTCTGCTAGCTCCGCCCCTTGTGACTCACAGATGTGACTCACAGAAGCTCCTCCCCTTCAGCCACGAGCACACGGTCTCAAGCACACGGTCCCAAAATGGCTGCCAAGCAGCTCCTCTCCTTCTCCTCTCTCTGGCCGGACTGTTCTGGAAGGCTCTGGAAGGTGGTATATAAAGCTAGTCTGCTAGCTCCGCCCCTTGTGACTCACAGATGTGACTCACAGAAGCTCCTCCCCTTCAGCCACGAGCACACGGTCTCAAGCACACGGTCCCAAAATGGCTGCCAAGCAGCTCCTCTCCTTCTCCTCTCTCTGGCCGGACTGAGCTTAGAGCGTTCCTTTTTAGAAGTAACAAATTACTTCATTCACTACTCTGGTCATCCAGCAGGTAATTACTTATCAATGTTACTGTAGTTCAGGAGAGTTACTTGCTGCATTACCCATTACTAAGAAATTACCATTATGGCTACTAAATGCTCTCTGGTTCCCCCAAGAGGTCAGTTCAGATATCGCTAATTGGATATTCAGAGAAAAATGGAAAAGACATTACAAAGCCATCCATCTGGCTTCACTCTCTCTTCCTTTGCTCATACTGGGTTAACACATATACACAGCAATGAGTAAAAGGCAAATGGCATTTGAATATTAGTGAATTGCAGCCATGGCTGATTCTGACCTTCCCCCCCCCCCCCAAAGTAACTGTATTCCAGCTTGTTTTTGTAAAGAGAAATGTATTTTTCTCCATGTATTTATTTATTTAAATATTTGTATCACACCATTTATCCAAAGATCTCAAGGTAGTTATAATAAAATCATAGCTGCTTCATAGCTTTGCTTCTATCTATTTTGTCCATTCCTCTTGACTCAAATTGCTTCTAGATTGAAAAGCCTCAAAAAAAATTCATAAGGAAGTTGCTGCTCATTTTGTTTGCCTTTTCTGTACCTTTTCCAGCTTTTAAATATCTTCTTTACCGTTCCCTATTATTGTAACACACAAGGAACAAAATAGCCTTGAACAGTAAAATGCGTGCCCTTAATGTACAGTCTTCTGTGGCTCATACCAATTAATCAAATAAAGCTTACCAATTAAAAGTCGCAGTCCTCCTTTTAAGACTTCCCAATTCATTTTGTATATACATTTTCTGTGCCAGTCATGCCTAAGGAAGGCTTACACATCCAGGAGTCTGTAATTGAAAGCACAGCTCCCTAACATCTGAACCAGATGGTTCTTTTGTGCAAAGAGCAATGCAGTGAGGAATCAGATTTGCATCATGTTATGCAAAACAATAATCTCCAGACTGTTTTGATGTGTTCGTTAGCTTGTGAACTAGTACTAAAGGGGGAACAGGAGATTTTTAAAAAGAAGGAGAAGTTGGTCACAATTAGTTAATGAAAACCTTACAACCCAAACAAGCCTAAAAGGTAAGAATGAAAGTGTGTGTGTGTGTGTGTGTGTGTATACATATAGGCCAGGAACTAACAACTGGTTCAAAAGCTCTGATCTATTAAAGAAAGCAGCTGTCTGACTAAGAAGAAAGGAATTCACAATCGGCCTTTATCAGCTTTGACTGCATTGGTCCTTCTGGTGCAGGTCCTACTCTTTAGATATTTACATTTGTCACATTTATTTTCTCTTTTCAGCAAAAGACATTTGACAACCTTATTGGATAATTTGTTAGGTGCCAGCATCCTCAGAGTCAGCCATTTAGGGGGATGGACATGTTATGAAGACCTTGGGCCGGTTCCAGTGCAAGAGTCCAAAACACACACCAACTCCCCCACTCCCCTCTTTCAGTTTTTTTAAAAAATAAAGAAAGCATTATTGCTGTTTCTTATATTTAAGTCCCTATCGCATACCATGTTGCATTTTGGAATATCTTGCCATTAAGACAGCGAGACTTTTGGGCTCCACCATTATTTTCTCTTTTTTGAAAAACCCACAGTGCACTGTAGCTATTTTGACTGTCTGCCCAGACTAGTAAATGCCTTTTAAGTGCAGAGATCTGAAGCTTGAACATCTATTTGGGTGACTATACTGCTGTTGTTATTAAATTAATATTTTTTACTATGATCTTACATTTATTGAGCAGTAGAGGGTCTATCTTACAGTACATAGTGTACTAGTAAGACAGTAGCCCACATCCAAAAAAGGGTCATAAGATAGTCTTTTAGGTACAGCTCTATTTGCATACCCTGCTCAAACGGTCTGATCTGGCAGAATCAGACCCAATAATCCTCTGTCATCCTCCTTTTTCAGCTTTTTCAGCTGCTTTTAAAATATCCCTGTTTTTATTTATTTATTTATTTATTATATATTTAAAATAGCATCTTGTTGAACTAGAGACTGTCAGATGCAGACAGGCAGATTGTCAGTAAAAAATGCCAGATTTCCATACTGTCAAACAGTCTGGTAGGGAGACTCTTAGATAGGGAACACAGTTAGACAATCAGATTGTCAACCAGAAAGAGACCCAGACATTCAGGATAGCCGTTCAGACAGGCAGGCAAGCAGACTGAAAGACAGGCTGCTTGTCTCCAAAATGCTCTTTCAGTCAGATGGTCCATCAATTACCAGACAGATGGCCAGAATCCAAGATGGTTTGACAGCAAGATTGACAGCCTGGCAGGACAGATACAGGTAGGCTTGGAAAGAAACATGGCCTGTCTCACAGAGAGACTGCTTCTGCCTGAGTGCAGATAGCATATTAAGGGACTGCTTCCACCACATGGAAGCCATTTTAAATTTCTCTTTATGGCAGCAGTTTTTTTATGTTCATAGCAAGAAAAGAAAGAAAGAAAGAAGTTTGTAGCATGAACTTTCATAGATTTTAGTCAACTTCTTCAGATCCTTACGGTGGAGTGGAAGCCAGTTTTTAACTTTTTTTTCAGTTAGTCTTAAAGGTGCTACAAAATCTCTATACATATTAATTCTACAAACACAGCTATGTCTTTAAATTCTGCCACTATGGACAGCACCAAATGAAGTGGAAATCCATCAACCTCTTCAAGAAACTTGCCCATTTATAGACAGATATCTTCTTTCTCAAGAAGTGCAAACAACAGGATGTCGTTCCTAAAGACCTATGTGTGGGGAGCCCTTTGCAAACTACGTATCATGTAGAACTCATGGGTTCTATTCATGCTGACTGGGTCTGCAGCAGCCAACATTCCTTTTCAGTTTTCTTCAGTTAAACTCCTGCACTCCTGTCTGTCCCTGGCTTTCACTCCACCATAAGCATCTGAAGAAGTAGACTAAAGTCTGCTAAAGCTCATGCTACAAACTTCTTTCTTTTTTGCTTTTTTTCAATTAGTCTCAAAGGTGCCACAAAATCTCTATACATATTAATTTTAAAGACTAACACAGCTATATCTTTAAATTCTACTTCTCTTGGATTTATTAGTTAGGGGATACTAAGGCTGTATCCACACTGCAGAAATAATCCACTTTGACACCACTTAACTGCCATGGCTCAGTGCTATGGAATTCTCATCCAGAGAGCTCTAGTGCACCACAAAACTACAAACCCCAGGATTCCATGGGATGCAGCCATGGTGCTTCAGGTTGTGCCATATTGGTATAACCACACAGTATGAAAGGGCCCAAAGAAAAATAAATCAAATAAGCAATTATGTGTTTAAAAGACCTGTGTTGATTTCATTATGAAATCAAAATGATGTGGGGGTTCAGCTATGATCTAAAATGCCTATAAATCACAGTGGCCCAAATCTTAATTAGTTGGGCTTTTTTACTGCTGCAAAATTCAGTTCGTACTAGCAGCTGATTTTGAATCAAATCTTTAAAACCTAGAAAATGAATGATGATGCCAAAATTTCACATGGTAATAATGAGTTTTGTCATAAAATAGGGAAATACTTCAGCATTCCAGCCCAATATATTTTGCTCCCTGAGGCAGAGTAGTGAATGGTGCCCCTATCCTCTCAAGTCAAAATATATTGTATCTTAACTGAGCCAAGTTATTTTGGCACAGGAGATAGAAAATCTTCTTAAGTGCCTTTCTCTGTCCCTGGCAGTAAAAATATAATAAGGATGAATGAAATAACTAATGATTTGCTGTCCTTTCACAACAAAATATGCTCACTCTCCCTAGGACTATATGCCAGCTCCACCTAACGGTAGTGTGGTCTGCTCACTCTACCTAGCGGTAGTGCCGGCCCTGATTTCAATTTCTTCTTAAGAAAGAAGAGACTGAACAGCGTGAGGTTCCATTTAAAGTGTAGCTTGCTTTATCTTTATAGGATTAAAGTGGTCTTCTGTATCAGTTTGATGGATAGACCCAAAGATTTATAAAACCATTCACTTCTCAATTCTCTCTCCTGTTGTACAAGCCAGTAATACTTTACATTTCATGGGATGAACTCTTGATCACACTGTTGTATTTCAGTAGCCTCCTAAGCTCTGAAATGGAATAAAGATTATTGTGACATTGGATTTTCATCTTGCCTTGGGGACCTCATCTGCCTGAAATCTTCCATTAGCATTTCTTGCAATGGGACAGCAGCAGTAACTTTTAAAATGATATAATTATTTTACCAAAGCTCCATTAAACCATCACGTAACCATTCTGTATTTACAAAACACAGATTAATTGCTTGCCTTTTACAATCTCTGTAGAGAGTAATATCTATTAAATTTTGCAGAAGAACAGCAGGATTATTTTAAGAACTGCTGGGGTTTCCCCCCCTTAAGTCCAGACTTGCAAAGATTTAACTTGCATAATAAACTTTATTAAATGTAATGCCAGACAGACTTTTCCCTTTGGGAAAGACCTTCTGTCCATTAAATCTAGAATTCTATCCTGTATGGGATTTCATTCCAATCAAATGAAATGCAGAAACTGGTGTTTGCAGGTACACATATCTAAGTGTGTGTGTTTGTGTATAATTATACACACTCCTCTTAACTAAAACCTTACACAGTTACCTCCCAAGAACAGAACTCACAGAAAGGCAGAAGTGATCTTTATTCCATCAGGTTTACTGAGCAAACATTAGACAGAGAATGTGGGAGATGTGTACATGAAAGTAAATATTTCATATCTTTCAAAATTCCCCCTAGATTGTGAAAATCTATTGAGAATGCAAATTAGCCATGTATCCCTTTGTCTTATTACATTCTTTTACTCTTATTAAACTAATATATCAGAAAGTCAGTTGGTTCCTCCAAATGGCTTATTCAGTACACGAAGGAGAGATGAACATAGTATAGACTGCTTCATTCTACACTATGATTTTGTTCTGGGGGAGAAGAAAAAAGAGGGGAGGATAAATAAATATGAACTCTAAAGAATATTGTGATTCCTTCTGCCAAATAGAAGGTTAGAATCTGGTGATCATCAAGTGTTCACTCAATGCATCATCTTAGCTGAGAAGACTATTGTTACACGAAAATGGATCGTTACACTGGTGTTGTGTTGATGGTTTATGACAGGGGTGGGCAATACAGTGCGCCCTTGGTATCCGCTAAGGTTTAGACAGGTGGTGACAGTGTTAAATGAGAACCCCATTCTGTTGCCAATATGGAAGTAAAACTCAACTACTAGCTCAATTTGTTGCTGTACATGGAATGAATGGTGTGGTTGACATCTTGTTACAAGTATTTGTCTCAGGAAACAATATATCTTGAGTTAGCTCCGGAAAGAAGAGTGCTTCATTCAGAAGTTTGGTTTTCAGATATTCTTTGGGATATCTCCTCAAACTTGGGGAAGCATAGATGTAACTCAAACTGATAAATTTTTTCAGGAAGACAAGAATGGAGGCTTCTCGAAGAAGGAACCAGCCACTCCTTGACCAAAAGGAATTACAGATGCAGCTGCATATTCTTTTCTCCACCAGCACCCTTTATTCAAGTCACTTGTTCTCTTATCTCCCTTAGATTATGGCCTAGGAAACACCCAGCATCCTTAAGGCTGAATTTCAAGTCTGCTGCTGCTCCTCACTCATCTGCAATGGAATTTAGTCAAAACAAGACATTTCTGCCCGCCCACGATTATCTATTTGTTTGAATTTTCTCCAGCAGGTGCCTTGAAGGATAGGGTGGGAATTTGGCTTCTTGAATGTTGTGTAACTTCCAAGCATTCATTTGCTGCAGAAGCCAGATGTTATGGAACACACTTCCTCAATAAAACAGAAATAAAATAAAAAATAAAACATCTTTGGAAAGAATACAGTAAGGGGCCAGCCTGCATTTTTCAATAAAAATAACTTGAAAGGGTTTATTCTTGAGGAATGTTTGTGCTAGTTCTATGCTAACAGTGTACTGCTGGAAGTATTGCTGGAATTTCCTTCGTTGATATATGGTCTTCACTTGCCCCATCCTTCCCTGTTAAATGCAGTAGATTTAGGACTAGAAAGTATAACAATAAGTCCATGAGTGAAACCACCGCACTAAAAGTGTATTGCCAAGCACACTTGCTTTAGGCAAATCTGAATTCATATATAAATTAATTTGCATTTATTACATTTGGATTACAAAATGGAGACTATGTGAGAATCTGTATTTGTTTTGACAAAAGGAGGCATAGGATTGGAGAAATATAATTAAAAATTGATAAGGCTGGCTATTGTTTACCAGGCGCTTGAGTTCTGGATGTGGATAAATGTATGTGTTTCAAAAAAGGAGAGGGGCACCCTAGGGAGCCCAACTCTGTCAACTTTTTTTCAAACAAAAAAAAAAAAAAGAAAGAAAGAAAGAAAGAAAGAAAAAAGAAAACTAAAAGCCAAGCCAAAGGCCTTGATGATGTGATTAGTATACAAAAATGATATTGAATGTTTTGAACAATTTGAGTTATGTGGAGTGGATGAGGTGAACCAATTGTTCCAGAATTTAATGCTGAGGAATGGCAAGATCCAGATGATGGAAAAGAAAATAAGATTTTGTGGCACTGATATCAAGTGAGGAATCTGAAGTTAAGTTCTTGGAGAGAGATGCCAGAGGCTGCACAACACTGATGTGGAATGAAGAGAAAGGTTCCTGTAAAGAGGTGGATGAAGATCTGTTTATTCTGACAGAGAAATTTGGAGGTATGAAAATTATGAATAAGAATGCTGTGATGAAAAAGTTCAGGGATAAGACGGTGCAAAAACAGGCTTACAGCTAAACATAAAAAAAAATAATGAACACAAAGGATCTACATAAATTCAACCTAGATAATGAAGATATCAAAATAATTAAAGACTTTCTGTACTTTCTGTACTTAGGCTCAAACTTTGATCAGAACGGAGACTGCAGTCAAGAAATAAGAAGTCTAAGAATGGGAAAGACAGCCATGAAGGAACTAGACAAGAACTAGACAATATACAACTGAGCACTAAAGTTAGAATCATCCAAGCCATTATGTTCCTCATCACCAACAGCAATAGCAATAGCATTTACATTTCTGTACCACTAATCAGGGAACTATCACTCTCTAAGTGGTTCACACTGTGTAAGCCAATTGCCCCAACAAGCTGGTTGCTCATTTTACTGACCTACAAAAGGATGGAAGGCTGAGTGGACCTTGGAGCCCTGCAGGATCAAACTCACAACTTGTGGCTGCAGAACAGGCATTTGACCACTGCACTACCAGGGCTCCATCACCATGTACAGATGTGAGAGCTGGACAGTGAAGAAAGCCAATAGAAAGAAAATCAACTCATTTGAGATGTGGTGCTGGAGAAGAGTCCCGAGGATACTGTGGATGGCTAAAGAAGAAAAACAAATGGGTCCTTGAACAAATCAAGCCTGAACTGTCCCTGGAAGCAAAGATGATTAAACTGAGGCTGCATACTTTGGCCACATCATGAGAAGCCACCGCTCATGAGAAAAGACTATAATGCTAGGGAAGGGAAGGGAAGCAGAAAGAAAGAAAGACCACATGCCATATGGGTACACTTAATCAGGGAGGCCATGGGCCTGAGCCTCCAGGACCTAGCAGTTCAGGATAGTGAGTAATAGAGATATCTCATTTGCAGGGTCACCATGGGTCAAGGGCAGTCAATAACAACAAAATAAGAGTACAGCCAAAGTCCCAATGAAATGAATGTAACAACTCAGTCTCATGACCTCATAAATGAAATATCATTGTTTTCAAGAACACCTTAATACAACTAGGTTAGCTGGACTGGGCCATAGTTTTAAAAACTATTTGAAACCATTCTGACAATATTTCACTGTCTCCTTGTCCTTCCCCCACACTTCCCTATCAGAATCCCATGGTTTGATCTGGAATCCAAACTATAAAATTTCAGTTCATCCCTACTGCATGTTTTCTCATGTTGTAAAAATTCTGAAGTTTATCTGCCCTGCTGCTTCTGGCTTCAGTTTCACCCAGGAGGATGGATGACTCATCTTAGATCGTTTTCATCTTGTGATTTTCTAGCATCCGTTTAGTATACAGCTCCAGATACAAATGCTATTTCTTATCTTCCACCTGTGCCTTATTTTTGAGCTATTCCATCATCCTGCCGTTTGCCTGAATTTTTCTTTAGAAAATAGTTTTTGGTTTATGCTTAAAACATGACTTGCTGCACGATTAGAGGGATGGTTTGAGATTAACACAACAGCTCCACCCCCCTCTTTATGTGCGTAGCTGTTTCTGAATATGTGAATATATAGCTAAGTCCATCCTGGAACCATACTCCTGCAGAAATCCTTCTCCTACCCCCATCCCAATAAATGCAAGCCATAAATGACCTCACCTTTGTCTAAGATGAGATCTATTTTTGAAAAATATTTTAAGCCTTGAAGTGAATTGATATACAAGCCTCCAAATTTGGGAAAAATCCTCCTTTGTTCCCTTATCTTTGTATTTGTAGGGATTTTGAGTATGAAACATTTATCTGGAAGCTTTAAAAGGATCTGTTATTTGTCTGTTCCTTTTAAGTATGCAAGAAGAGCCCTGCTGGATCAGACCAGAGGCTTATTTAGTCCAGCTTTCTGTTCCCATAGTGGCCAGCAGATGCCTCTGGGCAGCCCACAAGCAGGAAGTGAAAGCAATAGCATCCTCTCACTCATGTTCCCCAGCAAATAGAATTTTTTCAGACACAGGTATACTCCTTTCTATATCGGAGGCTATAAGATGACTTATTGTATGTTTAGATCTTATTGACAACATTATAGACACTTAAGTGTTAAAATTTGCCCTCTCTTTAGACCCTAGCCCAGTGTTGTTACCTGCTGTACACATGATATGCTCGTGGGTGTAGATGTGGCTGGTAGCAAAATGAGGCCTTTGCTCCTTCAAATAAGAGTTTGGCTTTCCTGATGAAATTTGCCTTTAGTCCCTACATTTTTAGCACTGGAGTAACTTACCATTAAGTCTTCTAAGTGTGAATAGTTTTCCATGTCTCACTTGGCAATGCTATAAATTTGGGGACTGTAGAAAATTGTGGGAGAACTTGCAAGGCTGCAAGGGTTTGGAATTAAGCAATGTGAAGCTATAGAGATTGCTATGAGGAGGAAGCAGAAATAAAGAGGGAGGTTCAGAAGCAATGACAACATAGTATGTGAGAAAGCAGGGGAAGCTGCAATGTGCAAAGAAAATATTCCTCAAAAGACAGATATAAGAAGTGACCAAAGTTGCCTCGCATTTGGTCCTGTTAGGTCTTTCTTGTGGGAAATTAGGGAGTTCTGGAACAGTCCAAAGAGAAGAAGGAGAATTTAACATCCCCTAAACCAGAGCCAGGATTGTGAGAAAGAGGATGAGCTAATGAGAATCTCTGGCCAAACATTCAGATTCCGGGGGCCTAGAAGGGTGAGTTCTGCTTAAACATAGCAAAGCCTAGCCTAGACAGTGATTTCATAAAGAGACGAACAAAGCTAAGCCAATGATTTCAGCAAGAGAATTGATTCAAATAAACTCCACCCGCAGAACTATCTTTGAATTTGGAATCATTTTAATGCACCCCCAGTGGGAAAATCATCATGACATCAAGAAGTTCTCTAAAACAAAGGAACTTTTTACTAACAATGACAGAAAGTTTGTCTAGACTTTCTGAAAGGTATCACCTGGTAATTTAGCAAAAGTGGTAATGTATCAGACAACATCAAACAAACACCCATTTAAAAAGCACATAACTGAAGCTTTAACCCAATCATCCTTACCCAAAAGGCAAAATTTCCTATCAGTAGCATTTCCTATCTGCAATGCAGTTTTTGCCAACTGCTGGATGGCATCGTGGGAGAAGTAGAACCTTGTTTGGTCATAGTCATTCAGTATCTCAATAGTTTAATTAGGAAACTTAACAAACTTGATAGGTAATGAAGTTTCACATGGAGGCTAGCAACACAATTTGACCAGAGAGGCTTTCCAACTAAACCCTTGCTGTCTGCAGCCAGACAGTCAAATTAGTTCCATTTTAGAATATACAGATATGCATCTTGGCAAAGCTGTTGTACAGATACTAACACTATTGAGAATGTACATGTTCAGGTTGCTACTTCAAATGACTTGTTCAGTAATATCTATTGAATCCTGTGAACTTTGTCCATTGTTTAATTGTTTTAAAATTTTTATATCTATACTTTTAATGAAGCTTTTGTATCATTATAATCTGATTTTAAACATGTCCATCACTGCCCTGAGTCCCTCTCTCCATGGCAACACCATCTGGCCTAGGAGGGAGTGAAAGGACAGGCTAAACTCCATCAGGCCTGTCCTAGATTCTGAAGCAGAGCCCTCCCTCCATGCCATCTGCCTTGGTCCAGGCATCAGAGAGAGAGAAGAACTTTTGGACCTGATCCCCTTCCCCACCACCTTTCCCTTCTTCTTTTGTGATTTGTCTTCTTAGATTGTAAGCCTGAGGGCACGGAACCATTTCATTAAAATAATAATTGTAAGCCACTCTGATAGCCTTTAGGGCTGAAGAGCAGGGTATAAATAAATAAATATTATTATTATTATTATTATTATTATTATTGTTGTTGTTGTTGTTGTTGAGGTAAAGGCAGGATATAAATATATAACAACAAACAACATGCAGCAGTAAAAAGCATCACATGATATATCTTCATGGACAAATGTGGGTACAGCTGCATGTGTGTCTGGATCTAGAATGCAGAGATAAAAACACCTTGCTGTTCTATTGTTGATCAAACCATTACTATCAGTGGTGATTCTTCAAAAATTGCTTTCATCAAACTTTGAAGTACATCATGAACTTTCCCCATGCTACTGGTAATGCAATACTCCATTAGGAAGCGAGCAAGAAAAAAGATTCCTTGAACAATTACTTCCTTAGCTGGTAGGTCTCATTTTTGATTTCTCCTAGTCTCATCATATATATCAGTCTTGTCATCGTCTGTGGGATGATTATATTTACATTTTATGAATCAAGTTTCATCCTGACTTTCCCATCACAAGGGAGATTAAAAAGGCTCCATGAGAATACAGTCTACTTTCAATCCTACATAAATAACAAAAGCCTAGGGTTCAGATTTGAGAAAGGAAATTAATGTACGTGCTTAGAAGACCAACACTTGGATAAACAAAAACACTAAAACCGGAGAGGAGACATAGCTGCATTTTTTGACACGGGCTCAGGGGAAAGGGTATTATAATCTATAAAATATAAGATCTTTGTTAGTCTCTGCATTCAAATGTATTGACAATGGGAGTACATATGACAGATACCATTCCCATCTCATATTTATAAACGCAATAGCCAAAAAATTAAAAAATGCGAATTTATTTCTCCAAATCCAGGATAACATTCAGTGCAATTGTATGCAGAATTATGTGAACAGGCTTATACAGACATTGTTGGCATGGTGGTGTAAATGCTAACATTTCAGGAAGAGACCCAGCATGGTGTAGTGGCTTGAGCATTGAATTACAACTCTGGAGACCAGGGTTCAAATCTCCATTCAGCCATGAAAACCCATTGTGTTACCTTGGACAAGTCACATCCTCTCAGCCTCAGGGGAAAGCAAAAGCAAACCTTCTCTGAACAAATCTTGCCAAGAAAATCCCTTGATAGGTTGTCCATAAATCACAAACGACTTGAAGGCACACAACAACAACAACAACAACAACAATAACATTTCAGAGGTCTTCTAGTTCACAACTTCATAACCACAACAACCCTGCTGTATTGTAGACATTTTCTAGAGCTGATTTTCTAGTTTTGTATGCATAGGAATTTTATCCACAATTATGCAGAGGTGCTGTGAAAGAGTCGTTAAATATTGGGGAAGACTGATTTTATCAACGAAACCAATTGTAAATATTATTAAATCCTACAGTAAACTAATTGCACTGAAGGAATCTCTTCTGTACATGTTGACAATAGCTGGAATACTTGTTGCTAATTGGTAGGGACAAAAAACAAAACCAGCAAAAGCCAAATGGTTTAATAAGATCTGTAAACAATTACTTGGGTCAAATTAACAGCTTTTCAACCTTCTGTTTCTAAGTGTCAAAATGTAATTCAAGCTTGGACTCTGTGATTACTTACAAAATGAGCCAAACAAACAGAAGAAGTAAATGTCCATTCCAAGCACTGCTCAGCATTCTTTTCACTTGGTATGAGTGGTGCTTTTAATTTAATTTAATTTTTAAAGATTTATCCATTCATGTATGTCCTAATTAAAGAGAAGACCCAGATTTCAGTAGGGACTTGCATCTTGGTAACGGGATTTGGGTGTGTGAGAAACAGAATTGAGCAGCCCTTGCTGTGACATTACTCCATCTCCATTGCACAATGGTGGAGTGACTAATATATCATGGCCCAATGTATCAAGGGCAACAATGTGAATCAGGGCATTCCCCAATGAGCACCAGAACACCACCTAAGAAGTACTGGAGCAAAACAGGAACACCCGATGTGCATCAGAAGAGCCCAGTGTACATCATAAATGCTTAATGTGCATTGCAGCACTCTTGTTACACATCTTCACAACTCCCTCACATGATTTCATTGTGCCTCTGCAATGAAGCTGAAGATTTGCAAAATAATTCATGCCATGATGTAGAATCTCAGCCTATGTTTGTCTGCCTGCTAAACCCAGACCCTTAGCACCATGAAGCCAGGCTGCATCTACATTGCAGAATTAATGCAGTTTGACATGACTTTTAACTCTCATGGTTCAATACTATGGAATTCTGGGATTTGTAGTTTTGGGAGGTAATTAGCCTTCTCTGTAAGAGAGCTCTGGTGCCACAACAAATTACAAATTCTAGCACTGAGCGATGACAGTTAAAGTGGTGTCAAACTGATTTAATTCTGTAGTGTGGCAGCAGCCCTGAACATCACAAGCTTTGCATACCTTATGTGTGTATTAATATGTGCCCATTCATTTGAAGCTTGTAGTGCCATCTTCACTAACTACATAGTCAGTGAAGATTGGCAGTTAATAATAGTTTGAAGCTTGGCTAGTAGCTGAGGAATAAAATATTACCCACCTCTGGCTGTCTCTTGCCCTGTGCTATAATGGGATATTCCTCCCTCATGGGGCTGTAAGAGTATCCCATAGCAGAGACCATGGCTTCACTCAGAAAGATCAGGGACACTCAGAAAGAGCAGGTTTTCAAATTTGGTAGCTACAATAAATTGTGTTGGAAGACTTCCAGGTACAGAACCACAGGCTATTCTAACTTGTGGAAAGCTGGATACTTTTGCAAGTTTACAATATTAATATACCAGCCAATAGTCAAGATTCTATCGCCAGTTTACAGTAAAAGGTGAACACCACAAAAAGAAGTCATATATATGAGCAGAGTAAGACCAACAACAGCATAAAATTAAAACAAAATTAGCAATAGGAGAGATCATTTTTAAAGTGCTAAAACATGCTAAAGATTATAATACTGAGGCCATTTTTAAAAGGGCAATTGAAAAGACCACATTGTAAGTATTAGGCACATATTTCTGGAAATGGCACACAACAACTGAAAAGGCTTCTCCTTAATAAGCAGCTGCTAGAGCTGAATGCTGGAGGCACTGAGAGAACAGCATAAGATGATATTGCTTTAATTCATGGACCCACACGCACATGCACAAACATACATACATTTCTCTCCCCCTCCCCGCCCCAAGTATCTTTATTGTATTATGACATACACATAACACATGTAAACATACTCAACCCCTGATCTATCCTCCCAACCACAAATACAAACAAACCTTAAATTTAACTTCTTGTACTCTATACCAAAGACATAAATATGATCCAATTGTATTTTTCTTCATTATTAATTGTTAAATGGCTACACTTCTACCTAAATATATAAATAAAACAAAAAAGGTTATTTAGTTATTGCTCAAATGCTGCAAACATTTCTCTTTTGAAGATTCACTCATGTGGCACCCTATTGAGCATGCTGAATGTTCTCTTTGTTATTTGTGATATATATCTTTTATAGTTTTCAAATTCCAGAATGAAGGGAGGGGACAGAAATCAGCCAGGCAGTCACCATTCACTAGCAATCTGACATTCCTGGAACAGTTTTATCACCTGAAAAGTAGTTTGTTTAGACTAAATATACATGCAACCAGGTGTTCTCCAGATGTTTTGGATTAGTCAGCATGGCTGATGGTTAGGAATTGTGGGAGTTGTTATCCAAAACATCTGGAGGGCATCAGGGTCTGCCTAGTCAAGATCTAAAGCAAGGGTGGAAAAAGTGAAACCTCCAAAACATACTTTTGCAGCCCCAAATTTCCCCTAATGACCTCCAAAGCCCTCCCTGACCCCCTATTAAAAATTTATTTCCACTGATTTTCAAGTGACCTTTTTTTTTGTCTGAAAACCAGCCAAAAGAACTTCCATGGACCACAAATGTAGCAGAGTTTCAGTCCCTACCTACCTGGAATCTCCAACATGCCCAAACAACACTTTTTAAAAAATAAATGCAGGATCTCCAGCTAGAGAATACCAAGCAAGTAGCTTGCAGCCTCCTTTTGAAGATGTCTAGAGGTGGAGACCTCACCACCTCTCTGGGCAATTACTTCCATTGCCAAACCACTCTCACTGTCAAGAGGTTCCTTCCAATGTTTTATCGAAATCTACCCTCCTGTGACTTTAGACTTAGTTCTAGCCCCCTGAGGCATCTAGCATCTCTGAGGCAGTTCAACAACTCATCCTCCTCCTCTTTGTGGCAGCTCTTTAGGTATTTAAAGAGCACAAGCTTGTTTCCCCCTCAGCCTTTCTGTCACCAAGCTGAATATGCTCAACTCCTTCAAGCTTTATTCATACGTTCTCTCCTCCATGACTCTTATCATCCTCATTGCCCTTTTCTGAACCCTCTTCAACGTGTGTATATTCTTCATAAAAAGAGGCACTCATAATTGAACGCAGTACTCCAGATGAGGTCACATCAGTGCAGAATATGGGGGGGGGGGGACTATTACTTCCCTCAGCTTGGAAACTATGGGGCTCAACAGGCCTGCAACTGCCCCTTTCCTTGCCAGGTCGGGGCCATGGCAACTACATGCCCTGGCCTTTCTACAGTGCAAAAAGAAGCTGCAAAAAGTGGCTCCTTTTTGCACTGTGGAAAGGGTGCCCTAGCTGCCCCTGCAGCTGTTTGCTTCTTCGGCATAGTGTGATGCAGCCTGCCATCTGGTCAGGCGGGCAGAGTTGGGGCATACTTGGGGTGGAGTCAGAGCAGCCGGCGTGCATCCTTTCCACACCCACATTCTGCCCCCATGCCAGCTCTTTATGCCGGTCTGTAGAGGCTCTATGTTTCTATGAATGCAACCTAAGATAGCATTTGCCTTTTTTACTACAGTATCACACTGTTCAGTCGTGTTCAAGGTCCTTTCCACACATGATACTCCTGAGCCAAGTATCCCCTCTCCTATACCTGTACATTTGGTTTTTGTGGCCTAAATGAAGAATTTTTTATTTGTCTCTGTTGCACTGCATTTTATTAATTTCAGCCCAGTTTTCTAGTTGATGATGGAGATTTTCACATTGCTTTTAAAGTTCCTTATCCTTGATGGGATAAAGGCATATTTAATTTTAAAACTGGGTGTTATCACACTCACTGGTGACCAGGCGAATGCAACCCAGGTGCAGCCCAGATCCCAGTCATCCTTATCCAGTGGCTTTTCAAAAACAGCAAAATCTCATTTTTGAAAACCCACTGGATAAGCATGGCTGGGATCTGGGCTGCATACTGGTTGCATTTGCCCAGCCACCAGCAAGTGCAATAACACCCAATACACAGTTCCCTTTCCAGTCTCTCCTCTGAGACTTAAAATGGTGCCACATTCCACCCACTACATGGCTGAGTGCTTTATTCTGGAAAGGCCTGCCAGAAGAGATCCGTCTTGATAACTTTTTAAAAACTATCTAAGTTGGTGATTTTGTGTACTGGCCTCTAAAGAAGCAAAACACATCACATCTTTTACTCATATTATCTACAGATGGGTAACCTACCATTTAGTTTGCTGGCTACTGCCTAATCCTTTGCACAATATTGTCATATCTGGAAATTGCTCTTTTTGTCCATGGTATTGAGAGACAAGTAAATGTATGTTGCCTATCTATCAAAGAAAAATATGCAGATTTATTACGTCTGACCATAAGGCTAGAGTGGTTGGCATAAAACATTTATGCTACTGAAAATACTTGAATACCTGAGGTTTGAGGAGTGGTGGGTGGAAGTAGTTGAGATCAGGCCAATGTTCCACTGATTTTTTAAACCCTGCTTGAGAAACAAAATACAAAAGATTTACAACCACCAACAGTGGAGCATTTATGAGAGCATTTGAAAACTGAATATATGGGTGCATTTCCAAGGATGATAAAGCATTATCCATTTTAAAGAGCTTCAGAGGAGAAAAATATAATATTGGTTTCTTAGTAGGAAGGTTTAATCTGATCTTTGATAGCACACTAATCCAATGTTAAGTTTAATTTATGTTAATATCCATGAGCCCATTTGGAGTGATGTAAATATCCAATAGGTGACCAGCAGAAAAATAAAATCCCCAGAGTAACATAAATGGCATGAAGTTTTACTTGATATATTCTTTATCAACCAAAGGAACAGGGAGAACTGGATTGTGGGTGGAAAGAAAATCCTATTTCCATATGCTGAAGTAATTTTAAAGGTCCGGGGTTTAAAAGCTTTGGATTCTTACTGCCAGCTGAGGCAATGGTTCCCAAACTTTGGTCTTCTAGGTGAATTGGGCCAGATTCACTGCAGAACAGGAATGTAAACAGGCACCTGGTGTTGCAATGGAGGGCTCCGGATCCAGAGCAATTCATGAGTTTCTAAAATTCGTCCTAAGAGCTGAATTGACTGAAATATAAATTCACAGCTGCAATTTAAGAACTAATCATAACAACAAATAACCATAGACAATGTTAATCTGCCATGGTGTAGGGATTACATGCATATAATTTCCAGAGAATTTGCAAAAAATTATATTTTTGGACTACAGTTCTACTGGCCATGCTGACAGGGACAGTCTAGGAGCTGTAATCCAAAAAGTAACTTTCCCAAACTTTATTTTCCTACTGGCAGCATGAGATGGAATGGCCACATTGGTTCAAACAAGGAATATTTGTGAGAAAGATGCATTAGTAACTTCTGTTTGTAGCTTTATTTTTCTGGCATTTCTTTTCTGATTTTCTTTACCACAAAATATCGATGATGATGATGATGATGATGATGATGATGTTCTTACCCAACACTCTCCATGGATTGAGGTGGGGAACAACAACAATTAACAGACAACAAATCAGTTAAAACATATCAATTAAAATACATGTCAGTTTTAAAAAATACATACAGATTAAAATGGCAAGATATACACATATTAAAATAATCCATATGTAAAATTCATCATTTGAAATTCACAATGTAAAAAACATCTGGGTAAGTCTGCCAAAAGAGACTGGTCTTCAAATGCTATTTTAAATTTGGACAGCATATTCAGCTATTGACTCTCTTCCAGCAGGCCATTCCACAATCTAAGGGCAACTGAAGAAAAAGTCATCTGGCTGACAGTTGCCAACCTAGTCCTGGCTGACTGGAGTAAACATCCAACAGAAGACCGGAGTGTACAGGAGGAGGCACCATGTAGGGCTTCGAAGGTACAGTAATAACCAACACTTTATACTTGCCCAGAAACTAATTAGCAGCTAGTGAAGTGATTTTAATACTGGTGTTAGGTGATCATACTGGCTATCCCAGTAATCAATCTGAATGCCATGTTTTGAACTAACTCTGAACTTGGTACAGAGGTAGCCCAATGTACAGCACACTGCAGAAGTCCAGCCTTGTGCATGCACTACCATCTTTAGATCATCCAGCTCTAGCTGGGGCACAGCTGGTGTATCAGCCGAAGCTGATAGTAAGCACTCTGTACTGTCATATCTATTTGAGCTGTCATGTCAAGCAACCGATCTAGAAGCACCCCCAGGCTGTGAACACAGTCTTTCAGGATTGGTTGACACACCTCCAAACCTTTGACAGTAAGGACCTCTGTGATGTCTGGATTCAACTTCAGTTTATTTTCCCTCACCCAGCCTATTACCTCATCCAGGCATCCATTCAGAGAAGACATACTATCCTTATCTGAGGCTGTTTTTGAAGGCATCAAGAAATATACTTGGGTGTCATCAACATACTGATAGCATCCATCCCCCCTTCCCCCCATGCCTCTGGATGATGTCTCCAAGCAGTTTCATGTAGATGTTGAACAGCACTGGAGATAGAATAGCACCTTTTGGTATGGCATATAATAGCTTCTTTTTTGAGGAGCAGCTATCCCGCAAGCACCACCATCTGGAACCTGCCTGAGAGATAGGACTGGAACCACTGAAGCACAGTGACCCAATTCCTAAATCCCCCAAGCATTCCAGAAGAATACCACGGTCTATGGTACTGAACAATGCGGGGAGGTCCAAGAGCACCAGCAGGGACACACTCCCCCTGTCAATGCTCAGGCAAAGATCATCCACAGAGGCAACCATAGCAGTCTCAACTCCTTATCCTGCCCTGAAATTGGTTTGAAATATACTATATAGAATGTAGTTAAATTTCAAAGATGGAACAACAACAGAATGTCTTTTGATTGGTAGTGCTAGGAACCATCCATCTGGAAACAGTGGGAGCAATTTTTACCACAGAGAAATCAGAGAAACTGAGTATATAAAAATTCTCCTTACCATGTAATAGGTTTAAAAAACTGGCTTCTCATCAGGGACAACTCCAACTGCTACCTGAGGCTGAATAGCAAATGCCCCTCAGGTACTTTCAAAATCCACAAGGTGCATATTTCGTAAGGTGCTGATGTTATTTTTGACACCTGCAGTAAAAGAAATAATCCTCAAATGGAGCCTTCCCTCTCTCTAAATGAAAAAAACAACAACCACACACACACACACAGTACAATCATAATAAAATAAATAATAATTTGCTGCCCTTCCATGACACACCAAATCTGCTGCCTGAGGCAACTGTATTACTCTTTCTAATTGTTTTGCTTCCCATGAGGTTCTGTGTAGTAGATCTGCAACTAGTCTTGGGATAAATATTCATCTGTAGCCACCCACTGTGTATCAGTGATGGAAATGTTAGCTCTGGTTAGATAAAATAGGATAAAGACTCAGCAACTTGGAGAGATGAATGGGATCCTTGAACAGAAAGAACATATTTTCCCGGTACTCTTATGTAAACTTTCCAAAGCAATGTAATGGTTTCCCCAGCTGTGAAGTTCAGCTATTATGAATGATTATCTGCATATGCTCTTCCCCCAACCCTCTCTTTCTCCCTCGAGAAGCTGGTTTATTCAGCAAGACCAAACTGTGTTCAATCGTTGTCAAACCTCCAAAGACTGAAGAGGAATTCAAAATGGGCCCCAGTGAGTATTATCATTTTTGTTGGTAAATTATAAACAACACAGAAGTTTAGGGAAGGAGGAGGAGAATGGAAAGCTTAGTGTGTATTATTCAGCATGATTTAAATGTGCAACAGTGGGAAAATCTGGATTAAATAAAACTGAGTCGCAATAACACCTAGACCACACAGAGAGAGAGCCCAAATTGGTACGGAAACTAAGGCCTTAATATGGTCCCTTTACATAAAATAAGACAAAGAAAACAACTTCTAATTGAAAATAATTTAGTTTAAGTTTAAAAGAAAAATGTCTGGACTCAATGTCATTGTGCCCTTGTTAAAATCATGGGGAATCGTGCCCTTGTGGTTCAACTGAGTGCTGCAATTTCAGTTCACTTCACTTCACTTTTCTCCTTTGTTACTGTCTGGATTGCCTTGTGTGCTCTCAGACAGAACTTCCTTCACACACAGAGCTCCACATTAAGACTACAGGAAGCATGTGAAGCATGCGTACACTGGCTCGCCCTGTTGAAATCAATGGGGTATGTTCCAAGATTTGGAATTTGGAATCACAATACATTGTTACAATGCTATGAATTCACTTAAATTGCAGTTTATAGGCATTTAGAATTCTGATCATTCTCTTGGGCCTTGCTATACTACAAATCCCAAAATTCCAAAGAGTGATGCCATGGAAGGTAAAGTGGGATATAGCACTATAACGGTGTAGTGCTACAAGGATCGAAGAGTAAATATGCATGCCTTCAAGAACCCATAATTAGAAGAGAAAGCTACACTTTGTATTCTGAGAACCTGAAAAACATGGGAACAGGATATATCAAGGCAATTTATCAGGACCTCAAAATTGTGGACTGCTAAATTTAAATAAAATATATACATCAACACAAACAGCACAATCTCATCATTTGGGGGAAAGTATCCTTTTTTATAATAACATAAGTTGTGTGACATAACAGAAGTGGGGATAACACTGACACATTGACTTTCACAACATGGACTTCACAATCTTGTACTGTAGTGCTAAGGTAATTCGCACTTTCACAATCACGTGAATGTAGTGATATTGCTTAATGAGAGAATTGGTTTTTCTCATTAATGCAAAATTGTCTGATATAATGCTAGGCAATGGGTCAACGATAGATTAGTGCCAGCATCATGCAAAAAACAGAGGAGTCAGTTGTTGTAATTCCACATCAGCTCCATCACTAAAGCCTTGTGCAATCATCTACTTAGAGAAATCTGGAAGTTCCTATTCAGGCCCATGAGGACAGAAAATATAGTCACATCTTCATTTCCAGAACTGTGAAAACAGAAGATGTGAGCACCCAGAGAAGACAAAAGCAGATGCTTTGCATCATCAAACAACAGCCTAACTTCTGTGAAGTACAAAAACATAGCTTGGCATAAGCCAAGAACCCAGACTGCAGTTCTGCTACAGTTACAAGCCACAAGAAGGCGCTTCCAAGGAATGAATTGGCAGATGGAGGAAGAGCTCAGTGCTGAGAGAGAACAAAGGGATGAACACAGTTTTTCTTTTTAAAAAAGGATGCTTTTAGAAATCCCAATTTCTCTTGCATAACCAGATACAGTGAGCTAACAAGAAACAGCAAAGAAAAAATTGGCTCCCATTTCTTCCTTAGATTTTTTTTTTGGGTCTCCTTAAAATGGAGCTGGATTTCATCTCATTTATCAGAAGGAAAGGCCTGCAGCTTTGTTTACACTGTACTGTGAGATTATAAATAGCTGGGTTTGGACTAAAGATCATGATGCAGCATTGCAAGAATGACAACAATAACAACTCAGACTGCCAGGCACACTTTTCTATCTGGTAACCCACTCTAGCCATTTGGCTCAGCATTACCTCACACTGTTGCTACTCACTAGCACTATTGATAAAGGCAAAGAATGTTGATCTTTGTCCACAAATAACATTGCACTACAACATGGTACAATCAGCTGCTTGTTTTATCTGTATTCAGCTCATGAGAAAGGTCTACTCATATGAGCAATGCAATATGGGAAATGAAAGGAATGACATGAAATGGCAGAGATTTGAAAAGTTCCTTTTTTTGGCCTGTAACTCCCAGGATTTTCCCATCCAACATGGCTGCAGAAGTTCTGGAATTTGTAGGTAACTTAGCCAAGCTCTGCTAATAGGAAGATGATATCATCTTCTAGGGGAAATCCTTCGGATGGGCAACTTTCCCTCATGAACGTTTGGCTGACCTTCTCAAAATTATCTTGGTTTCTTTCTAAATACTTCCAGTATTTAATTTGTTATAGATTACCTGAACAAATGTCTTCTGAATTTCAGTTGAACAAAAATCTAGTGGTGTTATAGACATGCACAGACCCTCTGTGCACTGCCTCCTCTTCCTCCTCCTCCTCCTCCTCTTCTTCTTCCTCTTTCTCCTCCCCCTTCTCTTCTTCATCTTCTTCATTTTCTTTTTAATTGAACCCCACTTCCTCCCAGAATTAAGACTCAAGATGGTATACAGATTAAAAGAACAATACAGTTAAAAACATACAATAAGTAAACTTTAAAGTAAAACATTCAAAATAATTTAACTACTTATGCAAATCCCTTTGAAACTTGTTGTTGTTGCTTTTCTCAGAAGTACAATGGTTGGATTTGGCTTTAAGTTGTCAATAGGCAACTGCTGTGCCTACTCTTTTTTCCTTTCCTTTATTCCTTTCCTCATCCTCAGTATTTTGTTTTTTAAACATATATAAAGCACCAAATAATGTCTAAGCACTGTACTTACACGGAAAGATAAGGAAATCATGTCAGCAGCTTGAGTCTAATAGATACAAAACCTCACTGTCCAGTGGATGCAGCCAGTTTGATCTCCTCCTTGCCATGGTGTTCCTTTTAGGAGAAACAGGCAAGACCCTACTTTGCTGAGCATCACCTAAGAGTTCTGCATGCACTCACCACCCTAGGACTCAATGTTTCACTGTAATAGCCCATTCCAAAGCCATTCCATGGATGGCATAGAGCAGAGGGGAATCAGAGAAGTGTCTGGCTGCGTTTCTGTAACCAGATGTAGACTGATGACATCATCTGCTGAGACTTCCACGCGACCCAAACATATCTTGCTAGAAGATATCCTGAATATTGCAGAGGGAGGAAGAGAATACCAACTTCTGCAACAACCAAAAGAATACATACCCAAGAATAAAATGGACTTAACATTTGTATATGTCAGTGATGGCGATATGTCAATGATGGCGAACCTTTTAGGGGCCAAGTACCAAAAACTAAAAGGTCTTTTGACACCAGGTGCTACCCAGTGCTGGGGATGGGACTTCTGACCTCTGGGCAAGGGCTTCTGTCCTCCAGGGGTGAGACTTCCACCTTCCAGATGTGGGACTTCTGGGACGGGACCTCTTCCCCCACTCTCACAAGCCTTCACCTGCCTCTCTAGAAACAGCTGAAGGCACAGGGAGGCAGGGGGAAGAAAAGGAACAGGTGCGCTCCTTTTCTTCCTCCGCCCCCCACACTGTTCCTGGTCTTCAGCTGCCTCCAGAGAGGAAACTGGAGGCCGGGGAGGGGCGGGAAGGGAGAGGAATAGGTGTGCACCTCTTCCTCTTCCTCTCCCGGTGCCGTTCCCAGCCTTCCGCTGCCTTCAAAGAGGCAGCATTCTTTGGCAGAGAAGGCTAAAGACATTGTCAAACTACAAATCCCAGGATTCCATCAGATGGAGCCATGGCAGTGAAAGTAGTATCAAACTACATTATTTCTACAGTGTAGATGCATCCTTACTTTTTTTTTTAAATTCTATCTTTTATGGGGGGATATCCCAAAGTTTTAATGATCACTTTTTAAAAAATTGACAGAAAGTTTGTTTTGATTTGTAGTTCTTAACTTATCTCTATGTAGTCACTATCTAGATTTATACATTTTTCCCAGCGTATGATATAATAGGCATCACTGAAACCTGGTGGGATGAGTCTCATGATTGGAATGTAGAAATAGAGGGGTATAACCTTTTTAAGAGAAACAGGCCAAGCAGGAAAGGAGGAGGAATAGCATTATATGTCAGGGATATTTACACCAGTGAAGAGATGCAGGAAGTCAATACTGGAAGCCAGGTGGAGAGCATCTGGATAAAAATTAAAGGAGAGGGAAATAACAGGGATGTTACTGTGGGAGTCTACTACAGACCCCCGACTCAGGCAGAGGAATTGGATGATGCCTTTCTAGAACAGATAATCACATACTCAGAAAAGAGAGATGTAGTAGTGATGGGTGACTTCAACTATCCTGATATTTGCTGGAAGTCAAACTCAGCCAAATCCTCAAAGTCTAGCAAATTCCTCACTTGCCTGGAAGACAATTTCATTGTCCAAAAGGTGGAAGAGGCAACAAGGGGATCAGCCATTTTAGATCTGATCTTAACCAACAGGGAAGACCTAGTTGATGGGGCGCAAGTGGTTGGATCCTTAGGTGGAAGTGACCATGTTCTCCTGGAGTTTATAATACAGTGGAAAGGAGAAGCAAGGCATAGTCAGACACGCACTCTAGACTTTAGGAGAGCTAATTTCAATAAACTTAGAGAAATACTGGGAGTGATCCCATGGTCAGGAATACTAAAAGAAAAGGGAGTTCAAGACGGATGGGAGTTTCTCAAAAGGGAGATATTGAAGGCACAATTTCAAACAGTTCCAATGAGGAAGAAAAATGGAAGATGTCTCAAGAAGCCAGGATGGATGACTAAGGAACTTTCAACTGAGCTAAGTTTTAAACAGAACATGTATAAGAAATGGAAAAATGGAGAAATCACGAAAGAGGAATTCAAACAAATAGCCAGCACATGTAGGGGTAAAGTCAGAAAAGCTAAAGCGCAGAATGAACTCAGGCTTGCTAGTGAGGTTAAGAACAATAAAAAGGGCTTTTTTGGATATGTCCGCAGCAAAAGGAAGAAGAAGGAAACAGTGGGGCCACTGCGTGCAGAAGATGGCAAAATGCTAACAGGGGACAGAGAAAAGGCAGAATTACTCAACACCTTCTTTGCTTCAGTCTTCTCAGAAAAGGCAAAGGGTGCTCAACCTAAGGATAATGGAACAGGAGACAGAATAGAGGAAATTCAGCACAGAATAAGTAAAGAGGTAGTACAGGAATACCTGGTTAACCTAAATGAATATAAATCTCCAGGACCAGATGAACTACATCCTAGAGTATTAAAAGAACTGGCAAATGTAATATCAGAGCCATTGGCAATAATCTTTGAGAACTGGAGAACAGGAGAAGTCCCAGCAGACTGGAGGAGGGCAAACGTTGTCCCCATCTTCAAAAAGGGAAAAAAAGAGGATCCCAACAATTATCGTCCAGTTAGTCTGACATCAATTCCAGGAAAGATTCTAGAGCAGATCATTAAGCAGAGAGTCTGTGAACATTTAGAAGCCAATGCCATAATCACAAAAAGCCAACATGGGTTTCAGAAAAAGAAGTCATGCCAAACGAACCTGATCTCTTTTTTTGATAAAATTACCAGCTTGGTAGATGAAGGGAATGCTGTGGATATAGTATACCTCGATTTCAGTAAGGCCTTTGACAAGGTTCCCCATGACATTCTTGCAAACAAGCTTGCAAAATGTGGGATAGACAAGTTAACTGTTACATGGATTTGTAATTGGTTGACTGGCCGAACTCAAAGGGTGCTCAACAATGGCTCCTTTTCATCCTGGAGAGAAGTGACCAGTGGGGTCCCACAGGGTTCTGTCCTGGGCCCAGTGCTATTCAACATCTTTATTAACGATTTGGATGACAGAATTGGGGGCATACTTATCAAATTTGCAGATGACACTAAACTGGGAGGAGTAGCTAATACCCCTGAGGACAGGATCAAAATTCAAAATGACCTGAATAGACTAGAAAGCTGGGCCAGCGCTAACAAAATGAAATTTAACACAGAGAAATGTAAGGTTCTGCACCTAGGGCGGAAAAATGAAATGCACAGATATAGGATGGGGGACACCTGGCTGAATGAGACCACATGTGAAAGGGATCTAGGAGTCCAAGTAGACCATAAGCTGAACATGAGTCAACAGTGTGATGCGGCAGCTAAAAAAGCCAATGCAATTTTAGGCTGCATCAATAGAAGTATAGTTTCTAGATCAAGGGAAGTTATAGTGCCACTCTATTCTGCTTTGGTCAGGCCCCACCTGGAATACTGTGTCCAGTTCTGGGCACCACATTTCAAAAAAGATGTGGAGAAACTGGAGCATGTCCAAAGGAGGGCAACTAAGATGGTGAAGGGTCTGGAAACCTTGCCCTATGAAGAACGCCTTAGGGAGCTGGGGATGTTTAGCCTGGAGAAGAGAAGGTTAAGAGGTGATATGATAGCCCTGTTTAAATATTTGAAGGGATGTCATATTGAGGAGGGAGCAAGCTTGTTTTCTGCTGCTGCAGAGACTAGAACGCGGAACAATGGATGCAAACTGCAGGAAAAGAGATTCCACCTCAACATTAGGAGGAACTTCCTGACAGTAAGGGCTGTTCGACAGTGGAACACACTCCCTCGAAGCGTAGTGGAGTCTCCTTCCTTAGGGGTCTTTAAGCAGAGGCTGGATGGCCATCTGTCAGGGATGCTTTGACTTGGAGTTCCTGCATGGCAGGGGGTTGGACTGGATGGCCCTTGTGGTCTCTTCCAACTCTATGATTCTATGATTCTATGATTCTATGAAATACCTGATATTGTAGAAGCCTGCAGATTGCGCCTGACAAGGATTTTACACTTTAGTCAATTTGGCAGAGCCAGTGACAAAAATAAAGGATGCAATGAGCTGATTTTCTCAGCAACGTGCACTTAGGGAACAATGACAAAAGTTCATCAATATGCCATAATAACTTCTGGGTGATAATTATTACTTTATGATACCCCCTCGTAAGGTGCAATCTGCAGGCTTCTGCAATATCAGGTATTTGGAGGGTCAAGATACGCTGGGGAAAATGTATAAATCTAGATAGTGACTACATAGGGATAAGTTAACAACTACAAATCAAAACAAACTTTCTGTCAAATTTTTTTGAAGGTGATCATTAAAATTTTTGGGTACCCCCTTGTATTGTATTTCTGCTCCTTCCAGGCTCACATCTAGAACAATATTTTCTGTCCTCAAAGTCTGAGTTAACTAATACAACAGTAGGCTTGGATCACAATTCTTGCACATCATTTAATTTCTTACCATTGGATTCTGAAAAGCTGTAACTGAGGAGATTATCACACGGGGATTGATAACAGGAAAAAATGGAATGCTCTCATCATAATAGCATGATCACACTTTTCGCATGAAGTCATGCTCATTCAGTACTTCTCCTGTCAATAACCTGGAATGCTCCCATTACTTCTTATTAATGGGGAAATTCTGTAAATGGTTTGCTGATAGTGCTCTATTCACTCTATCACAAAGGTGTGGAAGATTCATTTGCACTATCGAAAACCAATCCAGGACCTTTTCCCAGACTGCATTTCAGTACAGGCAATTCATTCTCATTACTAGGATTGTTTTTGGAGTAGATTTCTGTCTTACTTTGAGGTGCAGGGAACAATTTTGTTTGAACTGGATAAAAACAATGTTTGTGAAATATAGAAATTTTATTTTATTTTGTTTGGGACAGAACCATGATATTTAGACATGTGCAGTAGCACCAAAATGGTGCATATGTGAAACATTCAATCACGATATAATAATGCTACCCGAATAAAATTGCTTTTTATACGCAGAATACAATTGTATTTCTCTTTCATTTTTATATTGTTGTTATAGCGTGATTGCACAACTGTGCACAAATATTGATTGCTATAATGCTATGACTCCATTAACTACAAATAATGTGATTGTTGGCCCTAGTGCGATAATCTCCTGAGAACTTGGAACAAAAAAAGACATTCATCCTAATTGACTCACCCTGATTGGTTCATCCTGGCCTTGAAATTTGACAGGAGTTGTACCTGAACATATCAGAATTTTTTGAAAAAAGCTATAGAACATACCTCATGTCCCAGTCTATTTCTGATGAATTTCCAATATGAGCCACAACTTTTAAAACCCAGAGCAGGAGGTGGGTGTTTTTTGTTTGTTTGCTTGCTTGCTTGTTTTACTCCTGAAAGATTCTGATACTGACAGAGGTTAATTCTCACATCTGGCTCCATTGTCTTGCTTCCTTTTTTACTTCTGGGTGGTTCTGCTGATGACACATTGAATGGGGGATGTGACCTTCACTGTGGAAGTTCTCTTCTGACCTTCCTTTCCTCATTACATTTCCAGGATGGGGATGAAGCCGTGCTTAGACCACACTTCAAGAAGAAGAAGAAATGAAAAGGACAAATCCCAGAGAGAGAGAGAGAGAGAGAGAGAGAGAGAGAGAGAGAGAGAATATGAATGATTGGATGCAGGAACAAGAAAAACTGCTAAAATTATGAAATCCAGGAACATAATAGACCAACAATTACCAGAGCTATTGTTCCATCTGAGGGAGAGGGAAAAAATCATGATAAGAAGTCCCACATGTGATGCATCTTTTTGGTGGGATGCAACTGTGAGAACAACCATCTGAATAATCCTCTTTATAAAGTATTCCCCATACAGACAAAACTGACTTGTCAAGAAGAAGGTTCTACATTGTTTTAAGAACAGTTCATTCCTGCTTTCTGCCCCAGTGTAGCCTTTCCCCACACACTGATTTGGCACATTAGGACTCCAATGTATTTTCAGTGTCCAGTGCAAAATACTCTAAAGTATAGTGAGCTCTCTGCTACAGCTTTCTTTTTGGAGGATATTCAGCTTTCTGTCCTTGTTAGCCCATTTCACATGTTCATTGTATGATATGGAAGGGAATTAACACTAGTGTAAATGGTATTGAACAATATGGGGTTTCAGAAGTGATAGAGAAAAGTTAAATATCCTTATTTTTTTCCCCTCCAATATGGGATCCAAGGTGGCTTGTGGTCAAACATCCACAGGAATTCAAATGAAAAAGGAAACCCATAATCAGCACTGAATATCTAAGTTCCATAGAAAAATATATGTTGTAAACTAACAACCCTGCAGCCCTGGTGGCGCAGTGGTTAAATGCCTGTACTGCAGCCACTCACTCAAAACCATAAGGTGGCGAGTTCAAGACCAGCAAAGGGCTGAAGCTCGACTCAGGCTTGCATCCTTCCGAGGTCGCTAAAATGAGTACCCAGATTGTTGGGGGGCAAATAGCTTACAATTGTAAACCGCTTAGACACTCATTAAGGGTATGAAGCGGTATATAAATGAAGCTGTTTGTTTTTTTTTTGTTTGAACCATAATAAATAAAATGAAAATTATTTAAACCATGCAATCAGTTTTGAATTGTCAAGCACATTTCAATGATGCCAGCATGTGTTGTGCATCTTTAAGTTGTTTCTTATTTATGACGACTAAGGTGAACCTATCATGGAATTTTCTTGGCAATATTTTTCAGAGGGGGGTTGCCTTTGCTTTCCTTTGAGGGTGGGAGAGTGTGACTTGCCCAAGGCCATCCAGTGGGTTTCCATGGCTAAATGGAGATTTCAGCCCTGGTCTCCAGAGCTGTAGTTCAATGCTCAAACCACAACAGCATGATGGCTTACATTGGCTCATGGCTGATGTATGACCCAGTTCTGTATATCTCTACTCCGAAGTACATCCGACTGAATTTATGCATTCATTCTGCCTTACTCTTGGAAAAATACATTTAGGAATTTAGACTTAGAGGCTTGTATTTACTAAGAGTTGCAGTGGACCTTCTAATCCACCTCCCTGTTCAATGCAGGAAATTGTTTAAAGACCTCCAGCAAAGATGGACCTACTATTCCTCCTGCTGATTAATTCCATTGTCAAAAAACCAAATACACTGCTATGTTTAAGTATGATTAGTCATACAATTCAAAGCCGAATTGTTTATATATATATATATATATATATATATATATTCTATATAGCAGCTAGTTATGACTTGAAATCAAGGACTTATTTCTTTAAAATTTTGTTCTTCCTGGAATTGCTCTAAATCTGATCCTCCTGGTAGTGTCATCTGGTATTTTTACTGGCAGATTGCAGTGACCTATTATTCAGTTTATGACTATGGAACAAATGGCCACTATGGAAGCTGGTATTAGACAGAAGGAAAAGCATACTATTTATTATCTTGGGAAATCTATCTAACTTTACGATACCCCTTCATACTTAGAGGCGGTTTTGACAATACCTTCCTCTGGAATATAGCCTACGGCACCTGATGTTCATTGGAAACCACCCATCCTACTAATAACCAGGGCTAACCTTGTTCTCCTCCAAGATCAGACAGGATCTGGTGCCTTAGCAACCCCATAAAAGCAGAGTTTGACGTTCCTTTTGCTTTCAAAAGTCTCTGGCCAGAGTACATCTCCTATGTGTTGCAGTCATTGCATGCAAGTTCTTAAAAACAGATCTGAAAAAGTATGGATGTTTTTGTTAAAAGCAGAGTCTAGGCAGCTCCTTTTTGCTGTGCGTGCCATCTGAGCGCTTTGTTCCCACAGTGGTTAGGCTACTGCAGGAATGAAGCCATGGGAGGAAGGGGCCAAGTGCCCCCTTCCTCCCACAGGTGCAGCTGTCGAGGTGTCCTTGGGGCATGAAGCATGAAGCCGCAAGGACATCGCTTTCCCAGACCATGGGGAAGTGGCATTTTACCGCTTCTCTGTGGCTCGGGAAAACCAGAGAGGCCTGGGGGAGGTCCCTTTCGGAGCTCCTTGGGGAGATTTCCCCAGGAAGCCCAAAAGGGAACTCCCCCAAGCCTCCCTGGAACTCACTTTCAGAGGCCTTGGGGGGTTCCCTTTCAGGGCTCCTTCAGGAAATCTCCCCAGGAGGAAGTCTGAAAGGGAGATCCTTCTGGGGAGCAGCTCATTCCCGTGGCACCCGCAGTGCCACAGGAACAATCCTGAGGAGAAAGGGGTTTTGGCAATTTGCCCCTTCTCTTTGGGCTGGAAAAAGCCAGACTGAGGTTGCAGGGGCTGCCGGTGAGGCTGCCCTGGCCCCAATCCAGTGCAGAAAGGAAGGAGCACTTATGTGCTCTCCTTCCTTGTTGTGCAGTGGTGCCACACCATTTGGTTACTGCGGGAATGCTGCACAGAAAACGGGTGGCACAGACTCGCCCCTGAAGGGGCAGTCTATAAAGCCCCTTTGGTTGGATTACAAATCATAAATGGTCTTAAGTACAGTGCTCTAAATTGTAGAAAATAGAGATAGGAAACGTTTGTTTGCTTTTTCTTTTCCGTGTCGAGTTTGGAAAACTATTTCCACCAAGAAAAATATTTTTCATTTATGAAAGTTTGTGGGGTTTTTAAAAATCTAAGTGACATGCTTTGAGCAACTGAAAGTGATGCTTAAGCGATCATGCTTGAATAAGTTACCTAGGTCTCAGGGTCTGCCATGCTTTTTGACCTAACAACATTACTGGGCAGAGGACTGGAGTTTCCACCAAAGGGCAGCAAATGTTAATTAATTCCATTTGTTTTTATTGTATTTTTCCTCTCCGGTATAGAGGAAAGGCACTTCTGCAATTTGTGTCAAAATATCTTTGCTGCTTTTGGGCACTATGTACCTATGCTTGGATTGTTTGAGAGCGGGGGACCCATTTTGCGCCCTGCCTTGAGAAGCAAAACATCTCAGTACAGTTAAAAATGTGGGGAGACAAGAGGGAGCTTTCTTAAACATAAACTTTGATGCCTGGTTACAACCATCTTCAAACACATGATGCATACATAGACAACATATTGTTCTTTGTTATGTTATGTGTAATATTATGCTTGTTATGCGGTGCTGGAGAATTTTGTTATAGAAACTTATTTATATGTCTATAATTTTTTTTTATTCTGATAAAAGTATTTCTGCAGGAACTTTGATGCTAGCAGCTTTGAGATAATTCCCCAACTTATATTTCATTGGATACTTCCAATATCAGAAATTCAATACTATTTATGTTATATGTAAGAACCCTTATGGTGCTACAGATGTCAACAAAACCACCTGAAAGTGCTGTTAATTAACTTAAAAGCAAGCCACTGCAGGCAAGATAGGATACATTTTTTTTCTTCTAAAACTGTACCTGAGATGCACATTTCAAGGATAACTGAGCACACAACTACCATCCAGTAACCACAAACAAGTTTCTTGTGTATTTACCCCATATGTTTGTGTACATGCATGCACACACACGCACACATGGGGGGGAGATGGGTGCGTATGTAATATTCCTGAATCTTACACCTTCCTACAGAATGTTTGTCAAGGACAAAGAGAACCTGGTTTTTCTCAGCAAATAAATTGTTTGCTTTGCAAATGCTGTCAAAAATCATACAGAACTCCAGTTACCAAGCTTTCAAGGACATGCTCAATATATTCTGCCAAGTTTTTTTTTTTAAAGTTCTCATTTTTCTTTCTGCTGTTTATACAAAGTTCCCCCAAGGCAAAGCAGGTAGGCTAATAAGAAGGTATTCACTGGCCTACACAACACCTCCTTCTTTTAGCATTTAGTCAGAAAATAAGCAAGCCAACCGAATAACTTTTAAAAAGTATTTAAGAAATGTCATGTCAGATGCATGTTGGTATTTATTTTAAAATACACTCAGTTTTATTGTGTATAACTATAACCCCATTTTATTTGTCTCTTTGTGTGTGAATGTTATTTGATTCCCAACATTTGCAAATTGCTTTTCAGAAAATTAGACTTCAAACTGATTCCAAGAACATAGTGATATAATGAAGATGTTCTGGCCTTAACTTACGCTGTGTTTCATTATATGTCTATCTAGGCAGTCCACTCATATCCAACCACTGAGGTAAAGGGAAACTGGATTTTATTGTAGAACTAAATACCAGTAACTAAAAAGAGAGTTGTTTGGAAACCAGAGAAACCTATTGGATGGCCCCTACTGTTAAGTCACTCAGCCTCAGAGTAAGGCAAAGGCAAATCTCCTCTGAAGAAATATTGCCAAGAAAACCCCCATGATAGATTCACCTTAGGGTCATTATTAGTTGGAAACAACTTGAAGGCACACCACCACAACAGAATTAAAGAGAGGTAAAGAATAGAAGGATGCATGGTAGGATGAGTGGTGAGATGAGGTTAAAAAAAAGATGTGTGTACAACAGAAAACCAAGTTGAGGAGAACAAAATGAGAGGGAGGAGATAAGCAAGAAATTACTGATCAAACAAGCACACAAGCAGTGAGGCCTGATCAGTTGATACCAAATCTATATAGAATACACTTACAATTACACTTAGGGTAACAGATCATAATGGAAATGCCCTGTTAGGGCAGAAATGAAGATAGAGCCCATTAAAAGGTAAACCTTCCAACATTTCACAGATGAAAACCAAGGCACATGTGTCCAAACAACATTCAAGTGTGGTCAAAATGGCAAACATTATTAATGAGAAATAACAGACAAGCTAGGAGAGGCTTAAGCAATTTGCTTTTGTTTGAATCTACAGGAACGGACAAAATTCTGCCCCCTGCTCTCCTCAACTTTCTTTTCCTCTCCTCTCCCCATTGCTGAGTGAATGGAGTGCAAACTACTTTTGCACTTTGAACTCAGTTTGCAACAATTAAAATAAGCTGCAGATGAAGGGAAAAAGTGAGAGGAGGCGAGATAAAACAGCTTTTAAAGCAGCTGAAAATGTGGGACAACATAAGATTAATTGAGACCGTCTCTGCCAAATTGGTACAGTTGAGCAGTGTGCACATTTAAATCCTATACACCAAGAGGAGAGAGTGTATGGTAGGGTTCCATGCTCTTTTCATTGCAGCCAAGCCAATCAAATGGGCTGTTGATTAAATAAGCAAAATTAATCAGAAGAATTATGTACAGTTATGTTGTCAAAAGAAATGTAGCCCTCTTTTCAATGTAATAGAACTGAAGAGTACAATTATTAGCATGAGAATATTTTTCTTATACTGTCATTTGAAAAATAAGCATCAGATTTTGGGGTAAGGGAGGAGGAGATAAGGCGAATGCAACTCTTAATTCCTTATCTTGATGACATAAAAACCAAATTGTTTACAATATAAACTGCTGCATTGTAGCAGCATATGCTCAGATGAAGCCTTTGGAACATCATAAAATAAGTACTGGAGATGGGTTGTTGGAGTTAAGTGCATGATGCTTTCAACTGATTTGCCTCTATATTGCAGAGTTCAAATATCCACCACTTGACTGCAAAGTTTAGCCAGCCATAAAGACAATTAATGGAGTATAATAAATGCATATTCAACAAAATGGCCTGGGCAGTTACAGTTAATGACAAGCTGATGAATAGCTTGCTTTCTGTTCATTGGAGCTGGCTGACATTTCTCTCTGGTCCATTTAGTCTGATGGAATGGGATAGCAGTGGTTATGGTGGGTTGAGAAGATGTCTTATTTGCATGCCATCTTTGAGCAAAAAGAAGACGAAACAGTCATTAAGGACTGATACACCCCAGAGATTTGATTAAGGGCTCTTGAGAGAGATTTGCACAAGTGAATGTGCCTATTAAAGGTTAATTTTGAAGAAGGGAAAACTGCTGACAAAGCCACTAAATAGGATTTCAGCTTGATACTGTTAAGGGCAGCCTCAGTCCCAAGTCAGCTTTTTCATTGGCATGGGTAAAACCACAGCTGAAGCCCAACGTTTTCCTAAATGTTTTTACTTAGCAAACTAAATAGCAGCATAGATCACAAAGGGCCAAGATCCCAACCATGTTATGATAAGGGGCGTTGCCCTCTTGATTGGAGTTAACCTCTTGGAGAGACAGGAAAAACTGTTTTCCTGTGGGTTTGCAGTCAATTTGCCCTTGACTCCATAAAGCTGATTGCTAAGTAAACTTGGCAGGCAGATAACCATGATTATATCTGACAGATGAACCTAGTGGTTGTGTGTGGACTAAAGGTCAGGCAGGGACAGAATGTAGAAATAAAATACGGTCTTCAGATTCAGCAAATTAAACATTAATGGATATGTTAGTGTAGTATACATTTTTGGGTAGATTCCACTGTGTTACTGCTGCTAATGGGTCTTAGTGGTGAAACCAGGCCTTTTCCTATGGGGTAGGCAATATGCACCTCCCGAGTCCAATTTTTTTGAGAATCCAGATTCCTCCACGGAAGGAGAAACTCCATTTCCAGAATAAAATAAGTTGTGAGAGAACTGACACCTTTTTTCAGAGAAACACCATGCTCTCAGAAGCTTCCAGGAAGCCCAAATGTCCTCTACGATAGTGCTACTCAAAGTGGTACGGTTGACTTTCCACATTTGCAGCTTTGACTTTTGCGGATTTGATTATTTGCAGATTTGATTAATATGTTCTCTCTAGAAATCACTAGGTTGTCCATAGACACTCTGCTGGAAGTTGACCATAGAGTTGTGCTAAAAGACCCAGAGGTTCCTAGAGAAAACACTTCTTAGGCATGATTCTATAGTCAACTTCTGGTCAATTTCTAAAGATTCTTAGAGAAGTGTTTTATCAAGTACGTTTTTTTAATTTGCGTTTTCCCCACATACATGGGGGTCCTTCACCCCTAACTCCAGTGAAGGAGTTAGTCCATGAACCAGTATTGGTTCCCGAGATATTGGCTGCTGGTCCATGACATATTTCCAAGGAAGAAAGAAATAATTGTAGCCAATAGACACAATTGACACATTGACAACAATAATATGCCAGGCCATTGGATTGCTTAAGAAATACTGCTCTACGACAAAGAATGGGTCCACTTCACAGTTAGTCTTAGCACAGAAAGGTGATTTTAAGCATCTCACTTCTGGCTGCCACCACACTATTCAATTTCAGTAATGTGTAGAAGAGTGAAGCTTCTAGTGTGCTTGAAAGGGTGAAAATTGCCCAGCCCTAATATAGATTTGGCCCTCCATATCTGTGAATTATGCTTCCATGCATTCAACAATCCACATGAAAATATTTAAAAAAAAAATCCAAAAAGCAAACACTATACTATTGTATGTAATGGGATTTGAGTGTCTATGGATTTTGTATCCATGGACATCTTGGAAGCAAACCTGAGCAAATACCAATGGTCCACTGCACTCTGTTCTTTCTATTTATTTATTTTATTTATTTCATTTTTCTGCCACCTTTCTCCCAAAAAGGGACCCGAGGTGGCTCATAAGGTAAAAAGTCTTTGAACACATTTAAAAAAAACAATTAAATAACCCTGTTAAAACAGGATAAAATCAAGACTGAAAACATATGAAAGTTTAAAAACATAACCTAATTCTTTTGTTTTTTTTTTTGCTTACACACACAAGCATGTGCATACCCCCACACCAAAAAATACACATGTGTTTGCATGTGTGTTTGTGTGCGTAATTTTATGTTTACTTATCCAGGAGTCACCTTTAGTGATGAAATTATAAATACATCCTTGCATTTTTAAAAGTAAACAAAAGTGATTTATTAATAAACAATGAGAGTGAAATATACTGAGAGAGGTATTCTTAGGACACTAGGAAAAAGCAATGAAATCATGGCAGGCATAAAGGGTCAACAACACTTCAGACTGTATCAGCTGATTCAGGAAGCAATAGTAATTATCTAAGCAGGACTGATAAGGGTTTGCTTAAATTCCTATGTTTAGGTTGGGGCCCTATGCTTTAACAAGGATGTTGACAAGTTACAAAGGATTCAGAGAGGATGGCTTTAAAAAAATGAGGTCAAGGAGGCGAGGAAGGAAAGAAGCCAGATAAATCTAGTTTAGCCTAGATTAACAGTGAGGGCACAAACATATCATCATATTTATTGTTACATGTTTTATTGATATTTGTCCTTCATATCAATCTTTATTTTTCTCTATATGCACCCCTTTGGAACCTTCCATATCATATATAATGTTGTTGTTTTTTTTAAGACTAAGATTAGCCATTCTGTTCCCATCCACATCTTTTCCTCTTTACTATGCCCTTTTGCTGAAATGTCCACCTGCTACTATGTATTTTGCTTAGATTAATACCCTGGCTAGTTGTTGTTGTTGTTGTTGTTGTTGTTGTTGTTAATATTGTCTTTTTAATTATTGTGTTCTATTTCATTTTTATAATTTTATTGGTTGTAATTACAGATGTAAAATTTCTGGAAATTTTGAAGCCACAGGGGGGAAAAATGATTTCTTTTTGTTTTTTTTCAGGAAAAAAATGGAAATTTTTGGGAAAATTGAAAAAATGCAACATTAGCACTTTTTGCAGATTGAAAGTCACTCTGTTACTTTAGCAACATAAAATATGACTATGTACAATTTGATCTGGCATAAAATTATCACAATTGGTATTTTATTACAGACAATTATTACAAATAGAATTTACTTTTTTATTTTAAAAAAATATTTGTAACAAATGGAGTCATAATCTCCTGAGTTTTGGTTTTGTTAATTCATGTGGAGCAGGCAAAATAAACCCTAAAAGAACACAGAAGAAATCATCAACATTAGTAACAAAACAAAACAAAATTGTATATTTCCTCTCCATAGTATCAAATAGACATAAAGCACCCATTCCCTTAAAAAGAATTGTGGAAGGAGTGTGTGGAAGGGAGGAAGGAGGGACTAATATTCAATTAATAGGTGTGAAATTTAATCAGATTCGTTTTCCGAGCTCTGGGCTGCATCCACACTGCAGAAATAGTCCAGTCTGATATCACTTTAACTATCATGGCTCAATGCTAGGGAATCCTGGGAACTGTAGTTTGTTGTGACACCAGAACTCTCTGACACAGAAGGCTAATAAAACTACAAATCCCAGAATTCCATAGCACTGAGCCATGGCACTTAAAGTAGTGTCAAACTGCATTATTTCTGCAGTGTGAAGTCCTGTTATCGGTATGTTTGTCATCATCACACTTATCATGAAGGTGTACCCAGATTAAAAGAAGCTTCTCTAGCCTTTCATATGTCACTTTATTTCTTGATTTAGTGTGAGTGTTTCCAAATATAACCCAGATTCTTTCAGTGTCCCTAAAGGAAGATGTGCATCTTGCTCTTGCATTGGATAATTCAGTTTGTAACCTAGGATTTGCTTGTCCTCATTCAGTGTACAGAAATTAGAATAATCTGATACTGTACATAGTTTTTAGAAATGATTTGAAGAATGTATAAACACTTTATAATAATAATAATAATAATAGTTTATTTATAGCCCGCTCCTCTGTATATACACTCGGAGCGGGGTACAAGTAAAAAAAAAAAACAAAAAAAAAACTTTGTCTTAAAGATTTTATTCACCATACTAAAATAAAAACATTCCATAATCAGTTTTCTTCCTTTTTTTCAATTTTTCCAATTTTTAAGAAAAAAATAAAAAAGGCTTCATGAAAAAACGGAAAGGTGAACCTGGATTAAAAGAAGATTTTCGACCCTTTTTTCCCCATATTTTTCTGGGTTTTTTCCCCAGGCCTTCCCATCTCTACTCATAATGTAAATTTACCTTGAGTAAAACATTTGTAAAAAGGAAGTTTATAGAAGATAGTTATAGTTAGTCTATCTGAATTACAAATACAATTAATTTATTAATTTACTATCAGGATGGCATTTACAAGTATAACTTTCAGAAAAAAGCTTTGTCCCAAATAAGTGACCTGCAGCAATGAGACAATATTGTTTGGTTTAAACTAAGGAGAAGTCAGCAAAGCTAATAAAATACTCCTTGTAAAATAAAAGCCTGTTTTATGGTTTTACTAGAAAAAGTTAAAAAGACCGAGATGACTGATATTATTGTTAAAAACAGCTAAAATAACAGTGATTTTTTAAAAAATGTGGTGAGGTGGAAAGGCTGAGTGAGGCAAAATGAAAGTCCAAAGAACCAACTAGGTGGGGATGGAAGTGAGAGAGAGAAAGATCTGAGAGGAAACTAATGACTTAACAAAAACTGTGGTGTGACAGGAGAAAAGTGAAGTAATTTGGTGTTGTTTGGAATTGCTCAGGGATGACAAGCCTGAGGGGAAATATGGTAGCCAGATGTAAAGGCTGAACAGTGTAACAAAACACTCAAAAAGCTGGTTTTGGCTTACTGAGCTGTTTAAGTGCTGCTGGGCACACTCAGTAGAGTAACTACAGGTGAGAAAGTGATGGAGACAAATCTCTCGCCAGACTGGGCTCACACCCAGTGCTCATATTGCAAAGCGTGACTCGCGGTGGTGGCATTTTCACAGGTGACAGCAGCATCCTATGAAACCAAACTCTTTCTCAAAGGAGGCATTTAAAAAAAAAGTTGGTTTTGATTAGAATTAATCCCCCCTGCCATTATCATTTTATTTGTCATCACTTCTTATAAATAAAAACCTATGCATTTCACAATGCCGTTATCTTCAAAGTTTCTTCCTTGAGACTGTGGATCAGTTTATACACCTAGCCAAAGTAGTGTCTGCCACAAGCTTCTCAGTTAGTTTGCTCTAGGGGGGGAAAGAAATTGGGGGGGGGCCTGAAATACTTCAGTTAGATACCACTTTAACTGCCATGGCTCGATGCTATGGAATTCTGTCAAGATTGCACGTGAGCGCACCAATGGCGCCCCATGCACAGCATAAAAAGAACCTGCCACGAGTGGGTTCTTTTTAGGCCTCCCGGAAGAAGCACCATTTGTCTGCTGCGGCCTCCAACCACGGCAGAAAGGGCCAGCGGAGATATACTGGCCCTTTCTGCCAGTCTTTATCCCTCCTTAGAGTTCTAAAGGACTCATAAAGGGAGATACAGTCCTTCAACTATTATTATATTAAATTATTATATTTATTTGTATCCCACTCTTTTCCCAGGAGTGGGACTCAGAGCTACTAGCCTGGACCCAAGCTATGTAGGGCTTTATAGGTCATCAACAACAGTTTGAGTTGTGCTTGGAGAGAAGGCAGAAGCCAGCAGAGCTGTTACAACAAGATGTATGCTCCCCGTAACCAGCCCCAGTTTGCAATATTATGTATTGCAATAGACAGTTATAGATATGCAACACACGTCTATTTCATTTTAATCATTTATACAGGCCAGAGAATTCTGTTTCTCTTGGCACAGTATCTGATATACCTGGACACCAAATCTGAATTCTCCCTCCATCCCACCACAATTATATAATAAAATCAGCTCTCTGTATCCACAGATTCAAACATCCACAGCTTGAAAATATTTAAAATACATACAAATTCCAAAAAGCAAGCCTTGATTTTGCCATTTTATATAAGGGAACCATTTTACTATACCATTGTATTTAATGGGATTTGGGAATTTGCAGATTTTGCTTTCCACAGGGTGGGGTAGAACAAAACCCCAGCAGACACAAAGGGCCCACTGTATCTTTAGCTCTGACCTTAAACAGAGAAGAATGGACAGGAGCTCAGGAGAATATGTAAAAAGTGCTTTAGGGGAAGGTACAATGAGGGCCTCCCATGATCAGAGACTAGGAGGCTTTGCATGTGACGCAGGGCACCAGAACATAACACATGATGGGGAGGGGTCATAGGCTAGTTTGCTTTCACTGATAAAGTCCTGCAACTTGGATGGAAGTACCTTAGGTTTACCTTTTAATAGGTGGTTGGCCATGGAACCATCCTGATATTGGACTTCCCTCTGGGCTCAAGTGTTTTGCTATCCTAAGAATAGGATAGACAACTGAACCCACATTACTCTCCACTTTTGCTCCTTTCAGGTCCATTCAACTTAAATAGGATATTGGTCAGATAAAGTGGGTCTTATTTAAACAGGTCTTACCCCATAGTTCCATGGTAGGTCATCACATAAGAAGCTTTTTCCACTCTTTAAGACACGTTCCCACTATGAAATACAGCGAATTGCTGATCGGTGTAAATGATCCTTGTTCCCATTTGAAATCCATGCCTGTCGCAATGTGATTGATCCCTGTTGTGATAAAAAGAAGCAAAGGCAAAAAACCTGTTTTTTCCAGACAATAGTTTGAAAGAGGTTCTTTTGAGAAGAATCAGTTCTGAAGTGAGTTCAATAAGTGGGAACGACAGATCAGATTAGATTCATTCTGGAGAAGAGGGACTAATGGCAGCAGGGTGTTTACCATCCCTCTTCAGTTTTTGGCAGATCCACCATTTCCCCCCTCTCAGCGCTGTCTTTGTACTTGTGCCAGCGCATTTTTAAAAAGTAAAATTGATAGAATATTCAATTGATTGATTAATCAATTTCTTGATCAATCAATCAAATATTCTATTAATTTTACCTTTAAAAAATCCATTGTTGTCCCCCCCCCCTTCATCCTCCTGCCTCATTCCCCGGCTTCTTCCTCCATCCCCAGATTCCACCTTCTGTTCCTGGCTGGTTCCTTCTCCCTCCATCCCCGGCTTCCTCTGCACTCAGAGCCGATTTGCAGTGGCGCAACTAGTAGGAAGGCAACCATGCCAAAAAAAAAAGTGATTACACTGGAGTAAGAAAAGATCTGTTCTTTTTTTAAAAAATTATTTATTATAAAAAGACAGTTACAAATAACAATATATTGAAATACATAATAACAATAACTTCTTCATCCATACAAAATCAAATCCCCATCCTCCAAACATACTACTCTCAGACACACAATTCCAGTACTTCCTAGAATCTACGACCTACTTTCTTATCTTCTATGTATATATTTGCTAATTTTAAGTAATACCCTCTGTTCTATAGTGGGAATGAGGGACCTTTTGGAATCAATTTCCAACATGGAGCGAGGGTGAATCAGGTTTATACTGCAAGTGGGAATGAGTCCTTTATGTGTTTGTATTTCTCTCTTTCTCCCAAGATGGGACCTGTTGTCAGACAGCCCCTGCTGCCTGAGTTGGTTGCCTCACTTTGTCTTATAGTAGGTACAGCCAGACCTGTCTAGTCAGTATGTCTCAGTGCCTTAGGAAACACATTCCCACCATATTTAATCTGACCATATAAGTGGTGATGAGTGAAATGAATGACAACTTGTGTCTTCCTTAAAATGACAGACTTATCAAACCTTATCATTTGTTGGTGTCAGGCCAATTTTTGGGCGTGCTGGTTATTTTGTCTCTTTGACCTATGGGTAATTTGAAATTTAAAAAGCGTTATTGCTTCATAAATGCAAACAATGGCTCTAAGATCCATTGACACATGCTTTTGACAGGGTGCTGGCAGCAGGCGGTGTTCAACAAAGCTTGCCAATGCCTGCGTGCATACTTCTAAGAATAACTCAGTGTCCAAGAATTTGGCCAGCCTTACCACAACCCATGGCCAGCAGGCAGCTGTTTTAAATTACATTGGCCTGAACTGATACTGGCTTTATTATAGTTGGACTGACACCCCACTTTCTCTTAATCATCTCAAAGTTCCTCCTTTGCTGTTTGGCTGGCAGCTTGCATGGCACTTATTTATTACACTCCACATTTTAAAGACACAAGTGACAGATTGGTGGGATCATCTTGTACATGTGGAACAGGATCAAAGGGAAGAGAGCATAAGCCTCTTTCCAAAGGAGAGCCTATATCAGTTGAAAGACAGGATTTTCCTTGGACAGAGAAACAAAAGAATCTGGGGTTTTTTCTCTCTTAAAAAAAATCTCTTCATATTTTTCTTAGAAGGAAAGCATGTTGTAAACTATTTTCATATTACTAGCTTTGGTTTCACTTTGAAATTCACTTTAGGGGAATTTCATAGAGTATATTGAGTACATAGTAGGTATCAGAGCAACTTACAGCCTTCAAGCAAAACTATTCCACTACTTCAAATGTCATCCAAGAGGCAAGAAGAGTACAGAGAGGGAACAGCAGGGGCTCAGGCATTTTAAGTGGTGTACACTGGTGAGCATCCATAGGGGCCTGGCCCCAAAGGCCTTCTATCCCCTTCTCAGAATATGTTTCCTGCTAAAATATTTGCTTGCTATGGCTTCATAGTTCTTTACAGTCCCACATTTTCACAGTCTGAAACCCTTAGATGACACAGAGCTACTTTTCTCATCCTGGCATATTCCAGATCTGTTACAATATATGGCTCATCACCACCAACTAGCATGATGCCATGTGGATGATGGAGGCCAAAGGCCAACACTTTCGGAGGAAGTTTAGTTGAGGGAAGGATGACATAAGGTCTGGTGTTGACAGCTCTAGCTAATCGTAGCTGCTGTCCACACACACACCCCAGAACACACCAGGAAGGTTTAAATGTTAGTCGTGCCATTTCTAATTTTAGGAGAGGGAAATCTTTTAAGGGGAAAAGTTAAGATGTGTCAGTGTTGAAAGGCCTGCTCCTGGTTACATTCAAGTTGAGGCTTCACTTTGCTCACTCCTGTTTAGAACACCATAAAAAAATACATTATTTCATTTAACCTGGCAAAGGCAGAAGCTTGGGTACCTAGTTTCTGTATCAAGCCTGGACAATCTAGGGAAGCGGTGTCTCAACCAGGGTTCCTCAGAACACTAGGTTTCCACATGAAGTCACTAGGGATCCCACAAGAGAGCATAAGTTGAAATGTATGTACCCATCTAAAACACAGAGATTCAAAATGTCTGCAGCACCCCTCTTCTCTGGCAGCTCCCCCTGAAGCAATGTTAAGCACTTAGAATGATCAGCAAAGCCTCAGCTAGGCTGGGTGGAGAAAGTTAAAGCGAAGAATAGGAAGGTGGCAATTTAGTGCTTAGTTACCTTGCCAGGTGGAGGATGAAGCAGTTGTAAAGATGAGGAGAATGGCAGCAATATGGCTCTTAACAACATGTTGCTGGTGCACAACAGTGACAGCGGTCACAGAGGCTGCCACATCAGCAAATCCCAGGCTACCCTTGCCTCACCTCACACAAAAAGAGACGAGTAAATGGAAACTGCCATTATCATGTTCACTGCTGAGCACCAGCAACAACAGATTTCTTTTATCATGTTCACTGCTGAGCACAAGCAACAACATATTTCTTTTTTTCTTTTTTTAATTTATTTTTATAATATTCCAAATACAAATATCTTCCTAGCTTCTATTACATTCTATTACATTTTGACAAATTATTCTATATACCCCTTAATGCACCCCTTCCCCGGAGCCAGCTCCATCCTTATATTCCATCCAGAATTTCAATTCATCTTCTGGAGGTAGTCTTCCGTCTTCTTTTCTCAGTACTTTCTCGACAAATTCTTTCCAAATCCCCTCAAATTCATTTCTTTTCAATAGTCTTTTTTTACTTTCAATTCACATGTCAATTTATCATTAACAGCTAGTTTCCATACCTCTTTATACCAATCTTCCACTTCTATATCTATTTTCGTTTTCCAACATCTTGCTATTATCAATATTGCTGCTGTAAGCAAACTTGATAACAAATCTTTTTTTTTTTTTTCTTTTTTCCATTTCTCGGAATTATATAATGATAACAAAACTATACTTGGTCTTCTATCTATTTTTATATTCATAACACTTTCTAATAGGACTTTTCCCAAAAAAATTTGTACATATTTACATTGCCATCACATATGCATGTATGACCCTACTTCTTGGCATCCTCTCTAACAACTTTTTAAATTATTCTTATTAATATTATGCAGTCTCACTGGAGTCAAGTACCATTTCCAAATCAACTTATAATAATTTTCTTTTATCAGAACCAATAAATTTTTCAGATGTCTTTGTTCCCAAATTCTGTCCCATTCCTTATCATTTATTTTACATCCTAATTCTTCTTCCCATATTCCCTTTAAAATATTTTCTTTTATTTTTCCTCTTTTATTCTCCATCAGCATTTTATAAATTTTACTAGTAATTCCTTTTATATTCTCGTTTTTTCCCCATTTCTCTTCCTTTATGAACTATTTGTTCAAATTTTGTATGCTTTTTCTTTTCTATGTTCCTCTTCCTCCAATTTTTAATCCACTGTTCTATTTGTATATAATGAAACCATGAAATTTTTATGCCCATCAATTTTTCTTTTATATTTCCTTTTTCTATTCTTACATCCATCTAATCTTCTATTCTATCTATTTTCCTTTCTTTTAACTCGTTATCTAACAATCCACTCAAGTTCTTTGGGAATTTCTTTTCCAGTATTATTGGTATTATTATTGATTCTTCATTCATTAATTCCTTTTTATATTTATGCCATATTTCTATTACAGTGGTCCCCCAGGTTACGAAAGTAATCTGTTCCAGGACCCCTTTCATAACCCGAAAATTTTCATAACCCGGGGGACTGCTGTATTTGTAGTGGAGCGCAGCGGAGCACAGCGGAGCGCAGCGGAGCACACAGATTTAAAGGGCCGGAATTTTTTTTCGTAATCCGGGTTTTTTTTTCGGAAGCCGGGGCCGTTTTTCCGGCCCCGGCGCTTTCGTATCCCGGGATTTTTGTAGCCCGGGGGATTTGTAACCCGGGGGACCACTGTATATTTTTCATGAGTGGGTTTCCAATAATTTTTATTTCTTTCCTAGTAAAGTTCTTTACAAAAAATAATCCATATTCTCATATCTACTTCCTCTATATCTACTTCTAACCATTCTAAATTTATCCCACCTAACATACCTTCTATCACATATCTCAATTGATTAGCGTCATAATATCCTCTTATATTGGGAAGGCCTAATCCTCCCTCTTTGTGTTTTATACCAAAATTGTTTATTTAATCTTGTTCTTTTCCCTCCATTACAGAATGTATTTATTAACTATTGCCATTTATTCAGTTCAGTTTCCAACACTTTTAATGGTATCATTCTAAATAGAAAATTTAATTTTGGTAATATTCTCATCTTGATTAATGCAATTCTTCCAAACCAGGATAATTGAATTTTTTAAAATAATCTGCCAATTTCTTCTCCGTTTTTTTCTTTAGTACTACTAAATTCTTATCTTCCATTTCCTTTAAATCTTTCATTATATTTATTCCTAAATATTTTATATTACTTCTTAATCTTATCTCTAACTTTTTTGTTTTACAAATTTGGATTCCTCTTTTTAGTATAATTAAATATCATCATTTCTGATTTATTCCAATTAATCTGTAACCCTGTCATTTCTCCAAATGTCTTTAAATGTTGTTTTATTTTTCCCATTATATCCAATACATTTTTAATAGTTAATAATGTATCATTGACAAATAAACTTATTTTATGTTTTTTTTTAAAAAAAGTCTTATTCTTTTTAAATTATTATCCTTTCTTATAACATTCGCTAACAACTCTATAACCATTGCAAATAGTATTGGTGATAGTGGGCACCCTTGTCTTGTACCTCTTGTTGCTCTTATTTCACTTGTTATTCCATCATTTACCATTACTTTTACAGAATTGTCAAGATATAATTGATCTATTAATCCTCTTATTCTATTCCCCATTCCAAATCTTTTCATAATTATTTTTAATGTTGGCCATTCCACACAATCAAACGCTTTAAATATGTCTAATGCCAAAATCTGTGCCTTTATTTTTTTTCCTCCCCTATTACATGTATTTTATTCAACACTCTACCTACTAAATTGGACATTTGTCTTCCTTTCACAAATCCGCACTGATCCTTTCCTATATATTTATACATACATTTATTCAATCTATTTGCTATTATTACTGATAGAATTTTTGCATCTTGATTTATTAATGATATAGGTCTACATGATCCTGGGTCCATTAAATCTTTATCTACCTTTGGTATTAAGATTACTAATGATTGGTGCCATGATACTGGTATCTTTTCCCCATTCATTATTCCATTATATAATTCTAACAATTTTGGGATTAATATCTTTTCAAACACTTTATAATATTCTGGTCCCAAACCATCCATCCCCGGAGCTTTCCCATTTTTCAATTTCCTTATTACCTCCACTATCTCTGCCTTCTTTATGAGTTGCTGCAGTACCTCTATCTTCTTCTTCTAATTTTTGCCCCTAGTTTTCTTCCACATATTTTTCTGTTTTATCCAAATGATTATCTCCTGCTTAGTATAATTCCTTGTAAAATTCATCAAAAAGTTTTAACTTTTCTTTCAGCAATCTACATATTTTATCAGATTTATCTCTAACCATATTTATCATACTCTCCATTTTCTTCTTTAGTGTGGACCTGGCCAACATTTTTGAATTTATATTACTATATTTAAAAAAATCTTCTTAAACATATCAAATGTTCTTGTACTTCATTTATTTCCATCTTATCCAATTCTTCCCTTTTTTGCCCTTAATTCTACATATATCTGTTTAGCTCTATTAACTATATATTTATTTTCCAATACTTCTATATCCTTTTCTAGTTTCCTCTTTCTTTCTTCTTGTCTTTTCTTAAGGTTATATGTTTCTTTTATACAAATTCCCCTTGTAACTGCTTTCATGGTGTCCTATAACATCCCTTTTGTCACATCTTTACCATTTATATCCCATATTTCTTGCCATTCCTTTCCATTTTTTTTCTACAATTTCCTTATAATTCAATATCTTAGTGTTTAACCTCCACCTTTTTACTTGGTCATAATTCTTTTTAACCACTATATCTACCTCCACCAAGCCATGGTCCGATACTTTTATATTTGATATTTCCAAATTTAATACTTTATTTATCATGGTTTTTTTATACAAAAATATAATCTATTCTTGTATATGTTTTATGTACAGCAGAATAATATGTATATTTTATTTCATCTCCTTTTACTAATCTCCATACATCTTTAAATTCTCTTTTACTCATTTTTTTATTTAAATTTGTTATGTTTTTATATCTATCCTTTATTGAGGGATTAGATTTATCTTTTAGCCTATCCATTTGCATATTAAAATTACCTGCCAATACAACATATTGTTCTTGCATCTTTTCCACTTTTCTTAACACTTTCTCATAAAATTCTTCCTGTTTTTCATTTGGGGCATATACATTTGCCAATACATATTTATCTCCCCCTAATTCCCCTTGTACTATTATGTATCTTCTATCATCATCTTTTAATAGCTTTTGCATTACAAAATTACATTTTTTTGCAATTATTACTGAGTGGTCTCCCCTGCAGGGTTCACGGCGATACCGGTCAAGTTCTCTGAAAAGCACCAGTCACCTCACTATCTCTACGTGAAGGAGCACAAAGTCAGAGAGGACAAAGATCATAATAACAGGCCTCAAAACCGCACCCTTTTTGTCCTGAATGTCCCCCCATATTGTACAGAGGTAAGTATCTGGGAAAGGGAAGGAGAGCTATAAGGCTATGGACAGATGATTTTGGAGAACATTACAACACCCTTTTTCTAGAAGAGGTTTATGCTACGAAGGCATAAGTAGTTCATGGTTGCTGTAGTATAAAGAATATATTAATAGGAATTGGAACAGTTTCAGATCAGTTTATAAATAGTTTATAAATTTGTTAGATATCAAGAACCAGTGTGGTGTCGTGGTTTGAGTATTGGACTGTGATGCTGGAGGCCAGGATTCGAATTCTGACATGGCCATGTAAACCCACTGTCTTGACCTTGGGCAAGTCACACTCTCTCAGCCTCAGAGGATGGTAATGGCAAGCCTCCTCTGAATAAACTTGCCAAGAAAACCCCATGATAGGTTTGCCTTGGAGCCACCAAAAGTTGGAAACAACTTCAAGTGACACAACAACAAAGTTTAAATATAAACCTATTGGTTTCAGCTGCTCCCCCGTTTCCTCCAAAGAAAGATAGGGCTACTGTATATACTCATGTATAAGCCTAGAAATTTAGGTCAAAAAATTGACCCAAAAAACCTGAGTCGACTTATCCACAGGTCAATGTAAGTACTGCATCTTAACTCTTGTTTAAAAGAAGGAACCATCCCTTGATGAAAAGCAAGAATATAATCTATCCTGGAAGCACTGACCCCCTTTACTCTCTCATCCATCCAGTTTTAAGAATAAGCACAAAGAGGTATGTCTGATGGATTTTTGGAAGTTATATGACATTGTTTTGCTTTGCTTCATCCTTTAGATCCTTTCCTATGTGCCCCTTAATTTTACCCTCGACTTATCCATGGGTCATAGCAAAATCCATAATTTTGGCCTCAAAACTTGCCCTCGACTTATACATAAGGTCGACTTATAGTCAAGTATACATGGTAATTCTATCTCATGGGTGTTCTAGGGCTTGCTAAACTACTTAGAGCACTGTAAAGCACCCTGGGTAGGGATGACAGAAGTTTTAATGCATTTAGATGCTAATAAGTTGGTGAAGCTTGCTCTGAAGCATTCTAGAGGTGCAAGTTGTTCTTCCTGATTTAAAAAGCAGTACCTTTTATCTCCTTTGAGAGACAAAAAGTAAGTGGGAAATTGATGGTGTTTTCTTTTTAATGATTTTAACTATGGAAGTTTAATGACATTTTAAACATAACTATATGGGTTTTTTTTCCTTTTATGTTTTTACTTGTAGTTCTTTTTACTTTGTAATCTGTCTTGAGTTCCAGTTTTGGGGTATAAGAACCTCAATACAATACAGATTTAGTCTCCCTTATCCAGAATTCTGAAATTTGAAATACTCTTAAAATCCAAAATTGATGGTTCAGTGTACAGAAACTTTGTTTCATTCACAAAATTATTTAAAATATTATGTATAAAATTACCTTCAGGCTATGTTTATAAGGTGTATACAAATCATAAATGATTTTCATGTTTAAATGTGGTTCTCATCTCTAATATATCTCATTATGTATATATAAATGTTCCAAAATCCAAAAAGAACCCAAAATATTTCTGATCCCAAGCATTTTGGTTAAGGGAGACTTCCACCTAAACTTCTGGAGGAACGTCTGGATGGTCAGAGCTGTTTGGAATCCACTGCCTCAGAGTGTGGTGGAGTCTCCTTTGGAGGTTTTTAAACAGAGGCTGGATGGCCTTGTTTTTGGGGTTCTTTGATTGTGAGTTCCTGCATGGGAGGAGGTTGGACTGGATGACCCTAGTGGTCTCTTCCAACTCTATGAGTCCATGAACCCCCCTTGATTTAGAACTTCCATATGCTTTCTCATAGTCCCTTGCCCAATTCAATTGTTTCTTGTAAAAAAAATCAGATCTGCTGTAGATTTTTTAAATAATGTTTCAATCCTTCTTTGTATAACCAGTGAACCAAGACCATTGGTGTTTAAAATTACAATCTTCAACTTATTTGACACAACCCAATTTATTTCTATTTCTAATGGCTCCAATTAGTGCTCCCCATAGCCAGATCCCACCCCCATCCCCCCTTTCCTTCCCCCCTCCCTCCCCATACCCATTCGCTAGGGCACTCCCCCCCCCAAGTGCTCATGAATATAAAACTTAATTTTTTTATGTGATTGTAGTGATTCTATCTTCTATCCACAAAGTTTCAGCTCCTCCAACTGCTCCCAAGCTTTCTTCTCCTCCAGCCGCTGCAACCATTGCATCTTCTCCAGCTCTTCCAGGTGTTCTTACACTCTCTCCAGCTCCTTTTCTTCCAGATGTTTTCACGGGTTCTCCAGGCTTTTTCCCTTCTTTTTTATTTATCCTCAATTCTTCCAATAACTGCAGTCCTTGCTCCACAGAATCAATCCTATATCTTCTTCCTGCCCATTGAAATTTTAAGGACAATGGATGTCCCCATGCGTAATTAATTCCAGCTTTCTTTTTTTTTTTTTATTAAGTTTTGATAGACATATAAAACATATACAAAGCCCTTATATAAACTACAAAGACATAAGATTCACACAATTATACTAGTACACTACATATAATTAATCTAAAAATAGAGCTTCTGAAGATTTCTACTTACAGATTCATAAATTTGTTTAATTTTTCTGCATATCATATTAAATATAGGTTTTAAACTTGCATACCCTCCTTATTGATCCAGTTATGTGTGCTTTGTGGTATTCAACTTGTATTTTGTCCTATAAACCAATTTTTAACTATTACTTTACTTCCCCATTATCACTGTATTTCAGTGTATCATTATTGTTGATATAAAGCAGAAATCATATTTTATCAGATGTTAATTATTTGGTTGAGTAGGTTTATACCACAAAGTAACAAATGGATTTCTTTGTTCTGGTGTTATTAATATTTGACAGATTATGCTGTTATCTCTATAGGCAGATCACATTTTCATTTTCCCTTTAAATAATTTAATATTTTATCCCATCCATCAACATTTACTCTTTTATAGTCTCTATCCAATTTTTTTGACAACATATCAGTTTCTAACATATCCACCAATTTAGCAATCCATTCATCTATATGTATTTCTTTTTGGATTTTCCAGTATCTAGCATATACTAATCTAGCACATGTCAACATATAAAATATAATATTCCCAAACTCCTTCTCTGTTTTTTCTTCTATCATGTTCAAAAGCAAAACTTCAGGCTTAAATTCTAACCTTATATCTAGTATTTCTCTCATGTTTTTATATATTCCTTGCCAAAATTTTTGGGCATATGGACACGTCCACCAAAGATGAAAGAAGGTGCCTTTTTCTTTTCTACATTTCCAACAGATGTTACTTCCATTTCCATATATTCTGTTTATTTTCTCAGGTGATAAGTGCCATCTATACAGAATCTTGAAGAAGTTTTCTTTCACATCTTGGCTTCTTGAGTATTTCATTCTTTTTTTCCAGGAACGTTCCCACTGTTCAAGTTGTAATGAATGCCCACAATCTTTGGCCCACTTAATCATATAGTCTTTTATCAGATCTTCTTCAGTATGAATTTCCAGTAATTTTTTATATACTCTAGATATAAGTGACGGTTTTTCAGACAATATACATTCTTCTAAATCAGTTTGTATATTTGTAATCCCCATTGTTTTTTGGTCATCTCTGAATCTTGATTTCATTTGAAAATAAAGGAACCACCCACAATTAAAGCCCTTGGATCTAATTTGTTCTATCTGTTCTATTTCATAACCTAATCTTCCTTTCCTTAAAATGTTACAGTATTTTAACCAATCTTCCTTTCTCTGGGCATCTGTCCTATAAAATGCTTCATGTGTTGATACCCATAAGGGTAATTTTGGACAAACACGATCTTTATATTTTTTCCAAACTTTATATATGGAGGCCCTTACATAGTGGTTGTTAAAATCGCGGTTAACAGATGCTTTGTTGTAAAATAAGTAAGCATGATAACCAAAAGGTAAATCTGAACCTTCTAATTTAAGTAGTTTTTTGTTGTCTAATTTCATCCAGTTTTTAACCCAGGATAGAGCACATGCTTCAAAGTAAAGTTGTAGATTAGGTACAGAAAAACCTCCTCTTTCGTTAGCATCATACAGATATTTTTTCCTAATTCTTGGTTTTTTTCCCTCCCAAATAAAATCAAACAGATGCTTTTCCCAAATTTTAAATATCGATTCGTTTTTAATTATTGGAATGGTTTGGAAAAGAAAAAGAAATTTGGGAAGTACACTCATTTTCAGTAAGGCGATTCTACCCAACAGTGTTAAATGTAGTTCTTTCCATTGTTTCAGGTCTTTATTTATTTCCTTCCATTTCTCTTCGTAATTATTTCTATATAGATCGGAGTTTTTATTCGTCAGTATGATACCTAAGTATCTCGTCTTTTTGCTTAAATTAAAACCCGTAGCTTCTTTTAAAAATTGTTGTTCTAAATCTGGCACATTTTTAGTAATCATAATTGTTTTTTCTTTATTTATTTTTAAACCTGAGATTTTTTCAAATTCTTTTAACTCATTTATCAGAGATTTAACACTATTTATAGGGTCTTCAACTGTTATAGCAATATCATCGGCATATGCCCTTATTGTGTATTGATCTCCTGTAATTCTGACTCCTTTGACTTCTGTATTATTTTTGATGTTATTAATGATTATATCCATGACAAGTATAAATAGGATTGGTGATAGGGGACAACCCTGTCTAGTGCCGTTAGTGATGTTGATTATCTTGGATCTTGTTCCGTTAACTATTACCCTAGCTGTTTGTCTTTTATATATTGCTTTAATCCAGCTAAGAAATTTTTCTCCTATCATCATCCTTTCCAATACATTTATCATATATTCCCAGTTCAATTTGTCAAAGGCTTTTTCAAGATCTAATAAAATAATGGCCAATTTCTTATCAATATGTCGATCAAAATATTCAATTATATTAATGATTTGCCTGATATTATCTTTAATTTGTCGTCCTGGGACAAATCCACTTTGTTCTTCTGATATTAGCTTTTTTAGTACTTTTTTAAGTCTGCTTGATAATACTGAGGTAAAGAGCTTATAATCTGTATTTAATAACGAAATAGGCCGATAACTGTCTGGGGTTATTGGGTTTTTCCCTTCTTTCAAAATTAAAGTTATATTGGCTTCTTCCCATGTGGGAGGCACAGGACCCCTTCCAATATTATTTATTGTCTCTAAGAGTGGCTCACACAATTCTTCTTTAAAGATCTTATAATATTTAAAAGAGAATCCATCGGGACCAGGTGTTTTATCATTTTTCGCATTTTTAATAGCTTCCATCAGTTCCTGCTTGCTTATTGGTGAATTTATGTTTTGCCTGTAATCAGCGTCCAGAGTAGGTATATTACATTTATCTAGATATTTTTGTAATTCAGAATTTTCTATATTTTTCGCTCCGTATACTTTTTCAAAATGTTTATGGAATACTTCTCTGATCTTTTTCAGTTCTGTAAATATTTTCCCACCAGATTGTATTTTGGTTATTATTTTTTTATCTCTTTCTTTTTTGATTTTCCATGACAGCCATTTTCCAATTTTATTTGCATTTTGAAAATGCTTTGCCTTAAGTTGTCTCATTGTTTTTGTTATTTTGTCTAGATTTTCTATTGAGTATTGTTTTTGTAATAATTTAATCTCTTTCAATATTTTATCTTTGTCCTTGCTCAAATTTAACTCCTTTTCCTTTTCAGATATTGCCATTGTGATTTGTTCCATTTTTTCCCTTTTCTTTTTCTGGAATTGTATGTGTTTTTGAATGAAAAAGCCCCTGATGACGGCTTTACTAGCCTCCCAGACTGTTTCTGAATTGACTCCTTTTCCCAAATTATTTTGAAAGTAAAATTTTAACTCTTTTTTGGCTTCCTCTATTACTTTATCATTATGGAGAAGGTAATCTTGTATTTGCCATCTATATTCTGATTCCAATATTTTAATGTTCATGGTTATTGCGTTGTGATCTGAATAAATTCGGGGAAGAATTTCAGCTTTATTAATTTTACTACACAGAGTCTTAGAGGCGAGAAACATATCAAGTCTGGCTAACGATTTATGTCTCTCTGAGAAAAAGGTAAATTCTTTTTGTTTTTGTTTTTTGTATCTCCAAACATCAAATAAATTGTAGAGTTGTAGCATTTTAAAGAAAGTTTTAGGTAACTTTCCTTGTTTTAGCTCTACTTTTTTACTGGACAGTCTATCTATTGATGGATCTATTACTGCATTGAAGTCACCGCAAACTATAAGATCGTGTTCAATATACTCTTGCATTATTCCACTTATTTTTTTATAAAATTTAGCTTTTTGGTCTTGGGGAGCGTAGATCACAACTAACACAATTTTTTCCCCCTGTAAAGTTAGTTCTAATCCTAGAAAAAAAACCGTTTTCATCGTTAAATAATTCTTTAGCATGTATGTTTTTTCTCACATAAACAACAACCCCACGTTTTTTTTGTTTATAAGCCGATATAAATTCCATACCTAATTTTGGATTTCTTAACAATCTTTTATCTTTATTACGCACATGTGTTTCCTGCAGGCAAACAATATCACATTTTAGTTCAAATATTTCTTGAAATATCTCTTTCCTTTTCTTCTTGTCATTTAGTCCTTTAACGTTCCATGATAGGAACTTTAAATCTTTGAAATTAGCCATATCAGTCCTCTTTTTGTATATTCATTGTTGCACCCAGCATTTCATCTCCGCTTTTGTCATCCATTTTTGAGTCCTCGTCTTTGTTGGATGTGTCTGAGAGTTCTCCTTCATCTGAAAGATCAGATATATTATCTTCTCGTTTTTCTGGAGGTTTATTTGCCGATCTTAATTTGTCTTTATAATTTAGATTTCCCAGTTTTTCTTGGTTTTTTTTAATTTCTTTGTTACATCTTTTCCAAAAGTCCTTTGCCTTTTGTACTGAATTTAATTTGTACCATCTTTGCTTAAATAATACTGAAATTCCTTCTAATTTTTCCCATTTATACAGGATATTGTTTTTAGTTAAGAATGATGTCAAAAATTTGTATTCCTCTCTTTTCCTTAATATTCTTTTAGGTATGTCCTTAAAAATTTTAATTTCTTCTTCATCAATTAGGAATGTCTTCTTATAACTTAAATCCAATATCTGATCTCTTGTTTTTTTTCTCAGAAAATATATCACAATGTCTCTAGGCCATCCTTTTTCTTTGGCTATTTGGGAGTTTAATCTATACATTTTATTTATTTCCCAGCTCATGTCATTCGCTGATATTTCTGCATATTCTGCTAATGCTGGTAAGAAAGAGTCGTATAAATCTTCTCCTTTAACTTCCTTTACTCCTCTGATTTTTAAACAATTTTCTCTGCATTTCAGGTCTTCTAATGCTTTCTCATCTAGTCTTCGTTCTGTTTCTATTTGTTCTTGATTATTCATTTCTTCTATTTTTCCTTCTAGAGAGTTTGTTTTTCCATCCAATTTATCTAATCTTTCTTTAGCCATCTTCATATCTTTAGTTACTTCATCTAATGATGTTTTAATATCCTTCAATTCCAATTTCATGTCTTGTTTAATGTCTGCTCTTAAAAGTTTCATCTCTTTTTTCATGTTTTGCTCCATTTCCACTTTCATCTTTTTTACTTCTTCCAAGAAAAACATTTGATCGTTAGATTGTCTTCTATGACTCTGCTGTTGTTTCTGTGTCATACTGTTTGAGGGTGCATATTTAGAGGTGGCCATTTTCTTCTAGATCTTCAAGAACGTAATACTAATAGTTAATAGGAGAGAGAGTTCCTCTATAGTAGTTTGAACCTTAGCTAGCTGTTTGGATGTTTCGGTTATTATATTAAGAAACAATCTAATAGACGAATCAGTGTAATAAAAATGATGACATCTACTATGAACTTTGATATTTGTGCCTGATATTTTAATAATTTCAAAATTAAATTTTAATCTCTTCAAAATTAATCTTTAATCTCTTAGATCCGTCCAGATCAATTTTGGAGAATATTACTGTCCAACCGGTGTTGTTTTTACAAAATGCACTATCGAGTCAGGTTCAGTCAAATCCAAAAATTGTGGAGTCAGGGCAGATCAGTTTCTTCTTGATTATCCAATGGGTAAACAAATTTCCAGCTGGTTTAATTCTTCTTCATCAGATATATAAAGAATGAAATACTTATATCCGACAATAAAATAAATAATAATATCCAAATGAGTCAGTAAATTGTCGATAACGGAGTAATAATAATGTAATAGGATTCTGCTGCAAAGATTTGAAATTCTATATTTCCCGAAGTCTTTTAAATCGTCATTCATTAAGTTGTTATTCTTTAACTCCAGTTGCTTCTAAATAGAGAATTAATTCCCCATAAATTAATTCCACATGAAGTTAGTTCCGCCTATGATTCCACATATAGTTAATTCCACATACAGTATAGTTAATCCCACATACAGTTAGAAAAAGTTAGAGAGAAAGGGAGAAAAAAAAAAATTCCAAGCCTAAATTGGTTGTTTTGGTTAGGTTTTTCCAGAACAGATTTAAGCTCGCGTGCTTGCACCTATAATTTCTTAGGGTATTTGTAACAACTTTGCAAACTGATTTAGTTTTAATTATTAAGCTTAATGTATAGTTTCAATTGACTATCTTTAATCCTCAGTTCCCAAATCAGATGTCAATATTGTTTTTGTTCCTTGGTTCTCAGCTCAAGTGTCGACTTTATTTATTTACTTTAAGATTATAGTAATAATACCTGATCTCATAGATGAATGGGAAATAGTAGATTGGAGATATCTGATCTCTGAGATTGTGGGGATATCTTCTAAAAAAACGGAGCGTTGAGAAGGTAAACAGCTGTATCTCTTGAACTTAATGTTTGTTTTAATCAAGCTGTCTTTCTTCTCTTTGCCTGTTGTTTCTAATATTATTATTATTATTCCTTAATATTTTTAACAGTACTTTATTTCTTCTCTCTCATGTCCCCTTAGTTCTTTTAAAGTTCTCCTTCTCCTTTTCACTTTCTTCTTAATTTCTCCTTATTTCTCTTTATTTTAGTTGTTAGTTTCCCGCGTTCTTACCAAGCTTCTTACCTTCTTGCCTCTGTCTCTTTACTGCCTTTAGTCTCTCAGCTGTTTCATTTTATACTTCTCAATTTCTGCTTTTAGCTCCGTTGTTCTTTCTTATTTTTATGTTTGCAGGGTTGCTAATTTTTGATATTTTGTTGTCTCTGCTTGTAGAAAATCTCCCACCTCGCTATTTTGTTGCTTCTTTTTCTCAGCAAAAAAAAAAGGGTGGCGTTTGGCGTCCGCGGCTTGCCGCTGTTGCTGCTGCTGCGCTGCTGGGCTTTTCCCCGCGCCTCTCCGCGGCTTTCCTTGAGCTCGCCCCCGCTTTCCCCTTTCGAGGAGAGGGATGGGGTTGCTCCCAGCCTTCTGAGGGGCTTCTGTGGGGATGCCTCAGGGCTCCCTATGCCAAAGGAGTATTACCAAGGTCTCGGTGGAAAAGTGGCCAAAAAAGTTAAAAATTAAAGCAGCACAGAGTCGCGTTTGCCGGAGCTCCGCCAAAACGCGGCTGGACGCCTCTCACGCTCACCGGAAGCCATTAATTCCAGCTTTCAATAACACAACAGTACATGATTTCATCGATGTTCTCCATAGTTTCGTCTGTGGGCAGTAATCATTATATATTTCCACTTTGGTTTCTCCAAATCTTAATTTCTCTGGATTTTTTCTCATCATGTTCATCAGACTCTCCTTCTTATTATAATTATTCACTCTCACAATAACATCCCTTGGGATTATCGTATTCTTTCCTGATGGGATACGATGAATCCTCTCTATATCATCTTCAGTCCAGTTAAGAGATGGGGAGATCTGTTGCAACCATTTTAATATTTCTGTTTTCAAATCGGTTTTTCTATCTCCCTTTCCAATTTCTGGTACATATTTAATAATAAAATTTGATCTTCTTTGATAGATTCCTGTATATCCTTTAAAGAGGGTGCTACTTTTTTCAGACTTCGGATCATTTCAGATTCAGAGTGGGCTTTTCTCTCCAAATGTTCAACACGCTGAAATAATTGATCTGATAATTTATTGTTAGTTGGTCTCTGCCACACTATATCTTCCTCCCCTTTCTTTTTCGCCTTTCTCATTAACTCTCTTCTCCTCCTCCTCCATCTCTTCCATGTTTTAACCTTCACTTCGCTTTTGATCACCCTTCCTAATTATTCCCCAGCTTGAGGAAGCCTCAGTTCCAAAATTCCACTTTCCAACTACCAACTTTAATGGATTTATTTCTTTTTTCTGTTTGTGAAGCCTCTTAGTAGCGTTTTAACTGCATCATAAATCTTTAATGGCGACCAGCATCTTCACTCCCCAGTTACAGTCAAAATCGAAACAAGAGTAATTCTTTAAGAATTAAAGTCTTTATTTTACCTCAGCACACACCTTATATCTTTATCTTAAAAATCCACCTCAGAGCAGTGCAATTCCTCTTTTTGGGAGCATTATTTTAACTACAATCTCTCTTTTCTCAGCACTCGGTTGTCTTGAGTTGTCTTATTCAGCCATTGGCTGATCCTGCCTGCAACAACAGATTTCTAACAGCTGAGTTATTATCCCACTTGTCATCTTTGCTACCACTACTTCATCCTTCGAGCAAGGCACTGCTGTTAGCTAATGACTGATTCACAATCACCTTCCTATCTTCACTTCTGCTGATTCCTGCATCTGGCCTAGCTAGTCTTCATTGATCATGCTGAGTGGCAGTATCCCACCATCTCCTCAGAAGGAGCTGCCCAAGCTGGTAATGCTGCTCTTCCAGCCCTGTGACATTGCCTCAGCTGAGTGATTGCCTGGTCAAGGACCATGGCTTGAAAGGAGACAGTGGCGGCAGCAGAGGCAGAGGCATCCCGTGACTGAAACAGTGGCACTGAGAGTGGCTGCTTTGAGAGCAGTCTCCACAACTGGGAAAGGAAAAAAGATGGTTCTATGAGGAGGGTATGCTATTCTGTTGAGCTCCTCCAAGTATGTGTAGTGAAGATGGAGGCATGAGCTGTAGATATAATAATTTTTTATGAAAAGTTCTCTTGAGACTTGAAAATCATTTCATTTTTCCTCCAGGGTGAAAAGGTTGAAAAAGGCTGATCTAGATGCTACAAACTGTCTGACAATTGCAGGTACCTCTAACCTCTGTTTAAAGAATGCTCTTGATTATTGAGCAAGCATAGTCTATAAGAATATCCAGGTTTATTATAGAGACATAGAATTGGAAGGGGCCTAATCAGCCATCGAGTTCAACCTCCTGTTCAATGTAGGATTTCCAGCTAAAGCATCCCCAGCCTGTAGCTGTCCAGACTCTTTGGAAGACGTCTCTAAGCAATTTATTGCATTACTGAACCACTCTTACTGTCAAGAAGTTCCTTATAATGTTCAATGGAAATCTATTCTCCAGTAACCTCAAACCACTAGACCTGGTCCTACCTTTTTGTGCATCATGAGAGGACAGGCCTGCCCCCTCTTCTCTGTGATAGTCCTTGAGATACAAACAAAGCTTCAAATGTCAGTGCACACCATTCGGAAAACAAACAAGATGAGCTCAAAGTCCTAGTTCAGGAAGGTAAATATGATTTTAGAGGCATAATGGAGACCTGGTAGGATGACGTCCATGACTGGAATATTCAAATTGCAAGGTATAACCTATTCAAGTTTAGCTAATTTGACTTCAGGATACATTGTGACTAGCCTTCTGAGGTGATCAAGGAACGGGGAAATACGGGAGAACAGGAGTCACAACTAAAGGAGAAAGCAGGAGGTAGGATCAAAAAGCAAACCAGCAATGAAAGCGAAAGTGCAAGCAAAATCCAAAGACAAATGCCAACAATGCTCAAATGTAATAGGAAGTGCTTTTGAAGACCACCCTGTTGAGGTGGAAGCAAGAGCCATTTGACCAACAGTTGATGAAGCGCCTCAAGGTACTCTATTGAGAAGCTTTCAACTGCATATTAATGGTCAACCACATGACAGACAGTATTTAAGCATCAGCAGTACAGAAAGTGGACAACTTCACCAAGAAAAGAAGAGGTAGATTTACAAAATATTTGTAGTGTAAATGTTGCTATTGGCTTTTTTATTGTTGTTGCTACAATTCTCTCTTTTTAAAAATATAATCAAACAACATCTTTATTAACCCAAAATATTCAGTGACAATTCTCAATACCAGCAGCAACATTTTATTCCTAACAGAAGGGTGGATTTAAAAACAACAACCAGAATACATTGTAACTACTCCCCCCTCCAAAAAACCAAAACCAAAACCAAACCAAAGGACTTGTATATGTCAATACTTGGGATTCATGCTGGGTTCTTTGGCTACTCTCCTCTGCACTGGCTGGGAAAGGGAGCAGAAATGGTCTCTGACAGCACAATAAAATTTCTGAAAAACTGTTTTAAAAAAAGAAAGAAAAAAGGCATGCCCCCATGAGTCAAACAACATCTGGAGCCAATAGTGAGCAAAGGTACATAAGAGATCTGCATGATGATTGACTTCAAAGCCTATAGTGACTTGAGATCTGAATGATTTTTGGCTAGTTGCCTACAGTGTCATAAAGCTTTCTCCCCACATCCCAGGCCAGTTCTATAGCAACTGTATGATGTGCTCTTCTGGATGCAAAAGCAGCATCAAGAGGCACCAACTGGATCTCTCTTGTAAGAGCTATAGTTTCTTTGTACTAAACTGGAAGAGGCATAGCTCTTCCCTTATGGGTCTTCCCAGGCCCTGAAATCCTCAGCAGAGGCCTTTTTTCATATCTTACCACCCTTTACAGTCAGGATTAGTGGAAATGCACAAGAGGGCCTTCTCAGCTGCTGTCATTAAGGTCTAGAACTCTCTTCGTATGGATGAAACATTGCCCCCATCTTGCTTTCCTTCTGTTATTGTTTTTTTCCTCATTCCAATAGAATGTTTGTAAAGAAAGGGCTTTTAAGAGTGTGCTGTATTGTTTTAATTAGAATGTTTTAAATCGCTTTTTAACATTTTTAATTATATGTTTTAAAATGTTTTATTGTGGTTCATAGTTTAATTCTATTTTACTGTTGATCTTTTGTAACGCTTAACAATATTGTACTCACTTGTAACTTTCCTTGAGTCCTGATATAAGGAATATATAATTTATAATTATAATTATAATGCCATCACCAAATGGGATAGCTGCATGCAGCTTCCAACAATGATCAAGGACGAAGTTGTTTATTTTAATTTAATGACCTATTGTAGACCATTCCTGAACACCATAGTTCTATTAACTGTCCCTAGAATAGCAACCTAAAGTTATAATACTAAAAATATTTAATTCTGTGTATGTGTGGTTATTATTAGAATGCAAATCTTGTTGAACTGGATGACAATTTTTTTCAGTTTGATATAGTACTGAAAATAAAGCCATGAAGCAGTGTTCTCTTGGCTGAAATTTAAACATAGCAGGCATTTTCCTATGTTAAAAAGGGCTGCACTTTGTTTTCCAAAGGAATTCCTGGAATCTAGGCAGCAAGGAACTATATCTAATTATATTGAAATAGGATCTTAACTTTATTATACATGGCTACTTTTTGCTGATAGCAGAAAAGAAGATGTTGACAAAAGGGAACTTTCTTAAGGGCCTGAACAATAAGCAAGTGTCCTAAACTGAGCTGCTAAAATAAGTGCAAATAAGACAGTACAGAACTTTTAAATTCATTTTTTTTAATTCCTTTGCCCTAAAACATTACATCTTTGGGGCATCGCTGGTCTCAAACAAGGAATAATCCCAATGGGAAGCTGGAAGTGTTTTTGATTATTATCTTGAAAGTCTAAAATTCCTTAGGTGAAATTTAGTATGAAATGCATCCATGCAATGATGAAGGTGAGTGCGTATGTCAACATCTGTGCTTTATTAAATCTGAACTATTTTTACTAGGCAGTGAACTGGAGAGACCAAATTCCCTGATAGAACCAGAAACTCCTGCAATGGGTCTTTGAAGACATTCCTTGCTGCATTTTTCATCATGAAAATGTAAGCATTGTAAGCTCCCCTTTCCCTTTCAAGTGTAGCAATGTTCATAATTATCACCAGTTTCTGTGATTTTGAATATTTTATTTAAAATGTATTGTCCTGACTGTCGCACAGAACTACAGTCCAAAAAGTCTCTCTCCAATGTCTGCTATCTCAAATAGACAGGCAACTTGAAATTTGATGTAGGCATAAAACATATTATATCATGCTGAATGAGAGGGCAGGCAACAGAACCTCTAGTGTGCCAAAGCAGTAGCAAGTCCACAAACAGTAAAAGTTCCCAATGCATGAGCCAGAATAGATTAATCATTCCATGGTCCAGGATATTCAGTTAAGGCTGCAGTCCTAAATGTTCTTGTGTATGTGCCTTCAAGTCACCTATCAGCTTGTGACAACCCCATGAATTTTATAGGGTTTTCTTATGCAAGGAATACTCAGAGGTGGTTTTGGCATCTCTTTCCTCCAAAATATAAGATACAGCACTTGTATTAGCACCCTCAAATCCAAGTCCTAAGCAGGACTGACCCTCCTTAGCTTCTTAGTATTTGGGCCCCATTAAGGAGAATGCATATTTCTTGTTATAATATTTTCCCTCAAGTCACACCTTCAGATTTCCATTCCCTGAAAAATCAGACCTGCAAATGAAATCAGTGACCAATAACCAAAGAAAAACATGATCATTTATACTATGCAGAGTGTGGCAAGCTTAGACAGAGTAAACCAACATGATTTATCTTCTAATGATGTATCATCCACTTTAAAAATGTTCTAATCACTGTAATGAAAATACCAGGCAGGTAATTTTGATGGTAGAGCCAGTGGCAGTACCTAGCATCCTCAGCTGGCAATGCCAAAGCATCTTTCCAGGGACAAGACTTACTAATATTGCTCTATGGCACACCTTGTCCAGTTGGCTGCCATTTTGAATTTGTTTTAATGCCTTGCAATATTGCTTTGTGTAAGGAACAGAAAACAGGCCTAATAGCAAAACCAACCCTGATCTTTGCCTTGATCTATCAAGGCTCCTTTCATGACCTGATAAGGATTTTGAGGGAAAACTCATATACAGTCCTAATTTAAACCTGGAGTTCCTTATTCAGCCAGAGTTACTCACAGAAACTAGTCTGCTTCTGCATATGAGCATCTGTAGCTGACAGAAAACAAACTAATTCCACTCTCTTTGAAATGAATCACATTGTTTTGGAGACATCTTTCAGTAGCCACCTAGTTTAAACTTAAATATCATTGCCTTATTCTGCATTCTTTGGTTGGGGGTGGGAGTCCAAATTTCTGCTAAATAATAATAATAATAATAATAATAATAATAATGTTTTATTTATACCCCGCTCTTCAGCCAAGACTATCAGAGCGGCTTACAATTTGTTAAACAAACAGCTTCATTTACAATTGTAAGCTATTTGCCCCCAACAATCTGGGTACTCATTTTAGCGACCTCGGAAGGATGCAAGCCTGAGTCAAGCTTCAGCCCTTTGCTGGTCTTGAACTCGCCACCTTCTGGTTTTGAGTGAGTGGCTGCAGTACAGGCATTTAACCACTGCGCCACCAGGGCTGTTACATATTGTCTATTTTAAAAAACCCAACAACACATGGTTGTTTATCTTATAGTGATAAGCTATTTCTGAGTTGTTATCATGCCTTGTTTCCTAAATATTTAGTAATGGCAGTTTGTAGTAGAAACTAGAATCAGTAAAATTATTTAATACCAGTTTTGAAACCATTCTTTAATTGGAAGGTGAGATCATGGGCAGGCCAAACTGTCTGCTTGCACAGGCTCCTTTAAAGACGATTTGAAAGAGGAAGCCAAGTGAAAAGGAAAGGAGCATGCAGACTCTTCATGTCACCAGGAGCATTGCACTGCCAAGGCAGGAGCTGTAAAAGGATCAAGATCAGCATGAAAATCATACTGACCACTAAAGCAATCAAACAATTATTAACCTTGTAAACCCTTAAGACAACAGCTAAGATGACTTAAATTTGACTTGATTGGTTACAGTCTCTGGAAGCATTAAAAGTCAGAGATTGTTGAGGATGTCACTGCAAATTAAGAGGAAGAAAAGAATTCCTTCTTGCGTGAAGTTTAATGATAATTGGCACAGCTTCTACATGTAGAATTGTGAACTGAGATCCCATATCATTCTAAGTAGACCAGAACTAGCTAGACTCTCTTAGCAATATCAAGCTGCAGTCTTTCTTCACTTTATAACTCTGTTCTAAAAATTTAAGCCCAAAGGTACTTAATATCCTTTATTTGTAAGGTGAGGCATTCCCTTCTTCAGATTTACTCATGGCACAAGTGGTGATAATATCTAGCACATCACCTTACTTGTGTGAAGAAATGTTAAGTTGTTCAGTCATCAGTCTTCAACACATATGGTTATCAGGATTCAAAACTGCCTAAATCTAGAAACTTAGTCTCCTCTGAGGATACACCATAGACCAGGACTTAGGATTCATTCTAAACTATCTTACTACTCAAGCAAAATTTCTGCTAGAGCTTGATGTTCAGTTCAATCTTCCTGAGCTGGACAAACAAACAATGGTTTAGGTATGGAGATGCAGTGGTTTATTTACCTGAGATGCAGTGGTTTATTCACACACTGGATGCTGGGGACACCAAATACAAGACCATGGAAGCAGAGCTACATGGGATGGTCCCACTTCCCCTTCAGGTATATATTGTATGCTGATGAGTGGACAACCTTGATATCTATGAGGCCTGAGGCCTCATGGCCTTATACCATGAGGCTTGATTCATATAGCGAAGGTCTTTTAATATATTTTAAAAGATGTTAAGCGATTGAAATGACTGCTTCAGTTTTAAAATAGTGCTGTTTTCAGTACAGTCAGCCCAGCTCAAGATGATTTACTTAAGCTGAGAATCTGGCACTGGAAACAAAACCAGCTAATAATAAGCCATTTTTATTTTCTTTGACTGAGCCTCCGACTGCCTGACTTTGTTTTTCCTGTTTCCATCATGTTGTCAAATGGAATAATCATCAGAATGTTTTTGAATTTAAGCCTCACTCCCAAAGGCAAAATAAAAACACCCACCACTTTATTTCACTGCTCCTAGCCTGCAAGAAGGGACTTACATTGACCATTTATCTGGTAGACAAAGTTGGCAGCTGAAAAAGATAACATTCTGGACATATTTCCTCACATTGTTTTACCTGCTGTAACTGTTCACAGATGGTTTCTTGAAATCTTGTTTTATATGTTATTAGAAAGAGATACACATACCTTGAAGACCACACCTAGCTTCAGAAGCATTCCAGTTACAACTTAATCCAACACTGTGCCAAAGATGGCTTAAGAATTTACTTTATAATATCCTCTTTCTTTCCCACTCAGCATCCATAGAGCTCCTGGGTATAGCCTGTCGCTGGCAAAGTAAATTCCATTCCCCTTGTTTGGTCTGAGCAATATGGCCCCATTCCAAACAATGTTAGTCACACTTCAATCCTATTGCACTCCATGGGGATTAAATTAGACAGAACCAAAGCATCCTGCTGGTTTCAATAGGATGTCAGGAAGACAAATCCTCTTTGAGTTTGAGATTCTCTCTCTAATAGGCAAGGGTTCTTAATCAAAGAGCTAGGCCATATTTAGTATAACACAGCATTTTTCCCAAAGCAAAAATGCCAATATGAAGAAATTTTGTGCTTCCTTATTAGATAGTAGCATGTACTTGGGCTGAACCAGATTTCAAAAACATCTGTAAGCCAACGAATACTCATGATCAGTCCCATATGATTCAAGAAATGAATTTCATTTCTGTTCTCTGAAGTTGAGGGATGATCTTTTTTACTATTAACAAACTCAGGAGTCTGGGTGCCTATCCATTCAGATGTGAAATGGGGACCACCAAAAATAATTTTAAAAAATGAAGCAGTGCTTTCTTCACATTTGGAGTGGTGGCCAAGATTCTATTTGCTGGTATAATTATCTCAACACAGGAGGAAGAAACAATGAAGGCAGCAGCAAAGAGGCACGGAAAAAGGGCCCCCAGGTGTCGTGATGGTGGGGATGGGTACTGAAGGATAGATAGAGAGGATTGCCCTCTCCAAAGACATTTTTCCTTAGGCCCCAAATTTCTAGCATCCCAGACACCGAGACACTGAAAATCATTCACACCTAGACCTCTTCTATTTGCTGTATTTGTGTACCCTTGGTCATTTTTGGCTCGTTTTGGGTAGCCCAGAGTATCCTGATCCCAGAGCTGCCCTGAGTCTCCATTACAAAAACCTTCCTTTCTGATGCTGAATAACTGTTCACACATGTGCCCTGCTGAGCCACCCAGCAGGTCTCTGAGGTTAGAACGGGACACCCAGCAACAATCATATGGCTGGGTGCCTCATTCTGAGCTCAGGGTGATTTACTGATGGCAGCAGTGATAGTGTGGGGTGGCTCAGTGGGACACATTTTTATCAGCTATCCTGCATCAGAATAGAGGGCTCCAGATTTTCCAGGAAGAACCAGAGCAACCAGGGAGGCAAACAGAGGGATATTAGTGTAGTAGTTTGAATGCTGGACTGTGACTCTGGAGGCCAGGGTTTAATTCCCTGCTCAGCCACAAAACCCACTAGGTGACCTTGGGTAGGTCATATGTTCTCAACCTCAGGGAAAGGCAATGACAAAGCTCGGAGTTTATGAGACAGGGGGGAAATCTGGGAAGGAAAAGGCATATTTCTGGAAAAGTTGTGTGATTGCGCTAAAGATTTTCAGACATCACACTTATCCAGGACTTAACCCATGAAGATCCAGGAGTGCTCCTGCAACTAACCCATTCCCAGGACTTCCCCATGAATGGTTTGTTGCTGGAGCATTCCTGGATCTTCATGGGTTAAGTCCTGAATAAGCATGATGTGTCTAAAAATCTTCAGCATGATCACACAACTTTGCTGGGAGTATGCTTTTTACTCCTGGCTTTTCCCTCTCATCTGATAATCTCCCTCCTCTGAACAAACCTTACCAAGAAAACCCCATGATAGGTTTCCCTTTATCCAAGTCACAAATTACTTGAAGGCACACAGTAACAACAAGAGGGCTTTAGCCTGCTTCTGGTGCTGAAAGAATCTGGCCCATTCACACCAGAACCAGGATTTGGAACATACATCATCCAGTCTCCCTGCTGAGTAGCTGGGGAGGAGGTCATTTTATTTGGCTCATTGCAGACAAAGCCATAGTCTGCCCTTTCTTTGGATGCCTGAATTTCTACATGTCAAATTGGAGTTTCAATTAGTGCAGTGTTAGAAATTTGGAGACTGACAAAAAAATTCATGGGAGGCAAAATTCTTATTTGGGAGAGGAAATGTTCTCATTTTGTCCACCTCCCATGGCTACATCCATGAGAGCTGGAAGCAAACAGTGCCCTCTCAGAAGGTAAAGCTGCACTTGTGGGAGCCAAATGAGCAGTTTTATCTGCTGCTAGGGACAGATTTTGCTGCTATCTCACCACTGCTGCTATACTGTACTTCAATCCACAAAGTAATTTACCCTAATCTAAAAGTGACCCTTATATCAGATTTTGATGGACAAAACAGCTACCATCTCAAAGGGCAAAGGGGCCTTTTCTCTTGCTTCACCGCAGAAATCAGTGACTGAAATCTTACAATTCTGCTGGCCCCTTCTTATGGTGGAAATGTAAGTCAGGGAGGCAATAAAGGGTGCAAATTAAGGGGCTAGAAAATCTGGGCTGGGTCAGGGAGAATTTGACACAGAAAAGCTAGTGTTCAGATTTGGGCTACTTGGTCAGTTTGCCTGCTTAGGAACCTCACAACACCTGATGACATTGGCTGCCAGAGCTGGACTGGAGACTGATGCTTGCTGTGTTCTGCTACCAGTTAATGTGTTAATTCCTCAGTTGTGAATTCATAGAATCATAGAATCATAGAATCATAGAGTTGGAAGAGACCACTAGGGCCATCCAGTCCAACCCCCTGCTATGCAGGAAATCCAAATCAAAGCACCCCTGACAGATGGCCATCCAGCCTCTGTTTAAAGACCTCCAAGGAAGGAGACTCTATCACCTTCCGAGGAAGTCCGTTCCACTGTCGAACAGCCCTTACTGTCAGGAAGTTCTTCCTAATGTTCAGGTGGAATCTCTTTTCCTGTATCTTGCATCCATTGTTCCGGGTCCTGTTCTCTGGAGCAGCAGAAAACAAGCTTGCTCCCTCCTCAATATGACATCCTTTCAAATATTTAAACAGGGCTATCATATCACCTCTTAACCTTCTTTTCTCCAGGCTAAACATCCCCAGCTCCCTAAGTCGTTCCTCATAGGGCATGGTTTCCAGACCCTTCACCATTTTTGTCGCCCTCCTTTGGACACACTCCAGTTTCTCAATTTCCTTTCTGAATTGTGGCGCCCAGAACTGGACACAATATTCTAGGTGGGGCCTGACCAAAGCAGAATACAGTGGCACTATTACTTCTCTTGATCTAGACACTATACTTCTATTAATGCAGCCCAAAATAGCATTGGCCTTTTTAGCTGCCGCATCACACTGTTGACTCATGTTCAACTTGTGGTCTACTTGGACTCCTAGATCCCTTTCACACATAGTTTCATTCAGCCAGGTGTCACCCATCCTATATCTGTGCATTTTATTTTTCCGCCCTAAGTGCAATACCTTACATTTCTCTGTATTGAATTTCATTTTGTTAGCTTTGGCCCAGCTTTCTAGTCTATTCAGGTCATTTTGAATCTTGATCCTGTCCTCTGGGGTATTAGCTATTCCCCCTAATTTGGTGTCATCTGCAAATTTGATAAGTATGCTCCCAATTCTGTCATCCAGGTCATTGATAAAGATGTTGAATAGCACTGGGCCGAGGACAGAGCCCTGTGGGACCCCACTGGTCACTTCTCTCCAGGATGAAAAGGAGCCATTGTTGAGCACCCTTTGGGTTCGGCCATTCAACCAATTACAGATCCATTTAACAGTTCCTTTGTCTAGCCCACATTTTACAAGCTTGTTTGCAAGAATGTCATGGGGAACCTTGTCAAAGGCCTTACTGAAATCAAGATATACTATATCCACAGCATTCCCTTCATCTACCAAGCTGGTAATTTTATCAAAGAAAGAGATTAGATTTGTCTGGCATGACTTGTTTCTCTGAAACCCGTGTTGAGTTTTTGTGATTATGGCATTACCATCTAGATGTTCACAGACTCTCTGTTTAATGATCTGCTCCAGAATCTTTCCTAGAACTGATGTCAGACTAACTGGACGATAATTGTTGGGATCCTCTTTTTTCCCCTTTTTGAAGATGGGGACAACGTTTGCCCTTCGCCAGTCTGCTGGGATCTCTCCTGTTCTCCAGGAGTTTTCAAATATGATTGCCAATGGCTCTGATATTACTTTTGCCAGTTCTTTTAATACCCTTGGATGGAGTTCATCTGGTCCCGGAGACTTAAATTCATTTAGATTAACAAGGTGTTCCTCTACTATCTCTTTACTTATTCTGTGCTGAAATTCCCCAATTCTGTTCTCTGCTCCATTATCCTCAGGTTGAGCACCCTTTGCCTTTTCTGAGAAGACTGAGGCAAAGAAGGTGTTGAGTAATTCTGCCTTTTCTCTGTCCCCTGTTAGCATTTTGCCATCTTCTCCACGCAGTGGCCCTACCGTTTCCTTCTTCTTCCTCTTGCTGCGGACATATCCAAAAAAGCCCTTTTTATTGTTCTTAACCTCTCTAGCAAGCCTGAGTTCATTCTGCGCTTTAGCTTTTCTGACTTTACCCCTACACATGCCTGCTATTTCTTTGAATTCCTTTTTCGTGATTTCCCCCTTTTTCCATTTCTTATACATGTTCCGTTTCAAACTTAGCTCGGTTGAAAGTTCCTTAGTCATCCATCCTGGTTTCTTGAGACACCTCCCGTTTTTCTTTCTCACTGGAACTGTTTGAAATTGTGCCTTCAGTATCTCCCTTTTGAGAAAGTCCCATCCGTCCTGAACTCCTTTATCTTTTAGTATTTCTGACCATGGAATCGCCCTCAATACTTCTCTAAGTTTACTGAAATCCGCTCTCCTAAAGTCTAGGATGCGTGTCTGACTCTGCCTGGCTTCTCCTTTCCACTGTATTACAAACTCCAGGAGAACATGGTCACTTCCACCTAATGATCCCACCACTTGCACCCCATTAACCAAGTCATCCTTGTTGGTTAGGATCAGATCTAAAATAGCTGACCCCCTTGTTGCCTCTTCCACCTTTTGGACCATGAAATTGTCTTCCAGGCAAGTGAGGAATTTGCTAGACCTTGAGGATTTTGCTGAGTTAGACTTCCAGCAAATATCAGGATAGTTGAAGTCGCCTATCACTACTACATCTCTCTTTTCTGACTGTGTGGTCATCTGTTCTAGAAAGATATCATCCAATTCCTCAGTCTGACTTGGGGGTCTGTAGTAGACTCCCACCGTAACACCCTTGTTGTTTCCCTCCCCTTTAATTCTTATCCAGATGCTCTCCACCTGGCTTCCATGATTGATGTCCAGGATCTCTTCACTGGTGTAAATATCTCTGACATATAGTGCTATTCCTCCTCCTTTCCTGTTTGGCCTATTTCTCTTAATAAGGTTATACCCCTCTATTTCCACATTCCAATCATGAGACTCATCCCACCAGGTTTCAGTGATGCCTATTATATCATATTTGCCTTGTTGTACTAGGAGTTTGAGTTCATCTTGCTTATTTCCCATGCTCTGTGCATTAGTGTAGAGACATCGCAGACCATGGTTCCCTTTTACTTGCTGCCTGTGCAAGTTTTTTTGCCTCCCACTGTTGGGTCCTTGCACTGTTTGCCTTGTTTCCTCTATGTCAGTTTGACTATTTACGCCATCCCTTTTGCGTTCCTTAATATTGTCTCCCTTCCCCTCGGAACTCAGTTTAAAGCTCTCCTGATCAAGTTCTTGAGACTGTTGGCAAAAACATTTCTTCCAACTGGCGTGAGATGCAACCCGTCTGTTGCAAGAAGTCCCTCCTCATGGAACCGCAGCCCATGATCCAAGAATCCAAATCCTTCTCGGCGGCACCATCTGCGAAGCCAGTTGTTCACCTCTGCTATTTTCCTCTCCCTTCCTGGACCATGCCCTTCAACTGGCAGAAGAGACGAGATGACAACCTGTACATCCATTCCTTTCAGCTTCCTACCAAGCGCCTCGTAATCCCTTTTGATGTTCTGAATGCTGTGTCTTGCAGTATCATTAGTTCCCACGTGGACCAAAAGGAAGGGGTATTGGTCAGTAGGCTTGACCAGTCTTGTCAGCCTCTCTGTCACATCCCGGATCTTTGCACCTGGAAGACAGCACACCTCTCGAGACATCTTGTCAGGCCTACAAATCAATGCTTCTGTACCCCTCAGCAAGGAGTCCCCCACTACGACCACACGCCTCCTCCGAGGCTTAGCAGCGACTGTTCCCTCAGGTGGGACTCTCAGGCTCCCTTGCTCTGTCCCTGAAGTCTGTCCATGCTGCTCTTCTTCATCCTCCTTGATAAGGGAAAGAGCTTCGAATCGATTCTCTAGCTGCAAGCTCCCCGAACAATTCCTTCTTGGTTTACTACTCTTTGTGACATTCCTCCAGCTGTCTGCCTCCTCTGTTTGGCAAGTGACCTCTTCCACCCTAGCATCTTCCTCTGCATGGTACTCATCCAAGATGGTTAGTTCTATTGTGTCCAGGAAATCCTCTTGTTCCCTAATCTGCTGAAGTGTAGCTACTCTGGACTCCAGCTGCTGCACTTTCTCCTCCAAGAGTGCTACCAACTTGCACTTGGTGCATGTGAAGTTCTCCACTACTGTAGGCAAGAAGAGAAACATCCCACAAGAGTTGCAGGTGACTGTGGCAGATCCCTCGTTGTCCATACTGCAAAGTCTTTAGTAATAAATATAACAGTCAATCTACTGGGAATACTTCTTTAGGGGTAAGTACTGGCTGCTATCTTACACTTAAAGGGAAGGTTCTGTTTCAATATCTGATTCTAACCTAATGCCACTTGAGCAGAGTTGTTCAGTTAAAGAAAACTAAAATTCGCGCGCCGTTAGGCGCGCGGCTCTGGAAGGTGGTATATAAAGCTAGTCTGCTAGCTCTGCCCCCTTGTGACTCACAGATGTGACTCACAGAAGCTCCTCCCCTTCAGCAACAAGCACACGGTCTCAAGCACACGGTCCCAAAATGGCTGCCAAGCAGCTCCTCTCCTTCTCCTCTCTCTGGCCGGACTGTTCTGGAAGGCTCTGGAAGGTGGTATATAAAGCTAGTCTGCTAGCTCTGCCCCCTTGTGACTCACAGATGTGACTCACAGAAGCTCCTCCCCTTCAGCAACAAGCACACGGTCTCAAGCACACGGTCCCAAAATGGCTGCCAAGCAGCTCCTCTCCTTCTCCTCTCTCTGGCCGGACTGTTCTGGAAGGCTCTGGAAGGTGGTATATAAAGCTAGTCTGCTAGCTCCGCCCCCTTGTGACTCACAGATGTGACTCACAGAAGCTCCTCCCCTTCAGCCACGAGCACACGGTCTCAAGCACACGGTCCCAAAATGGCTGCCAAGCAGCTCCTCTCCTTCTCCTCTCTCTGGCCGGACTGTTCTGGAAGGCTCTGGAAGGTGGTATATAAAGCTAGTCTGCTAGCTCCGCCCCCTTGTGACTCACAGATGTGACTCACAGAAGCTCCTCCCCTTCAGCCACGAGCACACGGTCTCAAGCACACGGTCCCAAAATGGCTGCCAAGCAGCTCCTCTCCTTCTCCTCTCTCTGGCCGGACTGTTCTGGAAGGCTCTGGAAGGTGGTATATAAAGCTAGTCTGCTAGCTCTGCCCCCTTGTGACTCACAGATGTGACTCACAGAAGCTCCTCCCCTTCAGCAACAAGCACACGGTCTCAAGCACACGGTCCCAAAATGGCTGCCAAGCAGCTCCTCTCCTTCTCCTCTCTCTGGCCGGACTGTTCTGGAAGGCTCTGGAAGGTGGTATATAAAGCTAGTCTGCTAGCTCCGCCCCCTTGTGACTCACAGATGTGACTCACAGAAGCTCCTCCCCTTCAGCCACGAGCACACGGTCTCAAGCACACGGTCCCAAAATGGCTGCCAAGCAGCTCCTCTCCTTCTCCTCTCTCTGGCCGGACTGTTCTGGAAGGCTCTGGAAGGTGGTATATAAAGCTAGTCTGCTAGCTCTGCCCCCTTGTGACTCACAGATGTGACTCACAGAAGCTCCTCCCCTTCAGCAACAAGCACACGGTCTCAAGCACACGGTCCCAAAATGGCTGCCAAGCAGCTCCTCTCCTTCTCCTCTCTCTGGCCGGACTGTTCTGGAAGGCTCTGGAAGGTGGTATATAAAGCTAGTCTGCTAGCTCCGCCCCCTTGTGACTCACAGATGTGACTCACAGAAGCTCCTCCCCTTCAGCCACGAGCACACGGTCTCAAGCACACGGTCCCAAAATGGCTGCCAAGCAGCTCCTCTCCTTCTCCTCTCTCTGGCCGGACTGTTCTGGAAGGCTCTGGAAGGTGGTATATAAAGCTAGTCTGCTAGCTCTGCCCCCTTGTGACTCACAGATGTGACTCACAGAAGCTCCTCCCCTTCAGCAACAAGCACACGGTCTCAAGCACACGGTCCCAAAATGGCTGCCAAGCAGCTCCTCTCCTTCTCCTCTCTCTGGCCGGACTGTTCTGGAAGGCTCTGGAAGGTGGTATATAAAGCTAGTCTGCTAGCTCCGCCCCCTTGTGACTCACAGATGTGACTCACAGAAGCTCCTCCCCTTCAGCCACGAGCACACGGTCTCAAGCACACGGTCCCAAAATGGCTGCCAAGCAGCTCCTCTCCTTCTCCTCTCTCTGGCCGGACTGTTCTGGAAGGCTCTGGAAGGTGGTATATAAAGCTAGTCTGCTAGCTCTGCCCCCTTGTGACTCACAGATGTGACTCACAGAAGCTCCTCCCCTTCAGCAACAAGCACACGGTCTCAAGCACACGGTCCCAAAATGGCTGCCAAGCAGCTCCTCTCCTTCTCCTCTCTCTGGCCGGACTGTTCTGGAAGGCTCTGGAAGGTGGTATATAAAGCTAGTCTGCTAGCTCTGCCCCCTTGTGACTCACAGATGTGACTCACAGAAGCTCCTCCCCTTCAGCAACGAGCACACGGTCTCAAGCACACGGTCCCAAAATGGCTGCCAAGCAGCTCCTCTCCTTCTCCTCTCTCTGGCCGGACTGTTCTGGAAGGCTCTGGAAGGTGGTATATAAAGCTAGTCTGCTAGCTCCGCCCCTTGTGACTCACAGATGTGACTCACAGAAGCTCCTCCCCTTCAGCAACAAGCACACGGTCTCAAGCACACGGTCCCAAAATAGCTGCCAAGCAGCTCCTCTCCTTCTCCTCTCTCTGGCCGGACTGTTCTGGAAGGCTCTGGAAGGTGGTATATAAAGCTAGTCTGCTAGCTCCGCCCCCTTGTGACTCACAGATGTGACTCACAGAAGCTCCTCCCCTTCAGCCACGAGCACACGGTCTCAAGCACACGGTCCCAAAATGGCTGCCAAGCAGCTCCTCTCCTTCTCCTCTCTCTGGCCGGACTGTTCTGGAAGGCTCTGGAAGGTGGTATATAAAGCTAGTCTGCTAGCTCTGCCCCCTTGTGACTCACAGATGTGACTCACAGAAGCTCCTCCCCTTCAGCAACAAGCACACGGTCTCAAGCACACGGTCCCAAAATGGCTGCCAAGCAGCTCCTCTCCTTCTCCTCTCTCTGGCCGGACTGTTCTGGAAGGCTCTGGAAGGTGGTATATAAAGCTAGTCTGCTAGCTCTGCCCCCTTGTGACTCACAGATGTGACTCACAGAAGCTCCTCCCCTTCAGCAACAAGCACACGGTCTCAAGCACACGGTCCCAAAATGGCTGCCAAGCAGCTCCTCTCCTTCTCCTCTCTCTGGCCGGACTGTTCTGGAAGGCTCTGGAAGGTGGTATATAAAGCTAGTCTGCTAGCTCCGCCCCCTTGTGACTCACAGATGTGACTCACAGAAGCTCCTCCCCTTCAGCCACGAGCACACGGTCTCAAGCACACGGTCCCAAAATGGCTGCCAAGCAGCTCCTCTCCTTCTCCTCTCTCTGGCCGGACTGTTCTGGAAGGCTCTGGAAGGTGGTATATAAAGCTAGTCTGCTAGCTCCGCCCCCTTGTGACTCACAGATGTGACTCACAGAAGCTCCTCCCCTTCAGCCACGAGCACACGGTCTCAAGCACACGGTCCCAAAATGGCTGCCAAGCAGCTCCTCTCCTTCTCCTCTCTCTGGCCGGACTGTTCTGGAAGGCTCTGGAAGGTGGTATATAAAGCTAGTCTGCTAGCTCTGCCCCCTTGTGACTCACAGATGTGACTCACAGAAGCTCCTCCCCTTCAGCAACAAGCACACGGTCTCAAGCACACGGTCCCAAAATGGCTGCCAAGCAGCTCCTCTCCTTCTCCTCTCTCTGGCCGGACTGTTCTGGAAGGCTCTGGAAGGTGGTATATAAAGCTAGTCTGCTAGCTCCGCCCCCTTGTGACTCACAGATGTGACTCACAGAAGCTCCTCCCCTTCAGCCACGAGCACACGGTCTCAAGCACACGGTCCCAAAATGGCTGCCAAGCAGCTCCTCTCCTTCTCCTCTCTCTGGCCGGACTGTTCTGGAAGGCTCTGGAAGGTGGTATATAAAGCTAGTCTGCTAGCTCTGCCCCCTTGTGACTCACAGATGTGACTCACAGAAGCTCCTCCCCTTCAGCAACAAGCACACGGTCTCAAGCACACGGTCCCAAAATGGCTGCCAAGCAGCTCCTCTCCTTCTCCTCTCTCTGGCCGGACTGTTCTGGAAGGCTCTGGAAGGTGGTATATAAAGCTAGTCTGCTAGCTCCGCCCCCTTGTGACTCACAGATGTGACTCACAGAAGCTCCTCCCCTTCAGCCACGAGCACACGGTCTCAAGCACACGGTCCCAAAATGGCTGCCAAGCAGCTCCTCTCCTTCTCCTCTCTCTGGCCGGACTGTTCTGGAAGGCTCTGGAAGGTGGTATATAAAGCTAGTCTGCTAGCTCTGCCCCCTTGTGACTCACAGATGTGACTCACAGAAGCTCCTCCCCTTCAGCAACAAGCACACGGTCTCAAGCACACGGTCCCAAAATGGCTGCCAAGCAGCTCCTCTCCTTCTCCTCTCTCTGGCCGGACTGTTCTGGAAGGCTCTGGAAGGTGGTATATAAAGCTAGTCTGCTAGCTCCGCCCCCTTGTGACTCACAGATGTGACTCACAGAAGCTCCTCCCCTTCAGCCACGAGCACACGGTCTCAAGCACACGGTCCCAAAATGGCTGCCAAGCAGCTCCTCTCCTTCTCCTCTCTCTGGCCGGACTGTTCTGGAAGGCTCTGGAAGGTGGTATATAAAGCTAGTCTGCTAGCTCTGCCCCCTTGTGACTCACAGATGTGACTCACAGAAGCTCCTCCCCTTCAGCAACAAGCACACGGTCTCAAGCACACGGTCCCAAAATGGCTGCCAAGCAGCTCCTCTCCTTCTCCTCTCTCTGGCCGGACTGTTCTGGAAGGCTCTGGAAGGTGGTATATAAAGCTAGTCTGCTAGCTCTGCCCCCTTGTGACTCACAGATGTGACTCACAGAAGCTCCTCCCCTTCAGCAACGAGCACACGGTCTCAAGCACACGGTCCCAAAATGGCTGCCAAGCAGCTCCTCTCCTTCTCCTCTCTCTGGCCGGACTGTTCTGGAAGGCTCTGGAAGGTGGTATATAAAGCTAGTCTGCTAGCTCCGCCCCTTGTGACTCACAGATGTGACTCACAGAAGCTCCTCCCCTTCAGCAACAAGCACACGGTCTCAAGCACACGGTCCCAAAATGGCTGCCAAGCAGCTCCTCTCCTTCTCCTCTCTCTGGCCGGACTGTTCTGGAAGGCTCTGGAAGGTGGTATATAAAGCTAGTCTGCTAGCTCCGCCCCCTTGTGACTCACAGATGTGACTCACAGAAGCTCCTCCCCTTCAGCAACAAGCACACGGTCTCAAGCACACGGTCCCAAAATAGCTGCCAAGCAGCTCCTCTCCTTCTCCTCTCTCTGGCCGGACTGTTCTGGAAGGCTCTGGAAGGTGGTATATAAAGCTAGTCTGCTAGCTCCGCCCCCTTGTGACTCACAGATGTGACTCACAGAAGCTCCTCCCCTTCAGCCACGAGCACACGGTCTCAAGCACACGGTCCCAAAATGGCTGCCAAGCAGCTCCTCTCCTTCTCCTCTCTCTGGCCGGACTGTTCTGGAAGGCTCTGGAAGGTGGTATATAAAGCTAGTCTGCTAGCTCTGCCCCCTTGTGACTCACAGATGTGACTCACAGAAGCTCCTCCCCTTCAGCAACAAGCACACGGTCTCAAGCACACGGTCCCAAAATGGCTGCCAAGCAGCTCCTCTCCTTCTCCTCTCTCTGGCCGGACTGTTCTGGAAGGCTCTGGAAGGTGGTATATAAAGCTAGTCTGCTAGCTCTGCCCCCTTGTGACTCACAGATGTGACTCACAGAAGCTCCTCCCCTTCAGCAACGAGCACACGGTCTCAAGCACACGGTCCCAAAATGGCTGCCAAGCAGCTCCTCTCCTTCTCCTCTCTCTGGCCGGACTGTTCTGGAAGGCTCTGGAAGGTGGTATATAAAGCTAGTCTGCTAGCTCCGCCCCTTGTGACTCACAGATGTGACTCACAGAAGCTCCTCCCCTTCAGCAACAAGCACACGGTCTCAAGCACACGGTCCCAAAATGGCTGCCAAGCAGCTCCTCTCCTTCTCCTCTCTCTGGCCGGACTGTTCTGGAAGGCTCTGGAAGGTGGTATATAAAGCTAGTCTGCTAGCTCCGCCCCCTTGTGACTCACAGATGTGACTCACAGAAGCTCCTCCCCTTCAGCCACGAGCACACGGTCTCAAGCACACGGTCCCAAAATGGCTGCCAAGCAGCTCCTCTCCTTCTCCTCTCTCTGGCCGGACTGTTCTGGAAGGCTCTGGAAGGTGGTATATAAAGCTAGTCTGCTAGCTCTGCCCCCTTGTGACTCACAGATGTGACTCACAGAAGCTCCTCCCCTTCAGCAACAAGCACACGGTCTCAAGCACACGGTCCCAAAATGGCTGCCAAGCAGCTCCTCTCCTTCTCCTCTCTCTGGCCGGACTGTTCTGGAAGGCTCTGGAAGGTGGTATATAAAGCTAGTCTGCTAGCTCCGCCCCCTTGTGACTCACAGATGTGACTCACAGAAGCTCCTCCCCTTCAGCCACGAGCACACGGTCTCAAGCACACGGTCCCAAAATGGCTGCCAAGCAGCTCCTCTCCTTCTCCTCTCTCTGGCCGGACTGTTCTGGAAGGCTCTGGAAGGTGGTATATAAAGCTAGTCTGCTAGCTCTGCCCCCTTGTGACTCACAGATGTGACTCACAGAAGCTCCTCCCCTTCAGCAACAAGCACACGGTCTCAAGCACACGGTCCCAAAATGGCTGCCAAGCAGCTCCTCTCCTTCTCCTCTCTCTGGCCGGACTGTTCTGGAAGGCTCTGGAAGGTGGTATATAAAGCTAGTCTGCTAGCTCCGCCCCCTTGTGACTCACAGATGTGACTCACAGAAGCTCCTCCCCTTCAGCAACAAGCACACGGTCTCAAGCACACAGTCCCAAAATGGCTGCCAAGCAGCTCCTCTCCTTCTCCTCTCTCTGGCCGGACTGTTCTGGAAGGCTCTGGAAGGTGGTATATAAAGCTAGTCTGCTAGCTCCGCCCCCTTGTGACTCACAGATGTGACTCACAGAAGCTCCTCCCCTTCAGCAACAAGCACACGGTCTCAAGCACACGGTCCCAAAATGGCTGCCAAGCAGCTCCTCTCCTTCTCCTCTCTCTGGCCGGACTCAATTCATTAGTGTTACATTCATTGTTATTATTAGGTTTAATAAAGTCAGTACTCAGTCATCATATACCCAAGGTAGGGTGTCACATCTTTCCTTTCCTTCCACAAATCAGTAATTCAACAGTTAGCTTCCTTGCTGCTGGCAATTTGACACAAAATGTTAAAAATGGTAGAGAACAATGGCCCCGTTCCCACTACATTTTGATTCGAAGTGTGACGTGGGATATATGACCCTCGTTCACACTCGAATCGACTTCCGATCCTCATCGGATCAATTAGTGGAGGAAAGGACCAGGTTAAAAGCAAATAGCCCAGGCTTTCCTGACACTAGTTTTAAAGTGGTGTTTTTTGGGAAAACACGATTCTGATGCATTTCCAGTAAGTGGGAATGCTGATCAGAATCGTGTTTTTTGGGGGAGGGGGGTATTGATCACAAAATCAATCTTGTGCATTTGCAATCTTGTGCATTTGCAATCAGTATAATGAAGAAAAAGAAAACACACACACTTACTTACTTACTTACTTCCTGCCTGCCTGCTTGCCTCTGCCAGGCCCTTGCTGCTCCTGGCCGGGGAGGATGGGCTTTCGTTTCCGGCAGGGCTGCTGCTGCTGCTAGGCCCGTCAGCCCCGGGAGCAGCAGGGGCCCATCAACTGCCAGAAACAAATATACTGATTGCAAATGCACAAGATTGCAAAGGCACAAGATTGCAAAGGCACAAATGCACAAGACTGCAAATGCGCAAGATTGTAAATGCACAAGATTGCAAATGCACAAGATTGATTTTGCGATCAATACCCCCCCCCAATAAAAAAAAATCCCCTGCGGGAAGGGGTCGGGGGGTTAAGGGCTGTCACCTTACATGGCAGCTCCAGTGGGAATGACAAGAGCTCCTGGCTAAGAAAGTGGTTCCAAACAAGGTCCCTTTTCATAGTGTGAACGAGGGGTCTTTTGGAATCGCTTTCCTAAGCGGAGCACAGCCCGGTTCCAATGTGGATTTTTCTGCAAGTGGGAATGGGCCCAGTGTGTGACAACCAAAGGCCAAGATCCTACAACTCCATCAGTGTATGGTGAAGGTGGTGGTGATGGCAGTGATAAGAAGAAAAAGACAGGGGTGATGGTGGTGCTAAGAAAAGAAAAGGCAAGGCAAGGCAAGGCGAGAAGAAACCATCTGGTTCCAAGCTTTATCTTTGAATGCCTGGCTTCTGGGAGGGGAATCCATGAAGCCAAAGCACTATGGCATGGGTGGCTTGGACAATCACCTGTCCTGTGTCCATAGTGCTTTGCCTCTGTGTTCATCCTCCCTCCTAGGAGTAAGTCATTAGAGAAACAGGAGTCATAGAAGTGGCAGCTATCTCCTATCTTTGCCTCTGTGGCCACTACCTCCCTGGACAAACAGGGGGAAAGTAACAGCACTCACCTAGAAGTTTATCAGACGGGAGGAATTTCTCTCTATTTCGAATGGAGCCAATTCGAATTCATGCAAATTCACTAGTTTAGTGAATTTATGTGAATTCTAATTGCGTTTGGAATGCATTCAGAATGACTTCCCATTGCCCGAAAATGACTTCCCATTGCCCAAAATTGCGTGAGATACTCTAATACTCAATAATGTAAAACCCATGATTGCGTTTGGAATTACTTCCCTTTTGCCCAAAATTGCATGAGATACATTCATAAGCAATAACTTGAAACCCCATGATTGCGTTCGGATTGTCATTGCCATTCGGATTACACTTCCAATTTCCATCGTCTGATAAACTCCCTAGTTATCATTACTCAAGCACTGTACCATTATAGGTTCTGTACACAGTGTTTTAAAACCAGAGACTGATTTAGAACAGCAAGTTAAAATTACATACTGCTTTCTTTAAAAAAAATCCTGCACATCTTTACTACCTTTAAGGAGCATTATAAGGAGAAAGTGAGGTGGGGGAGTTCTAGAGCTAAAACTTTTCCTAGTCCTGAACCTTAACTAGATGGATCTCAGGAGTTGATGAGACATATAAGTGGACTCCCAAAGTTGATCTCAATAGGCAGGCTGTTAAGATGAAAGTTGTTATTATGTGCCTTCGTTTCCAACTTATGTCAACTCTAAAACCCCTATCATGGGGTTTTCTTGACAAGTTTTTTCAGAGGGGATTTCCCATTCCCATCCTCTGGGGCTGACAGAATGTGACTTGCCCAAGGTCACCCCATGGTTTCCATGGCCAAGCTGGGATTCGAATTCTGATCTCCAGAGTCATGGTCCAACACTCAAACCACTACACCATGCTGGCTCCTGATGTTTCTGCATTCTTCAAATGCAGAATTTGGAAGTAATAAGTTGCAAGTACAAGTTACTTTTTAGGTAATGAGATATAATGAGGTTATATTTCAAAGGCAGTTTAAAAAGTGGGAATGAAGTTACTTTTAGTTATTTTAAAATTTACTTTTGAAGGGCATTTCAGAGGTACTGTATTTTGAAAGTTTTTTTTAACAGTAATGTTAAGTGACAAAAAGCTATACAAAGCCTTGTTAAATACTGCAACAAGTACAGGCATACCTCAGTTAACAAGGTCTCTGACAAAGGAACTCCGTTTTACAAGTCTTTTTGTGACCTGAGCCCCTTTGCTTTCTTATCCTCTGTATAGCTAGACTTTTTAAAGTAGCATCAGCATTGGGAGGATGGTGAAGAAGGCCTAGAGAAAGACAGACTTCAGATGTTGGGCTGCATAAACATCTGCAGTAGACAATGCTATAGAAGCCTGAAGGAAAGAGCAGATTGTACTCCAGCTGTTCCTACTGTGCACAGAACAGCAAAATAGAAAGATCACTCCCTGGATACATTTTGGAAGAAGTTTTCAGGTGGTCTCAGGTAAGATCAAAATGTTTTTGTTTACTTATGCAAGACTTACCGGGTGGAGCTGCTTGTTTCATTTTACAAATGTATACATTCGTCCCTCCACATTTGCAGCTTTGATTTTTGAGGATTTGGCTATTCACAGATTTTATTACTATGTTCTCTCTAGGAATATATTGGTCCTCCAGGGCAATTCTATGGTCACTTTTAACCAAAAGTTGCCCTGAAGAACCTAGAAATTCCTAGAGAGAACAATCCACTAGGCATTTGTAGCTCCTCCAGTGAAATTCTATGGTGATTGTCTGGCAGATGTTGACCACAGAGTTGCACTGAAGGACCTAGAGATTTCTAGAGAGGTGTTCTGTCAGTGTTTTTGTGTTTTTGTTATTTGTAGTTTTTCCACATTCATGGGGGTCCTGTGCCCCTAACCCCAGCAAATGTGGAGGGACAAGTGTATATTGTTTGGATAAAAAGTTTGCTGAAACATGTTAAACTGCTCTTCTATTTTTATTTTATTTTATTTTTCATGGTGACGAACCTATAACTATTCTGGCTGTGTAATTTCTGCTTCTGGTACCAAATTCTGCTTCATAACCAGAAATACCTCTACTTCATTAATTGGAGTATATCCGTAATGACAACAAAATACTTTGCAAGCATTATAACAACTAACACAAAGAAATTACTTTTTTTAAAAAAAAAGCCTTCAAAGCTCTGTTCAAATGCTCTGGTCTTAAAACATTCCAGGTTTTAAAGGTCATCATCAGCTTTTTGAACTGCACCCAGAAACAAACTGGAAGCTTGAGCAGCTGTTCCAACAAAGGAGTCACATCTTCCTGATATGAGGCCTGTTAAATCTGAGGGTTATGAGTATTCAAGGGAGTTACAAATATTTCTGAGTCATATGCAAGCTTTCTTTTTGCGATTCCTCTACCTTTGAGTGACTTTCATAGGGAAAATAATCTGAATATGAAAAAGACATCCAATAACATAAAAGAGAAAAATACAGCTTAAAAGAGAAATCCAAACAACCCCAAGAGGACCATATTTCACCCAAATAACAACACAAGTTAACTGTTTATTACATTCTCTGTATTTTCAAGTGAAAAGTTTATGGGATTCCTTTTATGGGTGAAGAATATGAACAGAATTCAAGGAAAACCTTTCATTTTTGAAGTAATGCCAAAAGAACAAAATGTTAGAAGCTCTGAAAAAAAAATGTTACACACTCCCTGCTTCTCCAAGAAGAAAAAGGTTCCAGAAGCTGCACTACAGGGTGTAGTTTCCTCTTTGGAGGGTAGAGCACTGGAGATTGATGGCTTTTTTAGAATAAATGTTATTATATCATAATCCATGTATAAAAACCATATATACAGATTGCAGTTTTATAGAACTGCAACACACAATTGACAGATCATTTATCTTAGCCTTGTACTTCAGCACTGGCCTGGTAGCACAGGAACAGAGCTAGAACAGCCATTGCCAGGCCATTTTTACATCATCATCATCATCATCATCATCATCATCATCATTTTCATCTCCCATTTCCCCAAGCTCCTTCTGTCCTTTCCAAAGGCCTTCCCTTCTGTTCCTAAAAAGATGACATTCTTCCCTGCCCCACAGACTAGCATGGCTTTATTGTATGTGAGAGTGTTTTAGCATGTTTCTTCACCATAGAAAACTGTCAGAATTGCCCACAAATTTTGGCTGCAGCTTCAGTAGCAGAAAACTTGGGCCAGTAGTGGTGTGTGTGTTTGCGATGAAGTCAATTTCAACTTATGGTGACCCTGTGAATGAGAGAATTCCAAGATCCTAGTCATCAACTGCCTTGTCCGGCAGGTCTTGCAAACTCAGAGCTGTGGCCTCCTTGATAAGAGTCAATTCATGTAGTCTCCCTCTTTTCCTATTACCTTCTACTGTTCCAAGTATTGCCATCTTTTTAAATGATTCATGTCATCTCATGGTATGTCCAAAATACAACAGCCTCAGCTTAGTCATCTACACTTCTAGAGAAAGTTCAGGCTTGATTTGCTCTAAGAAAGCCACAGCTTTTTTTATTGAATCAATCCATCTGTAATGTGGTCTTACTCTTTTCCTACTGTTTTTCATTTATTGAATATTACACTCTTTTCAGTTAGTCAGGTTGTTCCATTATATGTCCAAAGTATGCAGGGGTAGCTGTGTTAACAAGATAACAAATCCAAACAAAAATCCATCAATGATGCCTTTATTGGCCAACCAAAACACACAATGTACTTGTTACAAGCTTTCGAAGCTCCACAGGCTTCTTCCGCAGGAAAGATGTTACTAACCAAACAGGAGAAAAAAACAATTGGAGAGGTTAGATGCCTGTGTTGTTTCAGTCCTTAGTAAGATGGTATGCAGACAGGCTCCTCCTCCTTCTGGCCCTGGGGCAATAGGGAGATTTTCAAAGTCCATTTGCATCTCAACAGGGACCCTTCTTTTGCAATCCAATACATCTCCATTCCATTGTGGTCACAAGCCTCTTTGTAGGCCGAGAACAATGGATTCCTCAAGAAGTCTCCATGTTTTTGCATCAGGAACATTTTGGTGGTGTAGAGATAAAACATGTGAATTCAGTCGAAATTTAAGAAGAAAAAATTGATTTACCTTGATTGGAGGTCCCAACAAGTATATTGTGCATTTCAGTTGGGCAATGAAGGTATCACTGATGGATTTTTGTTTGGATTTGTTAAATGGCCAACACAGCTCCTCCTGCATGTTTTCTGTATTGTGAGATACACAATGTTTCAAGAACCACTGTGGCAGTGGGTCTCCCAGTGATTTAGAAGGCCCTAACATAGCCCCCTGGTCTTGAGAAGGTGGTCTTTGTTGTTGTTTACCTCCAAGTCATTTTTTTTTAACTTTTGGCGCCCCTAAGGCAAACCTATCATAAGGTTTTCTTGGCAAGTTTCTTCAGAGAGGGTTTGCCCTTGCCATCTTCTGAGACTGAGAGAGTGTGACTTGCCCAAGGTGCCTATCCCAATTCATATATGCATACTAATACTCATAGTATTCTATGGCTGGTGGATAATACGTTCATTTGGATGTGCTTCTGATTCAAGCGTTTAGTTACTGATCCAGAGATAAAAGGTCTCTATAAAGAGGCAGTTTGTACAAATGGTTCTGTGTACAATAATACATGTCCTACCAGAGAAGACCTCCTTAGATGAGTAGAGGGAAGAGGTGAGCCCAGATAACAGGCTTCAGTCAGAGCCAAAAGAGGCCAGCAGCCCTGTACTGGAGGCAGGGCTGAAACCATTATATTGGTTGAAGGTATCATTATATTGGAACTGAAGAGTAGTGTTATTCCCATGCCACCTCTGAGACAGCGGAAGTACAAGAATGTTTGGGGAGGAACTTGGCATAGCTGCAGATCAGTTGATGCTACTCCAGTTGTTCTCACTGAATAATTGGCCTCCCTAGATAAGGCAGGCAGCAAACACTCTTTGGATGCTAGAAGCAAAATCTGTCCCTCACCCTGTGCAAAAAACACCCTAGCCAGTTTGGAGACTGCCCTGGTTTCTGAAAACTTGGAAGTGGATCCTGACTACACTTCTGCCTATCCCTCTGCCTATCTTGGTTTTCATGGCTACTGACTGATTCCTTGGCTTTTTTGCCTCCAGACTGCTACTTACTCAGACAATTTATTTGCTCTCCAAGTGAATTATGACAAGGAGTTGGAAGCCGAGCAACCTCAGAGCGCTGCAACTAAAACAACAGCTACAAAAGCACATGCAAATGTATGCTCCCTAGTCTCCTGAACTTTAGCTTGCCTTTTGGACTCTTCTCTTTCGTTATTGTCTAACTGGCTTTTGACCCCATCTGGACTGCATTTCATGCCTAGTTTTGACCATTCTTCTGGTCTTTTGGATACTCTCTGTATGACGCTTTACTGGCTTAGTTTCTCCATTGTTTGATTCTTGAACAAGAACTATACTCTTCTCAGCATTTGTTAGCCTGAGACAGGATTACACACACACACACACACACACACACACACACAGCCAAATAAAATGTTCAGGGTGAAAAATAGCTTACTAAAATGGTTATAAATAAGTGCATAAATCTTACTTCCAAAAGGTGTCTAACTTGTCATTGGCTAGCATGAGAGGAATGAGATATCCCTTCTGCATTCCTATGCTGGTAAATGGGTATGTGTAGTGAGGGTTCTTCTCTCAAAAACAGAGGAGGGACCATTTGGACTCTAGCACCCACAACACCCCACCCAGCATAGCTACTAGATAGGGATTCAAGGATTTGTAGTCCATCTTTGCTGCACCAGCTCACCCTCTTGCCAATTCCATGTCATCTACACTGTTATATTTCACTTTAACTGCTTTGGCTGTCGCCTGTGGAATCCTGGGATTTACTGTTTAGAGTCATTTAAAATTCTCAGCAAGACAGCTCTTAGGCCTCACTGAGCTACAAATCCTACAATTCCACAGCAGGCAATCAGCAGTGTCATTAGAGGGTGCTGGGGATGCAGACCACACCAGGTTATACCCTTTGGTGGGGTGAACCACTGCTCCTCAAACATCTCCCTTTTGGCTGGAAAGGGATGTGACATTCACCTGTGTGTGCTTGAAGAGATGGTGTGAGTGATTGCCTTGCCTGGAAGACAGTTTTATTGTCCAAAAGGTGGAAGAGGCAACAAGGGGATCAGCTATTTTAGATCTGATCTTAACCAGCAGGGAAGACCTAGTTGATGGGGTGCAAGTGGTGGGATCCTTAGGTGGAAGTGACCATGTTCTCCTGGAGTTTGTTATGCAGTGGAAAGGAGAAGCCAGGCATAGTCAGACACACATTCTTGACTTTAGGAGAGCTGATTTCAATAAACTTAGAGAAATATTAGGGGTGATCCCATGGTCAGGAATACTAAAAGAGAAGGGAGTTCAAGATGGATGGGGAGATACTGAAGGCACAATTTCATACAGTTCCAATGAGGAAGAAAAATGGGAAATTTCTCAAGAAGCCAGGATGAATGACTAAGGAACTTTCAACTGAGATAAGCTTTAAACAGAACATGTATAAGAAATGGAAAAATGGGGAAATCACCAAAGAGGAATTCAAACAAATAGCCAGCACGTGTACGGATAAAGTCAGAAAAGCTAAAGCGCAGAATGAACTCAGGCTTGCTAGGGAGGTTAAGAACAATAAAAAGGGCTTTTATGGGTATGTCCGCAGCAAAAGGAAGAAGAAGGAAATGGTAGGGCCACTGCATGCAGAAGATGGCAAAATGCTCATAGGGGACAGAGAAAAGGCAGAATTACTCAACACCTTCTTTGCTTCAGTCTTCTCAGAAAAGGTAAAAGGTGCTCAACATAAGATTAATGGAGCAGAAGACAGAATAGGGGAATTTCAGCACAGAATAAGTAAAGAGATAGTACAGGAATACTTGGTTAACCTAAATGAATATAAGTCTCCAGGACCAGATGAACTACATCCAAAGGTATTAAAAGAACTGGGAAATGTAAAATCGGAACCATGGGCAATAATCTTTGAGAACTCCTGGAGAACAGGAGAAGTCCGAGCAGACTGGAGGAGGGCAAACGTTGTCCCCATTTTCAAAAAGGGGGGGAAAAGAGGATCCCAACAATTATCGCCTAAATAGTCTGGCATCAATACCAGGAAAGATTCTGGAGCAGATCATTAAGCAGAGAGTCTGTGAACATTTAAACAAACGAACAGCTTCATTTATTTATGGCTTCATACTGCCTAAGGAGGGTCTAAGCAGTTTACAACTGTAAGCTACTTGCCCCCAACAATCTGGGTACTCATTTTAGCGACCTTGGAAGGATGCATGCCTGAGTCGAGCTTGAGCCCTTTTGCTGGTCTTGAACTCGCAACCTTATGGTTTTGAGTGAGTGGCTACAGTACAGGCATTTAACCACTGCGCCACCAGGGCAATGCCATAATCACAAAAAGTCAACATGGGTTTCAGGGAATCAAGCCATGCCAGACAAACCTGATCCCTTTTTTTGATAAAATTACCAACTTGGTAGATGAAGGGAATGCTGTGGATATAGTATATCTTGATTTCAGTAAGGCCTTTGCCAAGGTTCCCCATGACATTATTGCAAACAAACTTGTAAAATGTGGGGTAGTCAAGTTAACTGTTACATGGATTTATAACTGGTTCACTGACCAAACCCAAAGGGTGCTCAACAATGGTTCCTTTTCATACTGGAAAGAAGTGACAAGTGGGGTGCCACAGGGTTCTGTCCTTGGCCCAGTCCTATTCAACATCTTTATTAATGACTTGGATGACAGAATTGGGGGCATACTTATCAAATTTGCAGATGACAGCAAATTAGGAGGAGTAGCTAATACCACAGAGGACAGGATCAAATTTCAAATGACCTGAATAGACTAGAAAGCTGGGTCAAAGCTAACAAAATGAAATTCAACACAGAGAAATGTAAGGTCCTGCACTTAGGGCAGAAAAATGAAATGCACAGATATAGGATGGGGACATCTGGCTGAATGAGACAACATGTGAAAGGGATCTAGGAGTCCAAGTAAGCCATAAGTTGAACATGAGTCAACAGTGTTATGCAGCAGCTAAAAAGGCCAATGCAATTTTAGGCTGCATCAATAGAAGAAATAGTGCCACTCTATTCTGCTTTGGTCAGGCCCCACCTGGAATACTGCGTCCAGTTCTGGGCACCACAATTCAAAAAGGATGAGGATAAACTAGAGTGTATCCAAAGGAGGGCAACTAAGATGGTGAAGGTTCTGGAAACTGTGCCCTATGAGGAACGACTTAGGGAGCTGGGGATGTTTAGCCTGGAGAAGAGAAGGTTAAGAGGTGATATGATAGCCCTGTTTAAATATTTGAAGGGGTGTCATATAGAGGAGGGAGCAAGCTTGTTTTCTGCTGCTCCAGAGACTAGAACACAGAACAATGGATGCAAACTGCAGGAAAAGAGATTCCACCTCAAAATTAGGAGGAACTTCCTGACAGTAAGGGCTGTTCGATAGTGGAATACACTCCCTCAGAGAGTGGTGGAGTCTCCTTCCTTAGAGGTCCTTAAGCAGAGGCTGGATGGCCATCTGTCAGGGATGCTTTGATTGGGGGTTCCTGAATGGCAGGGGGTTGGAATGGACAGCCGTTGTGGTGTCTTCCAACTCTGTGATTCTATGATTCTATGTGAGGCTTCATGACAGGAGAAAGGAGAGGCCCCAGATTTTAAATTCTTAAATATTCAGATGATACACAGGGATTACGATTAATGAGTAACATTTGTACAAAAAACATGACTAAAGATTATATGTTGTGTGGTATGGAAGAAGGTCAATGGAGGTGTGACACCATGAGTTACCTCACTGGGTGACACCAAACCTAGTGACTGGAGGCAACCATAGCAGTTGGAGTAGAACAACAGCGCTCTAACAGTGTAGGGTGGTATTTCCCTAAGTCTTAAGACCTGGGTAGTCTTGCAGAACATTTGTGACTGTGAAGAAGCCTGGGAAATAGCATTGTCTCAGTTCTCCTTTGATTAATAGATGGGGCTGGGGAGGAGACATTTCCTAAGCTTCCCAGTGACAATCCAAGTTCTGAAAGGGCCTGCAGGCCTTCGAGACGTTGCCCCTGTTAAAGGCCTCCACACTACCAGCTCTCCCTTTGCTATGAACAGTTTTGTAAAAAGAAAGGAGATTGTAGAATGGATAGGAGATGAGCTCCTTCAGGCCTTCCTGAATAATTTATCAAAAGACACAGCATTTTCTTCAAGAATTCTCCAAGTGCGGAAGGAGAGGGCAAAAGCTTTGATGAAGCTCTACCATCATTATTTTTTGTTATACCAACTGATTTCATGGAAAAGTATTAGTATAAAGCATTCTGGATGATTACATTTGGGGTTTATTATTATTATTTTTAAATGGCAGGCAGGACATATTTACTTGTATTTGTGCCCAGAATCTGATTTGCATTTGCATTTGCATAAATCTGGGGACTGAGAGTAGCAACGTTAATTGGGATGAGTATTTCACACACCTTTGGGACTGAATCACACATAGCTCATCATGTCACAACACTGAAAGTGGAACTATTTTCAATGCACCATCAAATTAGACCCATTAATTAGTCTCTGATAAAACAAGCTCCCTAGGTGGTATCACTACATTTGTTTCAGCAATGTATTCATCTAGAGCCAACTGGATGTAGATTCATGGAGCACACAACAGTAGTCAAATTGAAGTGAACAATATTAAGTGCAAGGGGGAAGGGAGGAATGTAAAATGCAAGGGCAGAACCAGAAGAATGTGTATCAGCTGATCCCAGAAGTTGGGCACCAGCTGGTGTTTCCATGGGCTTTCAATCAACTCTTTCAGTCAGTTCCAGAATTCATCTTGTGGCTTTATCAGACCAACCAAAAGTTTGTACCAGCCTTCAAACCCCCCTGACAAGATGTTACAAAAGGCCAAGGGAGATGATACTGGTTTTATTCCAAATTCCTAACTATGTATGATGCTGAGACCTTTCTCAAAACAGGTTCATCATTTAAAGTTCAAATTTAAATCCAGAGCAGATTCACTAACCCACTAATATCAGAGCCACTAGCAGCCACTGGTGAGGAATGACCAGTTCTGAAGGGTTATGTTATAATAGCAAGGAAGGAACAGCAGATTCTCCAATTGGGTTCATCAAGTATCAGGTTTCATCTGAAATGGCTTGCCAGGGTTATGGGGATGCAGGGAAAGCAATAAAAGGTGCTACATCTACCTTGGGTCTGGAAACCATGCTCTGTGAGGACCAACTTAGGGAGCAGGGTATGTTTAGTACTCAACATTGGGCAAACAGGCCAGTCCCTGCACCAGAGAATAAATAGACACAAATCAGATATTAGGAATGGGAATACACAAAAACTGATGGCAGAACATTTCAATCTCCCTGGGCATTCCATCTCAGACCTCAGAACAACAGTCATTGAACAATACAACTACAGAAACAGCAGAACTGGAATTCATCCACAAACTAGTCCCTCAGCAATGGATTGAACAAAGACAATGGTTTCCTGTCACACTACATGCACTTCAGCACTATCTGAACCCATCCTCATGGGGGTGCCTCTTCCCCTCACCACAGGCTAGTCCTATTGCAAAACTGGATCTGCACACTTCATCTCCATGTACAAAGACCAGTTTCCTATGTCTTTGTGTACTAACAAACCATAGTTAAAACTGAATCTGCACCTTCATTTCCATACACAAAGGACTTGTATTTGTATTGACGTCCTCACATACCAATGGCATATATATGTGTGTACATGGCTTTCACTCCACCAGTCTGTCTTTCTCCAGCCCTTCATCACCATGTTCCCAATACTGATGCTTCTGAAAAAGTCTAGCTAGACAGATGATGAGGAGGAAAGGGAAACATCCCAGCTTTGCAAACTGGCCAGCCAAACTCAGTTTCTAACTGGAAGCCTGCACTGTACCCACTCAGTGACATCAGCAGCAAAAATCCATGCGATGTTATCAGGATACAATTCAATTCAATTCGGGAGCAGTAAGTTGCTTTTTAAAGCTGTTCGATAAGATCTGAAGTCACAATGTTCAACCCCTTCCTTAGAAGAGACACAGATCAGCTATCCAGGCGCAGTTTAATAGCACAGCTCAACTGTAACAATAATACAGTATATTATAATTCACTCAATTTTGTTTCATTCTAAGTACTCTTTTTTAATAATGCCTCTCTCTTCTTCAGCATAATTCAGATTCTATAAAGTCCTTTGCAATGAAATAAAATACTGAACACCCTTTTGTGATTTAAAGAAAGTGGAAGTATTCGTTTTAAACTTTTTTTAAAAAATCATCCATTAAGCTGCAGAGCAGCCAAGGCATTGTTTAAAAGCCAAGATTTTATTGCACGCTGTTATTGAAATTCAGGGTGGTCTTGCTTCTCCACCAAATATTGGACTTTCTGACTGCAAACGAAATGCAACTTGGAATTTAACCACCAGAATGTGCATGTTTTCTTCACAAATTTTTGACTATGATGACATCTAATCTTAAATCTAAATAAATAATGAACATCTAAATAAAGATCTAAATAAATAAATAAACATCTAAATGAATAATAAATAATTGGCATTTGGTATTATTATAACTACCAGTATGATCATAGCCTTGCTGGGTGGGAGGTTCTAGGTGATATTGTCTGAAAGAGTATCATTTCTAACCTCTGCCTCTAATACAGCACCTGCAGAATTCTTTGTCCAAACTCACAGGTTGCAAGATATAGCATGCTGGCGGTTACAATGTTGGAGTAGGATTAGAAGGACCTGTGTTCAAATGTTCCCTCCTCTTTGCCAGGGAATTCTCTGAGAGACCCTAAACAGAGTCCCTCAAATATCTCAGTCTAACCCACCTCACAAGGTTGTTCTGAGGATAAAGCAGGAGCAGGACAAACATTTTTTTCCAATTGTCCTAATTTGACAGGGACAATCCTAATCAATCCTCTGTCCTTCAGATACTTTTAAAATGTTCTAATTTTTCTCTCCTCCTCCTCTGACTCCTCTTCTTCTTTGTATTTTTAAATGTTGTACTCCGCCCCAATTGCTCACCCAGAGGGGCGGAATATAAATAAATATTATTATTATTATTTATTATTATTACTGTCATCAGTTTACTTCAATTGCTGTAGACTGAGATGAAAGTGAAAAAGTAGTTTGCACCAATTAATTCAGCAGGGAGAGAGGAAAGAAGGGAGGGGAATTCTGGCTTTGCCAGTACACGCAGGCAAAAGTATCTTATTATAGAGGATGTCCTCTATTTGAGGGCTCAAAATTTTTTATACTGAGTAAGCAATATACCCCCCAAAATCCCACATGTTGGGGTGCAGGCCTTTTATATAGACAGAAATGTGTGATCATGTAAATTTATGAATATAGACATTATGTTTATTTTACACATGCCTAAATTACTCTCTCATTCTCAGCGGATGGCAATGGCAAACCCCCCTCTTGTCAAGAAAACCCGTGATTCGTTTGCTTTAGGATCACCATAAGTCAAAAACGACTTGATGGTAACAACAAATTACAACAACAAATTAGCTGAAATCATATTTTCATCTGATATTCAGGTGGAACACAAATATATTAATAGCTATTGCCTGGTTGTCAACTCAGTAGCTTCATGAATTTCATGAATTATTGCAGTTTTGAAAACCTGGCATCGCTATTGTCTTTTCAAACATAAATCTCACACAGTTAAAGAGGACTTACTCCTAAAGTAAGTGTGTATAGGATTACAACCTTGGCCATTATTTCTCATTATTTCAGCTTCTTTTCCTTTGGTCCCGTTTCAAATCTTAATAATGACATCAAAAATATTCCAGATTCTGGAATGGGAAATAAAGTATGGAACAAATTCTTCCAACTATGCATATTCACTTAATCTATGAAAATATGTCTGTGTCAATACTTATTTCACTTTGAAGAAGCTGTCTGGCCACAACTGTAGATTTTCAGTGTAGTTCCCAAGAATGAACACTGAACTCATGAACACATTCAAAAGATTGATGATTGGCTTGTTTATATTTCCCCCCCCCCCCCCCCCATGTTTTAATAGCACTATAGATTAATTTAAAAGATACTGTCTGGTCTCTGACAAAAATTATGTGGGAAGGAAAAATAACACATAAAATAATTTTTTTAAAATCACACTCCAGACTCCAGTTCTTCCAACCAGGTTCGAATGTGATCCAGTGGGGTCAAACCTAGCAAGTGGTGCATCGACTACTGGACTAATTCTGCCATCTAGTGGGAAATTTAAAGAATGCATTTTAAATAATTTCTAGGATTTTTGCGAATCCTGACTATACTGAATTAAAGGATGTTCGAATTTTAGAGTAGGATGTTTTCTTTTCCTCAGACCCTTAAAAAGTGAATCAATATTTTAAGCTTGTTAATGTCTGTCACTCAATGACCAGCCTCCTTCTCACAATTGTTTTCTATCTAGTAAATTCAAATACATTCAATCTGAGAGCTGGACTGGGGACTCTGGGAGACCTGTATTCAAATCCCCTTTCGGGCATGAAAACCTACCGGGTCATATGAGCAAGTTACACTATCCTGCATAAGATGGCAATGACAAATTTCCACTGATTAAATTTTGTAAAAAACACACACACACACAAAAACACTATGATATGATCTCTATGAGTTCACCTAAAGGCACAATACAAAAAGTATCACGTACAAGATTTCCAACTCATTTATTTGTCTTTGGACAAGCCCCTCTCTCACACCACCATAATTTATATATATATAAACTGCTCTTTTTGCCAACTAATTTGTATTGTGTTTTATTTATAAAATTGAATTACTAATTTTGTGCAGGAGTGCATTGCATGTGCATCGTTCTTGTGCAGGAAGGATGCTGGGAAAAAGGGATGGGCCTTTCATTAGGCAATATGAAGCAGTTGTGTGAGGTGGTAGAATGGTGAGCAGCAACATAATCAATCACTTGGCAGTTTTTCCTGAGCCAAAACGGTTCTGATCCCTAAAAGTGATCTGCTGCCCTCAGGTGTGGTGACAGATTCTGTCCCAGCTTCTATATAAGGAATGAGGGAGGGACACTATCTTGTCCTTTGCCTCAACCAGCAAACAGACTTAGGTCAGCCCTACCTAGGCATGGTGTGGGCATACATCCACCCTACCCAGTTGCTTGAAACCTAACCTATGATTTCCTGGGGCATATTGGGGGCAAAGATGAAGAGCCTCATGGTCTAACTTCCCTATTCATTCATCAGTGCCCTTGCTTCTTCCTCCAGCACTGGTGTAAGCCACAGACGTAGGTATTATTGACCTTTATTTATATAGCGCTGTAAATTTACACAGTGCTGTACATAGAATCTTATATTTAGACGGTTCCCTGCCCTCAGACTTACAGTCTGAAAGAAACAACACAAAAGGAGAATGGAAGGTGGTGGGAGGGGGATGAGGTCGAGTATTTCTTCTCTCCCTCTGGGGCTTGGACCAAGGCAGATGGACTGGAGGGAGGCCTTGACTTGCAGCAACCCTCATGCAATATCTGCTTTTCATTGCTCTTTCAAGGCAAACACTAAATGAAGTCAATGGACTTGGAAATTAATTGCCATCAAGGACTGGACAGGCACAAGAAAACTCTTTTCCCCCTGCATTTTGATGAAGCATAACTTCGTCCTGGATTTTTTAGTTAGTCAGGTGATAGCATCATATGTTGCCACCACCCCTCAGACTTCCCTGCTTCCTCAAATGTTAAGAGGTGCAAGGGGTCACAAGGCTCATGACATGCAGAAATATACAGCGGCATCACTCCTGAAAGATGTCCATCCAACCTCTGTTTAAAGATTTCCAAAGAAGGAGAGTTCATCATCCTCCGAGGCAGTCTATTCCACTGTCAAAGAGTTCTTCCTAATGGTTACATGGAATCTCTTTTCTTCTAATTTGAATCTGCTGGTTCCTGTTCCAGTTTCTGGAACAGCAGAAAACAAGTATCAAACTTCAAAGATATAGCCACGTTAGTCTGTAAAATCAGTATATAGAGAGACTTAAGTCTATGAAAGCACATGCTGCCAACTTCTTTCTTTCATTTAGTCTCTAAGGTGCTACAAGATCTCTCAGCATACCAAGTTTTAAAGTTGTAATTGAAAGTAAATTCCCATTAAAGGAAAGACTGGCATCATAACATTTTTGACTAAGGACCTTCAAAGAGCACTGCATGGTAGTGTATAACACATACTTGTTGCAGATTAATAATAAGGCTCAAACCTATCACTGCATCACTGAACGCATAGTTTGGAGTAAAACGATGGCCTATGGCCCTGTCTTAGAGAACTTCAGCTATCCATAATTAAAATAGTTTGAGGGATGCTACCTAAAGCTTCTGTATTGCTGTAAATCAGATATTCTCTGGCATTCTCTAGCTCCTCTATTTCTTCTTTGGTGTCTCTTCTGAATGCAACTATTATATAGACAGTAAAAATGTCTGGGAAAGCACAGGAGACAAGCTCCCCACAAAGCTGAAGAATGCTGGATTTATGACTACCCTATTCCACTCTTTTTTATAAGTGAAATCCCTGGTTAAATATGTCTTTCCATCAGACATTCCCCTGCAGCATTCTTCATAAAATGGAATTGCCATTTCATCTCAGCCGTTTATGGAGTGCTTCTCTTTCTATCTGGGCAGTTTTCTAAACATTATTGTCAGAGCTGGCCAGACTGCATAAGCAACATATTGAGAGTGCAATGTTTTTAGGGGTTCTGCTGAAACTATAAGAAAACCTGTGTGGTGTAGTAGTTTGAGCATTGGACTAGGAGACCAGGGTTCGAATCCTGACTTGGCTGTGGAAACCCACTGGGTAATCTTGGGCAAGTCACACCCTCTCAGCCTCAGAGAATGGAAATGGCAAACCCCCTCTGAAGAAACTTGCCAACAAAACCCTATGAACAAAACAGCTTAGGCTCACCATAAGTCAGAAATTACTTGAAGGCACACAGCAATAACAATAAGCTGAAACTATGGAGGGCATGAGGGATAGTATATTCAGCAAGAAGGAATCAAAAATAGCTGAAAGATGTAACCAGAACAAAAAGGAGTTGCATAGACTGGCTTTCATTCCTACTTTGTTTTGATACAAAATTATCATTTGCAAAAGAAAATTTCCCCATGATGTGAATCCCCTCTTAGTTTTGCACTCTGACCACAGCAAAACCTCTTTTACCTATTGCCCTGCACTTCTGCTCAAGATTCACTTGCTTAGTAGCAGCTTGGCCATAAAATGAACTGACCTTCACCATTTCCGAATCATCCTGTGCATGGCATATGGGAGTGATCTCCCAGGTGCCCTATCCAAAACAAATGGGACAAAAGAAACACTTAAGAGTTAAGCACCTAAATTGTGCAAAATGCTTTAATAATTGAACATGTTTTATCATGTAGCAACAGTGAATAGGGATGTGCTTTTAGACAGTAAATATGTTAATGGGATCTGAGAATATGACCAATCATTTACAGTAACTGTAAGGTATACCAAAGGTATATATTTGACAAACCCTTATTTGTATGCTGCATGTGATGCAATGACTAACATTATTAAAAGTGCAAACTTTAATACTGATGAAAACATCCCCAGATTTAAGGGGTACACAATTGGAGGTGTGATTATCTTCGTTAAGCCACATGCTAAGTAAGGTCCTGTCAAGTACTGCAATTGGACAAATGGCATTTATTTCAATGAGGCTTGCATGGAATTTCTTCACAAGCCATATAGCAATGGGGCCATTTGTCTTGCTGCAGCACTTACAGACTTGCCCCACCACCTTTCTGTAAGAACAAAAATACATTTTTAAAGACCAGTCCATTTTTATTTATTTGAAATGGAAGACGCAACATGAGGCAGTGGCTGTTTCCCTCCACTAACGCTAAAAGCAAGAATGACTAACAGAAAGAACATAAACTTCATTACCTGTATTTCACTCAAAAAAATACTGCTGTGACTTCTGATTAAAGAACTTCCATTTCCAGTTCTATATAATTAAACAGCAATATGTCAACTCTATTAGCTGGTTGACAGTATAAAATTCAGTAGTTTGAAGGATCTGACAGTGCTTTGTAGTGCCTAACTCCAAATGTCCTGAGCAATTGTTTGAATATATTATTCAAATAAATTACTCTGTTGTAAATACATTTTATTAACCTCAGCTTAGGAACACTTGAGTGAACAGTAGTAATGGTCTCCTTATGTAAAAGCTCTCAAAAGTAGTTGAAGAGAAAACAGACCTGTTTTCGCTCATAATAACTGCAGTATGGCTAAAGCACTGGTGGTCAACCATGTCAGCTCTTGTGCCCATCAGCCACCCGTAAATTAATGCAGCACTATATGACATCAGAAAGTTCCCATGAAGCTCAGACGTTCACTTCAGTTCCATTTTGAGCATTCAGCTTAACCCGTAGTTGTTACTTTCACAGCCACAAAGCTTTGAGGTGGCCTGGTCCTTCTGGCTAAATGAAATGTCAGCAGAAAGGTACCACTCCATTCCATTGTGATGAGTGATCTGTGAAGATAACCGACAGAAAGAAATAAGAAAATGAGGTATATGCCATAAATAATATACGACTCAGTTGGGATGGGGTGACTTTTAATAGTAAATAAAGTGAAGCCATGAGTACAACTTGATTGTGACTGGAAGAATAATTGCCACAGTCCTTACAATTCCATGTTAATTTGTTCGTCATATTTCTATTACAATGTTCAGCCAGCATCTTTTAGGGTGAAATCTGAACAATTTGTCAGCATAATTCATTCACATGTACAATGTATTCATATGCAAGTTAAAATAGGCAGTCTCATTGGACTCCACCAAATGTAGACCCTCACAAACTCATGATGGTGTTATAAAAAGCATGCATACATTTGAGGCAACACTAAGGGGAGATTTACATGTTTTAAAACTCTGATTATATTATACTGTACCTCCAACTGATCATATCATTCAGAGTGTTCAGTCTTCTAATCTTAAAAGAGAAAGAAATTATATACAAAAGAATTAACCAGAGAGAATCTTAAAAGTTAAATTATAAAGATTTTTATACATTAACTCCATGGTCCTCTGTGCTGAAAAATCTTCTGTCCTGGCAACAAAGCTTTGAGCCACTATGCAACCTCAACTGGATTTCTGCAGGGAAAGGCAACAGATACAACAGTATTTCCCTGCAGATGGTGTTACAGAGGAGGCTTGCATGCATCTGTGCCAGATTGGGGTTTTTGGGGGGTGGGGGGGTGGGAATCGGAACAGATTGACAGGGAGACGTCTACCCATAAGTGACACATAAACAGCCCCCATTTCCCACACTTATGATACAGCCTTGTAGAAATACCCACAGGTGGCAGGTGACTGGTGCAAAACAACATCAACCACATTGTGTCAGCATGTTATAGCATATAGGAGCCCTGGTGGTGCAGTAGTTAAATGCCTGTACTGCAGCCACTTACTCACAAACCATAAGGTGGCAATGTTCCATACCAGCCAAGGGCTCAAGCTTGACTCAGGCTTGTATATTTCTGAAGTTGTTAAAATGAGTGCCCAGCTTGTTGGTGGCAATTAGCTTACAGTTATAAACCGTTTAGAGACTGCTTAGGTGGTATGAAGTGATATATAAATGAAACTGCTATTGTTATTGCTAGACCATACTTACATTCTAAATACTATCCTTGGAAAAGGTGCAAGAACAATGCTGTAGCAGAGGCAAAGCTAACCTGATCAATGCCTAGATGTGAAGCCCTTAAAAAGCATCTAAAATTTCTAAAAGAAGAGAAGATTCTATCTTTCCTTCTTTATCCTTGTTTTTCCCTCTCTCACATAAGGACTTTCAGCGGGGGGGGGGTTGCAAATCAAGGTTGCCTCCTATTGAAGTCTAAAGGACAAAGAACCAGTTCATACAATCACATCACCCCTGACTTGTGGTCTGATACAGACAGACAGATAGATTTATTTAAGCTCCCACTTCTTTTCCAATATGGAACCCAACATATATTAAAACAAAAACACAGCTTAAAAATGATATTAGTTAAAACAAATTTTAAAACCATTAAACAAAATATCCTGTTAAAAACAACACTAAATGAGATGCACTCTCCTGGTCATTACACAGGAGGCTGGTGAATAAGGTAATAAAGCTCTTTCTGGGCTACATCATTTCAATAATGTGGGTGGTTGCTTTCTGCTCTCAATGCAGAAAACAATTCCTGTATATGATAAAATATTATAAAAGGAAAACTGCCAAGACGGAAGACCATTCCCTTTGATATGCTGGTTTACAATGTATAAATATATTCAACCTTCCACTGCCATCTGAAATAATGGTTTTGAATACTGGTTGTACCAAAGCTGCTGAACATTCTGCCCCAGTTTAGATGTATACAGAAACTATTAAATAATTGATTGTTTTTTTTATTAAGATGTGATAGAAATGGAGACACAAAGGGGCTGCATATAAGGACAAAAGGTTTGTACTTATATCTATTTATTTAGCTGAGAAACAATCATACAAATTGGGGCTTTGGCATTTTAAATCCAGGTCTTCCTCAAACTCATAAAGCACAAATGAGCAAGTAAACTACAAAGAATATAAATCACAACTGAGCAGCAAATGAGACCTTCTGGGCAGAAGGGCTGTCTTCAACCGATTTTTAAGAAAGCAAAGTTATACTTATCATGTAAAGAGTCCCCCACCCTCCCCCCCACCCCCCAAAATAAAGCCATTCCACCAAGAATGTTAAATTGACCATTGTCACAGCTGGGTACAGGGCAAGCCTTTGTTATTGCTGTTGTATGCCTTCAAGTCATTTCCAAGTTATGGTGACCATAAGGTGAAACTATCATGGGGTTTTCTTGTCAAGATTTGTTCAAAGGGGGGTTGCCATTCCCATCCTCTGAGACTGAAAGAGAGTGACTTGCCCAGGGTCACCCAATGGATTTCATGGCTGAGCTGGGAATCGAACCCTGTTCTCCAGAGTCATAGTTCAACACTCAAACCACTATGCCTTACAGATTGGGAAAGAGCAAGCACCAGGTGGGTTCACTTCCCATAACTGAGCACCTCTTTGGTTGTGAAAAACAGTCTTTCCACCATCAAATGTATGTTGTCTGTGCCAGAGAAATATCACCTCTCTCACACCTTAGAAGAAGTCCTACCCACATGATTTGGACACTAAGATGCTGAGAAATTCAGCACACTTGTATCTTAACCAGTTTTCAACATAACCTTCTGCTTTTCACATCTAGAATGACAGAGTAGAAATAAGGTAAGGAGTCTTCCATCAAGCTGCATTAACATCTTTTGATATGTCAATTAAGGCTGATGCTTGGGATTATGATATTAAATTTACTTGCATATTGCTTCGTCATGACATGCCTTGTTAAAGAAACAACCATTAACCTGAGGAAAAAGCAGTCTGCTCTTTAACATGGTTAGCTTTTCAAGGCTGGATAACAAGGAACAAAGCTAAGCGAGGAATCCGGCATTTATTATTTGAGCATTTGATGAATTGATAAAACTATAAGGCGCACAGTAGATTATTTATTTACTACTGAAAGACTACATATGTGGAACACAACAATCCACTGGGAAGATGACATAGAAATTGTTCATAAAACTATGCCCTGTTTTATGTTCAGAGTGTTAAAATGATTGGTGATCACTGAACAGACTAATAACAGGGTCATTCACACTACACAATTACAGGTTTATGGTTCCACTTTAATTGTGGAATTCATACTATGGAATTCTGAGGTTTATAATTTGATGAAACACAATTGCTCTCCAGCTGATAATTCTAAATACCCCTCCCAAAGCCCCAAATCATCACTTCATATGATATTGCAATGGCAGTTTCAATGGAATCAAAGGCTGCATCTGCACTGCAAAAGGAATGCAGTTTGACACCACTTTAACCACCATTGCTCCATCCTGTGGAATCCTGGGATATGTAGTTTGTTGTGGTGCCAGAGCTCTCTTGCAGAGAGAGAATATCTCACAATTCTAGGAAGTCCTAGAATTCCATAGCATTAAGCCATGGCAAAGTGGTGTCAAACTGCATTATTTCTGCAGTGCAAATGCAGCCATAAAGTTCTAGTTGTCTAGTATGAAATGGCTCAAACATTTGAGTTGGCAAGCAAGACTTCTGTTACTATTTTAAACAATGAAGCCACTCTTTTAGTCCAAATAAATGGGAGATATTTGGGAACTGCAGCCACTAAAGCACAATCTTTTTAAGAAGTACCTTTAGGTGCTGTTCTGGCCTGGCTTGAAATCTTGGTAGCTACATCAGCTGGTAGACCAACATAAACACCCCCATAGTTCCTTAATGGAAAAGGAGAAAAAAAAGCAAAATGGAAATCAAGACTTGGTGTGAGGGCATATTTAATACTACTAAGTCATGGGCTTTTAAGTATTCAGAGCACTTCACATACATCATTTAGTTTTAATCCTCACAATAGACCATCTGAGGGTTGCATTTCTATGTGACATGTCTTCAGCCACATTCAAGGGTTGAGTACCCCTTTGCAAAAATAGGCAGGGCAAAAGCTAAACTGGGTGTCACATTGTAGAACTAATGCAGTTTGACACGACTTTATCTGTCATGGGTCTACCCTATGGAACCCTTGGATTTGTAGTTTGTTATGGCACCAGAGCTCTCTGACAGAGGAGGCAAAACATCTCACAAAACAACAAATCTGCTAATTCCATAGCACTGAGCCATGGCAGTTAAAGTGGTGTCAAACTGCATTAATTCTGCAGGGTACATGCAGTTCCTCTCACAATACTGTCATCTACACTTGCATACATATGCATTGTCACACATAACACATGTCCCATACATTGTATCATACTGAATTGTTTAAAACTGTTAAACAATTATTTAATAATACTTTATTATTTGTACCCTACTGTGAAATACCCCAATATAGAGAGGGATATAAACATGTTAATTAATAAACAATATTTCAATATGTATTCATGCAAACGCACCATGACCATTCTTACAATCGCATACCTAATACAGTGGATCCTTTGTATATGCAGGGGATGCATTCCTGACATTCCCCCTTCCCGTGTAGGGGAAAATGTGGAACTTCAAGTCCCATTGTTTACTATGGTCGTGCATGCCATTTTAATGCCTGGGGCTAGACGTCCGCGTGATCTTGAGTCCACGGATGCCAAGGCCTTGGATGGTGTGGGTGCATTGTATGTCTAAAAACATTATCATTTGAGCTTTAATGACAAGAGCAATCATTTGCCTGCCCACCCAACTATCAAGCGGTCTACACTCATTGGCCAAATGGGGAGGACATTCAACTTCCTTCAAGTCCCTGTAAAGTATTGTTGACCTGTGGCTCTGATGTCACTGGAGCAATGTATTTGTTCTAGGCCTCAGTCTGAACTTTAAAACAGTTCTCCAAGGTCCTGAAGCCTATCCTCAAAATAGGTTCAGAACCTTGGAAAGCTCCTTTGAAAGTTCAGATTCAGAGCAGATGCACTGCCTCCCTAACATAGAGACCACCAGCCACCACTGCTGGGGAGTGAGTACAGTGGACCTTCCACACTTGCTGTGGTTAGGGGCACAGAACCCCCATGAAAGTGGAAAAACTAAATATTAAATAAACACTTTTTTTTAACCTCTCCAAGAATATTTACATCCTCCGGGGCAACTCTGCCAGGAGCTGACCTTAGAATTGCAGTGGAGGACCTACAAATGCCTAGAAAAGTGTTTTCTCTAGGAATCTCTATGGGATTATCACAGCTGAGGCTTACTATGCTTAAATCACCGGTAAAATGCTCCAGAAGAGGTGAGGTGTGATAGCTGGTCACACTTCTGAAGCGTCACTGAAGCATCCCCTCTCTTCTTCCATCGACAAAAAGTTTGCAGACAAGCCATTTCTTCAATAATAGGAGCTTCCATTATGAAGAAATGGTTGCTCTGTGAATGCTTCGCTGATGGGGGAGGAGAGGGGACGCTTCAGTGACACTTTAGAAGTGTGACTGGCTATTACTCCTCCATGCTTCCGGAGCATTTCTCCAGTGTGAGCAGTGAGCATTTTGCCTCCATGTGATAAACCCCTATGTCTTCCAGCACGACTTTTGGTGGGTGTTGACCACAGAGTCATGCTGGAGGCCTTAGAGATTTCTAGAGAGAACATATTAATCAAAGCTGTGAATAATCAAAGCCACAAAAGTCAAAGCCACAAATGTGGAGCGTTGACTGTATTTCTTTTCCAATAATAAATCTACCTTGTAGTAGCAATAGCTGAAAATGCTGCTTTATGATAACTGATAACAATAATCACTGCAAAATTGTAGCACTATCATTCCACTTTGGTTGTCCTGGTTTTGCCCTGTGGAATCCTGCGATTTGTAGTTTGAAAACTTCAGGTCTTTGTTTTCCAGGATCAAGAATGGGGAGAGAAGTTTGGTAGCTAAACAGCCATTTTTGGTTGCTTAACTTCAATCCACACAACATACCTCCTTTTGTCATCTTCTGACACTGATTCTTCTGTTCTGCAAAGAGAAATCACAAGAAGATAATTGGCAGCTAAGTTTTAGAAGCTCCCTGCTATTTGCAGCAAAACTTCTATTAACTTCACAAGATCCCCATAGTTCAGTATCCTACTTCGTTTAGTCTACCGAAAGCAGTGAGTGGAGAACAATGTTATAAAATTGGTCTGACAGCATTACTGATTTAAAAACTAATGTAGCAGCTATCATTTGTGGAGTTATTCCCTCACACCAGCTGATCAAGGCAGGAGACCCAAATTTCTAACTGCATTTAGTCCATTGACTCTTCTCTCTCTCCCTCAACAGTTTAATTACATAGCCTTGCTCAAAATTAGTTAGTCATTTAGAGTTAAAGATCAGAGAGGATCAGTAGAAGAAAGGTTTTCTTTTTTGCAGCCGTGGGGGGGGGGGGGGTGGATCGCTCCTTCAGTCTTCCTAGAATGATCACCCATAGTAAAGGTCAACTTCTCATTCTCAGGCTGGTTGAAGGCATAATTCACAACTAATGGGATACACTGCTACTACTATCTGCAATCCAATTTGGCAGACCTCCCAAATGCTGCTTGTTCTGACTTAAATTTATCTACTTTATAGCACTTTATAAAAGTGGTTCTTTCCACCCTGCAGCCTTAAACATATCTTCTAATGCTGATGATAACTCTGAATGATGTTGTTGTTGCCATGTACTTTCTGGAGTGTGCACATGCAACATTTTGTCCACATAGACATTGTTGATTTTGATGCCCTGTAACCCGTTGTTCTTGAGTAAAGAGAACTATATAATGCTTCAGCTGGAGGAATGGTTTTGTACATGTACTTTTTCCCCTCCTCTCACATCTAGAGAATGCCATTTTTCCCTCTAGGATGAACTGGATTTGGGCAAATATTGGCAATTCCTGTGATTGATTTCTAGATCTTGCAGCCCAAGGACTCAGGAATAAAAAGAGGATCAATTGCTAAAGCCAAGTTCTCCTTCTCAAACTTGCAGAAAGATGGATTAATTCATAATTATGCTAATTCAGAAACCTTTCTTGTAAAAGTTATAGCAATGAGAAATACCACTTTGAAAGATAACAATCTTAAAGACCCCTCCATACGTTCTACAGAGTGTGAAAAGGGACCATTTCCAGTCGGCTGTGAACTCACCAGGCAGCCTTATACTAAGGAATCCACTATCTCTCAGCCTGAGTGCACTCCACTTACAATGAAGGTACAATAACACTAATCAAGCTGGTAAGAATAATTGTAAGGATTACTGATCCTAGTAATATACTATTTTTAAAACACTACATTCACCGATGTACATTCCCTGGTGTTCTACACATTTCACAAGTTTTTGGTGCAATCTCAATCACGAGAGGGAGTAAGAAACATTCTCCCCCTTGCACCCTTTGCCCAATCCAGCTGCTGCCAGTTATGGTGGACTGTAGGATATTTATGCAGATTTATGGTGAAACGATATACACTCACTGAATGCAAACCAGTAACAGACTTGTAAATGTAGGTTACAAATCTGTAATTGCAATACTGAACTCCATCCTATATTATTAATTCTTACATAGGAAAATAAGTCAGCCATCTTCTACTAACTCTTTCACTAGAGCAGACTGATTGTATGCTTCATGCTGTTTTTTTCTTGTTTTATTTCTTCTTGTTTTATTATTTTGCAGATATTTAATTCTATTTCACAAGAAGCTGTTTTGTCATACATTTTGTCCTCAAAGGGATAAATAAAAGCAAGGAGCACAAGTAAGAAACACTATGATTATAAATGCACCTACAGTACTAGATAATAACCCCACTAGGGACCTATTTACTTCTAAATAAACATGCACAGGAATGGTCTGTCACTATGTAAGGAAATGCCAGTGTGAAATGTGGGGAAACAAGCAGTTGCAAAGTTTGCACAGTAGATGGTGCCAAATTTTTATTACTTTCTTGACAAAAGCACCAACCAAAGCTGAGCATTTTTACATAAGCATGTTTTCAATGGGAAAAAAAAACACATGCTTAAATCTCTCCATGTGAAAACAAGAATTAACAGTGGTTCATAGAGTGGCCTCTGTGTCAAACTCAGTTATTAAAGCCAAAAGGCCTGGCCACTCAAACGGGAAATTTTGACACAAAACGAAGATCTCTTTCTCAGAAAATATCTACATTAAGGTTCAATTTATGATTCCTATTGGTTAGTCCTAACTAGAGTAGACCCACTGAGTCAACTGTTTACTGATAAATCAACAAATAGTAAAACTCGTTAACTGTGCTAATAAATGATAATAATATTAACTCCTTTAAAAAAACTAATGAATGAAACTAATAAATATTTAATAAAACATATGGACACAAATTGGATCTGATTATATCTGTTGTTCTGACTCTTATGTCCAACTAGAAGAGACCCACTGAATAAATGGGATTAACCTATATGTTAAACCCATTGTTAGCATTCAACAATTAAATGTGTCTAATCTGGATGAGACTAGCAAGTAGGATTCAAACAATAGGATTCAGATGCATTTAAACAATCCATGGGGGGAAACCCCTCTGTCAACCCACTTTCTAGTCCTTTTCAAACTATCTGGTGCTGGAGAAGAGTTCTATAGATACCATGGACTGACAAAATCAACAATAAATGGATCCTATAGCTATGCAGCTGATACCATACTCCTAGTGGAAAACATCACGGACTTGGAACAATTGCTAAGGAAGGTCAAAGAAGAAAGTGCAAAGGCAGGCTTAATGCTGAACATAACATACTACCCTCTACCCTCTACTAATGAGTCTTGCCTTCTCATGATGTGGCCAAAGTACAACAACCTCAATTTGATAATATTAGCTTCCAGGGAGATTTCTGTCTTTATTTGCTCAAGGACCCGTTTGTTTGTTTGTTTGTTTGTTTGTTTTGGGGGTTTGGCTGTCTACGGTATAAAAAATAATGACCACACATGCATGCATGCACATACACTTTTTCTTTCACTTCTGCCTCTAATCAAAAATGTTTCATAGGGTTTTTAAAAAAGTCAACAGAATGCAAATGATGTCATTTATCAGTTACGAAGCACTTTGAAACTACAATTGTTGATTGAAGGAGGGTGTTTGGTGATTTGGTCACTGAGCTATGGGCTGAGAGGATTGTACAAGATTAATTCCTTCACTGATATTAGTGGAATGGGAAGCACAGCATAAGAAAAAGATTAAGGTCTGATTCCCACAGTATAATAGCAGTGCCAAAAAAAAAAAAAAATGACCACGTGATTGAGCTCAAAGTTGCTGTTTAATTAGGTTTATAAAATACAGACAATCCTCCTGGGCCCGGCCTGCACTGGCAAAATAAAATGGCCTCCTCCTGTTCCCATGGCAAGGAGTCCTGATAATGCAGAGCCCACTCCTTGGTTCTGGTGCCAAGAGTCCAGATGATGTCTGGTCAATGCAGCACTGAATCTGAGGGATAATCTCTTAAAATGCACCTTAAAAAACTCACCTTTTGCTCTGGATTTTGTGGGAATTAGGCTTATGCATTTTCTTCTGGGAATATCCAAAGCCCTCCCATGTGATGCCAGGTGGCTGTTTACAACATGTTCCACTATGCAGCCCTGACTACACATCATTTGCTCTGAAGTCAGAATGTGGTGCCCAGCTGAGTGGCACAGCAAGATACATGTGGTGTTGTAGTGGAGTGCCCAGGTAATGGGGGGACACCAGAGCAGCTCCAGGGCCAGAATACTCGTATCATCATATTATGACTGAAATGTGGAACTTCAACAATGGGTGAGGGTGTCATTCACATTATTTACAGTAACATATGAATTGGAGGTTTCTAAAACTAGTTTCCAGTAATCCATTACATTTGGGTGACCTTCACTTGGACTGTTTGTCACTCTGGAGGCCAGTGTATTCCTTCTATTCCAGATAGTCCCATTCAGCAAAACAAAGGGAAACTAGATGTGTTTACAATGAAAACCTTTACTTTATACTGGGAACAAAGCCAGAGCAATGGGTATTGCCTTCAGTATAGTCTGTGAGACATAAGTGAGAATTTAACAGCATGTTCTGAAATGTGTCTAGGAGTCTATGAAAATATTGAATCACAAGTCAGGAGTAAAACTTACTCCCCTTTTTAGTTGCTGATCTGAGGCACTTTTGCAGACAACCAATACTAAAATTAGGACCTGCAACAAAACGCTGCAGTATGTAGTGCTCCAGTTTACAATGCCTGTCAGTCATGCATTTTCTAAGATATTCCCCTCTATTCTATTTATTCCCTTTCCCAGGAGTCAATCCACATTCTGTACTAACTATGCATTCTTAGGCCTCATTGGGCTGCTTTTGATTTTACGTTTTAAAAAATCTTTTTAAAACTAATTTGTGCAAAACCTGCAGTTTTACTAAATTTGCCAAAGAGCTTGAAAAATCTACTTTTTGGACTACGGCTCCAAGAATCATCCAGACTGCACATTGACCATGCTTCCTGTGGGATTCTGGAATCTGCAGTCCAAAACATGAGCATTTCCAAGGTCTGCTACAGAGCCTTTCATTTGTGGGTGAATGTTGCTGTTTGTGTATGAAAGGATCCATACTTGAGGAATGACTACATTATTAGGATTTATTGTTTCTATAGACTCACTAGAAATCCCAATAGTCCCTGATTTTTGAAACTGTGGATGGAAGCTGGGAAGATCTGTGACCATATACAGGTTGAGTCTCCCTCATCCAGAATTCAGAAATCCAAAATACACTTCAAACCAAAACATTTGTCATGGGTGGCTGAGATAGTGACATCTTTGTTTTCTGATTATTCACTGTGCACAACTTTATTTCATGTACAAAATTATTGCATAATATTGTATAAAATTACAAGGTGTATATGAAATAAATAATTTTTGCATTTAGACTAGGGTCCCATTTCCATAATATCTCATTGTGTACCTATATCAAATACAAGTGTTCCACAAAAAAAATCTGAACTCCAAAACACTTCTGGTCCCAAGCATTTCAGATAAGGGATACTCAACCTGTACTAGAAACTTTGTGGTCGAGGGAAGGCTGTCTTAACAGATCTCCCCAGTTACTTCATCCTGATTAATTCTTGATTGACAAATGATGTTCTGTTCTCTTACCAAAAATAGAGACAGCCAAGCTGGCTGAATCTTTTCTTTCACTGATAGACACATACATATTGCATGAAAGTTAATGGAACTTCCATGTCAATAAATATTGCAACCAGAAGATGTGAATATAAGTATTTGCTTTTTTTTTTTTTAAGAAGTTTTAAAATTTTGAGTATTGCTCAGTAGAAAATGCAGAGTGGCTTCAGCTTAACCTTTCAGAATTCAACGTAACTCTTGCCTTCTCTTTGGAGCATGTAGATATTTACTCACAAAGAAAATAAGAACCTAGGAATTAATTGAAATATTTAAAAGCACCATACAGACATGGGAGAGAGATATCAAGAAGCATGGGATGGGCCCAAGTGATGCACAAGTACAAAAGACTTTAGAAAAGTATTTCGTTGGAGGAAATCAAAAATAATTCAATTCAATGAGGACTGAGAATATTTAGTGAGCATAGAATACTGAGCTTGGAAATATTACCTTTTTTGGACTACTACTCCCAAAAGCCCTGAATCGCCATGCTGGCCTAGGGATTCTGGTAGATACAACTAAAAAAGGTTTCCATGATCAGTAATTTTGGGGAATGAAATAAAGATTTCTGGGGAAGAACCTAGCTGGAAGAGCACAGCTGGTAACCTGAACAGGAGCATTTTGTACTGCAATGCTTTCTTTTAGTGGATATTTGGTGTACTGAATTGCTCTGAGTCCAGGTTCATTTATCATGTGCTGGATTGGCATTTTGGTCATGTTGACCCGGGGGATTTTGGGAGCTGTAAACCAAAAATAACTTTTCCAACCACTGGAAATCTCTTTCCATTACTCTTTTTAGCTCATGAGATTTCAAAGACATTGAACAAGCAACTTCAGGGATTTTTTTCACAGTTTTTAAGATGTTGTGATTCTTTGAAACAAAAGCTGACATTCTTAGGCTGCCAGTTCTGACCTTCTGACAAGGTTTTCACAGTTTTAATAGTTCTGGAAAATAAGGAACTCCAGCAGGCAATAAAAGATTCGCCCAGCATTTGACCAAATGTTCTGCACAGTTATTGGTGGTACAGAAGCCTTATCCATCTTGTGCTTGGAAAATTACCATTATTACAACTTTGGTAAGGGTTAACACTCCTCTCCTACAAGAGGAAGGGGAAAACCTTGGATTGTGATAGATGTTGTTGGACTCCAGATCCCACCAGCCCCAGTAAACATGAACAAAAATCAGAAATTATTGAAATCATAATCCAGCAACATCAAAGAGGTTAAAAATGCCCCATTCATGTCTTACAACATTTGCATAATTCAGGTTTGGTCACTCAAAACACAAAATTGATAACAGAAATGAATATCTACTTACACATCTTTTGCTGTTCCTGCCGCATCTAAAAAGAAAAAGACCAGTGCGGAGATATAATTATAAATGTAACAGAAGCAAGAATACAAGTATACCCTTCCCTCCACTTCTATCTCGGACTCAGGCATTGAACAAGCATGCTCTATTTTTCAAATAATGTGGACCCCTTTTGCCATAGCTCAATGGCAGATGTTAGTTATGGCTGCTATCTTTTTGCTATGAAAAGTTACTTTTAAAAATGCTATCTAACTGTTAACAAATATAATCTGTTGACATTACTCTGAAACTAGTAACTTGTTACAACACTAAGTGCCTATCTGTTACTTTTTGTTTTCTTTTTAAAATCATGTTGTATTTTTTAAAAAAGAATGGTATAACATTTGAAAAATTCTGTTCAAAATGCTTCTAAAATGCATCTGAAAAGCAATGAGAAAATATTACTTGTTATACCAGATAAACAAGACCATGTTCCCACTTGGTACATGTCTTTTGAAGTGTTGATCTATTATACTATTTTTGCACAAAAGAAACAGCTAACCTATTACACGTACTTTTACTACTTGTAATGTTACTTCCACACCTTACGAGTTATCTAGCTGTTAAAAGTCACACAGCTTACACTGGGCCTTAGAAGATCTGAGACTTCCCCAGTACTCAAAGATTTTGGAAACAGCTAAGTTGTTGTTCTTGTTGTGTGCCTTCAGATTATTTATAAGGTGAACATATCACAGAGTTTTCTTGGAAAACTTCCTTCAGAAGGGGTTGCCTTTGAGAGGTCGAGAGAGTGTGACTTGACCAAGGTTTCAAAGGCCAAATAGATTTTTGATATACTGACACCTGTCTCCCACTTTCCTGGTCAAACACAAACGGCTACACCATGCCAGCTCTCTAAAAGCAGCTGCTACTAACAGCAAAATCATTCTTTGACTGCAGATCTTTATACAGCCAACACAACATCAGGGAGGGGTATTAGAATGCATCAGGGAAGCTAAGTTTCCAAAAAATACAAAACTTCAGAAAATTAAACCTTAAGATATGAACTCCAAAACTACCCAATTATGAATGAATAGGCCAAGGAATCATGACCAGTTTTGTGGGTTGGGTGGGATGGAAGACAGAGGAAGATCAGAAAGTGATATTCTGGAAAAGAATAGACATGACTACCTGGAACCCTTATTAAAAACATGTTATGCTAATTACCTAAGTCAATTTTTCTTTCTTTACAGCAGGGATGGGCAACCTGTGGACATTTATTTATTATTCAGCTGTAACTCCTATCACTCTTAATTGACACTGTCAAGTAACCCAGTAACAGAACCATTAGATTCCCTTTCCCTAGTTTCCAGTTCATAGGATAACCACGAAGAGGAGATTCCTACTTTTTGTGTATGATTTTTCAAAGAATCCAGTTACAAGTCATGGGTTTGCCTGAGAAACTCTGGAAAACAGCTGCCAGTCAGAGTGGGCAATACAAGGCTGGAAAGGCAAATGATCTCAGCTTTATAAATTATATGTAAATTACGTCCTCAACTGATAGATGGAAGCTGCAATGCTGTATAGATGATCTGGATTTGTGCCTGGATTTGTTAGCATAATTTTAATCTCTGTATTGTACTGTGTAATTACACTGAAATTTTTATTGGTCAATGACTAAATAAATTTTACTACTACTACTACTACTACTACTACGCAGCTTTTATAAAACAGGTCCTATATGAACTCCAATGAAATAAACGGGCTTTGTAATGGGCAAGGTACTTGTGTATTGTTACTTGTGATTAAAAAGGAACAAAAAACATTCCTATGTGATCCCCCTCCAATGTGATGGCATCTCTGCACTTCTGGAATTTAGCTAATGTGCAAGCAGAGATTTCTCTTAATAATGCTGATTAAATTGTTCCCACTTTGAGTTGAAACGAACCTGGCAAGTTCAGCTGGGCCACATTTAAAACATGCCAGAAAGAAATGGAAAATCTGAAAAAAAAGTATGTGAAGATGACAAATCAGGTCAGATCCACATAGTGGCAGAGAGGAACCACAGGGGGCAACTGCTGGAGAATGAGAACTCAGTTCTAAATGTGTATCCTGTCCTCCAGTCTGAAAGCTGTTTTATCACTATGATGAACCACCCAATACTTTCAAAACCCAAAGAATCTTGTGTTGGTTTAAGAAGGTATATCATGTCCTTGCTGTAAGTCGTGTGTCTACAATAAATAGGTAATTAATAAGAAAGATTGTACAGTACTTGCTGGTCCTGTCCTTGCCTTCACACATTCACATGGAGGCAAAACAAAGCTTACATGTGCAAAGCCTAATATGCAACAGAAAACTCCACAGTCTGAGAGCATGGCTGTGTGTTGTACACATATTTTTTTCCCAATCTTCTGATGAACAAGCTGAGGTCAGCTGCAGGGCTAGCAGCTGGAATTATGTTCCCTGCCCTCAGGCATCCATTCTGCATGGAATTGTTGCAGGGATCAGAGCTTTTATGTATGGAACATTTTGGCCTGGGTTCCTTTGTAAATGTACATTTCTTCTTGTTTTGTGCCCTCAAAATGAACTTAACATGGGGTTTTCTTGGCAAGATTTGTTCAGAGGGGCTTTGCCTTTCACTTCCTTTGAAGCTGTAAGAATGTGACTTGTCCAAGGTCCATAGCTGAGCAGGGATTTGAACAAGCTACAGTTCCCAGAATTCCATAGCACTAAGCCATGAGAGTTAAAGTGGTGTCAAACTGGATTATTTCTGCAGTGCAGATGCAGCCTCAGAGTCTAGGCTCTTCAGGCTGCCCAGCTACCCAAATTTGGAAATGTTACTTTTTGGATTGCAAATGTTACCTTTTGGACTGCCAGCTCCCTTCTTATAAAAGGAGCCCATACAGAGAAGCATTCCGGGTGGTTTAGATAATGCTTCATCAGCTTTACTCAATTATTAATTCTAGAGGAGAATAGTGAAAGATTTCCTTGTTTCCACTCCAGTTTACATCTTAAGCCTAGAGTATATGAGTCACCTTTTAGGATTCCCAAGTCCACAGAATGCAATTAACTCAATGAACAATTATTCAAAAATTCTATTATTTGGTTGGTTGCTTTTTTTTAAAGCAAGACTTAAAGAGAGCAAAAAAGTTGATAAGCACTCTCCACCCCACCTCCTAATGAATCCTATCAGTAGGAACTTCTGAATCCAGTAAAAAGGTAAAGGTATTCCCCATTGAAAAGGTTGTCCAACCACAGGGGGAGGTGCTCATCTCCTTTGCTAAGCCAAAGAGCCAGCATTGTCAGAGACTACTTTGTGATCATGTGGCCAGTGTGATTGCACAGAACGCTGTTTACCTTCCCATTAAAGTGGTACCTATTTATCTACTTGCATTTGCATGCTTTCAAGCTGCTAGGCTGGCAGAAGCTGGCACCACCTATGCCACTGCACAGTTGTGACAGCCCACAGGATTACAGCCAATATTTAGCTGGTTTGGAACAAGCCAAGATATTAGGCCAACCTCAAATCACAATATAATATCCGGTCTATGACTGATAGCAGGGCCAGAGGCGCTGTCTAACCTGCAGAACCAATTCAATAGTCTTTGTTATGTGTTGGGAGCAGGGGAATAAAAAGAAAAAGACTACTAGTTTAACTGTTAGAAAGAGTTTGGCTTTGCTGGGAGATGTGGTTGGAAGAAGAAGGCAATAGGCTGGAGTTCAGGGACAACTAATAAACTGATAAAATTGTAACACTGAGAGCCAGTAGTCATGCTTTTCAATTTGGAGTTCCATTAAGGTCCCTATAGTGAACCCAAGGAAGGGTTTAGAAGGGGGAGTAAGGCAGGTGACAGAAGCCCAGAGCTGAATAACAACAACAACAACAACCAAGAAATCTGGACTATAGTCACAGTCTCATTCCAAAACATATTAGGAAAGCTAGTATAGTTCTATCCTTGCTTCATTTCTATTAATAACTGAAAAATTTTCTATGCCACCTGGCTTTTAAGAACAGACTGTAAGGACTTTCCATAGTGTACTGTTCTACTGATTTTTAAAAATCTTTTGACTTTTTAATGGATTTATTTTACATGACTTCAATGCTATAGATAGCATTTTTACAATAAGTTTAACATGCTTTTATCTGTATTCAGTTTAATTTTTGTGAGCCAACTTGAGTTCCAGTTATGCGTAAAAGACAGGAAGTAAATAAGTAATAAATGCTAGTAGAATTTCTGTATATGGACAAAACAAAGAATTACGTCTGTCTAAAGATTTCTTCATGTTTCCTTGTTCATACAAAGGTAGCAGCAAAAGGCTCTTATAATCTCAGTTTATTAAACAGATATATTATTATCTGAAAAAACATCAGTGTGAAAGTAATTTCCATGTTGAAGAGGCACATTAATTAACTTAAAATTAAGTAATAATATTGGAAACAGCAAACTGGAAACTTTGTCCCAAGGAGATGAACTTTCCAGTTGGCTCCTCAGCCTGCCGTTTGAGCTTCACTGTCTCTTTCATTCCTATCCCATAGTGAATGCAGACAGACACACCACTGTAACAAATAAAAATAAAGCAATATCAAACACAATGGAACAGAGCTTCCCTAAAGGCTTCTTCACATATTACATGGTACTAAACCCAGGTTTCTCACCAAAGGCAGACTCAACAAGAAGTTGACAAGTTAGTGACTATAGGCACAGAATTTTTTTGTTTTGTTTAAATCGTATTTGCATTTTAAGGTAGGCAGTATACTTAAAATCCCTTTAAAGCATCCACCTAAACTATTCACAGCCATCTTCCCCAACTTAGCACCCTCTACAAATGTCAGACTACAACATGCATCACTCTAACAAACACAGCCAATGGTTGCATTTGCTGTGAATAATGGGACTTGGTTTCTTAATATCTAGAAGCTGCCAGTTTGGGAAAATCTACATCTTAAGTTGTAATGCATGAAACAGCATGAGATCTTCATCATTTCTCACCCAGTAGCTTGGTCAACTGTGAGCTGTGGCAAGTGAAAAGGCTCAAAAAGCCATAGACTTGAACCTGTTGAGATACACTGGAAAGACTGTAAGAAAAAGTGAGGACCCTGGAGCTCATATTATGTTTTAAATCCCCCTTTCCCCAATTCTAGATATGTGGAATCTGGCTGCCATCATTCAACATTGGTAGGAATTTTCTTAGCTTGTGTTGGGATGTTCCAAGACTAGAGTATCTGCTTAAACCCAGATACTAAGGCCATATCCTGACATTGCTCGTCTGAAAATAAGTGATGCTCATTATAGAGCCAGAATGACATAGGGGCAACGCTATAGCTAGATGCTGCGGTGAAGCTGCGCAGCAGAAAAAGGAGCAGGCAAACCCCCCTCCTTTATTGTGCCACAGTTGCAGCGCAATTTAAAAAAAGGTGTGATTTGATGCCTTTAGTTCGCCGCAACTGCACAACTCCATCTAGAAGCTGTGCAGTTGCTTCAGCGTGCTTACAGACGCCGTCTAAAAGCTTTAGAGTGATGATGCAAACATCATTTCCACGTTCCAAATCAAGCAGGAATTTGAATCTTGGTCTCCTTGAGTCCTGCTTCAGCACTTAAACCACTACACTACCCTGGCTTTCACATGGAGTACCTTCTCCATACATTACCAAGATGCCATTTTTCTCCAGTTCTATATAGGTAGAGTACATTCTCCTCTTTTTTCCTTTTTTTTACAATCAGAATTTTGTAAACAGACTATACTTTCCAAAAAATATACATATATACATGTAACTTAACTTTCATAATTTATTCAGCATAATATGAAGTTTCCTTGGAACAAAATGCACCCTGGGTATTATCACAGCACGTAACCCTTAGTTCAGGGTAGAGAAGTAAACACACAATCCATCTTCCAGCTAGAATGGCTCTTCAAGGTTCAGTTTATTTTATTTTATTTTATTCTCTAGTGTAAGATCAAGGCTCAATCTCAGGATATTTTTCAACCCATTAGTGGGGAAGTAAGAGCCAAGGTAATAGCTTTTATCCCTTGATCCATGAAGATCAATAACACATTGCAATGCAACCTAGGATACCTATAGGAGCTTTTATTACACTTACAAAGCAGATGATTTGAACTGCAGATGCTCTTTCCTAAGCAAAATTCAGGATGACCTCTGCCAAGTGTTGCCAGCTCCCCCCCCCCCCATACACACTCAGACAAGAACAACTGACCTAATTGTCTGTTATTAATAGCAGCAAAAATTAGCAAGTAAAATGTTCCCCCCGTAGCAATAAGCATTATCACTTCCTAGTATCTAGTGGCTTGGTTGCATTCTGGAAGAAGCTAAGGAAGGGCAAAAAGTTTATTGCTTTTCCCCAATGGGAGATGTGCTTTAAAAAGATTATGTATAGGCCAAAGTGTGTTCAGTCCACTGCTACAATAATAGATTTAAACATTTTGTTTTTTCATTTATAACACTAGAAAGTGACAAAGCACAGACTGGAAACATTTTTTCAGTCCAGGGGCTGAATTCCAATTTGGAAAGGGTCTTATTCAACACATTCCACCAATGTGTGGGGTTAAGGATATGGGGCCAACAATAATGTAGATGTGGCCAAGGACAGACTATGTGGAACGAAAGCCAAGAGAGCAGGGGCAGGTGTAATTCTTACCAATTTTTGTCATTTTTCCTACCTCTCATAGCTGTGCCCTGTTCTATGCATGCTTACTCATTAGTTAGCCTTATGTGCAACAGCTTCCTAGCTTGAAAGGTACATTCCAGCTATTCAAGCAGAAGTCCTAGTGCAACAGTTTTCTAGTCAGTTCCATGCAACAGCTTCCTACATTGCAAAATACTGCTCGGTTCCTGAAACAGCTTTCCAGCCAGCAAAGCATAGTTAAGTTGCATACAACAGCTTCCCAGACTCCAAAGCATAGCTTAGTTCTAGGAAGAAATACAAGTTTCCATATCTTTCAATGGCCTCTTTTATCTGAAAATAGACAGGAGGGAACAGCTGAAGAAGCTTGCAGACCAGACGAGTAATCCTAGAGGCTGCATTGGGTAGACCAAAGGTTCTTTGTCTCAATTATAGAGCAAAGGAGAATGCAAACTTCTCAGCTTTCCCATTAAACCCTATAGGAAAAAAACAGAAACTAGAAGAGGAAAAACTATGCTGGATTTGAGTGAGAAGCACATTCTGCCATGGGGGGGGGGGGGGGGATACTGGGAGGCTGTACCATCTGCCTGCAAGGATGAGACATGTCTGGTCTCATCAGTCAGCTGAAGAAAAGTGGCACTAGGGATCTTGCGTCTCCGCTCCCTGCCAAAAAGAACACTCAGTTCTAACTGACATTTACTGTGGAACTACAGCACTGAAGGGAGACATGCTCTGTCCCATCCCTCAGCCTGTAGTCTAATGGTTTCTGGTTGTATGGTTTTGGTGTGTGTGTTAATAAAATCTGCTGAAAGCCTCCTTGAAGAACATTCAGTTAGAAATCAGAGTGTAAGTCTTCTAAATAAATAAATACACTTCTCTGTCCAGTTCCTAGGAAACAGGAGCTCAGCAGTCTTCCAGGCCTTACTCTCAGGAAGAATACATAAATGGTAGGCACAGGGTGGGCAAGCAGAAGGGTCTTGCACCCTGCTGGCTCTCATCTATATTTACAGTATACAGGGGCACATAGTGCTCTGCATTTGGGCAGAATGTCTGCTTGCATGGACAAAAGCTGAAAAATTGCAAGTGACAGCCAGGGTAAAGTCCAATTAAACTTGTCACTTGCCTCATCTATTATGCTTTTGTATTGCAGAGACTCTAACATTTTGAACAATCAAAATTATTTTCTTTGTTTACTACTTCTCCTTTAAAGGACACTTTTCTTTTTGTAAATCCATTTTTAAAAATTGTCAAAGCAGGAGTGGCTATCTTCCATCTAAGTTTATTTTGTAGTTATCAGACCAAAATAAAATTCAATTTAAATTATGTTATAGCAAAACTTCTTGTATAATAATAAGAATAAGATTTTTTTCTATGTCCCACCTTTCCTTCAGATCAGGTGGGATTACAACATATTAAATATACACAGTACAATATCAATAACCCTATGCAAAATATAACCCTAATGCATTAACATCAAATTAAGTACATACAATACAATATCAATAAAACAGTTCATAATATCACCTAGTACATTAACATCAAATTGAACATATACCAATGAAGTATAATACAACAAATAACATCAGCAAGTAGGAACAACACCCATAAGGGCAATTTCTGTGACAATAAAGGTTGAATAGTAAGTCATTTCACCAGCTGCTTCATTGACATTTGCTATCACCAAGGAAAATCTTAAACATTTTGTTACACACAACTAACTCACACACAAACACACACCGGGGGGGGGGGGGAATCTACCAGGGCAAGAGGCTGAAAGCAGGCAATTGGTTAGCTGCAAATTGCCAAATAAAATGGGAAGAAGTCGAGAATAGGATTCATAGCTTTCATGTCCACCTTGTTACATAGACAGATCCTCAAAGACATCAGGAATGGCACACTTCTATTCCTCTTGGAGTCAATATTATTCCAGACTGTGCCTTCTGCCACACAAACAATATGACTCCTCTCTCTCTCCCAACCAGGCTTTTCTTTAAAAAAAATTTTTTTAACTTGTTAAATTATTTTTAAAATATTTTATTTTTATTTTTTGCCCCTCAGTGGCTCAAGGAGGTGCACAAAAACAAAACAGAACTAACTGGCACTTAGAAAAATTGTCATCTTGTACTAAGAGCCTCTTCACAGAAAATTTTTGCCACTATGTTTACATTATTGTAATGTATTATTGTGTCTCTTACAGTATGTAAAGCCAACAGTGATTTAAGATACTTGATAATGTACAACTCAGTATAACAAAAAAGACCATTCTCTGCATATGACCGAGGTGAGAATGTTTAGTCTTGCTCTTAACTGTTAGCTGCTACTGCAAATTATATAACATGTTTGCAAAATACAAGTTTGCAAGCTTCATGAGCATTTTTTTTCAAAGATAAAGAGAGTTCCTGGAACTAAAGTCCATTTAGCAGCTGGGCAGGATTTTATTAAGTGCTTGATTTACCCAAGTAAATTAAAAAAAAATCCTTCTCTAGTATCAACAAATGGCAAATTTATGTTTGCAAAGATAATTTCCACCTAATTTAATCCTTGTTCTAATGGGGGTCAGAGTCCAAGTTACAGAGTCCAAGTCCTTCCTCCAAAGGACAATTACATGTGAGGCATTAAGTCATAGAATCATCGAGTTGGAAGAGACCACAAGTCAGCCAGGTGGGTGATGGTACCTTTTTCCAACCTGGTATCTTCCTTCCACATCAATTAGACTGGAGGGTACTGAACAGTCCGGCATACCTGAAGCGTACCAGATTAGGGCAAGGCTGCTCTAAACCTCTTTATTATGGCTACAGTGTGGCTGTTTAATCAAAGCACTAAGATTCTTTACAAGATTATGGTGATGTCTCCCTCTTAAAAGCTGAAATAAACCCAGATTTGGAATATCTTGCTGTGTCTGGTGGAACACTGCTTTGTGTGCTCTAATATCTGAAAATGTTTTTTGCCCAAATCAGCTGCAACCACACAGCTTTCCAGGCTTGGGTTAGGGAACCATTTGGTCCAAGACTGAAATTGCTCCCTCAAATTTTCTTCTCCTTCTGTCCCCCAGCATCTGGCAACCCTACTTATGCATGCAAATAGTATGCAATATTAAGCAGAAGTATATCACTTCTAGACTGAAATGTATGACAAACAAAGCCAACCCTAGCATTAAATGACTGACAATGAAAACAAAGCAAGTCATGAAAAGAAAGCAATGATTAGTTATATAAGTTGTCACTATGCATTTTTACTGCCAGGGTGGGAAAGAGGTGTCTCATTTATTTTATTTATTCAATTTATATCTTAGCTGATTCTAGCGAAAAGGAAGGCAATGCGATACCTTTACTAAGTACATTTATTCTTTCCTGTACTTGTTTAGTTTTGTGTCAGTAACAATGTATCTTAAATTAAAAACCATTTAGACGCCTCCTGACTTAAAAACATTAATTAGAGAAATTAAGGAGAGTTACAGTGCTGCCATTCTGATCTTTCAGAAAGCTTGCTGCCAAGACTCTTTTCAAGCAGATGAGAGGAGAAGAAGAAGGCAACTGCAAAACACAAATCATTGCCAGTACTCAGAGCATGGAAAAGTTACTTTTTGGATTACAGTTCTAGTTCCTCTGCCAGCATTACCAAAGCCAACTAAAGTTGCCGGAGGATTCTGGAAATTAAAGTACAAAAAAGTAACCTTTCAAAGTCGTGGTTTTACCAAAAGCAAGCCATTTTAATGGAACAGGGTGAACACTAAAAAGACAAAATGCATAATTATTCCCACAAGTCTAGTTAATTTTATCTTATATTTACCATGGAACTCTGTGCTACAAAATGATCCCAGAATAGTTCCAGTGTTTAGGTGAAAGAAGCTAATTTTAGCTAATTCTTGAAGGCTGGATGAATTTTAGGCATCTGGCTCAAGTACTGTATGTAAAAAATGAGTAACGTTCATTCGCACATTCAAAGGACATTACTCAAGTAAAAGGCATAATTCTAAATAATCACCTAAATAATCATTCCTATAATGCTATGACTGTTTCACTCTGCTCATGAAAATACACTCATTGGCTACAATGGATGTCAGTCTCAATGTCTGCAACCGGTTGTTTTATCAGCATGCGAAGGGATCTCTGAGACAAATTGAGCAAAAGACTTTGTAGCATAAATTGGCCTACTTCCTCAGATGCATTGTTGGTTTATGTGCCTTTAAGTTGACTTCCACTTATGGCAACCATATCCTAGGATTTTCTTGGCAAGATTTATTCAAAAGCGGTTTGCCATTGCCTTCCTCTGTATATAGCCTACAGCACCTGGTATTCCCTGGCAGTCTCTCTTCCAAGTACTAACCACATGCTTATTCAGTAGAACTGCTTTAGGTATGATTAACAGACCTGCAATTCTGTACAAACATAGCTGGGAGAAAGTGCACAGTATGACTTAACTCTGAAGTGAAAATGTATAGGATTGTACTCCAATTGCTATGATAATACACATTTATCTGAGGGCAAGTCCTGGTGAATTTATTTCATATATATATATATATATATATTCACCTTCCAGTACTGTTAACAACAACAACAACAACACAGAGGACATGAGCAACCACTTTAGGTGATGAGACCAGTAACTTCACTTCATTCAAAACTTTAATTTTCTTGGATACACCTCAAATGGTTGAGGAATGGGAAACAGAACACTACTGTCAGAATACCTTGCTTTTAATCATTACTTTTTCTATCATCTTACCCTAAAATATCACTAGCAATTACTTGAAATATGTTTTTAGGGCTCATATTCATGTAAAATGGAGAATACCACACATACAAAAAGCTGTGGGTTTTAGACCAGTGAATGCACATCTAAAGCTATCCAAACAAGGAAATCCTATGTGTGTCTCCTGGGGAGACAATCACATTGATTTCAATGAGACTTAGTGTAAGGTTTAATTTAATTTATTTTTAAGGGGAGGGTGGCTGGAAATGGGTCAATGAAGTGTTTTAATTTGTTTGTTTTAATCTTGTTGTACCCCGCTCCGATTGTACTTACAGAGGAGCGGGTTAGAAATAAAGATGATGATGATGATGATGATGATGATGATGATGATGATTACTGAAACATCACACAAGCCTATTTGGGAACACATTCCACTTAAGCTGCTGTTACAAAACTAAATAGGATGGTTTCTGAATTGATGATTATGGTAACGTGAAATGGATTTATGTGCATGGATCATATGTGCAACTGAGCTGGCTTTGAAGCTGGATTCTCAGATCACAAGTTTTGAAAATTATGCCAAGAGGCCTTCAGCAGAATTTTGCTTAAGTGGTTATTGGTCATATTCTTGGTTATAGGAAAAACGCCTCTGACTTTAATTGCCATGGGTTTCAACCAGAATCATGGCAGCTACTGGGGCAAGCATCATGCATCAAGGACAAAGATACAATGCCCAACAAGCCCATGAATACAAAGTCTGTCATTCCCGCCCTGAGCTATCTGCATTTTAAGTGGATGAAAAGAAAGAGCCTTTTATACTGTGTGTGTGTGTGAGGGGGGAGAGATTCTCACAGTAGAGGGAGTATGTCATCGACTCCAGTATGGGATCTCATACCAAAAGATCAGCTGCAGAGGGGGAATCATAGTTATTTTCAATTACAGTACTCTCTTCATACTCCTGCCTCCCCCCAACTCAAAGGGGTACAAGATAGTCCAGCCAGACACTTGTCAGCCAAGAAAGGCACTGGACTATGTCATCCCTATTAAAACTCATACTGTATCACAGTGGCATCACTAGGGTTGGTATCACCCGATGCAGTAACTCATAGTGTCACACCCCCCCTCCATTGACCTCCTCCCATTTCACACAGTATCAAATCCTTAATAATGCTTTTTTTGTACTAATGTTACTCATGAATCACAATTCCAGAATATCACTGAATGTATTGCTAATGGTTCTGACGTACTGCATATACTCTTGTATAAGTCTAGAAATTTAGGTCAAAGAATTGACCCAAAAAACCTGAGTCGACATCCACGGGTCAATGTAATGACTGTATCTTAACTCTTATTTAAAAGAAGGAACCATCCCCTGGTGAAAAGCAAGAGTATAATGTGTCCTGGAAGCACTGACCCTCTCTACTCTCTCCTCCATCCAGCCTTAGAGTAAGCACAAAGAGTTATGTCTACTGGAATTTTGTAAGATCTTTGACATTATTTTGCTTTGCTTCATCCTTTAGATCCTTTGCTATATGCCCCTTGGTTTTGCCCTTGACTTATCCACGGGTCATAGCAAAATCCATAATTTTGGCTCCAAAATTTGCCCTCAGCTTATACATGAGGTCGACTTATAGTCAAGTATATACAATAAACAACTGGCAAAATTAAAATTATACCTTCAAATTACAGTATCATATGCCCAACTTCGGTGTATTTATATATACACAGTGAGGATTTAGTTAAAATGTGACGTTGCGAAAGAAAATGTTAAAAGAATAAAATTTCATAAATTTCAATTTTTTTAAAAAAAAATTAAAATTTGAAATTTGAAATTGTAATTATGAAAAATTAAAAGGGTCACCCTTTTCTCCTCCTAAGAGATGGTGGGACTGAGCTTCCCTCCCCCCCCCCCCCACTCCCACCATCTCTTAAAGCATTTTAAAGGGAACCACAGCCTGTTTCTGCCCAAATGTAGGTGTTTGAGGGTGTCACCTGGTGTGGTTCATAACCCCCCCCCCCCCCCCAAATGATGCCACTGCTGTATTGGGGATCTCCCCTTCTCTCCTACAGACAATTTTGCAAAAGTCAAATCCAGCTAAAAGACAATCCAGCCAGACACTTGGCAGCCAGACACTCACCCCTAGAAAAACCCACCTTGCATCAGGGGTCTCCCCCTCCGGAGGAGATTGTCTCCCCTCTGCAGAGTTTTCTTCCCTCTAGGGATGAGTCTAGTCCCTTTCTTCCAAAGCATGCTTGCCTCCTCTTCCTAAGTACAGTGCAATGGTCCCTCCAAATTCACTAGGGTTAGGGGCACAAGACCTCCGTGAATATAGCAAAACCACAAATAACAAAAACTCAATGTTTTTACCTGAATGGACACCACTCTAGGGATCTCTAGGTCCTCCAGTGCATCTCTGTGGTCAATGTCTGACAGACACTGACCAAACAATTCCGCTGGAGGAGCTACAAAGGCCTAGTAGAGCATTCTCTCTAGGAATCTGTAGGTCTTTCAGTGCAACCTTTAGTTAAAGTTGAGCACAGAGTTGCACTGGAGGACCTAGATATTCCTAGAGAGAACATATTAATCAAATCCGCTAATAATCCAATCTACAAATCTCAAAGCCGCAAATATGGAGGGATGAGTGTACTCACGTATAAGTCTAGAAAATTTAATTTTAAAAATTGACTCCAAAAACCTGTGTCGACTTACCCATGGGTCAATGCAAATACTGTACTTTCTTATCAAAAAGGGAACCAAGCCCTGGTGAAAGGTGGTGAGGCCTTAATCTCTTCTCAGAGCACCTAAAAGAAGCATCAACAACCCCTCTACCATCCCATCCAGCCAGCCTTTAGGGTGAGCACAGTTATGCAAAACAATTTTTTAAAAAAAGATCTTAGATTACTAGGCAAATTAAATGCAAAACAAAACAGTCGATGCAAGCAGACTACTTGAAAGCAAGTTACAAAAGAAAGGCTATAACAGAAAGTCACATAGAAGGACTATATAAACTGTTGGAAGTTGAGAAGGAACTTGGAATGAATGGGGAGTAGTTGGTTGAAGGGATGAAGAAAAAGGAGGGAGGGAAGGAAAGTCAGTTAGATGGTTAGTGAAGGGAGAAAGAAAAAGGAAGGAAGGAAGGAAGGAAGGAAGGAAGGAAGGAAGGAAAGAAAGAAAGAAAGAAAGTCAGTTAGATGGTTACTGAAGGGAGAAAGAAAAAGAAAGGAAGAAAGGAAAGAAAGAAAGTCAATTAGAAGATTAGTGAAGAGAGAAAGAAAAAGAAAGGAAGAAAGGAAGGAAAGAAAGAAAGTCAATTAGAAGGTTAGTGAAGTGAGAAAGAAAAAGAAAGGAAGGAAGGAAGGAAGGAAGGAAAGAAAGAAAGAAAGAAAGAAAGAAAGAAAGAAAGAAAGTCAATTAGAAGGTTAGTGAAGAGAGAATGAAAAAGGAAGGAAGGAAGGAAGGGAAAGGAAAGGAGGAGGGAAGGAAGGAAGGAAGGAGTAAAGGGTAGTGAGTAATGAGTTATGAGGTAGAAAGAAGGAAGTCCGGTAGGAAGAAGGGATTCGGGTGAGAGAGGGAAGGAAAAGAAGGGAGTGGAAGGAAGCAAAGAGAATAGAAATGCAAACTTCGTTGGGTTATAGATATCAGTGTTATAGTCTGAGAAAATTATTGTAAATTAATCCTTTTGTAACCAATGATGCATGATGGACGTTGCATGAAGGTTGGGCTGCATCCCGACTGGAGAGATAACCCGGTTTGGTCCCGCTTTAACTCTTTGTTTGGGTCAGTCGCTATGGAATTCTGGGAGTTGGAGTTTGTTGTGGGGCCCAGAGCGGAGCGGAGCTCCGCTCTGGGCCCCACAACAAACTCCAACTCCCAGAATTCCATAGCAACTGACCCAAACAAAGAGTTAAAGCGGGACCAAACCGGGTTATCTCTCCAGTCGGGATGCAGCCCCGGTTTGGGGCCAGTGACTCACCTCTAGTGGTGGCGGTGGTGGAGTTGCCACAGCCCATCTCCAACGAAAGCCCAGCCAGGGATGATGATGATGATGATGGCAGTGGCTCTTTCTGCCTGTCTTTGGCCAAAGGAAGGACCGGAGGGATGAAGGCGAGCCAACGCCAAGAAGAGAAGAGCCGCCTCCTCCGAAGCCAATGGTCCCTCCTTCTCTCCTCCTCCTCCTCCTCCTCCTCCCGTCGCCTTGGCAACGCCGCCAGCCTATCAGCGCCTCCTGCATCTCGAAGGCTGCGCTCTCATTGGCCAGAGCGGAGGAGAGCGGGATTTCGAAGAGAGAGGAAGGATGCTCAGAATTCAAAAAAAGTCCTCCAGGTGAGAAACTAGAGTTGGACTCCTCGCCTCTTATATTATCCCTGACTTCTTCATAGACTCATACAATTGGAAGAGACCCCCAAGGGCCATCCAGTCCAACCCCATTCTGCCATGCAGGAGCTCTCCATCAAAGCATCCCCATTGACAGGTGGCCATCCAGCCTCTGTTTAAAGACCTCCAAGGAAGGAGACTGCACTACACTCCGAGGCAATATATTCCACATTCAAACAGCTTTTACTTTCAGGAAGTTCTTCCTCATGTTGAGCTGGAATCTCTTTTCCTGTGATTTGAACCCATTGCTCCATGTCCGAATCTCTGGAGCAGCAGAAAACAAGCTTGCTCCCTCCTCAATATGACATCCTTCTCTTCTCCAGGCTAAACATCCCCAGCTCCCCACGTCTTTCCTCATACAGCATGGTTTCCAGGTCTTTCACTAGTTCCATCCAGAAGTGGCCACGTTGGCCATATAGCAAATCCAATAACATCCAAACAAGGATACTTTTATGCAGCCATCCAAAATGCACAATTATATGTCACAAGCTTTCGAAGTCACACTGGCTTCTTCATCAGTCAAGGTGTTAAACAGGAGGGGGAAATGGAGATATTAGTCATAGGCCTGCATTTTGCTGTTTCTGGTCTTACTTTGGATGGCAGGGAGGACATTTTGCAGACTGACACCTCCTCCTTTGGCCATAGAATCATAGAAGAGACCACAAGGGCCATCCAGTCCAGCCCCCTGCCATGCAGAAACTCTCCATCAAAGCATCACTGACAGATGGCCATCCAGCCTCTGCTTAAAAACCTCCAAGGAAGGAGACTCCACTACACTCCAAGGGAGTGTGTTCCACTGTCGAACAGCCCTTACTGTCAGGAAGTTCCTCCTAATGTTGAGGTGGAATCTCTTGTCCTGCAATTTGTATCCATTGTTCTGGTTCCTATTCTCTGGAGCAGCAGAAAACAAGCTTGCTCCCTCCTCAATATGACATCCCTTCAAGTATTTAAACAGGGCTATCATATCACCTCTTAACCTTCTCTTCTCCAGGCTAAACATCCCCAGCTCCCTAAGTCGTTCCGCATAGGGCATGGTTTCAAGACCCTTCACCATCTTAGTTGCCCTCCTTTGGACCCGCTCCAGTTTCTCCACATCCTTTTTGAATTGTGGTGCCCAGAACTGGACACAGTATTCCAGGTGGGGCCTGACCAAAGCAGAGGAGAGTGGCACTATAACTTCCCTTGATCTAGACACAATAATTCTGTTGTGGTGGTGGTTGTGGTTATGGTTGCTGTGTGCCTTCAAGCTGTTTCCAACTTGCCTGGATAAAAGGTGATATGACAGCCCTGTTTAACTATTTGAAGGGATGCCTGAACTACTTTTCTCTGCCAAGACTCCATATGTTCGTTGGCATCAGGTGGGGAGAAACTGCCTCCTCTGGAGCTAGTTGCCTGAATTGCTCCATCTGCATACAGGAAATAGAATCAGGAATCTCATTGGACCTTATCAGATGACGGAAATTGGAAGTATAATCCAATGGCAATCCGAACGCAATCATGGGGTTTCACGTTATTGTGAATTAAAGTATCTCACACAATTTCAAGCAAAAGGGAAGTCATTCCAAACACAATCATGGGTTTTACCTTATTGTGAATTAAAGCATTTCATGCAATTTCAGGCAATGGGGGGTCATTTTTGGGTAAAGGGAAGTCATTCTGAACGCATTCCGAATGCAATAGGAATTCATGTGAATTCTCTACATTAGAGAATTCACGTGAATTTGAATTGGATTCATTCGCAAGAAAGAGAAATTCCTCCCATCTGATAAGGTCCATTATCAATTTCAGGGATGTGCAAGGCTGTGAAGAGAATGTTATGTGACAAGCAATGCAATGTGAATGTACATATTAATCTCATAACCCTATGTGATCTAGAGGTCAATGAACTCACTACTTGTACAAACACCATGTTGTAACACCAGAAACAGATTGCAGAGTTGGCCAACTCGCTTGTCCATAAAGATATGACAACTAAAATGGGAAATAATTGCAAGAATTTTAAGTCTAAAGTAATGCCTGATTCTATCCATTCCACAGGCCACCTGTGGGCACACCATCGACCCCAAAAGTAGACTCAAAAGCCTATTGAAACTGCACCATCAGAAAATGTGTAGCTCAGCATCTAGCTTCTTACCCTCTCTCTAAAAGGATATACCATTGAACTTATCCAAGAATATAGACCGAATATTCTTGGCGGATAATTTGCATCAACCTTGTCGTATGGTAAGGGTGTGAAATCCCATCAATGGCATCACAAAGTTGTCTTGTCAAAATTCAAGTGGCCAATGAGGTCTTGAAATTCCCTTAGTGATGCCTTTCTAAGGGAAGCAAAGCAGTTGACCCTCCACCAGCATCGGTTAACCGTATCTATAAGTATACCTAGGAAGGGCTGTTTGAATGTGGAATACATGCCCTTGGAGTGTGGTGGAGTCTCCTTCTTTGGAGGTTTTTAAACAGAGGCTGGATAGCATCTGTTGGGGGTGCTTTGGTTGAGAGTTCTTGCATGGAAGAATGGGGATGGACTGGATGGCCCTTGGCTTCTCTTCCCACTCTGATTCTATGACTTATCAGGCCAAAACTCACTGCAGAAATAATCCAGCTTGTTCTAACTGCCCCGGCTCAATGGTAGGGAATTCTGGGAACTGTAGATTTGTGAGACATTTAGCCTTCTCTGTCAGAGAGCACTGGTGCCCCAAGGAACTACAGTTCCCAGAATTCTCTAGCACTGAGCCAGGGCAGTTAAAGCAGAATCAAACTGGACTGTTTCTGCAGTGTGTTTTGGCCCATGGCTACTCCAAGGAGAACCTGTTGTGGGGTTTTCCTGGCAAGTTTTGTTCAGGGGATGTTTGCCCTTCCTTTCCCCTGAGGCTGAGAGCATGTGACTCACCCAGAGTGGGTTTCATGGCCAAGTGGAAAATCAAACCCTGGTCTCCATAGTTGTAGTCCAGTACTCAAAGTACTATGCCATGCTGGCTCTGTATGTGTATACAGTGTATGGATCACACCATACAGAATCCTTAATAATTTTGTACTACTGTTACTCATAAATCGTAATCCTGTAATGGTAATATATTTGGCAGTCAATTTTAAATCATTGCTTTTTAATTGTATATGTGCTCTCATGAGTGCATTTTAATAGTTTTATAGGGGTGATACAGACCGCCCAAAAGGGGTGGTCTGGCGCCACTTTTTTTTGCAGAGCAACTGCGCTGCAGCAGCTACATACTGCAGTGCAGTTGCACCACAAAAAAGGAGCAGGGAAAGTGTGCTCCTTTTTTGTGCTGCAGTTGTGGCACAATTTCCAGAAAAGGTGCCATTTGGTGCCTTTCCTCCACCACATCTGTGCAGCGGCGCCATTATGAACACCATCTAAAAATGGCATTCAGAAATGGCGCTGCCACCATTACATGTTAGGGTTCGTGAGCGGACAGATACTGCACACTCACGAACCCTAATGGTGCACTAAAGAACCCTAATGGTGCTCTTTAGTGCCCATCTAGATCGGGCCATAGTATTGCATGTTAACTATGCATTTATGTGTTTTTGTGTTTTGTATTTTAACATGCTGTATCCTGGTTTGAGAGACAGGAAAGAAATAAAATGTATTATTATTATTATTATTATTATTATTATTACCAAAGGGCCTTGGTATTTGCTGGGGTATGTTTCCAGGACTCCCTATGGATACAAAGCAGCTCTGAATTTTTTCTTGATTTGGGTTACACAGAATTTAACAATGGCTAGTCAATATAGCATTCTCTCTACTTTTCCTCCCTTACACACAATACTCAGTTCTTGAGTTCAAAAGAACCCCAACAAAAAAGAGAAAACAAACATTTTGGGGAACCTTGAACACTATGAATCATAAAATATAGTATATTTATATTCCACAGATATAACTCACTGGCAACCTCCACAAGGCCAACTTGGCTGTCTTTGACCTCTGGGAAGAAGCTTGCTGGCAGCAAAATTCAATTCTACGAAAATGGAAAAACATAAAAACAACAATAAAAAGTTTACCGTATTCTAACAAAACAGGACAGCAAGGTTAATAGGCTGGCATGTTACCAAGACCCTGAATCAGCAGCCTTTTTGCTGTTGGAAAAGGTACTCCATCACTTTTTTAACCACAGGCAAATATTTTAGTCCCATCAATCTGGATCTGCACAGGCTTAAATGCTTTATTGAGCTGGTGCCCATTGGCCAAATTATTTATCACTGCAATAACCTATCTATATTGTTATTTTTAAAAAAATCTCTCCTTGTCTGAGAAAGGAGATGGAAACCTTGCTTTTTTTTCAGAGAATGATTTTGCCAAGAGGACTAGTGTTTTCACTGTGGAACATTCAGTTAGGCTTGATTCATATCAGCAGTCCCATAACCACGTACGATTAAAACATACTGTGCAATATAAGCTTGCTGTTTTAGAGTAAGTCTCTTTAAAACAGGAGTGAGCAACTTGTGGTCATTCACATGTTGGACTGCAATTCCCATTCACATGTTGGCTAGTACAGAGAGTGATGAGAGATTACAGGTGTTGCAGTCCAACAATACTGGAGGACCACAGCATCATCCCCCTCCAAGATGCTTGAAACACATGCTTCCTAGGTATTCCCAAATAGCAATCTGGAGAAGTCCTTTGACAAATCAAACCTATCAGCAATAACCTGCTTAGGTGGTATGAAGTGGTATATAAATGAAGCTGTTTGACTGCTGTAATCCGCTTTGATTCCCCATATGAACATGGCTTCCCTTTGGAAATGCCTGTATATGTGGAACTAATCTGACAAATGGAACTTCTTGGCCAGTATCCTTGAACAAAACATAATATATACTATATCCTTTGTAATCCCCCTTTGACCATTTGAGGGTGCTGTGTACTACATATACCTATGTGACTCTTACATTGTACATGGAAAATATATTCCAAAAGTCTTAGCGTAGGATAGTAAAATTATTAATATTCCTTTTGCTTTAAAAAAACCCTTCCTGCTTTTTTCTTATTTTGATTCCCTTTTTTAAAAACCCCTTTGGGCATAATTGATCTGAGCTTGTGAAAAGTTCAAGAGTGGGATTTTTTAAATGACCTGCTTAATGGAACTACACCACCTCTATTTTGCCTAAAAAGAGATAAGAGGAAGTGTGCTAACCTAGCCCCAAAAGCATTTAGCTGGTCTCCCTTGGTAAAAAATCATCTTGGGCTGCATCCACACTGGAGAAATAACATGGTTTGGCACCGCTTTAACTGCCCTGGACCAAGGCTATGGAATTCTGGGAGTTGGAGTTTGTTGTGGGCCCAGAGCAGAGCTATTTCTCCAGTGTGGACGCATCCTTGGAGTTCTGAATTTGCAGGACCTGAACAGAGCTGTGGAGAATAGGGGTTTTTTGGGGGGGGGGGGAGGTTTCTCATCCATAGAGTCGCCATGAGTCAGGGTTGATTCAACGGCTGTTAACAACAAACAACAGGATAGTAACAGGATATGATTAGAACTGTATCCTTCTTGGAAAAGTTACAAAAGTTCTTATACCAGTATACTCACAGTATCACTATGATCCCTCTTTAGCAGCTTTTTGGTCAGTATTACAGTATGTCTACCTGTCATCTATTTCTGGATTCATAGCCTCTAGCATTTTACACAAAAAGAATACTCTCGTAATACTCCCCTCATAAGAATCATTTAATATCCTGAGTTTGGAAGTAACAAGTTAAACATTGTTGCCTACTGCTAGTTACTTTTGGGACAATAAAGTTATGTCAAAGTAAAATTTGAAAGCAATATAACAAGTAGGAGCAATATTACTGTAACAAGTAATAGATTATAGTTATTTTGAAAGTTGCTAAGAGCATTGAAAGAGGCATTATGACAGGCAGTTTTCCAGAGCTGTGGCATACTCTTATCAGTCTCAAAACACAGTACTGTAATATTCTTAACAGAAAGCAATGGAAAAGTAATGAGTGGTGCAAGAAATAATGTTACACGTTAACTTATTTTCAGGTTATTATTTTAAATAATGTGATAAGTAACAGAGGGAATCATTTTTGATAAGCAATTTTTCAAGCTCACCTCCAGCCCTCAGAGAGTTTGTTTCTAGCACACTGCTGCCAGGGTGTGTGCAACAAGAAAGGTCACAAGTCACAGTGCTCTTGCTTCATGTTGCTCCAGATGGCACAATGAGACCAAATAAATACATCCACTGCGTCTCTCTCCTCCTCCAGACAGATCTGTGGGAGTGTTTCAAAGGAAAAGAATCCTACTAAATTCCATGGCTCCTTTCTCAATCACTGTTTTTAAAATAACATCCTTGTTACTCTTATTGGAGATCCATACACATTTTGTTTATCCCAGAATATTGTGTGGCAGCTTTGATGAGAGACTTTTTATATCAACTCTGCAGGTCAATTTATTTTAACCCAGTATAAAACTGGAAGAAACAGGAACAAAACCTAGGACTTTTCAATCAATCTGTTGTATGTGCTTTTAAATTTACCTAAAAATACTGAAAATACTGTGTGATTACAGCTGAAAACACTGACAGCATTTAAAATAACATACAGACACATCTCTTTGACAGGCATACCCAGGGTTGAAACAGACAGGCCAAACAAACTGGTTACAAACTGCTTTGAAGATGGGGCATTTAGATGATGCATGCCTCCAAAGTAGGCGGAAACTGGATTGAAGCCACGCTCAAAGGTTAAAAACCTGAGCAAAAACAAAAACAAAAAACACCTGGGATATCACACCTTAGCCAGGAAAATGCACACCTTCAACTGTATATATTAATGCTCCAATACAAGAGTGGTTCTGAAGGTGCAATACATCCTAACCTTAACCCTAAAGCTGCATATAAACCCACCAGTGCAAGGGGACATTATAAAAGGATGGAGCCAAGCGGCAATACAAAAATGTGAAACTGTGACACCTCCAATGGATATAAGTACAACACACACAAACCAAGAGGGGACATGAAGTGAAGGGGTGTGAAGGGGGAATGGGGGGGGGGGCATGACTGTGCTTTGCCAGTATTTTACTGGGCACATCTTTCCTTTGATGGAGGATCGCAGGTGCAATTGTGTGGCTGATCAAAGGGATGGGCATCCAATGGGATGGCATCTAGGCAGCAGGCAGTCACTGGCTGTGTGCTTGTGCAATGGTGTGCATGCATGGAGGGGAGGCAACAAAAATATATCCAGTGGTGTGGCTTGACACTGCACTGTGTGGTTAAACCATGTGCATTCGGGCGCCTTCAAAGCAGCCAGTATGGAGAGTGGGGTTTTGAACCACTGTCAAAAAATACAGGTTCCAGACTCTTTTCCCTGCCTGTTGGTCCCTCCACCAAGTCAATTTTAAATAATGACTTTTTAATTGGTATATTTTAAAGAATATATTATATGAGTGTATTTTAATGTTTTTATAGGGCCGGTACAAACCAGCCCTTTAAGGGGTCCCGTCACATGCTAGGGTTGCCTCAGGGTGGGGCTTCCACATGCCCCGCAACCCTAGAACATGACAGGGGCATCAAGATGGCGGCGCCCTGTTTACATGGGCGCCACCATCTTTACATAAGCACTGCGTGGCATCTACATGGCGCAGCGCGATGCTTATGTAATGAATGCACCAGTGGCACACTTATTACGCTGTGGCAGTGTGCTGCCACAGCTTTAAAAGAACCTGCTTTTTGCAGGTTCTTTTTCTGCCAGCGGGAAGCCACTCAGTTTGGCTGCTGCAGCTTCCCTCGGGAGGAAAAACAGGCGCCCAGAGGCCACCTATTTGGGACAGTATGTACTGCCCCATAGTGTTGTATTTTAATTGTTGGTTTTATGCATTTTATGTTTTAATCATATTCTGTATTTTAACATGTTATATCTCACCATGAGGAGAGGTAGGAAAGAAATAAGATTTTATTATTATTATTATTATTATTATTGTTATTGACCTTCAAAATTATTGTGGATGCTTCTATCCATAAGTGTGTATGTATACACACACACACAAATAGGTGCCAGTATATTTGTATGTACATATTTGTGCACATGTATACACATGCATGCAAACAAATAAGTATCTGTATGTCTAGATGCAGAAGATTAGTAGCCTTTCTTTACCAAGACAGACACAGTGAAGTCAGGACAACCATCTTGTTTATGGATCTCAATTAAGATACTGTAATGAAGCGTTCAGATTGAATACTGGCTAAGTGAAAGGCATGCCAAGGCAGTCTCAGCACACTGGGTTAAACGGTCACATCCCAAACTTCATATGCAATAGCTATCAGTGTCAAAGCTACATAAATCTGGTTGTAACACAGCAGAGAGCTATAATTAGTGACCTTTAACTCACACAAACAATCTAGCTTTCCCAGTCCTTATGGCACAGGTATTATTGAAGGTTTTTTTGGGGGGGGGGGGATTACTAAATGTCTGCTCCATTGTATGTTACCCAATGTTTCCTCAGATTGACCTGTAAAGAGATAATTACAATATATATCTTCGCGCTGGTTAAAAAATCTGGATGAACAGTATACTCTTGGCTATCAGGCACAAATTCCTAGTATTCTTCTCCTGTTGGCCTCAGCCATGTCTATAAATTGTGTCAGCTCAATAGGTAACCATGGTTGACATGAACCAAGGTTCACTGCCCAAGTGTATTGGTCAGCTTCGGATCCTCCTTTAAAAAAAAAAATACTGTTATTCTCCCCAGTTGAACCATTATATCACACTGATACGGAATCCCAGTTAAGAAGTAACCTTCAATCCATGAGCAAGGGAGTTTGCATTTTCCCATTCTCTTAATCACAATAGTTGTACTTTTGAAAATGCTTTATCAAAGGAGCAGGAGAAACCTTCCTATGTTGGATAGTAGGCAGCTTATGATAAGTATATTAAAACTGTTGTATCTATCAGAATGCAGAAACATGAAGTATTGCTACTTATGATGTTAACAGTAGCAAATATTAGAAGCAAAAATATCCAAACAGGTAATGACATTAGAAGTCTATGGGTAATTACACATGTTTGTTTGTGTTGTGATGTGGCTGCATTTCTAATCATTTTTAGGTGGCTTATTTGTATATTTGATTTTATACTTTGTATAGTTTATGTCTTCCACTGTGCCGGTATATTCTTTATTGTTTTAGTTTATATTTGTTAGTACCTTACTATGCCAACTTGTTGAGTAAATACATTTGGATTTAAGGAGTGCACAAGTAAATATACATGGAATTGCCATTATGGAACTGTTGTGAAAATGAATGACAGGCCTTTGTATTTTGTTAAACTGTGTACATAAAGCTATTTGAGCCTCCTCTCCATAGTTACATGAAGACCAGAAGTTTCTATTAATGATAATTGCTACATTCAAACATGGGGATATTGGCTACTTTTTAAAGTTCCAAAGGTTCAAAACCAACAAGCAACTGGTTAGTAGAAAATTTCCAGTCTTCTCTTTCTCATGACTATGCTGGAGGAGGATAAATGCACATGCCTTGTGGTTCTCCAGTTTCATATACATAAAACTTATTCAGGACTACATCCAAACTAGGTCAAAGACCATGATACATCCCAAATAAAAGCACAATGACCAATATCTATCAGTTTGTAGCAAATACTGTATGTATGTATCCAAGTATCAAGTTAGTACAGTCATGCATCAAAGCTTAGAAAAGTTTTTGGACTATAACTTCCAGAATCTGTCTGACAGAGTTGTTCTGATGATAAAATGGAGAAGAACCATCCATGCCACTTTGAAATCATTGGGGAAAGATAGGATGTAAATTGTAAGCAATAAATATCAGGCTGAAGCCTCAGTCTCTTTAGGTGTTAAAGCTTCTGTAACACTCTAATACTGTATGTTGCTTAGAGAATGGCTTTATTTGCTTTTCTGGTTTATAAAATGAAATGTTTGCCCAGAAATTTGCCTGATTGTCTGGTTTCTAGCTCTGATTTCCTTTTTATTTATTTGTAAAATGTAACACTGAGCATAGTCTACAATAATTAAAAATAATAAGTCCCATAAAGAAATAAAATAGGAAAACAAGCAAATAAAACCAGACTTTGAATTTTGTTGTTGTTGTTTAATCTTAAATGATAATTTGCTTCATAAAAAAAAAATCTGCCCAGCAAAAGAAATAACATCCTGTACTTGCCAGGACAGAATCGTTTTCACTAATTTGCAGGAATTGGCCAGGAACCGAGCAAAGTGAAACTCAGGGGGCATGACATTCCTTAATTTGCCAATTAATCATCTATCATCCTACTTTTTCAGCTGATTTTAAATTGTTCCAGTGTCTTTCTCCTCCTTTGTCCTTAGTTTACTTCAACTGCTGTAAACTGAGTTAAAAGTGCACTCAATTTACTTAGGAGGGGGACAGGAAAGAAATCTTTCCCTTCTCTGTCACTTCACGCAAAAAACAAATTGCTGCACCCACTCCTAGCTTGTGTGTTGTTCTTCACTAATATCTTTTGCCATCTTGACCACACTCTGTTGTTGCTTGGCCACATGTGTCCCAATTTTCATTTGTGAAATCTGGAGAGTATGCCACTCAGAATGAGGCCTCATTGATTTCCAAGGAATTGACCCCCAGTTAAGGGGGTAAAATGACTGGAGGCCTACATATTGCTTTAGCTTCACATGATTAAAACTTTCAAATGCTGATTTTTGCTTTTTAAGAAATGGTTAATTGGGAAGCTAAAATACATTGTTTATGTTAGATATTTGCACCTCTGCTGGCTAAAGAATTGTAGAAGTTTTAATCCAATTCTCTCACATTTCCCAGGTTCTGATATTTACAATGAACTCAGGTATTGTGAATTACTGGAAATGTAGTCCAAATGGTCAATAAAGTATTTGCATGATTTAACCACAAAAGGTTATCTTTTGGGAAGGAAATTAAACCCTCCCCCCTTTTTGTTGCTGTTGTTGTTGTTACTGATTCTTAACAAGAAAGCAGCACTAAAGCTGCCTTTACCTGTTTCCAAACCACCAAAAGCAACAGCAACATCATCAGGATCACAGGTTTATTGTTGTGCTGCAGCCATAAAGTGGATCCATACAAGAAAGTTTAAACAGCACATAATGGGACACCTGTTTGCTTGATTAAATAATGCCTTGTTTGCATTTTAGGGAGAGGTGTTTCTCAGCCAAACTGCAGGATATTACAAGACGCAGCCACAGCACTTAAAATTAAACCATGGTGTAGTGTGTAAGGGTCCTAGGTATGGTTAGATGGTGGGAGGGGATAGAAAATGGGGGAGTAAGAGCAGTTCAGCTGAAGACAGAGTCCATTTATTTGTTATTGCACTTCCCATGCGTGTTATCCCCAAAGCAGTTCACAAAATGGAAACTAACACAATAAACATCATTGCCATGATAATACACTATATATTAACTCACGTAAAATTCACTGCACTTCAAACAATTCAAAAAGTTTAACAAGAATGCATGTCAACAGTTCATTTCGGAGTTTTGAACACCAACCTAATCACCATTATGCCTTGCATTACACAACTGACTGAAGAGATCGTATTAAGTGGCATAACGCAAATACAGTATAACCTTGCCCACACCAGGCTCACAACTAAAGTGAAAAACAGTCACAAGGATTTTAGATACTCCATCACAGAGGGATGGTATTGATCCCTTGCTAGGATCCCATGTCTTAAAGAAAAAACACTTTCCTCCCCACGTGGCTATAACAAACGGATAACAGAATGTAGCAAGAACATCCAAAATTGACAAAACAGTGATACCTTTATTGGACCAACCAAAATGCACAAAATACCTGTTGCAAGCTTCCAAAGCTTTACTGGCTTTTCCATTGGGCAAGGATGTTAAAAAAATAATGTTGTTTCTGTCATAGAGATAGATATCATTGGCAAGTTTCTTTAGAAGGGGTTTGCCTTTGCCATCCTCTAAGGCTGAGAGTGTGTGACTTGCCCGAGTCAATGGGTTTCCATGGCTGAGTCAGGATTTGAACCCTAGTCCCCCACTGTCCTAGGCTAATGCTCAAACCTTTACACCACGCTTCTCCTGCATGATTTTTTAAAACATCTTTGTCTGATGAAGGCACCAGTGTAGCTTCGAAAGCTGGCAAAAAGTATTTTGTGCATTTTGGTTATTCCTACAAAGGTATCACTGTTTTGTTGATTTGGGATGTTATTGTATTTTGCTACATTGCATGTTGGTTGGCCCCATAAAGAGATCACAATTTTGTGGATTTTGGGTGCTATTGTACTTTGCTGCATGACCAACAGGGCTAAAGCCAGTGTGATGTAATGATCTGAGTCTTGGGTCCAAAACACACTGCAGAAATAATCCAGTTTGAGACCGCTTTAACTGCCCTGGCTCAGTGCTAGGGAATTCTGGGAACTGTAGTTTTGTGAGACATTGAGCCTTCTCTATCAGAGAGAGCTCTGGTGCTACAATACACTACAGTTCCCAGGATTCCATAGGACTGAGCCAAGGCAATTAAAGTAGTCTCAGACTGGATTATTGCTTCATCTTTATAAGTGACTTGAAGTTGGACGAAAAAACAGAGGACAGATGACACCAAACTAGGAGGAGCAGCTAAGACCCCAGAGGAGAGGATCAACATTCAAAATGACTTTGATAGATTGGAAATCTGGGCAAAAACTAACAAAATGAAACAGGGAGAAATTTAAAGTACTGTTAGGAAGTGATGAGACAGCCATGTTTAGATATTGAAAGGGATGTCAGATTGAGGCTGGAGCAAGCTTGTTTTCTGCTGCTCCAGAGATTAGGACATGAGCAATGGATGCAGGAAAAGAGATTCCACCTCAACATTAGGAAGACCTTCCTAACAAGTGGAATATCTTTCCTTGGAGTGTGGTGGTGGAGTCTCCTTCTTTGGAGGTTTTTAAACAGAGGCTGATGGCCATCTGTTGGTGGGGGTGGGGGTGTGCTTTGACTGTGAGTTCCTGCATGGGTGGCCCTTGCGCTCTCTCTTCCAAGGCTTTGATTCTATGATCCTGCAACATTTGGTACAATGTTTCTATGCTTGTGTGTGATCCTGCCCAAAAGCCAAGTGGTTGATGATCTGAATCTTCTGAGAGGCTGAACCCTTTTGCAATGCAAAGGAGATTAAATTGCAGGGAAGAGTTAACACAGAGAAGGCAGGGCTGCAGAGAGAGAGGCTGCACTTCCTGCCCTCCCTCCCTCCCTTTTGTCCCATTATTTCCTCCCAGAAACAGGAACCAGGACCAGGAGGAGGAGTGGATCTGGATATTAAGCTGCCTGCAGTGCAACCTGGCCTTGGGACGCAGCAACAGGCTGCAAGAGGAGCAGCAGCAGCAGCAGCTTTGCAACAATTATAGCAGCAACCTGTTTACTCACCTGGGCCCTTGTTGGGAGACTGCTGCCTTGCCTTCATCCCTGGAAAGGAGTCAGATCTGGTGTTCTCTGGTTGTGTTTTGTTTCTTTCTGGGCCCCTCGTCAAAAGAGGGAGGAGGACGTGTCCCTTGGGAAGGGAGGCTGGGCTGCCTCTTTTGCTCTGCTGCGGGATTAATCCGGATTACATTATTCAGGATCGGATTTCTTCTTCTTTCTCCGTTGCATTGCATCGCCAAGGAGCAATGCCCGTCGTGGACAAACTTCGCCTGGAAGAGGCTTTGCAAGACAGCCCCCAGGTAAGGCCTCCTGTCCTGGGTTCAGGATGGAGGAGGTAATGGAGGAGGAGCAGGCAGGCCTTGCAAAGCAGAAGACACACACACACAACAGGGGGGTTTTGCAGAAAAACACCCACACACCAGGGGAGAAACTCCCCATAATCTAATACCACTCTCTTGGTTGCAACAGTGTCCCAAAGGAATGAAGCCACAACTCAGTGACCATATTTGTTGTGTCTATAAACCACAGTGCAGCAGTGCTACAAAAACACAGGATCCATAACTACAGTTGTTGTTGCTGCTATTGTGTGCCTTCAAGTCGTTATGGCCACCCTATCATCACTGTCACCATCATCACCATCACATCATCATCATCATCATCAGTATTAAGCTTTATTTATAAAGTGCTGTACATTTGCACATCACTGTATGTACAGTCAATTGAAATGGCTAAAACGAACCTTCCTGTTTCTGCCTTCTACAAAAATAATTACACATAATACATATGAATACATCTTAACAAATGAATGATAAAATTTAGGGGATGACAAATTAAAACAACATTGGATAACAATCCAATCATGGGGTTTTCTTGGCAAGATTTCTTCAGAGGGGGGTTTGCCATGGCCATCCTCTGAGGCTGAGAGAGTGTGCCTTGCCCACTTGCTGTCCATGGCGGAGCAGGGATCTGAACTCTGGCCACCATAGTGGTAGGTCTAGCATTGAAACCACTGCACCATATGTAACATATACATATAGTTATGTTCCAGTTAACTATATGGATGGAATAAAGCATACATACTAAGGACAATTGATATGAGCCCACAACACCAAAGGTCAAAAAAACCCTATACTGTACCATTCTTGTGAACATTATCCTGGAGATCAGTAACTTGGAGATATGTAGTGACATAGTTAATGGTCATTGTTGATTATTGTTTGGGACATTTATTGTAATAGAATGTTACTACAGTATATTGTTAGTTTCTCCTTAGCTATTTTGTGTGTGTGTGTGTGTGTGTGTGTTTATACTTCGCAAACTCAGGGTGACCAGAGGTCCTCACCACCAAGGATGGGATGGCACTGCAAAATGGAGGACCCTCAAGAAAAATTAAGGACTTGACCAAAGAAAAACTAAAACACTGACATACAAATGCATGCTTCTTAGCCCTGCTCAAAATGGAGGTCATCTGGGAATTCCTGCTGGACAAGGAGTCTGAAATGTAGGACATGTCCTGGGAAAGGAGGACGTGCCTGGTCACCCTGTTGCAAACTGTGTGCCAACGTAAAAGTTTTGCAGCAGGATTGGGAAAGGAAGGTGGTGGTGGATGGAGAGATTCTCTGGGAAGGAGACTTGCCAGTGATCCAAAATTAGGTTTTGTTTCAGGTGTCACTTTGTGTGTCATTTAACCTGACTGGTGTGGATTTGGTTTATAGCTGCAACACAGCAAACCTGTAAGCCTGGTTTTGCTGGTGTCTGCAAACAGGTGAAGGTGGCTTTGTTATTGCTGTTGTGTGCCTTCAAGTCACCCTAAGGCAAATTTCTTCAGAGAGGTTTGCCATTGCCATCCTCTGAGGCTGAGAGAGTGTGACTTGCCTAAGGTCACCCAGTGGCTTTTCATGGCTGAGCCAGTATTTGGACCCTGGTCTCCAGAGTCATAGTCCAACGTTCAAAATACACCATGCCAGCTCCTTGAAGGTGGCTTTAGTTCTGCTTTATCTCTAAGAATTAAGAATAATAATTAAAAATGGTATTCTAGAGCCCCAGCTTATGTTTCCTCTATAAGCCATTCAAAATGGAAAGTTAGCCCTTATCCTTCAGGATTTATTCAGTGGGAGGTTTTTCTTCAAAATGATTCTTGCGGTAACCTGTGGGATGATATTAGGAAGCCACAACATGAAGGTTATCAAGTAATAGCTTTTTAATTCATTGGGGGAAAAATAACCATAGAGAGTTATATGTTGTTGCTATGTGAGAGGAAAAAGGAAGCTATCCCTAGGGGCCAGGATCAAATATATAAAAAGAGACCCTGGCCCTTGGGAGGGAAGTAAAATTGTGATGACAGAACAGTAATTTGCCCTCTGCCCATCTAGTGTGATGGTGACAGCATCTGGGCTGCTATTCAAAGTATAGAATTCCTCTTCCCATTTTACAGGCCAGAGTGTTAGGAGAACATGGAAGGATTAGAGCGATGGTTCCCTTGCAAAGTTTGACTTTGGCATTGTTGGTGAGGTTGGGGAACAGCTTGATTCCTCACCACTGTGAGAAGCTACTCTGTGACAAATCTAGGCCACCTTTAATAGGAGGCACACTCCTTGAAAACCAGGGAAAGGTGAGGAAAGGAAAGACACAGAGGTTGTGTTTGCTTATTTTGTAATTCTTTTCTATTTATTTCTAACTATTAGACAGGGTTCCAAAACACACTGCAGAAATAATCCACTTTGAGACTGTTTTAACTGCCCTGGCTCAGTGCTAGGGAATCCTGAGAATTGTAAGTTTATTGTGGTACCAGAGCTCTTTGACAGAGAAGGCTAAATACCAGTTCCCAGAATTCCCTAGCCGTCTCAGTGTGTTTTGGACCAGGAAGAATGTGTTGCTTTGACACCTCAAGACTAACAGGCAAGCTGCTTAACAACCTTGTATCACCTTACACAACTCTCTGGAGCTTTATGACCAGTGTCACAGTTTGCATCTTTCTCGGCCCCATTTCGTTCTGATCCCACTTCTCCAATTATGTAACTGTGCTTAAATATCTGTGCCTTGAATGTTGTCTTCCATCCATTCCTCTGAAGAAGTGTATTGAAATCCATGAAAATTTATGCTGCATACATTAGTACTGTAAGACTTAAAATTCCCACCAGATTTTTCTCCCTAGCCCAATCCCTTTTTTTTACAGAAGCATATTTATTTATTATTCTGCTTTCCCGTCAACATGGGACCCTGTAGGTGCTTAAAACATAATCTGTTTGAATATTTTTATTCCTGATTTCTTACTCTCCCTGTGAGCACTTTATACACACATGTACATTAGACACACAGTGCCAACAAATTAGATAGTACAAATAACATAAAATGAATTATTGACCTCCTCATTGCAATCATTAAGGTCCAATTTGGGGCTCTGCACTTGCTTGCATACAAAGCTTTGTCTCTACAAGCAAAGGTGTTCTTTTTCTTGCTTTGCGAGGGTTGGAGAAGTAAACTGCCTTAAATCCCAGCTTTTAGGGTGACATGAATCGATTAATAACAGCAATAATAGAAAAAGGCTTCTCCACTGAGCAAATATCTCTTCTCCCCTTTCTTGCCTGATGTTTTTGGATCTTTCCCATAGAGAGGCCGCGCTGCAAATGGGGTTTTCATCTCAGTGGAAAACATGCAGGCATCATGTGACTCATCTAAATGGATGCTGGTGCTTAACTAGGCTGACTGCGGGGTTTGTGCAACACACGGACAAGAGCAGAGGCTGTAAAATACTTTACAAAAAGCAGTAATCCATGGTCTATAGTCTTTCTTTTTCTTTATAGAATTTACAAGAATAATGGTGAGCAGAACTGCTAACTTGTACTGTACACACAGTGTTTTCTCCTCCCCTTTGCATTCTCTGTTATATACAAGTTCACAAACAGTCTTCTAATCTAGAAGGATCTGGAATGCTGGGGAGCTTTCACACATGCAGGCCTAGAGCTCAAAGCAGTAATAGTCCCGGAAACTAAGATATCTATCAGTTAGATATATATAAACAAGCACTGAGACCTGGCAAACTGGACTAGCCACAAGTACAATGGCATCGGTTTGTGTGGATCTTAAAAAACAAATTTTTATTGGGCCTTTCCTATTTAGCTTAGTTACCTGCTGCAATAATTTGGAGTAGAATATCCCCCCGAATCCTATCCTTGTTATCCTTGAGGATGATTTAATGATGAGTCAGTTTTTCACTAGAGATGATGCTAATGCAGTCCTTTCCAACAATTAACCTCACCACCCAAAAAGGTAACTACTGTTTCACACATGCAGACTTAATGTCATCTTGGGAAACAACTGAAAGGAAAACTTTTACCCACCTTCTCTATAGGTTCATGTTGAACTAAGTTTGTATACTCACTAGAAAGTACTTTGTCAGTGCAACAGTGCAACAGCTATCCTGCTTGGTGCAGTGTTACAACATTTTAATACAGTCCAATACAGTTTAATAATACCAAGGGGGCTCAGATCAGATTCTCTGTACCCTTTCCTCTTCAGCTGCTATAAGTCCTTTGCCATGAAGTGTCAGCCTTGTTGGCTAGAGATAGGATCACAGAATCATAGAATTGGAAGATACCCCCGTCCAACCCCCTGCCATGAAGGAACTCACAATCAAAGCACACCTAACAGATGGCAATCCAGCCTCTGTTTAAAAACCTCCAAAGAAGGAGATTCAACCACTCTTCGAGGGAGTGTGTTCCACTGTTGAACAGCTTTTATCATCAAAAGGTTCTTCCTAATGTTTAGGTGAAATCTCTTTTCTTGTAGCTTGCATCCATTTTTTCAGGTCCTATTCTCTGGAGCAGCAGAAAACAAGCTTGATCACAAGCTTCTCTCCCCTGCCATCACTTGCAGGAGATAACGTACAACACAGAGAGCAGACGTACCATTAGCACACTACATATTTGTTGTTGTTAACTGCTCTCCAGTTGGCCTTCACTCATGATTACTCTATGGATGAGACATCTTCAAGTTCCCCTATCCTCCACTACTCTGCTTAATTCCTGTAGATTAATGCATGTGACTTCCCTGATTGAGTCTATCCACCTGCCTTGTGGTCTTCCTCTCTTTCTACTGCCCACCAGCTTTCCAAGCATTAATGTCCTTACAGTAAGGAGACAGCATGGTGTAGTGTGTTAGTGTTGGACTAAAATTGGCACACCAAGGTTGGAATCCCCAATTGGCCATGGAAACCTACTGGGTGACTTTGGGTGAGTCTCACTCTCTAGGCTTCAGAAGAAGGCAAAAACAAACCACCTCTGAACAAACCTTGCCATGAAGACCCCATGATATGGTCACCTTAGGGTAGCCATAAGTCAGAAACAAATGGCTGTATATGTAAAGTGATCTTTTGGGAGAGGATGAGAATAGGGAGTATTGGAAGTGACTGGTGATTGGCTGAGTGTTTGAAAGAGTGTTAAGGATATGAGTTAGCAAGAGAGTGAGATGACTTTGGTGTTAGGAGTATGAGAGAGAGAGATGTGAGCTGGAGTTAATTGGTATCAATTAGGTTATTAAATCAGGTGTATCAAATCGTTGATGTTACATTCAACTTTTGTTTAATAAATAGTTTTTGTATTATATGCTTGGGCTACTGAGAACCCTGAGTAAAACCTATTGGCAAGCTTAAATTCAGGCACATAGTGTTTGTGAGGGTAACATTATTCAAGGGTGGTGGAGAGAGTACAGTAGATCAATAAAGATTCCATGCAGGGGCATCTGAAGGTCTCTACTTTTGGTGGCAGCTGGGATTGGTAGAGGCCCCCACAATCTGCTCAGAACTAACAATTGCATTTCAACCAAAAAGTACACTTCTGAATTTCATGAGAGGGTATGCTAGGATCATGGAATTAAAAAATAAATAAATTCTCACGCCCTTGGAGAAGAGATAGTCCAACCACTTAAACCACTCCATGGCTGACACTGGAACTTCATCAAACAACAGCAGAAGAAGGTGCACTGTGAGCATATTGGGAGAGCGTTTGGATTCTTTGTCTATCCAACACACCTTGAAATACATCAGACATCAGTGGGAGGAAACAGTTTAAGCAAAGGGTGGGCGAGTGGGTGGATGGGGGGGGGGGGGGCTGAAAAAGGAAACAAAGAAGATAGCATTCCCCTGGTGGGACTTTGATTTGAGGCAGTTCTTTAGCCTTCAGATCAGCCTTACAAGTGAATGAGGCCCACAGAACAGAATGGAACAGATCTTTTGTATGACCAGAATAGAACATATCTTTTGCATTAACCTGTATTTGACTGCATTGTAAACTTCTGTTCATTTTGGTGACAGAGCATTTTACTTACTTACATTATTTATATGCTGCCTTTCTTGAAGATTGGGACCCAAGGTGGCTTTCAGAACAAGTGTATGCTTGTCTGTTGCTTTCAGTGGGACTTAATGGTTCTTACCATTGTCCAGTCAATATATTTAGGCTCTGATTCATCTTTTTTTTTAGTGTTAGCTGTGTTCTTCTAAAACCCAGCAGTTTATATGAGTTGCCTTATATTTCATGAGCCTCCTTTATCTGAAATGCTTGAGTGCAGATAAGTTTTGGATTTTGGATTTTTTTTAAATTTTGGAATATTTGCATATACATAATGAGCTATCTTGGAGATAGGACTGAAGTCAAAAAATGAAATTCATTTATGTTTCTTATGCACCTTGTGCACATAGCCTGCAGGTAATTTTGTATGTAATATTTTTAATAATGTTGTGCTTGACAAAGTTTGTGTACACTGAACCATCAGAAAGCAAAGGTGTCGCTATCTCAGCCACCCATGTGGACAATTTTGGATTTTGGAATTCCGGATAAGGGATACTAAACCTGCAGTAACATATTTTAAGGTCTAATAGCGGTTCACTATACTCCTTTCCATAGGATTACTAAAACTTTTATATAAAATATGGCTCAAGGGTAACCTTCTAAAAAAGGGGAAATGACAAGAAAAATAGACTGATCTCATCTAAATTTAATTTAAGAATCATGTACGCCTATAGTAAACACACTAATCTGGAAATAAATACAGCTCAGGTGTATAAGGCATTCTGTTGAATAACTGGCTTCAAGATTTGGGTGTGATTCATTTTTCCTTGACCTGGTGCTGACTGGGAATGAAAAGTATTGTAGTCAAGTGGATTGGGGAGGCTAGTCTTGTTTCTCAGGTTTACCAAACATCACTGAACAAAAAGGAGAGGAGAGAGAAAAAAATAAACTACATTTTCTGGGCCTTATCAGTATTTATAATGGATTTATTTAAAGTTATTGGTTGTAAGCAAGATACTTATGAGTGATTACTATGAGAGAACGTCCCTTTATAGATAAAATAAGAGAGGAAGATAGTACCTTAATTAACCAACTGATTAAAAAAAATCAAACCCTTCTATCACTACAATTCTTCCATGGCTGCAGCCACACTTCAGAAATAACCCAGTTTGACACCACTTTAACTGCCATGGCCCAATTCTATGCAATCCTGGTTTTTGTAGTTTTGTAACACATTCACCCTTCACTATGAGAGAGCTCTGGTCCAATAACAAACTACAATATCAGAAATCCATAGCACTGAACCATTGCATTTAAAGAGGCATCAAACTGAATTATTCCTGCAGTGTGGGTGCAGCCCATGTTAACTGTGATGAGAAACCATTTCCCATTACAGATGACTTGAGAATAAATTACCAGTTCCTTTTAGAACCAAGGTTCTGGAAGTTGTAGTTATCAAATAAACACAGTTGTTTCAAATGGATGCTTTAAAGAACTGGTCACAGGGAGAAAAATGTACGTTTCTAATTTGCATTTAGAAAACAAGCCTTGAGTTATGGGATGTTATTGAGAGGGATTAGTTCAAGGGATAATAGCTTTTCCTTCCCTGGTTTTTAGCTGCATAATATATTAGGGCCCTGTGGAGCATGTGTCACACATCCTTGCTCCCCTAATAATGGCCTTTGCCACTGCTCTACTCTTTGAAACTAGATTTACTGGTGTTGCCCCATAGCATCAGTTGAAGCCCTTGTTGCTTCATGTCCTAATTTGCCAGTTGTTTTTGGACTGCATTTCCCATCAGCAATCATCATTATGTTGGCTAGGGCAGAGTTGGGGGGGGATCCAGTTTAAAGAAAAGCAAAAATCCAAAACCTGGGTTTTTGTTTGGTTTTTTTTTTTTGTTTTGTTTAAACCAGGGTTGTTGTTGTTTTGTATTAATGCTTTAATAAAAAATTTGAATCCTGCTTATTATGTTAATACTGTGAAACATAACATTAACAATCCAAAGTTATTACATTTTGTTAAGATTTATATGTTTGAATAAAACTTTGGGAATTATATCAATAGATTGAAAGCCTATATATAGGAGTATAAGGCTACACCTTTATAGGACTAACAGCCTTATTGCATGAGAAAAGAAAGCCAAAATGGAGCGAGAGAGCAGTGGCTTTTTCAGTGCCTCTCTACATACCTTTGTAATACTTCTGTTTGCTTCCTGAAGATGATTGTACATGTGTGTCTTTTGTTATGTTGATAAAATCCTTTTTACAAAAGGCACACTTTTATGATAATCTCCCTTGGGAATGGTGGTCCTGCAGCTGGGTTGGACGATGACGACGACGATGATGATGATAAATAGCAGCTCACCTTCCTAAGCTCTTCAAGTGTGTGATTGTTTACATTTGGTGCCACTATTTAAAAAATAGTATTGTTAAAGGGTGCATCTACACTGTAGAAATAATGTAGTTTGACACCACTTGAAGTGCTGTAGCTCCATCCTGTAGAAGCATGGGATTTGTAGTTTGTTGTGGCATCAGAACTGTCTGACAGAGAAGGCTAAATAGCTCACATAATTTTAAAAAAATCCCAGAATTCAGTAGGATGGAGACAGTAGGATGGCAGGTAAAGTAGTGTCAAATTGCATGATTTCTACAGTGTAGACACACCCAAAGTCTTAGCTAGTTAGTTGCAGGTGAAGCTGCAGTGATGTCAGTTTAATTGTCATGGTTCCTGCCTATGAAATTATGGGATGTAAAGTGTTACGAGGCATTTAGGATTATTTACCAGATGGTTCTCATTCTGTAGTTCATGCAAGTGTACATTAGAGATAGCAGAAGATTCTACACATCTCACCAATGACAAATCCCAATATTTCATGGGATCAAGCCACAGCAATTCAAGTGGTATGAAACTACCATAATTGTGCAGTGTGGATACCCCACAGATGCCATAAATTATCTCAAACACCCAATTTGATATAATTTAATGGGGATTGGGAAACACTTTCCAGATAATATGCGCTGTTTGGCTCTAAATTGGACCCCAAAAGTCATCCTTTGTATCTTCTTTGAGTATCTGTGGATTAGTCCTTTTCAGGACAGGTTATTTAACCACTTGGTTTCAACACACAAAAAAGAAAGTGCCTAGCCCTGTGTCTTCTCTTTTCACTTGTTTCACAAGAAAGACATTCCTTTTTTCACGAAGTGTGAGAAGGAGAGGTTCCTGTTTTTACAGTGACTTTTCCTCTTCAGGCTCATTTCTTTTTTCGTGAGGAGAATGGTGCAGAGGCAGCATATTTTGCATATCGAATCTAGTCCAGTGAATAACAACTAAATAGGGCTATAATGTTTTCAGATAAGACCCACAAACCAACCATCCTTCTACAGGGACTTCCTGTATGATTAATTCATGGTTGTCATTAATTATCTAACATTTAAATGCTATGAAATAATTCTCCTGAAGCAGCTGACTAGGATAGGGTTACTAATTCCACACTGTTTTGCTAGTTTGGACAGAAAGGGTAGCATATGCAGAGCAGCAGGGAGTTGAATATGGACTCCTGCAGTGTGAACATAGGAAAGGGAGAAGGAGGAAAGGCAGACTTTTTCCTTTGATAAAGTACAAAGTAAGCTAGAGACGGTGACAGTTAGGGTAAAGCAAATCAAAAGAGTCTGAATTGGACAGCTATTTCTAACATAAATTTCCATTTGGTAGAGTCTCTCTGTATGTGCAGTCTGCCCCCCCCCCACAGATTCAACCATGCAGTTTGAAAATATTTTTAAAAATATGTATACATTCCAAAAAGCAAACTTTGAATTTTGCCATTTTATGTAAGGGACACTATTTTACTACCCCACTGTATCTAATTGAACATCCGTGGATTTTGGTATCCACATGGAGTACTGTAACCAAACCCCAACAGGACGTCATTTTGACAGCTGCTTTCGGATGCAAATACGGTGAAAGTCAGGACAGTCCCATGTCTGGAGTGTTGGAAGAAGACTCTCCCTGGCGGTGCCACAACTTTCAAATATGAAAATGAACTTGTGTTTCTTGAGCTTCATATGATTGGGTTAATAAGATGTCATTTGGTCATGACTTGTACCTTATGTAACTGCAGTCATTGTTACATATTAATAAATTCTGGTGGAGACGTGATTGAAGCTCCTTTTGCTGTTTGTACTTGAACATTTAGTATTTTTTAAGTCTTCTGAACATCCAAGAAGTATCCAAACTTATTATCTTTTAGGTGCCAGGTTGAAACCTATTGTTTACTTAGGCATTTACAATTGGTTAGAATTTCTGTTGGTTGATTAATTTATTAATTTATTGATCAGAAGTGCATAATCATGTGCATATATTAATAAATTAGTATTCTTGGAAGCTTTGACATTGTTTACACTTCATGAAGGACAAAATGTTAGTGAAATTGTAGAAGTAATGGAAATATTCTGGGTGAAGCCTTGGGTTGTCGCATCCACTCGCACCTGTTGTGAATAGAAAAAAAACTACCTCATAGAGCATGACAGATATAAGGTATTTCCTGACATTTAACAATCCTAACCCTAAAAGTTAAATAAGACTCTTTTGTTGCAATGGCTCCATTGGTTGCCCATCCATTTCTGGGCACAATTGAAAGTGCTGGTGACGACCTAAAAAGCCATATATGATTGAGGTTCCAGTTATCGAAAGTGTTGTATTCCTCCTTACGCACCTGCCCATGGTTTGAGGTCTTCTGGGGAGGTTCTGCTCTCTGTCCCACTATTTTCACATATACATTTGTTGGAAACATGGCAGAGAGCCTTCGTACTGGCTGCTCATAGATTCTGGAACACCCTTCTCAGAGGGGCTAGATTGGCATTCTCCTTATTACTTTTCTGCAAGTAGGTAAAACATTTTTTTAATTCCAGCAGAATTTATTTTTTTAAAAAAGAGGAAACAGGCCTTGTACGATGTGCTGGACATTTGTTTATTTTAATGCTTTGTGTTTTTAACTGGTTATAATCTTAGGATGGTTTAATTGCTTTTTAATTTTTCTATGCTTTGAATGTTTAACTATGGGCTGGAAGAGCCAGCTTCAAATCAGTTTGGGGACGTGGCATTTACTTGCACCCACCTCCAAGTAACCCGGAAGTTGTGCCAGCAAATACACACTAGATGGCTTCAGGGTGACTTTGGGATGTGGAGTTTAGACACCACATGCCCTGCAGCAGGCCAAAAGACGACCCCAGAGGCAAAGGGGCAGCTTTTTCTGCCCCAAATAGGAGCTGATTTTTCCACTCCTATTTGGGGTGGAAGCTGGCTGCCGTGGGGCCGCATGTCTGTTTGCCATGGCCTAGATCCAGCCCTAAATGGGGCAGCTCCAAGCCATCCCATTGAGGCTGTCTGTTTCACCCCTATGTTTTTTTTTAACTATTGTAAGCCACCTTGAGTCTCAAATTGGGAGAAAGTTAGGAAAATAATAATAGTACAGGGGCTCTTGGCATCTGCTGGGGTTTGGTTCCTGGACACACACACACCATGGATACAAATAGCCATGGATGTTCAAATCGCATTAAATACAATGGCATAGTAAAATGGCAAAAGCAATGTTTGCTTTTGTGTTGTTTTTTACAATATCTTCAAGCCATGGATTGTTAAATCTATGGATAAAGAATCCGTGAATATTATATTATAATATAATTTTTGTGTTTTTGTTGGGGTTTTTTGTTGTTGTTTTGTGTGTGTTGTTGTTGTTGTTTTGTGTTGTTGGTTGGTTGGTTATCATTTTGCATTGTGTGGCCCATCTGCAACCACAATTTGTAAGTTCAGGCATGATGACAAATTGTGAGTTGATTTTAAAAAAGATCTGTTCTTTTAAAGGGTGTGCAGTGGACAAGGCATGCAGACAGTCTGGACAGTTAGATGTACATGAGAATTGGGATAAAATTGTAAATCTTGTTTAGGGATGCAATTGGGACAGGGTATGAGATGCAGATGTAGATCATATTTAATTCTTACATGTGAAAACAAAATAAAAGGTTCAGAAGTTTCATCCCTACTGGCTGAATAACAAACATCTTTGCACATTATTATTATTATTCATTTCTCTTGATAAATGTGAAAATTTCATAAAGGATTTTTGTGCAAAATTCCCTTTTTTGTCCAAAATACAATATGTTTGGGGATAGGGGAAACACCTGTTTTTCTATTGCTGATGATGGTGAAGAGGACCGTCCTTCCTCTTGTCATGCAGGAGTGAAAAATCTACCAGTTGACTATTTTTCTCTTTCATTGGCTTTCTCATCAAGGAGGAGAAAAATTTGCAAATATTCTTTATATCCCTAAATTTGAGAGCATCTTAAGTTTTCCAGAGATGATTGTGGTACTGATTTTTAGCCTGCCTTCTCCCCAGTTTGGGATTCAAGGCAGCTTAAAACAGTTAAAGGAGGCTTAATGAGAACATCACAGTCTAAAGGAGTTAAAAACCAATTAAACCATCTAAAATTAAAAGTAAAGCCAATTTAAAACATAGGCCTTTAAAAATGAACAATAACAACAACAAATAAATGCATGTCCAGGACATGATGGCTGTAGCATCCTCAGATTCATGTTCTACACAACTTGGATACAGGAGCAATCAGCCTCTGACACATGAAATGCATAGCCCTCATTTGTCTCATCCCTTTTCAAAGCTACATAAATTGGCAGCCATCTCTACATTCCAGTGATAGTAAATTGCACAATTTCACAATGCTGTTGTAAAGAAGGACTACTTTTTCTCTGTCCTGAAATCTTCCACTCTTCAGCGTTATTGGATGTCTCTGATTCTAGTGTTAGTGCTATTGAGGGAGGGGGAAGAGTTGTTCTCTCTGTTTTCTCCACACCATTCATAATTTTATTCACCTCTAGTTTACTCTGTACACTACTGTGAAGCAGATGGTGTGAAAGGAACGGGAAATAAAATAATGCTGTGAAATGAATTGTCTAAAATATTTTGACTATATGCATGCAAAGTTCTACACACATCTTTGCTCCATTGCTGAAATAAGGATTTGGATTTTGTTGTCTGATTTTGAGAGTTTTTGGGAAATAAAATTATGCAGTGTCATAATAATAGAAGCACTACTACAGTACTTGTTCTCTTTTATATATGGAGTGTTTTGTTTTTTTTAGAATTGTACATTTCTTCTCTCTAATTTTCCATTTGGCAATAATCTGCTATTCCTTTTCTTTCATTAGACCCGCTCATTGCTAAGTGTCTTTGAAGAAGATGCTGGAACACTTACAGAGTATACCAACCAGTTACTTCAAGCAATGCAACGAGTTTATGGGGCACAGGTAAACCATTTTTATCAGTCTATATTGTCTTCCCCTTTCTTTTAAAAATAGAATTGTTTTACTCAGTTTTCATATTATTATTATTAATTATTATTAACTTTTATTTATATAGAGATGTAAATTTATAACTGTTAATACTGAAAACAATAAACAGAACACACATCACTCTCTACAGATAACAAAACACAGAAAATAACAATTGCTATGGTTACATTTACACTCTTTCCCTCTGGTTGCTCACCACTGTTTTGGTTCAGTTAACATGAAAAAAATGGAGAAAGTAGTCTCTCTCTCTCTCAGGAGTTGGCATTGGTCATAGTGTGGCTTACTAAACCAAGACATATATGTGCCTTTTACACACACATACAGCCCATTTTGCAGCAAACCCCAGGAAGCTGTGATGCCTCTGCTTAACCATAGTTTCACATTTCATGACAGCTAAGAAACTAGGATACCAGTTACAGGAAAAAGTCAAGTTCTTAATATACAGTTTGGAGTTAATTTATTATTCTGATTGGATCTAAAACTGGTAACCATAGTTTGGGAATAATGGAAGATTCTGGTTAATTAAAGGCTGCTTGGCTTAACTGCAGGTCATGTGAAGGGAAGATCAAAGGGACGGCATATATTTTGGGTGCTGCAAGCACCTAAACTTGGCCATAATTTTGCACTTACTTGGCTTGTCTGAATTCACAGGCTCAATATGCATATACAGTGGGCCTTTGGTGTCCGATGGGGTTTGGTTCCAGGACCCACTGTGGATACCAAAATCCATACCAATTGCATACATTGGGATAGTAAAACAGTGTCTCTTATATAAAATGGCAAAATGAAACTTTGCTTTTTAGATTTTTTTGTAAAATATTTTCAAGCCATAGATCGTTGAAAACATGGATGACTATATGTGATTGCTGGTCACCAAAACAATCTGATTTCTGTCTCTTCTCTTGAGTTTTAATTCTCTTTGGGCAAATACAGACCACCCCTTTCAGGGTGGTCCGTAAGCACCTGTTTTTGCTCTGCAGCTACACTGCAGGAACCAAACTGCGCAGCACAGCTGCGCGGCAAAAAAGAGCTGCCTAAAGCAGCTCCTTTTTGGGACATCATAAGGGCTATGGCAGCCCTTATGATGTCTCTTCCAGTGAATGGCGTGTGGGCACTGTGACGCCCACATGTCATGCACATGCCCCCTGTGTGGGCAGGGCAGTGCTCTAATGGCATCGCCCATACGTCATAGGGCTGGGGAGCATGTGGTTGCTGCACACTCTCCAGACCTAATATCACCACCACCATGCTACAAAGTGCCCGTCTGTATCGGGCCTTTATTAGTTGATCCATTATTAGTAAACCATAGGTTTTGTTTTTCCTTCTTTAAAAATATCAGAAGTTTTGATAGATTGTTTTTTTAGCTGAATTTCCATTTCTATATAATAGATGCACTGTGATGATTACAGCTGGCAGAATACCTAGTAACGCACAATATGATCTGGTTCAGATGTAATTATATTGGTCCATGAAACAAAGTTAGTGTTATGCCTGTGTGGTTCCTTCTTTCATACACTTTCTTTCACACAATTACGTCATGTGTTAAGCTATAGTTTCCTGTTGCATCTGATCCTCCTTTTTTGCAGCTGGGGATTAAACCATAGTTTCTGATTTAGGGTGATATGGAAAAATGTGGCTTGGCAAACCCCAGAGACTTTACATTTTGGCACAGAGGAAAAGACAAATTGTTTGGGCAAAGAGTGTGGTTTATGACTTTAGTATTGTGAAGTCATGGGATTTTAAACAGGTCTGTGTCAGCATTATGTAAATTTCAGCTGTATTTCTTAAAGCCAAAGTAGATGTAAGGAGGAAGATCTGTGAAATGAACTGTCAGTGGAGGCTTTCTATGTAGCAACCACAGCTGGGTGTAGTTATGGTTGCATCTTTAGGCGGAGTGATGATAGCTGCATGTCTTGCATTACAGGGCAAATAACAACTTTTTATATGTGTAGAAAACAACTCAATCTAAGAATGGCTTAATTTTCACATCACCAAAGTGACATCAGTTTGAATCACAACTCCATACCAAACACAGTTACTATTAATCTTGATAATATAACAGGATGTCTTATTGACATTATTTCTAATATGGCCCTTGGAATTCTTAACTTCTGGGTTTGAAGAATGTCTTTAAACACTGTAGGGGTGTGTGTGTGTGTGCGCACGTGTGTTCAGAAGGCCATTAATGGGGCCAATATGCATGTTGTATCTTTGATTTATGCTCCCATAAAAGGAGACAAGGCAGGTACCCTTGTCTTAGGAGAGGAATTCACACCACGGCAAATGATAAAGCAGTGTGGAAAACATCTGAAACACTAAAGGTTCCTCACCTCTGTGCTGCAAGAATAGCAATATGTCCAAGTGGTCCCTTTAAATTAAGTGTTAAATTAAATTAAGCTCCCCTAGGTTGTTTCTGTGGCCCTCAAACTCTCCAGGTTCTCTGGACCATCCTTTTTCTGTCTAAAACTACCACAAAAGCAATGGCAAACTGATCCTTCAGAAAGCTTCCAGGAGCAGAAATTCACCTTTCCAATGGCTTGCAGCCCCATCCCTTAAAAGAACTGACATTTTTCAAAACTAGGAGTGGATTTCTGGCCACACCACACTGAATTTTGCTCCCCTGCTCCCAATTTTTTGTACAGTCATCAGAGGGTTCCAAAGGCAGCAATTTGGGCACTGAATCCAGCACAGTTGCCCATATTTGGTTTAAATGAATACAATCTTCTCTCTTTCCTTAGGAACATGTTGTGTATAAAAGCAATCAATCTGCTAGGATCCAGCCCCTTCAAAAGTGGGGATGTGGACTGTTTGATTTCTTAAGTCAACTCTGTAAACGCCAGATGGAATGTCTGGAGCTCAGCAGGTCATGAGTCACAACTACCTGACATTCTTGTTTGTTCACACTCTTATTCCAAAAACTGCAGGTGTGGCATAGCTACTGGAAGATCTATCTGTTTACATCTTAGGCATTATAGTTACAATTTGTTGGGAGATTCTGTTCACCATGATTTCCCTAAGTAAATGTTTAGGTAAGAAAAGTTTGTGGATGGGGCTCTCTAGATTGGCAGGAAAGTGTGACATGAAGTTGCCTTTTCCTTAATGCTTAGCAGCTGCACCACAGCCTTTAGATGGAGCTGCGCTGTTCCGCAGTTTTTAAAAAAGAAGCTGGGAAAACCAGCACCTTTTTAAAGGCGCTTCTTCTCCCCTAAAACGCAAAAAAAGCGTTTTCATGGCACACTTTCCCTTTTTCTCATCTAAAGGCTAGAGTTTCATGCAGCCATGAACACACTTCTTTTTGCCAATCTAGAAAGCCCCATTGTTTTTAATTACCAGCCTTGCTAAGTTATTGCAAACCTAGGGCCTTAGCTTCCTTTATTGAATCAATCCATCTGCAGTACAGTCATCTTCTTTTCTTACTGCTTTCCAGTTTTCCAGGCATTATTGCCTTTTCCTGCAAGTTGTGTCTTTTCATGATACAGAATGAATCTCCCTTATCTGAAATGCAGAAGTGTTTTGGATTTTGGATTTTTTTGAATTTTGGAATATTTGCATATACATAATGAAATATCTTGGACAGGAGATCCAAATCTAAACATGAAATTCATTTGTTTCATATAAAACTTATGCAAATAACTTGAAGGTAATTTTATGCATAATATTTTAAATAATTTTGTGCATGAAACTTAAGTTTGTGTACACTGAAACATCAGAAAGCAAAGGTTTTTCTATCACAGTTGCCCATGTGAACATGGATTTTGGAGTATTCTGTATTTCTGATATAAGATACTCAATCTATAGATCCAAAGTTCAGTCATGTTGGTTTCTAGGGAGAGTTTCACTGTGATTTGCTCTCGGATTTATGTAGTCTTCTTGCCAGTTTATGATATCAGTGGAACTCTTCTCTTACATTACATTTCAAAATAGTTGACTTTCTTCCTGTGAGAAAAGTGGGAATGGCAAATTAGTGAAGAACTGCAAATTCATACTGTCTGGCAGATTTACTGATTATCTAAACTGCATCACAAGAAGAATTCCATTTGCCTTCCTGGCAAATTTTGTATGTAGTATACTAAAAATACTATTTAGAAATAGCCACTGGATATTAGCAGGAATGTAATGATACTGTGGTTTTCTAATTAACAGTGATCTTGTTCTTTGTAAATTTCAATGTATTAACATAATGGTTATGTAATATATAACTTAAAGACTGACAACTCGGCTTGCTGCACGAATTCACGTTTGACCTTTTGAAGATGGAATTGATTAACTCAGTTTTGAAAATGCAATTGAGAGATTATGGAATTAATGTAGAAAGTATTATAAAGATGGTTTGTTGTTGATGATTGTTGTTGTTGTGCGCCTTCAAGTCATTTATGATTTATGGCAACACTAAGGCAACCCTATTATAGGATTTTCTTGGCAAGTTTCTTCAAAGGGATTTTGCCATTGCCATCCTCTGAAACTGAGAGACTGTGACCTGCCTGAGGTCACTCAGTGGGTTTACATGTCTGAGTCAGAATTTGAACCCTGGTCTCCAGAGTCGTAGTCGAATAACACTCAAACCACTACACTACACTGGCTCTCTTATTTTGAGGAAGTTTATTGAGTGAGTTCAAGCAAGCTGCTGGAAATGTAAACTCCTCTGTTCATTTTTTTAAAATAGGTTTTTAAGTCACAGTTGAAATATGCTTCATCTAAGTCTAGTATGAATTTAATTTTGAAAATAGAATATACTTTTTCTCTTTCTAGAATGAAATGTGCCTGGCAACCCAACAGCTCTCTAAGCAGCTTCTTGCATATGAAAAACAGGTATGCATAACATTCTGTTTCCATCCAAAGCAACCTCCAAGTTAGATAGATTAGATGGTAGAGATGAAAAAGATGCTTTAACCAGCATCCTTGATATATTTGTTTGATTATGCTTGTAGAGGCAACAGTGGGACACACTCATCTTGGCAGCGAACCTAATACCCTCCAGATAGTGTTAACTTGCAACTCCCATCACGCTGGGCAAGCAGGGGAATAACATCTCACTAATGATGATAGATGTTGCACATTGACACCACCTGGACATTACCAGGGTGAATAAGCCTTGGTTTTGGTACCAAAACTGTGTCAAATAGTAAGTGCTTGTTCTCTTTAGTTGAGATTTTTGCCCAGAGTTTGTACCTAAAAATTCAGATAACTGTTTGAGTCATTTCTTATTAAAGATAAGTCTCAACACAGTTGTAAACTTATAAAGTGTGAGTGCAGGAGAGATGGGGAGAGTGTGGAAGAGATTGGAGGGAAGGAGAGAGCCATTGCAACTCCACTGTGATACTTTGAAAACTTACCGTAGCTTTCCACTGAGGCAAGGATGGGGCTTGTGTGACCATCCAGATGTTGTTGGATTGCAGCTCTCAGAAGTCGTAGCTGTCATAGCCAATGATAAGAATTACTGGGAGCTGCAGTTCAATGACATTTGAAGGGCTGCACATTTCCCATTACTAAACTAAGGAACAATAGGCAGGGTTGTTTTTTTTTGCCCCTGCCCAGTGAATACCCCCAAGTGAAGTACTTTGTTTTTTTGCATTAGTATCATCCATTTACTACATGGGAGTGTGGTAGAACTTCTGTTGTTGCCTTCAAGCCATTTCCAATTTATGATGACCCTATTATGGGGATTTCTTCAGAGGAGATTGTTGTGGGTTTCCATGACTTTGTAGGGATTCAAACCCTGGTCTCCTGGAGTCATATGGGTGAAACAGATGGGCAGGAAAAAGTGGCTTGAAGCTGCCTTTTCCAAAGCCACATTGAAACCCCACCAACCGCACCACCAGCTCCCAAGGCAGCTGGAGTGCTCCTGTCATGAAGCCAGGAAGAAGCGGGAAAAGGCATTTCTCTGCATAAGGAGACTTTGCTGGCTTCAAGGCATGTGTCATCTAAACACCACACCTTCAAGCCAGCCTGAAAGCACGTCTTTTTGCCTGTCTGTTTACCCTCATAGACTCACATTCAAACCAGTAAACCATACTGGCTTTGAGACAGAACCTGCTCATGATCATTCTAGTGTTGTACACAGAGTTTTTTCCTTAGTCCCTCTCTACTGTATCTGATATTGGCACCTGTTTGACACTGTCCCATGAAGATCTATGGGTGTTGCTTGCTCTTGTTTACCTTGCAGAACTTTGCCCTGGGTAAAGGAGATGAAGAAGTGATATCCACCCTTCAGTACTTTTCAAAAGTTGTGGATGAGGTAAGCTAACTTGCCAGTGATAGTTTCCTTAAGATTCTCTGTCGCTTTATCGAAATGAAGCCTAGTATCTGAATTTACAAAACAGCTGGAGAAGAAGAAAGGAGATGTCAGATCCATATGCATGGTTCTGTCATGATGATATGATGTAATTATGATATGATGGTAAGATGACATGGTGATATAGCATTAGGATAAATGTTGGTTTATTGAGAGGGGAATAGGAATCCCAAATTTGGGAAACAACGAGAAGGGGCAAATGGCCAGAGGTTAGAGAGATTTGTGGTTTTAAGGGACTGTAAACCAGGGATCCTCTCCTTCCTTAAGTGTGATTGAATCATAATGCAGGAAAGGAAAGAGGAAATATGAAAGGTCACTTTGATCGGGGGGGGGGGGGGTAGCTGGATGATGAGAACTCTTAAGTATGATCCAAGGGGGAAACTTTCCAGTTCCAACATAAACCCTGGACATCTGTCTCAATTTCTGGAATAATTTTTTTTGTTTTGTTTTAATCACATTAAGATGTTCCCTTTGTTACTGGGAACTAAGTACGGTGATCCTGACAGGAGAGCTATTATTCCTTTGGAAAGTGCCACACAAGAGGGCAGATTATTCTGCTGCCAAAATGATGGAGAGAAATAAAAAATGGCAGAAGGGCCAGATGTTCTATTTTAGCAGTCCTTAATTACATTTTCATAAATCTTAGTGCACCTAGAATTACAAATTTACTATGGTATCAACTTGCGTGGTCTACAGACCATTTTATTAGATGAATGAAATATTAGTGGATTTTATTGTCATTGGACCAACTCATATGGGAAATCCCCCCCTTAACTGTTTATTTGTGAATATGAAATATATGTCTATACAGTATCTATCTAGTCTGTTGTGTGGTGATTGAGAATAACTAAGTCTTCTTCTACAAAAACTTATGCTTAAATGTATTAATTTTAAATATATCTCTTATTCTTGCTGCAGAAGACTAACAAGGCTACTACATTGGAATTTTTATTTTATTTTATTTTATTTTGGTTGTGTTCATTCAAGTAATTTCTGGCTTACAGCAAAGCTATCACAAGTTTTCTTGGCAAGATTTATTTTGAAGAAGTTTGTCTTTGCCTCCCTTTTGAGTCTGAGAGAATGTGACTTGCCTAAGGTCACCCAGTGGGTTTCTATAGCCAAGCGGTGATTTGAACCCAGTTCTCCAGAGTCCTAGCCCAGTGCTCAACTACACCACTCTGGCCCTCTGTTAATTCTAGGCAACTATGAGACAGGCAACTAGTTTGGAAGGCTATTTTTTTTAAAAAAATATTTTCTTCCATTGCTAGTTGTATTGTCAAAGAAAACTGCTAATATTGCTACATTAGTTATTTCTCTTTATGCAAAAATAAGCCAGTCATGTTACATGATAGCACTGTAATTTTTTTAAAAAAAAGTCTACATATGGTGATACTATCATAGGGTTTTCTTGGCCCGCTTCATTATTCAGAAGATGTTTACTATTGCCTTCCCCTAAGGCAGACAGAGTATGACTTGCCACAATTCACCTAATGAGTTTCCATGGCCAAGTCGGGATTTGAATGCTCATCTCCCTGAGTCAAACACTCAGCTAAAATTGACACTACATTTATATATGTGTGTGTGTGTGTGTTGTAAAAAAAAAATCTTCCAAACTGACCCACCAAAAGTAGCATTTTAGAAGCAAGGAGTAAACTTTTGTCATGAAACTGAAAATAGAAAGTTGGTATCAGTTATAAACTTCAAAGCAACTGTCCGCAACGCACAATGTATTTTAGGGGATAGGTTTCGTCACCTTGGATTGTTCATTTAAAGCTCAGACAGAAATACAAGGGCAGTTCCACTGACATGGAAAGTATCAAACATTAATTGTAACATCATTGCTTTTACGTCTTATTTAAAATATGTCCCAACATATTTAAAATTTACAATATTTTGCTTTCTTAAAATAGTTTGTGGTGCTTTTCTTCTTGATGTTTGGGTTAGCGTCCAAACTTCATAAAGCTGGTTATAAGTCCCCCTAGAGTTCTTGTCTGGTATTTTGACCTTTCTCAGACCTCTCTCTTAACCCCCATGTATCAGGATGGGGACATTTCAGACCTCTTGAAGTATATTTTGTGAGAGAATCCACACAGGACCACACACTATAGGCTTTTTGAAAAATTGTCGCTTGCAAATTCCAGCCACTTAGTCTGTAACAGTTTTTTTCCTGAAAGCCCCTGAAGGCTGATAAATAAAATGTCATTACTTTTTAAAGAATGAAGCAGCATATACTATGAGATGAGCTGAAATAGGCCATTCTGACAAGATTTCTCATGTATCCAAATACTCTTCATGGGAAACTTATAAGTTCTTCTGTTAGCAAACATGTGCTCTTGATTTCCTCTCCATACCTTCATTTATGTCCTTGCAGTACAACCAATGATAACTCTTGTATTTAATTTTAAATTGAGTCTTTTGGTATTTCCAAATTTCTGCTTTCAAAATTAGGAAAACAGCAATTTTGTTTGTAATAATAATAATAATAATAATAATAATATTTATTTGTATTTCCCGCCTCTCCCTTTGGATCGAGGTGGGATTCCAACAATGTTACAAATACATATACAATTCAATACAATCTAAAAACATTTAAAAACAATTACATAATCAATTAACTAACAACTAACTAACTAAAATTATGGCTTTTAAGAAGAAATAAAAAGCAAACAAAAGTGTACAAGAAACTGAAATCTGCAGAGTTAACTGTAATTATTAAAGATGCTTTTCATACAAAGCCTCCTCTTCAGTAAATTCTTTGTGAGAAGTGGAGATGTTCCATTCAGCCAACCTCACCATCACGCAAGGTCTTTACTATGTGTCAGGCCAAAAACTAATTTTCATGAAAGGAACCTCAGCCTCATTCATTATTAGACTAATATAATTAATGATGTTGTTGTAATTACTGATCTCCATCGAAACATAACTAATTTTCTACTGTCAAGAGTTACCAGGCAAGAGCAGAAGATCTGGATTTAAGAAAGTACCCAATCTGGTAAAGCTGTTCTATGTGAGAGGTTCCCCAGCTTCTCGTGAGGGGTACTATAAGCCTAGTCAGCAGTAGCCCAGCTCCAGTGACTATTTCCAGCTAGAATAGATTCATTGAATCAATGGAGTCTTGAATTTATTTACCATTAAACAATTAATTCAATGGTCTATTGTAGTTAGAATCATAGAATCACAGAGTTGGAAGAGACCACAAGGGCCATCCAGTCCAACCCCCTGCCATGCAGGAACTCCCAATCAAAGCATCCACGACAGATGGCCATCCAGCCTCTGCTTAAGGACCTCCAAGGACGGAGACTCCACTACACCCCAAGCGAGTGTGTTCCACTGTCAAACAGCCCTTACTGTCAGGAAGTTCCTCCTAATGTTGAGGTGGAATCTTTTTTCCTGCAGCTTGCATCCATTGTTGGGACTAGCAATTGGTTTTAGGCCATTGTTTGTGTTCCCTTCTTATTTGAGTTAATTGTTAGAAGGCTATAGGGGCTTATTTATTCAATTAAGAGTTTATTTATTCACCTTATTAGTCAAAACACAAGACACATGGAATCTGAATTTGAAAGAAAATGAGCTTTTTCCAATTTAAGAAAATATTGCTCTAAAATAATTGTTGTGTGCCTTCAAGTCATTTCCAACATATGGACACCCTAAGGTGAACCTATCACAGGTTTTTCTTGGTAAGATATATTCAGATGGGGTTTGCTGTTGCTGTCCTCTGAGAGTGTGACTTTCCCAAGGTCATCCAGTGGATTTTCAAGCCAGAGTCGGTATTTGAACGCTGGTATTCCTTTGTCTTACTCCAACACTCAAACCATGGTAGTATTACTCTTATTTTTAAATATACACAATCTATCTCAAAGTTTACTGGATAAACATGCTCTTTGTTGCCCATTTTTTAATTTTAAAAAAATGCAAGGTGGTGATATTCTCTGGTTCACATCCATGCTTTGAGCAATGTGTTATATTGTTAGAGCTATTATACAAAGGTGGGGAGATGAGGCATGCCAAACCATATCTCTCAATCATGAATTTGAACTCTGGCTCTAGTCTAGTTTTCTTTCACATCCAGCAAATAACACAATTTCACATTAACTTCATGGGTGAGAGCTACTGAAACAGTATCGCTGCCTTTCTGTCTTTCAGCTTAACACTCTACATACTGAACTGGCCAAACAGCTTGCAGACACAATGGTTCTCCCCATCATCCAGTTCCGTGAAAAAGATCTTACAGGTAACTATTGCCAAACTTCTTCTAGACTGGGGTTTCTCTCTGTAGTTATCTCTTCTAATCTCTTCTCTTTTTAATATGGTTGGTTTTAATATGATGTGACATTGATGAAGTGTGGATGCCGTAACAGCCTCCTGTTACAACATGATGGATAAATATTTCCATGTATTACAGATAATATTTTCTTTATTTTGGTAGAGTGGAATATTATGACCAGATTTTAAAGGAATGAATCCATTTTTATATTCTATGACCTAACTGTAGTTGTCCCATGATACCCATAATCTAACAATCAAATTACAGCATCTGTTTTTCTTTTAAAAATTGGTGTAGTATCAGACTGTGGTATACATGTCTTTACCAAGCACATATATTTACAATATGTTTGAAAATGACTAAACATGTATAGGATTGCATTTAGGGTGAAGGAGGGCCAGGGCCTAGTAAGTAAGTCTGTGGTGCCATGATGTCTGTCATGTTGCATCCCAGTCTGTCTTATCTTGATTAAGTTTCAATTTGTTCACCCTCATTCAGTCTGTTAATGACATCAGACACTGTTTTAGTATAGGAAAAGCTACTGGTATGTTGAAATTTCATCAGCATGATAGGCTGGCGTTTTTGGAGGGTCTTTTAGAAGGCGACAAAAACAGGATCCAGATAGACATACTTTCCCCATAAAGTATAAATCGCTGTGTTTTAAATCTGGCATAATTAGTTCAGTCCTGCTCTTTCTACAAATGCCTTGGTATTTTCCTGGGTGAAGGGTGACCTAAAAATAGCTTAAATAAATAAAATAATATTTCTGTATGTTTTTCTCTCCAATTTTACTGATCACCTTCCTACCACAGAACAAAACATATATATTCAGCACGAGACAGTTTTCAAATATTACATGAAGGCAATGGTCTGAATATCCTGAAATCTCCATTTACCATCTGACCTTGGAAGCTTAGTAGACCTGTTTAGTACTTAGATGAAAGACCACCAAGGAATATCAGGCGCTGGGAGTTATATTTAGAGGAAGGAACTGGCAAACTGCCTCTGAGTGTTCCCTACCTAAGAAAACTGTGTGAATTTTCTGGGTGTGTAAGTTGACAGGATACTTGAAGGCACATATACACAGGCAATGTCAAACCCTCATTGAATAAATATTGCCAAGAAAACCCTATAAGCTGGAGAGAACCTGAAGGCACATAGCAAACTAAACAAAATAGTTAAGGTGGACTTTGAAAGAAAGAGTACAGTCAAAGTTTAATAAGTGCATCGTGATACCCTCAGATTTTTTTTTATCCTAATGCATAAATTCTGAGTTTAACTTCTTCTTTTCCTCCCTAGAAGTAAGTACTTTAAAGGATCTCTTCAGCCTTGCTAGCAATGGTATGTTTTACATTTTTTTGACTGAAATTTGCTGATAATATGGCAGAATGACCCTTGAAGCTAAAGTGTGCCTTTGATGCTTGCAGAACATGATGTCTCCATGGGAAAGTATAGCAGACTACCCAAAAAAAGAGAGAATGAAAAGGTAAAATGTTCCCTATGTGGGCTTTTAAAAATCAATTAGTTTTTGTTCCGAGCAGGAACACTTCAATGTTAACATTATGCCATACTGCTTTGAGAATATGGGACATGGAGAAAACTGAATACGTACATGTAAAAATATAGTAATGAATGTCTTAGCTGTGTATATCATGTGATGGGTGGAAATCTGATAAGGGTGCATTGCACCGAAATCCCATTGTAAGCACAAGAAAATTCAATGCTTAAATGCGTGTTAGAATCCTAGTGATTTCTATGGGATTTCACAGTCATACTGGTCATTTTGGCTAGAGGATTCTGGGAGATATTGCTGTCTCCCAAACATTTCTCCCCAGCTAGGCTCTTGGACTTTGACATTGTTTAACTGCCTGTGCCTTGCACAGCAGACCCTCCTTTACAGGGCCTGTCTGCTTTTGTTTAACTATTGTTCTTTGTAAACATTTTATCATTCAGCTAAAGGCAGAAGTTGCAAAAGAGGTAGCTAATGCACGGAGGAAGCAGCATCTCTCATCACTGCAGTATTACTGTGCCTTGAATGCTTTACAGTACCGCAAGAGAATTGCCATGTTGGAGCCCATTCTGGGATACACACGCTCACAGGTATGTGTTCTAAGCCCAACAGAACACATGTCTCCTATAAATTAAACTTCCATTCATTACATTTAAGTATATATTTTTTTTCAAACCACCAAGTCCAAGGTAACAAATTCATCTTGATTATCAACTTCATAATATGAAACTCTCAAGATTTAAACTGGAAACAATTGGAATAGAATCTATTAGATATAACTATGTTTGATTAAAAGAATGTTTGGATTATAGATATGGCAATCACTGAGGATTGCAGAACTGAAGATAATAAAACGGCAAAAGGTGTGAAATGTTAAAGACCAACAAATTGGGATTCAGTGTCTCTGAGAAAAGAAAACAACTGGTATCCCACTGTGATCTGGGAGCAATTCCAAACAAGCAAACAAGACATTTGAATTTAATCACTATAGATAGGATCACAATAGCACAATTAAAAAAAGTGATACTACTTGGAATATATTACATTACTCAATGATACCTCACTGATTTCTCGATTCTTGGATAGAATCTAAATCAATGATGGTCCAATAATATCTGGTAGACTGTGAAACTAAAATAATAATTTTTAAAAAATGGTTCAAACATTAGTTTTGTCAGTTTAGAATCCTGACCCAACCATTCCATAACTTCTTTGCTTCAGGTGTGTCTCTTTGCATTTTGACTCTTACATGGCCCCATTTTACACCCAGAGAACCCGTATTCCCATAATATTTTCTTTCACCTCCCTTTGGTTTTATTCTGTTCTTGAAATGGGCATCTTGCTTTTTAGCCAACAAGTTTGTGATTCCTAGTACTTGGGACTCCTTTTTATATCTTTCAGATTAAATTTTTTAAGAAGGGAGCTGAGATGTTTTCCAAAAAAATGGACAGTTTTTTGTCTTCTGTTTCAAGCATGGTTCAGAGGTAACAAGTTATTCCAGTTTACATGTTGCATGCCCTCACTGCCTCCCTTCTTGTACTGTGACTAACAGCAGCCTTAGAATCACCACAAATACAATTTTAGAAGGAGAGAAAACTATGTTTGCAGAATGTTTTATTCTTCATTCTAATAAAGACAGAGGGAGATATATATAAGCAAAGATGTCAAGGGCGTAGTGGAGAATAATTTGGCAGAGATGAAGAGAGCAAGACATTTCTTTTCTCATGTGCATGCTTAACATGAAAGTATCATCAGATGAAGCCTATTCAGCTGCAGCTTTATGTAGAGCAGGAGTGGGCCACTTGTAGTCATTTAGATGCTGTAATTCCCAGCAGCCAGCAAAATCAGTGGTGAAGAATTATGGGAGATGCAGCCTGATGACAACTCAAAAATCATGTTTCACTTCACTGGTGCAAAGTCTATTCATAGTGGAAGAATAGGTTCAGGTCCATCCTGAATATCTAAAATCTTTATCTTTCAAAGCACTCAATCAGTTTATTGCAACAGTGTGCTTGAAAGACTGGTATTTGTCTGAGAATAGTGTCCCTAACTTCCACGGTGTTGGATCCTAGCCCTCCTGCTTGCTTCCTTTTCCCAGATGGAATTAGATGAGACACATATCTAATCCTTTACTAAGAAGCTTGACACAATGCTGCTGACCAGCGTCGGATAAATGCATGCTGGAAAGCTAAACGTAGCCCTATGCTTTCCCTGACCTGGTGTGCCCTCTCTATTAGCTGGGCTGCAACTTTCATCTTTCTCCATGTCCAACTCCTATGGCCATGCTAGTTTGGGACGCTGTGAGTGATTAATACAATACATCTGAAGAGTTCCAGATATGATAAGGCTGGCCTGCACTGACTGATCTTGCCAACAGCTGTTTTTTCTTCTAGTAGTTCTTTTTTTTTCATCTCTGGAGAGCTGCAGGTCTTTTAAAATAGAAAATGATAGTAGCTAGAACTACATAGGCAGTACAGTACAGGCATTTATTAAAAAGTGTTGCTAGCTCTTCACAGGTACCTGTTATTAACTGGGATTAAATCCTAGAAAATCCAACTGCATTTGTTTTATCTAGAAAACTATGGTGCTTCTAAGAATAAAAAAAAAATTCTCCCCATCAGTTCATTGCCTAGAGAAGAATGTTAAATTTTTATGAAGGCATAAGTCCCCCCACCCCACATTAAAAAAAGAAAAGCATTGGTACTATCCTTGTGTCCCACATTTGTAGTTTTGCTTCTGTAAGCAAGTTTATGACAGTGAAGTGCTTTGACTTCATATTTTATTTATCTGATTGTTTATTACAGTGTACAAGAAGAATTGGATGCTGAGGCTGAAGCTATGCGGATATCTCAGCAAGATCTGCTTTCAGTTGGTGAATCGGTGTATACGCCCGATTATGATGCAGCTGCACCTCTCATCAACAGAAACCTTATTCAGAAAGCTGGCTACCTTAACCTTAGAAAGTAAGGAGGCCTGGGCATATATCTTTCTTAATTTTATAAATTCAATTTAGTATCTTAGCAAGTTTATACATTTTTAGAACTCATCCATGATGCTGAATTTGAACATAACATTTCATCATGATCATCATCATCTTTATTTCTAGCCTGCTCCTCTGTGGAACACAATCGGAGTGGGGTACATCAAGATGATTAAAATAAAATAAGATGCATCTAATGAAACTTCTGATATAGTTTTAAACTTATTAGTCATGGTGGTGAAGTGGTTGGAGGATATATGCCCAATTTGCTTTCCCCCCCAGAAGAACTCTATGATTCTATGATTCTATGATTCTATGATTCTATGACTGCTTCCAGGGTAAGGCAGATGTACCCCTGCAATGGTGGTGAATGAGACAGATCTTGAAACTGCCTTTTTCTACAGTAAAACAGGCCTGGTGACTACAACGTGGGACAGGTTGTACTTCTTCACTCAAGGTGGAAACTTGATGTGTCAGCCCAGGGGAGCAGTAGCCGGGGGACTGATCCAGGATCTGGACAACTGTTCTGTGATGGCAATTGATTGTGAAGACCGACGATATTGCTTTCAAATTACCACTCCAACAGGAAAACCGTATGTATCCAGAGAATCCTGCTAGGATTTCAATTTAAGAAACACCAAATGATAAATGTCACATGCATCTTGAATGTTCTATCAGATGCTGAACCACACTGATAGTGGTTCTGTGTTTTCTGTCTTTAAAACCTCCCTTTCCAATATGCTGATTTGAAGTGGTGGCAAATTAAATTATTCCTGCAGCATGATGGGGCCTGTTGGATCTTCAGAGGTATTTGCTTCCAGTTTCCCCTGTACATCAAAGGTGGGCAGAGTGCAGCCCATGGGCCACTTGTGGCACCTCATTCTCATGGCCCCTGAAGCCCCCCAGCAGTCTCCCAAAGCCCATAACCCCCCAATGTTTAAAAAAATAAGATTTTTTGCTAATTTATGCCCCCAAATCCCACAAGAAGCCCTTTAAACATGCAAATACCTCCACCTTCCCACACAAACGTACACCGGAGCCATGTAGTACTCCAGTACTTCTGTTTTTCTCTGTAGTCCTTCTCAAAATGGTAACAGGAGGTGGTACAATGTCTCTTCCTGCCACCATTTAGAGAGAGACAGCTGAAGGAAATGGAGGTATTTGGCTTTCTAGGGTGGGGTTGGCAAAGGGAATTGGCTCCTGGCTCCACATAGTTGCCTAACTCTACTGTACATGAATGGCTTGTGCATACTAAAACCAGGACAGTAAATTAATGCCTGTGCATTTCCTTGTAGAGGTATAACACTTCAGGCAGAAAGCAAGAAAGAATATGAGGAGGTACAAATATTTTGTTGTTGTTGTTGTTTTGTGAATGTTTTTCAGTTCTTTGTTAAAATTAAGAGCTCCAAAACTTCATACTTTCCCTCTCCTTTTTCATTCCTACAGTGGATATGTGCAATTAACAACATTTCCCGGCAGATCTATCTTACTGACAATCCTGAAGTAAGCATTTATTTTTAATGGATTTCTTCCTCCCTGCAATGATTCAGTTCACCCAGACACCTCAAACAAGTTAATCTAAAAATTTGCCTCACTCTTGCTCTAGGCAGTTGCTATCAGATTAAATCAAACAGCTCTACAGGCTGTGACCCCAATCACAAGCTTTGGAAAGAAACAGGACAGTCTTTCCCCCAGGTAACATTACATGTTTCAACAGCTGTGTTTGTCTTGGGTTATATATGAATGTCTTCTGTGCATAGGAGGTTATCATCTTTGAGGTGACGGCCCCTTCTCTCCCCCCCCCCCCCCCCCCAATAAGCTAGTTTTCTGCCTGCAGGAATATTGTGGGATTCATTCATGCCACTCTCCTGACATTATTGTGGTGCATTCCATAGAATGCTGTATCACATGATTTTTTGAATGTGTTGTGTGTTTGCTCTACAGATCTTTCCTCCTGCATCATATAGTGGCATGTTGAAAACTCAGTTTTGCTGGGCATTCCACCTTTGTATGAAAGGCATACATTTAATAAAATATCATATTAAGACAAAGATACATCAATGTTACCTTCTTCTATTCTTACTCATTAATCCTTAAAAGAAATATAAAGGGCACATACTCAGGATGGCATTAAGGGGAAGCATTCAAAGTGACATAGTATAGTTGAGTTTTAAAAACATAGTATAGTTGAAGTGTTTTAAAAACACTTTTAATTATCTAGATGCTATGTAGATGTGTTTTAAAGTATTTTCAGACATTAAGTGAATGCTGATCTGCCAGTTCTTACCTGGTTTCCATTCATAGGAATCCATTTTTGCCTTTCCAGCTGTCATAGCTCTATCTTTCTCATAAGGCACCATTCTCTATGCTTTTGCTTTAGCCAGGATGTGAAGAACATGGAGGTGATGAATGATAGGAAAATCACTCATGAGCCTGCCAGCGTACCTGAATCTTCTGAGTTAATTGCACCTGGAACACCAATTCAGTTTGACATTGTACTTCCTGCAATGGAATTCTTAGACCAGAACAGGACTGGCAGGTATAGACAATAAAAATCTTTCTTTGGTGCCTTTTCTCATGGTACCAGAAGGTGATCATGTAGTAATAATTGGTACTTGTATTGTAGGCGTACAAACCCATTTGGAGAGTCTGAAGATGGCAGGAAAGATGATGAGGCTGGTAAGTACTGTGACCGCTGCTCATAAAACGTTGGAGCTTGAGCGGCTGCCAAAAGCCCTATAGGTTAACCTCTTGCTAGAGGCAGGGCTACTGCATCTTTCCTACCTCTGATCATCTTTACACCAACCTATTTAGTCAATGCAATCCTTGGCTATAAGCAGAGAGCTTGAGCACTCACTATTGCAGAGGTTTCTGCAGTTGAAAGCCTTTCTTTGGTAAACATTCTACAAGCTGCATTGCAGGGCAAAATTCCAGAGAAAGAGAATGAGGATCACATTGTCAGTTCCATGGAACCCAAGATGACAAAACTTTGGACACATCGTGAGAATGCATGACTCACTGGAAAAAATCAATAGTGCTAGAAAAAGTGGTGGCAAGTAGAAAAAGAGCAAGGTCACATGCTAGACAGATGGATTCTAATTCAGGAGGCCACAGGTATGAGTTTACAGGAACTACAGGGCAGTGGAAGACAGGGAGTCTTGGAGATGTCTTATCCATAGTGTGGATAAGTGACCTTGAGTTACTGTCTACTGGAGGGCAGTTAACAACAAAATACGTTGACCCATCACCACAGAGCAAAGTTGCTGTTTGGTAAAGAGCGTAACAGATCCCTTTTTGGTTCAAACTAAGTTCTGTCTAGAGCAATGGTTCTCAACCTGTGGCTCTTCTGATATTTTGGACTCTTATCTCCCCAATAGACCTGACCATTGGCCATGCTATCTGAGACTTCTGGGAGTTGAAGTATAAAGTTTTGGAAGACTGAAAGTTTGGGGGGGGTCATGTTATCCTTTGTTTTCAGCTTCTGGAATTCATGGGTATGTGCCTTTTTATGTGGGCAGCTAAACTAAGTGTAGAGAGGTCTGCAGTTGACTAGGAGCAAAGTCATCATCCTAAAAATATTTTGGCCATAAGGCTGTAAGTCCTGTTTGCATAGATCAGGCTTCACCAAGTAGCAATCCCTAACCATTATAGGCAAAGGTTAGGAAAGGCTGGCCTCAAACTTAGTAACATTTTCTGGTGGGAGTGGAACCAGCAAGGATTGCTTGCTACATTTAACAGTCAGAGAACACAGCCTTCATACAATTGCCCAAGTTTCTTGTATATATGATGTCTGTTATCCTGCTAGTAGACTTGTGATCAAGGAGGGAGGAGAGCAAAGGATAGAGACAGGAAAAAAGAGTGGCCGTCTCCAAACCTGTCCACCAACACCATTACGCATGAAAAATAATATGAAAAACCTTTACCACCTTGGTCTTAATGTACATTGTATATTCACACATGCTACATGCCATCTGAGAACGTATGTAGTGGTAGCCAAATATTCAAATACCCAAGTCATCATTTGATGCTACAAATCAAGGGTTGAGCATCCTCACTTAAACTGGCCTTGAAACATTTCTATAGATGAAATGAAAAAGTGGTCAAGCTAATTTATTTTACAAGTGGAAGAATAATTGTGAACTGTTAAAGAAAAAATACACCTCTTTTGACTGCCTTTCTCTCTTTCCAGATTCACTCTTGAATCAGATGTTTGTAGTTCGCTTTTTGGGATCTATGGCTGTCAAATCTGACCACACTGTTGAGGTGATTTATGAAGCTATGAGACAGGTCTTAGCAGCTCGGGCAATTCACAATATCTTCCGTATGGCTGAATCACATCTTTTGGTCACCAGCAATGACCTGAAGTAAGCAAAGCTTTCTTGTCTACTTTCTTCTTCTCTCTCCTTTTGGTCAACCTTGTCCACAGCATGTTTGAGAGGGGTTCCTGGATTTGACCTGGACCTATTAGTGGAGATGTTGTTCAGGAAATGTTGCTTGCAGTGTCCACTTATACATGTAGAAAGAGACAGAAACCAGTTACACTTCTACATTACCCGCAGATCTGTACCTGAGTGTTGGCAGACCCTCAAGTGTATGGGAAGGTTTTAGGAACATAAAAATTGCTGTATTAGATCATTCCAAAGGACTATTTAGTCCACCATCTGTTTCCAAAGTGCCCAACTACAAATTATTATTATTATTATTAACCTTTATTTATATAGCGCTGTAAATTTACACAGTGATGTACATACAATCTTAAATTAGATGGATCCCTGCCCTCAGGCTTACAGTCTAAAAGAGACAACACAAAAGGAAGAGGGGAAGGTGATGGGAAAGGGGGTGAGGTCTGGTGGTTCTTCTCTCCCTCTGGGGCCAGGACCAAGGCAGATGGACTGGAGGGAGGGCATGGCTTCTTAATACAAAGCTAAAAGGAGGTATCCTGAGGCAGATGGCACAGTCCTGGGAACGCTTCCCTAAATAATATAGTCTTTAACTCAGTTTTGAACCTGGTTAGGGAAGTGATGAGGCATGCATGTGGGGGAAGAAGGTTCCAGGAGTGAGGGGCAGCAAGTGAGAAGGGACGAACCCGGGACAGAGCAGTGGAAATCCTTGGCTTGGATAGGAGACCTTGACTATTAGAACGGAGGGTACGAGAAGGAGTGTGAGGAGAAAGAAGTTCAGACAAGTAAGGAGAGGCCAGTCCATGGAGGGCTTTGAAAGTCAACAACAAAAGCTTGTGCTGGATGCGGAAGGGGAGGGGGAGCCAATGAAGGGAGGATAAGAGAGGAGAAACATGGTCAAAGCGGCGAGCAATGAAAATCCTCAAGAACATTAATTTAGTAGCATCCTCTTGCTGATGCTGAGGCATCCTGTCTCAGATACTGGTGGTTATGGGAGTAGTAGCCATTGACTGTTCCATGGGTTTCAGAGGGAAAAGAAAACTGACAAATCATATCACACTCTTCCCTTTGTCAGTAAGCAACTCTTCTGAAGCAAAGGTTCTTTGATTAAGGAAGGGTATATTTGGATCCAGCTCTTAGACCCCACTGGCTAGGCCACCTTTAAGTCTGAGCACTTATCTCTTGCAAGTAGGACACACTGAATCCAGTTTCACTTGTTACAGATTACTGGGATTTCAAGGAAGCACATATGCAAATGCGACATAAATCAGAAAAACTGAGAAGTGCATAGACAAGGAAATAATTTGAACTGCAGGAAGGGCAGTGTAGTGTTCTGTTTGTGTATACAGTATGACCCCCATATCTGCAGGGGATACATTTCTGGAGTTACTGTGGGAAGATGGTAATTGATTTTATTGAAATTAACAACTTCCAGAAGAAGCATACTATAGAATTGTGCTGGAAGATCTAGAAATGCCTAGAGAAAACACCTCTCTGGGAATCTCTAGGTCCTCCAGCACAACTCTGTGGTATAGTTTTGGTGGACATATACTATAGAATGATTCTGGAGAACCTAGAGAGAATATATTTTTTTTTTCAGACACAGGTAAGTGAAGCCATGGGTACCAGTCCCACAGGTATGGGGTGTCTTACTGTACATTAGAAATGTACCATACTTTGCTTTAGTTATACTACTGTGCAGGCAAGTATGCTGGGAGCCAGTGTAATGTAGTGGTTTCCATCCTGGACAACAACGTCCAGGGTTTAAATGCCTGCTTGGCCATGGAGACCCATTGGGTGGCCTTGCACAAGCCAAACTCTCTCAGCTTCAGAGGAAGGCAGTTGCCTGGCCAGCTGATGTGGGGAAGACCCAGAGTTTCTTCTGAATAAACCTCTAGTTTATCCAGAGAATTTTGGGGGTTGCACACCACCTGGAAGGCATCATGATTCTCACCCCTGCTCAAAGGTGTGATATTTTTGTGTGATTTTGTTCATTTATTCCAGGGAATGATAATGAGAACAAAAGTGCCCTTGATGTCAGCCTGAGCCAAGTGTATCCAAGGAGTGCAATTTATTGGATTAATATAAAGATGTATAATGTTGTTGTCTTTGGAGCAGCTGCAAACTAATCTCTTCAACAGTGTCTAGATTTAATTTGCTGGGCCTGTCCATATATGCTAATAACATATTCAACCTAAAGATTGTGAAAGTGTTTGTGTTGCTATTGAAGATCTGGCTTCAATGGTTGCCAGGGAAGCCTTGAAATAAGGGAATACAATTCTTACAGAGCTATTTCCCTTTTGGGTTCAGTTTATAGCCTTCCCTAGGTCTATAGAACAGAATAAGACAGATGTAATTCCTAGTGTTTTCTCCTAGAAGTGGTTGTATACACAGCACTCATGTGACTGACTTCCATTACTGAATGAAATCCATATGTCTGGCTCTAATGCAGAAAAGTTAATCATAACTTGGTATTACTCAAAGCAACAAGATTTTAGTCACAGAAAGCATGCTTCATTGCTATCGTTAAAGACACAATGTAAACCTTAAACATGTCTACTTAAAATAAGCCCTTTGACTTACTCCCATTTTGAGGGGAATTGTAGCCAAAAGTGTGAAAAACTGGTGTAGGGCTTCTTTACTTTCTTTGCTTACTTTCTTTTCTTTTCTGTCTTTCTTTTTTCACATTAACAGATTAATAGATCCTCAAACACAAGTTACAAGAGCAAGTGTAAGTATGTTTTTCCTTTACCCACAATGAAAAAATTGCAGACTCAACTTTAAATAGTAAGCTGCTGGCTGAGAAGTTAATAAGCAACACATTTATTAATCTTAAAATTCTTAAAACCTGTTTTTCCAGTTTGACCTGGCCAATGTGACACAGTTTGCTGCTCATCAGGAAAATAAGAGGCTGATTGGTTTCGTGGTTTGTGTCTCTGAGTCTCTGGGAGAAGATTCTATGAGCACTTATGTATTTGAGAGTAACACTGAGGGTGAAAAGGTTTGGTGATAATCTTATTTCCATTATTTAAAATACATTAAGAAGCTCCATGTGCGACCTTTGGTTATTAGTCTTAGTAAGAATTTAATAATTATTATTATAAATTATTATTAGTAAGAATTTAGTGAGTTGTTAATTCATTTCCCTTGCTTAGGACTGTATGCAACCCTCCCAACCCCAACAACACAAGTTTCATGATGTCTTATGTCCTAGCAATTCTCAAGTCTTTGCCCTCACACATAACCCAGTTCAAATAACTAAGATGCTCAAGTAAAAGGATTTTTGTTTATATTGTGGTCTCCTCAGCATTTCTTAAGAAAGCTCATCAACAGAATTTCATTAGCTATTAGTCCCAGCCCAAGAGCTGGAAGCAAATCTCCATTATATTAGAAGAGGTGTGGGAAAGCTGTGGTTCGCCACATGTTGAATTCCAAGTGCAGCTGGAGCCAACATAGCCAGTCATTAGGCATGATGGAAGTTTTACTCCAACAATATCTGGAGTATCATAGATTCCTTACCCGTTGGAATCATAAATTGGAAGAGATTTCACAGAGTATGTGGTCAAACCCACTGTAGATGCAAGATATCACTATTGCAGTATCTTTTGTTGTGCTGCAACGTCTCATGCATACATTTGGCAAAATTTCACCTGTCTGTCAATGACTGCAACTTGCTAATTTGGATCACCTGCATTTTTGGTGCTTTAATCTGAATCCTCTGCTGAGAGAAAATACCTTTTAGGAACACTTTTAAGGAATTACTGGCATCTTATTTAGGTATTTAGAATAGGATGAGGAGTGGGAATGTGTTAGCCCTGCCGTTGCCACCTTCAATGGGTGAACAGCCTATGTGCATAAAGGATGCTATCAGCACATAACTTCCTCCACACCACTGCTCTCCATGTGTAGTATTTGTGAAGGCTTTCCATGTGATCAGAAATCCTGAGTTTTCTGGGTTCTTGATCACAAAGCCACCACATGTGGTAGAGGCCCTGGTCTTCACACTGTCTCACATGCCACTTGGGAAGACCAGAGAGTGGAGAGAGCAGGGCAAATATGTTCCCCTTCTTCACACATGTTTTAATAAGGCTCTGCTCATTTGTGTTCAAACAAACAGTTATCTTCCTGGGCAGTTGTAAACAGTATGTATGTATCCTAATCGATACAGTTACCTTTTCATAAGCCATTCTAAAGCTGATTGTTTCCTTTGCAGATTTGCTATGCAATAAGCCTGGGGAAGGAAATCCTTGAGGCTCGGAAGGTAAAATTTCATTGTTAACTTCACGTTGGTGGAAAGGTAACAGCATTCTATGCAGTCTTGCTGGCCACATGACCATGGAGTTGTCTTTGATAACGTTGGCTCTTTGGCTTAGTAGCGGAGATGAGCATCACCCCCTACAGTCGGTCACAACTAGGCAATCTTGTCAAGGGAAAACCTTTACCTACTGTTGTTACTGCATGTTGGGTACATAAATCTGCAGCATCAGGCTGGTACAGTAAAATGGTGACTAAATAATATCTTGGCTCAAACTAGTGTGTGACTACACAATGGAAATGTTTTCCAATTTGTACTGGACTTTGGGGTCAGAGGATTTGTTCAAGAATCCAAGAATCCTTTCTGAAACCAATGAGATGAAATTTATTTAAATATGACAATGTATTTGTAAAATGGGCTCAGAAGTCATTTTACTGTTTCTCTGTTAAAACATGAAGTGCAACAGAAGACACATTTATCAAAAGTATTTTGTGAACTCTGATGACAAATCATTGTATGATATCTAGTTTGACTTTTAGCAAGAAACAATGAGGTTGCTTGTGCCAATTGCATGAATGGCAATTCAGGTAAAGGTGAGTGTGCAGGCCAGGGAAATTAATCTGGATTAGGATGGCCACATGAAGGTACAGGTTGAAAATCCCTTCTCCCAAAATGTATTTTAAAAAGCCATTGTGTAATTGAATGAATGTTGGTATGTCACATTTGGCTCTAATTTAATTATGTTATCTTTCATTATAGGATCCAGAAGCATTAGCTCAGTTAATGTCATCTATGCCACTGACCAATGATGGAAAGTTTATGCTGTTGAATGACCATTCAGAAGAGGACAATGCTGTACATGGAGATGGGCAGGAGGAGTCAGAAGCATAAGTTGTGATTTTTTTCAGATGAGGTGGTGGTGTGTGGAATAGGCTAAATTCTGTGCTCTCAGTTATGATCCAACATGGGATGGATTACCTAGAGATAGCATGAGAAGTGAATTTGGCATAATAGAAGGACAATCTTTGAAAAATTCCCAGCAATCAGCATTGAGTAAAGCTGTACGGCTACCAGCAAATTTCTAATTCAAGACATAGACACAGCAGGGCTCTTTTTGACATTCCAAACTCATCTTTTCATCAGCCTGCATGTTCATCTGCTTCTAGTTTCCCACTGTAGCCAGGGCTGTGTGCACACCTTTTAACTAGCTAAATTATATTCACTTGCACATCTTTTATTTTGATGCTGTACAGGGCAAGGAGATACATAGGCCCATTAAGCTTCACCCTCTGGTCCCCAAAAGTTCTAGGCTGTGCATACACATTGTATTGGAGCTACTAAAGACTTTATTAGGGATGCCTCTCATTTGAAACACACTAGACATTCTAGAAAATTAGAGGTTCTGAGGTGTAAATTCTTGCACTCAGTACTAGAGGTCTGGAACACACAAAGCCGCAATGCATCTTTAGTTCATATGTATCTCTGTAACAGTTGAATTGAATGCATTAATTGCTTTTACACTAAGTTGTTTTTAGGCTCTGATACTTTTTTTTAAGGAACACTATTTTGAGCTAGATTGTTTAGCAAAAAGTTCTTTAAACACTTTCCTGTTAATATATATTTTTATACTATATCTGAAGTAAGCTTTCACTATTAAAGTTAAGTGCCTACTAGTTTTCTGAGGACCACACCATAGCCCAGGTTGACCAGAACCTCCATGTTGAACCTGTCCGAAGTCTCGGGTCTTCACCAGGAATAACCAACAGAAAGTATCTTGTCTGAGCCACATGTCATGAGCCAGGTAGGCTATTATTTGTTGCACTGATCTGTACATTTGGGTTAGTGCATCTGTAGGTTCAAAATGAAACGAAGGATGGCTTCACACTGTCCCAATACATGACTGAAAAGACTTCTTCAAAATCTACTTGTAGGTAATCTGCCACAAGAAGCACTTCTGAGAAGTAAATTTTAGAGACATGTTTCTTTCAACAGAGGACCAATCTCAGTATAATATTGTCTGTACCAGTTTGACAGTGTTGCTCATGGCATTAGCACAAATTGGGACACACCACTGTACTGATACCTTAGGGTTTTACTCTTTTAAAATGAAGTAACATGCAAGAACAGAACTAGCTCTAATAAAGAACTTTTTCTGATTTTTCTGGGTTTTAAAAATGTAATATTGAGTATATGTTTTAAAGATAACAAAGCAAGGCTCATCTCTTGCTGTTCTCAACTGTTTAGCAATAATGCAAGATTAAAATCTTATTTGAAGTAAACAGTTTGTTTGACACTAATTCATCTTGATTTCTTTGGATAAAAGCTGTTATTCTTGTCAAAGCATTAAACTACAGCAATACAGTATGATAGCTGCAAATGCACTTAAGACCCTGGGAAAAGGGGTGAGAGTTCATTAATTGTGTTAGCTGGTGCCCACTGTTGTACAGAGCAAACTGCTGTGCTGGCATTTAAGCATACTCAGTAGTATTATTGTGATCTTAGGACAGGTGTCAGGTAGAATAAATTGACCAAAGTTAATTCAATGTAATAGATGGTGCATTTGTAGCAACTACTTGTATGGAGAATTGAAGCAGCACTGTATCTTCTCCACTAGGTCAATGTCACTGCATTAGTGACTTGGATGACTGATTTTCTTGAAGAATTTAAGTATGTGCCAACGACATATATCTCTAGTTAACTTAAACGGTTTAAAAATAACTTCGTAGGGTTTTTTTTTGTTCAAGGACTGTTGTTGCGAGGTCGTAGAAGCTACAAAGGAGGATTGGAAAGAGAAACAGCTTAATTAGACTATATCCACAAACTCCAATCCATCAACAGTGGGTTGAACAGAAAGAATGGCTGCTTGACATATACACATATTATAAAATGGCTCTTAGCCAGTTTATCATATCTCCTTTCTGGTTCCCAGCCTTCACACACATCACATTCCAAAATTTCCTCCATGACAATCCATTCATAGGAAACATCTTCATCTTGCCTTTGTCCCTCAACAACCATCATTGAAACTTAACTTGTCACCTCATCACCATACCCCCAAGTTTTACATTTCTATGGCTATTTTATACAGTGTAATTATAAACGTTCCTGGGCACTAGTTCACTCCATGCATCAGAGGAAGCAGACCAAACCTACAAAAGCTTAACCTACAATTTCTTTTACTCACTTAGTTTCAAAGGTGCTACAAGATCTCTTTGCATACTGATACTCCAGACTATCACAACTATATCTTAGTTACAAATGCATAACTATGGCCTGGTGCAAAAGGGCAAGAAGCGCCGTTCTGGTGCTGACTGCACACACCCAAACCCTAAGTTCTATTTTAACTCATTTTTTTCACTTTAGCAGGATACATTTTTGAATGAAGATCACACTGAAAATCCTTTACAATGGAAATGACCATTTCATTTGGTTTATGAAGCTTACTAATCAATTCACCTATCTGAATAGAGGCATCTTTTTTAAAAATTGACTCCTCTCTAAAGTTCTATAGCTTTAACAACTACTACACACAAACTGAAGTAAATCCACTTTCCAAAGATTCATTTATTATTATGTACAGAATATTCAACAGAACAAAAACTGAGGTAACAGCTTTTTGTAAAATTATTAAGACATGTTATATTTGGTCCTCTTCATTCCTGAGAATTTGAGCACAGCTATCGGATGGAACTGATCAACTTAACTGAATGAAAACATGCAACAGGACCTTGACTCTGTACCTCAGACAATCAAATAAACAAGTGTACAAAGTATGTTGATGGCTTTGCTATTCTGGCCCACTTATGACTCTCTAATAATTATATGAATTCAGTGTGAGGGGTCCCCCCCCCTTTTTTTTGTACATAGTAATCAATGGAACCTCCCAGCATTCTTCTGAATAGACCTCACTTATGGGAATGGTTTGGGGATTCAAGTTCTGTTATATACTTCATGGAAAGAAGGGTTCTTCATCAGTCAAAAATATAAGACTCTGAGAAAAAGGCCTCCCTTTATTTTTAACATTTGTAAACAAAAAGTATGAAAAATGGCCATAGATACTGCTTCATATTTGAAGGCAGGTTAGCACAAGGTGGGATGGGAAAAAGAGAAAGATTACCTCCATATCATTCCCTTTTCCTGGTTTTTGCTCTTCACGTGCTTCATATGGCTGTAATTCCACTCCTCCCAATTTAACCCACCATATTTACATGTAGCAGAACCTGACATCTATCTGAACTCTCAAAATGTACAGGCTTTATTGGAGATCCCATTCTGTGGCACAAGTAGGAATATATCACTACCCACTCGTAAGACTGTAAACCCAAATTGTTCCTGTATTAGTGACTACATCGGATGTTCAGAATACATGAACTGACAAATTCACAAATAAAACTACATGACTGTACATATGTATATACTCACAGAAGCAGTGTCCTTACATGAGTTAAAACTCTAGGGATGGACATTTACATTATGTCACTAACACCATGCTAGTTTAGTTAACACTGTACAGTTCAGGCACATATGATGCTCTAAATGAACTATTCTCTCCTGTTAGAGGACAAAAAGGAAACAAATGTATGTTTTATTACAGCAGAAAAGTGCCTTAAATTTACATGTCTTTACAGTGCTGGTCTCTGAAAGACCAAGGTTGACTTGCTACTTTGGCAGTTTCTTTGGATTCCAAAGGTCTATTAATAACAAATTTTCAAAGAGGGACTTCAGTTGGAAACAAGCAACAAAAACAATGCCAAGCATGTGATGTTAACTTTAAATCAAAGGAAATGTAAGAGAATTAAATTTAAGCAAATTTAACCAAAATAAAACAGATGTTCTTCCACCGTAAATCATATAAAATGAGCTGTGTATTTTTATGAAATTTGAGCAGAAAGAATAAACCACAACATTTTGAGTTGAATGAATTTCATAGCACTTCTGGTTTGCTATCCAATTCAAAAGTTGAAAAATTCCATGTCAGTTGGTCCCATCACTTTCTAGATTTCTAAAGAACAGAAAGGAAAATTGTGAGGGAAAAGCTGTATTGCAACTTTTGGTCACACAACAGAATGCCACTCGTACGCCCCCACAACTGCTTCAGAGGGTTTCCCAGAAGAGGAGGAGGAATTTGCCAATTCTGTCTGTTGTCCCTACAGATGGACAGAGTTGGATAACCAATTTAATAATTACTAAATGGAATTAGTTACTTATAATTCTTTTCTCAAAAATTTAGTGAAGGATAACTTCACTCTTTTTAAGCCATATCTGTAACTTTATAATTACCTTAATATAGTTATAGACTAGAGTGTAGCCTCAAAGAAGAAAGACTACTGCATAGTTTGAGTGGTTCTGGGGGGTGAGCTGACAAGGAGGCAGGCAGGATGAATGCTTTGTACTACAGATCGGGGGTTTGTAGGATTTAGATTTTTTTGTAAATAAAGTTAATAAAATGTTAGTTTGCTATTTTTACTTTTTAAAATTTTAGTTATGGTGTACTTATTGGGTCTTGGAATAATAAAACATTTTAAATAATGTCCCCAATGCTAATATTTAACAACACATTAAGAGGGTCCTACTATTGATGGCAGGCATGTAGTGATCTTTACAAACTGGGGAAGATAGATTACATAAGTCTTTAGCTGGTGAGGGTTGTGCTGACTATCTGCTAGCTTTCATTACAGATAGCAAATTTTGGTTGATTAAAAAAACACCCTGAAACCCACTTTGCAAATACAGTTTTTCTTCTCATGCAGCATCTTTGTCTTTGTCCCTGTTCATGTGCTAAATACCAGCATGGTATGATAAGTAAGGCACTTCCAGATAAGCAATTTTTTTTTTTTGCCATGAATGCCAATTGAAAAATATGGAATTAGTTTCAAAATACATAGTTTGTATTTTTATTGTTGATCCTCACTACAGAAATTCTTTCAGGGTGGAGAACTAACTGATCAAAATAGAAATCCAGCGAATTCTTTTTTCAGATATTGGAGATTTTTAAGCCTAATGCCACAAAGATAAATCAAATTTTAGATATATAAAAACAAAGACATACCAGGGCTCTCATTTGACAACAGGTTCTGCAGAAGTAGAATTGGACAAATCTCCATTGCTTGTTTTTCCACTTTCTTCTGCAAAATAAAAGGCAGGGAGTCTCACAAGAATGTGGACAAAGCAGAGCTGTACAGCAAAGGTGTCTTACAGAAGGAATAGGTAAAGTGTAATATTTAGATTTTTAAAGTGGTAGCAATACTAGCAAAAACAATATAGAGTAGTGGTTCTCAGTTTTGAACTTCAACTCCCAGGCTTCCTGACTCGACCTTCTGGGAGACGAAGTTCAAAACATCTGGAGGATCAAAAGTTGAGAACCATTCAAAGCATGGTCCCTTTAGTGCTTGTACTGTTGAGTAATCTCCATTCCATAGTGCAATCTGTCATTTGGAATAAAATCCCTTTGGTTTCAAAGGAATATACTGTTCTGAAACTTTGTTAAGGATGATAGAAATCTCTAGTCAGTAAATGCATGTCTGCCACATGTTTACATCTTTTGGGCTTTTTAAATAATTGGTCCAGCTAAAAGTAGTAACACAACTGCATCTTGTGGAGTTCTTAAATTTTGGTGTGGAGTTCTACACTAACAGTAAAAGAAATGAGGATGTAAAAACAGAATGCTCTACTTTGTGGCATACTTCCCTAGAAACTGTAAGACTTTCATCTCACCTTCTCGGTCTTTTTTCTCTTGATTTTCTTCTGCTGCAGTTTTGTCTGCTCTGAAAAAGATCCTTGCACTGCTTAGTGAGAAATGAAGTAGTTCAAACTCCTAAAGAAAAAATAAGAAAAAAACATTTCAGCAAATGTTAATATGCTACAAAATAAGAATCTCTGGAGTACAGTGGTCCCCCGCCTTATGAATCCCTCGGGTTGCGAAAACCCCGGGATCCGAAAGGCGGCGGACCGGCTTCCTATCCCCCGGGATACGAAGCGAAAAAAGCCGCGCAGCCCCTTTAAATGGCCGCGCGGTCCGTCCGCGAAAGCGGTCCTCCGGGTAACGAATACTTCCGGGTTACGAAGGTAATCCCGGAACGGATTACCTTCGTAACCCGGGGGACCAGTGTATTAGCAACTGCATGTGCATGAATACCAGAAACCCCCGATAAATAACAGTACTGCTATATATAGTTTATATATAAACCCTCAAATAGATGCCTTAAAATTAAATCTGATCCATTGTGGTGTAGTGGTTTGAGTGCTAGACTATGACTCTGGAAATCAGAGTTCGATTCCTTTATCAATCATGGAAATCCATGAGGTAATTTTGGGCAATTTTGGGCATGCACTCTCAGCCCCAGAAAACTGTTATAAGTTTAGGGTCAGCATAAGTCAAAAACAACTTGAAGGCACACAACAACTGCTATATATAGTTTATATTCAGACTCTTAAATTGATGTGTCATGGCTTAAAGTCAAATTTGACCAATGGTAGAAGAACCCCTGAGAACATAAGAATGCCCCCAAGAAAAAGCTGGCTGGATCAGTTTCATGAGTAATCTTGGCTTGACTCCAGATAATAATTTATGATGCCTTGAGATTTTTTTTTCCTTTAAAGATGTTCAAGAGATTGAAAACTACAACTCAAGCTCTATACCAAAATCATGCTGGGGCAGTGATTAAATGCCGGTACTGCAGCCAACACCTTGTGAATTTGATCCTACAGGGTTCCATCCTTTCATAGGTTGGTAAAATGAGTACCCGGCTTGTTGCAGGGAATTGGCAAACACATTGTAAACCACTTAGAGAGTGCTTAGAACTATAAAGTGGTGCAGAAATGCAAGTGCTATTGGTATTGCTAAGTGGTGGAAACACAGTATATATGGAGAGCAGGGACCATCCCTCCCCTTAAGTACAGTTTTTGTAGAATGCAATTCCATGAATTGGGCCTTTATTTCCCTTCATGTGGAACAAACATGGATTATGTAAAGAAACTGAAAACAGATTTGTATATCTAAAACTGCCATACTATTAACATGCTGTATCCTTGATAAGATTTTAACTTTTTAATAACAGTATTTAGGAACTTAATATGCCTTCTGTAAGTCTGTTTACTTAATACCTTGGATAAATGGCTGACAAAAAATGGCAAAACCATGCAGCTCACTGGAAACCATACCTGCAAACAAACTTCAAGTCGCTTGTGAGTAAGGTTCATAGTCTGTAGCAACTTTTCATCTTGGCTAGCTGATTGAACATTCTGTTGCTTTGCTAACGCTCTAATTTCTCTCACATACTTCTCTCGTACCGACTGGAACCAGTGAAGGGAATCAAACTCTTGATACTGGTTCAAAAGCTTCAGAATGTAAGCTACACCTGCAGATTTCAGACAGATACATTCCCACAAGCAGTTAAAAAGCAATTAAAAATTAAGAACATATTCTGCACATATACTTCAAACCAGCCTTTCATTGTTAGTATATCAGCTTCTCACATCATATGATATTCCAACAGGTCAATATTAACTCTAATTTCATTCTACATCCACACAGTTGTATCCATTTGCATTTTGGCTTCCAATGTTGTCTTTGGTAGTGTTAGTCAGATTTTCCCTCCCCCATCCCCCACCCTAGCAGAACTGGGTTGTCCAGAAAAGGCTCACAATCAATTTTTGCATTTCTATGCATGGAGAACAGAGAAGAGTGACAATTTAAAACAGCTCCCAGAATTCCACAGCCTTGAGCCAGAAAAACAGTGAAGCCTTGAGCTCTCTGGGCCCCACAACAGACTCCAGCTCCCAGAATTCCACAGCCTTGAGCCAGAAAAACAGTGAAGCCCTGAGCTCTCTGGGCCCCACAACAGACTCCAGCTCCCAGAATTCCACAGCCTTGAGCCAGAAAAACAGTGAAGCCCTGAGCTCTCTGGGCCCCACAACTCAGTAGTCCCTTCCAAGCCTAGGACCTCCTCCATGGTGGCACTGGCACTCCAAACCGAAGGGAAGCACAGGGCCCATGGGGCCAAGCAAGCCAACCCCTGTCCCCTGCCCAGGGCCCCAGGCACAGTGAGGCCAACAGGCAACAGCCCTACCAGAACAGTCAGAGGATCTTTGTTGGCCTCTCCTCTCCTTCTCACTTCACACGTGCATTGCTGGCGCCCACACACACAAACAACTCCTCCTCTCCTCTTCAGTAGCCCAGCCAATGGGGATGGAGGAGCCAAGGAGGAGGTGCTGCAGGTGGGCAGGCCGGCCCATGGTATCCCAGAGACTCCTCTCCTGACGAATAGTTGGGGAGGGAAGGCAGGCTGCAGCCAGGAAGACCAGACGGAGGACTCTGACATTTGTGAGGACGGCAGCTAGAGGCCCCCCTCAGCTGGGGGCCCCGGGGCATTGCCCTGACTGCCCTGCCCTCGGCACGGCTCTGCCACTACAGGAGTTCAAATTAATCATAGGTGATTGAAATGCTAAGGTAAGCAGCAAAGAATCAAAAACGAAGCACAAGAAATGAAGCAGGAGAGTGACTGATGAAATTTTGCAAGCCCAACAACCTATTCATTGCAAACAAATCACGAGGAACAGATGCTATCCCAAATGAATGGCTACAGAAAGAATCAACTCTAGTGTTAACTAAAATATGCCAAGAAATAAGGAAAACAAAACATTGATCAACATATTGGAAATGTTCAATATACATCCCCATCCACAAAAAGGAAACACAAAAGACCGCAGAAACTTGGCCAATATGGTCTGAAGGGCAACAGGTTAGAGTAAAGCCATTGTATACATTGTATACATGTAGCAGAAAATTAGATAAGTTTACTTTATGAAGATGTTTTATACATGGTAGTGTATGTTTCTTAACTATGACCAGAGATATTTTAAAGGACAGAGAATACAGAGCTTTCTCCATGATAAAACCTCAGTTGAAATTCATCTGTGCAGTCTGATAGTTCCTGTTCTATGTCTGCAATAACATTATTAGACACAGGCACCCATAAACTGCATCAAATGTTTCATCTTCCACCTTTCTGGATGATGTCTGCTGGAGTAAGAGAGATAAATGGCATCCAGGCTGTTTATGAATGGACACTGTTCATCCAGTAATAAATCAGTGATCAGTAAATCCTGCTGAGGAAGGCAGAAGCTGAAATGTTGGATGCTTGTTATAAATGCCTGTTTTAAATAAGTTCCCATTTCATAGTATCTCTCTGGGATCCACATTCTATCTTTAAAAGTGCTATTAGTTCCTTTTTTTCTTCTGTCTCTTGTGGGTGGAAGGAAAGACAGAGGGAGAGAGAACAAAATGTGGGACAGCACGGCCTCTATCCATGACTTTGAAAAAAGAATTGTATAGTAAGGGGGGAGTCCCTGCTCTCACCCATAGCAAAACCATCATCAGTGAAGGCTGCACCAGCTTTGTTCTTTTTATTCAGTTTTTCCTTGCAGCTGATTGAATGTTCAATAAAGTTGAGAGCCTAAAAACAAGAGACATACGGTTGGTCCAAATAATACAAGCTTCATGAACTTTGGCAAAATTGAAATATTAAACTCAAACTCTGACGTGCTCTATGGGTCATACTGCTTAGATGCATCACTTATGACATTATCCAGAATGCTGTTGTTGTTTTTAAAAAGCCTCTATTTTCTTTTTTAGAGAATGACTTATCTAGATTTTAGTCATATGTTCCAGACCTGCTACCTGAAATCCTTTCACAAGAGATGGTAGGGGATGAATTCAAGGAATTCATTTGAATTCATCTAGGTATTCAAAAATTTTTAAAAAATGTTCTCAAACTGAGCTATTCCACTACTCTATAAATTTGTAAGTACACCATTTGTATATAGATCATCAACCTCCAGCTAAAGCAGTGGTCCTCCAACTGTGCCCTTTAAGAGATTTTGGACTTTAGCTCCCAGAAGCTTCAGCCATGGCCAATAGTCGGGGATTGTGGGAGCTGAATTCCAAAATTCCTTAAAGAGCACAGTTTGGCGACAACTGAGGATTCAAACATATGTATATAGATGACCAACTTCCAGCTAGAAGATTCATACTAAGACTAAATGATCTTACAGTTTAATCTTTCAAAATTCTGTCTCAACACATGTATTTTCTGCACATCAGACTAGGAAAAAACTAACCAGGGGGGGAACAATTATATAAAAGTTGCGTAGATGCATGTTCTTCGGACTGCGAAATTCAGGAGCAAACACATCCACAAGCATTTTGAAGTACTCTGTGCCTTCTGCTGAGTTACGTGTGAGATCACCTAGTACAGAGTCCAGTTGCCTGCAATATAATATTAATATGTAATATAAATTGTGTATATGAGGTACATTTTAAAAAAGTTATTCAAAACAATTTTCAATAAAAAGTATGTAAAAAAGATACAAATAAATATCAAGTATGGCATTTAGTAATGCAGTCAGCCCTTCATATCCACAAATTATTTTTCCATGGATTTAACCATCCATGGATTAGCAATATCTGAAAAAGATATAAATTCAAGAAAGCAAACCTTGATTTTTGCCATTTTATATATGGGATGCCATTTTACTATGCCATTTTATTTAATGAAACTTGAGCATGCACAGATTTTGGTATCCAAGAGGGTGGTGGTCCTGAAACCAAACCCCAACAGATACTTAGGGCCCATTGTAAATCTCTTGCAGCCTGCATAATCTGCCCTTACTTTGATGGATTTTACCAATAAAAATGGATTATGGTCTTTACATTTAAAAAAGCATAGTAACAGTCTTATTATATCTCGTTCAGTATCATTCTTCCCCCAATTGCCAGCTAGACGCAAATATACTTCAGTTAACAAAACCTCTGATAAAGAAGCTCCTTTTTACAACGTCATTTTAGTTCTGCCCAGCAGCCGCTTTTCTTCCTTGTCCTCTATCTAGCTAGAAGGTGGTTTTTGTTTTAGCAGAACTGGCACTGAGAGAACAGTGAAAAAGGGTTGCTGAAATATAAACTTTTTAGCGACAGGTTGCAGCAGTGTTTCTGCAATAAACAATGCAATATAGCTTCACTTCAGAAAGAACAGGATTCTGTCCTAGCTAATCATGCTATATGCAGGTAAAGTAAACAGCAATTTCCTCTGGAATCCCTTTTTTAGTAAGCATGAACAAAAAGACAGAGAGAAAAGGGGAAATTAGGTAAGTCTGCCTCTCACACACACTGCACTTTAGAAAAACATAGATGATCACGTATAAGTCTAGACATTTTAATAGAAAAATTGACCCAACGGATAGTTGACTTATCCATGGGTCAATGTAAGTATTGTACTTTAACTCCCATAAATAAAGGAACCATCCCCTGATGAAGAGTGTAACCTGTACTGGAAGCACTGAAAACCCTTGGTCTACTCTCGCCCATCTAGGCTTTCAGGTGAGCACAAACAGTTATGCCTGCTGGTATTTTGTAAGTTCTTTGGCATTGCTTTTTCGCTTCATCCTTTAAATCCTTTGTTACATGCCCCTAATTTTTACTCTCGACTTATCCACAGGTTATATAAAAATTCATAACCTGCCCTCGACTTATACATGAGGTCAACCTATAGCCAACTATATAAGGTAAACCCAAATCGAAATCACAAGAAAAGTAGAAACTGGTAAATTAAAAATCATCCCTTGACACATTTTTGAAGAAGCTTTCAACTGGTTTCTATAAGGTCCTAAATATTTTTGTCTGCTTATGAAAGTCTTACCTGACCTGGCTTTTTTATTTCAATACATATTATTGGTTTTGAGTACAATGGTTGCTGAAATATGTTTGTTTGTTTGTTTTCCTAGTGGAGGAACCTATCTCATGTAGGTTCTACCTCTGGGGCCAAATCTGTTTATTTTCTAGGACCACATTTACTTTCTTAACTGAGGTATAACTGTACCTTTCAGAAGCCCAACAGCAACACAAAAGATAATGGCCTTTCCCAGCTACTGTGTCTGGATTGTACAAAATACTGTAATGAATTACCTACAAACTGAGTCACAATATTATTTTATTAGAGATAATTTTTATAAGACAATGAAGGAATAAAATGCATTGAAGTAGGATACCTGGCTGCTTTTTGTGTGTCTTCTGAGAGAGCTTCCTCTTTCACAAGTTCTTCAAAATTAACAATATCTTCAAGATCAGGAACAAACCTACAGTGTTACATTTAGTCACAATTTTATACATTTAGTTACAATTTTATATATTTGTCTGTGTTTGTGTGCATGTATGTGTGTGTTTGTATAAGATTACATTCATACTTATATTTATTTATTTCTGTTTGTATCTTATTAGAAAGTTGCTCATGTTCTTGTTACATAAACTATTAAACAAGCCAATTCACATCATCACTCCACACTAGCATTGTTCTGCTTGATCAGTGAAACGGTGGCTCCATTAAAACAATCATGTCTCCATTTAAACAAGTTTTCTAGTCTAATGACAATCACAAAAGGAAACAATTTTTTAAAAAAGTAATAGGAGGCAGAGGAAAAGAAAAGCCTCAGGACTGCTCAAATGGTGAAAGGACAGCATAATTCAGCTTTACAGATGTAGGGTATCTTCCTTGGATGATTGACTTATGGAATTTCATTCAAAATCTGTTCCTTGTGGAAGATTTGATTTATTAAAATTAAATAATGTGTATTTCAAGCCATCATATTTTCAGAGGCACATAAAGTGGGCAAACATCATCTGAAAAAGTACTCTAGTGCTGATGTGGGGAACTGGCAATTATTGTTTTGCAATGTGACAGAGACTGGTACAATTGTTTCCTTCTTTCCTGGAAGCTTTCCAGAGACTGGCACCAGTACAGAAACCTCCACTTTGAATAGAACTGCTCTAGTGTTTGGAAGCAGAGCTTTTGTATTCTCCACCATCAAACCTCGGCCTGCCTTCATCAAGGTGAGAGATATGTTTCATAAGACCAAATAATTAATTCTGTTCAAACAGTAGGCCAAACAGTTGTTTATGGGAATCCCACAAGAAGGATTTGAGTGCCCCTCTATCTTGTGTTCTCCAGCAGCCAATATACAGTGGCGTATTGCTTTTGATAATAGAGGCAAGATTCATCTAACTAGACTAGCAGCTGTTAAGGGTCCGCATCTCAATGAATTGTTTTAATCATCTCAAAAAGCTATCCAAGTTGACAGCCATCACTATTATGTTTTACTGAGAAAATACTTCCACTTCATTCGCCTGTATGTCCCACCATTCAGCTGTGCAGAAAGAAAGGGAAAGCCTTATCTTCTTATAACACAGCAATGGCTCCAGAATATGAGTCACCCACACAGGACAGGAGCATTCAGGATCTAACAGAGAGGAAAGGCTCCCTCTCCAGTCTACCAATGGTGATAAAATGCAACCCTGCATGTGAGTCAACCATGGCTTTGTTGAACTCCCAAATCCATTCTCCTAAGGTTCATTGTACTGTTTGTTACTAAGGGTGTGTGCTGACTACACACAGGGAATCCTACCCACACACAAAATTAGGTTGCTCATATCACCATGTATATTGCTAAGGCTATTTGTTCATTATTTCTGTTATAATCCTATGGTTGGGAGCACTGGAGGTATTGGGGCTTATCCAGTTTGGGAGAAGCAGAGTTGTGCATCTCGTTCCACAAAAAGGGATTGTGGATTGGGGGCTATAAATTTCCAGTCTAGTGCAGGGGCTGGCAAGCATTTTACAATCTAAATGGCAAGAGTAACCTAGATATTCAAGATATAAAATAGTGGACCCAATACTCTCATCATTTCCAGTGCTGGCTCTAACAATCAAGCAGCCCAATGATTGAATCCGAGTCCCACGCCACAAAACAGCTAATTTTCCCAAGAACCTAATTTGTGGTTACATCCCCCTGTCTCATTCTCCCATACTTACTGTGAATGCAAATGTTCTTTCATATATATCTTCTGCTCTTTACCCCATCTACACCTCCTTCACCCCATAATTGTTCCAGGTACCATTACAATATTCAGTTTTCCAAGAACCCTCAAAACTCAAATATCTAATCATGATTTAAAAATGCTTATAAAGAATAGGCAAGTTTAAATTTAGGTATGGTGTCTTCTTAGTAAAGAACTGGAGTTACATCCATTGTTATATTTAGTTGTGCTACCTGCATGCAGGTTTGATACACTGCTGTCTTTGCATTAATGGTAAGTCATACTGTAAGGAGCAATTTCAGAATAAAATGGGTTTCATGAACAGACAAGCTGAATTGTATTTGGTACATACCTAATTGCACTGCTACAGCAATGCAGACCCCCAGACCTTATCATCCGAACATAGCCCATGGCATTTCCTTTAAAAATAATGAGGGGAAAAAAATAAGCATCTGAAGTTATATTATATTTCAAAATAGATGAACGAGCACTTTGCTACTGTGGTAAATTCTGAAGTACTGTGGTAAATTCTGAAGAAAAAAAACAACCCAAGTGTCAACCAAAGTTTCCTGTCTCTGAAATAATAACTAGTTAATTATAAACAAATGTCATATATACAGTCTTAAGTAATATATTTTGTACAGTACACATAACAAATACATATGCGTGTACCTCGCATATTATGGCACAACTCATCCAAAATATTTAATTCTCTTCCATGGCAATCCAAAAGTAATAAATGTTCACTAGATTGCACTCGGTATTCTTTTATATTGTGTAGAATACACGAGAGCCAACATGGTGTTGTGCTTTGAGTGCTGGAGTAGAACTCTGCAAGACCAGAGTCAAATCTTCACTCAGTCACTGGGTGACCTTGACCAAGCAATAGCAAACCTTCTCTGAACAAAACCTACCCCCCTCCAAACAAACAAGCACCAGGGCAGGGTTTCCATAACTCAAAGTCAACTTTAAGACACAGAACAACAAGGAATGCATTTTATAAGCATTATATGACATATGATGTACTCAGCTTTACACTTGACATTGAAGTAAAATATTATGAACTAAAACCAGTGCTGATGAAAATAATGGGAAGATACAGCTGAAATTGAGACATTTTGAATCTCAGTGCTCTCAATTTTATTGTGAAATCTATGGCAGAATGAGCAGCTGTGTGAGGATTGGGGGACAATTGCTTCTGCACAAGCCTTGCAGACTCCACCCCCTACCGCATACCCAAATACTTCTGTTCTCATCTAACTTTCTCTAAATGGCTACTGGAAGTGATCCAACATTACTTCCAATTCCCATTTTGGGAAGGATGCAAATAAAAATGGAAGTACCATATATACTCAAGAAACCAGGATGGATGACTAAGGAACTTTCAACCGAGCTAAGTTTGAAACGGAACATGTATAAGAAATGGAAAAAGGGGGAAATCACGAAAAAGGAATTCAAAGAAATAGCAGGCATGTGTAGGGGTAAAGTCAGAAAAGCTAAAGCGCAGAATGAACTCAGGCTTGCTAGAGAGGTTAAGAACAATAAAAAGGGCTTTTTTGGATTTGTCCGCAGCAAGAGGAAGAAGAAGGAAACGGTAGGGCCACTGCGTGGAGAAGATGGCAAAATGCTAACAGGAGATAGAGAAAAGGCAGAATTACTCAACACCTTCTTTGCCTCAGTCTTCTCAGAAAAGGCAAAGGGTGCTCAACCTGAGGATAATGGAGCAGAGAACAGAATAGGGGAATTTCAGCACAGAATAAGTAAAGAGATAGTAGAGGAACACCTTGTTAATCTAAATGAATTTAAGTCTCCGGGACCAGATGAACTCCATCCAAGGGTATTAAAAGAACTGGCAAAAGTAATATCGGAGCCATTGGCAATCATATTTGAAAACTCCTGGAGAACAGGAGAGATCCCAGCAGACTGGCGAAGGGCAAACGTTGTCCCCATCTTCAAAAAGGGGAAAAAAGAGGATCCCAACAATTATCGTCCAGTTAGTCTGACATCGGTTCTAGGAAAGATTCTGGAGCAGATCATTAAACAAAGAGTCTGTGAACATCTAGAAGGCAATGCCATAATCACAAAAACTCAACATGGGTTTCAGAGAAACAAGTCATGCCAGACAAATCTAATCTCTTTCTTTGATAAAATTACCAGTTTGGTAGACGAAGGGAATGCTGTGGATATAGTATATCTTGATTTCAGTAAGGCCTTTGACAAGGTTTCCCATGACATTCTTGCAAACAAGCTTGTAAAATGTGGGCTAGACAAAGGAACTGTTAAATGGATCTGTAATTGGTTGACTGGCCGCACCCAAAGGGTGCTCAACAATGGCTCCTTTTCATCCTGGAGAGAAGTGACCAGTGGGGTCCCACAGGGCTCTGTCCTGGGCCCAGTGCTATTCAACATCTTTATCAATGACCTGGATGACAGAATTGGGAGCATACTAATCAAATTTGCAGATGACACCAAATTAGGGGGAATAGCTAATACCCCAGAGGACAGGATCAAGATTCAAAGTGACCTGAATAGACTAGAAAGCTGGGCCAAAGCTAACAAAATGAAATTCAACACAGAGAAATGTAAGGTATTGCACTTAGGGCGGAAAAATAAAATGCACAGATATAGGATGGGTGACACCTGGCTGAATGAAACTACATGTGAAAGGGATCTAGGAGTCCAAGTAGACCACAAGTTGAACATGAGTGAACAGTGTGATGCGGCAGCTAAAAAGGCCAATGCTATTTTGGGCTGCATTAATAGAAGTATAGTGTCTAGATCAAGAGAAGTAATAGTCCCACTGTATTCTGCTTTGGTCAGGCCCCACCTAGAATATTGTGTCCAGTTCTGGGCGCCACAATTCAGAAAGGACATTGAGAAACTGGAGCGTGTCCAAAGGAGGGCGACAAAAATGGTGAAGGGTCTGGAAACCATGCCCTATGAGGAACGACTTAGGGAGCTGTGGATGTTTAGCCTGGAGAAAAGAAGGTTAAGAGGTGACATGATAGCCCTGTTTAAATATTTGAAAGGATGTCATATTGAGGAGGGAGCAAGCTTGTTTTCTGCTGCTCCAGAGAACAGGACCCGGAACAATGGATGCAAGATACAGGAAAAGAGATTCCACCTGAACATTAGGAAGAACTTCCTGACAGTAAGGGCTGTTCGACAGTGGAACGCACTTCCTCGGAAGGTGATAGAGTCTCCTTCCTTGGAGGTCTTTAAGCAGAGGCTGGATGGCCATCTGTCAGGGATGCTTTGATTTGGATTTCCTGCATGGCAGGGGGTTGGACTGGATGGCCCTAGTGGTCTCTTCCAACTCTACGATTCTATGATTCTATGATTCTATGATTCTAAGTTGACCATATGTATAAGTCAAGGGCAGGTTCTGGGGCCAAAATTATGGATTTTGATATATGTGTGGATAAGTCGAGGGTAAAATTTAGGGGCATGTAACAAAGGCTCTATGAAGCAAAGGAAAACAATGCCAAAGTACATACAAAATTCCAGCAGGAATACTGTTTGTGCTCACACTAAATGCTGGATGGATGAGAAAGTAGAAGGGAGTCAATGCTTCCAGGACAGATTATACTCTTCCCTTTCACCAAGGGATGGTTCTCAATCTCAATCTCTCTCTCTCTCTCTGATTTATCCACGGGTCAATGTAAGTACTGTATCTAAACTCTTATTTAAAAGAAGGAGCCATCCCCTAGTGAAAAGCAAGAGTATAATTTGTCCTGGAAGCACTGACCCCCTTTACTCTCTCATTTATTCAGTCTTAAGAATAAGCACAAAGAGCTATGTTTGATGGACTTTTGGAAATTATTTGACATTGTTTTGCTTTGCTTCATCCTTTATATCCTTTGCTATATGCCCCTAACTGTTACCCTCAACTTCTCCACGGGCCATAGCAAAATCCATAATTTTGGCCCCAAAACCTGCCCTCAACTTATACATGAGGTTGACTTATAGTCAAGTATATACGATAAATATAGCCTTGCATGACAAATAAGATAAAAAATACTTCTCAAGCAACATAGTAATATCACAGTATAGACTTTCATACCTATTTGGCTTATTAGTTGCCTGAACTGGTCAAGGTAACTTTGCCCATCAGGTGTAATTCCAAGTTTTCTGATCCCTCGGTTGAATTTCTCTGCTCTTTCAAAGGGGTACTAGAAAAATTATTTGTACATGCATTAAGAATAAGAACTGGTGACAAAGTATCAATTATCAGTCACATTTTCCCCAAACTCAAAGCACTTTTCATCTTTTAAATTAGTGTCTGTGATGATCATACAGATATTCCTCAGTTAACAATTCCTCAGTGTTCCTAAGCATTATGTTTCTAACAAAAGTCTGGTACCAGAGGCTAACAATAGGGAAAGAATCCTGCAGCACAAAAAAGGACAGTTCAATATGTTTCAGGAAACTTTTCATCCAATATTAAAAATATGCATGTGTGAAATGGAATAACTAGGTCAGGTCTGATAAGCTTTGCATGAGTACACCAAAACATTTTGAACCTAATAGAGACTCCTTGAAATTGTCTTACAAAATGCATCCAGAAATAGTTTTCCTCTTTTCTTATGATTTCTATTTCGAAGGCCAAACTTACAGATCTCTGTTTTTTTAACATGCTGGAGTTGCTGAGAGGTGAGGTTATTTAATTTCCCCTTTTCCCTCCGTTTTGTAGTTCATGCATGCTCAGTAAGGGATTTTGGAGGCAGTGGTTGTTCCTCAACACCTGAGTCTATATATATATCCAGTTCTATGTGTGTAGGCTTTCATCTCAATTGTGTGAAAAATCATATGAGCAGACTTCTGTTTCCAACAGCTGCATAAAAAATGTGAATGTTGGGAGAAAAAACAGAGTACACAGCACTGGCCGCAGGACCGGCAGTCACTTCCACATGTTTAGGAAGCGATTGTTTGGAGGTGATAATTTCACAAAAAGTGTTTGAAAAGCCAAGGGAAGTACTGGCTATGTTTGAAAAGCCAAGTGAAATATGGGCTGTATAGGAAAAATACAAACTAGAAGCAATTTTTATAATCTACAAGCGAAGGTTTGAAACTTCTGTGCATATCTAAACTCTGTCCATTGAATTTGTTTGCTTCTGTGGAGCAATATAATATGAAACAACATTTTTACCCAAACTCTGTTCGCTGGGCACTACAGATATCCACATGGAGAAAGAAGGATAACATTTCTGAAGAATCCCTCCTTCCAGTGATCCTGTTCAAGATTTCTGGGGTGGGGATGCCCATACTAGTAATTCTAACTGGAACCTGCTGCTTCCCTACTGCTTTGGGACTACTGAGGAATGTAAAATCTCCCCCACCATCATCACTAATTGCTGTTCCTACACTGCTAAAGACAGGGCAAGCAGGAAGAAACCCCAACCTCAACATCTGATCTTGGGAAATCACATGAAGGCTGTGCATCCCTCTATTAGATATACATTCATACAGGAATATCATAATAAAACTGTTTCCAAGTTGTAAATGCTCCAAGATTCAATCTGCCCTCAAACCAAGTAATTCTTTCTCAATCCCTCTTCAATGGCCTCTCTCTCTTTTTCTTCTTCTAGTTAGTTTCCTTTCACTGTCTATCAGGACACTCCTTTTATAAGGAAATTAGCTGCACCATTCCCCTACCAACAACCATAAAGTCATTCAAAGTCACCACTATTCAAAGTTACCACATTTAAGAAAGAACTTGACCAAAGTCCATCTACTCTAGGATTATTCACACTAGTAGTAAATCAGATGTCTGTGTGTGGTCACATTGCAAAGCAAGAAGGAATACCCAACCCCTATTCCTATCAATTTGTAAGTCATCTTAAGTTCCATTTTCGGGGGAAAGGCAGGGTATAAACAAAGTTAACAATGGGCCTGAACAGACAGGCCAAAATAAAGCTGCTTTGGGTCAGTTTGGAGCTATGCTGTGTAAATGATGCATGCATCATAAGAGGCCGGAAGCCTCACAAAGCCATGCTCCAGTCCTAATTTCTGGAGCGCAGCTTTAATGCATGCACCATTTAAACAGCATAGCTCCAAAGTGACCCGAAGCAGCTTTATTTTGGCCTGTCTGTTTGGGTCCAACAACATTTTACACAAAGAAATGACTAAACCCACAAAGATTTCACATGCAGCATACCTTGTGGTCATTTTGATCCTTAACTTCCCTAAAGAATCTGATATCTTTGATCAGCCTGGATTTGATGTGTTCATCATACATGAACTGACTAAAGATATAAAATTTCTTTCTCAGAAACTGGTATGTGAAATTTACCTGAAATGTTAAAGAACACAGTAAGAAAAAGTTATCAAGATTGTAAAATCCATTGGAGCAGCATTCCCTCTCACTCCCTATTTAATCAGGAACTCGTATCTGATGTAACACATTTTTAGTCTGTTCAACAATATCATCACATTTCCACAACATATTCTTAAAGACAAATTACTGCCTTTTCACTCTGCTATAGTCATTGCTTACATATGAAAGTGAGTAATGTCTGCATTCACGAACAACATGGCATGGCTGGATGACATGGTGACTTTATACACCCCTTTCAATGCACTGTGGGCAGCCATATGAAAGCAGTGATCAGTCTGAAACTATATTTTTTCATTAACTTAAAAATGCCTATCCCATTTTACATATCAGGGTGAGATACAAGTAAAATAAATATTAACAGGTTAAAACAATTTAAAACAATAGAAATAATTAAAATAGACTAAAATATATTAACACAGTAGTAAGTTAAAACAGGTTAAAATGTTAAAACAGTTTATGACCACGTGCACAAGCATTTTGAAATAAATCAATTATGCGCAAAGGCTTTAGTAAACAGCCATGTTTTTACTTTGCACCTAAATAAACAGCATTGACTCCAATCAGGGCTCTAAGAAGGCATCCCACAACTGGGATGCCACAGCTGAGAACTGTTCTCAATCTGCACCAAATTCTTTTATATCATAGTTCTATGGAAGTCAATGTGTACTGATACTCTACCTTCAAGCTATGAACAAGGGAATAGCAGGGGCTGCATTCTGTTAGCTTAGTAGCTCAGAGTGAAAGACATAGGGGAGGCCATGATACTCACATACTAACATTAGAGCCTTAAAATCATATACTGGGATACAGCAAAGAGACTTTGACCCCACTGGAATCTATTATTTATGATCCAGTTGGTTCAACAGGTAAAGCTTCCAAGCTATTATAGCTTTGAGATATGAAATTGAAAATAAGCAGCTCTTAGACTACTTGTCTGTATAGCCTTTCCTGGGTCTGCTACTTATTTTTCACTATAGAGGCCATGGACTGGGATGCTCTCATGGGATGCTCTCCATGAAAAGCCACTAAGCTATAGAAACAAGGTGCGAGTTTCATGTTGCATGGAAAAAATAATTCCATCCTCCTTCAAAGGAGAATGGAAGACCATAGAGTTGCACTGGAGGACTTGGAAAATCCTAGAGAGGTGTTCCCTTAGGTAAAAAGAATAGTGTTCTTTTATTTGCAGTTTTTCCACATTCACAGGGGTTCTTCACCTCTAATCCCAGTGAATGTGGAGGGACCACTGTATTTAAAGTTTTCCATTCAGTGTATTTAAATTTTCCTATTCCTACATATTCTTTCAGTCTGAATTGGAAAATACAGCTAAAGGCACTGTCTTCTGACAGCATTGTGAACAATATATAAGAAACAATTTTCAATAAATGAATAACAAATGCCAGAACTGAGAAGTGATTCCAGGACTCATACAGAAGCACTTACTGTTGTATTCATGATTCCTGTGCCATGTGTTCGAATAGAATTAGCAATATGCCTTATATTTATGGTGTTGAGATGCTTGTTATTGCTGATTCTCTCAATGAAGATCTGCAATTAGACATATGTAAATGCTACAGCTATAGAATAGAAATGGAAGTCAGCCAACAATTAGGTTTTTTAAAATGTGTACATTCACCTCACCTGATTATTAAGATTGTAGAGGTATCGGGATACAAACACATGAATATTTCTCATAATTTCCAGAACATCAAGGCCCTGAAAAGGTAATGTTAGACACTTTAACCACCACATATAGAAATAATCCGATTATTCCTGACTGAAATATTTACAATCATATGAATACTCTCCTTCTATATAAAATTAGTTTTCCTTTTTTTATTACTGTGTTTATATCCTGGTTTAATTCCATAATGAACTTATGACAAATGTACATAAGGTTTTTCGTGGTTTTATTATTCAAAAAATGAGCAGATAGTCATAATTTGGGCATCATTTGCATCATGTACAGGAGTGAGGTATCTGTTCCCCTCCAAATGCTGAACAATCTCCTGCTCTTTTCCCAGAACTGGGACCCAGAACGGCTCACAACATTGAAAGAATAATACAATTTAAAACATAGAAAAGTGATACATTAAAACAGAATTAAATTGTTACAATATTAAAATAGATTGCTTATTAAAGGAATAAAAATACAGTTAAAAGGATAAAAAAATTTAAAACACTTAAAACGATACAACACTCCAAGCCGGAACTTCAAAAACATTCTGTTTTAAAAGTCTGCCTGCCTGCCTGCCTGCCAAGGTTTTAACCTGTTTTAAAAGTCTGCCTGCCTGCCTGCCTGCCAAGGTTTTAACCTGCTGGCGTAAGGACAACATGGAAGGGGCCATTCTGATCTGTCAAGGAGCAGCCACAGGCCCTCTCTCATGTCCCCACCAACCGTACTTGTGATGCAAGTGGCACTGAGAGAAGGGCCTCCCCTGAGGATCTCAGAGCCCAGACTGGCTCATAGAGGGAGATACAGTCTGCCAAATATCCTGGACCTGAGCCATAGAGGGCTTTATAGGTCACAACCAGCACTCTGAATTGAATTGAATTGTTAACTGGCAGGCAGTGGAGCTGTTTCAACGGGGTTGTGTGGTTTCTATAACATGCCCTGGGTTAACCATCTAGCTGCAGCTCTTTCAGAGGGAGTGTAACCCCATCCAACACAGGCTGGATCCCTATTCCCTATCTGCCTTCTAACTGATCAGGACTACTCCAAGGACTACTTTTTAGAGTGTTAGAAATCAAGAACTCCAATCAAGGAAGCCACAATTTTGAGTCTGCACAATCTCAGCACAGCTATTAATTACAGGATGTCTCACATTGATAGGGTCAGTTATATCAAAGCCAGTTTGACTGCAATTAACAACAACAAAACAAAGGCAGTACATGGAATGATGCAAACATCAACAGTAATTGGGATCTGCCAGTCTTGGGGAAAAGGAGGAGGATAAATAAAGTGATACAATACACACCTTCTCTGCAGGAATGCTCTGCATGGTAACAGGCTAATTCCTACTGTATGTACTGATCATTCTACAGTTCATACAGGTGAAAAGAACAACTGACAATCTCACTGGATACCTGATCCTATGATCCTATAAATACCAGACTTTTTGGACTAGAGTGCAAAAACAAAAACTTATTTTTTTAACCTTTATGCACTCTGATTAATGGTGGAAGAAGCTTGGATTGTATGAGGTGGGATATATTCAGACCCCAAAGCAAATTACAATGCAATGTAGGTTATGGCAAAAACAATGGCTCTTCAATTTCCTGATCCTAATGAAAATACCAATATTCTACAATGGAAGAAAGCTTGATGTTGCAACTTACAACCAGAACACATCACTTCTAATTCACTGTGCTATGTTTTGCAGGGGAGCAGAGGATGGGTCATTTTTGTACCAATAGCTTGCATTCACTAGGACAAAAAGGTGCTCCAATGGCAAAAATCAGTAGATGTTTGGAGACTTTTTTTGTCCCAGCTGTGAAGTGGTTGAAACATGAAGGCTGCCCACACTGTAGGTGTTACTCTAGTACAGAAAGATGTAATTGAAAACACAGTATAAGCATGATGTACCTGTTCTAAAGTCTGACTAGGAAGATGTGCTTCTGTCATAGTTAAACCATAGCGCTGAGTCGCCAAATTCCTCATTTCACTATAAGTGGCCCAGTCATGAAGTGCTACTGTGGTCAGATTGTAGAAAGTCTTGTCTAGGTAATGAGTCACATGAGCTGTAAAAGACACAAAAATAACTTATTTTTACTATTTATAATTAGAGAACAGTTCACGCAACAAAAAAAGGAAACTCTATCCATTTCTGACATGCCATTTAGAACTGTGAAATTTAAGAAATGCTCAATAAAAGTATCTTCTGGAACTACATATACCACAAAAGCTTAGGACAGATCAATCACCCACAAAAAGCAATGCAATAACATAAATAATGGAGTTAAAGAGTTACAAAGCTTCACATAAAACAGCTTTTAAAGGAATTATTAAGTAGAGCCTACCTTTGATATCTATAAACCGATTAAAAAAGCGAATTGGGTTCAAAGAGAAGAAGTGGGCAAGGTCCTTCATGCCAACTTTGAATGGATTTCGGTCATCTAACTTTAAATGTGTATGCACGGAAAGCCGCAGATCCTTTTCTATTTCTTTACATAATTTGTCCAGAAGATGCTGCTCAAAAAATTTTTTAAAATATGTGCCATGTTCATGAGATAGATATTTGTTACTCAAAAGCAGGACAAAAATGCAGAGCTTGAGATTAATTAATATAATAATTTGACATACTAGATATATACAATATATAAAAATAGCACAAGTAACATTTCTGGATTTAATGTAGAATAGAAATTCACCAAATATATATTCTGTATCCTATAAGGACTCAGCTACCCAGGTCATATTATTACTATATTTCTTCACTATATTTAAATAAAATCAGTTATATAAACACAACTCAAACACACCCCTGACCTCAAAGCATAGTTATGGCTGTCCCTGATTTAGTCTCAGAACTAAGAGATATTTCTTCCAAATACAGTGGGGCCGCATTATCTGCAGGCTTGCCATTCACAGATTTAAGTATCTGTGGATGGCAAACCCTGTTGTCCCCACTGGCAGCGTGTGCACGTGGTCACACTAGCAGCTGCAAGCATGTTGCACTGCCATTAGGGACAATGGGACTTTGGTCCCGGGGTTTTTTGTATCTCTGTATGTTTCCAGAACAGATCCCCCGCGGATATGTAGGCCTGACTGTACAAACTTTTAAGAAGAAATATAACGCACCTCCACTAAAAAGGATTAATTTTAATACAGTTACATTTTAACTGTATTAATTACAGTTAATACATTTTAAGTGTACTATTTTGTAAAGTTTTAGCTACAAAATACACATACTATTCTAAATGAGATAAGCATTTTTCTTATTTATACCAACAGCTATTATAATGATGCATATGTATCAATCTGCATGCCCACAAAAAGCCTCAATAGCAGAAATGAAGACATTACTGATAAAATGAACACAATGTCTGCATTATTACCTTATTTAAAACATCCATGATTTCTTTGTCATAACTTTCTAGAAGAATTTCATGGGATTCTAAATGCCTTGAGTGCATCATAGCTGGAACACAATCCCGCAATGCATTAAACATGTACTGTAGGGGGGAAAAAGGTTCCAAATTAATAAATAACTCAGAAGTATTAAGTAACAGATACTTTAAAAAACATAGGCAACTCAAACTCATGATCCTGAATAATGATAGCTGTGTTCAGTTGTAAGGCTTGATTCATATGAATAACCATAGTTTAGAGTTATAGCCATAAGCTCCCATGAGCTTGCACACATCCTTCTATCCCTCTCTGATACCAGTGCAGCTCTGAAAATACTGGAAATATCTACTTTCTTTTTGTATTAATTTGATGTGGAAGCGATTGCTCAATTGAAACTACCCAAAGTGGACAGATCCCTGGGAAATCTCATAGCAACAAGCTTCTGAAAAAACACTATTTAAATAAAACTCAGTAGGGATTTGTGCAAACAAAATGGTAGGTATGATTGACAGTCTTCCTCATTAAAAACAATGAGGGAATAGAATGTGCCAGCACACCATACATAGTTTAGCAAAGCCCTTAATAAGCAAACTCATCCAAAAAGCTAGGCCAGTTAAGCTTTAAATGTATTAAGTCATGCTAGCACATATTCATAGCCTGTCCTATTAGGAACAAGGGCCCAGTTATCTCATACATATTATTAGTTATTGAAAAGTGAGCTTTCAGCATGGTTAAACCCAGGGACAGGTATGTTTGAAGTCTGTTAAAAGCCATGCATTTGTATGATTGCAAAATCTTATATAAAGGCCCAGCCACAGAGAAGAGGAACAGGTTTCCAGAGTGTGGTGGAGTCTCCCTCTTTGGAAGTCTTTAAACAGAGGCTGGATGGCCATCTGTTGGGTATGCTTTGATGGAGAGTTCCTGCATGGCAGGGGGTTGGACTGGACGACCCTTGTGGTTGCTTCCAACTCTATGATTCTATGATTCTTTGCTGGAAAATCTGTGCTTATCCTGCTGTTCAGATCTGATTGGTATGCAAGGCCCAGTTCTTGGAACTGTAGTTTTGTGAGATATTTAGCCTTTTTTGTACGAGAGCTCTGCAGCCACAATAAATTACAATTCCCAGGATTCTCTAGCACTGAGCCAGGGCAGTTAAAGCAGTCTCAAACTGGATTATTTCTGCAGTGTGTGTTTTGAACCTAAAAAAATACAAGTTTGGCCTACATATATTAATTGAAACAAGCAGGCTAAATGAAAACATATGGTTTGAATTTGGTCTGTTTCAAACAATCCCTGTTTTCCTTTTAAACCATCCTTAAATTTTTATGCCAATCTGTTTTAAAATCATATTTTTAAAAATCATTAAAATAAAACACAAATCTTACAAATGAGTGTTAGGCTTTCCAGCTCTCTTTTCCTTCCCCTCTTCCTCTGCAGACATTTTACCTTAGTTTTACATTGCTAAAAAACTTTGGGAAGGTTAGTTTCTTCTTACCAATTTACAGACTGGGATAATAGACCATGCTTTCATATATTGGAATTGGGATATATTGGAATTAGAAGTACCATAAGTCTTTTTAAAACAAAAACAAACAAAAAAACAAAAACAAAAAAACAACAACTAGTCCACCACTTACATGTAACCTAGCAGCATCTACTGCATTTTCATAGACATCATCAAGATAAATTGGAAATACAGTTCTGTGCCAATACAGGAAGCAGCAGTCACATTGTGCTTGAACTCTGAAATTTGAAGTCATCTGAATTACTATGAAAGAAAGCAAACATTCATGATTTCTACAGAACTGATTCTCAAGGGTAATTTATTTACTTCAGAGATGGGCAGCTTCACTAGGTCTGGGGGTCAAATTTGTCAAACAAGGACTCGCTGGAGTTGACATACTCTGATTATAGCTGTGGAAAGGGGCAATTAAAGTAATCCTTCTTACTGAATTAAATGGACTACAGTGATTTGCCCCTTAAATCTGTCAGCAAAAGCTACAAGCAATTTATAGCAAACATCTGCTTACTTTAAATGGTCTCCCTATCTGCTACTAAAATCTGGCAGCAAACTACTACAAGCCATGTAAAACAAGCAAAATATTTCTTTTAAATGTCCCCCCCCCCCCCCCGGTTGTTACTGAGGTATGATTTGCTACCCTATTTCAGAAATATGGTTGGGGATGATTTCTCAGAGAGCAACAAAAATGACCTTGGGACTGAACATGACTAGTGGGCCATGTGCTTCCCATCCCTGATTAACTTTTCATATGAAAATATACATAGCCCTTGTTATGGCATGATACAATGAGGAACAGTTGGGAAAAATCAACAAAGTACCATCTCAGGCTAGACTATTTTCTCTTTATTAATGTTTGGTATTACTTACCGTTCCCTAAGTTCACTGATTAAGGCCAACTTTTTCATAACTACTTGAAGAGGAAGAAGCTCTTCATCTTTGAATGTTTTCTGAAAGACAGAAAGCAAAGTGAAAATAGAAGTACAGTATCAGAAATACAGAAGTATCAGACTAATAGCTGAAACAGAACCATCTACAGTGGGCCCTCCTTATCCACAGACTTGCCATCCACAGATTTGAGCATTCACGAATGGCAAGCCAGTATTGTCCCCAATGGTGGCATGGATGCAGCTGTACAGCCATTGGGGACAAATGTCCCCTGACCCCCCCTTCCCCTTCCCTCCATCCTTGCTTCCCTCCCTCCCACTGTCCTTCTTTCTCACCTGCTTCCTTCCTTCCTCTTCACCCCAGCTTGGTTTTGGAGCCCCACTGGCCAGAGGGGGCTGGGTCTTGGATCTCGGGACTCAGAGGGTCCATCACAAATGTGGGGCCTGGGGACAGGGTCTCCGAGACTCAAGCCGCGACCACGGCCAAGGCCTAGCCCCGACTGACTGGAAACTGGACTCCTCCTCCAAAGCCAAGCCAGAGTGAAGAGGAAGGAAGAAAGCAGGTAAGGCAGGAGGGAGGGGGGAAGGGGGAAAGAAGGAGGAAAGGAGAAGGAGAAGGATGAGGAGGGAGGGAAGGAGGGAAGGAAAGGGGAGGTAGGAGGGTGCAAGGGAGTTTAGTCACATTGTGTATAATGGTGGTGCGGCTAAAAGGCCATGCCACCATTAAAGATAATGGGACTTGAGCATCCACGAATTCTGGTACCCTCAGGTGAGTCTGGAATGGATCCTTCGCGGATACCGAGCGCCCACTGTATATAATTTCTAATAAAGCTGTTTAATATTCAGATACAGGACAAAATAATGTACTTACCATTTGTGTACCCACACTGAGAGCAAGAGAAATAATGAGCCGCCTCTGTTTTGTGCTAGGACCAATGAAAGTATTCTCAGCTAAAACAAGTGCAGAGAGTACATCAAGGCGCTGTTCACTGTATTTTTTGTCAGAAATTACTCTTTTCTTAAAACAGAGAAAATAAGATTTAAAGAATAGTCAGAAACAAATAATTGGCATTCACAAGACTGCAATATTTACCTTTTATTGATTCTACGGGCTTAAACAAAGCCACATTTGAAATTAACATTTTAAATACAAAAATAGCTAATTTCAAGCGAATCTAACATGCTTAGAATGGTAAGCATACTGAAAGCTAAACTACATAGAAATAATAGAATATTTAAGAGCTAAATTATTTTAAAAGGAAAGAAAGGAAGTTCCTCTTGACACGAGGTCACTACTTAGGTTTGTTTTTCATGTATGTTTGCCCCAAATTATCAAGAGATCATGCCCAGATGATAGTGGTGAATTTTAAAATTATGACAGAATATAGGCAGGAATATAGTCTTATTTTTGCCTGTTGAAATATCTACAACCATTAACTTCTTCTCAATTATTAGATCTATTTATCAGGCTTCAAAAACACAAAGCATAAAGAACTCCAAATGTTATACAACTAGTCATTTTCAAGAAACTAAATTTGGTAGTACATACTGCAGTTTCAATTACATACCTTGGCTACAGCAATAGCATTAAGAGCCTGATGCTGAAGATGCTGGATTATATGTGTGACTGAATCAGCAACAATCATACTTCTTCTGTAAAATGTATGCTCTATTGCCTGAAATTGGCCAAATTTCAAAACACAACAGTTAATATCACAGTTCAGTTTATTCCTATATTTGCTGCTGCCTCCATATGAAAAATTATTTCCCCTCAAATCTTCAGCAGCTCCAATCAAAACGAAAGAAGCTGTTCAGTGAGCTCATAAGAGCCCAGGTCTTCAGAGAAACAGCCTAACCTGCTCTGGATTACTGTTAGCCTTGTACAACTGCCTGCTCTGGATTACTGTTAGCCTTTTTCCACCACAGATATCCCCATTTAAAATTTCTGGGATGATGACAAGGTGAAAATCTATTCATTCCAGCAATCTTCAGTAGTATTGCTATGATAATCTCATCTTCATCTCAGAAGTAGTATGCAATATCATAGGTATGAGGGTGAAGTTAAAGTCTTCCACTCTACCCCCAAACAATCTGGTGAAGTGCATATGTACATATATATGTGTGTGGACACCTCAGCAACCCTTTAAAATATAAAGAGGCACTCAAGACTAAAACAATGCCCGCCAAAATTCAAAACTAATTCTTAACTAAACTACTAAAGTAATGCTGCTTCTGTTCTGTATTCCATCTTCTCACTCTCATAAATTAAAAAGCATCTCACACTTCACCTTCTGAATAAGCACTTCAGAAGAATATATATATATATATATATATATATATGAAATATCCAAGCATTGCAACTTACTTTAAGAAGTTCCACCATCCTGCACAATGCTTTAACTGAAGTTTTAGTCATTGGCTTCTGCATGGACATATGCAGATTCATTGTAGTTTTAATGATGTTACTAAGGCTGTAAGCATACAGAAACCCCTAGATATAAATTTGAGGAAGGAAAATTAGCCATTGCATACCTAGATCATCATAAATAAATTTAGGTTTCTAAGTTGGTACTATCCTACACAAATACAGCTGTCTAATACACAAGTGAATAATCAAATTAGAAGCAAAAAGTAAGAAGCAAAAAAGCAGAAATAAATCAGATTGCTTATATGTATGAAAATGAAAATATAAGTCATCATTATATAAGATATATTATACAGATAAATACCCTCTGAAACATGAAGCATTAATCAACCTCCAGATTTTTGTAACATACTAACTCTTGATTGATGGCCCATTTCCTACAAAAGGCAAGGCTGAACTCTTCACACTCTAGAGTGAGGTATTTTAAGAGTTTTAACTGGCAGGTGAATAAGAGAAGTTCTACATTTACACTGCTTCTCCAAAAGAGCACTTTGTTCAGATAACATGTCAATCATCATTTGGTGACCAATTCTAGAATAGGTTTTTGGCTTAGTCACTCCCTCCCTCTTTCTCCTCTATATGATTTGCCAACCACTGCTTGCTAACACTTCCAAACTGGGAAACTATAGTGAATGATACATAGTGTAGTAATGAGTTACTTGAGTTAATAAATTTTAATTAATTTTAATATATTTTAATGCATTTATTTCAAACACATCTGTTTGGATCCAACCAGTGTGTCTGTGCTATTCTTAAAATCCAGAACTGTGGGAAAAACAACAACAACACAGTTTTGCTGGTCCAAATGCAACCAATAACAATGGAAGAAAATTGCAGCATATGTGATGAGGTCTATCACAGATCTGATTACCATAGGAATTTTTTAGGTAAAATGCTGCTTCCACATTCTGTAACTTGAATGTCTTGTCAGTAGTTGCATTGGTTTTGTATTTGATTATATATATTTTTATTTGTATGTTGTACTCTTCCTATGAAAAAAAAATATTTAATTTATTTAATGTACATGTACAGTGGGCCCTTGCTATACACAGGGGATCAAAATTATGGATTTTGATATGACTCATGGATAAATTGAGGGTAAAACTTAGGGATATGTAATGAAGGATGTAAAAGATGAAGCAAAGGGAAATAATGCTAAAGAGCTTACAAAATTCCAGCAGGCTTAACTATTTGTGCTCATACTAAAGGCTGGATGGATGAGACAATAGAAGGGGGTCAGTGCTTCCAGGGGAGATTAACCTCTTGCCTTTCACCATATATATATATATATACATATATATATATATATATATATATAAAATATGGTGAATATGAGTTAAAATACTGTACGTACATTGACCTATGGATAAGTCAACTCAGATTTTTTGGGTCAATTTTTCAACATAAATTGCTAGACTTATACATGAGCATATACAGTAAGCTGCATTTTCTCACCATGACATTTTAGAGTGCAGTACAGACCTGTATAAAGACATTGCACCTATTGGTTGGATCTTCTGCAAACTTATCCATTCGTTGTTCCTTTGTCAAAATAGATTCCATTTTCATCATCCATGAGCTAACAAACACATAATATGACTGCATCTCTCTGAAAGAAAAACAAGTATGGTTACCTAAAGATTCAAACGGATAAACCAAACCAAAGATACACCAAAAAAGTTGAAATGTGGTTTGAAACTATCAGCTGACAAAGGTGTTAAGAACCACACTTCAGATAAAACCAAAAGCAAAGCTGTGTGATTAATACATCATCCAAATGTGCCATTCTGGTGTTCAACATTCTATTCCTGAAATTTTATCTAGTTATTTATTTAAGGTATTTCTGTATTGCCTCCCAGCCTGAGGCAATGAACATCTTTTCTAATTAGTCTTTCCAACCTGTTTAGTCATCTTTGCTTCTAGGGAGAGTTCAGGCCTGATTTTCTCTAGGACCCATTCATTTGTCTTCTTTGCAGTCCATGATATTTGCAGAACTTATCTCCAGTCCCACACCTCAAATGAGTCATTCGTAACAATGAACTTTCCAGATCTCTGCTACATTCTGCTAGTCTTCCCTAATTCCCATCTTGATCAGTACTTTCAACCAAGAAGCTATGCTCTCACCTTCTCCCAGCAGTCATGGCAGGAAGAGGATAGTAGGATACAGAAGACAGTGATTGTGACAATAACCCCCCCTGCTTACTGCCAAAACAGGAATAGCAGGCATGTCTCTGTTGGCTCTTTTTAAAATACCTTGCCTGCTCCCTTCAGAGCAAAGGCCATTAGGATATGTAACTGGGAAGATTTCCTATTATCTCTCTCAAGTATCCTGGAGCTGAAAGAGCCGGCAATCATGCATCCCCTCCTCCTTCAAGCAGGGAATGTGCAGCTGGCAGCTCTTTCTAAAATACAGTGGTCCCCCGGGATACGAATCCCCCGGGCTACGAAAATCCCGGGATACGAAAGAGCCGGGGCCGGAAAAATGGCCCCGGCTTACGATCGTATCCCCGGGATACGAAAAAAGGCCGGCGGCCTCGGAGAAGAAGGGACGGCCCCGCGATGGCCGTCCCTTCTCCTCCGCCGGCGGCCTCGGAGAGGAAGGGACGGCCCCGCGATGGCCGTCCCTTCTCCTCCGCCGGCGGCCTCGGAGAAGAAGGGACGGCCCCGCGATGGCCGTCCCTTCTCCTCCGCCGGCGGCCTCGGAGAAGAAGGGACGGCCATCGCGGGGCCGTCCCTTCTTCTCCGAGGCCAAGCAAGGCACGATCCGATCGGATCGTGCCTTGCTTTCGTTAGGCGCCCAGGGCCAGCCTTGGCTGACTGGGGAACGAAGGTTCCCCAGTCAGCCAAGCCTGGCCCTGGGAGCCTAACGAAAGCAAGGCACGATCCGATCGGATCGTGCCTTGCTTGGCCTCGGAGAAGAAGGGACGGCCCCGCGATGGACGGCCCCTTGCTTTCGCTTCGGGGCGGAGGCCCAGGCCTGACTGGCTGGGGAACGTCCCCAGCCAGCCAAGCCTCTGGGCCTCCGCCCCGAAGAGAAAGCAAGGCAGTGCCTTGCTTTCTCTTCGGGGTGGAGGCCCAGAGGCTTGACAGGCTGGGGAAGGTCCCCAGCCAGCCAAGCCTCTGGGCCTCCGCCCCGAATGGAAAGCAAGGCAGTGCCTTGCTTTCTCTTCGGGGCGGAGGCCCAGAGCCTTGACAGGCTGGGGAAGGTCCCCAGCCAGCCAAGCCTCTGGGCCTCCGCCCTGAATGGAAAGCAAGGCAGTGCCTTGCTTTCTCTTCGGGGCGGAGGCCCAGAGGCTTGGCTGGCTGGGGACCTTCCCCAGCCTGTCAGGCCTAGGCCTCCGCCCCGAAGCGAAAGCAAGGCACGATCCGATCGGATCGTGCCTTGCTTTCGTTAGGCTTGGGGGGCAAGCCCGGCTAGAGAAGGGAAGCTTCCCTTCTCTAGCCGGGCTTGGGGGGCAAGCCTAACGAAAGGAAGCCACGATCCATGGGATCGTGGCTTCCTTTCGTTAGGCTTGGGGGCCAAGCCCGGCTAGAGAAGGGAAGCTTCCCTTCTCTAGCCGGGCTTGCCCCCCAAGCACGGCTAGAGAAGGGAGGATTCCCTTCTCTAGCCGGGCTTGGGGGGCAAGCCTAACAAAAGGAAGCCACGATCCATGGGATCGTGCCTTCCTTTCGATAGGCGCGGAGGCCCAGGCCTGGCTGGCTGGGGAAGCGAACGTTCCGCAGCCAGCCTGGGCCGCCCCTTGTCCTCCGAAGCCTAGCTTCGGAGGAGAAGGGACCCAAGGCCGCCCCTTCTTCTCCGAAGCCTAGCTTCGGAGGAGAAGGGACCCAAGGTCGCCCCTTGTCCCCCGAAGCCTAGCTTCGGAGGAGAAGGGACCCAAGGCCGCCCCTTCTTCTCCGAAGCCTAGCTTCGGAGGAGAAGGGACCCAAGGTCGCCCCTTGTCCCCCGAAGCCTAGCTTCGGAGGAGAAGGGACCCAAGGCCGCCCCTTCTTCTCCGAAGCCTAGCTTTGGAGGAGAAGGGACCCAAGGCCGCCCCTTCTCCTCCGAAGCCTGGCCTCGGAGGAGAAGGGACTCAAGCCTGGCTGGCTGGGGAAGCGAACGTTACCCAGCCAGCCTGGGCCTCCGCGGGTGACGAATGGAAGGCCCGATCCACCGGATCGGACCTTCCTTTCCTCAGCCAGGAGGCCCCCGCCAGGCCAGGCTTCGGAGGGGAAGGGATTTCCCTTCCCCTCCGGCCGGCCGGAACGGATTACCTATTTCCTATTGGAAATAGGCCCCGGGTTACGAAATTTTCGGCTTACGAAAAAGGGGCCGGAACGAATTAATTTCGTAACCCGGGGGACCACTGTACTTGTTTCCAGGAGCCCTGCAACAAAGGTATCTGGGAAAGGTGACTGGGAAAACTATGCACAAGCACCTTTGTTTCCAAGTGCCTTTAGGATTCCTAAAAGAAGCAATGCATTTTAGAAAGCATCCCAGTCTCATATTTTCCTCATTCTCCTCTTCCTCCCATGACTGACAGGAAAAGAAGAACAAGAAGTTTTTGCTGCTGCTGCCACCATCACTGTCAGCAGTGAACGTTTTTCCCCATGGGAGGACAGTGGAAAACATGTATGACGATGGAATGGTTGGGAGGGAGACAAAATTGGTCCTCTGAGCATGTGTGTATCTTTAAATCACCTATCAACTTATGATAACTCCATAAATTTCATAGTTTTCTTTGGCAAGGAATATTCAAGAGGTGATTTCTGACCATGCCTACCTTATCTAAAATTTCAGTTTAAATTTTTTGTGTGGTTACAGGAAACTATGCAACTATAAATCAATCAATGAAGAGTTCTCTCTTCAAAACTTACTTGGTAAGTGACTGGGCCTTCTGCTGTAGAAAACTTTCTCTGTTTAACTTAATAGATTGAAAGGTTTTCTTGTCCAGAAGCTTGGCAGCAACTGGCATCTTCTGGCACAGAAAGGAGTCAGCAAACCAAATTATATTAGCAGTAAGTGTGATAGCAGGAACCTGGAGCATTAAACATCAAATGTTGGCAAAAGAGGGAAAAGTTCATATGAGGGGAGATATCAATTTTTCCATGATGAAACTATTGAAGGACATAACAAAAACCATACAGTCACTAAACCATCTACACAAATGTAAAACTGTCTTATATGCATATACACTCTTAAAGTTCCATTAAGTATTTCAGGAATATCTACAAAACAGCCAAGATACGATCCCCATTTTAGATAAAACAAATTTACTTCCTCCTTGCTTCCTCCATTTAGGATTCAAGTTCTGCTGCATCATAGACACCAAGAACAATGTGAAAAAGAAGCAAAGGTATGATTAACAGGAGTTAAGCAAGTTCTCTACAGTTCCCAATATCTTAGGAAAGACAAATTTTAATTCCTCTTGTATTGGAGCATTTTTGCGTCTGTTAGACGGAGGTAGATGTTATGAGACAAGTACAACAGCCCTGACTACTCTGTGTAACTATTTACAGTGGTCCCCTGGCTTACGAATCCCCCAGGTTACAAAAACTCCGGGATCCGAAACCGGCGGGACCGCTAACGTATCCCCCGGGATCCGAAAGATCCCCGGGATACAGAAAAAAAAACGCGCGGCCCCTTTAAATCGGCCGCGCGGTCCGTTCGCTAAAGCGGTCCCCCGGGAAACGAAAGCTTCCGGGTTACGAAAGGTAATACAGAACGGATTACCTTCGTAACCCGGGGGACCACTGTACTTTACCCCAGATGCAATTACAGTCAGTGATGGACATGACAATAGACTAGTGTCGCCATTACTCATTTCCAAACAGGTCATTGTTTGGGTAATTTATTATTCTAACATCGGTACATTTTCTATTAAACAAAAGAAAGGATTCTATTTCCCAGTATACTGCTTAGGATGCAATCATAAGTATCTTTAATTTGGCATAACTCCCACCAAATTCTAACATTTATTTTATAGCAGATAACTCTCCAGGGCAGTAACTGTCCATGTTACCCATTTGAAATTAATACCAAAAAATCCCACCTTAGACTGACACAAAGTTTCCTTTCATCCCTTCCCAAACAGCTGTCTCTAAAAACTGGTGGCACATATATTTATTACAACCTCTCACTCAAGGAACTACCTGAATAAGAAACCATTTTTTTTTATTCACAATGCGTAAAATGTTAATGAAATCCACCAATAAAATATTCACCTTTTTGCAAACATCCAGCAACGATTTGTAAAATTTCTTGTCAACAGTTCGAAAAATTTGAAAATGCAGTACAAAGAGTCCACAAATTCCTACGTATTTATCTCTCTGGTCAATTTCTGAAGGTTCACCTTGTACAAATACACACAGAAAAAATATTGTTGAGGTTTATGACTAGATGAACAAGGTAAGAACTTTTACAAACAATAATGTCAAAGTAATTGTCTAATTTGCATTACCAAGTTTTGCTTCAATATTCGCAAAAATTGTGCGAATACTATGGGCAAATTCCTCAGCAAATGTGCTGTTCTTCGACACTGTTACTCCACCATTGAGGCAATCAAACTGCTGTTCTATACAAGCCTAAACAAGGATAAGAAATGAGAATGATTTACAATATTAGCATTATCGAAATATGAGCTCAATGTATAGACAATTTAAATTATAGGTTGTCCTTTATCTTGAATGTTCTATTCCAGTAAAATCAGTCTTAAACACTAATTAAATGGAAATTAATCTTTACAGTGTTTAGTAGTTATGCATTGCTGGCTTTTCTTGCTTCAACCTGAGTTTCAATTAGTTTCTTATGGGAGCAATGTTAAAAAGCAAACACAGTTCTAGACAAATGAGTCATTTTTTATAAAAACAAGTCATCAATAAGCATATTACTGAAACCTTACTGTTGATTTAGACCCTTTACAGACCAGCCTGAAACCTATAGCAGTGCTTGGAAAAGTTCATCTTTTGCACTATAGGTTCAAGAATCAACCAGAAAGCAGCTCCAAGCTCTGCCCTAATGTAACTCCTACATTAGATGCACGGGTGATGAAAGGTAGCAAACCACACAATTTAAAACTCAAAATCACCAATTTAATTTGGACAGTATTTAGAGTTAATCTTCCAGCTCTGTAGGATTTTATAAGGTACATTTACACTCTGGTATTGGGATGGCAAGGGTGTGCTTTTTTATTTGTTGTTGAGGTACATCTCCCAACAGCCCTAACACAGCCAAAGAAGAAGAAGCTGGAGTCCAGCACCATCTGGAAGGCTACACATTCCCCATTCCAACTGTATAGGGAGCATAAACTAATGAGTATTTATGTTACCTGGAATATCATCCCATCCAGTAACTGGCTTTCTAGTTTTAATAGCAGCTTTTCAAATGGCTTCAATTTGTCTTCCTGTACTCCAAATTTAGAAGGGTTGTGATGGACAGATTTTAGTAACCTAACACAACAAAACAAAAGATAAACCAGTAAAAATAAACCATAGTCACAGACAGATTGGGGGGGGGGAGTATCTGGAATTTTGGAAGGGTGGGAAAGTTCTAAGAACAAGAGGGAGCTTGCCTTTAAATAAGAGCTGACCAAAGATTTTAGTTTCTTTTTTTTTTCACTGAACAATGCCTTGCAGTCCCACCAAGGAGCACCCTCTCTGCTTAGCTGTGTTCCTTAGACACAATGCCCTTGGAAATGAAGCTAAATCATGACATAGTATCATACTCAGGGATGTGCTTGGAGGACAGTTGCCTGCCTCTGTTGTGGCTGAAGATGTTAACTATTACAGAACAGGCAATTTAAGGCCAATTCACAGGAGTTCAGTCACTGTAACAATAACTACAATCATAGATGGGAGCAACATGGACTTTTAGCGGGAATTTTGTAGCTGATGGTACAAGAGGCAGAAAGATTATCCAGGACATATATACATATACAAATCTATAAAGTTTATTGGGTGAAATCCAATATAGCTCTTATTCAAACTCCACTAAAATGCGCAGGTGTGGTAGCCTTTCAAATGACCACTACATCAGTATATTTTTCTACCATGCTAGTGGACATCCATTCAAGAATTTACTCACATACCTTTTGTACATAGTCCAGTGATCTTTCAGCATTGCATGATTATTAATTATCTCATCCAAAGTAAGTAAAACTGTCAGGAGCTCTCCCAAATGTTCATACATAGCCTGTTTGAAACATTACATAGTTCATTAGAAATTTAGATTATAATTCAACATTTCCTTTTCAGGGGGTAAGACCTGATGAACTCAGTGGGACTTAGAGTGTATCCCTGAGAACACAGTAAATATGTTTGAGATATACTGTACATGCCCAAAACAGTTCTCTTCACACACTTGAAGCATAAGTCTAGATGACAAGAAGGAACCCCTGAAGGACTGTGGCATTCTGATCCTATTCAAGTACCTAGGCAATTTAATTTTTACTATTTAAATGTTGTTCTCAAAGAAATAAGTGAACTGGTCCAACTTCTAAAGAGTTTATCAGACGGCGAAAATTGGAAGTATAATCCAATGGCAATTCGAACGCAATCATGGGGTTTCACGTATTGCATATTAAAGTATCTCACGCAATTTCAGGCAAAAGGGAAGTCATTCCGAACGCAATCATGAGTTTTACGTTATTGCGTATTAAAGCATCTCATGCAATTTCGGACAATGGGCAGTCATTTTCAGGCAATGGGAAGTCATTCTGAACGCATTCCAAATGCAATTGGAATTCAGGTACCTTCAAATTGGCTCCATTCGAAATAAAGAGAAATTCCTCCCGTCTGATAAACTCCATAGTTAAATACCCATAATATTTTATAACAGATGTCAGAATTCCCAACTGTTCCTTACCTGAAAATGAACTCCTGATGTCTCTATAACTTTGGGTGCATTCCTGAAAAGACAGAATGATAGAAAAAAGATTTGATAAGCACATATTTTTAAAAAAATATCCAGTAAATTATAATTAAGAAACACCAAATATTTGGAGTGTCCAAAATGCAATTATGTATGCAATCTGTCATTTGAGAACACTAAATATTTGAATAAAATTGATAAATCACATTTCATCACACCACGTAAGCCTGAATGAGTTTGATCCAGAAAACCACTACAGCTCATAAACCAGGTATTTTGGGGTGCAAGGTCCTCCACCACCTCTCTCTTTTTTTGCAACCCCAGGAAGGTTAAAGCAACTAGTAAGTGTCAGTCGGTCTGGTGTGTCACAAGTTGTACAGAAGTAAGATAGTCTCTCATGTCTCTGCTTACTAACAGCAGTTTGTATCTTTAGCAATCCTTTTGTTAACCTTTCGTTTTCAAAATTTTTCATTTTATTTAACAAGGAAAACTAATATGGCATATTTACAAAGTGCCATATAAAATATTGATATTAACATACTACAAAAATTTCCAGTGATTCCAAGCTCCTTAACTAGTGCATTTAGTAAGCTGGTGCAAAGTCTAGACAAAAGGAGTTCAAATTTCAGAACTGGACACTCACAACAGCAGTATCAGGAAGTCACTTCCTCCATCTGTTCAAATGATGACAATGCCTTATAACCACACCTTTACTGCATAACACCACAACTTTAAGTTTACAGACCAATTGGCCATAAAAAGCATAGAAGTTTTTTATTCTGTTTGATTAGCTGCAGTCTGTTGTGTTCCCTGAACCAACACAAATTGTGGTTAATTATAATTATGGTTCGTGGAAAGAAGCCAACCTCGATTGTTCATAAAGCTAACTTGTTTCCACGAACTATTGTTAAGATTACCTTATCAAATGAGTGCCAAACTGCAGTTACACTGCCATTAACCTTAATGGAAGAAGTAGTTTATTAATTATCTTCCTCTTGCGTATGCTTGAGGACAATTGAAGAACAGAAACCAACAAGCCTAGAGAAAACTACACTTGCTGGGTTTTTTAAGCTATTTAATATTTTATCCAAATGCAGTCAATTTGTCCTTTTGTAATTGCAAAGGATTGTTCAGAAACATACTTCATGTTCCTTCTTAGATTATACAAAATATAGGAAGTATATCAACATATATTTTTAATTTGTGTATTCAACAAGTAAAGTTAAAAGACAGCATTGCTGCAAATTAATTACTTGTTACTAGTATAAAGGACAGCCAACTGGTGAACTACATTCATCACTACTTCATAGCACCGTGTCACAAAGCAAGAGAGTTCCTGAAATGGAAAAAAAAAAAAAGTACAGTGAGTTGAGTTTTCACAGTTTCAGACATGAATCTCCAAACAACTCCTAAATAGTTATGCAACAGATACACCAAATAATATTTACTGTTATTGGCTTTGTAGGAAACTGACTAACCACAGATTGCTGTCCCTACCCAAGTGAGCCATTCTCAAGGAGGGGAAGCCCTCTGAAGGGAGAAAGAAACAGGCACATCTTAATGATATCACTGATATATAACTTCTTATTAGTAAGAAGTCCTCCTTCTGCAATAGCTCCTGTCCTGCATTGATTGTCTTCTATGGGCTAGGAGGCCTAAGGTGAGAATGATTAAGGAATACCACCTCTCCCATTAGAGGGAAATGGTAAGAGAAAATTCTCCCCGTGTTTCTTAGATGGCACACTTTGTCCATTTTGTTATGTGACTTCAAGTCATTTCTGACTTATGGTAACCCTAAGGTGAACCAATCATGGATTTTCTTGGCAGGTTTCTTCAAGGGGTGGTTGCCATTGCCATTCTCTGAGGTTGAGAGGATAACTACCAAGTTTTAGACTTAATAGTTTGAGCAGGCTTTATTGTGTATCATTTTCCCAACTGCAGATTTTGTCAATAATCCACTTTCAACTGCTGTAGAAATCCAAGTAGAGAGTCCTAATGAAACACTTTGCAATATCTTGTCTTGAAAAATGCTAACAATCTCATGTCTTGTAAAGGACAATTGTAAGAGAACAGAAAATAATGAGAAGTCTACATTATCTTAAGTGGTTCCTGTAATATGACATAAAACTCTGGGCATCTATCTGAATGATTTCAGCCATATCTGTGGTTCAAATAAACAAAAGTAAGATAAATACAAAAGTGAACAGGCCATAGATGTATGTCTCAAAAGAGAGATATCAGTTATGTAACAGTTTTCAGAAAAATTGGTGACCAGCTCATTTTAACACAAGATGAAACATTTCAGTCAATTCCTCACTCTCTTAGTTTAAGATAATAAAATTTGGCACAGAAAACATTCCTGAGATGCAGAATCACATGTCTCTGAAATTATGCAAGACACAGAAATACAGTGTTCAACAAAATACAGGAAGTTGAGCAATTTAGATCCTGTTTCCATTTTAAAAGCATAGCACTTGATTTTCCACATGAATATCCCCCTTCTTCAGTGAGTGTTGTTGCTTATTATTGGCAAACAGGTAACCATCATATCAAAATGCAAGCACTTCTATTAAAATAGCTCACCATGCTACAGGAATATTGCTTTGGTTTTCCCTAGGAATCATTTAAGTTATTACAGACACTTACAAAATGAGGTGGCCAGAGATCACAGGGGATAGAAAAACTCAATATGCTTTCCAAAAGTGACTATAACCATACACTTTTGCCTTCCATTCATTGAAAAGTGATTGTGAACAGCTAAATATAGTTTATGAAAAATTAAAGACAAATAATCTCTTAGCAAGTAGCAATTATAATAGCTATTGTTCAGCAGAAAAATAAGCTGCACAATTATCTCATGGATTTTACCTGTAAAAATGAAATAAATCTTCCCATCTCAATTTGGCTATCTCCTTCCACTTTGCTGGAATCCACAGCTAAAATGCAGAAATTAAAAAATTTCACTGGTGTTAGAAATTACAAAATTTAATATGATTAATTAACACTTAAAGTTTTACTATAACCTGTTTAGTTTGTGTCTTGAAATACATTAACAAATCATTCTACATCTCCAGTAGATTTTAGAAGAACAGTTCATGTGGAAACAATTTATTATATTTTAATAAAACCTTTTTGCTGCTACCCACTCTAGTATTTTCAGTTACCAGCAAATTATATAGAAGGTTTTTTCCTATAATTTTTTTCTGTTTTCTTTCACTGTTCCTGTATATACAGAAATTAGCACACCATGGTTGAAATTACGTTGGTTAGTCTCAATCAGAGTAGACCCACTGAATCAATATTTGAATGGTGGGTCAAAACACAGATAAATCTAATTGATTCAATTGGTCTACTCTAGTTAGGACTAACAACGGACTATAAGCCTGGGCTTTCTAACATCACTTCACAAACATCTTGAGAAATGTCTATTTTGCCATTTTAATTGGCCAGAATCAGTGGGCTGTACATACTGCCTGAACAAATGTAATAAAGAAATCAAGGCTGACTGCCATCAATTGCTATGACAAAAATTTACATCCTGATTGCATACATGTAGTGTATGTGTCATTTCCCCAATATGTGAGATCTGATATATGCAGCTTTTCACACCACTGCATTACCATGATAAAAGCAAAAACACCTGACCATATTTCTTCTTGTAGCACCTTTGAGACTAATTGAAATGAAGAAGCTGGTAGCATGAGCATTCATTGATTTGAGCCTACTTCCTTGGATGCTTCTCTCTTTTTTTAAACTTTTTCATTAAAATAATCTTTATAAGTCTTGCAATCAGCACATCACAAAAACACAAAACATTTCCCCTCCTTACTCAAATGCTTTTCTCCTTCAGTTAGTCTCAAAGGTGCTACAAGATGCCTTTGCGTATTGGTTTTTCAGACTAACATGGCTATGTCTTTGAATTCTACCTCCAAGTCACAAAAGTATCCTGATGGACTGACCAACTCTATCAATTTAGTCTTCACAGAGACCATGTTCCAATGTTGTATTTTGGTATCCAATGCTAGTGGAAACACTCCCACTACAGACCTCTGCTGTATAAAAGAAATTGTTTTAAACTCTTTAAGTTTCTAAAGAGATACTGTAATCATATTAATGTTCACTTCCCTGCCATCTACTCTTGAGTAGGAGAAAGGGATCACAAATTCCACTAACTATTCAGTAATTACCACTATACAGTGTAGGGATTCCTCAAGAATAGGAAATCACTTAGAGATTTACCTTGTCCACTTTTTCTACCTCTGACTTCGCACAATATTTTCTGTCCCCACTCCCATGAGACATTGGAACTACCATAAACACACATACAAACACACTCAACACCTGAGTGCAAGTACATGGGGAAGAGTGAAAGGAAGGAATTGTTTTTGAAGAAAGCTTTTATTTTAAAAGAAAAAGGTCCATAATAAAGACATTCCATATAGGAACAAGCCTATGTGATATAGTAATTTGAGCATTGGACTAGGATGCTCAGCCAGGGAAACCTGCCAGGTTATGTTGGCCAAGTCACATCCTCTCAGCCTCAGAGGAAGGCAAAGGCAAACCTTCTCTGAAAAAATATTGTCAATATTGCTCCATGGTAGGTTTGCCTTTGGGTACACAACAATAAAGGTACAGATTTCTCATTCAGGGACAATGTGGAAAGTGACAAAATTACAAAACAACTGTAAGTCATATTCAGCCAGGGATAAAAGAAACATATATCCTGATGCCAGTCACTAAATATGTCCCTCGTTCTAACCAGAGAGTTTCCCAACACTCAGGAGCAGGTTTTTAGGGTGCAGAGGTTGCTGTACTAGGGAGGGGGCTGCCAATTCTGGTGGAAGCAAAGAGATGGAACAGAAATGAACAAGTGAATCCTGGCCAAAGCCAGGAAGGAACTGTAGATAAAACAGTGTATCTTGCAGCTGCTACTATTCTCTCTCTACTTCCTGCCAGTAAGGCAGAAAATCAGAAAAAAGTCCTTTTGTTTCAGTTTTGGCACTGTATCACTATTTCTTTTAAACATTATTTTAATAGAAATAGATTTTGATATGAGAAGCTGATCTTAAAGTCACTCACATCTTTAAAGCACAATTACATCACTTGAAATCTTCTTTTTTTCCTACTTTCTACTGAAATTAACATCCACTAGAAATACAGTTGTTATACTATTCACTTCAGTTCTACAACAAAATCTGTTCTATGACCTCAGAAGGCCTCTTCCTCCTTCAAAGCATGAATGAAAAATTATTCTGAAAGCAGTGTGGCCTCATTCATCATACTAATGTGAGAAAGGGGGCTGAGATTTCTCCATAAACCCTGATGGATCTGATCAGGTGACTGTCATCTAAGCACTCAGCTTCCTCCCTATTTGGAAGTAAAATTCTTGGTCCTAAACACAGAATTAACAAAAGGCCTCTCATGACTTAGGCCCAGTACAGATTGGTGCTATGTGCCAGCCTGGAGCCAATTTAAGGGCTTGGGAGAGTAGAGCGTCCCCATGCTACCAAACCCTACTGCACTCTCCCAGCGCCATTTTGGCGTGCATGCCGATGACATGGCTCATGCACCGCGTCCATACAGCTCCACTCCAGGGCAGCGGTGCACAAAGGAACCTCATTTCGCAAATCCTTTTTCTGAGTGCATCATTGCCACGACATGCAGTCGCCATGGTAATGATGCGGGGGAGAAAGGGGTGGCCTCTGTCCGCCCCTTTCCCGTCTGTCCAGGCCCTTACTCATCAAAGCATCATCACTGTACTTCAACAAGAACAGTACTTATAGGTTATTAGTATTTTCATACTGACTGAAAGTTCTAAGCTAAAATAGAAATTGCTTCAAGCACATGGTATTCAAATTATATTCCATCTACAACCCATGATTGTTCCTTACACAGCTAATAGAATGTACAATGAATATTTCTAACTTCAATCTTTATTAAAAATATATGAATTCAGAATTAAGAAGTAATCTTATTATGTCAATTACGAATGCCTTTATCATCAGCACTGAATTTCAAACCAGGGAAGTAATTAAAAAACCAAGAACATATTCCTCCTCCTCCCTTAAAAGGTACCATTTACAAAGAATCCCTAACTTGAAAGGGGGATTTCTTGGTAAGTACAAGAAGCTGAAAGATCATGTAAAAGCCTACCTGTCTGAGACCCTGCCAGTGACATTCAAATTCTGCTGTTCATGTGTGTATGCACTTCCTCTGAAGCACATCACAGTGCTGTAAGCTACAAGAAGAAAAGCTGCTTATAAGCTATTCTATTTCCCTAGATCTAACACATGCTTGATGATGTTGCACAACACCACATTACCACACAATTTTTCACATATTAGCATCGCTAATATCTTACCTCCTTCTCCATAAAACAAGAGGCCATTGTAAAATTTTGTTTCTGCCTAAGGAGAAAAGCAGATAAATTTTTCCTTGAAAAAGATGACTATACAGTCTCAAGACAATGATTACATCTTAAAAATATAGCATGTGAACTACAAAATCTAGACAGCAGTTCATATTTAATGAATTCTATGAAATATTACCTCATACTTTAATGTTTTGATTTCACAGCACAGGGCAGCGTACACAGTGATAACTTTGTTTAGAACCTGGGTAAATAAAACAAAAACAAGTACAGGCTGGTATATGCGCAGCATAAAACTAAAAATACAGATACATCGGAAGAGAAGACATGGAACAGGACGCATTCTACTGGCACTATGCAAAAAGGAGTTCCATTTGGTTTCTTCTTTTTCTAAACTGCTTACTCTGCCTGGATGCTGTAACACATATGTAACTTTAAGAACTGGTCCCTGTGTTTGTTTTTCTCTCTCTTTTCATCCCAACCCCTTACAAATTTGAAAGTTTGCAAGATGTTTGTAAGCAGGACATACTAAGGTCAAATTCACAAAAAAATTAAGTTAACACAGTGCCAATAAACAATTTTGATAAATATTTAAAACCTAAGATCTTTACCTTGTTTTCTGTCTTTATGAGCTCAAGTAAGGAAGACTGTTCATAAGGCAAAAGCTAAAATTAAGCAAAAACATGAGTTTATTTTTTTAAAAAGCCAGAAGCCTGTCACATGACTCAATTAAACTGATGAAAATACACTAACATAGCCCTTTCAAGCTGAGTATCAAATGCAATGCATAGGCCTTTTGTTTGTTTTAATTTATGGTGCTGAGAGACAACTAAGATAATCAGTTGTACTTATATAGAACTCTAGTCTGTCCCCCTGGAAAAATACATGACTAAGATATGCAATCTTTCAACAATTCATTATAAAATCATACTGAATAAATGATGACTATCAAAAGGAAAATGCCTATGTGACTTCTTCATTTTACGAATAGGATAATGGCTAATGGAAAAGATGTAGGGAGGGGATAGAAAGTTTGTTTGCTTTCAGAGACTTATGCACTCCCCTAAAAGTACCGTACATCAGAAACTTAATCTACCAATACCCTTACATAATGAGATTTTCATTCTAGCAAGAGTTTATGTTTACTGGAAAGCAATTTTTAAGATACAGTGGTCCCCCGGTTTATGAATCCCCTGGGGAACGAAATCCCCGGGACTCGAAACCGGCGGGACCAAAAAATATCCCCAGGGATCCGAAGGAGAAAAACCGCGCGGCCCCTGTAAATCGGCCGCGCGGTCCGTCTCCTAATGCGGTCCCCTGGGAAACGAAAACTTCCGGGTTACAAAAGGTAATCCGGAACGGATTACCTTCGTAACCCGGGGGACCACTGTATCAACTAATAATCAAAGTATAAAAATGTGATGAGATTGTACATAATTAGTAAAATAATCAGTAAACTATTAATTGTGGACTGGATCCTGATGAGCCCCCCAACAAATAAGCACTTCTACACACATAGGTATAGATATATGGCAGCATGAAGGTAGTTTCGTTTCTTCCAGCTAGTCTCCAGTGCTATTTGCACTCCATTAAATGTGGGAGAACAAATGGTGCTACCACCAGAATGGGGTAGAGTAAATATTTTTAAAATTATTCTACTCATAGAATCATAGAATCATATAATCATAGAGTTGGAAGAGACCACAAGGGCCATCCAGTCCAACCCCCTGCCATGCAGGAACTCCAAGTCAAAGCATCCCTGACAGATGGCCATCCAGCCTCTGCTTAAAGACCCCTAAGGAAGGAGACTCCACTACACTCCGAGGGAGTGTGTTCCACTGTCGAACAGCCCTTACTGTCAGGAAGTTCCTCCTAATGTTGAGGTGGAATCTCTTTTCCTGGAGCTTGCATCCATTGTTCCGCGTTCTAGTCTCTGCAGCAGCAGAAAACAAGCTTGCTCCCTCCTCAATATGACATCCCTTCAAATATTTAAACAGGGCTATCATATCACCTCTTAACCTTCTCTTCTCCAGGCTAAACATCCCCAGTTCCCTAAGGCATTCCTCATAGGGCATGGTTTCCAGACCCTTCACCATCTTAGTTGCCCTCCTTTGGATACACTCTAGTTTATCCTCATCCTTTTTGAATTGTGGTGCCCAGAACTGGACACAGTATTCCAGGTGGGGCCTGACCAAAGCAGAATAGAGTGGCACTATAACTTCCCTTGATCTAGAAACTATACTTCTATTGATGCAGCCTAAAATTGCACTGGCTTTTTTAGCTGCCGCATCACACTGTTGACTCATGTTCAGCTTTTTCTATTCTATTCTAAATTAACCATTCTTAATTTGTGCTTCTTAATAATCACTACTTTATTTGCTTGTTTTATGTTATTTAATGGGGTTTATCATACGTTTTATTCCTGTGTTTAATTCTCCACTTTTTTATTTAGTCAGGGAACTCAGTACCATCAGATCTTGAACAGATCAACAGCCTGAGAGTGCTCAGCTGGGCAAGTCCAATCTGCCTGCTTTCTTCAGATTCCTTAAAGATGACCATGTCTTGAGTGGAGCCAAAAAGGAGAAACACTATTTGCATATTAATTTTCCTTCAGGTAGATGGCTCCAAGCCATACAATCAAAAGGTACTGTTTTTCCATCTTATTCTATCTTTTCCTCCTTGTAAAGACTTTTTGTGGCAAGTAACAAGACTGAATTAGTGGAGAAAATACAGAAGAGTGTCAAATAGATGCTTTTAAGATCCAGAACCCAGTAAAATGCAGTGTTTGAAGCATAGGACAGCATGATGCAACCCTTGTCTGGAAGTATCCATAATTAAGTGAAGTTTAAAGTGTGCATATTCAATATGTGTGCATAATGAACTCAAACATACATTTAATGCAATGGGATCAAGATTGAAATCCCAGACATCTCCTATGGAGTCATCCAATGCATCTTCAATTCTCTTTAGCTGGGAAGTATATGCCGCCAAAAATTTCTCATAATTCTTCAACTGGACTTCAACATGGATTTCTAAAAATAAACAGTATTATTTTCAGTTTAATAGATTATTTTGTAGAGTAGCCATTAATCTACAATCTCTTCAATTTTCAAGAATTAAAACTATCTAGATGAATCTCCATGCCCTCCAGTGCAACTCTACGGTCAACATCTGCCAGATGTTGATCACAGAATCATGCTGGAGGACCTACAAATGCCCAGAGAAGTGTCTTCTCTGAAAACATCTAGATTCTCCAGCACAACTCTATTGTCACCTTCTGGCAGGGTTGTGCTGGAGGACATACAGATTCCTAGAGAGAACATATTAATTAAAATCTCAAATAATCAAAGCTGCAAAAGTCAAAGCCTCAAATGTGGAGGACCACCTGTGAACATACACAAGCACAGGCCGGGCACAGTTGTCTATGATGGAGGAAGAAGTTCTTAGGACTTAAGACTTCAAAAAATGTTGGAAGGGATCCCAAGGTTTATCTAGTGTAACCTGCTACCGATGCACCAAGGTGTGTTGTCTTATGTTTTCTAATGCTTGAATAAACCAAATTGGCTTTCAGTAATATTTTTCTGATCAAATAAATAGAATGCCAAAATTGAAAAGTTAATCCTCCTCCTGGAATTGAAAATGATATGCTTTAGATTACCATGACAGGAAGTAATCACTTCATGACAGTTCTATTAAACTTGACAGTTTACTCCACATTCTGCATAAAGATATTGCTGAATTTCTCAAAGAACAGTTTGTATTACAGTAATATTTTGTTCACAAGAACATTGTCACATAGAGTTACAGGTATTCTGTTACTTTAAAAAAAAAAAAAGAAAGAAAGATTTGAAAGTGACTAATTCCATTTCCAACAAACTAAGCATAGCAGAGAAATCCACACACCACCCAACAAAATTATTTCAGCATGACTTAATTCTTCTGGCTAAAGCTGCGAGTAACTGCAGGAATACAGACTGTATCTAAGAGGAAAGAATCTACTTAAGGGGAAAACACAGAATAGACACACCAAGGTTTGGAGTGGGGTGGGAGGGACATTTGTCGTGAATTAAATTGAAGATAGAGGAAACAATTCCAAGTACTGTATAAATTGTAATGTATTAGGAAGATTAAGTGAAACAGAAACTGACAGAGGGCAGGGAGAAAGGAAAGCATTACCATCACCAGGGAATTCACTTGTCAGAGAAAGAAGAAAACAACTTCAGTTGGTAAGAGGAAAGCACATTTAGAAGAATCATGCCACACAGCCAATAGACATTTGCTGCAGCCAGCAGAAAGTTACAACAGACAGATCCAACTGAATGTGCCCACAGGAAACCATCTTAGACCTAATATTCTTGAATCTGTGACTTGTATAAAAGATTCTGCCTTTTTATTCAGTATTTATCTGAAACAGTCACTATTGTCTGCTTTCATATTCACAATTGCTTGCAATAACACGCTAACTCAGTTGTAAAGGTAAAGATAAAGCTAGTCCCTTGACATGAATGTCTAGCCATATAACCGACGGTAGGGGGAGGTGCTCATTTCCATTTCTAAGCCGAAGAGCCAGCATTGTCCGAGGACTGCTCTGGTGGTCATGTGGCCAACATGACTGTACCGAACGCTTTTAACTTCCCACTGAGAAGTGGTGCCTATCTATCTACTTGCATTTGCATGCTTTTGAACTTTTAAGTTGGCAGAAGCTGGGACTGGTGACAGGAGCTCACCCCATCATGCAGCATTTGGGCCTTGAACTGCCAACCTTCTTATCTTCGATCATCAGTTCTACTTGTTTACAAATTGCTAAGAGGTGTGAATAGCTACTATGCCTATAAACAAACAACCTGACAATGCAAGATACCAACTTGTATCAGCTCCATCCAATATGGCCAATGGTCAGGGATGCTGGGAATAGTAATCCAACATTTGTGGAGGGCCAAAGGTCACTGCTTGAGTAGATATATTTTATGACTAGGCAGGAGAGACAGCTCATCTACCTTACACATCACAAAAGAGGGTCCTTGTTTAAACTGAGGATAAAAGAAATTTTCTCCAGGTTATGCTAGAACTACCTCCACTTTCAAGTTCTGTATTCACAACCACTATCCACAGTTACACTTCCCATTTCATTCATTGTATGCGTACTCAAGATCACTAAACCACAAATATTTAAAAACTATACAGCACTGTCTTAATTGCAGTGAGAGTAGTTGAAGAGCTGTAAAAAGAAAGTGATTTTTACCATCCTCCCCAATGCAATTTGCAGAGGCTTTTATTGACAGTTATAATAGTGGAACCAGAAGGTGATGGCTTACAAATTAATACAGAAAAAGAGAGGTTTACGTATTGTTGAAAAATAGGTTTTTGAAAACAATCAGAGACATTTTAAGTATTTTGTAACTATGCTAGTCTGTGGAAGCACAAAGAATAGAATTGTGCAGCTAGTAAAAGATGCTATAAGCTTTACTAGCCCACAAAAACATAAACTTCTAGTGCCATAAGCCTTAGCCACACAGTACGGTTGTGTGGATTCTTTACCCAAACGTTTTCCACCATCCACGGCTTGATAATATTCCAAAAAGACACAAATTCCAAAAAGCAAAACTTGACTTTGCTATTTCATATAAGAGGCACCATTTTACTATGCCGTTGTATGTAATGGGACTTGAGCATCCAGAGATTTTGGTATCCACTGGGGGTGGGGGAGACTGTCCCGAAACTAAATCCCAGCGAATACCAAGACCCCACTGTACTAGCCTCCATACTGAGCTTTCACAACAAACCAATGATCAACAGAAATGCAAAGCACATGTGAAAAATGTAATAAAAATTCAAAATTTGGGAAAAGGGGAGGTTTCTTTCCCAATTACTATAAGCTGTCTGTAAGACTTCACAGGCAACACTTTTTTTCCTATTTCAGTACAGAAATGCTTGCATGGTCATGTGATAGGAATTTATTTATTGCTGTAGTGACTTAATTCCTGTTTTTGTTGTTGATGATGTTGCATTTCTGACTTATGGAGACCCTAAAGTGAACCTGACACAATGTTTTCTTGGCAAGATTAATTCAAAGGGTTTTTCCCCTTGTGTTCCTCTGAGGTGTAGAGAGTGTGACTTGTCCGGGATTCAATGGTTGAGTGGGGATACAAACCCTGGTCTCCAAAGTCCTAGCCCAATGCTCAAACCACCAGACCACACTGGCACTCTAATTTCTATTTTTTATGTCTATTCTCTTTTTTTAAGATGGACGGAGGGAGGAAAGGGTGTGATTTTTGTACAAGTGACCCTGAAATCCACCCCTTTTTAACCTTTACCCAGCAGGCATAGTGGGTTGAGTGCTGGACTGTGACTCTGTAGACCAGGGTTTGAATCCCTGCTTGGCAATGGAAACCCACTGGGTGACCTTGGGCAAGTCACACTCTCTCAGCCTCAGGGAAGGGAACGACAAACCCTCTCTGAACAAAATCTTGTGAGGAAAAAAACCCATGACAGGTTTGCCTTAGGGACAGGGTCACCTTAAGTTCACAAGGACTTGGAAGGCACATAACAACAAAAAGCAAGCCTAACACAAGGTTTTCTTGGTAAGATTAGTTCAAAGGAGGGTTGCCACTGCTTTTCTTTGAGGTTGAGAGAGTGTGATTTGCCCAAGGTTACCCAATGGGTCTAATGGCCCAGCGGAGACTCAAACCCTGGTCTCCAGCATCACAGCCCAACACCTGAACCATGGCACACTGGATAAAGGTTTTAAAGGAGGGTGAATTTCAGAGCCATTTGTACAAAAATCACATCCTTTCCCCATCCCCTCACTTCATCTTTTAAAAAGACACCGTGACTCTGGAAACCCAAGATTCGTATCCTTGTTCACTTTATTTGCGCGCCTGCGTGCAATCGCCTGCCATTTTCGCTTTATTTGCGGGATGCTTGAAATATAAATAATGATTATCCCGAATAGAAAATCCGAGCACTAAATGAACTTGATGTAGCCTATCGCTTGACCTGCTAATGTCGATATTGATGTCTAATGCTGTTTTTAATGTATATTTTTAAGTTATGACGAGTTAATATATGGGAACAAATGTAAAATTTTTAACTTGTAAGCCGCCTCGATTGGCATTGCCAGAGAGGCAGGATATAAATAAAAGTTGTATTATTATTATTAATATTATTTTATCTATTATTATAATATAATTTCCTACATTGTATTGTAAGCCGCCTCGATTGGCATTGCCAGAGAGGCGGGATATAAATAAAAGTTGTATTATTATTATTATGAATATTATTTTATTTTATTTATTATTATTATTATTATTTAATTTCTTACATTGTATTGTAAGCCGCCTTAATTGGCATTGCCAGAGAGGCGGGATATAAATAAAAGTTTTATTATTAACATTAATATTATTATTTTATTTATTTATTATTATATAATTTCTTACATTGTATAATATGCCCTTTAATCTCCCAACGTAAAGTTAGCATGTGCTGTTATAGAAGTATGTAAATGAACTGAGTCAGTGTGAATATACTTGTTATAACTGTGTTTATGTATTTTATTTTACCTATTTATTTATGTATATATGTATAAGTTAATTTTTTTAAAAAATCACTCAAAAAGGCAAAAAAAAAGGGGGGGGGAACTTTGGCCTTTTTAACCTTTGGCCACCTTGACCAGGAGGAAATGGGGTCTACTGCCCTCCTCAGTCACTCTGAGGGCGTCCTCTCTCCCTGAGGGTCGAGAGGGTTCTGAAGCCCCTCAGGCGGGAGGGGAGTTTTTAAAGCGGAAGGTACCATTCCCCCTGGAAGGCGGGGGAGTCCGAAACCTCAATGACCCACCTATGAGAGACAGCTACCTTCCCCCCCCCGCACCGGACACCTTGGAACGTTCCATCTGAGAGTTGCCCCCAAACCTTACTCTGGGAGCCGTCGTCGACGCGGTCGAACTCCCAGTCCGGGGACAGAGTCTCCAGCGCCATGACAAGCCCGCACCCAACAACACCACTCTCAATACTAGACTCCCCCCCCCACTCCCCAGCGCCTGACACGGGACTTCCTGTCACGCCCGCGAGGCGTTCTGGGAAATGTAGTTCTCTCGGGTCTCTGAGGCGGAAAAGCGAAGGATTGGTGGCGGTGGCCTTCCACAGCGCCCCCTTCAGGGCGAAAACAGCACTACACCTAACTTTTTTCCCTAAAAATGCAAAAGCATCATAGTTTTTGGTCCAAATTAAAAACACACTATCCAGTTCTTCTGAGGCCACTTTAACTGCCCTGGCTCAGTGCTAGGGAATCCTGGGAATTGTAGTTTATTTGTGGCACTAGAGTTTTCTCTCTCTCTCTCTCTCTGACAGAGAAGGCTAAATGCCTCACAAAACTACAGTTCCCTATTTATGATATTCTTATTTAAATTAATTGTTTACATTATGATAAATGTAAACAATAAACATGATTTCTTTTTATGAAAATAAAAGTATGTACATATATATGTGTGTGTGTGTGTACTACAGTTCCCAGGATTCCCAAGAAGAATGAAGATATTAAAAACAATTTTATGTGTTTACCGGTTTAGTTAATATTAAACGGCTTGATACGAATAAGATTTAAACAAAGTAGTAAAGAATGGATTAATTATTTTATGTGGGACATTATGTGAAAGGTATTTTTAAAACATTATTGTATGTGGGTTATAACATTAAAAATAAATTGAAAAACAAAACAAAACTATAGATTCAAAAATATTTTTCCAAGAAAGCCAATCAGTTTTCTCAGCCTTCTCATTGAAGCTAGAGGTGGGAAGCTAATTTATATTATTTTAAAGTCAGGATAACATAGGGAGACACATTTTAACATGAAGAGGTATTGAATGTAGGAGGTAAAGTTAAGCTGCTCCCCTCACAAGGGTCCAAATTCCCAGCCCAGAACTTTTTTCTGGTTCCTTTAGAAAAAGGAAAATCAGTGCCATCTAGACTCATTTGTTCTACAGTCCCATGTACAGTAGAACAAATTTTTACATAGGCCAGATTATGTAAATCATTCATAACAGCTGCTCACTCATCTGATACTCATCATACCAAATTGTTGGAACACTTCAAAATCCAATGGGGTTGAAAATAACATACATGTACACATAAACACAATTTCATATTTTATAACTATATAGCATGTCCTATAAATAGCATGTCCTATAAATGTCCTATAAATTGTCCTATAACAATTTCATGTCCTATAACTAAACATGTTTAGGGGCTATGATGAGTTGCAAATACTCCAGATAAACCAAATCTAAATCATGGAAGCACTTACTGACAAATAACAAGCAGTAGCTTATGATTAATTCCATTTTTCCAGTAACTAAGGCACAACCAAATTACATTGCAGTTTTATCATAATGGGGTGACTATACACCTTTTGTGGCATAACTGCAACTTTTGAGCTATTATTATAGTTACAAGATATATCTGGCCTAACTGTTTAGGTGTGTTTTCTACCAGAAGCCAGTGGAATGTGCTATTCTGATGTAATTTTGGATAATGAACAACTTAAGGTTTACCTTTTTAAATTGCAATTATAACAGTATTTAATTACTTTGAGAGCTTTACAAATATAACTATAAATAACTTCATTTTAACTTCTGGTGAACTAGAAATTATGTTCTGGTGAACAGCAAAACAGTTCTTTCAGCTGATAACAGCTTAAATTCAAGTTTTCAAAGCAATTTGACACTTGCTTGCAACTGATATAGACACTCGTAGATTTCTGTAATAAGTGAAATTTTTGAGGTGAAAGAGACAGCAGAAGTGGCTCTTCCAACATTTAAAAGCAATAGGTATATTTTAATGTTGAAATATATATTCAATAACAACATCTATGTGTTACAATAAGTGGTTTCCTCCACTTATGTAACTAGTAGTCGGTAACTGGAAGCTAAACACAACCTGCATAGTAAGGTTTTATATATATATATACTGTATATATATATAGAATATATATATAGAAAATGTGATTGCTGTGAATGTGAAGAAATCTGCTGTGGAAGAGAAACCAGGTTAACTATAGGGCATGCACATTCCCCTTCATATCTAATTTGAGAAAGAGAGAGAGAAATGATGGAGGGGAGATATGATACTCTTTCGGGTTTATATTATCCTGGAATCTTGCATGTTAAGACGTCACTGCCTGTCTTGGCACTCTTCCTCTGAAGAATCAAAGCAAAGAGACAGCGTTTATTTTAAATTTATCACAGTTCATATGAGAAGCACCAACAGAAGCTGTAGCCTGAAACATACAGCTTGGGGCAAAATAGCATCAAGGCTGCTGACATGAAAGAGAGAATTAAATATAAATGTCTCCATAATATTGTATATTTAGTCCTTCTGGTGCTTTCATATCACTCAGGGTAGGTAGTTAGCCACAAACAAAACCATTTTAAAAATTCAACAACATTCCAAAATAGAAACACTAACATAATAGACACAGATGGAAGCAGCAGATAAAACATTGCTATTTCCAATCATACCGTAAAATAAAACCATCTATCATTTCCATATCAAACAGCATATTGCAACTATTCTGTTTTTCCTCTGCAAAACCCACCATGAAATGGTGTGAACACTTCTAAAAGGTTCACCTATAAATTGCCAAAAAAAGAATCACCAGACTTATATTGAAGACTGGCCACCCTATATGTTGTTTGAGACTTTAACTCCCATCAGTCCCAAACTACATGGTCAGGGATGATGAAAACTGCTGTATACTAATAAGGACTGAGAGCCAACAAGGTGTAGTGATTTGTATGTTGGACTAGGACTCCTGGAGACCAGGGTTCAAACCCCCACTCAGCCATGAAAACTCACTGGGTGAACTTGGGCAAGTCACACTCTCTCAGCCTCAAAAGAAGGCAATGGCAAATCTCTGAATGTGTCTTGCCAAGGATCAGAATTCTTATTTGCCCTCATTCCCCCCCCCTCCATATAGTTACACGCCAGATTCCACTTTTTATTGAAAGTCCTGCTTGTCAACCACTATTTTACAGTAAGTAAAGTTGGTTGCATTGAGCAAACTGAGGCACAGACTCTTTTAATCCCATCCTATCTATAGAATTTTCTAACATCTCTGTATCCCAAACAGCTGAGACTATTGCTGCCCCAGTTATAGCAGGGTTAAAAAATAACAGGAAAACTCCCAGATTAGGGATGGGAGAGAATTGGGCAGAGAACATGTTTCCTTTCCTGTGACTTTTAGAGATCAGCATTTGTTCTTTTCTCCTCCATAAAACCAATCAGGAAGTTAATGAACACCAATTACTGGGTTAGACAAAGTCCAGAACTTAGAAAAGCTACTTATATGAAAGGAGGAATGGAGAGAAACACTTAGGCACGTTCACATGCCACAATTATAGTGCTATTATTTCACTTTGCTGGTGTTGTTGCTGTGTGCCTTCAAGTCGTTTCTGACTTATGGTGATCCTAAGGCGAACCTATCATCATCATCATCATCATCATCTATTTATTTATTTATTTATTTTGCTGAGTTTCTTCATAAGGTGGTTGTCATTGCCATCCTATGAGGTGCCCAGGGTCACCCAGTGGGTTTCCATGGCCAAGCAAGGATTTAAACCTTGGTCTCCAGAGTCATAGTTCAATGCTCAAACCACTTCACTACACTGGCTTCTACTTTGATTCCATCCTAAGAAATCATGGGATTGGCAATTTAGGGAAGTGCATGGAACCCACTGAGTGACATTGGGCAAGGCACATGCTCTCAGCCTTAGGGAAAGGCAATAGCAAACCTCCTCTGAACAAACCTTGCCAAGCAAACCCCATGGTAGGTTCGCCGTAGGGTCACTATAAGTTGGAAATGTCTCCAAGGCACACAAAAACAAGCCAGAGGGCTCTAGTGCCTCACGAGACTATCAGTCCCAGGGGTTCATAGGATGTAAAAGTGGAATCATGATGTTATAATTGCATAGTGTAAATGGGCTCTTTTGCTTACAATTCCATAAAATAATTTCGTACTATCTAATTCTAATGACTGAAAAAATTACTTTTGGACTATAGTGGACTCCAGATTTTGCTGGACTCCAACTACTATTCCCTAACACACACACACTGACAGACACACATATAATCACATTGCCACCATGTGGAGAGCTGTAAAACTTCTACTGGGATCATATCATTGGAGTTTATCATACGACAGAATTTGGGGGTATAATGCAATGGCAATCCGAACACAACGATGGGGTTTCACGTTATTGCAAAGATCTCCCGCAATTTCGGGCAATGGAAAGTCATTCCAAATGCAATTGAGGTTTCACATAATTGCATATTAGAGTATCTCACGCAATTTCGGGCAATGGGCGGTCATTTTCGGGAAATGGGAAATCATTCCGAATGCAATCAGATTTCATGTAAATTCACTAAACTAGCAAATCAAGTAATTGCGAATTGGCTCCATTTGCAATTGAGAGAAATTCCTCCCATGTGATAAACTCCATTGCCATGTTTTTTACATGTCCTGGCAGATGGTTAGTGTTCAGTAAGTCTTTGATTTGTACTGGCTTGGTATAAGTTAAAATATAGGGTGCTTTTATCTCTTTTAAAAATTAATTTTATTGCACACTGACAAGATGTCGCTGTATCCTCAATAATTTTTTTTATTTCACTTTTGCTATTCTCTTCTTCAAATGCTTTAATTACTTTCTTTTTTTCTTTTAAGAGATGATCTGAGAATTTTTTTGTCTAGGACTTTGATGAACTGTTTTGACACGTGCCAAATTATCCTGCTATGCGGTATGTGTTTCAACATCATCCTTAATTATTAATGTGTGCATGTACTAACTGGGAAATAAAAGTACAATGATGCTCTAAGTTATGGTTATTAAGGAAATGGGAGAGGATTTTGAAGATCTATGAAAATATTTTTAATTGTCTGAATAGGAAATACAGCTTGTTATAATTTGTAATACAGACAGTGCACTCCTATTGATATCTACTCATAAGTTAGCCCTATTCAGAAATGCCTGGAACTTCCTCCCATGGAAGTGTACATGAATTATATTTTATTCCTAGTCATTTTTATATTACCGGTAGGGATGATTTAAACATGGGTTGTAGATGTCTGAGTTACACGTGCACACATCTGAAAACAGTATGTCAGATAAATGTGTAGTTGTGGTGAAATGTATTGTACAAGTACAGTATATTCATTTCAGAACCAGGAGTGCCTACAGCTCCCTACTGAGTGTAAGTTACTGTTGTTAATGTTCCATTGAAGGGCAAGACCACAATACATTAACTACTTGCATATACACACTTACTAGTGGAGTGACAAATCCACATTTACTGCCTAGATGTATAGAAAAGCTTTGAGTCCTATTGTGCCACTTCAGGGTCATATAATTCCTGCTAGAGTGATCTGGTTTTGTAATTAGTTAGTGCCATTAGTTAGATTGGAAAACATAAAAGAGCAACAGCTACTACTCCAATGCCATTCCTCACCATTTCCTTCTCTTAAAACAGTGCTACTCAAAGTGTTGGCCTATACACTGGTGCCGTTCTGTAAGCCATTGTCTGCAGGTCTACCCAGAACTATGCAAATATAGCACCAATATAGTACCAATTTCTTACACGATGGGGGGAAAAATCTGCCACATCTACAGTTTCTAGTTCATGATCGCCCCATGTACTGAGGCTTTCAGGCCATATCTGAGACTTAGGGATGGACCCTGATAATATCATTAAGCATTTTGCATTCCATAGCAACCACAGTTGTTCACAGACATGAATTCAAAGACATGAAGAGAAAACATATTTTCCTTCTTAGAAATCAAGACAGAAATCATAGGTCCAAAACACATTGCAGAAATAATCCAGTTTGAGGCCACTTTAACTGCCCTGGCTCAGTGCTAGGGAATTCTAGGAATTGTTTATTATGACACTAGAGTTCTCTCACAGAGACGGCTAAGTGTCTCACAAAACTACAGTTCCCAGAATTTACAGTGCTATATAAATATAGGTTAATAATAATAACAATTCCCTAGCATTGAGCCAGGGCAGTTAAAGCAGTCTGGATTATTTCTACAATGGGGCTTTTTAGATTGGCAGGAAAGTGTGACATGAAGTTGCACTTTCTTTAATGCTTAGCAGCTAGACTGCAAGCCCCAGGTGTGCATTTAAAAAGTACAGGGCAGCTAGACTGAGGGGTGTGGGAACGACTTATATGAGGTCTTTTCTGTGGCTCAGCAGCTACATGGGAAGCGGTCAGAACGCTACAAACACAGGCGGAGCAGCTACATGGGCAGCAATGAACGCGGCTTTTAGCCGCAGTGAACCTTTAAATTTATTTTCCTTGCCGGCTGCGAACTACTCAATTCCTCAATGCCTTGCAGGTGTAAAAGCTGGGGTTTATCCGTGAAGTTTTTTAAAGCTCCCAAACCCTAGCTCCACCCCTAATCCAAACCCTAGACATGCGCAGTAGGGACTCTGGGATGCTGTTACTGTTATTCTACTGTGGATAACATGTCAATTCATTCACAAAATAAAGGGGTTCATTCATGATGCACCAGTGCAATGGCACAGTTTAAAAAGGCAGAGGAGCCGCAATGATAATTTGACGGATCCTCATAAGTATACATTTGTGCTGCGCAACTGCGCAGGTTTGCGAACTGCGCAAACGCAGTTACACCATACAGTCAAATTATCATTGCCGGCTGGGAACTGCGCAATTGCACAGTTCGCAGCTGGCAGCTGGCAAACCTGCGCAGTTGCGCAGGACAAATGTATACTTATGAGGATCCTTCAAATTATCATTGCGTTTCCTCCGCCTTTTTAAACTGTGCCGTTGCACTGGTGCATCATGAATGAACCCCTTTATTTTGTGAATGAATTGACATATTATCCACAGTAGAATAACAGTAACGGCATCCCAGAGTCCCTACTGCGCATGTCTAGGGTTCGGATTAGGAGTGGAGCTAGGATTTGGGAGCTTTAAAAAACTTCGCGGATAAACCCCAGCTTTTACACCTGCAGGGCATTGAGCATTTTAATTAGAAGTGAAGTTCACACCACGCATGCTCCCAACCCACGATCCATTATGATCCACACCTGTATCGCTGCCTTTAAATGGGTGCTTTAAAGAGACAGAGCCCCATTTAACCGTGCAACTACACCTTAGCCTTTAGATGCAATAGCAATGTTGCACCCTTTTAAAAAAAGTAGTGGGGAAATCAAACTACTTTTTAAAGGCACTTCTTCTCCCTTAAAACTCCAAAATAGTGTTTTCATGGCACACTTTCCCTTTTTCTCATCTAAAGCCTGGGCTTTCATGCAGCCATCAACACACCTCTTTTTGCCAATGTAAAATGGGCCAGCTCCTTTTTAAAGCACTTCTTCTCCCTTAAAATGCCAAAATAGTGTTTTCATGGCACACTTTCCCTTTTTCTCATCTAAAGGCTGGGCTTTCATGCAGCCTTCAACACACCTCTTTTTGCCAATCTAAAATGGGCCAGTATGTTTTGGACTTTAGTTGAAGGAGCTGCTCCCAGATCAAACAGAAATGATGGATAATTTCCTTCCCACTTACTTAGAGGCTGTACAGACTGGCAATAAATGCTGGCATCGGGTCATGCCGCGTGCCCTGACTCTGCCCATGCCAGTGTAATGCTGCGCACCCCACTGCATGGCAAGAGGCATCACTGCACTCCCTTGGTGCAGTGTGTTTGTGTGCTGTGCCAAAGGAGTGCCAAAAAGCCATGGAGCCAACAGCTATGGTGCCCTTTCTGTAGTGCAAAAAGGACCCCCTTTTTGCGACCCCTTTTTGTGCCATGGAAAGGCCAGGTTGGGGCTCCGACGTGCGATTTCCTTAGCCCCAACACCACCACTTAGGGGCTGTGTGTAGAGATGGGATAAGGAACATCTGATCTAGAATTGCTTCTAGGCAGAAGGTGGGTGCAGAGCAGAGTGGAGGGTGAGCCCTGGTATTACAACAACAACTGGAAGGGAAGTAAGAGGCTAAGTAAACACATACCCTCAAGAAAGTGTTTGCAGGTTCAAACAAGTCAATTAAACCTTGCAAATTGTAGCAAGTTTCTGCTCCACTAGTAGATGAGATGGAGATCTATAAAGTCATTTCTCTTTGCAAGACCTGAGTCACCAAAACGGGAGAATTTACCCTCTTGTCCCCTGCTTGGAGATGACCCAGGGCCAGGCTGTGAATTCTGGCAACTCAGAGGAGATGGGGCATGCTGCACAGATTGTCCTGCTGCCCTTCTTCATGGTGGAGGGGCCTTTCTCTTTGCCAGTGTTGAAGCAAGGTGCAAATGGTGGCCTGGTTGATTTCCATGAATGGAATAGAGCAGGAATCATCCTCTCTTTGCCTCAGGCAGAAATTGGCCTCATGACAAGTTCAGGGCTAGTCTAGAGGGCTGAACCATTAGACAGTCCAAAGATGAAAGAGTCATGTGGTATTTTGGAAATGAACAGATTCATTGTGACATGGGCTTTTGTAGACTACAGCCCAATTTATCAGGCACATCAACTGTTTATCCAAAACTACTAGTACTTCCCCTTCTCCTTACAACAAAAAATGATGTTTGCATCACACAATGATTTGGGACTGAATGACAGGAAAAGCAAGAAGACTACTGTAAGGTCTTGTTCCTATGCAAGTGGCCCAAAACTGTTCCACATTAAACAAATGGATTGTTTTGTGAATAAGTCCTCTGTTTAAAAAATGTTTGTAGAATCCTTTGTTTATATCTCACCTTTTTATATAAATACACTTAAAGTTGTGTACAAGACAATTTATACAATATGTAAATCTTAATCAAGTGTGTTTACATTAGTGAAAATCAATTTCTTATAATAAAACCAGGAGCAAGATGAAACAAATCAACATAAAAACACAGAAACTGGAATTTAAACCACACAGGAAACTTGATGTAATGAAAAGGTCTTAGTAGCTCACCTGAAGCATGTCAGAGTGCTTCATGTTTTATTTTTAATGCATTTAATAATTATAAACAAGCAAAGCTAAATCTTTGTTTTTATAATAAAAACCCTCACCCTTGTGGTGGGAGGGAACTAAGACCCTTTGGCAATTATTAAATCCAACCAGTTTTATTTATACACATTTGTGTATATGAACAAAAGTAAGGAGAAATAAAACAAGAAAGACAAGTTGTCTGTAAGAGTACTTCAGAACATGCTAAAACTTGAAAACCCACTATACAAGAACAATTTAACTACTTCACTGGATTCTGTAAGTATAAATTAGATGACAAAATATAAAGTAGAATGTTCTTAATCAAATTCAGAACTCTCCCTTTGTTAGTTAAATTTAAAAGTTGTATAGAGAAAGACATCATTTAGATACAACGATGGTCAATAAAAATATAATCATACACCAATGCAATATAATCAAAACAATAAAGTATCAAATATTGGGTGTATTGACATGCACAACAAGCCAGAATTCTGTAGGGATCCCAGCTAGTCATGAGTATGTAGTCTGCAGGTGCACGTAGCTCATTTGCTCCAAATTGTAGTCCAGCACTAGTCATATCTTAATGGAAAGAATATTCCTCAATCAGAGTAATGTTCTGAGAAGAGGGGAGCAGAATGGAAGGATCCCTGAGATTTAAGTCTCTTGTAGTTTAGACCATGGAAAAATCCAGATTCAAGTAATAACAATCATTTTCAATACAAATATGTAATGCAGAAATGTTATGGGGAGTTCACTGACTACTGTTATAATTGAAAGACATAGCCGTGTTAGTCTGGAAAATCATTAAACAAAGGGGATCTTATAGCATCTTTGAGACTGAAAGAAAGAATCTAGAAGCATGAGGAAATTGGCTCAAGTCGGTATACCAAAGCTTATGCTACCAGCATCTTTCTTTCAGTTAATCCCAAAGATACTAGAAGATTCCTTTGCATGCTGACTGTTGTTGTGTGCCTTCAAGTCATTTCTGATTTACGGTGATCCTAAGGCAAACCTGTGGAGTTTTCTTAGTAAGATTTGTTCAGAGTAAGATTGCCTATTTCTTCCTCTGAGGCTGAGTGTGACTTGCCCAAGGACACCCAGTGGGTTACAATGGCTGAGTAAAGATTTGAAACCTAGTCTCCAGAGGTTTGGTCCAACACTCAACTGGTCCAACCCAGGCTCTCATTGACTGACTAAAGCCAACCCCCACTCAAGAGTTGCCATTGCAAGTTTGATCCACTCAGTATTTGAGAAACGCTCAAGTAATTCAGATCAAGGGAAGTCATAGGACCCCTCTAATCTGCTTTGATCAGGCCTCACCTGGGATACTACATCCAGTTCTGGGCACCTCAGTTCAAGAAGGATGTTGACAAGCTGGAGTGTGTCCAGAGGAGGGTGACCAAAATGATGAAGGGTCTGGAAACCATGGGTCTGTGAGGAACAGCTTAGGGAACTGAGTATGTTTAGCCTGGAGAAGAGAAGTTTAATAGGTGATATGATATGATATATTGGGCTTTCTAGATTGGCAGGAAAGTGTGCCATGAAGTTGCCTTTTCCTTAATGCTTAGCAGCTGTACCACAGCCTTTAGATGGAGCTGCGCTGTTCCGCAGTTTTTAAAAAAGAAACTGGGAAAACCAGCACCTTTTTAAAGGCACTTCTTCTCCCCTAAAACGCAAAAAAAGCATTTTCATGGCACACTTTCCCTTTTTCTCATCTAAAGGCTAGAGTTTCATGCAGCCATGAACACACTTCTTTTTGCCAATCTAGAAAGCCCAACTGTTACATATTTGAAGGGATGTCATATTGAGGATGGAGCAAGCTTGTTTTCTGCTGATCCAGAGAATAGAAAATTGAACAATGGATGCAAGGTACAGGAAAAAATTCCACCTCAACATTAGAAGGAACTTCCTGACAGTAAGAGTTGTTTGTCCCTTGGAGAGTGGTGATATCTTGAAACAGAGGCTGGATGCCCATCTGTCAGGGATGCTTGGGTTGTCAGTTCCTGCATGGCAGGGGGTGGGACTGGATGATCCTTCCAACTCTCAGATTCTGTGTTAGCCCTGAGCCCTGTTTAAATATCTCAAGGTATGTCACACTGTAGATGAAGCAGATCTGTTTTCTGCCACTCCAGGGAACAGGACCTGGAGCAATGGATTCACACTGAAGGAGAAGAGATTCCACCTCAGCATTGGGAAGAACCTCCTAACAAGTGAGAGCTATTCAACAGTAAAATGCTCTGTCTCAGAGAATGGTGGGGTCTCCTCCTTTGGAGGTTTTTAAACAGTGGCTGGATGTCCACCTGTCAGGAATGCTGTGATTGTGAGTTCCTTCATGGCAGGGGGTTGGACTGGATGGCCCTGGGGGGGGGGTCTTTTCCAACTCTATGAGTTGGATTCTATGGATGGATGGATTCTATGAATATGATTCTATGATTCCAAGTTGATCCAAGCTTGTGGGGAGGGGGAGCCAAAGCAGCCCTGGGCGCTCCCAGCCTGGGAAAGGCAAGGCAAGGCAAGGCAAGGCAAGGCAGGGGGCTCCGCTGGCAGAGTGAGCAGCCTTCGGCCTGGCCAGGAGCCAAAGGCTGGGTTGCATCAGACGAGACGAGGCTGCTCCTCCTGCTGCCTCCAGTCGCTTTGCTCCGTCCTCTGGGCGCTGCTGGAGCTGCTGGATAGGTACCCAGGCTCTGGGCAGGATCTTCCCAGCATCGCCTTTGCTCCTCTCCCCACCAAGCAACCAATTGCTCCTGGTTTTTAATTTTAAATTTTTTCTGTTTCATTTTGTTTTCCAAAGGAGCATTTTTTGCTAACCGATCTCTCTGTTCTTCCATCCCCCGCAATGTTCTCCAAAACCAAGCAACTGCTCAGGAATTTCTCCACCTCTGCTGCAGTGAGTATGGCCCCCTGATCCCTAAGCAAAGGAGGAGGAGAGGGGAGAGATGCTGCTGCTGCTCCTTGCCTTCCCTTCCTCTTGCAAAGGTGGTGGCCCCCAAGAAGAAGAAGGCAGGGCTGGGGCCACTTCTTCTTGGCCAAGCATCTCCCCTCCCTCCCTACTCCTGCCACCTTTGCAGCCTCTTCTCCTGCTTTGCCAAGAAGCGCCCCCGACCCTGCCTTCTTCTTCTCGGGGGCCACCTTTGCAAGGATTAGGATTGGCAAGGGAAGGACTGGCTCAGAAAGAGCTGACCTGGAGGGGAAGGGAAGGCAGTCACTGCAACCCTTTCTCTCTGTGTGTGTGTATTTGTTGTTGTTGTGTGCCTTCAAGGCATTTCCAACCTAGGGCTACCCTAAGGCTTTTCTTGGCATGTTTCTTCAAAGGGGCTTTGCCATTGCCATCCTCTGAGGCTGAGAGAACATGCATCTTGCCCAAGGATCGCCCAGTGGGTCTCATAGCCAAGCAGGGGGTCCAAACCCTATGCCTCTGAGGAATTAGACTGAAGTCTGTGAAAGCTCATGCTGCCAACTCCTTGATTCTCAATTGTCTCAAAGGTGCTACAAGATCTCTCTAGATATCTATTCTCCAGAGAACAAGATCTCCCTACATACCTATTCTCCAGAGGCATAGTCCAAAGCTCGAACCAGAAAACCCTATGAAATGCATGAGGTTGCCATAAGTCAACAGGTGATATATATAATAAAATCACTTTTCAAATCACCTGTTGACTTATGGCAGCCCCGTGAAAATCATAGTGTTTTCTCAGGCAGGAATGCTCAGATTCAAACAACGTTCCATCAAACAGTGATACCTTTATTGGCCAACCGAAATGCCCAGTATACTTGTTGCAAGCTTGCCTTTCCATGGCTTCTTTCTTCAGGCAAGGTGTTACAAACAAAACAGGAGAAACGCAACTGGAGATGTTAGACAGATGCCTGCATCATTCATGTTGTTTCTGTCCTCCATAGTTAAGATGGTATGGGGAGGGTATCTTTGGCAGGCTGGCCCTTCTTCCCCTTCTGGCCATGTGGCAATTGGGGGAGATTTTCAAAGTCCTGGAAATTTAAAATCCATTTGCATCTTCTCAACAGGGACTCTTTTCTTGCAATACAGCATGTCTCAGAATACTCAGGAATACTCAGAACATGAATACTCAGAGGTGGTTTTGCCAGTTCTTTCCTCTCAATATAGCCTACAGCACCTGTTATTCAATAACAGTTTTCCATCCAGGGACTAACCAGGGCTGACCCAGCCTGAACAGACAATGCATGCATTTAGTTTTTATGTTGTTAGAGGAAACTGGGTCCTGGTGTTCATCAAGGGCTAATATTCTGCTTCTCCTCTTGCCAGAAGTGACTTATGGGATTCCCTCATTTTAAAAGTGGAGGCTTTGTCTGGCATAATTCAAGCACTTTCCCTCCTCTTTCTGCTCCTTCATCTCAGCACCATGGAATCTTCCTGCACCGGACCATCATTGTCTAGGCTGGTGTTGTTTTTTAAAGGGCTCCCAAGAGTCTGTCTCAGAGCCAGCATGGCATAGTGGTTTGAACATTGGACTATGACTTTGGAGACCAGGTTTTGATTCTCAACTCGGCCATGAAACCCACTGGGTGACCTTGGCCAAGTCCATGTTCTCAGCCTCAGAGGAAGGCAATGGCAAACCTCCTCTGAACAAACCTTGCCAAGAAAACCCCATGATAAGCTCACCTTAGGGTCACCATAAATTGGAAATGACTTGAAGGCACACAACACACACACAGGGGCCTGTCTCAGTTTGGGATAGTTATGGTTTGCATCCTTTCCATGTACTGCTGTGTGCATGTAGACAGGCAGATGAAAAAAATCCTTCCTAGACAAGACTTTCATTGTGCAGTCACCCACACCTTCATTATCAGAATTTTGTAGGATGTGTCTATTCCAGACAACATCTTCTTCCACTTGTACCTTTCTATATGGCTTTCTAGATTGGCAGGAAAGTGTGACATGAAGTGTGACATGAAGTTGCCTTTTCCTTAATGCTTAGCAGCTGCACCACAACCTTTAGATGGAGCTGCGCTGTTCCGCAGTTTTTAAAAAAGAAGCTGGGAAAACCAGCACCTTTTTAAAGGCGCTTCTTCTCCCCTAAAACGCAAAAAAAGCGCTTTCATGGCACACTTTCCCTTTTTCTCATCTAAAGGCTAGAGTTTCATGCAGCCATGAACACACTTCTTTTTGCCAGTCTAGAAAGCCCCTATGCTTCCCACCGTCCATGGTAGATTATTGCCTTTTATTTCAGCGAGGCAGTGAATTTGTGCTGGGTTTTAGCCTGGCCTTTAAAGGTGCAAGCTGAACCTGTATGGGGGGGAAGGTTTCAGCACTTTGAAAAGTTCCTTTAAAATCAGAATAAAACCCATATTTGCCACCTCATTGACGTGGAAGCTACAAGTGGCCACTTGTTGGTGTTGTGTATCTTCAAGTCATTTCTGATATGCTGATCCTGTCGTAGGGTTTTTTTAATTAGCAAGATTTGTTTAGAGGAGGTTTGCCATTGTCTTCCCTTGTGGCTGAGAGCAAGTAACTTGCCCAAAGTCACCAGTGGGTTTCATGGCTGAGCAAGGATTCAGACTTTGGTCTCTAGAGGCATAGTCCAACACTTAAACCACTATGCCATGCTGGCTCTTTACCTACCACTTATTCCATCTCTCTCTCTCCTTCCTTCCTTCCTTCCTTTTTTTAAAACCTACTCATTCAGAACACATGGAATAGTTGTACAATGTCTTCTGACACTGTACAGAATGTCTTCTGAATGATAATGATATAGGAATCATGACTATGGAAGTGCCTTCTTGATTTTAATGGTTATTGTTTAACCTAGGAGGGAAAATTATTAGAAACTGTTAATCCCTTTTTACTCAATAGTTAATTAAACTTTAATCCTTTTCTAATAACTTTCCCATCTCTTCACAGAAATTGTTTTGACATAAGGGAAGTTTCATTTTATGGGCTTTCTTTCTTTCTTTCTTAATTGGGATACTTTTCCTGGTACACATGTAGAGAGTCAGCATGGCCTAGTAGTTTCAGCATTGGTCTGCAGCTCTGAAGACAAGGCTTCAGATCCCTGCTTGGTCATAAAAACTCATAGGTGGCCTTGGACAAGTCACACTTTCTCAACTTTAAAAGAAGACAAAGGCACAAACCCTTGCAAGTTTGTGATAGGTTGGCCTTAGGATTGACGTAAGTCAGAAAAAACTTGAAAATGCACAGTAACAACAAATTATTCACCTAAGAAGACCAGTATCCAGCTTTTACACAGTTATTCTGTGTCATCTGCACAACAATCCTGTGTAATTTGCTAGACTGAAAGAGAAAATGATAGAATAGCTTCCCAGCTGATATATGACTTGAATCCAAATCTCAAAGGATCTAGATCATAGAATCAAAAAGATGGAAGAGACCAAAAGGGCTATCCAGTCCATCCCCCTGCCATGCAGGAACTCACAATCAAAGCATCTCTGACAGATCTCCATCTAGACTCTGTTTAACAACCTCCAGAGAAGGAGACTCTACCACTCTCCAAGGGAGTACAGTGTGCCTGCTCCATACTCAGGTGCACCATACGTGGCTTCTGGTTTATGCGGAGGCTGCACTGCAATTAAAAGAATGGTGTGTATGTCAATGGCGCATGTGTGCCATGCCACCACAAGCACGAGCCCCATTATGGGGCTTTAGCATGCATGGTATTTGCCTTGAGTGGAGGGGGGGGGGTCCACTGTGGATCCCTCACATAAGGAAAGGCTCCACTGTATATTCTCTTTTCCTGTACCTTGCATCCATTGTTCTGTGTCCTAGTCTCTGGAGCTGCAGAAAACAAGCTTGCTCCATCCAATATGACATCCCTTCAAATATTTAAACAGGGCTAAATATACCCAGCTCCCTAAATCTTTCCTCACAGGGCATGGTTTCCAGACCCTTCACTGTTTTGGTCACCCTCCTTTGGATACCTGTGGTTTAACATTTAGATGCCATACTTCCTTAGTACTATTGAGATCTACTGATTGAATGTGAGCAAAAGAGCATTGTAGGTATGGATTGATTATTATGACTTAGCTATAAGCAAGAGAGTCCCACAGCATCTATTTCCTTCTTCTTAAAATCTGAATTATAGAGTTGGAAAAAAGGCCTCATGGGCCTTCAGCCCTGGCTCAATGCAGGATCTTCACTAAGAGCATCCCTACCAGTTAGCTGTCCAGCCTCATTTTGATAAAGAGATACTACCATCTAGGTAGGTAATTGATTCCATTGCTAAACCCCTCTTACTGTCAATCTTCTATGGCTGAATTGAAATCTACTCTCCTGTAACTTAAAACCATTAGATCTGATCCTATCCTCTGGAGCAATATAGATAGAACAGGCTTGCCCCTGCCATCTTTATGAAAGCCCTTGAGGTACTTAAAGAGTTCAATCATGTCACCCTTCAGTCTTCTCTTCACCAAGCTGAACATACCCAGCTTCTTCAATCTTTCCTCATATGTTTTGTTTTCTATACCTCTTATTGTCCTTGTTGCCCTTCTCTGAATCTGCTCCAACTTGTCTATCTTGTTCATAAAATGCAGCACCCAGAACTGAATGCAGTATTCCTGATCAGTGCAGAATATAGTGGGACTATTACTTCCTGTTTTGTTTTAAAGGTTTAAAACATCTTTAGCATCTGAGTACTCTCCCACTGCTCTAAACAGGAGAACAAATCAAGTCACAAAAGTCCTCATTGTGCAACTATATTGTCATTTATTTTCGAGAGGCAGAGAACTGGCTATTGATCCTGAGAAGTCCATATGCAAATAAGGCTGACATGCATACCTGCCCTACTTTGGGGTTATTGTGGTCAGGATCCCTTTAGTGCAGGGATGCAAGTGCTGGATTACAAATCCCCTGTGCTCACTGTAGGATCCTGGGAGATGTAGTTGATGCTGTATGTGCATTTTAGAGCTGTTTTTGTGGCCCATCCCTCATCCAAACTATTCTTTTTTTCTGGGCAGTCCATGTAACACCCCCCCCCCCCCCCCCCCCCAGGATTGTGAAGCAGAAAAGTGGCCCCTGGACCTGCTGCAGTGTCCATTCCTGCTTAAATGCCTAATATCTTTCCCTTAAATTTGGTCTGAGCAGAAAGGTATTCCCAATTCAGGGACCAAAATTCACAGGTTTCGGTCAGCTAGCTGTTGCTGTACCAAACTTGATGTTGTATGCTGTGTTTGACAACAGTGCTTGGTGTGCTGTCAGTAGCCTAGATGAAAACAAAAATCTGTGCCAAGGGATTGATATCGTAAGAAGTCTAAATCTGAGCTCCTTGGATTGCATCAGCAGTGCTAAATATGAGAAAGAATGACTGACGACGGCATATTGCATACAGATGGGGAAGGGCCTAGATGGGATTCAGAGGGTTGCTGCAGGTTTCACAGCTCACAAAGAAAACACTCCATAGATGTTGAAAGCCAACAAGGCAGAGCCTGGGTAAATTATTTTATCTTATGTTTTCAAAGCTTGGAAAAATTACTTTTTGGACTACAGCTCCTAGGGCTCATTCCCACTAACATTTAAACTGTTTTGCGATTTGCCTTCACTCAGTGTCATTCAATTGGTTCCAAAGGGTCTGTAGTTCCCACTACGAAAGCAGATCTTTTCATTACTCCCTTGTAATGATTGAATGACACTTCGGTTTTTTTGCCATAACTGTCATTCCCACTAGTTTGTGCCACTTCAAAATGCATATCAATCATCAGATCATCGGTAACACAAGGAAGGAAGGAGAAGGGGGAAGGGACCAGGCAACATTCCCCCCCCCCCAAAATGGAAGACTATCCAGGAAAAAAAAATATATGAAGGACATCCCCAAATCAAAGGCCAAAGCACTGCTAGGAATGTCAACGCACGCCTCTTGGTCATGCTCAAAATGGAGGACCTTCCAGAAGAATATATTTATATGTATATATATATATATATATATATATATATTCTCCAAAGTATGTCTCCAAATCAAAAACCCTAAAAGCACTCCTAGGAATGTTGATGGGAGCTTCTCTAAGCTATGTTGAGAATAGAGGACATTCAGGGGAGGACTTAACACTTGCGGGGGGGGGGGGGGAGGCGGTGGTGCCCTCCCAGCCTGGCAGGACTTGGAGGGTAGGAGGGTTTGAGGTGATGTCCTTTCAGCCTTGAAGGACCTGGAGGACATGGGGGGGGGGCTTGAAGTGGTGCCCCCATAGAGGATGCATAGATCCATGGGTGTCATGGAGGAGTCTCCCATCACCATCCCCTGAGGCTGAAAGAGTGTGACTAGCCCAAGGTCACCCACTAGTTTATATGGCTGATCTGGGATTCAAATACTAGTCTTCAGAGTCCCAGTCCAACATTCAAACCACTGCACCACACTGCCTTGAAAGGATCACACCCTTATGCGACCCATTGGTTTTGCAACTACTTGCTGCTGATTGCCTGACATGCCACCCGAGGAATTGTAAGTAGTTGCAAACACAATGGATTACATATTCTGTCAATTTTTTCTATAAAAAGAAAATGAATGATCATGCACTCATGGGTCACACCACAAGCACAAAGGCAGCATTGGGGGTGGGGTGGGATGGGGGGGGGGAAATAGCTGATTTCCCAAAAACTGAGGAGGGATGGTAAACACCCCTCATTTCCACTTGTTGTACACAGTTCAGAATTGATTGTTTTCAGAAGAACTGGTGTCAGGAAAGAGTGGGTTTTTGGCATTTGCCTCACTTCATCACAATTGAAGCCAATCTGAGTAGGATCAAAACTGGTTTCAAGCTGGAACAAAGCACATATAACCCGATCAGTAGTTCAGTTTAAACCATAGTGGGAATGAGCCCCTAGAATCCCCAGTGAATATGCTTGCTTTGAGATGTTGGGACGTGTGGTAAAAAAGTAAATTTTCCAAGATTTATTCCAGTGGTATCACACTGCACCCAGAGCTGCAAGCTGGAAATCTCTCCTGGGACCACCATGGTAGGTAAGACCTAGGAAGTGTGATACTCATGTACAAACATGTCCATCAAATTCATTGGTAACAGTTCTTCTGAAAACGAAAGAGAAATTTATGATCAGATGGTTTCCTTTCATCTCTCTCATGCTATTGAACAAATAAAATCTCATACAAAAACACATCCTTATCATGTTTGGCCCTTGGATGATGATGATGATGATGATGATGATGATGATGATGATGATGATTTACCTTTATTTATATAGTGCTGTAAATTTACACAGTGCTGTACATACAATCTTATAAATTAGACGGTTCCCTGTAAAGTGGATCTTTACATTTACACTCTCACACACATATACTCCTATGTCTCAAAAGGATGTTTGTCCATTTACATTTTATATTTAATGACCTTTCTGGGTGAGTATATTTCTAGGCTTTTAATGTACTCTCCCAGTGTTAAGCTTTTAAATAATGTATTGCCAGAGGTGTTAACCAAATCTGAAATCTGAGGTGATGAAGGGTGGTTGACAATTATTGCACGTACATGTTCTATATGAGTATTATGTACTATATGAGTATTATTTCAGAGGCTCACATGTGCTATATGAGTATTATTTCAAAAGTTGGAGGGAAATCTTATTCCACAATGAGTGATTAAGAATTTCTCTTTCATCACATAAAGTCAGATTTGTCAGGAGCTTACCATAATATGTGATGAATAGTGCAATTTTTAAGAAAAAATGTAGGTGTATTCAGTGAATGTAGCTGAGCACACATTCTGTCTATATGTCTAGACTTTAATTTTTTCTGAACTGTTGTTTTGTTTCTCATAATAGGTTTACTACCAAAATAAACTAAAGCTAGCTTTAATAGGCCAGAGTCTTTTTGGACAAGAAGTCTACCGGCATTTACAAAAAGAAGGTCACAAAGTTGTGGGAGTCTTCACAATCCCAGACAAAAATGGAAAGGCTGATCCTTTGGGTAAGTACGTATGTTCTACACAGATGTGAGAGATATATACCTTATCCCAGTTGTTGGTGAGCTGCAGCCACCAGCAGAATTTGCTAGCATAGCCAATGGCGAAGAATGCTGGAAACTGCAGTCCAACAATATCTGGAAGGTTTCCTAATTCCAACTCCAGCTCTACAGCAGCTACAACATTTATAATGAAGCAGGGGTGGGGGTCCTCTGGCTCTCTAACTCTGATCACTTTTGCCAGTGATTAGGGATGATGGGGTTTGCAGTCCAGTATTACAGATTTGCCTTGTGTTTATGGTCCCTCCCATGTACTAAGATGAAATTACGTGTTTCTTTTTTGTTGGTGGTGGAGACACAATACATGTATATTAATAATTATATATACATTAATTATTTTAAGCAAGCTTTATACTGAATAGTATAAGTGTTTTATGTACATGTATGCTTTGTATTAATCTGCAAATAAAATCTACAAGAAATAATATAATAAGCCAGATGGGGTAACATACATACACACAAAAAACCCACAAGTCTTTATGCACATGCAAAGCAATCATAAAATCAACTCTCAAGGATTTCAGAAAAGCTATTCCCTCAAAATCTGTGACTCACAACTGAGAGTAACTTGGAAGCAGAAAGTGAAGTTATGGGTATTTAAGTTCAGATGCTCTCACACACTTCATAAGTTCCCCTTTCACTGATGAATTGTGATTAAAACAACTTTGATACACTCCATAACTAAAGTAAGCTAAAGTAACATCACAAGAGTCTTCATTTGTTCTTCATTTTTAATATAAATGTTGCATTTCCATTTTTTCAATCTGCCATATTTCCAAGCATCTGATTTTCCTTATTTCCTAGCATCCGCTGCAGAAAAGGATGGAACACCTGTGTTTAAGTTTCCAAGGTGGAGAGTTAAGGGCCAGCCTGTTCCAGAAGTCATTGATGCCTATAAATCAGTTGGGGCTGAGCTGAATGTTCTTCCATTCTGTACACAGTTCATTCCCATGAATGTTATTGACAACCCAAAGCATGGCTCCATTATTTACCATCCCTCTATTCTTCCTCGGCACAGAGGAGCATCTGCCATTAATTGGTATGTAGGATTAATAAAGCCTTAGTTTCACATCTGTTAATATGTCAGGTTAAAAATGTGGGAGGGATGTAAATCTTGTATTCCTTGTGAAGCTGAAGGCTTTCATGGCCAGTGTCTGTAGTTTTTTGTGGATTTTTCAGGCTATGTGGTCGTGTTCTGGAAGAATTTCTTCCTGCCATTTCACTTGCATTGGTGACTGACATCTTTAGATGAAGATGCCAGCCAAGATGGAGGTGAAACATCAGGAATAAACTCTTCCAGAACATGGCCACATAGCCCAAAAAACTCATAAAAAACATGTATTCCTTTTTTTTCATGGAAAAGCAAATAGCTTCCATAGTCTTCTTTGCACTTTGGGAGAAAACAAATGTTTTCACTTGGTTCTCAAGAGGTATGTACACTTAAAATCTTTGGAGGAATTCAGCTATAAAGAATTAAGTTTTTTGTGCAAAATCAGCATTTTTCCTATGAAATACATTGTTTCTTTTACAGAAAATATGGTTTTTGCACCAAAATGTGGATTTTGCACATATGTGTATTTGTTTCTGTGCAGAATATTGACTTCCCAAAGTGCAAAGAATCTCTCTGCTCTGCTATTCTTCCCCCCCACCCCCCCGAAAATTTCATGAGTGTAAAGAAACCTATTATTCTGTTGGAAAGTGAGTAGTGACAAATATTCTTTTCATCCCTAGAATGTGGGTGCCAGAAAGCTAGAGAGTGAGCTAGGTATGAAAGGTCATCAGCCACCTTTTAAAGAATAGAAGCATGCAGTGCAATGCAATGCGTTAGTTTTGTCTGATGGGAAAACCTCAGAGGGATGTATAGGTAGAGCCTGTGATAGTTACTATTAGGTATGACAGCTTTTAGAAGTCTCTCTAATCAGCAGGAATTCTGAGTGGGGGATTCTGTAAGTTGCATCCAAAACAGCAACTTTTCCAGGCTCTGTCCTTGTGATCAGCAATGTAGTATTATATCAGCACTCAGAAAGCATCCTTGCTTGGAGAGGTCTGTTTGGCAATAGCATCATCACATTTGATCCAGGTTCAGAAAACACAAGCAGTGTCCATTAGGTAGTCAAGGGTCCAAGAATCCAGCACCAGGGAAACAGGAACATGAACACCAGCAGAAAGTAGACAAGTTGTTTCCAGCAACCACCATTAGGCAAAGCTGTGAAAAAGATGGTGGTCTGCTGGTTCTAATTGGGTGTGCTTCTCCACTGCTCCATCCAATACAACTTGTCCATGGATTTGGTGGGGTTGCTGTTTCCCCAGGTGCATCCTCAGCATCCTCTGCCAAGTCAGCTGCAGGTGGGTCTTGGTCCTGCTTCTGCTCAGGCTGAGGCTGCTCTTCCATCGAGAATGCTGCATGAGTTTCTTCAGTCTCAGCTTCCAAATCTGAATCCTGGCCTTTATCTGGGTTCATGACAGTAAACCTATGGGGTGCAGGAAAGGTTGTTCCCTCATTGCTCTGCCCAGTGTCTGTATGCTGCCTGCACCAACAAATGTCCCAGTACCACTGGCAATACAGTTTTTGTGGGGAAAGTGGCATGTATGTACCTGCAATGCTTACTAATTGCCTGCCAAGGGGTGTCTGAGTCAGTCAGAGCCATTTTCCAATTGAACTGTTTGTAATGCATTTGGAGAAGGCAACCAGGTGAGACATCACCATTGCAATACCATCTCAGTTAGTGGAGAGATTGTTGATGTAAACAAGCAGATGCACAGGTAAAGCAATCTCCGATGCCTTCAGAACTACCGGCGACGTTGGAGCTGTTCGGCTTTATCAGGAATTCCTCCTGCCTGCTGCTGATGAAACAAACTGGAGCCAAATCTCTCTCCTCAGAGGTGTTTATTCTTAAAGTTGCTGTATTTACAAATATATACACGCCCATCCAACAAAACTCTCCAACCATCTATCCACTCTGACTACCCAACAACCCACACTGCGGTGTGCAGGCTATTTATAGATCTGTGCCATGCGGTCACAAACCCATCCTCTTCTGGTGACTCTTTTTCCTTGTGCCACCAACAATGTTGTCCCTTCACTCAGGAAGACTTTTGATGTTACCCAGGCTTACGTGCAATCAAGCACATATCTGACCTTGAACACTGTCTGCTGTTCCAGCCTTCAGCTGCAGACAATTATGCCCAAGATTCCTGGTTTCCTTTTGTGCACATCTGTACATTTCATAGTTGAGCCTCAATGCCTAACAGAGATGACCTGAAGTGAATCTAAAGACCAGTGGCCCCCTCTAGCTACCAAACAGCAGGGCTTTACTTGCAGTTTAAAAAGAATGATGTCTCCCTGAATTTGGAGGATCTTGGGCTCCTTCCAAAGATGTTTTTAATTGTACAATTGCCTTGCTTCTTTCACAGAAGTTTATGGAAAATTCAGGCAATGCAATCTTCTATTTGAAACCCTCCCATTGTTTCCAGCCACTTCTTCTGTCTCTTTTTCTTTCCATTAAAAAAAAAATCAGGTGAGGAAGAAAGGTAAGAATAACAGCACAAGTGTCTTTTAGTTGAAGACATCTTCCTCTGGAAGCACACAATATTACTTCCAGGTAAGCCTACAATCCTAGGCTGAATAGTTCACCAGATAGCATTGTTAATAAAGGAACTAAAATTTATCACTAAATTTGCAAGTTAGATTTCTTGAACCCTAACTATGGGATGTGTAGGCTTCCAGATACTCCTGGACCTGAACTCCCAACAGCTCTAGTTAGCATACTCATTGGTGAGGGATCATGAGACATGTGATCCAGCAACATGTAGATGGACGTAGATCTCAGCGGACAACAATGGGGGACCACCTGTGCCTCCAGTGGGCCACACTGTTACATGTTCTGGCCACCATTTCAGGTGGTTTGGAACCTTTTTTGTTTTGGGGTTGGGTACGGTTCTAGGGTTGTGAGAAGCAAAGCACCCTACAACTGATTTGGGTTGCTTTTGGCCAGTTTTAGGGCTAAAATGGCATGAAAATAAATATATTTTTTAAAAATATCAGTTGGGTCAGGGCTTCATGGGTTGTGTTTTTCCCATCACTGCCATACGTTTGCAGCCCTGCTATATTCCAGTCTATTCCAAAATTTCCTGAGCTATCTATTTATTTGCTTTAGAGTTCAGAATATCGAAAAATGTTGGTATTACATACTTATGAATAAATGTCTGTCTCTGTCATACCCCTTTCATTTATTTCCAGGACTTTAATTCATGGAGATAAAAAGGCTGGGTTTACAATTTTCTGGGCAGATGATGGTCTGGACACAGGGCCCATTCTTCTGCAGAGGGAATGTGGTGTTGGCCCAAATGATACTGTTGATGATCTGTATAATCGGTTCCTTTTCCCAGAGGGAATAAAGGCTATGGTAAGACATTTTGGTTTAATGGTTTGAGCTGCACTGTGACTCTGAAGATCATGTTTGAATCCCCACTTGGCCATGAAATCTCACTGGGTGATCTTGGTCAAGTCAGCCTCAGACAAAGGCAAAGGCAAAGACACACACACACACACACACACCCTTGAACAAATCATGCCAAGAAAACTCTGAGCCTTAGGCTCTCCGTAAGTCAAAAATGACTTGAAAGCACACAACAACAACAACAACAACAACAAGGCTACTTGGCAAACCTGATGTCCTCCGGTTGTATTGGACTGACAGCTGATGGTGGGTTTTTAAAGATTGTAGTCCATCACAACTGTTGGGAATCAGGTTGGAAAAAGCTAGTCTAGGCAAGTAGTGGGAAAATTATACTTCAAAACTCCATTGAAGAATTTCAGTCAAGGGAAGAATAATGCAGCAAGTATAATAATACTTAATATTTATTTAGTGTGGGGTTTTTTTTAGTGCTCAGAGCTTTTCACATATACTACTTCAATAATTTTTTTCAACAGTACTATAAAGTAGGATGATGTTACTATTTTTCTGTAAATTATAAAATTGAGACTATTCAGGAAACTATTGGAATATTTGTTGTTGTTGTTGTTGTTAACTGCCTTTGAGTAATTTTCAACCCATGGTGACCTTGTGAGTGAGACATCTCCAAAACCTCCAGTCCTCCACTGCTCTGCGTAGTTCCTATAAATTCATACCTGTGACCTTCTTAATAGAGTCCACCCATCTAGCATGTGATCTTCTTCTCTACTTCCTTCCACCTTTCCTACCATTATTGTCTTTTCCAATGTGGCCAAAGTATGACAACCTGAGTTTAAGCATCTTGGCTTCCAGGGAGATTTTAGACTTTATCTGCTCTAGGAGCCATTTGTTTGTATTTTTGGCTGTCCACGGTATCCTCAGTACTATTCTCCAGTACCACATCTCAAATATGTTGATTTTCTTCTTAACTGTTTTCTTAATTGTTCAGCCCTCACATCCATACCTGGTAATAGTGAATACAATGGTTTGTATGATTCTAACTTCCATGCTTAGTTGTATAGCACAAATAAATTAAATCTGAGCTGAATTTGGGGTTACATCTTTCCTAGCTGATGACATATACTGATATCAATACATGGTCACAGGTACAACTGCAGAATAGAGCTGGAAAATGTTATTTTTGGACCAGAATTCCCATAATCCCTCAGTGAACATGATCACTTTTCTAAACTGTGCTTGACAACTATATTGATCCCAGGGTTACTGTATATGCATGCTTTTCAATTGAATGGTGGTGATGATGATGGTGATAATTATATTTATTTATATCCAACTTTTTCCCAGACTGGAACTCAATGAAGATTCTAACAATTTAAAAATGGTTGAAAATTCACAAAATACAAAAATTAAAACACAATTAAATAATCAGAAAAAATTAAAACAAGGTTAAAATATATATAATTAAAACACACCCACTCACACCTACTAGCTCAACAATTAGCAATATCCATTGCATTGTGTAAGATGAGCCTCGTACTGTATAATCATTCATCGAATGCTTGTTGTTATAGAAAAGTCTTCACTTGTCTGTGAAAAGGAAGTAGGAAGGGTGCCAGTCTAACATCTCTGGGAATGGAGTTCCAGAGCCTGGAGGCAGCCACTGAGAAGGCCCAGGTCTGTGTTGCCACAAAAGGTTCTTGTGAACTGGTGGGACAGAGAAAAGGACATGTAGATCTCAATGTGCAGTAAGGTGTGTAAAGGAAGAATATGGTTGGTCAAATAACCTGGACCTGAACCATGTAGGGTCTTAAAGGTCATAACCAGTACTTTGAAATTGTGCCTGGAAATGGACCAGCAACCAGTAGAGTTGTTGCAACAAAAAAGCTGTGTGTTCCCTATAACCAGCATCTGTTAGTAATCTGGCTGCAGCATTTAGGACCAGTTTCCAAACACTTTTCAAAGGCAGCCCCATGTACAACGCATTACAGTAATCCAGCCGGGGTGTAACTAAGGCATGTGTCACCAGATCTGATGGTGAATATGAATTAGTTCTTGTAGTAGTTATAAATATTGTAGAAGCCAGGTTTCTTAGATTTCAACAACAATCAAAACTGGTTGGTTGTTTTTCTCCTTAGGTAGAAGCTGTACAGCTCATTGCTGATGGCAAAGCTCCTCGTATCCCTCAGTCTGAAGAAGGGGCAACTTATGAAGGCATCCAGAAAAAAGAAAATGCAGAGGTATTTCAACAGTGTGTCTGTGTGGTCCTTTGCTTGATGTTAATCCAGCAGCATATTACTGAATCTGTCAATAATCTGTTGGGAGTGCTTTGAATGTGTATTCCTGCACAGCAGGTGGCTAGGCTGGATGACTCTTGTGGTCTCTTCCAAATCTATGATTCTATGAATGTTGAGTTTATTGTGACTTTATGAGTTTATAGTGACCATTTTAGGAACAGATGTCATAATATCAGAACTTGTCAAAGTTACTTTTTAGACTAAATTCTTCAGAATCTCAATCAGGCTGGGGCTCTGCTAGCTGAAGCGTTCTGCAAGCTGTAGTTCAAAAGTAACTTTTCTAAGGTATGCCTAACATACTTCACCTTTTAACCCAGAAGTTGAATGAATTCCAAGGAAATGTGATATGGGTCCACAGAAGCCATTTATAATTAGAAACTTAATGACCTGTATGGCATTTCTAGTATGGGATCATTTTATGTGGAACAGCTGTTCTTTCCTTAGGCTCAGCCTAAAGAAATATAAATAAATTAGCCATTTAAATCAGATGTTCTGTGGAATATCTTGGGTGGGTGGGAAAAAGCCTTTCTGTATATTATTAATATAAAGATCATGGTTTGATTGCTGGAAAAATGTTGCTGTTATTATGTGTCTTCAAGTTTTTATGATGTATGGTGACCCTTTGATGGGTTTTTTTCTGGGGCTGAGAGCGTGTGACTCACCCAAGATCACCCAGTGGGTTTCCCTGGCCAAGTGGGGAAATAAACTCTGGTCTCCAGAGTCATAGTACAACACTTAAAGCACAACATTGTACTGGCTGTGAGAAAAGATAATAAGAATATGTTATAGTCAAATTGTTAAAGGCCATCACCAGCTGTTGAAGCCAGGTCGGTTCCTTAGGGGAACCTGAGGGGTGGGGAAACTGCAGCATTTAGGCAACATATGACCATGGATGCACCCCTCACTTTCCAGGGCACCCACAAAGCCCTTAGATATTCCCCAATATATTGAGGAAATAAAAAAGATTGTGAGATATAGTTTTCTAAGTACCAAAGTGCCAAATAAAATTAATCAGGACAAAACAATATCTAATTTATTGCAAGAAGGGGTATCCTAGGCAAGTAGGCACACCCCAAACTTGACAATGGTTCCTGTATTGGCCAACCAAAATGCACAAAATACATGTTTCAAACTTTCAAAGCTCCACAGGCTTCTTCATCAGGCAAAGATGTTAAAAATAATTGGGGGGGTTGAGGGGGCGGAATCAAGACAATTTAGTCCGAAGCCTGCATTTTTGTTGCTATTCATCAGGTGTTTTTGTGGAAACATTGATGCAGGCTGTCTTCTCCTCTTTCTGCCCATGTGAGTAATGTGTGTGTGGGGATTTAAGTTTCGTTAGCAAGACAAAAAGAGATGCTTCTCTTGAGAGGTCCAGTTTTTTTTTCCTCCTGTATGATTTTTAACATCTTTGTCTGATGAGGAAGCTAGTAGAGCTTTGAAAGCTTGCAACATGTATTTTGTGCCTCTTGGATAGCCAACAAAGGTATCACTGTTTTGTGAATTTTGGATGTTATTGTACTTTGCTACATGAATTTGGATGTTATTGTATTTTGCTACCCCAGATATGATAGCAAACTGTGGTTAATCTAAAAGTTTAACAAAAATTTCCAAACTCTTCTTCATGGCCAGGCTAACTGGGCAGGGAGAGTATGTGAGCGTTGGTGGAAGTTAGTCTTGGTTTCATAGCACTAAACTATAGTATGGCTTAGCATTTTGTATAAACCTATCTGTGAATTATTTAAGTGCATTCTTGGCTTTACTGCAATATTATCCTGACCGAATACATTGTCAGTACAGTACACTGTCAGTACAGTACTGTACACTGTGACAATGCATTTCCTCCCATAACAGTTGCATTCTCTGTAGTGAAAGTCACATTCTCAGAAACGAACAAGAAGTCAAGATACTTGCTTTGATTTTAAAATGTTTTCTGAAACTTGATTTTCTTATGTTCCCTAATCTTCCTTAAACAGTGCAGTGACAGTATTCTCCTTCAGTTGTCATTCAGGTGAAACATATTCTCATCTTGTATATTGCAATGTTGCATCTTGTGATGTTGCAACATTCCATCTAAAGTTAGACTATTTTTCTTTCAAGTAACATATTATTTGTTATTGTTATGTTTTAAAATTAATTTGTTGCAGTTGTTATTCAAAGGATAACATGATGGTTGATGCTTTTTAGTTACTTCATTTTTTTACACTTAAACATAGAAAAAAGGCCAAAAAGCCCACTCCAAAGCAATATTTAATATTTCCCCCAAGTAGCAATGCTCCTAATTTTTGACCAACAGTCAAGCCATACATCTCTACATCAGATTAATATGGATATTACTGTCAGCTCCCTTGCTATGTCCTGATTTAACAAATATCTGAAGGAGTTTGTCAGAATGAAATCACATATGTAAGTAGGAACAATTCAGTTTCTACCTCACTGGTTCCTAGATTTCCTGGGATCAACCTGCAGCTGCTTTGCACAACTGGATCCGAGGACATGATAAAGTACCTGGAGCCTGGGCAATAATTGATGGCAAGGTAAGCACTAAATTACAAGCATCTTCTTTTTTCCCCTTGGTAACAATATTAATACACATAAATGTTTGATGAAGCATAAGGTTCAGAACAGTACAGGTGAATTGCTGAAAGAATAAGGAATATTTTGGCAGTACTTCCAGTGGTGGATGGTTGCTCCGATGTCCATGAACTTCTAGGGCAGTTCAGCACTTCAGTCCATGCCTTTAAACTTATCACTCAAATCTGAAGTGGATTCACTGTTTTACTAACAGGGGTTACAGAAGCTGGCATTGTTCTGGAGTAATATATGAGGCCAAAAATGCCAATAGTTTTAATTTCTCTCTTGACTCAAATGTTGTCTGAAAAACATTGATCAGGGTGGGCAATCTCTAATGGACCAGAGGCCAGTTTTTCATCCCTGAAGCTCAGTATGGGCTACATTAGGTCCCAAAATATAAAAGAATTTTAAAACAAAGAAACTAGAAGTGGATGGGGAGCTGCTAGTAGTTTAATTTGAGGGTGGAAGGTTTGGAGGGGGTTTGGAGGGGCAATGCATTCCCTTTTTAAAACAAACTTCACTTTTAGAAGTCTCCAGGAACAGAAAAGGAACAATTTTGGATCATTTTTTTTTCACCTAAAGTTGCATGGAGAGGAGGGGTGACAAGGGCCACACTTTGTTCACCACTCATTTAGAGGAATTTATAGTTGGTCTTGAAATATTTCTCTTCTGTGGCATAATTTACAATCCCCCAAAATGCCACTAAAAAAAAAAGCATTTGTTTCTACCAACCCCTATCAGTTGCATACTATTCACAGATAAAAACCAGGACACTTGTGGCCATACGACATAACAATGTGGTCTAGATGGCAAACATTATTAATGTGGAAGAACACACAAGTTATAAGAGGCTGCAGCTGATTAGTTTTGCCTGAGCCTATTGGGAAGGGCAGGTTTCTTCTCCATCCTCTCTTCTCCTCCCTGCTGTGTTAATGCAATGCAAACTGTTTTGCACATGGAACTCAGTCTGCAGCAGTTGAAGGAAGGCAAGTAAAAGAGAAAAGTGGAAGGAAGGGAGAGAAGCTGGGACATTTTAAAAGCAGCTGAAAAACTGGGACACTGTTGCTGCCAAATCAGAACAGTTGGAGGGTAGGTAGGTGGCCTGTATTTTACTGAACCAGAACAGTATTTCTATTTATTTATTTATTTATTTATTTATTTATTTAATAGAACAGTGTTTCTATTTATATAGTACTGTAGTGTTGATATTGACTGGCAGGAGTTATTTGATCTTTACATTGGCACATCAGGGATTGAATTTATAACCTTTGGCAAGTAAAGCACTACACTCCATGGCCCCTTCCCAATAAAACAAACAAACAAACAAACAACAGTCATATTTCCCCAGCATTTGCTTACTTGTTCATAATTCATTCACTTTTTAAAAAAACACTGAACCTTTTTTCAGATGGTTACTTTCTATGGATCCTCATTGCTAGAAGGTTCAGCACCACCCGGTGAAGAACTGGCAATAAAAGGTGCTGCGAAACCAGGATTTGTAACTAAGAATGGCCTAGTTCTGTTTGGCAATGATGGGAAAATGGTAAGTTTTTGAGTAGATCAATAGTAAATGCCAAATGTAATAGATATGCAACAGCATGAGCAAATATAACATTGGATGTGTGAATTTTACAGAAAACATTACTAACTCTGTGATGACAAGAAAAGAATTCAGTACGAGGTACTGCATCAGATACTAATACAGGGAAGGACAACGGTGGAAGGCTAGGGGGCTGCGTTGGTCACTTGGTTGGGAGACCTTGGAGGGCCATAACCCCCACCTCTTCCACCTCTGCAATAAATAAAAATAAAAAAGGTTTTTCTTCCCACAGGTCTAGTAGGAGGCATAGGAAATATTTTCACCATGGGGGGGGGGGGTGTTACTGAAACACGTTAGGTCTAGGAAAGGGCTTTTTTAACAACAGGAATTGAGCAGAAATCACTTTCTCTTTCAACAAGGGCTTCTCTAGGGCCAAATTAGTTGTGGGTAGCTAAAATGTGTTGGAAATACTTCCCAGTCCTTTGTTTGACTGCTGGCAGGGAGCAGGAGGCCTCAAAATGTGGTAGAAATGTCTTCCACGCCCCCTTGAGCTCCTTTGGAGGGAATGTTGGCACAATTTTTTTAACCCCTGGGGGCCAAATGCAGCTGATGGGCCAAACCTTGCATACCCCTGTACTTAAACAAACCCACCTCAGTTAACAAATCCTCCGACAAAGAAGCTCCTTTTTACAAAGGTCCAAAATACACTGCAGAAGTAATCCGGTTTGAGACCATTTTAACTTCCCTGGCTCAGTGCTAGGGAAACCTGGGAATTGTACTTTATTGGGGCAGCAGAGCTCTATGACAGAGAAGGCTGAATGTCTCACAAAACTGGAGTTCCCAGGAGTTCCTAGCACTGAGCCAGGGCATTTAAAGTGATGTCAGACTGGATTATTTTGGCGGTGTGTTTTGGACCAAAGTCTTTTTATGTCTTCCCAACACAAACCCCATTCATCCTCGCACTGTCTAGCTGGAAGGTTACTTTGGGCAGTGTAGGCATTGGGATATGGTGAAGGAGGGCTGGAGAAATACAAACATTTCATTGTAAGGTAGGTAGGTGAACAATAAATAAATGTTTGTGATACTGTGTTTGCAGCAAACCATGCAATAAAGCTTGAGCTGAAAAAGTATGGGATTCTATTCTAGTCAATCCTACTATAGCTATGTGTGCCTGCCTACAGCAAGCAAAGTACTGTAAAATGCAGCTGACCCAAGAATACTGACCAGGTATGAATTGCAGAAAGAGAGAAAGGGGAAAAGCAGATAAGCTTGTCTCGCCAACTATCCCTAGCATGTTAAAAACAAAACAGATCATAGATCTATAAGTTTGGTCACAAAAACTGACATCTAAAAAAGTGGAGGATGGTGAAAGAAATAGTCATCCATGAATGCATTTTGGAAGATGTTCACAAGTAATATTTAGATGGCTGAAAATGTTTTTGTTTCCTTATGCATGGCTTACCTGAATTTCTGTGCATATTGTTAATTTTGCTGTGCTGTGCATATTGTTAATTTTAATTTTTAAAGTTTGCTGAAACATGTTGAGCAGCTTTTCTTTTTTGTGGTGCAGATTTGTGGTACCAAATTATCTGTTACAGGGCCCAGAAACAAATCTATTTGTTAAATGAGGTATACCTGTACCTGTTTTCTTACTCTGCTAACTGGATTTCTCTCCCCCACCCCCAGTTGCTGGTAAGAAATTTACAGTTTGAAGATGGAAGAATGATCCCAGCATCTAAATATTTCTCTTCTGATGAGATGTCTGCCCTAGAGCTTACTGAAGAGGAGAAAAAGATGGCAGAACAAATCAAGGTAAATTATTTTAGACAGGAAAGACACTAGGAAATAACCTGATTGTTAGTTTTAAATCAGTGGGCAGGGATTTAAAACTTTTGTACAGTCCTCATGAAAACATTAAATGCTTTCTAAATAAATGCATAAGGAAAGAAAATGAGGGTGATTAAAAACTGTACAAAACCATCAATAGGAATGGTGGGTTACTTAAATACATAGGTTCTTCAGAGATAATCCTGCATATACAGGATCCTAAACCAAGTTTCTAATCTCAAGTAAGATTCAAAGACATAGCTGTGTTAGTCTGGATCAGTATCCAAAGGGATCTTGTCAACACCTTTTAGACTATAATTGAGGGTGCATCTAAATAATAATAATATTTATTTATTTATTTATTTATTTATTGCCCGCCCCTCTGAACTGGCAATCAGGGTGGGATGCAACATAATTAAAATGCAGTTTGACACCATGTTAATTGCTGTAGCTCCATCCTATGGAATCCTGGGGTGTGTAGTTTGACAAAGTCTTTAGTCTTCTCTGCCAGAAGGCTTCTCTTTAGTGCCTCACAAAACTACAGATCCTAGGATTCTGTAGGATGAAGCCATGGCAGTTAAAGTAGTGTCAGACTGCATTATTTCTACATTGCAGATGCATTCCAAAAGAAAGAGGTTGGTAGCAAGGGTAAACCACCACTGAACAAATGCGACCAAGAAAACACCATATTAGGTTCACTTTAGGGTCATCATAAGTCAGATGGCACAAAACCAACACCACAACAAAGACTTGCCAGGACCTGCTGGGCACATTGCTGACCAATTAGAAATAGGTAGTGGGGCCTGAATCAAAGATGTAAGATCGTGCAATTTGTAATTTGGGACCAAAAATCCCTTATCACTAGTTGGATATGCTTGCATCCTTGTCTGATATCTTTTCTGTATCTTGCAGTCCATTTGGAAGGGGATTTTGAGTAATGTGGCTGTAATGGAGGACACCACTGACTTCTTTAAATCTGGAGCCTCTTCTATGGATGTTGTTAGGTAGGTCCATATCTTGCAGTGTGGTCATGTTGTAGCAGGTGATCTAAAAGAAGAGTCTGGTTTTCAAGGCCCTTCTCTTTGTTCTCCACAGGGTCATCATATTTGGCAGAAATACAAGACAGGGCCTTTCCTGTGTTTGCTCCCATATTCTAGAGTTTCCTGCTGACTAGTCTAGGTTGCTACTCTCTTTCATCCTTTTGCTGTCAAGCAAAGATTCCCCCCCCCCCGACATTTTTGCATTGACTACGCATTATGTAGTCAGTGCAAAAAACACAAGCACGGGCAGGGTGTGTGTGTGTGTGTGTGTATTTAATTCATTAATTCAACAAAATATTTTTATCCTGCCCCGTTTCCAGAGATTGCAAGGTATATCAGTGTTGTATGGATGTTATCATTTTAACTGATTTTTTCATGGTTTTGGATTTGTTTTACTTCCAAGGATGATTGAACAAATCAAACAAAAATGTGGTGGACTTGAGCTACAGAATGAAGATGTCTATATGGCTCCAAAGCTTGGAGATTTTATCCAAATGGCTGTCAGAAAACACAGGGGAGAAGACAAAGAAGAGGAATTAGTAATAGATTATGTAAGATACTTTCCAAAAGTCATGCTTTCTTTTATGATAAACTAGCAAAATGTCATCATTGTGGGCAACATGTGTCTGACAAAGACTCTTCACAGGACATCTCTGTGCCTCTGGCACATAAGACATGTGGCACTGCACATAGGATCTGTCAGTAACAGCATCTGTTACTGTGTGTGTGTGTGTGCCTTCAAGTTACCTGTTAACTTACTGCGACCCTTTGAATTTCATAAGCTTTTCTCGGGCAGGAATACTCAAAGGTGGTTTTAACAGTTTCTTCCTCTACAACATCTGGTATTCATTGGCAGCCCTCCATCCAAGTACTAACCAGGGCTGACCCTGCTTAGCTTCTAAGATCAGATGGGATCTGGTGCCTTTAGCATATTTAGGCCTATTACTGTATACTGCTCAGGAATTTCTCAAGATGTAAAGCAATGTAGAAATATTGTAAGCAAATAAGTAAATAAAAATATATGTTTTGTTTAGAATATATTTTGTTTAGAAATTATTAATACATTTATTATTAAAAGGACACAATTATTAATAATTTACTAATACATAACCTCATGATTGATTTAATAGTTTATTTTTGCATAAATAAATAGGAATAGAAAGTGATGGGTTAAAGTTGAAAAAGTATGAGTGGGATGTAGAACGGAGAAGGCCTGGCATACACACCCAGCATAAAGAGTCAAATACATGGATCCATATTCCATCAGTAATGCCAACTCTATTCTGAAAGAAAAATCATTTCATTATTTTTTAATGCTTTCATTCTGTGGAGGGAAGCATTTGGTAACACAGAATATGAACATAAAAAATGTGTGCATAAACATAAAAATAATACACATCCTTCTAATAACACCTGATTAAACAATTAAATAGGACTGACAGACACTTTTGGTTTGGTTTACTACTAGGTTTCAAAGGAAGTGAACCACATGACAGTGAAGATGCCATATCAGTGTTTTATCAATGGACAGTTTGTAGATGCTGAAGATGGAAAAACATGTGATACTATAAATCCAACAGATGGATCAGTGAGTAAATGATGTGGTGCATCATCCCCCCCCCCCCCATTTCATATGGATTTTGTTTAACATTACATTTATTAAACAAGGAACAATTTCATAGCTGTATTATTTAGGAATTCAGTTGGAAATTTTAGCAATTTGGCTGGAAATTTTAGATGCTGTATGTATGGTCTACTTCTCCTTTTTGGAGCCCATAAATCAAGGCTCTAGTTTAAAAAACAAACAAACAATCTGAATGGATTTTAAAAATAAATTTGATTGACATTTGGGTTCATGACTCCCTGGGACTTGGAGTCCATAAATGGAGACTCTCCAACAGCTTTTCTCACTCAGGCTATAACTCCTAACATACTCAGATGTCTTAAAGGTGTCTTGCTCCTTAAAGGTGTCATACTCAAATTATGGCAACCTCATGAATTCAATAGGCAAGGAATACTCAGAGGTGGTTTTGCCCATTCCTTCCTCTGAAATATAGCCCAGAGCACCTGGTATTTGTTGGAGGCCTCTCATCCAAGTACTAACCAGGGCTGACCCTGGTTAGCTTCCAAGATCTGAAAAGGCATGGCCATTTCATTTTAAGCTACGTAAAGAGGACATGCTTCAGACAATTTTGCTTAAGTTTCCAAAAGACCTATGCCCATATCAACACATCCTTTGACATTAGTCAATGAATGTATTTTTCCATTTCTTTTCTGTACTTTTTTATTGCTTGTCCTCCTTCCTGTCCTTTCCTCCCTTTTATTTTAACATTTTTTCTACAACTTTACCTTCCCTCTTTCCTTTTTCCATAAAATTATTTTTTAAATAATTGATTTCTAATAAAGGAAAGTGTGCAACATTGAACTGTTTAAAAAAAATTAAAAAGCAAGGAGGAGCCAGGCTGAGGGTGGGTAAGAGGGAAAGCTTGTAGTTAAACATCTTGTCAAACAATGGAAAACCAGTAATTTATTAACTGAAACAAAATCTGACTTGTTTTACTTCAGAATTAGAGCAAGAGCTAATGGCATCTCCTTCTCAATATGACAGGTGATTGCAAAAGTGTCACTTGCTTCAGTGACTGATGTTGACAAAGCAGTTGCAGCAGCAAAAGATGCTTTTGAGCATGGTGAATGGGGACGGATGAATGCAAGAGAAAGAGGGAGATTGATGTACAGGTATGACATTAATATATAATAATGCACAGGTATGTTATTTATATATAATAAATGCAAAATATATTTTATATTATTATAAATATATATTGTAAGTTCAGATTCTGCACATGCTGTCAAGTGAAATACCAAATTCTTGAGGCCTTTTTGGGGCAAAGACTGGTAAAGAAAACTACTTTGTAAATTAAAAAATTGTCTCACTACTAAAAATGTGATACTGATACCTAAGAACATTAATTTTCTAACTCTTTGATTTTATTTATTTATATTGAGTCTTTCATTTGTTCAACACACACATTTTTTTCTTGAATCCCCTCCCCAACAAGCCTGTGAGGTGGGTTAACCAGAGATAGAGGGATTGACCAAGGTTACCCAATAAGCTTCATGCCTGAATAGGAATTTGACTCAGATCTCCTTAGCAAGTCTGACTTGCTAAATGGTACATCACATTGGCTGTCTTCTGTTCCCCCTTCTCTTCCCATGATTTTCTCTGTGTGCATATAAAGATGCTAAATGGTTTTCCAGTCGTGTCTTCAAGGTTTTTTTCAGAATAAAAGACAAATTCCCCAAACTGAGCACCAATCTGATCTTTAAAAAGTCAGTAGTTCTCCCCAGAATAACTAGTTATGGGCATTTTACTATATCCAGTTCTAAATGTCATATTTTGCAATGTCTCTTTAAAGACTTGCAGATCTGTATGGAAGAGCACCAAGAGGAACTGGCAACCATTGAAGCTATTGATTCAGGAGCTGTTTACACGCTTGCTCTGAAGACCCACATAGGAATGTCAGTGCAAACATTCCGATATTTGCAGGATGGTGTGACAAAATACAGGCAAGTTGATACATGAGCTGGCATTGACATTCCTGGATGAAAAAAGTGGATTGTGCTTTTGGTCATACTTCAGTACTTTTCCAGAAAAACCACCATTTTGTGTGTGATTATGGTTGGAAAACCTCAGAAATCTAGTACAGTAAAAATCTTTAAAACAAATTGGAATTTAAATACTTTACATATGTACAAAGAAAGGGGAAAAAGACAAACGGGAAAGAGAGGAAGAAATACATAGGATATGAATCAGTACATCGAGAGATCTTGTAGCACCTTTGAGACTACTGAAAGAAAGAAGTTGGCAGCATGAGCTTTTGTACACCCGAGTCTACATCCTCAGATGCTTTAAGATGGATAATAGGATATGAATGTGAACTAGGTTTATACATTAATATATGGTGACCATGGTGCAAAATGAGTTTTACTTGGAGCTGAACTTCATGCATGGCTTAAGCAGTAAGATATCTGAACATTGAAAGATCATAGAATCATAGAATCATAGAGTTGGAAGAGACCACAAGGGCCATCCAGTCCAACCCCCTGCCATGCAGGAACTCCCAATCATAGCATCCCCGACAGATGGCCATCCAGCCTCTGCTTAAAGACCTCCCAAGGATGGAGACTCCACTACACTTTCGAGGGAGTGTGTTCCACTGTCGAACAGCCCTTACTGTCAGGAAGTTCCTCCTAATGTTGAGGTGGAATGCACTAAGCACTTAGGTTGAGGTGGAATGCACTTAGATGCACTAAGCACATGCTGCACTCGACTATGCTAGTCATCAGCTGAGTTCCAGTTTGCCAGAATGTATAGCCAGTAATCTGCATCCATGCATCAATGGAATCAATAATTCATGGCTTGAAAATGTTTTATAAAATATCCAAAAAGCAAACCTTGATTTTGCCATTTTATATAACTGTTTACAATGTTATACATAATGGGACTTGAGTATCCATGGATTTTAATATCCACATATGGTCCTGGAAGCAAACTCCAATGGATACCAAGGGCCCACTGTAATTTAAAAATGCAAACATATCTGCAAGTATCAAACGTTTTTCTAATACAAAATTAATATATTGCAATAAATCTAGCCGGAAAAGACTGACTATATCAAATGCCAACATGAAGCTGAAGTGGTTAATTCCTTTCCAAAAAGATATAGTATTATCCAATACACCCAGTTTCTGCTGAACCAAGTGTAGTTTTAGATATTAATAGTAGGGCTGTTTACCATTGGTTGATTTGCACAAGACAGTCTAATTATTGCACTCAGTTCTTAATTTCATTGACGTCAAATTTTGAGCTTTCCAATTGACATATGTTGGTTTCACTTCCTCTGAAGATAGATAGTGCTTCCAACAAAGCAGTAGTGGCTGAGGCACTCAAAGCTGATGGCCCATATATGGACACTAAAGATGTTGTGTTGTGGTTAAGTTGCTACAATTCATTTCTGACTTATGGTATAACACAGGGTTTTCTTCATGGTAAATATTGTCATCCTGAAAGCTAAAAATCTACTCGCCCTTGCAACAGCTATACATGTGCAAGGGATGCAGAGTTGATACAAAAGAAAGCTCTGCTTGAGGAGGAGCCTTATAATGGGACTGTCACGCAAGCAAAGATGAGAGAAATCAAAGACAAGAGAGTTGTCAAAATTGACTTTTTTTACAGGTTGAGTATGCCTTATCCAAAACTCTTTTATTGGGTAGTTGAGATAGTGACACCTTTGCTTTCTGATGGTTCATTTTCCACATACATTGCTTCATGACAAAATTATTAAAAATATTGGATAACATTACCTTTAGGCTAGGTATATAAGGTGCACATGAAACATAAACAAATTTCATGTTTAGACTTAGGTTCATTGAATCATAGAATCACAGAGTTGGAAGAGACCACAAGGGCCATCCAGTCCAACCCCCTGCCACGCAGGAACTCCCAATCAAAGCATCCCCGACAGATGGCCATCCAGCCTCTGCTTAAAGACCTCCAAGGAAGGAGACTCCACCACACTCCGAGGGAGTGTGTTCCACTGTCGAACAGCCCTTACTGTCAGGAAGTTCTTCCTAATGTTGAGGTGGAATCTCTTTTCCTGGAGCTTGCATCCATTGTTCTGGGTCCTGTTCTCTGGAGCAGCAGAAAACAAGCTTGCTCCCTCCTCAATAGGACATCCCTTCAAGTATTTAAACAGGGCTATCATATCACCTCTTAACCTTCTCTTTTCCAGGCTAAACATCCCCAGCTCCCTAAGTCGTTCCACATAGGGCATGGTTTCCAGACCCTTCACCATTTTAGTCACCCTCCTTTGGACACGCTCCAGTTTCTCCACATCCTTTTTAAATTGTGGTTCCCAGAACTGGACACAGTATTCCAGGTGGGGCCTGACCAAAACAGAATAGAGTAGCACTGTTACTTCCCTGGATCTAGACACAATACTTCTGTTGATGCAGCCTAAAATTGCATTGGCCTTTGTAGCTGCTGCATCACACTGTTGACTCATGTTCAACTTGTGGTCTACTTGGACTCCTAGATCCTTTTCACATGTTGTCTCATTCAGCCAGGTGTCCCCCATCCTATATCTGTGCATTTCATTTTTCCCCCCTAAGTGCAGAACCTTACACTTCTCTGTATTGAATTTCATTTTGTTAGCTTTGGCCCAGCTTTCTAGTCTATTCAGGTCATTTTGAATTTTGATCCTGTCCTCTGGGGTATTAGCTACTCCTCCTAATTTGGTGTCATCTGCAAATTTGATAACTAGGCTCTCAATACTGTCATCCAAATCATTAATAAAGATGTTGAATAGCACTGGGCCCAGGACAGAACCCTGTGGAACCCCACTGGTCACTTCCCTCCAGGATGAAAAGGAGCCATTGTTGAGCACCCTTTGAGTTCAGCCAGTCAACCAATTACAAATCCATGTAATGGTTACCTTGTCTAGTACACATTTTACAAGCTTGTTTGCAAGAATGTCATGGGGAACCTTGTCAAAGGCCTTACTGAAATCAAGATATACTATATCCACAGCATTCCCTTCATCTACCAAGCTGGTAATTTTATTTAAAAAAAGAGAGATCAGATTTGTCTGGCATGACTTGTTTCTCTGAAACCCATGTTGGCTTTTTTGTGATTATGGAATTGTCTTCTAGATACTCACAGATTCTCTGTTTAATGATCTGCTCCAGAATCTTTCCTGGAATTGATGCCAGACTAACTGGACGATAATTGTTGGGATCCTCTCCAAGATATTTCATTATGTATATGCAAATATTCCAAATCTGAAACACATCTGGTTCCAAGCATTTTGGATGAGGGATACTCAACCTGTATACAATTTGTGAATCTTGTATCACCACTGTCATTTTTTAAATATTTTTTTTTCCATTTAGGGTTCTACTATCCCAATTAATCATGCACGTCCAAATCATAACTTAACCTTCACCAAGAAAGAACCAATAGGGTAAGAGTAATTATTTTTGCTAATGAAACCAAACTAGATTTAAACTTCTACGGATACCAGTTTGTGTGATCTGTGTATTAAAAACTTTTTTTTCCCTTTCCCCCTATACTCTCTGAAGAGTCTGTGCAATTGTCATTCCTTGGAATTACCCCCTGATGATGCTCGCCTGGAAGAGTGCAGCATGTTTGGCAGCTGGGAATACTTTGGTTCTGAAACCAGCACAGGTAGTATACCAAATAGGATAGTGATACCTTGGAACATCATATTCTCCCAGAGCAGTGCTTCTCAAACTTTGGCCTTCCAGTCATTTTGGACTTCACCTTCCAGAAACCCAAGCTAAGTTGGCCAATGCTCAGTAATTCTGGGAGCTGAAGTCCAAAACGCCCGAAGGATCAAAATTTGAAGGCCACTGTTCTAAAGTTTAGAGTAAGCATCCAGAATCTGTAGCTCCTCAAATATTGTTTGATTGTAACTCTCATCATTCCTAGTCTGCAAAGCCAGTAGGGATTATAGGCATTTCATCCAATAACACCTAAAGGCCACATGTTGCCCACCCCCAGTGTAGAGTTTCAACTGATGTTTCCTTGTGATAGATCAGCTGAAGGCTTTATGGAAAATGAACACATAAAACAAAAATACAAATCCAACATGCTACTGACCCATTGATCCATGCAGGATAGATGTGATTTCCAGGGTTGGAATACAGGGCTCTTTCACACTACACAATTGCACCACTATAATTCCACTTTAACTGCCATGGCTGGATTCCTGGGGTTTGTACTTCAGTGAAACATTAGCGCTCTCTGTCTCAGAATTCTAAATACCTTTCCTCAAACCCTATTTACCAATATCTCAGTAATAGAAATCACATGTAATACACTGGGTAGAAGGATGGGTCAGTGGCATGCTAGGTATCAATGGCCAGAGAAAAGTCATATCCCAAAAGCAGAACACCTCAAGCAATTTGTACCAATATGGCAAGACTTTTATCTAGTTCTAGAATTTTCTTTCTTCTGTTTTTTCTTCTTTCCTTCCTTTTTCACTCATTTTTTCTTTCTTTCTTTCCTATATCTAACAAATAGCCAAAAATGTATAAATACTTAGTTCATATCATTATAGATATTTACAGTTAGTTCGTATTAAAAATAAGAACTAGTGAAGGATTTTGTAAAGAAAAAAAAATTAAGACACACACAGAATATATGTTTTTTTCAACAATACTAACTTGTTTTATTTTACTCCTGACCTAAAAAAACAAATATGTTTCACATCTCATATTCTGTAACCATAATCTTTCCTTCTTTCTTCTTCCTCAAATAAATTTGCTTTGTATTTTTAAAATAAATATCGCAATCCATGCTATGTTTACATTAAAATGTATTATATTAAAATGCATCTATACTTAAAAATGACATGTACTCTGGTTTACTTGTGTGTTTTTATTTAGGTTACTCCACTGACTGCCTTAAAGTTTGCAGAACTTTCTGTGAAAGCAGGATTTCCCAAAGGTGTTATCAATATTCTCCCTGGTTCAGGTAAATAACTGATATAAATGTTTAGTTTGTCATTCCAGCCATACCGTGTGCTGAAGGAAGTGTGGTATCTCTAATTAGTAACCAAAGAACAACAATTTACAACTCACAAAAACTCATTGTATTTAATTTTACCTGTCTTGTGAAGGTAGTTTAGGAGGACAACGCTTGTCAGAACACCCAGACGTTCGTAAACTTGGTTTCACTGGCTCAACACCAACTGGAAAGCAGATCATGAAGACGTAATGTATTCCCTAGGTTTTTATAAGATTTTTCATTTTTACAGTTTGTACATTCTCTGATCATAGCTGTCACAAGTCTTTTTCACACAACACACTTGCAGCTCTTAGTTTCCACTTTAACTACCAGGGTTTCATCCTATAGAACTGTGGGATTTGTAGTTTGATGAGAATTCTGGCAGAGAATTCTGAACTCCTTTTGAAACAACAGATCACAAGATTCCATTGCATGGAACTATTGTAGTAAAAGTGGCATCAAAATGCTATAATTATGTAGGTTGAAAGGGATGCTTTTGTCTAGCAATAAGCTACATGAACATCACCATGCGTGAGAATCTCTCTGACCAATCCCATCCAGACCGGGGGGGGGGGGGACTTCTGGGCCTGGGGCTGAATTTGGCCCTCTTGGAATTACAATCCAGCCCTCTAAGATTCCCTAGATAGCTGCGACTCTTTCCCCATGATACCATTATTTGGTAGTTTCCTAGCATTTCTTCTTCTAAGAGTGTTACGCTAAAATATCTGAGCATTTCTTGATCATTATTAGCAACAGAAACTACATGTCTATACCACTTACTGATGTACTAAGCAATTTACAAAGTGTAAGCTAATTGCCCCCAACAAGCTGAATACTCATTTTAGTGACCTATGGAAGGATGGCAGGTTCAGTCGAGCTTGGCTGGTATTGAACTTACAACCTTATGGTTTGTGCGTGAGTGGCTGCAGTACATTGGATTGCCCCCTAACCCTGAACTCCTCTGAATTTAGTCCTTGCTATATATAAATACAGATTGGTTCCTTCTAACCCTTCTTTTGCAACTGAGTTTCGCCTTCTCTCTGCAATCTTCCCCAATGCATTTGCTTATGTGATTTGGATGGCCCTTCGAAATGCAGTAAAAATACAATCAAAGCAAGATGAGACCTAATAGAAGTGGCTCAAAGTTCTGATAAAAAGTAATAACATATGAAGAGTAGGTGACAATTTTCATATGAACAGTTGGTTTCCTCATTTGAGTTGTTTGGGGCAGGGGGGAATAAGAAAATCAATATGTATATCAAAATACACCTATTCATGAAATCTGGATAGTATTAAATTTTGAAAGCTTGACATTCATACATTTATTTATTTAATCTTTCTTGTCATGACAGTTGTGCTGTCAGCAACCTGAAGAAGGTTTCTCTAGAGCTGGGTGGGAAATCGCCACTGATCATATTTAATGACTGTGATCTTGACAAAGCTGTGAGAATGGTAGGTCTTCTTTCAAGCACTAGTAGTTCCTTTTAAATAAATCTACTGACCATGTGCTTCAATAAAAGGCAGCAATGACTGTCAAGTTTAATTGAGCCTAGAGAAGGCATGCCACTATGTCCTCACTTTCATGTCACCCACCAGGGCCAACCCAAGTCATTTTTTTTTTTTTTTTTTTTTTTTGCCTGACACAAAGCAGAAAAGGGTGCAGTCCCCCTCCCCTCAAGTCCAGGTGCATAGTTCCCTAACATTATTATATTTTTACTACCCTTTTGATAACATCTTTGATCTTTCAGGGCCAGCACATCTTCCTGCCTATTTGGTAAGTCCAACCCTGTCATTCACATTCCCTGGCCGCAACTCCTGTGTCCCTGGTCTATGCATAGCTTGGAAATGTTATTGTATAGAGACCCCAGCTTAAGGAATTGCCAGTCGGCATGGTCATGTCGGCTAGGGGATTCTGGAAGCTGTATTCTAAACAGTAATTTTGTGAAGAGAGGTTTAGATTTTCTCCAGATAAGCAGCTCTCCTTGTGGTATAATACATGTTAATTAAATGAAGGGGAAGGAAAAGGAAAAACATAGAAAAGGAAAAAAGACAAATCTTCTCGGTTATTCATGAAATTCTCAGATGTGCTGTTCAAATAAATTGCTGTTGCCTCTGGCATAGTGACTTAATCCAATGAAGGATTAATCTAGCTAGACTGGTGGATTACTGATAGAAATGGTGGTAAATTTATTTCTCCTTTCATCTAACAGGACAGGGTTATAAGAGAGTCTTTGGCCTTCTCGATGTTGTTAGTCAATAATTTCCTCCATTGGTTGCACTCCTTGGGGCTTATGGGAGGCTAAAATCAAAGTACATCTGGGAGGCCATATGTTTCCTAGAGCTACTATAGTAGTAGTAGTAGTAGTAATGATAATAATAAAAATAAATTTATTTATATCCTGCCTATCCCTTTTGGGATCTAGGTGGGTAACAACAATCCAATATAACAAATTTGCACACAGTAATAAAGGATGTGAAAGGCTCAAGGACATGAAAGGCTGCAAAATACTATGGTGTTCAGGATTCCAGCTGGTCCATTCCATTCCTCTTGCCTCCTTATCTGGCTCCCACAGAGTTCTTTTCTTGGTAATATCTCCTTTTGTCAGAGGATGGCTACCTTTTTGGTTACAGGAGAGTGGCTTGAGGATAACCATAGAATGTCTCCCCCTCTCCCTTCTGATGCAGGGCATGGGAGCAGTTTTCTTCAATAAAGGGGAGAACTGCATTGCGGCCGGGAGACTCTTTGTGGAAGAATCAATTCATGATGAATTTGTTAGGAGAGTGGTAAGATATTTTTATATGTAGATGTTAAAAACAATTCCGCCTTAATAGCATTACAATGTCATCTTCATACTTTGCATTGGTGTACATCTGACTAAATGGGGCAAAGCCTTATTTTCATGACAATTTTCCTTGTCTTTTTGTGCATGGAAATATTTTTTTGCTGACTGTGTTGCACATTTTAGAACAAAGATGTTGCTTTCTTTGCTTAAAGGGTAATAACGAGGTTGTAACAAAAGCTCAGGCTCTGGTAAGGAATGAGAAGGAGAAACTAAACTCAGGAACCCTGATACTGCTGCTTCTGCTGCTTTTTTCCTCCAGCTTTATAAAATGTGATCACACAGATCTATAATTCAAATATCATGATTAACTGATGCATCAGATGCTGTGTCTATATCAGCTTTATTTCCTAACCCCGGTGTGGTACCACCTGAACGTGCAAGGGACTTATGTACGTTTCTAAGAATAATTGATATTGTTATGTGTCAAAAAGCTATCTTTGATTTATGGGAATAAAAAGAATGAGAGACCTCCAAGAGCCTTCGTCATCAATAATATTATTGAGGCCTTGCAAACCCAGGGCTTCCTTTATCAAGTCAGTTCACCTGTGATGTCATCTTTCTCTTTTCCTACTGCCTTCCACTTTACTGAGCATTATCTTTTCCAATCAGCCATGTCTTATAATGTTTCTAAAGTATAATGGCCTCAGTTTAGTCATTTTGGTTTTTACTGAGTGAGAGGTGTTACTCCAAGACCTATTAATTTGTCTTTGGGTTGGCCCATGGTATCTTTAGAACTCTCTTCTAGCACCACATTTCAAATAAGTTGATTTTCTTCTGGTCAGCCTTTTTCAGTGTCCAGCTTTCACTTTTATACATAGAATAGTATGGTATGGATGATTCTGGCTGTGCTATTCAGTGAAATATGAATTTTAAGTGTGGGAAAGGTGTGTTACTAACCTATCTAAAGATCTTTTCATTGGTATGAGAAGTAGAAAGAGCATATGCTACTCTTCCTTATTACAGAGGTTCTATAAAATGGGGCAAAGAAGGACAATTTCCCTTGTCAATTAACTTCAACCACTGTGGTGCAAACTACTGTTTTGGATCAGGTTTGGACATTATTGTCTGAAAAGGCCTTACCTGTTGGCTTGTATTATACAACCCCCTCCTTGGTAATCTGTAGGTGGAGGAAACAAAAAAGATGAAGATTGGAGATCCACTAGATAGATCTACCGATCATGGTCCGCAAAACCATAAAGCACATTTGGAAAAACTTCTGGAATACTGTGAAACTGGAGTGAAAGAAGGAGCTACACTAGTTTATGGAGGACAACAAGTGGGTAGACCAGGTAAACTAATGTCTACAGAAAGATTTATTGGTGAAACTAATTGATTAGAGGACATACAAAGTGACCATTATAGAGAACGCCAACTTGGAGCCTCCAAGATGTTTAAAAAACTGCTGCCATGAGTCCAAGATGATATTTGTCAGCTTCCAGAACTGAAAAGGAATTGGATCCTGTGGATGCAATTACTCATGTAATCAACTCATATTGTGCCATAGTTTAGCTCCTCTCCCCCCTTCCCCCCTCATGATGTTGTACTTTCCACAAGAGAGGAGTAATGTGGATGTTCCTGCAGGGCCCTGGGGTGGGAACCAAGGACATCAGAGTGTAGACCTCTCTGTTGGTATTCAGATGAGGAGATCCAGTAAACTCTGTGGCTCCTGAAAAGTCCTTCCCAGGATGAAATGTCACCATATAAGTCTACATGCTGAAGCATTATTCCTCTTTTACAAAGGATAAGAGGTGCATAGAACCATGGACCACAAGGGCCATCCAATCCAACCTTCTGCCATGCAGGAACACAAAATCAAAGCACCCCTGACATATAGCCATCCAGCTCCTGTTTAAAGACCTCCAAAGGAGACTCCACCACTCTCTGGGGGAGTGTGTTCCACTGTCGAACAGCTCTTAGTGTCAGGAAGTTCCTCCTAATGCATATATCTATTTATTAAAAATAATTTAAAAATTACTCAAAATAATAGATTTGCCAATTTAAAATAGCAAAATTCTTCATGACATCCACTGTGGCAACAAATGAGGTCTTTCTCAGAATTTTGATGAACACAGTGGAGGACCAGATGGGTCTTGGCCTAAAGAAGCAAGTGGTCATTTTTTATGTTCTTAACCAGAGATGGGCAATTTTGGTGGGCCTGGGGGCTAACTCCTCACCTAGAAGTTGCCACCATCTCCCCCATGTTATTGTTGCTGTTATGTCTTCATGTCAGTTCTAACTTATGGTGATCCTATCATAGGGAATCTCTTGTAATGTTATATTTCCAAGAGGGCTTGTCATTGCCTTTCTGTAAGGCTGAGAGTGTGTGCCTTGCCCAAGGTCACCCAGTGGGTGTCTGAGCATGGATTCAAACCCTAGCCTGCTGAATTTCTAGCCCAACACTCAGACAACTAAGGGTGTATCTACACTGTAGAAATAATGCAGTTTGACACCACTCTAAGTGTTGTAGTTCCATCCTATGAAATCCTGGGATTTGAGGTTTTGCAGGGTCTTTAGACTCTTCTGCCAGAGTGCTGATACTTCACAAAACTACAAACCCTAGGATTCTGTAGGATGGAGCCATGACAGTTGATGTCAAACTTTCTCCCTTATGTGAACAAATAATACAGCACATCCCTATTACACAAATTCTCCCAAAGTAACTACAGTAGTTGAAGATAATTATGTTGCTTTCAATCCATTACTTTCCAGTTCTCATCCAGAAGGTTTCCAGCGTTTCCACCCTATATAGCTAAGATCACCAGGTCGGAACCTCTTGTTGCTGTTTTAGCTTATTTTTAATTGTTTAAATTAGCTATTTTAACTTTGCTCTGATTTAATCCTATTTTAAGGGAGGGGGAGCTAGTCAGCTACATATATGCAAAGGGATCTTGTAATACCTTCGAGACTAAGTGTAAGAAAGAATCTGGTAGCATGTACTTTCATAGACTTGAGCCTAATTCCTGAGATGTATGCATTTGCATGCATCTAAGAATGTAGGCCTAAGTTTACAAAAGCTAATGCTACCAACTTCTTTCAGTTAGTCTCAGAGGTACTACAAGATCTCTTGGCTTATTGATTTTCCAAACAAATATGGCTGTCTTTGAATTCTATCACCTACATGGAAGATGTTATCACAGCACAATTCACGTAGCAAGGAAAAGCCTGAGATAATTTCAGAATCTGCATACAGTATTCTACTTTCTCTTTTATTAGGCTTCTTCATGGAACCTACCATTTTCACAGATGTTGAAGATCATATGTATATTGCACATGAAGAATCTTTTGGTCCTATAATGGTAATTTCCAAGTTTAAAGACGGGTATGTCCCACTCTAGTCCTCTAATGTACATTATTATTTTGCCCTTTCAATGGCTGTAGATCAAGGCTCACACTACATCTCCATCATTCACAGAAGTGGGAAGAGGGTAGTAGTAGCCTAATGTATTTGCATACATTCTGACTGTTGGCTAGAACAGGAATCCTGCATGGGAATCTTACAGCAGGCTAACTAAACGAAAGAAGCAGGTAGCACGAGTATTATTATTATCCTTTATTTATATAGCGCTGTAAATTTACACAGTGCTGTACATACAATCTTAAATTAGACGGATCCCTGCCCTCAGGCTTACAGTCTAAAAGAGACAACACAAAAGGAAGAGGGGAAGGTGATGGGAAAGGGGGTGAGGTCCGGTGGCTCTTCTCTCCCTCTGGGGCCAGGACCAAGGCAGATGGACTGGAGGGAGGGCACGGCTTCTTAATACATAGGAATTTATCACACAGGAGAAACTGAGCAAAATTAGGGGTTTGAACAGTGATTATCCCAGGCAAAACACGAAATCACAATTAAGATTTTTACATGATGCCTCTATTAAACATGCAACAAACCATTCATGGGGAAATCCCCAAAATGATTTGTTGCTATTTATTGCCTCTTTGTTCCCTGTTTAATAGTGATGTGTGTGAATTCGCATTTTGCCTGGGATAATCGCTGTTTAAACTCCCCCCCCCCCCCCAATTTTCCCCTTGTGATAAAGTCCCCTTGTGATAAAGACTTAAGCCTACTTTCTCTATAAAAATGCCCCTTCTCCATTTGTGGATGAGATAAAATGTGACCCCACTACATGGGATTGCTAATCACATGGACAAAATGTCCAAGAAGGATGTATGAACCTACCTTCTTTAACAGCTGTGATGTCAACTTGCTATTATCATAGAAGATGAGGCTGGATCATTGTTGAATTTGTAGGACCAGTGTCCAGTGTTGTACTTGTGGACATCTAGTTCTGGACAATGTACAGGGAAAGGAAGGCACAGTTGTTTCCAGCTGTGTAACTAGTTGCACAGGTACAGTAAATGACATCCCTGTGATCCATAAGATAGGATGGACTCCTGCTTGCACAACTGGAAAAACAATGAAAGTTTACTAGACTATTTTCTTTCCCACTACCCACTTATCTAGGCTTTTAAGCTCCTAATTTATAATTTAATAACAGTTGAGGTATGTTACTCAAATCTGTGAAGCATGTTAGAAAAGTACACTAGGAGTTTTCTGGCTGGGAACGTTGAGAACCTATGTAGGTGGATGGATCAGGGGTTTTGATACAATCTACATTGCTTCGATATTGATTTTCCCCTCTCACATCATAGGGATGTTGATGGGGTGTTAGAACGAGCCAACAGAACAGAATATGGTCTGGCTTCAGGGGTCTTCACCAAAGATATAAGCAAAGCTCTGTATATCAGTGACAAACTTGAAGCTGGAACAGTTTTCATTAACACCTATAATAAAACAGATGTGGCAGCCCCATTTGGTGGATGTAAGCAATCTGGCTTTGGAAAAGATTTAGGTAAGTTGCCTTTTACTTGATGCCCACTTAAATATAAAAATAACAACCTACAGCAAGACTATTAAATATATAATATATTCACAATTGCCCCCCTCCCTTTCAGTTAAACTTGCATGTTAATGTATTTTGAAGAATAGGGATTACAAACCTGTGACTTCTTCAACTGTTGTCAGACACCAATTCCCACCAACTCCAGCCAATACAATTGGGAGATCTAGTTCAATATTACAAGTTTCTTGCAGTTGCACACCTTCATTTTAGTGGTGTAATCATTATCTCTACTGATATGTTGGATATTTTTAAATATGAAACTCAGTTAATGCAAGGCAATAGAAAGACCACAAAAGCCTGTTCAAGGCCCTGCATGAAATGAATTTGCACTGTAAACAATATTGGGGAGCTCTCTATATTAGAAAGGTGAGCTAGTGCCTTTCATATGCTTTTTACCCTGACTCCCATATATCCTAGTGAGCAAGATCAGAATTTGTGGTGCATGCAGCCCAAAACCTCTTGAGGGCATTAGGATGTTTGTAGAATTTCACACCTATTATTCCCCAATCCACTGCCCTCCAGATGTGTTAAAACTGCAGCACAATAGCCCTCTTGCCAATTAAAACAGATTAGTTTGTAGTTCTACATTGCTTCTTCAAAAAGTGAGGTATGTGACATGGAGGCTCCAGCTGTTTCATTACTTTCATTTCCTTCAGGTGAAGAAGCTCTTCACGAGTATTTGAAAATAAAAGCAGTAACCGTGGAATATTAAGCAGATCTGCTGTAGGTGACTAAGCCATTCTCTTGCCAATAAACAACTTTTAAATAACTTCTTTGAGCACAAGGTGAACAGAATTAAATGGCAAAAATGTTAAGCAGAGGACTTCTCCTGGCATTAATACACAAACCAGAACCTCATCCACTGAGTGAATGAAGACCATTTGCATTCACAGTAAGAACAAGATATTCCTTTAACCTCTGTTTGTGCCAAGGACTTTATTTTATGGACCCATAAGCAGACATCTGAATTTCTAAGGGACTTCCCATCTTGATTCGTAGACCTGAAATGTCTGAAAACTCTTCTCTAGCATTTTTTTGCTGTCGTCTCCAATGTGTGCAGTAAACATGAATGTTCATTTCATGACCTGCTGAATACAACTGAGAACAGCATCCTGAAACCTCTGCCCTCTTTAAATTTGCAGTGAACATTTTATCTACGTGAGAAGCAGGTTTGCTGATGTTCCCTGCTTGTCCAAAATAGTTGCATGGAACTTAGGGCAAAAACAGACGGCCCTAAAAATCTGGCTCAATGCCCGCTTGGGAGTATGGCATTTGGACACAACATGCCCCTGAATTGCCTGGAAGCCACGCCAGCTTGTTTTCAAGTGACTCGGAGATGTAGCATTCAGATGCCACTCGCCCCCGAGCCAGAGAAAAGCCAGCTCTAGAGGCAAAGGGGCAGCTTTTTTCCACCCCAACTAGGATCATCCTATGGGGAGGGGGGAGTTGCTCAGATTGGGTTGTGGCATGTATTTGCTGCCGCCCCAATCCAGCTCCCTCAGGGGTGGCATCATTACGCCTCTTCGAGGCCATCTATTTTGCCCCAAGTTTCTTTTAAAAAGTGCTTTACACCAGCATTATGCTTCTCTTTCCAATCTTTAGCAGCATAGAAAACTGATTCACCACAAATCAATTCAAGTGCACTTATGATGATTTTATATGATGCAGAACTCAATTATTTCTGTTAAACTATGCATCTAAAAGTAGAAGAACTATTGTACAGTGGGACCTCGGTATCCCTGGCTAATCCATTCCAGACCCCTCCCCCCCGCAGATACCAAAATTTGTGGATGCTCAAGTTCCTACCTAGTTTGCAGCTGCTGCTGCCACTCCCACCACCTTCCTCCTCCTAGCAGTCTTTCTGGTCACTGCCGTCTTCCTCTTCTTTCTTGCAATCACTGCTGCCACCCAAGAAGAGCAGCTTCTGCCAAATTAGGATGGCTGCTCATGGAGCTGTGAGGAGCCACACTGCTGTCAGCAAAATCTGCTCTTCTTGGGCAGCAGCAGAGATGGATGACGACGAGAAGAACTAAGAGGAGGACAATGAGAAGAACTGCTAGGAGGAGGAGGAAAAGGACGACAGTGAGAAGGATAGTGAGGACGACGAAGAAGAAGAGGAGGAAAGCCGTGGTGGCTTGCCGATAAGAAGGGCCCACTGTATAACCTTACTTGACAAGAAATGTGTAATGAGAACGGCAGATTACATTTGTCCTGGATGTATTACATCTTGAAATATGTCTACAAGGGTGCGCACACACATTCATGCACATGGAAATATCGATTTCCCTCTACTACAAGAGTCACAAATCTTTTGTTCTTCAGATGTTCTAGATTTCATTTCCCAGAAACTCCTGCTATCATGGCCAGTGCAAAGGGATTGTGTGGCAGTTCAAATATGGAAGATCTAATGTGGAAGGTCAAACGTTTTCTGTCTATGCTCTATTACTTTTCCTGGTATCCCCCCAAAAGTGATTACTTCAGTAAGCTGTCTACTTCCTGCAGCCTTTTAGAGGCTTATAAACTGTAATTGACCTGCACTGTTTGTTTCAATCTACCCTATTTTCACAAACCCTCTTTCAAGTTTTCAGGGGGAAAATTAATTTCCCATATACTGACCATACTGCAAGCAGATTTGTGTATTAAACGTTGCTAACAATACAGAGCACTTTAAAATAGTTACTCTTTTTAACATGAACTTCCTCTATCAAATTACAAAAATGTATAATCCCAAATGCAGTATGTATTATTTCACTTTAATTGCTATGATTCCATCCAATGGAACCCAAGGATTTGCAGTTTAGGGAGGGCTATTTAGAATTCTCATCGAGGCCTCTGGTACCTCACCAAACTATAAACCCCAGGGTTCCATGGGATATAGTTATGAAAATTAATGCAATCATAGCGTTGTAATTGTATGGTGTGAAAGGGACCCTTAACTAGATACTGCAAAACAATATGCACCCAGCAGAAAGCAGATGAAGAAACTGCAAGTATAAGGAAAGTTTTTTTTTTAAAAAAAAGATAATTCTAAGTATCAGAAAAACAGGCTACAGAGTTTTCAATGGCACTTCTCATGCTCCCATATAAACATTAAGAAAAGTTTTGAGCATGCTATTAATAGTACTACTTATCCATAACAAAAACCTCTTCTCCAAAGTAAAAATCACCTCTCTTTTCCTTAAGAGTAAAGCTAAGGCCAATTCTTGAACAAAAGGGCAATTTATAGATCAGTCAAATCACACATCTTTCCAGATATAGCTAGATTGCAATTCCAAGCATTCTTCACTATTGGCTATGCTGGCTTGCTGCTTGGAGTTTCACTCCAACCCGTATCTAGAATAGCAATAGCAACAGCAAGTACATTTCTACACCACTTATCAGTGAACTAGCACTCCTAAGTGGTTTTCAATGTGTAAGCCAATTGCCCCCAACAAACTGGGTACTCATTTTACCAACCTACAAAAGGATGGAACACTGAGTGGACCTTGGAGCACTCCTCTAGGACTGAACTTAAAATGCTGTGGCTGCAGTACCAGCATTTAATCACTGTGCCACCAGGGCCCCTGTATAAGGCTGTGTAATTCTCATCTCTGTAAAAGTGCACAATTTTTTTCAGGATGGGGGCAATTTTTTGCCCTCAGCACTCATCAGATCAGACACAGAAATGGCCACTCCCCCCACCCCTCCCCCCAAAAAATAACCAGAAAAAAGAAATGCTGCCCAGTTTTAATTTTGGGGGTTTTGAGCACATACACATATGCAAAAACCCTATTCCTAGATTTCTACAGGAAGAAAACTTAAAAAAAATAAAAACTTTGAAAAAATTCCCCACATCGGGGTTACATCTGGGAGGTATTAGAATGGATACAGCCCTCAGTCTGCACTTTGTTCACATAATTTCAATGTTTTTGGACATCAACTCCTATCAGCCCCCACCAGCATGGCCAGGTGTCATGGGTAAAAAGAGTTGTAGGGTGGCATCTACAGTGCTAACCACTCCTCACCTAAGTTACAGCTTATTCCAAAGGAGAGTGAAGCACTTCTGGTCTGCATGTAAGAGACGCTTATCAAACCAGTAACTCTGATTTCTGCAAATACTCAAAGCAGTGGCTGAAGAAGACACTTGAAGAATGGGTACAATCCAAATGATGAGTGCTTCCCAGAAACATGTCCAATGGTCTTCTTTCAACAGCTAGAAGCTACGAACTGGGAAAATAAATGCAAAAAACATGGAGAATCCTGAGCCAACTTGTCAGTGGTATTTCTTTTCTTTCACCCAATCAAATGGTTTGCTCCATTTTCCCTTCCATGATGAATTCCTGAGAGGAAACACCAATGCCCTAATTTATCTCTTTAACTGATTCCTGAGAATTGAAGGAATCCTTCGTGCCTTTCACGAATAGTGTAGTTGGAAAGAAACTAGCTCTCCAAAAGGAAATTGAAAACATCCCAATCGAATGATGATGGTAGATCTATTCATCACTTTTACTGTCCAATATTTCTATTCTGCCTTCTCCTTTTGATTTTGGAAGCTTGATATTGTCTACAGTCACTTCATCACAGACAGAGCTGTCCTCACATTCAGACTCCTCTTCTGAGACTGAATCTTCTTCCTCTGTATCAGAACCACTCAGTTCAACCAAAGCCACATTCTGTAATAAGGAAAAATGGTTTTTTCCTAGATTAATGTCATTAAATGAGAACTGGAGCGTAAAGACAGGCCAGTTTAAAGACAAAAACAAAGAAATCCAGTATTGGACAATTTTGGGTGGTCACACAATTATAGCTTTAAGTAATATCTCAGTATCCAGATCCATAAATGGTTCTTATAAAATTCCCTTTCACAAAACATGGTGATTGTCACTGGAATTAAAGCAATATCAAGCCTCCCCCCTCCTTTTTTCTCATCCAGAGGCCTTTTAAACTTTGAGCAAGAAGTGTTTCAGTCAGAGCCACATGGCAGTTTCTTTGGGCAGCTGATGTGAAGTAACACAGAAGCTGCTTCTAAATTATCTTCTTTATTGTTGCTGTTGTGTGGCTTCGTCAAGTCATGGTTGTCATAAGGTGACTCTATCATGGGGTTTTCTGGGGAAGTGTGTGACTCAATAAAAGTCATCCATTGGGTTTCCATGGCTGAGTGGGGAATCAAATCCTGGCCTTCAGTGAGCATATCACAGGGTTTCCTGGGGCCAAGAGTCTATGGCTGACCCAAAGTTATCCAATGATTTTCCACAGATAGGTGGGGAATTGAACCTTGGTCTCCAGAATTGTAGTCCAATACTCAAACAACTACACCATGCTGGCTCTCCTAGTGGTAATTTATTACCATTTTTTTTATTCCCAGGAAGAGTCACTTCTGAAATTTTTAATTTAAGGTGTCAAAATGAGTTGGTTAGCATTGGGTACTACGCAGCCTGAATCTCAATTTAGGGGACCATTTGCTCTTCTGCCTCTGGTAGCAAAACACTTTGGGCAAGCTTGGTTTCAGTAATAAAGTAACAAGGTTTAGATATGAGGTAAATGTATGCCAAGTAGCAAGAAGTTCAGAAAAACGATCAATGTTAAAGAATCTGAAAGATGTTAATGTTAAAGAGGGAAGGCAAACTATATTTTTTCAACATTATGAAAGTAGTTAAATGTTTAAGGTTTTAGTTACAGAAATAAAAAGTGTATTCACCATTTCAATGACATTTTCAGTGGAAGGATCCAGATGTTCAATATCAAACTTTTCAACAGGTGTGCTGTCCATTTGTCTTCTTAGCTTGTCATTTGCACTGGCCATCTGTGGCAGAAAACTCTGAACCCTATCCAAAACTAAAAGATGAAAAAGTGAAAATGAAAAAAATGAATGCACTTCTAAGATTCTGTGCAGGAAAAATTAGGGAGAGAAAGGGAGATGGCAGCAACATATGGCATAGACTGCCAGACTGAAATAAGCGGTGGTTATTTTGAATGGTCCAATTTTCAAATATAGAAAATGAATATGAATGAACGATTTGTATGTAAACAAGGACTCTGCATTTAACAGAATTTGTCTGGGCTGGTTAAAAGAAACTGGCAAATGTTCTTTCTCCATCATGCACTCTCCAAAATTATCTACGTGCATTGAAAATATGCCTTCAGCATCATTTGAAAATGGACCTTCCTGGCCAAGCCCCTCTGCCAATCTTATTGCAATCATGAGTGACCCAGGACCCACTACACGTGCTAGCCTACAATTTCCATGCTCTCAACCCAGTATTATCAATAGTAAAAGACTGTTGCAGGAAGCAGCCAATATAATGCTGTAATCATTTATTTTGGGGGGCCAAGAAAAGCAGTCAAGTAGGACTGGGGAATGTTTGGCCCTCTAGTTCTTCTGGACTACAATGTCAACAGTGTCTTTGGTGATGGCCATGCTAGCCAGGGGATTCTGGGATTTGTAGTCCAAAATATCTGGAGGGCTTACGGTTCCTCCTCCCTCTTCCACACATTCCTGTAAACTTGTCAACTAGAACTAGATACAAAGTCTTATTAAGGAAGCTCAGTACTCACCATTGCTCCTTGGTAGTCTGACTGTTTGTAAGCTTGCGGCTTTCTTCTTAGCATGATTTGAACTGAGCAACAGAGTCTCATGAATACCTGCAATCCAGAAAACTTGCATCAATTTGAGCAGGCATATACAGATTTTACTATTTCCCCCCTTTAAATATAACTGGTGCTTCACACGTTTCAGATAAGGTAGTACAGTGAACGTACTCCATGCTATGTTCTTTCATGAAACTAACACACTACATAAAATAGTAGTGCATCAGTAAAGATACAGTTAAATGTTTATCTATCTGAAATATTACTAGACAATATGCTCTCTTATCTAAGTAACATACAGTCAGTTCTCCATATTCAAGGATTCTGCAACCTCAGATTCAAGAAACACCATTTCTGCCTCCCCAGCAGACCTTAAATCACAGGTAGGCTTTTAAGTGGAAATTCAGGAAATTTTGTAAAAACAAAAACAAAACAAACAGCTTCATTGATATACCACTTCATACTGCCTAAGGAGTGTCTTAAGCAGCTTACAACTGTAAGCTACTTGCCCCCAACAATCTAGGTACTCATTTTAGCAACCTGGGAAGGATGAAAGTCTGAGTCGAGCTTGAGCCCTTTTGCTGGTCTTGAACTCACAACCTTGTGGTTTTGAGTGAGTGGCTGCAGTACAGGCATTTAACCACTGTGCCATCAGGGCTCCTTTAGGGCTTTATAGGTAACTATTAGCAGGGCTTTATTATTATGTAGGGCTCTATAGGTTACTATTAGCATTTATCTTAAGCAAACATGGTGTGTAGTGAAAATACTGCTTCCAGAAGCATCTGTCAATATTTTTCCAAAAATTAAAGATCAAATATTTTATATTTTAAAAAAGCCGAGCCTTCTGTAACGTAGATAGCTGATGTGTGTATTGTATCAGGATTTCAAAAGGGACCTACAAAACGGATAGTGAGAAGCTGGAGCTGTCCAAAGGAGGGTGACTAAAATAATGAAGGGTCTGGAAACCATGCCTTATGAGGAGAGACTTTGGGAGCTGGGGATGTTTGGCCTGAGAAGAGACAGTTAAGAGGTGATACGATAGCCCTGTTTATGTATCGGAAAAGGTGTCATGTTGTGGATGGAGCAAGCTTGTTTCCTGCAGTTCCAGAGAACAGGACCTGGGACAATGGAGGCAAGCTACAGGGAAAGAGATATCCACCAAAACATCAGGAGATTTGTTACTGAAATCCTCCAAGGCTGAGAGGGTGTGACTTAAGGGCTGGTTTGGGCTTTGAAGCAGAGGTGGTAATCTTAATAATACCCTTTTGAAATAATACAAACTACATCCCTTCCCCCCTTAAAAAAAATATTAAATCTATTACAGATTAAAGCCAATCATATATAATCTTATAGCCATCTGTACAGTGGACTCTTGGGGTTTGGTTCCATACTCAGCTCTGTAATAAAAGTCCCAAAACAGCCCAAACCGTCCAGATAAAACAGTGCAAAGTTAACACCAAACACTTCCCAACCGTTCCTGGTCATAATCTACCTCCACTTCCTACAGAAAGGAGGTCTCGGGAAACCACCGGAGACACGCCGCCGCCTCCTCCCAGCTCCATTTGCTTTGAGTCACATGACATGTCACATGACCCTCCCCTGAAACAAAACAGAAGTGGAGAGAGAGAGAGAAACGGAAACGACCAAGCCCAGAGCGGCGGCCTTGAGGGCTAAGCCAGCAGCGCCACCTACAGGCCGGAGGGGTTATTGTTGTTATTGGAATGCCCCAAACTGGTGGAGAGAGGGACTGCACTGCAGCCAGGAAATCAGTAGAAGTTCCAAAACACACTGCAGAAATAACCCAGTTTGAGACCGCTTTAACTGCCCTGGCTCAGTGCTGGGGAATCCTGGGAATGGTAGTTTATTGTAGCACCAGAGCTTTTTTTTCTGACAGAGGAGGCTACAGTTCCCTGAAATCCTTAGCACTGAGCCAGCCATTCTGCCCATCGTTCAATTGATATTAATGGGTTATTTTAAACTAATTTTAACTATAGTTTGTTTAATTCTCTTCTCTCTCTCTCTCTTTTTTGGAGGGGGGATATTGCAATACAAATGTATTTAATGTAGAATGTTTTTAATGCCGTAAGCCCCTTTGTTTTATTACAAAAAGTGGGGTATGAATAAAAGTTTTATTTATTGATTATTAGTTAAACTGGCCTCAAACCGGATTATTTCTGCAGTGTGTTTTGGACCCAAGTGTGAGGAGGGCAGCTATGAAAGAACTAGAAAAGGTCCTAAAATGTAAAGATACACAACTAAGCAGAACACTTAGAACCATACAAGGCGTTGTATTCGCTATTACCATTCAAAGATATAGCCATGTTAGTCTGTGGAATCAGTATGTAGAGGGGGCCTGCACAACATAGGGCCCCAAGGCCTGACTTATTTTACTTATTTTAATATTGGCCCCTACCTACTGCCAAGTTGTGCAAGTCTGATGTACAGAGACCTTAGTTGTAGCACCTTTGGGATTAACTGAAAGACAGAAATTGGCAGCATGAGCTTTCCGAGGCTTCAGTCTACTTCCTCAGATGTTTTATAATAATGTAACATAACATAATATAAAATAATATATAGAGAGATCTTGTAGCACCTTTGAGACTAAATGAAAGAAAGAAGTTGGCAGCATGAGCTTTCATAGACTTGGACTACTTCCTCAGATGCATTTGGGGAAGTAGGCTAAAGTCTATGACCTTGTCAGACAGGAGGAATTTCTCTTTATTGTGAATGGAGCCAATTGGAGCCAATTCGAATTCACGTGAATTCGCTAGTTTAGCGAATTTACGTGAATTCCGATTGCATTCAGAATGCATTCAGAATGACTTCCCATTACTCGAAAATGACCCCCCATTGCCCGAAACTGCATGAGGTGTTTTACTTCACAATAACATAAAAACTATGATTGCGTTTGGAATGACTTCCCTTTTGCCCGAAATTGCGTGAGATACTTTAATTCGAAATAACATGAAACCCCAGGATTGCGTTCGGATTGCCATTAGATTATACTTCCAATTTCCAACATCTGATAAGGTCCTATGAGAGCTCATGCTGCCAATTTCTTTCAGTTAGTAGTTTCAAAGGTGCTACAAGACCTCTCTACAGCCCTATTATCATGTATAGATTCCAGTAACAACAAAAAATCCACCAAACAGGAGTGATAACTATATTGGGCTGAAAATAATGTGCAATATACATGTTGCAAGCTTTCGAAGTTTCACTGGCTTCTTCGTCAGGCAAGGCATTAGAAACCAAACAGGAGGGGAAAATTGTAGATTTTATTCATAGGCCTGCATTTTGATGTTTCCCTTCTTAGTTAAGATGGAGGGGCACATCTTGCAGGCTGGTACATCCTCCTTTTGGCCATGTGGCAACTGAGAGAGTCTCAAAGTCCAGGAAATTTAACATCCATCTGCAACACAAAAAAATATACTTCCTTTGGAATCCAGCATGTCTCCATCTTTTGTGAGGCTACATGTATGAATATGAGAGATGGACAGTTACAAAAGAAGATAGGAAGAAAGTCAATTCATTTGAGATGTGCTACTGGAGAAGAGTGCTGAGGATGCCATGGATAGTCAAAAAGAAAAACAAATGGGTCCTAGAGTAGATTAAACCTGGACTCTCCCTGGAAGCCATGATGATGAAACTAAGGCTGCCGTACTTCAGACGCATAGAATCATAGAGTTGGAAGAGACCACAAGGGCCATCCAGTCCAACCCCCTGCCATGCAGGAACTCCCACTCAAAGCATCCCTGACAGATGGCCATCCAGCCTCTGCTTAAAGATCTCCAAGGAAGGAGACTCCACCACACTCTGAGGTTCCACTGTCAAACAGCCCTTACTGTCAGGAAGTTCTTCCTAATGTCGAGGTGGAATTTCTTTTCCTGCAGTTTGCATCCATTGTTCCGCGTTCTAGTCTCTGGAGCAGCAGAAAACAAGCTTGCTCCCTCCTCAATGTGACATCCCTTCAAATATTTAAACAGGGCTATCATATCACCTCTTAACCTTCTTTCTCCAGGCTAAACATTCCCAGCTCCCTAAGTCGTTCCTCATAGGGTATGGTTTCCAGACATGAGGAAGAAAGACTCATTGGAAAAAAACAATAATCCTGGGAAAGGTGGAGGGAAGTAGAAATAGAGGCAAGGCCACATGCTAGATGGATGGACTCTGTTATGGAGGTCACGGGTATGGCTTTGCAGGAACTGAGCAGAGCAGTGGAGGGCAGAGAGTCTTGGAGATGTCTCATCCACAGGGTCACCATAGGACAACATTGACTAGAGGGTGGTTAAGAACAACAAAAGCTGGCGAGACCAACAACTCAGTGGTGCCATCTGGTGCCGTAACGCATGGTGCCACACACCCTCCTGCTTTGACTTCCTCTCATAGTCATACCACAACATCTACGGTATGTGTGGGGTTTGCTGTGTGCCTTCAAGTCATTTCTGACTTAGACAGGGTGACCTTTCTTTTCAAGGAGATGCCCTACATTTCAGCTTTCTGTACAGGAGGAATTCCAAAATGTCCACTATATATGTAAGGTGTGAGAGCTAGCGTGATGTAGTGGTCTGAATGTTGGGCTACGACTCTGGAGACCAGGATTCAACTTCCCAACTCAGCCATGAAAACCACTGGATGATATTTGGCAAGTCGCACTCTGGAGCTTATCTCATGGTTTAATAATCCATTTTACCTCTATCCATCTTAATTCTTCATTCAGGCTACATCTTGTCTCATTGGAAGGTTTTTGCTGCTGAATCTGCCACCCAAATACATCCCAGGTGCATGCCCGCTTGCAAGAGTACTCCTTGTGGCTCTTTTCAAATCTTTCAGAGTTTTCCAGCTTAAGAAGCAGAGCGTTCCTGGAAGTGGGGATGCACCCAGGATGTATTCAGATGGCAGATTCAGTGGACTCTTTCACACGGGAGGAATTTCTCCCAAACTTCGAATGGAGCCAATGCGAATTCCTGTAAATTCGCTTGTTTAGTGAATTTACGGGAATCCCCATTGCCTTCGGAGTAACACTCCATATCCCGAAAATGACCCCTCCTTGCCCAAAATTGTGTGCGAAGCTTTAATTCGCAATAACGTGAAACCCATGATTGCATTCAAATTGACTTCCCTTTTGCTCGAAATTGCGTGCGAAGCTTTAATTCGCAATAACATCAAACCCTATGATTGCATTCGGATTGACCCTAGATTATACTTCCAATTCCCGACGTCTGAAAGAGTCCAGTGGCAAAAACCTTCCTATAAGATCAGGGTACAGCCCGAATTAGGATTTAAGATGGATAGAGGTAAAACAGATTATTAAACCACGAGATAAGTTCTATACTTTGGACATATCATGAGAAAACATGACTCTCTAGAAAATACAATAATGCTTGGCAACCTTCCTTCATATGTTGTGTTCTTATATCTTCTCTTCCTTCTTCCCCCTCTCTGAACCAACTCGACTTGTCTATATCATTCTTAAAATGAGACAATCAGAACAGAATTTTGTACTGCAGATGAAGCCTAACTAGCACAGAATATAGTGGGATTATTACTTCCCTTGTCTTGGAAACTAGCTAGGTTTGCCTGAGGATCGCCATAAGTTGGAAACAACTTGAAGGCACACAGCAACAAAATAATCTGACTATGTTATACTTTAAGCAGACCTTTTTTGCTAGAAGATGAAAGGTAATAATTTATCATTATTAATATAATACCAAACATGGGTTTTTCATTTTCATCTGGTGACAATAAACTGCTCTGCTTTGCCCAGTAACTTCAAACTTTGCTAATACATACCTGTCAGCCATGGGCATTTCATTTTTTTGTCTGATACTGTGAGTGGAGAGGTGGGGCTAAACCAAAGTAGAATGAATCAGGAAGGAACATTGTAAAGAAGAGATAACAAGTGTTTCCCTGCAACAGAGCAATACTATGTTTTTCTACTCTGAAGTAAGTCTCATTCTTTAGTTAACTTTATTCTGCGATTGTAGTGTAAACCAGTGAGCATTGTAGGAAAGATCTTATATGAGAACGTCTGAAAGATACTCAGAGATGAAGAAAGATGAGACTTAGCAGACTTGGAGTGGACATGAAGTGGGCAAAGGTTTTCTGTGCCACTATTCAAAAGGCTTTTATATACACTTGCTGAAGCACTATTAAAAAACATTTCTTCCAGTGGAGATTCTAATCAATTGCTAATTCTAATCCATTCTGATCCATCATGATATAGTTTTTATCATGATGTTTTATGATGATGTTTTTACTACAGTTTGTTCACTTTGTTCCATAATTAGGATTATTTTTAATTTTGTTGCCATTTATATTTTCATGTTAAGCCACTCTCAGCTTGATTTTAGTACAGAAATGTGGGTTTAGGGATGGGAGAGAGTTTTGGATTCATGATATCACAGTCCATTCAGCATGCATACAGATGTATTTGCGTTAAACTCACAGAACCTGTATTTCCTGTGTTTGACCGCAGAGATAAAAGCATTTGGTGAACACAGGTCACTATGTGCTGTCTAACAGAATATCATACTTATAATAGCAAGAGTGAAAACTGGAGATGGCTCTTTTAATGTTTGTAGAGATGCGGGCCAGATTGGTATAGGTTTGCGTGTCAGATTGCAACTCGGGAGACCTTTAATTGCCATGACTCAGTGATATGGAATTATGGGATTTATAGTTTTCTCAGATATTTAGCCTACTTTTTCAGAGCGCTCTGGTGCCACAACAATCTACAAATCCCAGGATTCCATAGGGTGGAGCTATGTAAATTAAGCTGGTGTCAAACTGTATTAATCCTGCAGCCTATGAGTTATGCTACAACTGCTTTATCTCAGCTCAAACTGACAGGCCAAAATAAAGCTGCTTTGGGTCACTTTGGAGGTATGCTGTTTAAATGACGCACACATCTTAAGAGGCCAGAAGCTGTGCCAAAGCCGTGCTCCATCCTTAGGACTGGAGCGTGGCTTTGGTGCGGCTTCCAGGATGCATGCATCATTTAAACAGCATACCTACAAAGTGACTCGAAACAGCTTTATTTTGGCCTGTCTGTTTGGGCCCTTACTCTCAAAGGTGCTATAAGATCGCATTGCCTATAAAATTATCTTGTAGGAGATCTTTTCTACGGTAGGTGAAAGAATCTTACCCACTGAGTCACTCTCTCAGCCAAAGGCCCATTTTAAAAAGTGGGATAAAGTGGATCTCTTGAATGGTAAAGGTTAAACCTTAGACAGAAGCACTAAACCTAGCTAAAGCATAGATTTTAAAAAAGTAGAAATAAAGTCACGACACGGGGGGGGGGGAGGGAAACATAAACTATCATCCTTAATTATGCCCCAGGGAATTTTTGGGGGGGGGGAATAAAATGCAAATTAGCCAGAGAACTTCAAGCTGTGTTGAAGATCTGTTCATAGAAAACACAATCCCTGCTTGTCTGAAAACTCAGGCACATAAGCAAAACAGAGCAGTAAAAGATGGGAAAACCTTGAAGTGGAAACAACATTCCTCTGCAGCTCTGTCAAAGGCAAAAGACAAATTGTTTCTATCTTCTGATCAGAAGGTTGTGATCTGGACATCATGAAAAAGTGCTTCCTAAAGTGCAGTGTAATACTTTGCTGCATTGATAATTTCATCAGTGCCGCTGCCTTATTCTAAGCAGACTTTTAGTCGATTTAGTACAGCATTCTCAACAGTTTTCCAACACTTCCCCAGGATTTCACATTATTTCCCCCCTATCCCAGCAACTAGATATGGTATATGTCAGTGCTACGCACACATTATAGAATAACCTAGAAGATGGAGAAGCAATCCCTAGATATGGGCAAGTGTCTTAATCCTGTCCTTACTCAGAGGATCTGAGTTTGAGCCTCTCCTTGGAAGCCAAACATCCCACTCCTACTCTTAAGTACACAAATATCCACATAAGCAGAGGTCAGAAAATGCTTTTTGGAATGTATACATATATTTTTTGAAGATTTGCAAGCCATGGATGGTTGAATCTATGGATAAACAGTCAATGGATACAAGCTGGGCAACTGTAGATGTTTCATATTTTTAGACTGCTGTGCTGATGAAGCTAAATCTAAGGCAGATACAGGCCTCAATCATGTATTGTACCATATATCTTCAACTGTGGTAAAATCTTTCCCAAGGATAATTTAGTCCTGTTAAAGGGCTCAGAGTGGACATGTTTGGATCAGATCATCAAATATGCTTGCTCTCAAGTGTCACAACACAATCCCTGTAGCACTAATGGATGTCCTAATAATTAATACAGAGATCAGGACATAGTTAAATGGCACAAATTTTATCCTTGCCATGGTCATCTCTTCTAGGATGGTCTGCTTGTTTTATGGATAATAAGTTTAACCTGTGAGTCTCATAGAACACCTTGGCCAATGTCTCTTGGTTTTGTGTAAGTGCTTTGTATTCTGAGATGAAATGCTAGCTAACCTAAGCCCTCTCTGAGAGAAAATTTAAAGGCACCAGATCTAATTAGCAGAACACAAAGCCTCTACTTTAATGCTATCCTTTGGGCCAGTAAATACCCAATACACTTGTTTAAAGATTAAGGTCTTGTTGCAGTGATTTGGTGGAGTTTTCCCTGCTTGGAATGACAAATACAAATTTCTCAGAAACTGTGTGGGATGCTCTTGTCGATTCACAAAAGCTCCTACACTTAGAACTGCAGAGAAAAAGACACACACAGTAGTAAACAAGCTTTTTTGTAAAACAATGTGATGCATTCGCATGGAGAACACACTGCATTTAAAAGAGCGATCACACTAAATTACATTAAAGAAATTGGCAATATGCTTGAACGCTGGCAAACAGATGAGTAGCTGCTATTTTTGAAACCTCTCCTGTGCTAACTGTCAGGGTTTGGCAGGTGCCTCTGAGATTAAAAAAATTCCCTTAGGGCACTCAAATTATCTTTTGATAAAATTACTCGCACTCTTGCAGCTGACTCAGGCTGAGTAAATAGAATTTGCTCTATACTTTTATTGCTGTAATGCTTATTAAAAGATAGACCTTGAAATTAGTAAAAGCAAATGGATACAGTAGTTTAAAGAGATGATAATCTGACGCTCATGTTTACATCACAAAGTCCAGTCCAGTTGTATGAGTATTCATCTTTTTGCACCTACATGTTATTTATTCTATAGTATAAAGGGTGGGGTCCAAAATCCATAAACAGCAATATCTTTATTGGCCAACCAAAAGAAATAAAATACATCATGCAAACTTTCAAAGCTTCTCTGGCTATTTAATCTATTGTAGCGAAAACAATTAGGAGTCCTGTGGCAGACACGTAACATAATATGGATTGTGTTCCCACACCCTCTCACACAGGTATTAAGATTATGAAAATGCCGTTAGACTTGGCACAGCAAAATAACAAACCTAAAGGCCCATTCAGGCTTCGTTTATCAGTTCAGTCATGTATCAAATACATGACTAAATTGGTGTGCATAGCTTCAGAAAGGCGTTTGCAGAGGAAAAAATCTCTATGGTTTCTCTTAAGATTTAAAAAATCTGAGCTGGTCAGGACTGATCTGAGGTATAGACAAATTAGAGTGGGTTCAGAGAAGGGCAACAATGCTGATAAGAGATATGGAGAGCAAAACATGTGAGGAAAGGTTGAAGGAGCTTGGTACATTCAGCTTGGGGACAAGAAAACTGAAAGGTGACATTATAACACTCTTTAAATACCTCACGGGCTGTCACGGAGAGATGGGTGCAGGCTTGTTCTCTGCTGCACCAGAGGGTAGGACCAGGTTTGAAGTTACAGGAGGGTAGATTTCTATTGAACTTTAGAAGGATCTTCTTGACAGTTAAGAATGGTTTGGCAATGAACAAATTGCCTAGATAGGCAGTAGGGAGCTTCTCCTCTGGATATCTTCAAAGAGAGTCAGGATAGCTACATGCTGGTGATATTTTGGATGGAGATCTTGTATTGAGGAAGGGGTCAGATTCCATGGCCCATGCTGCCCTTTCCAACTCTATGATTCTAGGGAAACAATAAATGGCTATGATTTATCTGGATGTATACAAAGATCCTCAATGCTTATGGAACTAAGATTCCATGGATATTAATATGAGAAGGGATGTTTGAGCAAGGATAGAGGAAGCATCCTAACAAAGAAAAGAAGGAGGAATATAGATTTTTCTTCCTAGCTGTAATTACCACGCCATCTCCAGTCAGTACAGGTAGTGAGTACTGTATACAGAAATGAGTTTTCATGCACAGACCATGCAGGGATGGCTCAAGAAATTTTATGCCTGAAGCAAAAGTTATCATCCTTTCTCCTCCTTCCATACATCTTTCTCAATAGTGCCAATGAGACAACACCCTCCACCATCCTTGAAGGGATTAGCCCCCATTTAGGGAACACAGTGCACCATCATGACCCCCAGCTTTCTCCTATAAAGCTTTCTGTCATCTCTCGTATCTGCCACTAGACATGTCAGGCTTGTTTTGCCCAGTTAGAGCCTACCCTAACTGGATGTGGTAGTAGTGAAGGCAGCAATGTCTGCTTTAATATTATTGGTTACTTCCTACCCCTTTGCTGCATCCAGACAACCAGTTCAAAATCAGCAACCATCCCCTGTAGATCCTGAACAGTTGTTTGAGAAAGAGAATGATTCCAGGCATCGCAGTTCTTTAACCCATATTATCAGCTTTGTCAGATCTGGCAATGCAGAGCATTCCCTTATAAATAGCAGTAGGTGCACAGTAAAATACTGTTCAAACTCTGGACTGGATCCAAGTGATTCTGCCAAGAAAGCAGTGCAATGATATTATTTTCAACTATTGTAGCTGATGTTTCCAAGGGAAGGGTATTTTATATCAAATCTAAAATGAGTAAAAAGTGTTGATTCTTGTCTTTTGTTGCCAAGAAAGCTTTCAGGAGTGCAATGAAATCTATCATCCTCATTTACAAAGAACCTAAGACTGATTCTTGCTTGGCTTCCTAACATTATTGTTTTGTTTTGCAGTTTGCAAACAGAGATGGGAAGTCCTTTGCCTTGCTTGAACTTCTTCAGTAATGGGAAATACGGTTTGGAAAATGGTACATTTCAGAATGCAGAAACAACCAGAGCAGTTAACAAATTAACCAGCAGAAAAGGGTTTTGCACAGTCCCTTCTGGAATTAACGCTTCGGAATTATCATGATCATTCTTAAACCCTTTCTTTGTTCCTTTTTGCACAACTTTTTTTTCAAGGACAAATATTTCTTCAAAGACGAATATTTGATATAAAGTACTTGTTAAAGTAGTTTGAACAATCTCTTTGAAAGAAGAAAGAAACTTTGAAAGAAGAAAAAAATGCAACAGACAAGTTTGCTGGCAAGGTATTCTTCCTGGAGTTCAGGTAATTTAAAACAGGGGTATTCTGGAGGGCATGTTTGTAACCATGTTTCACCCCTTTTCTTTAAGAAACAACGACCACAGTAATGGTTCCCTCTTGAGATCTTGAGGTCTCATAGGAAGAAAATAATCTAATTTCCATTTCTTACTCTTTTAAAATTATTTAGCCATTTAATTAATATTTTGCATACACTGGACTTCCCAGAGATTTTGAGAAGCATGGCATTTACTACCTCCTTCCTGTTTAACATTTAAATTCTACCTCTGACAATATAAGGACACCAAATGTTGAAAGAACTCTAATATGATTACCTTTCCAACATTATAAAATATGGGCTGTTTGGTTTGTCTTATGAGTATTTAAGGTCATGTATTCCCATTGTTTGCTTATAGCAGCAATTACAAGAGACAGAATCTGTATTTAAAGGGGAATTAAAGTCAAGGTTTTTGAGTCCTGTTGAAAGTTTAGAAATCTGGAGATTGAAGGAAAACTGAATGACATCACATACAGGTAAAATCTATGTTTTACTGCCTGTATAATGTACTTTTTCTTTAAAAAAAATGTGCAATGATATGTGCATCACAACCAAACCATTAATATATTGTTGGTGTAGTGCAGTTTCTGAATGGAGTGTATGTGTGTGAATGGTAAGGGTGGCTGTGGCTGTTGTGAACCTGTTCCTTTCCATTACATGGTTTTTTGGTGGAAAGATATTGTCATCAAAGTGCTGAAAATGTTCCATCTATCTTGCTCCACAAGCACCATCCTGAAGCCTAATAAAACTGTAATCTTAATGACGTAACTGGAAGTGATGCCATGTAGAGAGACACTGAGTAAAATCAAAATTGTGAGTAAATGTTAGATTTGAAGTGGAAGTATAAATATATCTACACTGGTGAAAGATGGGAGAAGGAACTGAGGATATTCAGGAGAGAGCTGACAGCAAGCCTGCCATAAATGAGAGCTATGGCAGCCAACCAATTTATGTGGGTTGTGAAGAACCACATGCTGAGTTTGATGGTTGTTTGGCTTTGTAAATATTGCAATTTCCTTTCTGTGTTAGCCTTCATTCTGTTGTGTTTGATTTTAAGCTGCTGCATCAGGCAGTTTATTTGTATTGTTTTATGCAAACTTATATGAATTAAGAAAACAAAAATAATGGCCATGGAAAATAAACATAAATTTAACCTAGATGACAAGGAAATGGAGATAAAGATTTCCCATCATGGAGACTGAAGTCAAGCAATCAAAAGACTAGGATTGGAAAGAGCAGATATGAAAGAACTAGACAAACTTCTCAAGTGCAGAGATATACAACTGAGCACCAAATTCAGAATCGTCTAAAGCCATTGTATTCCTCATCACCATGTGAGAGATGGGCAGTGAAGAAAGTGGATAAGAAGAAAATCAGTTCGTTTTAGATGTGGTGCTGGAGAAGAGTGCTGAGGATACTATGGATGGCCAGAAAGACAAACAAATGGGTCCTTTAAGCTTGAACCTTCCCTGGAAGCCAAGATGACTAAATGAAGGCTGTTATACTTTGTCCACTTCATAAGAAGGCACGACTCATTAGAAAAGACTATAATGCTAGGCAAGGAAGAGAGAAGCAGAAAGAGAGGAAGACCATACACCAGATGGCCAGACTCAATCAGAGAGGCCATGGGCCTGACCCTATAGAATCTGAGCAGAGAGATAGAGGCTAGGGGGTCTTGGAGATGTCTCATCACAGGGTTGCCATGAGTCGAGATCAACTTGAGGAGAAGAGTACTAAGGAGACTATGGACACCCAAAAAGTCAAAAAAATGGATCCTTGAACAGACAAAGCCTGAAAGGACAATAGTGCTAGAAAAGGCGAAGGTGGCAGAAGGTGAGGAAAACCACCAGTAATAGTACTCTCCTATTATTATATATGGGCAAGTATTCTCCAGCAATTCCCTATGGGCATATATTCTCCAATGTTCCCCTATGGGCAAGTATTCAATGTTTTCCTATGGGCAAGTATCCTTTAATTCTCTATGGACAAGTATTCTCCAACCATTCCTTATGGGCAAGTATTCTATTATTCTGTATGGACAAGTATTCTCCAACCATTCCTTATGGGCAAGTATTCTATTATTCTCTGTGAGCAAATATTCTCCTATTACTTGTTATGGACAAGTATTTCTGTTTCTCTCTATAGGAAAATGTTCTGATTCCCAATGAGCAAATATTCTCCTATTACTTGTTATGAGCAAGTATCCTATTATTCTCTATGGGCAAATATTCTATTACTGTATTCCAATGAGCAAGCATCCTCTTATTCCCTATGGGCAAGCATCCTATTACTCTCTACGGGCAAGCATCCCATTACTCCCTATGGACAAGCATCCTATTATTCCCTATGGGCAAGCATCCTATTACTCCCTAAGGGCAAGCATCCTATTATTCCCTAAGGGCAAGCATCCTATTACTCCCTATGGGCAAGCATCCTATTGCTCCCTATGGGCAAGCATCCTATTATTCCCTATGGGCAAGCATCCTATTATTCCCTATGGGCAAGCATCCTATTATTCCCTATGGGCAAGCATCCTATTACTCCCTATGGGCAACCATCCTATTACTCCCTATGGGCAAGCATCCTATTACTCCCTATGGGCAAGCATCCTATTACTCCCTATGGGCAACCATCCTATTATTCCCTATGGGCAACCATCCTATTATTCCCTATGGGCAAGCATCCTATTACTCTCTATGGGCAAGTATCCTATTACTCCCTATGGGCAAGCATCCTATTACTCCCTATGGCCCAGCCTCCTATTATTCCTTATGGGCAAGCATCCTATTACTCCCTATGGGCAAGCATCCTATTACTCCTTATGGGCAAGCATCCTATTATTCCCTATGGGCAAGCATCCTATTACTCCTTATGGACAAGCATCCTATTACTCCCTATGGGCCAGCATCCAATTATTCCCTATGGACAAGCATCCTATTATTCTTTATGGGCAAGCATCCTATTGCACCCTATGGCCCATCATCCTATTATTCCCTATGGACAAGCATCCTATTACTCCTTATGAACAAGTATCCTATTATTCTTTATGGGCAAGCATTCTATTATTCCCTATGGGCAAGCATCCTATTACTCGTTATGGACAAGCATCCTATTGCTCCCTATGGCCCATCATCCTATTATTCCCTATGGACAAGCATCCTATTACTCCTTATGGACAAGCATCCTATTATTCTTTATGGGCAAGCATCCTATTATTCCCTATGGGCAAGCATCCTATATTGCTCCCTATGGCCCATCATCCTATTATTCCCTATGGGCAAGCATAATATTACTCCTTATGGGCAAGCATCCTATTACTCCCTATGGACAAGCATCCTATTATTCCCTATGGGCAAGCATCCTATTATTCTTTATGGGCAAGCATCCTATTACTCCCTATGGGCAAGCATCCTATTATTCTTTATGGGCAAGCATCCTATTACTCCCTATGGACATGGTGCAAATCCTTTGTTGAAGAACATCCCTGTGAGGAGGAGGAGGAAAGGAAACATAATGAGGGGGGAAAGGGGTCCCTGAGGGAAGCAGCAGCCATTTTCATCCAGTCGTCGCCCATCCTTCCTTCCCCTCAAGGCTCTCCTCTGGCTGGGGGAGCCACATCACTAGAGCCCGAGGCTCCACCGAGGCCTAGGCCGTCCCCGCCCTTTCCCCGCCTCTCCCTGCGCCTGCTCAGTGGCCTGGGCGGCATTATTATGTGATATTATCATCCCTCTCCTCCTCTTCCTTCCCTCCAGCAGCCCTAGAAGAGCTGTCAGTGAGGAGGAGAAGAAGGCGGTGAGGAAAGATGGAGAGTGATGGGAGGCTGGGGCTCACCCCGCCGCCATTGCCCAGGTAGGTGAAGGGTCCACACTGGAGAAATAACCCGGTTTGGCACCGCTTTAACTCTTTGTTTGGCTCCATGGCTATGGAATTCTGGGAGTTGGAGTTTGTTGTGGGGCCTTAAGGCCCCACAACAAACTCCAACTCCCAGAATTCCATAGCCATGGAGCCAAACAAAGAGTTAAAGCGGTGCCAAACCGGGTTATTTCTCCATTCTTGCCCTTATCCTTGAGGCTGAGAGAGTGTGACCTATTATTATTATTATTATTATTAGATTAATAATGGTGGTGATGATGGCCCTGCCATGTATTTTACATGGATTCGAACCCTGGTCTCCAGAGTCATCATAGGACTTTATCAAACATTGGAAATTGGAAGTATAATACAATGGCGATCCGAGCGCAATCATGAGGTTTCACGTTATTGCGAATTAAAGCATCTTACGCAATTTTGGGGTCAATGGGGGGGTCTTTTTCGGGTAATGGGAAGTCATTCTGAACGCATTCCGAACGCAATTGGAATTCATGTAAATTCGCTAAACTAGAGAATTCGCGTGAATTCGAATTGGCTCCAATTGGCCCCATTCGCAATAAAAAGAAATGCCTCCCGTCTGATAAGGTCCACAGACCCAACTCTCAGACCACTACTGCTACTGCTACTGCAAAGGTAGATTTTTTTCTTCACGGAAGGGTTTTGCTGTTATTGCCTTCCTCTCTGAGGCTGAGAGAGTGTAACTTGCCCAAACTCACTCACCGCATCCATTGGGTTTTAAAATGACCGAGTCGGGATTCGAACCTTAGTCTCCAGAGTCATAGTCCAACACTCAAACCACTACTAGCCCAAGCCGGCTTTAAAAAGGTAAATTTGTTGTTGTTCTTGTTGTGTGCCTTCAAGTCGTTTCTTGCCAAGAAAACCCCCACGATAGGTTCTCCTTAGGGTCCCCATAAGTCGGAAATAACTTGAAGGGACACAACACACAGAGCCAGCATGGTGTAGTGGTTTGAGCATTTGTGGTGTGACTATGACTGGAGAACAGGGTCCGAATCCCAGCTCGGCCATGAAACCTTACTGGGTGACCTTGGGCAAATCACACTCTCTCAGCCTCAGAGGATGGCCATGGCAAACCCCCCTCTGAAGAAACATGCCAAGAAAAACCCATGATAGGTTCCCCACCTTAGGGTCACTATAAGTTGGAAACAACTTGAAGGCACACAACGACAGCATTAAAACAAATTTAATGCCAACTCTCCCCCAGTGGCCTTCAAAATCCTAGAAAAGGAACTGTTACCTCTGTGCGCAAGCAATGTCTAAAATGGTCCATACTTTCAAATATTATAATTTAGGATGAATTATGTCCCCGTAAATAGTTTGACAGTTGCAGTAATAATTTAGGATTGTTCTTTGAAATCTTACCTGGAAGGTGGTATGGAAAGGTTCATTGTTGATGTACACTTGGCTCATTCAAAAAAGTGGTGGTGGTAGTGGTAGTGAAATCTACCTGAAATACTCGTTGCCATCTCAGCACAACTGAATTACAGGAGGATCGTGTATATGATTATGTACAAAGTTTACCCTGTATTTTAAAGTATCATTAATGTTGTTAATTTCCCTCGTGTCAGCTTTGATTCCTGGTGACCCTGTGAATGAGAATATCCATGACTCCCTCTCCTCAACTGCTTTGCTGACATCCTGCAGGTTCAGGGCCTTAGCTTCCTAGGTTGAGTCTAACCAATTGGTATATGTCCCCTACCTTTTCTAGTGAATCCTGCCTTCTCATAATGTGGCCAAAATACAACAGCCTCAGTTTCGCCTTCCTGGCTTCCAGGGACAGGGAGAGTTCAGGCTTGATCTGTGGTAGAACCTATTTGTTTGTTTTCTTGGCTGCCCGTGGTATCCTCAGCACTCTTCTCCAGCATCTGAAATGAGTTTTATTTTCTTCCTATCTGCTTTATTCATTGTCCAGCTCACTTATGGGGAATACAATTACTTGGGTGATTCTAACTTCAGTGCTCAGTTTTATATCTTGCACTTGAAGATCTTGTGTAGTTCTTTCACAGCTACCCTTCTTCTTGGTCTGACTTCAGTCTTCTTTTGATCAATGTTTGATCCAAGATACGGGGAATCTCTTAATTATTTCAATTTCCTTGTCATCAGCTTGAATTTATGTTCATTTCCCATGATTATTATTTTTATTTTCTTAATGTTTGATATTAAGCCTGCCTTAGCACTTCCTTCTTTCACTTTACTCCAATTTAAACAGCTTTTTTCACTTCCAACTCTCACATTCATACATGGGAAATACTGTGGCTTGGATGATCCTAACTCTAGTGTTTAGTTGTATATCTTTGCACTTTAGGATCTTATCTAGTTCTTTCATAGCTGCCCTTTTAGTCTTCTTCAGATTTCTTGTCTACAATCTCTGTTTTGATCAATGGTTGATCAAAGGTATGAGCAATCTTTATTTAAATTTCCTCATTGTCTAGTTTGAATTTATGTAACTGCACTGTAGTATTTATTTTTATTTGCTGTAATGTTCAGTAGTAAGCCTTCCTTTGCACTTTCTACCTTTCCTTAGTAATTGTTACTAACATACTATGTTAGTAGTATGCTGGTAGTATGGTGTTATTTGCATATCTTAGGTTGTTGATATTCCTTCCTCCAATATTCACTCCTCCCTCTTCTTAGTCTAAATCTGCTGTGTGTATGATATCTTCTGTGTATAAGGTGAACAAATAAGGTGACAGAATGCAGCCTTTCCAAATAAGGACCATTCTGTGTCTCTGAATTCTTTTCTCATGGTAGCCAGCTGCACCTGTTCCATGGGAAGCCAGATCTGGCCACGGTGGTACATACCTTGGTTATCTCCCATTTGGATTACTGTAATGGGTGTTCGGAAAATTCAGTTGGTTCAAAGAGCTGCTGCCAGGCTGTTATCAGGGTCAGATTACAGACCATACAACGCCCCTGTTGAAACAGCTTTATTGGCTGCCAGTTTGTTTCCGGATACAATTCATGGTGCTAGTTGTCACCTATAAAGACCTACATGGCTCAGGTCCACACTATTTGACAGACCGTTTCTCATGGTATGAACTGGCCCGGACTCTGAGATCCACTGGAGAAGTCCTTCTCTCTGTCCCAACACCATCACAAACATGGTTGGTGGGAATGCGAGAGAGCCTTCTCGGTGGCTGCCCCTAGACTCTGGAACTCCTTGCCCAGGGAGATCAGAATGGCTCCTTCCTTGATGGCCTTCCACCGGCAGGTTAAGACCTACCTGTTCACACAGGCGTTTAAGGATTTGTTATAAGGACAGGCTGGAATGTTGGACCATTTTTTAAATGTTTTAATTGTACTTTTTTTAATGCTTTGAAACCGCTCTGAGTCCCAGTCCTGGGAAAAGTGCGGAATACAAATAAATATAATAAATAAATTGTACAATTTGAAGCTCCAACCATGGTTTAGGTTCTAAACTTTTATTTTCTGTGACTTTTGGATTGAATAGTTGATTATAAGGGAAGAAAATTGCATTTGTGAAGGTGCTATTAAGATTTATTCACCTTTAACTAGTCAAAATTATAATACAAAAAGACAGTAGATGTATGAGACCATGTGGTTAATGCCTGCATTTAAATGAGCTATACATGTTTGGAAGTTGGGACTGGATTCAGTAGGCATGGTTTCAGCCTTCCATCTGTTGATTCTTTTCACTTACAATTCAAAAGTTAACATGTTTAGGGTTAAGGTATAGGCAGATATAAACAACATATTTTGATCTGAACTGTTTAGTCACATCTAAAGTAGGCTGAATCTAAGTCCAAAGTTATGTAAGTTGTATTTATTCAGTGGGTCTGTTCTACATTAGACATACAATTGGATTTATATAATTTTAAACAAGAAGAACAAGAAGTTTATGAGAGGGAAGCAAGAGTGCTTGCCTAATATCTAAGGAAACAATTTTGCTGAAAAACCGATTATTGATTTCCCATAGTGCTTTTGTGACACTGAACAAATGCAAAAACTATTATGTCTGAGATGAGACACTTTAGCTGATTTAGCAAGTGCAAGACCAGACTGGTAGTCTCAGATTAAGGAAAACACTTTGTCTTTAAATGTGTTTATATTTAAGGAACACAATATGATTATTTGTAATCCAATTTAGCACTTAGGAAGAGTAAAGAATCAGCAGGATCTACCAGTTACATGAGAGCCAGCGTGGCATGATGGTTTGATAGTTGGACTATGACTCTGAAGACCAGGGTTAGATTCACAGTTTGGCCATGAAACCCACTGAACCTATGAAACTTTGGGCAATTCACACTCTCTCAGCCTCATGGGAAAGCAATGGCAAACTTCCTCTGAACAACTCTTGCCAAGAAGATCCCATGCCTTAGGGTGGCCATAAGTTGGAAACTACCTGAAAGCATACAACAACAACAACAACAACAACAAACCAAATACATAATCCAAATGGCATGGCTGAGTTATTTTAAACTATTGTGCACTCAGGATTTGCTAAACATAACAGTTTTTACAAGACTGAGGCTCTTGGGCTTAATATCCTAAAGGCACCAGATCTCATCTGATCTTGGAAGCTAAACACTGTCACCTTTGGTTAGTACTTGGATGGGAACTCATCAGCAAATACCAGGTGCTGTAGGCTCTATTTCAGAGGAAGGAACTGGCAAAACCACCTCTGAGTATTTCTTGCCTAAGAAAAACTTATGAAATTCATGGAATTGCCATAGGTCAACAGGTGACCTGAAGGCTCTCTCTCTCTCTCTCTCTCTCGCACATACACACACAATTTCCTTTTCACGTTTTTGGTATCACTGACTCCCAACAGTTAAATTTAAAGTCCCTCTCAATAACATACTCATATTTATTTAATATGCTGAGAATCTGGCTTTTTGAAAGCTAAAGGACATAGTGTGGCATTTGCAGAACATTCCAGTGAACAGGTTTTTAAAGTGGTTTTTCAAGTTCTCATCACTTCATTGATCAAGCAAAGTAGCTTTCTGGCAGAATGTAAAACATGTAGATTCTGAGGATGCAATACTTCAGTATGGTGAAGATATGTTTTTAACATTTTGTTTATAGGCATGAATTCTTCCACAAAGATATACATAAGATTGTAGTGTGAATTATAAAATGTTACAAGAGATATGAAAAGTTACAGCAATGCTTAATTAATAAACTTAGCTGTGTTTTTTATTCAGCTGTGTGTTTCATTTTTTTTAAAAAACAAGTGTCTTTAATCATATTGGGGAGATGCATTAAAGTTTAAGGGTGCACCAGATCTGCATTCTTGTCTAATTATATAAGTATGCCCCAACTAATGAAGTCAACGTGTTCCTGGGCTTTAACAGAAACTTTAGTACCAGAAGTAGAAATCACATGGAAAGAGAAGGGAGTGGTTCCTAAACCATAACGAAGAAGAGCAGTTCAACACCTTTCTGCACACTTCTTATTTAAAACTAACATTGTGCACAAGTGAAATGAAGCAACTAGGTAAAATAAGCCTTGCATAAGTAAACAAAACCATTTTGAATCTCCTAGAGATTAGAAAGCTGTTTCCAAAATGTTTTGGGTTTTTTATTCAACAGCCTCCACTTTTCTTATGATATCTATTTTGCTAGCGAAACTTATCTATGCTTTTCCAATATGCTAGGGTAGTTGGTGTGGCAGGCTAATGTGCTTTCCTCTTTTCTTTCTGTTTTGCTCTTCATGGCAGCTCAGTAAATGATTCTAGGAACAACTAATTACCTTGACTATTGTACGTAAGCATCCATAACTACAGTAGGATCATCTAAAGTAAAATCCCATTCTTGCCCAATTCAAGCTTTATTGCATTTTTTTTTACTGCAGACATATTGTTGCAACCCAGCACTGAAGGTCTGTCTTTCTCCAGTCATCTTTCACCATCTTCCCTAATGCCAGTGCTTCCAATAAGTAGATAGAAAGCTAGGGCTGGGCTGCTTTGCCATAAAAAGACTCTGTAAAAAGCAGCTACTTTGTCCAAGGCTTTGTAAATTAAGGTATGCTTGCATTGCATTGCATTTTGTTATATCATTTGATACCTCCATAGTGTCTTTGTGTAATACTGGCTGATGCTGGAACTGAGTCTCTGGCCACTAGTATTACTAAGCTCTTTCCTTTGGTGTGCACTATGTTGCAGTAGTATATAGCAAAGCTCTGATCTTAAGTGTATTTGTTTAGAAGGAAATCAGTGCATTGTGAACTTAATGCATATCAATATTATGTAGATATTATATAGGGATAATTTCAGTCTCTTTTGCTAATGCCAGCCCCTCCCCCACTAGAAATTATGAAAAATAGAAAATGTCGTTTTCCAAGAAATTTACTATATACCAAAATTATGAATAATTTCAAAATGCCAGATTGTTCTTCCACATTATTATTTGTGGCAATTATATGCAAAATATGTAATTGAACCCCAGACTATGCTGTCTTTTGCTGCACAAGTCATTCAGAAGACATTTAAAATGTTCATCCTTCTCTTTCATTTGTATAATCTTAGCATTATTGCCCTGACTCCTGTCAAAATTATTTTAGATCCTGTTATTATCTTCTGTGTGTTCAAAATGAGAAAGAAAATATCAGCTGCTACATAAATATCGATATCTATCTATCTATCTATCTATATGTTGTTGTGTTGTATGCCTTCAAATCATTTCTGATTTATGGCGACTCTAAGGTGACCATATCATGAGACTTTCTTGGCAAGATTTTTTAGAGGTTTGCCATTGCCATCCCCCTAAGGCTGAGAGCATGTGACTACACACACCCATACACACACACACACCCTTAAGCTATGGTCCAGCTTTAATTACTATGTGATATTATAGTTTATACTAGAATAAGCACTTGGTATCCAATACAATTCCAGAAGCAGCATCAATATTGCAGAAACAGTGACAGGAAAGACATCTAATAGAGCAAGAAAATGGCCACTTCCACAGGCAAGTGTGGATACTAGCTCACCTGAGTTCCCATGAGATGAACAGAGTCCAGAGAAATGGCTTCACCTCCATGTCAGGGCCTGTGGAGCTCCTGCTGGCTCTTGGGTGATGCCACCCAGCTTAGATATCACTTTGCTGGCTAGGTTGGCTGAGAACAAGACTTGATGGGTGAAGACAAACTGGAGAGGTTAAGTTCTCTCTCTGCAGAACATAAAACCCTTCCCTGCCATTTCAGTCTTCGCACTACCATGGGCACTCAAGAAATGTTGATTCTGTGGCTCTCTATAGTGACTGGAGAATTGTGTAAAGGGTTGTACGTCTGTGGGATCTCATATTCCACCAATCTTGGAGTTTTCTTGCCATAGGAATTCTGGAACTGGTGGTTAGGTAGGCCCCCTCTCTCCTCTCCTTCCATAAAACATCTTTTTATTTCAACAGGCATTTGATGATTGACATGTTACAGAGAAAGGTTTTCTAATGGGGCATAGCTTATGATCTCCTATTCTTATTGTTATTGGTTTTAAAATGATTTCATACTAAATAAAATAAATCTCTTCCCTCTGCTGCACCAGACTCTCCACCTGTAATTAACAAATTGTGGCCATTTCACTCCACCAGCGTGTTCCTGTATGAAAGTTCTTTTTACCCTTGAACTCCATTTCCCTTTATCACTAGAGCCACAAATGAAGAAAACTGTACCCCACCCCACCCACCTTTACTCATTATATCACTTGTGACAATTTCCCTCCCATGCTAATAATGTATATGGAATGTGTTAACAAACAAGTGACAATGACAAGAGTACCATGATAGTGCCCTCTCCCATACACAAAACATTAACATGCTTCTGGAAAGTAGAATTTCTCCACCAAATGGCAGAACTCAGTGGGTTCTGCAGAAAACATTTGTACTTAGAGCAAGGAACATAAGGATTTCTCACAATGCAAATGGAAGCATAGGTAGTTCCAGAACAAACTCTTTGCCAGAGCAAATTTTGAGGGAAGTTGGGGTTCATTGGGCTTGATTTCTGGAGTGTGTGTACTTCTCAGCTGGGTTTTCTGTATTACTGGTATTGTGCTATGATGATAATAAAATTAAGTGTACCTTATATTGGAGAAGGAGGAGAAAGGAGGATCAGACTTCTTCAGTAACTACTATGGGTGTGTTTTTATAGAAGTTATTTTACTATCTATACTGTCCAGGGGATATAATAGCAGTGTAATGATATAATTTTGCACTGTTGGTATATCAGCAAAACAATAAGAAACAAAAATGTTTAGAAGCAGAAATAAACATCTTTAGTATGTTGTTTTTCAGACCAAAGCATTGCTGTGGGATTATTCAAGACGAAAAGTTGGTGAAAAGAAAACCTTCTACATAACAGTTTAGGAAAGTGATCAGTTGCATCAGACTGAAGATTTGTGTGTAAATTGTTCATATCTGCAAAGTACCTTCCTTGGGACCTTCAGTGATCATCAGAACAATATTTCTGAAACAGTATGACTAATTGTAAAGGAAGATCTGTCAGCAAGAAAATAAATGAGAAAGCCTATCATGGAGAAGGATTTGTAAATTGGACTATAAATCTAAATACAATTCAGTCTGACAAGTTCTTGAACCTGCTGTTGAGTATGGTTCCAATCGTTTACCACAAAAACCAGGAAGAGAGACATAAGAAAGTGAATGGTGTCTGGCAAGATGGATTACAACCATCAGGGCACAGTTTCAGTGTTAGGACTGATCAGCACATGGATTATCATCACTTTTCAGAATCAAATTTTCATCATGGTAGTAATGGACATAATTCATCAAGCTGTAGTCCAAAGTATGATAACTTTGCAAGCTATAATTATTCAGAGGGAATTGACTCATCAGAAACAGATGCTATGCTGCAGGACAACAGCGCATCTAGTGATGGTGATGAAGATACCATTGTGGAAGGGAGCAGAAGACAGCCAAAAGAATCAAGTAGCATCATGGCATTGCAGATATTAGTCCCATTTTTGTTAGCAGGTTTTGGAACAGTGTCAGCTGGGATGGTTCTGGATATAGTTCAGGTTGGTATTTGCCTACTATAGTATTTCTTATATACATTCTGATTCTTTTTGTTGCAGTTGTACATGTCTCTTGGCTTGGTCTTCTGCTTTACGCCCGAAGAAATGTTTCTGGTGTTGGTTTTTTTTACATTTCTTTTGGAATGTAAAGCTGTTTACATGCTTGCCTCAAGAAGCAGGTAATCTTTTCTTGGAGAAGGGTTTACTCTTGCTTGCCCCATCTTTACTCTTTCACTTTCATATATGGCTTTAGCTTCACAAAAGACCTTTACTACCACTCTCATTCTTTTTGGTGGGTTTTGTTAAACTTTTAAAAATGTCTTTAGTTAGATCTTATTTGAGCGTTTTTTACAGTGTAATTTAAACACTTTAAAAATTATTCAATTAATTATTTATCATTGATAAAGAAAATGAAATCCTGATTTCCATAATACACAGTCCAGAACCAAATATTCTACATACTTAGCTAGGAAAGGAGATTTTCACTGTCAGAGTGGTTGTCTGCATGGGCCAAATGGCCTGGATTCCTCCCCCGGTCTTGTATCACTTAATGTGGAGGATACAGGCCAAAGTCCCCAGGGCTGGATCAGGCCTGATCCTGCCTGTGCAAACAAGGATCCAGAAGTTTTCCAGCGTTGAGGGCGGAGCCATCCTTCATGAGGTTGGTTCCCCCTGTTTGCTCCAATCAGGCAGGACTATGACTTTTGGGCGTGTCCACCAGGGGAATCCATCCCCCTTGTTTGTCCAGTCTAGTTCCTGCCTTCGCTCCGTCAGGTCGTGTTTTCCTAACTCTCCTTTACTCACAAAACAAATCTTCTTTATTCTCCTTTTACTCCTTACCTCTTCTCTCTCTGTGAGGGCCGACTAAGGTCCGAAGAGCTAGAGGGCCCAGGCATGTCTGGGGAATCTGGCCATGCTACCCAGGCTCTCCACAAGAGGAATGGATCAGCCCTGACCCGGGAGGTGCGGCCTGTAGGCCGCTCGGCGCAGCCGGAGGAGGGATATCCCTTTTCTCCGCGCTTGAAGGCGCCGGACCGTGGGAACCTGTCCCGAAATCGGGAGGGTGCGGTTAGCAAGGAGGACGCCGAGAGACCGCAGGAACCTGTCCCGAAATCGGGAGGGTGCGGTTAGCAAGGAGGACGCGAGAGACCGCAGGAACCTGTCCCGAAATCGGGAGGGTGCGGTTAGCAAGGAGGACGAGAGAGACCGCAGGAACCTGTCCCGAAATCGGGAGGGTGCGGTCGGCAAGGAGGACGCCGAGAGAAATGTGAGTAATGCTGCAGTGAGCAGCTTGGGTACCCTGCAGCCTCTCCCTCCCGAACGTCGGCTCCCTTCTCCTCCTTACTAGCCTTACAGCTGGCGCAATCCTGTATTGCCTCCCAAACGGTCTCCTCTCAGAGAGGGGCCCGTTTTCAGGCTAAGGCCGTGGCAGAGAATTCTTCCCAAGAGTCAGGGTCAGAGGCAGAAAGGACTCGGAGATAAAGGAGGGCCAGGGAATTATCTTCCTCTCCCTCATTCTTCAGATTCTCGAGGGACGCCTTCTCCCCCTTGGAAAGTCATCCCTCCAAGATGGACCCCAAGCTCACTGGAGGGAGCTCAGTGGTCCTTCAGCCCCTGGAGTCGGGCTCACAGAGGGACAGGCTCCTTTACAATTCCAGGAGACCTTGGGAACCCTCTTCTTCTTTCCCCCCCGCCTCCCGCTCTTCCAGGGATGCCATTCCCCTTTGGAGCAGGGCAAATTTGCACCCAAACGTTCCTCCTTGGCGCACAAATTCAAACTCAAAAAAGGCGGGAGCCATGCCAATGCTACTTCAGGTTTATTCCTCCAAGCATAAACATAATGGAGAGCGCCATCTAAGGCTAAGAAGCAAAATGCTTGCAGTTAAAATCCTCAGATGAGGATGTTCTCTCCAAATCTCAGTCCTCTTCTGCCTCTGAGGGAGAATGGTCTGAGGGGGGCCAGAACACCAGCCCCAGGGTGGTGAGATAGAGACCCTGACAGACCTTGGCGCGGCTGGAGGCCCTGTCCCTGGCCAGATTGCGCCCCACTGCGGACATCAAACCCGGCAAGAGGTTTGGACAGTGGGAGAGAGAGAGAGAGAGAAGGCAGATTTCAAGAGGTGAGTGAGGATTCAGTCCTTAATCCTATGTTTGTGGGTTAAGCTTTACCCAAGAGATTTGTTTCTGACTTGCATTGCCAGCTTTGAAGGAGGCTTCAGTTGCTTCAGAGATTCAAATGGAGAGTTTCCCTCCAAAACCAACTGCCTTCTCCTCTCCTTCCTCCAAGATCCACTCAGACTGAAAGAATCAGAGAGGATTAACAAAAGGATTTCCAGGTGCAGGGAGTCTGCTTCTGCCCCATTGTCCCCTGGTCTAAGGTGTCAATCTCTCCTTGGGAGAATTTGGCCAAAAAGACATTTATTTATTGTGCTTGCCCTTTTTAAAAATAATAGGCAAGGCTGGAACTGAAGGTGTGGCAGCCATTTTGATTAAGGGCAGCTAGGCAGAAAAGGAAAGGCCTGCTGCTTCTGCTAACTAATATGCCTTTTGTAAAACAAAGGAAAATAATACCTATAGTTCACTCCTCAGAAGAGGAATGTGATCTGAAAAAGAGTTAAAAATAAAAAATAAAGATGAGGGCCTTTCAGTACCTCCTGAAAGCTCCTGAAATCTGTTAGATGTTTGGGGACTGATGATCCTTCATTATTACTGTATTTGTTTATTATTACTGTACTTGTTTTATGGTATTATTGTACAACTTATATATTGGAATTTAATGTCAACTCTGACCAGTTGAAGCTAGAGGATGATCCATCCTGATTTCCTCAGGGAAGGATATTCCTCCCTCCTCCAAGCCTGGGCCTTCAACACCAAATACTCCATTTCATGCAGATTTTATGAGGATATTAACAAGGCCTCCATAATTTATTATTGTGATTCTAAATCCAATAGCTGTTTACATATATATGGTTACATCTCAGCCCTCTTTGTCATGAGAATCAACAGATGCCACTTGTGGCTGCCAGAGTTTATGCTCAACTAAGGTGTCTGCTATTTCCTTTTTTTCTGGGGCTAAACATGTGTGGCCTAGCCCACTTGTCAAACAAACAAACACTTAAGGTCAAAATAAAGTACTATCAGGGTATTAACTATGGTTAAAGGTAGTGGCTATGTCTGGAGACACTAGCCTAAATGAGATTGGATGTAATCCAAGACCAGTTCAAGGACAGACTTTGACTAAAGAACTGACACATAAAAATGCCCATTACAAAAAATATCTAAGATTCTCACCACTTAATGGGGACAAATTGTTTGGAATAAAGTCTCTTGGCTGAGACTAGGAATAATAAGAAGACCTCAACATCCTTAAATGTCAGCCCTGGTGGCGCAGTGGTTAAATGCCTGTACTGCAGCCACTCACTCAAAACCATAAGGTGGCGAGTTCAAGACCAGCAAAGGGCTGAAGCTCAACTCAGGCTTGCATCCTTCCGAGGTCGCTAAAATGAGTACCCAGATTGTTGAGGGGCAAATAGCTTACAATTGTAAACCGCTTAGACACTCCTTAAGGGTATGAAGCGGTATATAAATGAAATGAAGCTGTTTGTTAAAATATACTTTGATATATTTTTCTATACCATTCATATGACTTTTCATTGCCTCCTTAAGGTAGAGGAAGGCAAACAAACATAGATTGATATAAAAGTCACAAAATGTCTGATTGATATTGAGGCCATAAAAACATCAACAACAACACTATACTATCTATCTAATAACAATTGAGTTATAATAATCACAGGTTCAGATGGGAGATTATCCAGACAAGTCTGGAGACACGTCTCCTCCAAGATTTTTGTGTGTTCCTGTTTTTTGGGTAGTGGTCTCCTGCCCACAGCCCAAGCTACCACGTTATCACAAATATCTTACCAACCTTTCCATACAAGGTTCTACCATTCAGTCTGTTGTTTTCTTCTGTGACACGCACTACACAGATAGACACGTCTTGAAAACAGTGGGACCTTCATATAGACCCATAATTTCAAATGTCCTGATAGATCTCATTCTCTCCGATAGGATATATATAAGATGTCGAGTTGTGATTTCTTTCCTATCCAGACATGTTTTTCTGGTAATTTACGAAAAGAACTACCTAGTTCCATTTCAGAACCTGCATCACTTTGGAGTGGTTGTAGACACATCGCTGACCAGTCTACCTGACCAAGCAAAGGGTAAGATCCATGAAGAACACCCTCGAGCAGGTAGGTTGTTCCCAGTTATTGGACCTAGTGTTACTGGTGCATCTACACTGCCTGATCTGTTTCAGTTAATCGTTTGGCATGAACACCATTTCATGCCAGGAGCCTACAGTAGTTCTTCTAGCTGTATCAAAAAACAGATGGTACACATAAATAATCTGTTCTGACATACACTGATTAAATCAAACCTCTTTGAATGGTGGTTTTTGCTGCCAGTTGTAGAGGATTGCCTGATTTAGGCCCTGTTGAAGTTCCACATAAGGTTGGATGCCAGCTTAGGGTGACGGGAAGCATGTTTGTGGCTCCCAATAGCCAAACTCCAGATCCCTCATGTAGATGCTCCGGTCTCGTCTCTCGTGACTTCAGAAGGGCAGGGTTTCCAGAGATCTTCCAGATGTCACGAAACCAGTTCGTCTTCCAATCACAAAGATCTCTTAACTCAAGGTCAAATACCATATCCAGGATTAAACCTTCACATGTGGATATTGAAAGGCACCTACTGGACATCAGCTCTTCCAATCATACTGTCCCAGAAACTGTCTAATCATTCATATATATGTGTGTGTGTGAGAGAGAGGGTGTATATATAAAGTTTTGAGAACAGCTTCTCTTATTAAACTTCCCACAGTTCACAGATACCCTAATTGGTACCCTCATGTAGTTCTTCAGGCATTAACCAAACCACAGTTTGAATAACTTGACAGAGTTGATATTAAGTTTCTTACCTGGAAAACAGTATTTTTTTTTTAATGCTATTAGTTCAGCTAGAAGGTTTTCTGAACCAGGAGCACTAGCCACAGGAGTGAAATATGCATCTTCTGCGAGGATTCAGTTCTGCTTGACGGGATCTGATGTTCATGACTAAAGTTAACTTCACATTTCATAGAGCACAGGAGATCATTTTCCCTTCATTCGTTCCTGACCCCAAAAAGGAACTTGAAAAGACTTGGCTCACACTAGATGTAGGCAGAGTTCGGTGTATTTACATCAAACGCACTTGTCGATGGCGCAAATCAGACAGTCTATTTGTCTCCTTCGGTCCTACATACCTGGGAAGTTTTTCTTCATCGACCCTGGCTTGATGGATCTGGGCTTGCATCTCTCAGTGTGAGTCGATGATGGGTAATACGCTGCAAGGAAGGGTCAGCGCTCATTCCGCTCACAGTGCTGCCACACCTGCCGCCCTAACCACTAATGTTCTTCTCTCCAATATTTGCAGGGTGGCCGCTTGGTCATCTCCTTCCATATTTATCCATCGCTGCCGAATCAATGCCTTCCAACTGGCTGGGGCATCATTTGGTAGACGGATCCTTCAATCCATCCTATAATTCCTTACCTCAGTTCCCACCCATCTAGGGAGCTTTGGTATGTCCCTCATGAAGGATGGCTCCGCCCTCAACGCTGGAAAAACGAACATTGGCTTACCTTGTGAGATGTTTGTTTTCAGCGATGAGGGCGGAGTCATCCTGCCCACCCGTAACTGAGGAATTTTTTCTCGGTGTCGGGGGGTGTTGTAAGGTTAATAGGATCCTTGTTCTAGTGTCTAGAATTGTTATAGTTAAATGGTTAAACTTTCTCTATTGTTGTTAGTATTTCTTCATTGTTATAAACTCTCTCTGCTTGGCTATACATTGACTGGGCAAACAAGGGGGATGGATTCCCCTGGTGGACACGCCCAAAAGTCATAGTCCTGCCTGATTGGAGCAAACAGGGGGAACCAACCTCATGAAGGATGACTCCGCCCTCATCGCTGAAAACAAACATCTCACAAGGTAAGCCAATGTTCGTATCTGATCTGACCCTGGGGTAAATAGCCTTTACCCTGGAGTAAAATAGCCGTGGTGTTTAGACAGCACCCCCCCCCCACGCTTCTTACCTTTCTGGTGATGGATCCAATTGAGAAGTCCCCCAGTTGCCCTGTCTGATGCATAAATGGTGTTCCTGCCCATGTGGATGCAGTCAGGCACTTTGTTTCTATGCCAGACAGGTTGATTGGGGGGCTTCTCAGTTGGATCTACTGCTGGAAAGGTAAGGAGCGACACTCAGGTCCTTGGTCCTGGGTCAGTGTGACGGGTGTGTGAACAGCCACTCATCCCTGCGCCAACCCAGAGACTAATCAGGGTGAACACCAGGGCCAGATCCTGGCCCATCTGCTCTGGCCCTCAATCTCTGCATTGCTAGAAATTTGGAGACTGAAGGAAGATTTTATTCGGTGCGGTAGAATTCTTGTTTTGGGGGCAATGTCCTCATTATGCCTTCCCCTGTTGCTATACTCCCGGTTACATTATTCTTATATTAAAATAAATTACTGTAAATTTTGGGTAAGATAACAAATTTGCTTAGCTTACCTCCTTAATCGAGGCTGCTTCTCATATGAAGTTTTTACAATCACAGCTGCTCTGTAAATATAGATATGGGCTGTCTGTCCAGACCATTGCTTTCCCATTGTAATCCTCTTATGTTTTATAACTTATACATGCAGGGGTTTTTTGGCACATAAAATTGTTTAAGGAGGAAACATGGACTATTTTTAATTAGAAGCACTAGTAGCACCCTAGTTGTTTAGCATTTCGATTGCTGAAATCCATTTTGGTGCTTTGGATTTTGTTTGAAAAAGAAATTAAGCCAAGAATTTTCAAAGTAAGATGCAATTGTAATGTTTTAGGAGGAAAAGAGAACAGCATTATCTCAATTACCAGGATCTTTTATTTCTTCTAAAATAGTCATATTCATATTTCAAACTCCTCAGTTTTGCCAATAGGAAACTAAATTAAGGTATGTTGTTTTATTTATTATGATAAATGACTAATAGTTTTTAAAGCTGATGCTTATGCTGTCAGTTTGGGGAAACAAGTGAAAAGTTTCTAGCTTTCAGAAAAAAAATGTTTCAGAAAAGTGTCCTCTTTACATGTCGTATGAGTTTCCAAACCAATAGAATCAGTATGCTGTAGTCGTTTGAGCATTGGACGACAACTCTGAAGAACAGGGTTTGAATCCTTGGTTGGCCATGGAAACCCACTGGGTGCCCTTGGGCAAGTAACACTCTCTCAACCTCAGAAGAAGGCAAAAGCAAAACTTCTAAACAAATCTTGCCAAGAAAATGTTGTTCTAGGTTCACTCTAGGTCCAAAACACAGTGCAGAAATAATCAAGTTTGAGACCACTTTAACTGCCCTGGCTCAGTGCTAAGGAATCCTGGAAGTGTAATTTATTGTGGCACCAGAGCACTCTGACAGAGAAGGCTAAATGTCTGGCAAAACTACAGTTCTCAGAATTCCCTAGCACTTTGCCAGGGCAGTTAAAGCAGTCTCAAACTGGATTATTTCTGCACTGTATTTTGGAGTGCACTTTAGAGTCACCATAAATCAGAAATGACTTGAAGGTACACAGCAGCAAAATGCAAATAACTGTGCTAGTTCTTTTCTTAAATATATCACCTCCCAGTATTCTGCTAGCATTTCCTTCTTCATAGTTGTATGCTCTGAAAGAAAAGGTGCAAAAAGAAAGAATATTGGGTGGAAGGAAAATTGGGAACTTTGTAATCATCTTTATGCCCCTTATTGCATTAGAAAAGAAAGCTGAAATGGAGCTGGAAAGTAGTGTGCCTTACCACATGATATCATAGTGCTTTGTCAAAGGAAGTCTTTTGTCTAACTGAAAAAAACTGCTTGACAAAAGACACACTTTGATGACTCTCTCCTACTGGAGGTGAACTGAAGGACTACTGACATCATGCAGTGAGGCACAGAGAAAGGTTCTATTTTCTGGCTCTGTTTTGGCTTTCTTTTCTAGAATTTTAAAATGTTCTATAGCATTTTTAATATATATATATTATGTTTTTCATGTGTTAAATAGCATTGGGAAGTGTTCAAAAATATAACTGAAGTTTTCATCTTGGTTCCTGCACTGCTTGGTTTGAAGGGGAACCTGGAAATGACTTTGGCATCCCGACTATCAACAGCTGTAAGTATCTGCAGTAGTCTGAGGGTGTAGTAAGTTATAATGTCCATTACCCAACTCAATTTTTGAGTTTGAAAGAAATGGTCCCACTAGACCCTTAGGAGACCTGCTTGTAGTCTCTGGCAAGAAAGGAGGCAGAAGTAGAACTGGCTTCTTTCATATTCCAGTATCTTTACTAGTCATTTTTCATCAGTTCTCAGAGACAACCATTATCTGACTGGTGAAGTGATTGGCATGCCAACTTTACACCCCTCACATTACACCCAGTGATATATCAGGTTGGCTATATGTGTACAGGAACCTTTGGTCTTCACATTTCTATACAAATAAATAAAGTTGAAGGCTTTCACGACCAGTATCCATAGTTTTTTGGGCTATGTGGCTGTGTTCTGGAAGAATTTTTCCCTGACATTTCGCCTGCATCTGTGGCTGGGATCCTCAGAGGTTGGTGGCATGGAAGTGATTAGGGTTTATATACTGTGTGACCCGTGGCTGGGAGAAAGTGATTTACATGTTAATCTGTGTGTTGGCCTGTTGTTGAATGGTAGCCTCAGGGTGGGAGAATATGCGGTAGGATATGTGTGCCTATTTATTTAGCAATCCATTGTTTGTGGGGAAAACCCCTGACTCTGGGTGATGTCATTTGCATGTGTTGAGTCTTGATTTTGATGTTTATCAGGACTGGTAGCCAAACTACTTTCTTCTTTTATTTTGAAGCTGTCTAGGTGTTTGTGGATTTCAATGACCTCCCTGTGCATTCTGACCTGATAGTTGTTGGCTTGCTCCAGAATTTCAATGTTTTCCAATAGCATTTTATGCCTAGGTTGGTTTATATCATGTTCTGCTATTGCTGATTTTTCTGGCTGGCCCAGTCTGCGATGACTCTTGTGTTTCTTGATTTGTGCTTGAATGCTATGTTTTGTGGTCCCTATTAGACCACATTTGCATGGTACACAGTAGACCCCAGCGGCCATGAGAGGGTTTATCCTGTTCTTCACTGAGCGCAGCATTTGCTGGATCTTCTTGGTTGGTCTTTAGATCATTTGGAGGTTGAGTTTCCTCATTAGTTTCCCTATTCTATCTGTAACTTCTTTGATGTATGGTAAAAAATACCTTCTCTTTGGGTGGTTGTTTGTCTTCACTCCTGTTTTTTTCTGGGTCTGGCAGTTCTTTTGATGTCTGATCTGTAGTAACCATTGGTATGTAGAGCCCAGTTTAGGCATTTCAATTCATCTTCCAGGGAATTGGGTTTGCAGATCCTTTTTGTATGGCCTACCAGTGTTTTTATTGTGCTTCTTTTTTGACCCGGGTGATGTGGCTAGCCAGAAAAATTCGCAGCAAATGCAGTATTCAAGCATGAATTAAAGAACACTGGAGACACTGCAGACTGGGTCAGCCAGAAAAATCAGTAGTATCAGAAAACATTGTAAAACATCCTGGGCATAAAATGCTATTTGAAAACATTGGAATTCTGGACCAGGCCAACAGCTGTCAGGTCAGAATGCACAGGGAGGCCATTGAAATCAACAAACACCTGGAACACTTTGACAGGAAGGAAGAAACCCTGAAGGTAAACAAAGTTTGGGTACCAGTCCTGATAATCACCAAAATCAAAACTCAGTACTTGCAAATGAACACCACCCAGGGTCATGGGGTTTCTCCACAGACAATGGATTGCTAATTAAATGGACACACATATCCTCCCATTCTGAGGCCTTGCAATTCAACAACAGACCAACACGCCTTGTAATTCAGCAACAGACCAACCAAGGGTCATACAATGTATATACCCCACTCACTTTTATGCCACCAGCCTCTGAAGATGCCAGCCACAGACGCAGGTGAAACATTGGATAAATTCTTCCAGGACACAGCCACGTAGCCCAAAACCCCCACAAAAATCTATATAAATATTTTATAAAATTCACATTAATAGAAATGCTTTGAAGTTCCTTAACTCAAAATTATAGTATGTTTAGACTTGAACATTTATTTCTCTTTGGAGTCTTTTTAAAAACATTTTATAAGATAAGTGAATTCATATAAAGATAGAACAACCTGGTGTTAAAACTGTTAAGTAAACAAATTTTTCATTAATAAAACTATTCAGTTACTATTATAGAAAAGTTTATTATATTATTTATTATTATAGAAAAGTTTACTACACTCAGTCACTTCAGAATATCATGAGTAAGAGAAGGGCTACTACTGTATTATGTCTTTCAGGCAGGAAATCTCTATTCTCTGACTTGGAGCTCATCCAGATGGTGCAAACGTGCTGGGAGGTTGCTAGAGGCTGTGGTATTTGTTGATGTAGTTCTTGTAGGTTTTTTTAAATTCCAAATGACATTTTATTGTCCCAGACTATTTTGTGGCAATTACCAGCTCAAGTTGCAACTTTTTGTTCTTGCCCTTATCTGAAACATATTAAAACATTTTTTAAAAAAAATTATAGAGTGAAGAACATTTGCCCTTGAAACCACAGAACTGTACTCCAAACTGTACCAGGAAACCATGACCCCAGTTTAAAAGAACCTTTAGGAAAGCTCTAGTGGAGATCCAAGATATTGCTACATCCAGTGACAAACAAACTCTCTAAAAAATAGAAAAGAAGCAGAAGGCAGTATAATAAAGAGAAACAAAAATGAAATACAATATTTATATTCTGAAATCAGCAGTATTGTATTTCATTTGTGTTTCTCTTTATTTTCACCACCTGCAAAACTGTATTACTGTATTGTTTTATAAGCATTTCAAAAATAACCATTTAATAATGGTTACATTGGCAACATATGACTAACTAATAATCTGCAGCTCCTTTGCTCTCTTCAAGTCATTTCAGATTGCCAGATTTTGAACATTTGCTTCAGTTTCTCAGAACAGATGTCATATAAGTCTTACACACTATTAAACAAGCATTCATGCCTGAAATCATTGATCAGTTTCCATAACAAATATCAAGGCAACGTATTAAGATTTTGCTGTTAAAAATGCATTATTTCTTATTATAGGTAAATATTGGGAAAATGGATTCACCAATTGAGAAGTGGAATCTAATAATTGGTAATTTGGCTTTAAAACAGGTAAGAACATCAAAAATGATACTGTAAATCAGTGCAGCCTTATTATAGAAACTTATTTACAAAGTTGTTATACTTGAAAGAAATACTGTATGCCTGAAATGAATTTTTATAGGATTTTGAGAGTTTCCACAATTGGCAGTATAATCAAGCTTGAGCCATTTTTCTCCAACCACAGGTTTACACAACTCTTTGTGGAACATGTTGACATAAAAAAAATCCTTCCTTCCCACTAGTATTCATTTGGTATTTCAGAGTACAGTAGGCCCTCCACATTTGCTGGAGTTAGGGATGCAGGACCCCTGAGAAAGTAGAAAACCCATAAATAATAAACCACTATTTTTTTTAAACCTGAGATAACATCTGTTTAGGAATCTGTAGGTTCTCCCTATACAAAAACAGTCATGCCTCCACATCTACCACATCTACAGTGAACATTTACCAGAGGTTGATCATAGAATTGTGCTGGAGGAGCTATAAATGCCTAGAGAAGTGTTCTTTCAATGAGTCTCTATGTCCTCCATCCCAACTTCTGGCAAAGCTTGGTCTAGAGTCATGCTAGAGGACCTAGAGATTCCTAGAAAAAACATATTAATCAAATCTGTAAAAGTCAAGGCTGCTGATGTGGAGGCATGACTGTTTTTGTATAGAGGTAAACCTTTCTAATTCTGAATATTTTTTTATATTTGTAGGTACAAGCAACAGTCGTTGGTTTTTTGGCAGCTGTGGCAGCAGTTATACTAGGCTGGATTCCCGAGGGAAAATACCGCCTTGATCACTCAGTCCTTTTGTGTTCTAGCAGTGTAGCAACAGCCTTCATAGCATCCCTTTTACAGGGTAAAAAAAATAACATTATAAATCTTTCTTAAATGTAAAGATCATTACTGATAACATTACAAATATGTTGCAACTTAAAAACAGCACAATTCCAAGATCCACAGTCAGTTTTATTCTGTACATGTTCTGGGTGGCAGAGGTACATACCAAAAGATAAAGGTGTATTCCAGACAGAGTTGATGTGACATGGAGTAAGTCATTCCCATTTCAAAGAATAAATCTATTGTGGCTTAGGCTACTTTATGTTTGCTTTAGTATTCCCTTTTGCTGGCTGGCATATTTGTAGCTCAAAAAAGTAACCATTAATGTTCTATGTACTTTATTAAATATTAGATTAAAATATTATCATGCAATGGCTTGAAAAATAACTGAGCATAAGATGCTTGGAAAATATGTATGATGCATCTTGATTTAAATAATCCAGTTATTAGGCAGTTGTATGAAATAGAGCTAAAGGCTTTTATTTAAAAAAGCAAACACTTAAAAATTATAAGATATAGAACGCAATCTAAACCCAACTTTACATTTGTAGCCCTTTTTCCTCCTTTCAGCAGGCTTCCTCACAATCCAAAAGCCAGCTCTAGAGGATTTCTAAGGCTTCCAGAGCTGCAATGCAGAAGGAGGTTTGACCCTCATATCCCTTGAGTCCTCTGGAATCAGCTTTTTTGCCAGCAGAAGTCTATTTAAAATGTTTTAAATTATTTTTGACTTGTTCAGAATTATCTTTCTGTTTTGAAAATTCATGACTTGTTGGTAGAGAAATAACATCTTGACATTTGTACAAGCCATGGATTAAGTTTAATTCAACAGTAATAAATGGCAGTACAGTTAAATTGGATCTGCATATAGGAATGTTTGTTTAATAAGTAATCCAAATTTTGATAAGGGGCTTTCTGTGTTTTATTGTGTTTAATTTATACTACTTAAAAATGAAGTTATTATGAAGGTTTGATTTGCATTAATTGCTTTAATCAGTAGAGTTGCTTTTAGTGAGGAAAAAGCAAATTAACTAAAAGCACATTACTGAGCTGAACATGGAGGAGAATATTTGAATTTTTTTAAAGCTTCCCTGTTTGGAACTCTACCATGAGATTGACATTTCCTTTCTGAAAATTATTATAGGAATAATAATGGTTGGAGTTATTGTTGGCTCTAAGAAGACTGGCATAAATCCTGATAATGTTGCAACGCCTATTGCAGCAAGCTTTGGAGACCTTATCACTCTTGCCATACTTGCTTGGATAAGTCAGGGTCTTTATGATTGCCTTGGTGAGTATTCTTTCCTTCGCAGGATTTGTGGTGAATTATTTATTGAATTTGCAATTGGACTATTTATCTACAGTGAACAGCATGGAATATTTATTTACTGAGAAAATAAATTCAGTAAAGAAGTGTATTTGCACCTGAATTTAGGGTTCCCAACTTGGCTCTGAAGGCTAATTTACTCAGGAGTATCTGGTACCGTGTTAATAAATTTGTCTCCAAAAACTATGTTTGCCATTCTCCTTAGTTGCAACGTCTGTTGCTTGATAGCCACTTGTTTTTGCAAGGTGATGTTCGGTTTCCAATACATTTGGGTTACTCTGCTGCTGCTGTTTGTGCTAAGATACTCCTGCAGATCAGAAAAGAGCAAATGAGAGAAATACAATTCTGCATGCCAGGCTTTATATGACATTTTTAATGACCACAACTGTTCTTTATGTGCATTTGCATGTGGAGCAGGTATGAGTAAACATACTAGATAAGAAGCCTGTTCTAGACACCTTACTCCTCCTCCAGCTCTTTTTCTTGCTTCTTCTGTATACTTTCACTAGTTTTCCATTCACCTTAACCCAAATGTTCAGGACAGTGGCTTCTTCGGTGTAAATGAAAGAGGACAGACGCAATGGGTCTGCCTTCTTTTACAAGATTCTGCCTTGAAAGTCCTGATCATGGCGTAATGGATGCAGATGAAGGAGAAAAGTAAACACAGTACGTTGGGATCAGCAGCTGCTGCAAAGCAAATAAGTTGTAAATGATGTAAATAGAAATGCACACAGTAAAGGTATATGTTAAACTGCATTACCAGGTTGCAAGTCCCCATTCCAGTATTCTACTTGTTCATTCCAGTTAAGGCCTTGTTTAAACTAGAGATAAAAAGCAAACATGCTTTCAAATTAATTATCAGAGTTAGCAGTCTTTGAGGCAAGCAGGTATTAATTGAGTAAATAGCTGGAAGTTGGCAGGCCATAAGATTGGTTAATAATGAGTACAAGAGCATCTCAGTGTTTATAACAGCCCAAATTGCTCAAGAGCTATACCACTGGCACATACATATGAATTTAATAATATGCATTCCGTCCTGTAACAGAATTCTCAAAGCAACTAATAATAGTAAATTATCAAATTTAAAATTTGTAACAAACAGGTAAAAGTACAATACTGCATAAAATAAAACTGGTTTAAATAAAGATATATTTAAGGGCTTGGGAGAATGTAACGGTCCCTATTTTCTACCACGTGGAAATCAAAGAAGATGCAGAGCAAGTCCCAAGTAATGTCTGGTGCCACCCATACTGTGAGATCCACTCTGGACCTGGTTTTCTGTTCGAGGCAGGATGATGGTGATTTGGGGGGGGGGGGGGTAGAGAAACTCTCTGTAGACCACTCTCTTTGGTCACTCTACTACCTTAGACTCACTGGGATTCGAACCCTCTGCAGGGGTGGGGGACTGATTAAGATGGTCTGCCCATCTTATGGAGACTTATGGATCCATATGGCTTTTTGTGGAGTTCACTGTTGCTTTAGCCAGTGATCCTGTCCTAGCCCTGGTTGACCTTTAGAATAGGGAAATGGCCAGAGAGGTGGACATGATTGCCTCTAATCATTTCCTCCATCAAAGTGGAGCTAAGTGGGCCCTCTGGTTCACTAGGGAGTAGACAGTGATGAAATGAATAGAACGAAAACAACATCAGAGACAGAAAACTTGGAGAGACTCTGTATGAACTCAGGCTAGGTACCATTGGAAAGCCTATGCCATGACAGTGGTGGCCAAAAAGAAATTCTTCTCTCTACTTACATTTGCACAGTGTAGTCCAGTGAAGTTCTATTGAGTGGTCAGAACCTTTTACATTCTTCCCCCAAGAGCAGTGTAGATCACCCAGAAGCCTGCTGTGAAGCATTTGATCAACATTTTGCACATTAAATCACTCAGATATGCTTTGACTTGGTTGCTGTAGTTGATACAGTGCAGTAGATGGTTCCTGCCTGTCCTGTGTTATTGAGTATGTTTTGGTTTGTACATCCTGAACATGTAGACAGGATCTCTGGAGAGGTGGGAATCACAATATGTATATAGGACCATTGCCCTTCCTGGCTTATAAAATCAGCTGTAGGGTGGCTGAGTGGGCAGAGGGAGTGGTGAATACCACATTACAGCAGTGCGGAGTTTGATGCTGTCTAAAAGAGGCTTTGGTGAAGCCTTCACTGGGAAAAAACCCCCCAAAAACGCTGCCTGAACATGAAGGAACTAAATAACTACAAGCCAGTCTCCAGCATCCCCTTTTTGGCCAGCGCTCTGGTTCACATGGTGACCTTCCAGCTCCTGGAGTTACTGGACAGAATGGTTTATCTAGATCCATTTCATTCTGGCTTCAGGCCTGGCTGCCTTTGGAAATTATTCAAAAACTTCAGCATGTGGAAAATGTTACGGTGAGGCTGCTAACTGGGGCTGGTTACAACTCTCTTGTTGAAATACTTTCACTGACTACCAGTCCATTTCCTGGAAGAATTGATAGGGCTGATGTGTCCTATATAACCTAAATAGCTTGGATCCAGACTATCTGAAAGCCTGTATCAACCTATTTAAGCCTGCCTGAGGTTTAGGAGCCCTGGTGGCGCAGTGGTTAAATGCCTGTACTGCAGCCACTCACTCAAAACCATAAGGTTGCAAGTTCAAGACCAGCATAAGGGCCGAAGCTCGACTCAGGCTTGCATCATTCCGAGGTCGCTAAAATGAGTACCCAGATTGTTGGGGGCAAGTAGTTTACAGTTGTAAACCACTTAGACACTCCTTAGGTGGTATGAAGCGATATATAAATGAAGCTGTTTGTTTGTTTGTTATAAATGAAGCTGTTTGTTTTGTTTGTTTAGGATATTTGGGGTAGGCTATCACCACAATCACAGGCACATTTGGTGAGGCCACAGCAGAGAGCCTTCTCAGTAGCTGCCCACAGGTTGTGGAATTCCCTTCTAGGAGAGGCTTGGTTAGACCCTCTCTCCTTTCTTTCTGCCAGCATTAAACACCTTTTTATTCAGGCAGGGCTTTGGCTCATAATTCATGTGGCAGAGGGACCTTTCAATCTTTTATCTTTTTATTATGCTTTAAGTCTGTTTTAAACTGCTTTAACTTTATTTTTTAAAAATAATTGTGTGTGTGTGTGTTGTACTAATAGTTCTCTAGCTGTACCCTGTTTTTAATTTGATGTAATCCTCTTTAGGTCCAATGCAAAGAGAAAGGCAGGAGATAATGATAATGATGATGATGATGATGATGATGTTTATGTATAACCCGCTCCTCTAATGAAATACTCGGAGCGGGGTACAACAAAGATTAAAAAATACAAGGTAAAACAACAGTCATATCCCTTCCCAACCTCCCCCCCCCAAGACTAGATTAAACCAGAACTAGTTAAATTGACATCAGTTAAAATTCGTTAAAACACACACATACACAGACACACACAAATAAATAGGACATTCCATAGCTGAGGCACCACCACTGATAAATCCTCTCCCATAGCCACTTGTAGAAGGTGGGGCCACGCTTAAAAGGCCTCTCGAGAAAGTCTCAAATATAATGGAACTATATTAGAGGAATAGCTCACTTGAAACCTCATTAGCCCATTCTGTTTCCTGACACCTACTGATGTGATATCTATAATGCCATCTTCTGGGCATCTGTAGTGGTAGTGTGCAATCCATCAAAAATCAGGGCAGTATATCTTCAGGCCATCTACTATATTGGCTCAAAGCAAAAAGGTACGCTTTCTGGGTCTTTAAATACAGTTCCTTTATTTGACTCTTGGCTCTTAAATTAATTATCTAATAATATAATAATAAAAATATGTATAGCCTGCCTCTCCCTTTCGGGATCTAGGCGGATAACAGCAATCCAGTAAAACAAATACACAGACATTGATAAAATATTCCCTAGTCCCCTTAACCCTCCCTCTTTCTACTAAGATTACAAATAAAACATCAAGAGTTACAGTAACAGTATCCCCATAATATAATATAATTAGTTACAAAAATTATGTAACTAAGGGTTGACACAGATTCATTTTTACCAAGGAGACCATCAGAAGAGGCAATGGATGGATGAATAGATCAATTTAATTGATTTAATTAAAGATTACTCTAGGAAGGCCCGCCGGAAGAGATCTGTCTTTATCGCCTTTTTAAATGCCTCCAAGGAAGTAATATGGCGGATCTCCTCCGGCAGCTAATTCCATATTTTGGGAGTAACAACTGAAAAGGTCCTCTGGAAGTCGCCACCAGCCTGGTTTTCTTTGACTGTAGTAGGTTCCTCCCAGAGGACCTGAGTGCCGGGAAGGATTGTATGGGAGGAGGCGTTCCCTCAAGTATGCTGAACCCAAGCCATGTAGAGCTTTGTAGGTAATGACCAACACCTTGTACAGTGCCCAGAAGCTACCGGTAATAGGCAGAGATTTCAATATAGGTGTAATAGGGTCAAATTTAGATATGCACACCTGCCATATTTTTAATTAATTGCAGTTTCCAAACATGGCACAAGTGTTGCCCCATGTAGAGTGCATTACAGAAATCAAGATAAGAGGTTCCCAGTGAATGTACAACCATTTCTAGGTCCCCCCGCTCCAAGTAGGGTCGCAGCAGGCGTATCAGCTGAAGATGATAGCAGGCACTCCTGGCCATTGCATCAACCTGGGAGGACAGCTGAAGCAACGAGTCCAGAAGTACCCCAAGCTGCGCGCACAGTCCTTTAGGGGAAGTGTGACCCCGTCCAGGATCTAGCTAATATTTCCCATGTACCATTAATAGCTAGCATTTGGGGAGCAAACACATAGTAAGAGTTTAAAAACAGTCCTGATGATTTCCTCCCCTCAACCCCCATTATCTCATTCCATATTAATGTTAAAAGTTATTTTTTGTAATAACATGTAGAATACTTTGGAACACTAGAGGGCTCTGTTGGGCTGCAGTTTGAGATCTTTTGGAGTCTGAATTCAAAGACACAGGTTAGTCTGAAAAATCAGTCTCAAAGGTGCTACAAGATACCTTTGCATACTTTTTGGAAACTAGTATACAAGTATATTCAAAGAATGCCTAATTTTTAGTATAATGGGAGTGATAAGTTAAATGCATCTAAATAAAATGCAAGTTAAATGCATCTAAAGTTAAATGCAAATAAAATAAAAAATAAAATAAATAAAACCTTATTATCTGGGAAGTAATATGAAAACATAAAAGATAAATAAATAAATAGGGAAACCTAAAAGTACTCAGCCCAAGTTCATTTGATACTTTTTTATTTTTATTTTTTTAGCTTTAGTAGAAACAGAACGTACTCTGTTGAGTGCATATGAAAAATAATAATCTCGACTGAATTTAAAGTGACATCTTTTACTTTCAATTATGTTTGAAAATTGTATTTAATGTGCATTATTAGAAAACTGATAGAACCTTTGGTGTATTTTCATCATTGCATCCCTGTACCTATTAATAAGTGTGTATCAGAGTGTTGTCAGTTTATTGTTGTTCAGGTTTATTGATTATGAATTTAAGAACAAATAATATAATATTTTCATAAAAGTTTAACTCTCACTTTCTTATCTTCCTTTCTACATTCTTCTCTTGCTTTCTAGATATCATGTTGCATCTTCTTTTCTACATGTCCTTGTCTTCTTGTCTTCATTTCTTCATGTCTTTCCTTCTTTTCTACATCTTGTATCTTGTCTTCTTCTCTACATATTGTGCCTTGTCTTCCTTTCTACATATTCAGAGATATTTTAACAAGACCTTTCTAACCTGTGATTATTATTGTTGTACATTTATACTTATTTCAAAATTAGAAGGGAATAGAATCTGTCCCATGCTATGTGATGCAAATAAAAGGATATTTTTGTGTAATTTCAAATGAGAATGGTGTTTGAAAACTTCTTTGTATCCAAAATGCGACAGCCAGACTTCTGACTTGGTCTGGTTGCTGGAATCATATAAATTACTTGTTGGAACAGCTTTACTGGCTACTGTTGTGTTTACAGGCAGAATTCAAGGTGATGAGTGTGGCCTTTAAAACCCCATAAGACTTAGGTCCAGAATGGGGGTTCTTCACTTCTCCCATCCTGTCATATTCTTTGGGCAGTGGTTCCCAACCTGTGCTCTGATGAACCCTTAGGGCTCCACGTACAGTTCCAAGGTGCTCCATTGCCACTCCAGGAAAGCTACAGTCTATCCCATCTTCCTCCCCCCTGCTCCCCAGTAACACTACTCTTAAACACCATTAACTTGTAAGACATAAGGTAGGCCTCTTAAGGGCTCTGCCATAGAAACTGATTCTAAAAAAGGCTCCACAAGTCCAAAAAGGTTGGGCACTCCTGCCTTAGGGTATTAAATATATTGCTACTTCAGTATGTAAGTACATGCCTGAGTTTAGTGATGTGGTACTCAGGCTAAGGGAATATATACTTGTCTATGATCCAAAGGAAGACTTTGATGTTCATTCTCTTGCAGGGTGATTGTAAGACTACAGAATGTGTTGCCTGCTTAATAGTCTTTCTGTGCACCGTATTTTCTTCCCACAATTACTTTGAGATTGCAGGACTACTTTGCTTCAGTGCCCAGCCTCTACACTGTGTGCTGGAAACAGAGGTGATTGCCATCATAGACTTTGCTGTCAATGCATTAGTTCAGGTTCTTCATAGACCAGCCTGTAGCTTGTTTCCTCTCCCATTGCTGCTGTGTATTTTATTCTACCAGGAAACTTGCTTAATTATGAACAGACCTAGTTGAGCAACATAATTCACCAGTGCATTTTTACAATATATTAATTAAACAGTCACATAAATAGAACTCATTGTGGTTCAGAGAAGTGGATTTATGGAGAGAAATAAACTGAGCAATCTCGATATGTGGGTTCTCTTTCTTCCAGAGTTATATAAAAAGGAAAAAAGGGGGAAATGGGGAGATTAACAGCAAAGCACATATTGCTTTTAAGTCTTCTAAAAATAGAAAACAATTCATTACTGTGTTTTATTTTTTTCTCACTGGAACAATTAGTTTAGCTCTCTCAGTGAACAGATGAGAATGGATTCCTGCAAAGTAATCAGACAATCCATAAAATAATCCATTGACTTTCTTTATACTAAAATGTTTTGCGAATCATCCTTATTATTACTAGAACTAATCGTATTTTAGCATTACTGGAATAAAATTAGAAGTGCAAGAATATTAGTGCCAATAATATTTCATGTTGATATCACACATTCATTTTTTAATTAATATCATTATTTGCAAAATACACTTTATAATCTCATATTGGTTGTGAAAGGTAACAATTCTAAATATAATGATATTTATTAATGCATTATGTTGGACTGATGCTTGTCTTCAGCTGCAAGAAAGGGACAAGAATAATTATTTGGAAACCTATTAAGTGTGACATATCTGTAATTATAGAGGCAGAAAATAATATTCTTGAAATTTAACATCCTAAACTTTCTTGCAGATTACTTCTTGGATGTGATTAATGACAACAGGAATTGTTTCCTAAGTATAACATTTCTGTATAATTTATCATAAAATCACAACAATAAATAACAGTAAAATGATGTTTTTATTGCAGAGAAATATTATTATATATCTCCTTTAGTTGGTACCTTTTTCTTGGCTCTGACTCCTATGTGGATTGTAATTGCTGCTAAACATCCAGCTACAAGAACTGTTCTCCATTCAGGCTGGGAACCTGTTATAACTGCTATGGTCATAAGCAGGTAAGTAAGTAGCTTCCATCACAGCTGAGCAGAGGAAAAATATTTTTAGAAAGGGACCTAGTACACCTATAGGTATGCTTTAAATAGGCATGTCAGCTGGCCAAAGGTTAAGGCACTTACTAAAGATACACATTCATATTTCTATGTATGATGGAACATACATGCTCCTCTCCACCAACAAGACATGCGTTTTTTTGTTTATACGGTTACTATCTTTGTTTATATAAAATAATTCTAAACTGCCTTTCATCTGGGCTACATCTGAACACTGCAGAAATAATGCAGCTTGATGCCATTTTAACTGCCATGGCTTAATGCTATGAAATTCTGGGAATAGCAGTTTGTTATGGTACCAGAGTTCTCTGAGAGAGAAGGCTAAATGTCTCACAAAATTACAATTCCCAGAATTCCATAGCATTGTGCCATGGCAGTTAAAGTGATGCCACATTGCATTATTTCTGCAGTGCGGATGCAGCCCAGATGAATTTCAGGATAATGTACAAAGACATAAATAAAGTTAACCAGTCAACATATTGATAATATAAATACAATTAAACATAAATAAATATTTCAATAAAGAAGAGACAGATGAAACTATAAAAAGCACAAAGCATGAAGAAGCAATGTTACTGTTCAGTGTAATCTGGATTTTTTAAAGTCTTAGTCTGGTGTTGAAAAGATTATAATGCCAGTTCCAAATGTAATTCTTTGGGGAGGGTGTTCAAAAACCATGACACCATGGCAGAAAGGTATGTAACGTAGAAGGTCCCCTGTAGAAAATCTTATGGTGAAGGCAGCCTCTTTTCAACAAAGGTGCTTTTTGATATATTTGGATCTCAAACTGCTTAGGCCTTTAGATATCATGATCATGTCAATTCAGATACACATATCTTAGTTTGTGTGGCTATACATTCTATTTTGAGGTCTGTACAGTATATATTCATCATACCAGTGATATTAACTAGCTTGTTCTATAATTAACTATAATTAAATGGTGAATCTGAACTTGCTGGATTTTAGGACTTGATATGTGGGTTGTTACAATTATGATAATTAAGTGCTTGTTCAAACTGATCTCTTGTAGATCATACAAACTGATGTTAACGCTAAGAATATATCCTATTTTCATTAGATTCAGTTCTGAGAACAATATGTATTCCACACAGTAAAATACAAGGTGGAAACCTTAAGTAGAAAGCAGAGTCAAATTCTTTCTGAAAAAACACAACTGTTCTGGAATCTGAATAATTTTTCATTCCTTCTGATTCTATTTGAAAACTTTTTCTTTTTTCAGTATTGGTGGCCTTATTCTGGACACAACAGTATCGGATCCTAATTTAGTTGGGATTGTTGTTTACACTCCAGTAATAAATGGTAAGGCAAACTCAGGATTTCTTAAAACTGCTGTAGCTTGATATATGCTGGTTAGATAAATTATTATTCCAGACCAAACTGAAACAAAAATGGATGAGTATCTATTACTGTAATGTCACACTATAATTTTAGAGTATAAACAGTTCCTGGGTTTCTGTTGTGTCTGAGGGAAAAGATAAATATACCTTCAGGGTATGACTGCAAATGAAGAAAGACTATTTTTAAAGCTATCATAGTTGGTATTATAGTTTCTTGAAATAAATTTTAATATGTTCTCTTCAAAATCTGTACTTATATCCAGGTAAAGATGTATGTAGGCAGAAATGGCCAACAATATTATTGCAGTGTCTCCATTTCACAAACATTACAGTAGTGAAAATGTCCAATTGACTCTTCAATGCACTGAATCATTTATTTGGATGATACCATATTTAATTTCCACTTGCCTTTCATGTACAGTTTATTATCTCACAGCATGAGATAACAGGGTGCAGATCTGCAAATACAGTTGATCAACGAATTGATTTCATTGATTTTTTGCAGACATACACAAACCTGTATGTATGGATTTCAATGCCATATGGACTACTGTACTAGACATATTACAAATATTACCTTATAGGTGTTCTCAAGAAATTTGCTGCTGAATGAATTCCATTAGCCTGCATATACTATGCTGCACTTTTGCCTTAAAATATTAGATAGACCATTTGTCAAGCCAACATCTTTGGTTTCCAACTTGGTATAGAGTTGTCGAGGAGTTCCTTTAAATCCTTTCCAACTTATGGTGATCCTGGAGAGCCAGCATCATGTAGTGGTTTGAGCATTGGACTACAACTCTAGAGATCGTGGTTCCATTCCCCACTAAGCCATGGAAATCCAATGTGTGACTTTGGGTGAGTCACACACTCTCAGGGCCAGGAAAGCCTGTGATCATGAGTCAGAAATGACTTGAAGGCACATAGCAGTCAGGGTGGTCATGACTCAGAAATGACTTAAAGTCACACAGGAATAACAACAAAAGTGACTCTAAATCAAAGGGTTTCCCTTCCCTTTTTTCAACAAAGAGAAGTGACATAATAGCCATCTTAAATACCAGTATGTGAGAAGCTGTCATGTAGAAAATGGGATAAGATTGTTTTTTGCTCCTCCAGTGACTAGAATAGAAACCAATTTGGATCCAAATTATCATCAGCCCTCCACATCCATGGATTCAACCATCCACAGCTTGAAAATATTTTAAATATATATAAATTTCAAAAAGCAAACTTGATTTTTATAGGTTTTTTGTGGGGTTTTCAGGCTATGTGGCCATGTTCTAGAAGAGTTTACTCCTAATGTTTCGCCAGCATCTGTGGCTGGCATCTTTCTCGGGCCACGTAGCCCGAAAAACCCACACACAAAAAAAAACTATAGACACTGGCTTTGAAAGCCTTTGACTTCACAAACTTGATTTTGCCATTTTATATAAAGGGTACTATATTATACTATGAGCATCCATGGAGCATCCATGGGGGATTGTGGGACCAAACCCCAACAGATATCCAGGGCCCACTGTACAATAAAATAGATTCTGCCTAAATACAATAAAGAATATCTTCACATTTAAGATCTGTTTAAGAGTAGAATTGACTGCTGGGGTGGGCTAGACTCTCCTTTGGAGGTCTTTAAACAGAGGTTGTAAAGATGTCTTTCAGGAGCACTTGTGTATTCCTGCATGGCAAGGAGTTGGACTAGATAGCCGATGCAGCCCCTTCCAACTCTTAGTTTTCTAGGATTCTATTACATTGGTAGATAAAAATGCAGGGTATGTAAAAAAAAAATGTACATACCCTTCCTTCCACACCTTGGTCCTCATCCAGATTAAGGCCACATATGCTTTCTTTACAATAAAAAAAATCTTTAGCTGCTTGTATAGAATATAGTTTGACCTTACATTAGGAATCTAAATCCTTCCTTCTTTCATTCTAGTGGATGAAAATGACAATCCACAGATTATGAAGATAGCAAAATATTTTATGTTGGTCTTGACAGAGTTTTTGCGTTTGTAAACACATTTCTGTTCAAATTGCATAGCTAAATATGAGAGCTGCTGCTTTGTTGCTTGTTGTGAATGTGCTTTGTGTCACAATGGCAAAGATGCTAGTTTTGTGCAGATAATTTGCACAAATTGTGGAAGATTTGATGGAAACAAAATATTCTTTGTCCTTTTTCTTTCTGGAGGCAAGACATCTTGTGAAATCTTTGATGGCTGCTTTGACATATTGGGTTGTTTCACATTACATAATTATAACTCTGTGATTCCATGGAGTCATGGGATTTGTAATTTAAAGAAAATTAGTTAGAATTCTCAGCCAGAGAACTCTAGTGCTTCCCCAAATGATAAACGTCAGGATGACATAGGATGCAGACACGGCAGTTAAAAGTGAAATCATAGCATTATAACTCTAGGGAAGGCTCCATTGTCAAAGAGTAGTTTAGCAACATTTCTGCCTATTGCAACTCTAAGTAGATGTCTGATGTAATAAGAGATGTGACATTTTTAAAGAAAAAGGGGTTGTCAAGTAGAGGGCTGCCATTTTGAGCAGAAATGCTGAATTTCAGGTGGTCCTGGTCTTTTCTTTTCTTTTTAACTATGAGTTTTACTATCAGATTTTGTCAGTCACATTTTGCTCCTGTCTTGGATAGTTAAGAAATTATTTCTTCTTCACTTCTCCCTCTTCAGCATTTTCAATTGTTTTGTGCCACATGTTTGACTGACATATTGTATTTTTTGTTCAAAGCCCACAAAAGGAGAAACATTTTAAATTCTAGATTTTAAAACTTCAGCCTTAAGGACACTTCACTTTATTGCTGTATTTATATTCAAGTGCTTAGGGACTGTGTTTCTAAGCTATCCTCTTCAATAGTAAATGCAGCACCTTTAAATAAAGTTGAGTTGCTTGATTATGAACACAGCCCAGAAATTGTGGTTTTAAGAGAAATGCCAGCAATCTCAAGTCTCCCACACAAAATTCACACATTTGGCAACACTGAGTCTTTTCCTACTGCAGTATTTTAAAAGATATTAAAAGACTTACTGTGACAGGCTTTCTCTCTTTCAAACAGAGATAAAGGGCTACAGTGTTTGGAGTCCAGAAAAGTATTGGTATTACAACATTATATTTGATGACAGTGGACAAAAGCAAAATTAGCAAAGGTGGTTATTTTCCTTTTTATCAGAATCTCCATTGCAGAAGTGAGATCTAGATCATAAAAGTATTATTCACATTACACAAGTATAACACTTCGAGGTCACTTTTACTGCAGTGGCTGAATTGTATGGAATCCTGGGATTTGAAGTTTTGTATTTAGAATTCTGCCCCAGAACTGCATAGGATTCAAACAACCCAGTTAAAGCAGTAACAGATTGTTGTAATTATGCAGTGTGAAAGGAGCCAAGAGTATTGTCATAGATGTGATTTCTTCAGTACTCTAGATCTGTTACAACCATGTTGACTTTGAGTAAGCTTGCATAGAATCAAACTGTATGGATTTCAAGATTAGGAGAATATCATGTTCCAAGCTGGTATCCTCAGTTTCTCAATGTACTTAAAACTCATTGCTGCATGCTGCTGTACGTGGAATACTTCAACTGTGCCTATAGTTCCAATTCAAAGTGTGCACAAAGAAAACAACTTTAAGACTTAAGTATTCTGGGAGGTTTTAAGACATTGACACTTGAAGAAAATCATTGGCAGAGAGGCAGTGGTGAAGAGTTTAAACATTGGATACCTTTCTTACAGATAGAAGAACAATTGTCAAACTGATATAACCAGAGAAAGAGAGAGAGAGAGCTGTAACAAATTAGTAAATCATAAAAATGCTGCCAGTTGAAATGACATTCTACTTAGGTGACCATGAAATGGGGATAAACAACCTGTGATCCTCTAGACCTTGTAGAACCTAACTCCTCATGTCTCTAGTGAGCATAGCTATTAGTCAGGATGACGGTAATAGTAGTTCAACAAATGTGGAGGAGAGCATGTCCCCCAACCAATGTAATAAAACTAAATATCAATCCAATAATTTCTATTCAGACATAAGCCCCATTAGCTAGTAGTACTCACTTTAAGGTATGTGAGCATAGAAGTGCATACTATTAGTCTATCTAATGTTTGTGGTACACCTCAGTAAGAATAAATAATAGAATAGGGAAGATCTGTAGCTCAATACAGCACATGTAAAAGGTTCCAGGTTCATTCCATATTCCCTGCATTTCTATATTCCATGGCAGAAATGTTGGAGACCTATTTTCAACTCAGTATAATGCTGTTTTTTAATGGTAAGAACTAACGTATGTTTTCTTTTATGTTGCTTTTGTATTTGAGGTTTGTGAAAATGCTTCAGGCCTTTCTGTTTCTCAAGCCTAAATTCAATCTGGTGTTAAATCAAGAACATGCAGTGTTCGAGTTGTGTATTCAGTTGTGGAAGCAACAGAACACTTGTTCTTGTGATCCCTCAGGATACATTTGCTTGGGTAACTGGTCACACAACTGCATACAGCACTGGATTCCTCCTTGGCCTTAGTCTGGAACTAGGTGTCAGTGACTGCAGTGTTGATCAACACAGGAGAAGTGACCCAGTTCCTTTGCAACTCTCGATAAGTCCCCACTGATATCTCAAAAGCTCCTGTATCTCTGCCCCATTTAAAATTTGGGTAGGAAAAAAATGGTTCCTGAAAGGTAAATGTCTTCTCTTGAAATCTTTCAAGATTACTTCATTTAACCTCCCAAACTTACAAAAGTACCACTGCCCCCTCCCAAAAACGAAATTGAAAGTAGAAGTGCATAGAAAAATTGAGGAGTTGGGGATGATATTGGGGCATTGCTCCCTGCTATGGGACACAGAGCTATTTTGTTCCTGGTGCATTTTATATGTCTGTACATTAAGGGCAATTTACAAAATAAATAAATAAATAGGAAAATAAATCAACTAGCCAACGAGTACTACACTTTAAAACAATGGATCCCCAAATTTTGTCCTCCAGGTGTATTGGACTTCAGCTCCCAGAATTCCTGACTGTAGGCCAAGTTGACAGGGGCTTCTGGGAGTTGATGTCCAAAAAATCTGGAGGACTAAAGTTTGGGAATCACTGCTTAAAAATATTAGAATGTTAAGATAAAACAAAGGAAAAAAGAAACATCAAAAACTGACTGCCAGAGGTTTATTTACATAATACTAATTAGAATGCTAAGAGCCAGTGTGGCGCAGTTGTTTGAGTGCTGGACTTCAGAAGACCAGGCTTTAAATTCTTGTTCAGCCATGGAAAGCCACTGGGTGGCCTTGGGCAAGTCACTCTCAACCTCAAAGGAAGGAAAAGGCAAACCCTTTCTGAACAAATCTGGCTGAGAAAGTGGCTAGACAGATAGGCCGCCTTAAACTGCCAGTCTGTATGGGGCCAAAATCCCATGCTAGGTTTGCCTTAGGGTGGCCATAAATTGGAAATGGCTTGAAGGCATATAACAACAAATCAGAATACTAGGCCTACTTCTCTTGGGAGTGCATTGCAGAGAAAGAATGCTCTTTCTCTGGTAGCTGTTCATACCTTTGTTGGCAGTGACACTCAGAAAAGACCCTTCAAAGATGCCCTTAATAATCTGGCAGGAAAATGTAGGAGCTTGCACTCCTTAAGTGCATTGGCCCTAAACCATTTAGGACTGTGAAGTCTAGCACCAACACTTTCAATAGAGCTCAGTAACTGGTTGCTAAGCAGTGTAGCTGATGTAACACTTGAGTGATATATTTAAAACAACCTGTCCTAGTGAGTAATCTTGCTGATCTGCTCTTCATTTACTGAAGTTTCCAGACCATTCTCAAAGACAGTCACGCATACAACAACATTGCAACACATTATAATATTCTAGACAAGAAGTTACCATTGCATGGATATTGCATATACTCAACTATAAGCCAAGAAATTTATGCCCCAAAATTGACCCTAAAATCCTGGGTCAGCTTATATGGGTCAATAATGAGTACTGTTCAGAAAGGTCCTTAAAAAAAGCAAGCCTGATGTCCAACTCTTGATGCCTCAAGGCATAATTTTTTCTGTTTGTCTCTGTGTGAAAGAGGTTCCCAGTCCGATTTGCAAGGCTTCTCTTCCCGTGTAAAAAACACCTCATTGAACTCCATTTGCTTTCCTTCCCAGTCCGACATTAAAACCTCTCCTCCAACACCTGGGAATTGGTGTTAGGTGGTCGGGAGAGGTCCAGAGAAGGAGAAGGAGGATGAAGTGTTATTTTCCCTTTTCCATCTTTCCTTATAGCCCCCTAAGTTTTACCCTCAACTTATCCATGGTTTATATCAGAATATGTGATTTTGACCCTGAAACCTTCCCTTGACTTACACATGAGGTCAACTTGTACCTGAGTATATATGGTAATTACACTTAGGCTATCTCTGTACAAGTATTGGCATACTTGATATACCAACTGAAGCCAATAAAGAGCAGTCTCTGCCACTGAGGCTACTAGGGCCTTAAGTTACAAAGCTGGGTCAATGAGCATTCACAGCTATAACCCTACTTTTTGCAAAGGGGGTGCAACCCCATTCAGAGGAAGATGAACACCATTTTACTGGGCATATGAATAATAAATAGACACTCCATCTTGTCAGGATTCAGCCTCATTTTATTGAGCTTCATCTAGTCCAGTACAAAGACAAATCACCAATTCAGGATAGCCACTGTATGTATATGTGTATGTTATACCTGTTTAATATGATGAGTTTCTAATCATTTTACACATGAAGACTTTAAAGGAGGTCATTCAGTTTTTAAAGATTTACATTAATAATTTGGCACACTGAAAACCTTTTGTGTTCACTAGCTAATCTCTGCCACATGTAGCTTGTAATAGCTTTTTACTACTATTGGTGGAGTAATTAGTCTGTAGAACAACCCTGGTAATTCAACAGGCATGTTAACAGAGACGCTGTTAGAAGAAACAAATTGTTCATTAGGTAATGAAAAAACAATACTACTTGTTGAAAGTATATGCCTCAAGATAATAATAATAATAATAATAATAATAAGTTTATTTATAGCCTGCTCCTCTGTCATCAATCAGACCAATATGAAATGAACTACAGTAGAGTCTCGATTATCCGTCCTTTGGTCATCCGACATTCCGGATTATCCAATGTCGCAGCTGCAGAAAAGGATCAGTGATTTCTTTAAATTTTCAGAGGACTGAACTGTTTATACTGTACATCACAATGTTGATCAGTGATTTCATTTTCAGAGGACTGAACTTGAACTCTTCCAACGCCAATTGGAAGAAATGTTTTTGCCAACAGTCTGAAGAATCTGATCAGGAGGGCTTTAAACTAAGTGATCTGGGGAAGGGAGACAGCAGTCTGGAAGGCAAAACGGCTAGAAAAAATAGTCAAACTGACATAGAGGGAAGAAGACAAACAGTGCAAGGACTCAACAAAAGGAGCCAAAAAAACATGCACAGGCATCAAGTAAAGGGGACACATGGTCTTAGATGTCTCTACACTAATGCACAGAGCATGGGAAATCAGCAAGATGAACTTGCACTCCTAGCACAACAAGGGAAATATGATATAATAGGCATCACTGAAACCTGGTGGGATGAGTCTCATGATTGGAATATAGAAATAGAGGGGTATAACCTTTTTAAGAGAAACAGGACAAACAAGAAAGGAGGAGGAATAGCATTATATGTCAAGGATATTTACACCAGTGAAAAGATCCAGGACATCAATACTGGAAGCCAGGTGGAGAGCATCTGGATAAAAATCAAAGGAGAGGGAAACAACAGGGATGTTACTGTGGGAGTCTACTACAGACCCCGAAGTCAGACAGAGGAAATGGATGATGCCTTTCTAGAACAGATGACCACACAATCAGGAAGGAGAGATGTAGTAGTGATGGGGGACTTCAACTACCCGGATATTTGCTGGAAGTCAAACTCAGCGCCATCCTCAAGATCTAGAAAATTCCTCACTTGTCTTGAAGACAATTTCATTGTCCAAAAGGTGGAAGAGGCAACAAGGGGATCAGCTATTTTGGATCTGATCTTAACCAACAGGGAAGACCTAGTTGATGGGGTGCAAGTGGTGGGATCCTTAGGTGGGAGTGACCATGTCCTCCTGGAGTTTGTTATGCAGTGGAAAGGTGAAGCTAAGCATAGTCAGACACGCATTCTAGACTTTAGGAAAGCTGATTTCAATAAACTTAGAGAAAAACTGGGGGTGATCCCATGGTCAAGAATACTAAAAGAGAAGGGAGTTCAAGATGGATGGGAGTTCCTCAAAAGGGAGATACTAAAGGGACAATTTCAGACAGTTCCAATGAGGAAGAAAAATGGGAGATGTCTCAAGAAACCAGTATGGATGACTAAGGAACTTACAACTGAGCTAAGTTTTAAACGGAACATGTATAAAAAATGGAAAAATGGGGAAATCACCAAAGAGGAATTCAAACAAATAGCGCATGTAGGGATAAAGTCAGAAAAGCTAAAGCGCAAAATGAACTCAGGCTTGCTAGAGACGTTAAGAACAATAAAAAGGGCTTTTTTGGGTATGTCCGCAGCAAAAGGAAGAAGAAGGAAACAGTTGGGCCACTGCATGGAGAAGATGGCAAAATGCTCACAGGAGACAGAGAAAAGGCAGAATTGCTCAACACCTTCTTTGCTTCAGTCTTCTCAGGAAAGGCAAAGGGTGCCCAACCTAAGGATGATGGGGCAGAGGACAGAACAGGGGAATTTCAGCACAGAATAAGTAAAGAAACAGTACAGGAATACCTGGTTAATCTAAATGAATATAAGTCTCCAGGACCAGATGAACTACATCCTAGGGTATTAAAAGAACTGGCAAATGTAATATCGGAACCAATGGCAATCATCTTTGAGAACTCCTGGAGAACAGGAGAAGTCCCTGCAGACTGGAGGAGGGCAAATGTTGTCCCAATCTTCAAAAAGGGGAAAAAAGAGGATCCCAACAATTATCGTCCGGTTAGTCTGACATCAATACCAGGAAAGATTCTAGAGCAGATCATTAAGCAGAGAGTCTGTGAATATCTGGAAGATAATTCCATAATCACAAAAAGCCAACATGGGTTTCAGAGAAACAAGTCATGCCAGACAAATCTGATCTCTTTTTTTGATAAAATTACCAGCTTGGTAGATGAAGGGAATGCTGTGGATATAGTATATCTTGACTTCAGTAAGGCCTTTGACAAGGTTCCCCATGACATCCTTGCAAACAAGCTTGTAAAATGTGGACTAGACAAGGTAACCGTTACATGGATTTGTAACTGGTTGACTGACCGAACCCAAAGGGTGCTCAACAATGGTTCCTTTTCATCCTGGAAAGAAGTGACAAGTGGGGTGCCACAGGGTTCTGTCCTGGGCCCAGTGCTATTCAACATCTTTATTAATGACTTGGATGACAGTATTGAGAGCCTAGTTATCAAATTTGCAGATGACACCAAATTGGGAGGAGTAGCTAATACCCCAAAGGACATGATCAAAATTCAAAATGACCTGAATAGACTAGAAAGCTGGGCCAAAGCTAACAAAATGAAATTTAACACAGAGAAATGTAAGGTCCTACACGTAGGGCGGAAAAATGAAATGCACAAATATAGGATGGGGGACACATGGCTGAATGAGACAACATGTGAAAGGGATCTAGGAGTCCAAGTAGACCACAAGTTGAACATGAGTCAACAGTGTGATGCAGCAGCTAAAAAGGCCAATGCAATTTTAGGTTGCATCAATAGAAGTATAGTGTCTAGATCAAGGGAAGTAATAGTGCCACTCTATTCTGCATTGGTCAGGCCCCACCTGGAATACTGTGTCCAGTTCTGGGCACCACAATTTAAAAAGGATGTGGAGAAACTGGAGCGGGTCCAAAGGAGGGCGACTAAAATGGTGAAGGGTCTGGAGACCTTGCCCTATGAAGAACGCCTTAGGGAGCTGGGAATGTTTAGCCTGGAGAAGAGAAGGTTAAGAGGTGATATGATCGCCCTGTTTAAATACTTGAAGGGATGTCACATTGAGGAGGGAGCAAGCTTGTTTTCTGCTGCTCCAAAGAACAGAACTCGGAACAATGGATGCAAACTGCAGGAAAAAAGATTCCACCTCAACATTAGGAGGAACTTCCTGACAGTAAGAGCTGTTCGACAGTGGAACACACTCCCTCGGAGGGTGGTGGAGTCTCCTTCCTTGGAGGTTTTTAAGCAGAGGCTGGATGGCCATCTGTCGGGTATGCTTTGATTGGGAGTTCCTGCACGGCAGGGGGTTGGACTGGATGGCCCTTGTGGTCTCTTCCAACTCTAAATTTCTATGATTCTATGATTCTAACTGTTTATACATTACAGTGTAGTTACTGTGACGTTACTGCAACGTTACTTTTACTGTTGCTGCAATAAAACTGCAATACGTTTGCAATTCATAATGATTTTAAGGCTCTTCTTGGACCCTCTGGATTGTCCAACATTTTCGGCTATCCCACTATCAGCCCACCCATTTATGTCAGAGAATCTACTGTATATTGATTTCTCTGTGGCTGCAAAACCACAGATGCAGTAGCTGAGCGGTTAAGACGCCAGCTGATGATCACAAGGTTGGCAGATCTCGAGACCTAACTACTGCATGATGGAGTGATGTCACTAGTCCCACTTTCTGCCAACCTAGTAGTTCAAAAGCATGTAGAACTGCAAGTAGATAAATAGATGCCACTTTAATGGGAAGGTAACAGCATTCTGTGCAGTCGACCTGGCCACATAATCAAAGCGTTGTCTTTGACAACGCTGGCTCTTCAGCTTAGTAAGAGAGATGGGCACCACCCCCTACAGTCAGACATGACTAGACAATCACGTCAAAAGGGAAACCTTTACCTTTACCTTTTTTCCAAAACACACCTAATTGTTTTACTGGCAAGATAAATTATTATTATCATTATTAGCGTATGATCTGTTTTATAAACTTAATTATATTTTAATGTAACTCCACTACCCTTACATCCATTTTATATACCATAGCAAACCTTAACCTAATAAGCATGAGCTGAGAGGATGCAATGTGTTTTTCTGAGGAAGACAGGCATAAAATAGCATGTAAGCTTACTGTCAGACATGTGAATATATTATTTTACTATGGTGTCTAATATTATTAAAGTGTTAACAAACAGTTTAAAATTATCAGTTAATTTTCCACCACCCATTATTATATAGGTATTGGTGGCAATCTTGTAGCAATTCAAGCAAGCAGAATTTCTACGTATTTACATTTACATAGTGTTCCTGGAGAATTGCCAGAAGAAGCAAAGGGGTGCTATTATCCTTGCAGGACATATTGTGGCACAGGTATGTATATCGTATAGTCAAACATTTTTCTCTTCCTATTTTGACTTCATATATTCAATATGTTTTTATCCTTAAAGAAAACATTATTATTCAACATCACTATGCAGACATAATTGAGCTCTTTGGGGTTTCATATAGCACAGTACCTTTATCAGAAACTACCAAGCGGTGTTTTGTAATACTTTTGGTTGATTCTAACAAAGGCCGCTGTTTTGCTGTCCCTCTCTGGAGTCCTCCTCCATAGACCTTTATTTGTATTGCAATGGTTGTACTTACTGGACTCAGTTAGAAAATGAAGATACTCATATGATTAATGGGCTGCCAGATGAAGAAATGCTGTAGTCCGATAATCCCTGTATGCTGTGCAGAATTTTAAAATTCCACTTTCTCCTCCTTCACATCCCTTTATGTTTTCTGTGGTTAATAATACCATTAGTGTGATGTAGCTGAATCTAATGGGAAGGATGTATGCTCTGGAGCCACAAGTCATATACACTGGCCAAATTTTTGCTCCTCAATGGTTTTGAAGGATTTCAGTGGGACTTGGAAGTGTTGTCATGTCACTTCTAGTTGCTTTGGGGCTTTTATATATGTGTGTGTTAGGGAATTGGCCTTGAATTATGGAGGGGGAGTTCTGGAGGTCTGAGGAGGTTAGTGGAAGTCCCGCAAGTCATATGTAATCTGTAAGGTGCACAATTACCACTCCAACATTAAAATGCTTTTGACTTGGTGTCTTAGCAAAGCCTGAGTATTAGTAGTTTTTTGTGGAGCTTTCGGGCTATGTAGCCATGTTCTAGAAGAGTATTAGTGTTTTTGGTTGCATTTTAAGACTCTGATATTAAGACTCTGGTTAGAATGAGATCAGCTAGGGACCAATAAAAGTTTTAACCTTTTGTTTAACTCATACTGATTTTTAATAGACGTTTTAACATGCAATCATGTTTTGATTACCTTTCCAGAGCATACAGAAGTGGATGGGTCAATTCAAAATGAATGCATTAAACATAACTCAGTACCAAAGCTGAGCATTACTTTCTTGTTCACAAAAAGCACTAAATTGACTATGTTGTTGTTTATTCTTATTTACAGGAGTAAACAATAAATCAGCACAAGTTCTTCTACTTTTGGTGATTCCAGGGCATTTAATTTTCTTGTACACTATTCATTTAATGAAAAGTGGGCATACATCTTTGACCCCGATCTTCATAGTGGTATACTTGTTCACAGCTCTCCTACAGGTAAGAATAAAATGATCTGGAAATGTCATACTTGTTTCCAAAGAATCTGCTTGGAGTTTTTCAAAAGTTTAAGAAAGAATAAGTCAGTGTCCTTTTCATAAATCTCTGTTATCATAAATTGTCTAAGTACACACCTGCTTTTGCATCTTTTATTTCAAGGTGTTTTAATTAGAAAGTACTGAAATATTTCCTTCTTGCCTCACCGAGATGCCTTCCTTTTTCTTCTTGTGCATGACTACTTAAGACCATTTTGTAGAAGAGCAAGCTTGGGATCATTTTATACAAAAATGTTTCACCATTTTATTTCATTCTTATTAACTGGATGTCTACTATTGCAGTTTTATTACATTTACTGATATTCATAATTCTTCTTAAGAAGGTATATCACTGAAATGTTCACAGCATTGCCTTTTGAAACTTTCCATCTTTAGCTTTGCATATGTTGTTTTGTGGCATCTGTGTCAGCATCTTATGCTGACAGATGGTAGCATTTTATGAGGATATGCTGGATGCTGACACTTTAGACCTTCCTTTCATCATTAATTTATTAAGATGCTGTATATAGTTCAATCTCAACTTTCATCCCAATTTCTCTGTGTGTGGGTGTGTATGTGGCTGAATATCTGCTTGAATAACTGAAGTAGTTTTGCTGTTTGATGCAAAACTTAATACTGAAGAGACATGAACAGGATTGTGCTTTAATTCTTGCCATAATAATACACCTATTAGGGCAAGACCTAAAAGACAATCCTATTCATATTTATTCATCAGTAAATCCCAAATGATTTAGTGAAACTTACTCCAGTGTAAGTTGGTTTCAGATTTTAGCTTAAGGGAAAAGAATCCTCTTAAAACTACTTCAACCCCTTTCCTAGGTCCTCTGTTTCCTATCTTTTTTCTCTGATTTCTTTGCTACTTCTCTTATTTTTCCAGCAATTAAACCCAGCAAACATCACATGTCATGAGAGCAAAAAAAAAACTGGTGATTTAAACATCCTGCTGGTATTGTGCCATTGCTAAAATGCAATTGGTTTGAGTTGCACTGTGTTTGATCAGACTCAGACAATTTGGAATTTCACAACTCAATGAATAGATTACTTCTTTTATCTCTGTGTATCTTTAGAAGAATATTGGGTTGTCATCCCCTAAACACCTTGGCAGTCACTCCTAAGACTAATAGTTCTGAAGTTACTAAGAAGCTTAAATAGCCAAATCTTCTATAACTTCTGTCTGACTGTATTATTTCTTGCACTATTTCTGTCATTTTAATTATCAACCAAATACATTAGATTATCATCCTCTTTAGCAATATAAGATATCTTCACTGGTACTGAATTATTAATGCTTCTTCTTTCAACTTCATATTGAGGCCATATTCTTTATCTTACACTACCTACATTTTAGCAAATAATCTTAAATATACAGTGTTGGAGGTACAGTAGAAGCTAACATCTCTAGAAAGCCAGGATGAAAAATGACTCAAAGCAATAATAATGTGTGAACTTCCCCAAATATGAGTGGATTCGCTATAACATTGCCTTGCCCTATATAATTCATTATTCTTTGAATTGATTTTAGGGTAAAATACTACAGTTCTATATTTGCATTTTTGTACTGTTATGATTACAGTTGCATTGTGAACCTCTCCATTGTTATAGATTAAAATTAAGTCATTAGTAAAAACATGTGATTTTGTAGACTTTTGTATCCTCTTTTGCAGAAGTAATCAGATTTCCAAAGTTAAAAATGCCTTCCTCTATGCCCCATCCTGAGACTCTTCTTCTTTCTCCTCTTCCTCTGCCGGTGCTTTATCTCTTGCATGGAGCTAATGGATCTTTCTCTTCCCTGGTACTTTTTGTCTCTTCTCACTCTGAGAAGAGTTCTTTCTGTTTCCCTCCACTTTCTTCCCTCTAATCGCAATACTCCATTCTCTTTCCTTTTTACCAGTCTTTTTCACCCTGGTGCTGGTTCAGCCTTTACCTCTACTCACTCTCCTCCCATCTTGGCAAGCAACAAAAATGTATTTCTCTGTCTCTCTCTCTCTCTCTCTCTCTTTTTTAAAGAGTTTGAGGAGATATGCAGAGGGAAGCAGCAATAGCCCAGGATGTTGATTTCCCTACTGTGTTTCTGGCCCACTTGGAGCTGTGTCTTTCTGCAGAAATGAAAAAGCCAAACTTGACTGCAACTTTCTCTTTCCTGGTTAATGCTTTCATCTAGTGGCTGAAGGTGGCACTGAGTTATTTAAATAGGGTAGAAACACAGGGCACATCTACATTTACTGAGCTGCCCCTGGAGTATTCCAGCCCTGAAATCTCCCTGCTTACCTGATGTGTGTTTTTGGCGAACGACAGGTGGCTCCCTGCCTACGCAGTCCCCTTTTTATGTGGGACAAGGAGTGGAAACTCCAAATTGGGTCCAGGCATTGTGTAAACAACCCAGACCCGATTCGGGATTTTGGGCCTGTTTAATGGAAACAGCATGCAGTGAGCTCTGGGAGCATTTGGAGTTTCTACATGATCTAGACAAGCCTATAGGAGGTCTCCAGACTATACGTTTCTATTGGCTGCTGTATTTGCTGTTGCAGTTCATGGATACTTTAAAAAAAATAAGCAAATGTTTCTCAAATTCCAGAGAATTTTGTAGCAGCTCCCAGCATGAGCATCATCATTATTATTATTAACCTTTATTTATATAGCGCTGTAAATTTACACGGTGCTGTACATGCAATCTTTTAATGAGACAGTTCCCTGCCCTCAGGCTTACAATCTAAAAGATATTATTCCCATCCAGAGTGTGGTCAACACAAAACACTTGTATGATTCTGTAGTTTTGATTCAGCCAGGTTCCTTAGGCATCCTCTCTGGAAGCACAAATTTTTTGTTTTATTTTTTGTTTTTGCAAATGAGAACAGTTGTTTTGAACTAGGTTCCATCAAGGAACTTTTGTCTCTGATCTCATTTAATTGTCCTAACTAAATTTATGAACAGTGAGTGAGATTATTGAAAACTACTACCACTGAATTATGAATTAAATCACCATTGAGATATGTGAAAAGGGAAATCTTAGTGAAGAAGTAAGTGGCTTCCCCAACTTTAGAAATCTCTAGTGGTTTCTGTTGCCATTGCTAGTGTGCTGTTGAAATTTGCTGTTGTGCCACAGTAAACAAGTTGTACTTTTTGCCCTCAAATGCCCTCAACAAGGCATTTTAACAATATGTAAAAAGCATATGGGAAGCCTCTGGGAATTAACTGGATTCCAAAGAAGGTGCACCCTCCCTGTACAACTTGTTTTAAAGCAGAATTGCCATGTTAATGCTAAAAATATATCTTTTTTCACCTGTGCCATACCACAATACCCAGTGTTGGTGATAGTAGTGGATGTAGCCTCCTGACCGTACAGACAGTAGTCCACCTATCAAAGGAGAAGTTAGGGTAGAGGAAGGAATATTTTTAGTGTTGATGACTTTCACAATTCCTGTTGCCCGTCACGTAGCACTTTATATAATTCTTAAATCTCTTTCACATTCCTAGATTAATGTAATTTTTTTAATTTTTAACTTATGCTTGTCATTAAAAGTAGCACTTTATCCCTAAGACATGGGGGAAGGAAGAGAAGGAGAAGGAGAGAGGCTAGAATATAACAGCTAAAAAACTGCAAAAGGCTGAGGCCATTTGAATATATATATATATATATATATATATAATCCCTAATTTAAATTTATGACTTTAAGCTGGATATATCAAATTTCTGGCTATTTCAGGTTTATAACATGACATATCTCATAATGTGAGACTTTTTGTTTTTAAGCCACAGAATAAAATAAGTTCTACCCCACAGGAACTGATCAAATTAATGGGATTTACATTTAACAATTTTTCTTGGATTTAAAGGAATTTCAATGCAACTGTCTTTTTTTTGTTGTTGTTAAGAACCTGTATATTTCAGCAGAACTTCACATAGATGGCATGTTATTAAAAAAACCCCACTATAACAGTTTTTAAAATGATGATGATGATGATGATGATGATGTACAGTTACCCCAGCTTCTAGGCATATTTTGATCATGACTTCAGACATATCCTAAAGATGTCTGCAATTTAAGTATTCAAGTATTTCTAGTATTTCCGTGCATTCATATACATCTCTCCCTGGTTGTAGTCCATCGATAATCATTTGAATTAAGCAAGACCCATCTACAGTAATAGAAAACAAACCATTCTCTGGAAGTGATATAAATTCTAGTAATTTATGTATTCTTTATAGGAAGATAGTCTTGTTCTGAGACAGCTACGTGTGTGTTGTGTGATTGAGTGGTTCTCGTTAAAATAATAATAAAGTACAACCTGCATGAACTATATTCAGCTGGGTATAAGAAAAAAGACTTCATTTTCAGACTTGTCAGCCATCATCAGACTGGAGGCCAGACTCTAGTAACCAAGCCGTCAGTTTTGTGATTCAGTGTTTGTGACTTTCAAAGACTGCCTCTGTACTTCAGGTTCCTGCTGAGCCAGTAAAGAGCCCTCTGGAATTTTCACACCTCCAAGGCAAATCTCAGAACACAGTTGTGTTAAGGGCCTTGGGAATAAACAAGTAATGGGAAACTCTAGACGTTATTGCCCAATAAATTTGTGAAAGTAAAATAAAATTGATTGTATCCACTAAGAATCAGAATTGTTGCTTTGCAAAATATTACATTTTGAGTTTTCCTGCCTGTGTAAGTCAGAATTCATTAGATTAATTGCTGACCTTTCCTAAAAGCAATACTCTGCCCCCTGGCAGAAAATTATCTTTTGGGAACATTTATCCTTAGAATCATAGAATCACCTTTATTATTAGAGGAACAAAATTGGCTTAAAGCAAAATAAAATAAAATATTTAAAAAGTAGATCTTAATCAGTTTTGAGAAGGTACACTTATAAAAACATAATTAAGAGAACATTTGTGCTAGCCATTGCTATTCTAACAATGTGAAGGCAGTACAGTATATTTCTATCTACCCTGTTGACACTTTCTGGTTGACACATTTTTTCCATAAGTGAGGTGTCCATGTTATCGTTTGTGACCTGCACACATCGTATATACCTGTGTATAATTTGACATCTGGTATAAGTCAAGAGCAAGTTTTAAGGGTACAAATTATAGATTTTGGTATAAACTCTTGATAAGTCGAGGGTGAAACTTAGGGAAAACAAAAATAATGGCCTTAGAGGATGTACTTACATTGAGCCTGGACTATGAGGAAATTGAAATAGTAAAACAGTTTTTATCAAACATTGTTCAGAGTATGATACAATGGAGACTATAGTTAAGAAATCAAAAGATTAGGAACGGGAAGGACAGCAATGGAGAAGCTAGAAATGATCCAAAGGAGTAAACATATACAACTGAGCACTAAAGTTAGAATCATACAAGCAATTGGATTCCCCATCGCCAAATACAGGATGTGAGAGCTGGACAGTGAAGAAAGAGGATAAAAAGAAAATAAATTACAGATAATTTGAGATGTGGTGCTGGAGAAGGGTGCTAAGGATACTGTGGACAACCAAAAAGGCAAACAAATGGGTCCTTGAATAGATCAAGGTTGAAATGTTCCTGGAAGCCAAGATCAAATTCAGGATGTCAAGCAAAACTGGTATTTCATAATTTAAAGAGGCAAAGAACATAAGAGATTAGAAGGTAGCATTACAGTAGGTTTCTGTTAGTTACTATGCCATTCTTTTTTTTAACTGTAATAAAAAGTGAGCTTGATTTCAGACCAATAATGTTTAGCTCCAAATTTATATTAGTAACAAAGATGCACTACTGAAGGGGTTAGGAGTAGGCAGAAGCCTTATTTGCCAGCTGAAATGGTGTTCTCCTAGCTGAACTGCCCTTATGCCAGTATAATACCCTTTCTTCTGGCTCCGAGAGCATCAGAGCAAAGGAAGAGTCAGGTTATGCCAGTTCTAAACTTCCTTCAACCCAAGTGAACAATGACTGTTAGAAAAGGTTAGGTCAGGGCCAAGACAGTCCTAAATAATTTCCAAACTCCCAAGGCTGAAAGTATCAGCCCATCTGGCCCTTAGCTATCTTGGTGAGTTGGGATTGTGCTCTGTGTTGCAAATAAGGTTTTAGGCAAAGCAAATGTGAAGACAAGATGTGTAGATTCACTTGATTGTGTTTCTGGTTGAGAACTGTAATAAAAAGCTGTTTTACCTTCACATATGATAAGCCTTTAGGCTTTTGTCCTTCTAGCTACAAGGCATTTAGCTTAAAAGACTGCAAGGCATTTGGTCCACTAGGAGAATAGGCACAGAAATAGTCAAATGCATGTATTTCTGTTTAGAAAATTGAAGCAGACCTTCAAGTGGGCAGCAATTTGCTTCAGAAGTCTCATTTTAAATGGTTGGAGGCAGGCTCTGTAGCAGTAGTAGAATGAATGGCATAGCAGGAGGCAATTGCTGACTACAACAGATGAATGTAACTGTCATACAGCGATTTCACCTACAGAAACATAAGCTTTCTTCAACTTCTCATGTATACAGGTAGTTATTCCCAGAACTTTCCTGGGATTTCCAGACCCCCCCCCCCCCCCAACATATGCATTGGACATTTAAAGATGCAAAAACAAATTAAAGTTGGTAAGGATGATATGGAAATTAATGTTTCTCTTGGCTTTTATAGACAAGGTATTATCCACCAAATCAGTGTTTTTTTTCTTTATGACAGGCCTCTCACTATGAGTTAGGAAGCCCATCATAGTTCAACAGTGATCTGAGACTCATATCTTTATACAGTGGTCCCTTGGGTTACGAAAGTAATCCGTTCCGGCTTACCTTTCGTAACCCGGAAGTCTTCATAACCCGAGGGACCGCTTTCTTTGTAGCGCCACGTGGCAAATTTAAAGGGCCGGCGCTTTTTTTCGTACCCCGGGGTTTTGTTCGCAAGCCGGGGCTGTTTTTCCGGCCCCTGCTCTTTCGTACCCCGGGGTTTTCGTACCCCGGGGTATTCGTAACCCAGGGGACCACTGTACATAATTGTATGTTACAATTTGCTTGGGTAGGAAAGAAAGTGGCAAAAGTCCTTAGTTTAGATGCTACAGACTGACAGTATGAAACCATGACAGCAAGGCTCAGTGAAGTGTAAGACCATTTCTTGTATCTGTGACTTAGCCTTGTTGTGCCTTAAGCTTTCATATCAACCATTCACTTTTCTGAGAGCCACATGGTGTAGTAGTATCAATGTTGGACTGTGACTCTGGAAACCAGGGTTTGAATCTGTGTTCAACCATGGAACTTGCTGGTTGATCCTGGGCAAATCACATTCTCTCAGCCTCAGAGGCAAAGGCAACCCTCTCTAAACAAATCTTGCCAATAAAAACCCACAATAGGTTTACCTTAGGGTCGCCCTGAGTCAGAAATTACTTGAAGGAACACAAAAAACATTTTCTTTTATTCAAAGATGATTTTATGTCATATCCAAAGGGGGGAAAATACTCTCTTTTCAAGCAAAATCTTTTCAGTATCTTCTTTTGAAACAGCATTGGTGTCTATTTTCCCAGATGTCAAAGTGACATGTCATGATTTTTTTTCATATGCCCCAGACATCTAGAATTATGTCTGAACAGAGAACTTTACATTCCAATGACTTTTTTTAAAAAACCAAGACAAATATTTTAGTTAACTTAGATTCTATATATTACTGTTCACTCCCCCTCCCCCTGATATGTAATACAGACCTGAACCCCAATATCACTAAAATTATTATTATTATTATTATTATTAATTACAGTTTCTGAGCATTTGTATTTCCCTCCACGCTCAGAGATGGGAACATGTCTGGTGGTTGGCAGCATACATAATTTCTGTCCTGACTAACATATATGAAATAAAAGTAGACAGGATGCTGAAGCAGTCCTCTCAGGAGAAGAGAAAGTTAAGAGGTGATATGATAGCCCTGTTTAAATAGTTGAAGGGATGTCACATTGAGGAGGGAGCAAGCTTGTTTTCTGCTGCTGCAGAGACTAGAACGCGGAACAATGGATGCAAGCTGCAGGAAAAAAGATTCCACCTCAACATTAGGAGGAACTTCCTGACAGTAAGGGCTGTTCGACAGTGGAACACACTCCCTCGGAGGGTGGTGGAATCTCCTTCCTTGGAGGTCTTTAAGCAGAGGCTGGATGGCCATCTGTTGGGGATGCTTTGATGGAGAGTTCCTGCATGGCAGAATGGGGTTGGACTGGATGGCCCTTGTGGTCTCTTCCAACTCTACGATTCTATGATTCTGTGATTAGGAATAGGGAGAGATTTGTCTTTGATCTCCATGCTGTGGTCTTGGGCAACTGAAATAAGAGAACTAAATAATAACTCTCCATGTGATGTGGCATGCTAGGAGATTGGTCATGTATTGCTGTTGTGGAGAGAGTTTTTTGCTTGGAAGTCCTAAAGATTGACAGATTCTGCGTGGGGATTTTATTGGCCATCGTCACTGTGTATATACATGGACAAAGAGAAACTCTTGAAAAATTTGACAGGTTCTTCCAAATAAAACACATCTTTACAAATATAAGCATTTGGCCTGCTGAGTAGTGCACCTAGCACATACATAATGAGCTTCAACTACAGAGTTGCTTTTTCAGCAAGGATATTTATTTCCACAACTTATGTATATTCCACAACGGAAAAAGAGGAAAGATTCTGGCTTATTTGGAGACTATGTGGTTACTTTTAAAATATTCTTTTGTAGTAAAAATCAAAGGTAAGGATTCTCTTAGAAGTATTAAATTACTTCAGTGCTCTTAGTACTGTAATATCATTCTAATTTTTATTTTTGTTCCTAAAATAATCTTTAAGGAAATGTGAAGGTTCAAAATGGTCTTTGAAATACTGAGCCATTATACTAAAGATCACAGTAGAAGTGCACGTTTTTCAGAATCACTTGTGTCTCAAGAAATCTTTTCAGATAAATTCAATTGTTAGTCCTAACTAGAGTTAAACCTGTTGAATCAATGGAAATTTAGTAAGTCCACACTTATGTAAATCCCACTGATTCATTTGGTCTGTTTTTGTTAGAATTAATAAATAGATTTAGCCTTTTAAGAACACTTAAAATTACAAGACAGTTACAGATCAATTTTGTTCTTGTTGTTTTCCCATAGGTGTTCATCTTGTTATGGATTGCTGACTGGATGGTGCACCACTTCTGGAAGAAAGCGAAAGATCCAGATAGTTTTTCTATCCCTTATCTTACTGCACTTGGAGATCTTCTTGGAACTGCCTTACTTGCAATGAGTTTTCACTTTCTGTGGCTCATTGGTGACAGAGATGGGGATGTAGGGGACTAGTAAACCAGATGCTCACATTATCTGATCCTGTTAGAGGAACATGAGAAACAAGAGACAACCACTTATCTTATTATTTAATCTGAAAGATTTTAAGACAGTTTGTTGAATTTGATCATGGTGCAATCCTGCAGTGCAATCCTACACACACCTGCTTTGAAATAAGTCCCACTGATTTCAATGGAGCTTACTGTCAGGTAAAAGTATTTAGGAGTCCATCCTCTGTATTGGCCCTGATATTGAATGGCCTTAGCATTTTTAAATTATGAAATGTAAGTGGAAAAAGGTTTACCGTAAATATTTTGGTTATTGCTATCTGATATCATCTAGCTACAAAAAGAGAAAGGTTAGTCAGTATTGTGCCAAGAAATAAATGCCAGAAATGTAGATGAATAGCAGTAAATAATGAAGTAATACAATTTAATCATGGATGTATCTGTCTGTCACAGATCAGTTTATGCTTCAGTAAACAGCCTGGCTGTGCATTTCAGATCACAATGTAATGGACACACAAAATCAAATATTTCTATTCTACAATTAGGTTTTCTAGGATTGGACGCATTTTGCTTAATAATAGCCAAAGCCTTGTGCATGTAACTAATCCTCCCCCCCCCCCCAAAAAAAAACACATTCCATAGAGATATTCTTTTCGGTACTCCTTTTTAGTTGCTGCAGGGACAGAATAAAGCAATTTGTGTTCTGAAACCTATTCTGATCTGCAGGAAATGGAAAGATGTTTCTAATAGAGATAATGCAGTTTGACCATGCATGGACTTTAATGATATTATATTATTGTATTTCAAATGGCATATTGACACAGTTTTCAAATGCAGTTTTGTTTTTTGTATTGACAGGGAAGTATAATTTCTACAGGGAATTAAGGCTACCTAGAATGCACCAGGGAAGGGTGGGGGGAACTGGCTTTTGATATATAGTTATGGGGATGTTGCTATATGTATCTGAAGAAAAAAATGGTGGAAGTAACAATAGAGTATTTTTAAAGAAATACTGTTGAAGAAAAGGAAAACCTGGACCCACTCTACCAAGTAGCATTGCTGCACAGTTATGTACAAAATGTGCTTCTTTACTACTGTGTGGTTGCTACCCTGTAGCAGCTGGGAGTTTTAAGGGCTTTTCCAAATTCTATTTATTGTGCAATAACAGTGTGGTTTCTACCCTAGTGTTCTGGAGAATTCAGGCATCTTTTTTCCCCCCAGATATAACAATGCTGTTGTAAAGAAATCACATTTTCTCAGTGCTTGAACCAGAATAGCTTTCTGCTGAGAAAGTATCTTTTCCCAGGCCCAGTGTGCAAATGTTCGTAGCATAAGTGCTTTGTAGAATGTGTTTGTGTGGTATAGGCATCCTTTGAGTTCATGTGGATTACTCATAATGAGCAATACATCTCACCTCACATGTCTGGACCATTTCATGGATCTTTTTTTAAAAAAAAAAAATACCAGTAAAAATGTGTGTTTCCACTTGTAGCACTTCAAATGTAGGAGATCCCCTGCCTAGCCTGAATTAACGATATTTTATTTTTTAGCCCAGCACTGCATATTATGATCTGGATATGTCTTCATAACAATTGTTTCACTTTATGGTTTTCTGTGAGCTATACAGTGCCTTGAGCATTCTCTAAATGAAATTTCAAATTATGACAGCACAATCCTCCACATCACATCTTTAGAAACCACCAGTGAGGGCTATGCAAGTTTAAGGGGAAAGGATGAGCATTTTAAATTAATTACAATGAAATTTGCATATAAAGCTTGAGTTTCCCTTATCCAGAATTCTGAAATCCAAAATACTCCAAAAACCAAAATACGCCAAAACAAAAACAAAAACAAAAAAACACCAAAAATAAAAAACTTTTGATTTTTGATGATTCAGTGTACATGAACTTTCTTTCATGCGTAAAATTATTTTTAAAATATTGTTTAAAATTACTTTCTGACCATGTATATAAGGTATATATGAAACTTAAACGAATTTTGTGTTTAAAATTAGGCCTCACCTCCAAGATATCTCATTATGTAAGTATGTGCAAATACAAGTGTTCCAAAATAAACAAAAACTCAAATACAAAATACTTTTGATCTGAAGCATTTCAGATGAGGGAAACTCAACCTGTAGTTATTCCTACTTTATATATCCTAATGATAAAATTGGTCTAGATCAGAGTTTCTCAGCCAGGGTTTCCTGGAACCCTAGGTTTTCATGAGAGGTTCCTAACAGTTCTATGAGACATTCTGATTGGGAGGGGGAAAACCCTTTTAAAGTTGTAGATATAATAATTTTTATGCAAGGGTTCCCTGAGAACTGAAAAATATTTCAAGGGTTCATCCAGCATAAAAAGATTGAGAAAGACTAATCTAAGATAATGTATTTCAAATATGCAAAGTCTAGCAACTAAATCTATGTATAGAATTCCAGGTTCCACATGCTGAGTCTTATTAATATAGCCAAAATAAATTTAATAGCTAAGTGCCCTCATCTTTAAGAAAATCAAGAGGCTGGCAGCTGTTTAACTTCTTAATGGAAACCTTACATGAATAACTTTCCCCAAAAAGTAAAATAATTTTGAATTTGCATTTTTAGTTACATTTATATCGAGATATTCCCTCAGGAGACTTTCTGCTGTGTTTTCTGTAACTGGACTTTTTCATCTCGGATCGGCCATTTTAGTCATCAGCGTGCTTGTCGAAAGCATGGGATGAGTCCTTCCTGAATCTTCGTTACTGAAGAAAAGCCAGATATTCCCCCAGTAAGCTCAATGCAGAGAACATGGCTCCTCTCCTCCTCACTTGATGAAAAGCTCTAGTGTGGTGGGTCAGGCTGAAAGACATGTAATCAGTTTCATAGTAATCTCCTAAGCCTCAGCCCAGCATTCAAACTACTGTGCTACAGTGACGCATAATTATTGGAAGACTAGCACTGTCAGTAATATTTCATAATGGGAATAGAAAATTTAACTGACACTCCAGGTTCCCTTATTCCCCTTAGATGATATCAACAGGTTTTTTTTAAATTAAAAAAATAAATAAAGGTACCTTGTATGTGGATGTTGGGGAGTTGGGGAGAATTCAGCTTATTAATATTTGAGGATATAGATCTAGGTGCAATTATGTTTTAAAGTCTAATTGAGCTGTGTTCATGTTGGAATTGTTGTCTGATGGAAAATATTTTAAAATTTGACTATATGATAACATTTTAAAGTTCTTTGGAACCAAATGAAACAAATAAAATTTCTTCTGTTTTTAATATAGTAATGTTTATTTATCCACTGTTTATTGTTTTAATTTGCTTTATACTCTATGATTTGCATGTTTCTGTACCTAAGATATGCTTAATACTCTGGAGAACAGATTAGCATAAGCTCACACTACTTATCCTGCAGAGGAAGAAAAGATAAACAGTTAACAGAAGATTTGTTTTAAATATCATTAAATGTTATACCCTATATGTATGAGGTCAGTTTTAAGTAGACCTTGAATGAAAGAATACTTTTTAAAAGACCAATAAAAGGTCTTGATTTACTATCTGTTATTATTTTTAATGCCCACTTTATTTTAGAGTGGGTTGAGTTTTACAGCTCCCTGGTGCCCTGTAGAGTTCATCCCTAATGTACCTTATCTGGAAAGGGACTGATACAAAAGCTGTGACTGTACTTCTGCTGTCATCCTTTCCCACATACGCACAGGTTAGGATTAGATATTATAATAACATTAGCTTCAGCCCTTCTGCTTCTAGTAATGAGCACTTAAATCTTGTTAAAAGCAGGCATTGAGAATAGGAACATGGGACGTTTTTGTGGCAGTAGTGATGCAATTTGAAGGAAACAATCAGTGTGAAACAATTCATTTTCTGTTGCTTTCATCTGGAGAGATTTGTTCTCTGACTGGTATCAGATACTGGGTGCATGCAACATTGATGATGGTGGTGGCAGTGGTGATATTTATGGTTATGCTGCTCACCTAAAAGTACTCAGAATGGTATGCAACATAATCATGCTACCATATAAATGTTTTAGAATTACAAGACTGGGTGAATGTTCTGTTGCAGAATCATCTTCCTCTACTAAGCCCTGGGACTGATTTCTGGGTTGTTGTTGTTATTATTATTACTGTTAACAGCTTATATTCTGCCTTTCTCCCAATATAGGGAATTAAGAATGTTAACAACAAATTTAAAACAGTACAATTTGAAAACTATACAAAAACATTAAGAAATATAAATACAATGTTTAAAAACAATTAAACTATTTAAAAAGTTAAAACAATTATTCATTAAAAATAGTAAAATGTACTAAAAATTATATGCAAACTTGATATCTGACTTGCACAGTATTTGAAAGCCTAACCTTTCCCATTTTAAAAAGCCCGATGGCACAAAAAATGTTTTTGCCTGCCTCTGAAAGGAGAGCATGAGGGAGCCGTCCTGGCCTCTCTAGGGAGGGAGTTCAGGAGCCTGGGAGCAGCCACCAAGAAGGCCTTCTTCCTTGTTCCCATCAAATGAGCCTGAGTGGGTGATGGGACAGAAAGAAGGTCCTCTCCAGATGATTTTTATGTTTTAGGAGGCTCATAAAGGGAGGGAGATAAAGGTAAAGGTATTCTCCTTTTATAAGGCTGTCAATTCATGTCCAACTGTAGGGGGCGGTGCTCATCTCCGTTAAGTCGAAGACCCAGCACTGTCAAATACAACTTTGTAGTCATGTGGCCAGCATGACTGCACAGAATGCTGTTACCTTCCTACCAAAGTGGCACCTATTTATCTGCTTGCACTTTTACATGTTTTTGATCTGCTAGGTTGACAGAAGCTGGGAGTAGTAGCAGCCAGCTCACTTCGGCATGCAGTGCTTGGGTCTTGAACTGCTAATCTGCGAATCTTGCGATCATCAGAGTCAGCATCTTAACCACTGAGCTACCATGTCCCTAGAATAAAGGGACATACAATCCTTCAAAATGAGCTTCTTGAGCTGAGTCTCATAAAGGTATCTTGTAGCAAAGTCTTGAACAAGCAGAGGTTGGGCAGCCAGAATACAGTTGGAGTCCAAGCTATTTGAAAGATCAATAAAGGGAGATACATTCCTTCAGATAACTTGGGCCCCAACTGTATTCTGGATGCCCAACCTCTTCTTGCTCAAAACTTTGCCAGAAGATGCCTTTATGGGGCTCAACTCAAGAAACTCACTTTAGAAGAGAAACAATAGGCAAAGAAAGGTGGCAAATTTACCAAGAACAATTGAAAGGTTATCTAGGTGAATATAAAATTAAATGAAAGAAGCAAGTCCTTGCAGAGGTATACAGTTTTCAATGGTACTCTGGTTACAGTTATATGAAAGATTTGTGATGGATAAAAAGAGTTTGGGTTTGATCAAAACAAATCAGAATTTGAAGTACAATTATGTACAGATAATGTGATGGGTAAAATGTATGAGCTTTTGTTAAAACTGAATATGAAGAACAAGTGAAAGAATGTATGCTAAAATGGAAAAAGAATTTTGGATACAATATTCAGATGCAACAATGGGAAAGACAGTGGACAAAGGGTTTAAAATTTATGTTCTGATCTGAAAGAAAACTTCTACATAGTGATGTACTGTTGATATACAATACCTGAAATAGTATCTAAAATGTACAAGGGGGATTCAAACCTTTGATGGAAGTGGGAACAACTTGTGATATAGAACCAGATAGATAGTGGACTTGTGATAGAACCAGATAGTTCTGGTTCCATATACATATTTTGATGCAGAAGATTTTAAAAATTAGGTTTCAGTTGTTGTTTCAGTTTTGTTGTTGTTGCGTTTGCTGGATGAATAGTGGGGGGGGGGGAACTATGGTAGACTACTACAATTTCTTGTCACGGCAGCAAGATTAATCTATGCACAGAAATGGAAGAGGGATGACTGTATTTTAAACATTAATTACCACTGATGATAAAGTTGGAAATCCCTTTCTTAACTTTGTATATTAGTTATCTATATCTTATTCTTTTCTTCTGATACTTTCTATTTCTCTGTTTTCTTTCTCTTTTCTTTCTCTTTTTTTTTTCTTTGTTTTGATCAGTTATAACATTTATTCTATGAAGAAATTTTTGGTAAAATTATGCTGCAAAAAAGAATTAATGGGCTAAGGAGAAGGAGAGGGAGAATATGAGTGATAAAATGGCCATAGCCATGAATAAAGTACTCCAAGTATCTATTTCCTATGTTATATCTATAGCTGAGATCCTACACATTCAGCTTACCATAAATATATGCCAGCAGAGTTAGCTCTATGAATCCTTGTACTGAACACTACTGTAGTACAACTTGTGACAAACAATGTAAGCACATAGTTCTCACCTAATTGCACAATGTACAGCCCAGAAAGGCATTACGCAATGCACAATGCACTTTGCCACACTACTTTGTGTGTATTATTGTACACCTGTCATGGTTGTACATTTGGAACCCCAGTTCTGCCGCCATCAGCTGAAGACACCCATTTCTCATTGTGCAAAAAACCCACTCTGTATATGCACGTGTAATGCAATTTACACATGCGTTTGTCACCAACAGGATTCTGTCTGTATGTCTCCAGTTTATCAAAGACTTGGTGTGCATAAATAAATAATAAAAGTGTTAAGTGCCACAGGAAATAGGAGCTTCAGCATTCCCCAGGAAAATGGTCAATATTGTAAGGTCTTAAATATGCAGAACACAACCCAAGAGGACAGATCAGGTTCAGTTGTTTGGTGTTAAAATTGTACTTTAAATATTTACATGTCTTAAATAATTAAAAGCCTTTTCAAACTGAGAGATTATTACATTACATTAATGTTTAATGGACTAAAACACCCCAATTGGAACATGTATTATCACAATTAATATGCACCTTTGGGAAATGTTAGATCTCCTGAAATGGAAACTGATCTGTGTTGTAGATCATAGCTTTTATGGCTTCCCTGCAAATAGTGGAACATTGATTTCCTTTTTAAAAATATTTTTATTTAGATAATATATTCATATCAAGTGTACATAACAATATTATTATTTTTTAAAAGCAAGAACTACAACAAAAACTCTGGACAAATACATCTAGATTCAAAAATAAAATAAAAAGAAAGAAATAGTAGAATCTATTCCATTGATCAAAAACTCAAGAGAAAAGCATATTATTCCAAGGGCTGACATGATAAATGGAACCAGAGTTGTTGTTGACATGTGCAGTAAATGGGACCAAATATTGTAAAACTTTTCAGTATTTCATATAACATTCTAAAATGTGTTATTGTTCCTAATCTGTCAGGAGTGGAAACTAAATAAGATCAGTCAGAATACAGACTGTATTGTATGTGAACATGGATCTGACTGAACAACAACAAAATCAATGTGAAAACAAACCTACATCACTAAGGGACAGGGAATTGTTCTGAGGTGCTGGTTGAGCTAGGTGATACTTGATTTCCTGTCCAATTTTATGATTCTGTTATCAGGTCTCTGTGTAAAGCTCATACGTAAGAAATTGTAACCAGAAGTGATATTACCTAACATGCTATATCTATGATTCCCCATCTCTGATTACATTTGATTTCCTCTTTAGAAGTCATTAAGTTTTCATTTCCTGGGGAAAAAATATCTGATCAGCAAAGTTCTTGTCATTTCATTTTTCCAAACTGCAAAGCTAAACTTTATTTTTTAAATCACCTTCTGTGATACAAATTGCACATAAAAGCTTATTGCATCCACTGTAATAACGTTTTTATATTAAAGCAATAATGCACATTTAATATAAGATGGCCGAGCTGTTATGCAGCCCCTTGTGACTGGAGACAAATGTAGCAACAACTCAGGCGTGGCAGGAACATTTATAAACTACCATTTTCAGTCATCAAGATAAATATGAAAAGAGTGCTGATATAATTCAGTCTCTCTGAATATCTCATATTCTCTACATAGATATGAGATATGGATTGTGAAAGAAAGGAAATATGTGGTCTACTAGGACAAGCTAAATGTCAGTTTAAATAAAAGCTGTCTTGTTGCATGCATGAGGGTGACCACCATAAAGTGAAGAATCTTCTTTAGTGTTAAATAGAATCAAATTTGTTTAGATGTATGCACGATTTCGTGTGTGTGTGTGTGTGTGTGTGTGTGTTGTTAAGGCAAGGAGCATGGGAATTATAGTCAAAGAAATGCAAAGCTGTATGTGAGAACCAAAGTCAGTAAGATTTTCCAGCACGAGGTGAGAAAGTGTAGTCAGACATGTACACAACAACAACAGATGTGAGTATAGCCATAACACACACGGAATAGCAACACAAGTTCCGGAAAAGAAGGTCATGGAAAAGGTAAACAAAGACAACATGGAAAACATCACATGAGTGTTTAGGTCATAGAAAAAGGTTGGACTATTAGCATGGGAAAGTGTGAAATAACCAATAGTATTAATTGTACACACCCAGAGCACACACAGAGCACACCCAGTGGGTGGTAACAATAGTTGTTCTTTTTCAGTATTGTTCTGGTGAGCCATTGTATCTAGCCTTGCACCTCTGCCCTCCTGAACCTCCACGATGACATCAATAATGTGAACTAGAAGGAAGAACCTGGACTTGTAACTAAGTTTTTGTGCAGGAGGAGATGAGTATGTATATAGTTTGATTAGCATAGCCAGAGTGTTTAGCAAAAGTAAGAAATGTGTTGCAAAGATGTTTATTGTTTTACTGTAGAGATTGTATTATTCAAGTAGTAAATAAAGATAGTATAGTGAACAGCTCGCGTGGTTTGTTGACTGCATGAAAGGTGAAGCAGCAACAGTGATTCCAGAAGTTCCAGAGCTGGTGTTTTGTTCCTGAGCCGCTTCATGGGCAACTCTGCTACCTGCAACACATCACATCATGATCAGTTCTGATCAGCCCAGTTTGTCCAGATGGTGAGGACCGGAGCCTGGGTGAAGTGCATCACCTCCCATCATCCCCAACAAAGGTTATGGGCCCAGAAACGTGGATGCTGGGCACTACAGTCATCCCAGAAACGTGGATGCTGAGCACTACAGTAGGTCCAAGCGTGTGAATGCTGGATGCTACAGGGGAAATGCTGGATGTTCCTGAAAATGCTAAACACCGATGAATGCCGAAGCTGAAGTTCTTCGAAGGTCAGAGTAAGCTGTTTGTGCTACGCTGACAAATTCTTGTGGATTACAAACTTTTTGAAAATCCTGGCCGGAGTCTGCGGAACAGTCCGGAGCAGGGAGTCAACGCTTGTCTACGGCTTATGTAAGTAAGCAAATAAATCAACAGTCTTAATTGTTCCTGAGGGAATCAGTCTGTGCAAACTCGGAAGGACTGAGTTAAATTGAGTCACTGCACACATTCACCAAGAGACTGTGATTTTTAAATATTTTTGTGTTGAGATAGAAAGCTACATTTTTGGTTTTACAATGGAGGTGTTAAAATTTGAGAAGCTAAACAGCGGCAATTTTACGACTTGGCAGATTTATGCAAAATCTCTACTAGTCCGAGACGGTTTATGGTCTTCAGTGATAAACGGCTTGCCAGCGGCAGCAAGCCAAGCAGAGAAAGAAAGGAATGAAAAAGCAGTAGCTACTTTATTTTTACTGATAGAGCCTGGTGAGCTAAATGCAGTTAGGGAATTTACTACTGCAAAAGAGATTTGGGACACTTTGCAAAGAATTTATGCTTCACAGTCCAATTATTCAAAAATCTTATGGTCAAAACGTATTTACAGACAAAAGTTGGAGAAAGGACAATGTATTGAAAAGCATTTAAAAACAATGATGGATTTATTTGTGCAAGCTGAACAGAGAGGTGTGGAGATAAGTAAATATCAACAGTGCTGCATTATTTTGGAATCATTAAATTCAGAGTGGGAAAACATCACTAGTTTTTTACAAAACCTCCCAGAGACTGAGTTAAACAAAGACTTGATAATAGCCAGAATCTTGGAGGAAAACCAGAGGCGAAAATCTGAGAAAGGAGAGCCCGCAACTTCAAAACCTTTCACAGATGAAAGGCACCGTGATGAAGCAGCTTCTTCAAGGGAGCGACGCAGATGTTTTTATTGTGGTCAGTTGGGACATATACAACGTTTTTGCAGGAAATTAGCTGCAGATCGGAAGGAGCAACAATTTCGGGAGCAGTTTAAGCGGCCTGAGCGACAGAGATGGCAACAGAAGCAACAACAACCAAGACATCAAAGTTTTAAGGACACTGGTAACAAAAAGGGGGTTGCTAAAGTAATTAAAGGGAAATTAAATAATGTACAAGGTTGGATGATCGATTCCGGAGCGAGCTCGCATATGTGCAAAGATATTGATTTGATGACTAATTTAAAACCTGCTAATGTAAGTTCTGTTGTGTTAGCTGATGGAAAGCAAACCAGAACAGTTAGACAGATGGGAACAGTGTTTATTCCAGGTTTAAATGCAAGTTTTGACAATGTACTGTATGTAAAAGAATTGGAGAACAACCTGTTATCTGTGAACAGATTAACAGAGGATAACTACAAAGTGATTTTTCAGGGCAATGAATGTCAAATAACACGTAATGGAAAATTATGTGGTGTTGGAAACAAATATGAGAAACTGTATTATTTGCAAGATAGAGTTAATGGTAGAAATGATGAAAATGTGAACCATGTTGATAATGTGCCTTTACATTCCAACTGCATTCATGAGTTACACAGAAAGTTTGGCCATGCCAGTTTTAAAAGTTTGAAAAAATTACTTCAGTTGTGTCCTGAAGTAAAAGTAAATGAATGCAGAAATCACTTGGATTGCACAGTCTGTAATCAAGTGAAGGTCCGGGCTTATCCAGTAGCAAAACAAACAAAGAGGATAGCCGAAAGACCATTTCAGTTTGTTCATGCTGACGTAGCTCAAGCAAATTGTTTGTCACTGAGTGGTTGTAAATATTTTCTTGTAATTGTAGACCGGTATTCAAGGTTTTCATTTGTAAGAATTCTGAAAAATAAGTCAGATGCCGGTGAAAGTTTGAAAGCATGGGTGAAAATGATTGAACGAGAGTTTGATTTCAAAGTAGGCACAATAATCACAGATAGAGGTGGAGAATTTTTGAGTAAACAATTGTCTAATTGGTTTCAAAAGATGGGAATCCGACGTGAGACGACTTCTCCCGCATCGCCAGCGGAAGACGGGCTTGCAGAAAAATGTGTCAAAGATTTAAAACAAATCACAGCTTGTTTGATAGCAGATGCAGGTGTCAAAGATTGTTTTTGGGGTGAAGCAACTTACACTGCCAACCATATCAAAAATCGGTTGTATCATTCAGGAATAGATGACATACCCTACAGAGTGCTGTATGGGAGAAATCCAAACTTTAAATATTTGAGAGTGTTTGGACAATATGCACATGTTTTCATTCCAGCCTGTTTTAGGAGAAAGGGTGATCCTAAAAGCAGGAGACTAATGTTTTTGGGTTATTCTGGAAACAAGTACAGATTTCTACTTGGGCAGAAAGAGGTACAATATTCTAGGTCTGCAAATTTTGAAAAGCATGCTGGATGGGAAAAATTACATGCAAATAAGGAAGTTTTCTTAAGGTTAGGTGACACTAACACAGACACACAAAAAGAACCAACTTCAGGAAACGGAGGGGTTTCAACAAAACAAGAATCTTCTGACAGTCACAGTAGTGCATCAGATGATGACATGCAAGATAGACCCACAACAAGTAGGATGACACAAGATAAGAGATTTAGTCACAGGACAGAAACACCCAAGACAGACACAGAGGATGACACTGACAGAATTGTAAGTTTTCAGCCTAGACGCACACAAAGAGTGAGGAAACCACCTGATAGATTTGTGGTTCAAAGTGCAAGAGTTTGTTTAGTAACTGAGGAGCCTGAAAGTTTTGATGAAATACAGGAGCTTCCTAGAGAAGAACAAGTTAAATGGTTTGAAGCAATGGATAATGAGTTTGATTGCTTAGTAAACAAAGATGTGTTTGAAATTGTTGACAGACCCAGAGATAAGAAAGTGATTGGTTGTAGATGGGTTTACAAAAAGAAGGAATTGCCAGACGGCAACATAAAATATAAAGCTAGACTTGTTGCAAAAGGTTTTGCACAGCAGCAATTTGAAAGCTTTGATAAAACGTTTTCACCAACAGCAAAACCAGAAAGTTTAAGATTGGTTTTAGCAGTGGCAGCCAAAAGAGATTTAATTGTGGAACATTTTGACTTTGAAACGGCTTATCTGAATGCTTATCTGCAGGATGAGGTTTTTATGGAGCAGCCACAAGGGTTTGAAGAAAATAATAGTCAGAAAGTTTACAAGTTGAAGAAAGCATTGTACGGTTTGAAACAAAGTGCCAGAGCTTGGAATCTGTGCATAAATGATGAACTGATAAAACTTGGTTATAAGAGAAGTGTGGCAGATGCTTGTGTATATACCAAAGGAGACATTGTGCTTGTGATATATGTTGATGATTTATGCGTGGCAGCTAAATCACAACAACAAATTGATTCTGTGAAGAGGGAATTGTCTAGAAAATTTGTTTTAAAGGATCTTGGACAGTTGAGAACATATCTAGGAATTGATGTTGAAAAGACAGATGAAGGAGATTACTTGTTGAGTCAAAGCAGGAAAATTGAGAAGTTAATTGACAAGTGTGGTTTACAATTTGCTAAGGTTGTAAAAACACCAATGACAACAGGTTTTGTTTCAGAAGAGACAACCAAAGAGTTTGAAAACAAGACTTTGTACAGAAGTGTGTTAGGATCTTTGCAGTTTATAAGTTGTCATACTAGACCAGATATTGCTTATGCAGTGAATGTATTGTCAAGGAGAGTGAACAGTCCAAAAGTAGAGGATTGGACAGCTGTAAAACATTTGTTAAAGTATTTGAAAGGTACTTTAGACAAGAAGTTATTAATTAGATGTAGTGATGAAGATTTAGAATGTTTTGTTGATAGTTCTTTTGCTTCTGAGATGCATGACAAGAAATCAGTTACAGGAATGATTGTAAAATATAGTGAGAGTCCAATTATTTGGAGGAGCAGGAAACAGAACAACGTAGCTTTGAACACAAGTGAAGCTGAATTTGCAGCATTAAATGAAATAGTGAATGAAGTTCAATGGATTACACAATTGTTAGATGATTTGGATGAGAGTTATAGAATACCAGTTGAAATTTTGGAGGATTCACAATCTTGTATAGCAATGGCAGAAACAGAAAATTTGAGAAATCGAAGTAAATATGTGGCAGTGAGATATCAGAATGTGCGTGACATGGTACAGAAAGGTGAAATAGAGTTGAGGTACATTGAATCTCAAAACAACATTGCAGATTTGTTTACCAAGGCATTAACAGCAGAGAAACATGAGAGTTTTACACAACAAATAGGTTTGACAGTTTGAGGCACATACATCTTTTCATTTCGGAGGGGATTGTTAAGGCAAGGAGCATGGGAATTATAGTCAAAGAAATGCAAAGCTGTATGTGAGAACCAAAGTCAGTAAGATTTTCCAGCACGAGGTGAGAAAGTGTAGTCAGACATGTACACAACAACAACAGATGTGAGTATAGCCATAACACACACGGAATAGCAACACAAGTTCCGGAAAAGAAGGTCATGGAAAAGGTAAACAAAGACAACATGGAAAACATCACATGAGTGTTTAGGTCATAGAAAAAGGTTGGACTATTAGCATGGGAAAGTGTGAAATAACCAATAGTATTAATTGTACACACCCAGAGCACACACAGAGCACACCCAGTGGGTGGTAACAATAGTTGTTCTTTTTCAGTATTGTTCTGGTGAGCCATTGTATCTAGCCTTGCACCTCTGCCCTCCTGAACCTCCACGATGACATCAATAATGTGAACTAGAAGGAAGAACCTGGACTTGTAACTAAGTTTTTGTGCAGGAGGAGATGAGTATGTATATAGTTTGATTAGCATAGCCAGAGTGTTTAGCAAAAGTAAGAAATGTGTTGCAAAGATGTTTATTGTTTTACTGTAGAGATTGTATTATTCAAGTAGTAAATAAAGATAGTATAGTGAACAGCTCGCGTGGTTTGTTGACTGCATGAAAGGTGAAGCAGCAACAGTGATTCCAGAAGTTCCAGAGCTGGTGTTTTGTTCCTGAGCCGCTTCATGGGCAACTCTGCTACCTGCAACACATCACATCATGATCAGTTCTGATCAGCCCAGTTTGTCCAGATGGTGAGGACCGGAGCCTGGGTGAAGTGCATCACCTCCCATCATCCCCAACATGTGTTGCTACTTTACTGTTGAAGGCATAAAAAGTAAGAGGGAAACATATCACACATAGAAAAACCCTGCTTTAAAACCACACACATACACAATTAGATGCATGCATCTTGACAAACCATGGTTTACTGTGACAGGAATTCACTTAAGGGAGCTTCGTACTTGTGTATTCCTTCTCCTCTTTTCTTTTCCAGTACAGCCGCCATGAAAGTTTGTTCCATTTGAAACCTACTTTTTTCACCTGAATTCAACACACTTGTTTAGTTTATCTTGGCATGCATCAAAAAAGAGGTGCGAATCATGTGACACTTCATTTACTGCTAGACTACAAATCCTAGTAGCTTTAGTCAGCATAGTCACTGTTGAAGAATGCTGGGAGCTGCAGTTCAACAACATCTGAAGAGTTGCATGATTCTCATTCTTGCTTTGAAGCCTACTTCAAAACACATGCCACGGAGCCATCTTTCAATAAACTCTAGCTTGTAGTTTGTAGTATGGCTGTAAAACTAAGTGTGCTTAATCAGTACTTTCAGTAAAAGCAAAAGGTGTGTGTAGATAGAATCCGAAGTCCTCCCAATCTGCAATCCACAGACATGGTAGAGTGCATATACGTAATTTCCACTGATTCTAGAAAAAGTAAAATTACCCGGGGGGGGGGGGAAATCATAAGCGAGGGAGGCAAACAATTGCTGAAAGCGCAGTGAAATTTGGATAAGATTTTCTGTCTACTTTTGAGCCTTCCTGCCTCACTCACAAGGGCACCACAAGGAGGCAGTGGGGAGCGTGGGCATACCAGGTGACAAGGGTGTGTATGACACCAGTGCTCCCATGGGAGTGTGCAGTGGCACCATGAGTTACCACACCGGATGACACCAACCCTGTTGATGCCACTGCACACTCATAGCATTATGCTCATACCTTCAATTTTTTTGTCATATTATGAACTTCTTGTTCTCATTTGCCTTCAAATCCATTTTGACTTATGGTAACCCTATGAATGCAGGGTCTCCAAGATCCCTCGTGATCAACAACTCTTCTCAGGTCTTGCAAATGCAGAGCCTGAGTCAATCTTTATGGTCTTTCTCTTTTCCTACTGCTTTATACTTTACTGAGCATCATAGCTGAGCAGTGATCATTGAACTATTATTGCAAAAACCACAGTACAATTTTCTGTTTTGCAGGAAACTGAAAATAGGAGAGATTATGTTTTGCCACTGGATCCATTAATAATACCTTTTTTGTTATGTAAAAATGAACAGTTAATGCAGAAGATGCAGAATAATTAATTGTGTAGTTATTAATAGTTGCATGAGCATGCATTAAATGGAAAAATATTTCTAACAAAGATGGAATGGATATACAGGACATGAGATATGACTAATACAATAAATCTCATTAATTTCCCAAATATTTAGGCAGCAAAACAATCATTTTATAGAGAAATTGACATCATCTACAATTACAGGGATTGGGATGTATAAGGAACAACAAGGTTTGAGATAAAATTGATCCATATATAATTTTAGTATAATATAACAAAATTGGGAAGAAATGGTTAAAATGTATTTTTTGTCTGGTTGCATCGCAATAATAAAAATTTAAAAAGTAAAAAGTGAGGGAAAGGGTAAAATTACCTCTTTGTCCTGCCTCATCTTGACGTAATATTTATATTATAGTATGTACAGTATCTGTTGATGCAGGTGCATGGGTATGGGTCTTTCTCCTGCTTTGTCATTGTAGCCCATTTAATCTCTTTGTGTTCAATGATAGACACAAATAACTGAGCCAAACTTCATCTGAATATCTTCACTTTGGGATTCATTTTTTTAAAATATGGTATTTGATTGTAGCATAATTTTGTGGTATTTGGTTGTAACATAATTTTGGAAACACCTATCCAAGATAAATGGAATTTTTTAAAAAGGGAATGTTGTGAACTGGCAGTTGTACATCGTGTATATTAACAACAAACACAGTCTTCTAAGTGTGATCCTTATGTAGTTGGAGTATATACAAGATGGAAATATCAACAAGCTTGGGAGTAACTTCAAGAAAGCACCTATACAATGAAGAAAAGGACTTGGTTTTTGTACTCAGCATTATCAAATTGAGAGAAGCAGTTACCCTAGTGCTGAAGTCTTCTGTTATCAATATACTTTTACTCATTTTAACAACTAGATCATTAGCATCCCATCTTATACCACTCCAATTGCTCTCCTGCAGACTAGAGAGCATTTTAATGAAGTCGTGCATGATTAATTGGAATGTATTCTAGTGTTTGTGCAGATTGAGACCCAGCTGGCACCAGTATTCCAACTTCTATTGAAAACTGAAAAAGAAATGGCACACCTGACTGTAGACAATGATGTGTAGCCAATAAGGTACCTGTCACCTGCAGTCTTGAGGATCACAGAATCATAGAGTTTAATCCACCTTTGGTTTCTACTTTCTGGAACTGCAGGCAAAAACCTCACCTTAACTTTCCGTGTGGTAGTCTTTCAGATAGTTGAAGATAGCTATCGGATCACTTTTCAGTCTTGCCTTTTCCAAGATAAACACATCCATCTCCTTCAACCATTCAATTCAGGGTTTGGTTTTCAAATCCTTTACCATCATAGTCACTATTTCTGAGACACGTTCCAGCTTTACTAAACCGGAGTGCCATGACCGGGACAGATCTCAAGCTGAGCTCTGACCAAAACAGAATAGAGTATTATGATTCTTTCCCTTTCCCTTAGGAAAGAAAATGGATTCTCACAAGTAGCAGTCATTATGGAAAATAAGATGATAGATTGGCCACGTCCTTCAATTGATGCAGCATAACTCTTCTTATGTTCTTAAAAGTCTTCTATAAATTCAATTGATGCAGCAAACCCGGGCATTTATGGGCTTTGGAATTGTTGTGGCCCCTGGGAGCTTAGGGGTGTATGTTGTCCTTTTGTCCTTCCTAACAAATGTAGTGCCTAAAGTCTCTTGGTTTGCCTTGCTCTTTTACTTTGGCCACTTTGCCTTTGAATGTGGAATATATGCTTGTCAAACCCAATAAAAACACAAATACTTTTAAAATTTATTTTCTTCAATTTAATTGAAGTTACTTAGAAAAATAATCAGGCTTGAATGGCTTTTTAAAAAAGAACAATTCATGAGCAGTTAACAATTGTGTTGGCGATGTATAACTTAGTTTCTCTTTATTAACAGTATATCCAGATATGAAGAAATACTTTTCCTACAACAAGCCTTCTACTGCATACAAATAGGTAAAAAAAAGAGTCAAACCCACATAGATGTTAAATTATATACTGTATACACATTTTGTATTGTTCATGCATGTAAGAAAAAAACACTCTCTGTAACAAGAGTAATATTAAGGACATCCCTTTTGTACCTGCAAACAGTGCAGCTTTTTTACAGTTCACCATGAAAGGCCAAGAGTCAATTGGATTTGCAGAAGCTTTCAGTCTACCTGTGCATTGGCTTACATGCCTGTTGCGGTAGATAACATTTCATAAAATACCTTGGAAAATATTTGGGAAAAGAGGTTGACTTCTGGGTCATCTATCGATGTGCTGAAACTCACATTAATTTAAGTGTAAGAATGTTCGCTAAAGAAAATATTGTCCAGGCTAGTTTGTAGCAGAAATTAGCAGTCCTATAAGTGCAGATAAGATCACGAAACTTCCCATGATGCAGAACTTCACAAGTTATTGCCAAACATTCTCCTAGTGCTCTAGTTTATGCACTTCCAATTCTTTTGGGGTTTATGAGAGGCACAGCTCAACTAGGTAAGAAAGATGGTAGTCACTCAATGAGAATGTGCATACTGATATATGTCCACAGAATGCTTCCAGGTGAAATGGGATCTGGGCACCATTAAAATGTCTTCTAATAGGAGGGAGCTCTATGTGGACATGTTGGTATAATCACACAAGCCCTTCACAGGCCTACCAAAGCTAAGCTCAGTGTGGCTATGATAGCAGTAAGCTACACCTTGAAACACCCCTCAATATATGAGCAATGTTCAAATGGACACCCTGAAAGATTTTGCTCTACCATGAAGCCAAGTAAGTTGTATCCCTGACAGTATGAAGCCCTCACTACGTTTGGCCCTCTGAATTGCACATCTAACTCTTTGGGAATTGATTCATCAGTTTCATCATCATGAAGTGTGGATTGCCTCTATTTTCACAGTGATACTACAGAAAACATAACTTTTGCACCTCCTGAGATGTGAGACGGAATACAGATGGTACCTTAAGATACAGCCCTTTGATCTCTTGGGTCAATGTTATATCTATTTGATATTACAGCCAAGCAGACATCCAACTCTTTCAGGGCTTGTGATACATATTGTTAAAGATGCGGGTGGTGGTATCTAATATCTGCTCATGACATTTGTATAAAGACATTAATTCATTATCCTCCAGTCGATGCTCTGGAGCAGAGGGAGGGGGGGATGATTACATTTTTCTAGATAAAAATATTGAACCATGCTGTTGAGAAACATAATATTGGTATCCCCTATCACAAATGGGCAACTATAGCTTTATATTACACAGATGCCCACGAAAGCAGCCTGGGAACAACTCAGACTAATATAGACAGTGACCTCTGATGATTTTACCTCTTCTTTGTACCTGGCTCTGAGTAACAACATCTAAGCACATATATCAGGTCTGCTGTAGAAAGTAGGGACTGCCTGTTGACAACTTAAGGCCCTTTCACACTATATAATTATAGTACTATGGTCTCCTGGGATTTCTAGTTTATGTGTATTTAGACTACAAATACAAACAGCTGGTCCAAAGAGCTGCAGCCAGGTTGTTAACTAGAGCTTGTTACAGGGAGCACACAACTCCCTTCTTGCAACAGCTCCACTGGGTGCTGGTCCATTTCCAGGCACAATTCAAAGTGATGGTTTTAATACGGCTTGGTTCCAGATTATTTGAAGGACCATAGCTCACTTTATGAGCCAATCAGAGCTCTAATCTTATTCAGAGAGGCCCTGCTTTCTGTCCTATCACCTTCTCAGGATTGTTTCATGGGAATAAACAAGAGGGTCTTCTTGGTGGCTGCTCCCAGATTTTGGAACTCCCTCCCAAAAGAGGCCAGGATGGCCCCATCTCTGCTTCCCTTTCAGCAGCAAGTAAAAACATTTTTGTGCCATCAGGCTTTTTTCATACTGATGAGAGTTGGGCTTTTACAGGCTGAGTGATTCAGATTTTAAGATTTCAATTTGCTGTCAGCCACCTTGAGTTCCTATATTGGGAGAAAGGTGAGATGACGACAACGACGACGAAGATGATGATAATGATGATAGGATTATGTAGGAAGTTGCCACTGATTTCCCAGAGTTGTAATTCTGTACTATGAAATGGCCATAAGTATATAATTTTGGTAAACAGAAAAAAGAAACACACACACATATGAAGGTACTATCAGTATACCCAGATATGTTTTGAGAAAGAAAGCAGTCATATTTTCTTGTGCAAGCATCTGTTCTGTAGACTTATTTGCAAGGCTGCCCTTCAAAGGTTCAGCCTGCCAATAACTAATTAGAGCAGGACTGGGGAACGTTTGGTCCTCCAGATGTTTTGGATTTCAACTTGCAGAAGGACCAGCATGGTTGGGGCTAGTAAGAGCTGGCACTGGTCCCAGAGCAGTAAGAATGATTGTGCTCTCCCTCCTAAATATAAAACTTAGGTTATAATTAGAATTTCCATGTAAAAAAGAGGCTAGCCCTCTTGTACCTTTAATTATTGCGTGGAAGGAGGACTTCTCAGTTGGTGAGGCTGGTGTGACAAGTAATCCCACTGACATTCTACAGAAAACCCTCTTCTACAGAACTATTAATGGTATAGCAGTCCTGCCCTGTTTTTCACCTAGAAACCCTGCTTGTAATGTTTTGGTTTTCCCCTACTACCCCAGCCCCTCTGGCCTTGGGGATTTTGCCCCCCTGTTACTCCCAGCCTGACAACAAGTTTAAGGGAGTTTAAAACCCCAAAAGGATCAAACAATCCTTCCTTCCTTCCTTCCTTCCTTCCTTCCTTCCTTCCTTCCTGGCTGTAAAGTTATCTTCTCCAGAACCTTTACTTGGAAAGCTGTGATAACCTCAACCAACTACAGCCCAGATAAAATATGCTGGGGAATAAGGGTATGTGCTCACTCGGGATTGAGCAAAACATGTGAGTTGCCTTAAAAATGACTAGTATCATTTTTCGAGTATCTATCTTGAAATATTGTATCAAATGGACTGTATATTTAAGTGCATATTTCTTTGCAGTTCCATCAACACTACGAAATCTTGAATAACTTGCAGTTATCTAAAAAGGGGGAAAATGGGTATGGTGCAATGAAAATCACTTTAGGCTTTTCACTGGATCATATTCATTCTTGTGTGCAGTAGCATTCTATCAGCACTAAGTCTTGAATCATTTGCAGTTATCTTAAAGAAAAATAAAATTAATGGGTATGATGCAGTGGAAAACACTTTAGATGGCAATCCACTTCATATTTACCTGAGGACTCATTGGGACTTATTTGGGGGCAGACGTGAAAAGGACTGTATTTCCCATCCATTTCAATACCACTACAAGATGTGTCTTTCAGTCTCTCCCCCTGACATAAATAAGGTTGCTTAACTTTGCTTAGGTCACGCCTATGCTTTGCTTTTGAAACAGTGACCTAGGAGAGACTAAAAAAGACTATATTAATGACAGCAATAGACACAAATATAACAAGAGATGAATGGGAGTAAAACATATGTACTTGCTCTAACAATCCACAAGTATTTCACTGTTGAAGGTTACAGTTGTGTGTATGTTTACATGGGAACAGACCATGTAAGACTAACTTGTCTCAATAAATATGCTAAACTGTGCCTTCATGTTTCTCCATCCTTCTGTAGTTGGGACTATCTTTTCTTAAATCTGTAGCTTCCAGCTCTCCTCCCTTTAAGTCAGGACCTTACCACTCTCCAGATGTTGATGGACTACATTTCCCATCTTCCATGGACATTGGTTAGAAATGATAGGGATTGGAACTTGACAATATTGGGGCAAGGAGGCTAGCTCATTTCCATCTCCTTCTTCAATCTACCTCTTGCTTACAGCTCATGCTTTGTTCACCCAACCATAGTGATCATGATGAGAAATACTGGGAATTGTTATCCAAATGTGTCCCAAACTTTATGCCTTCATCCCCACAAATGTGTCATTCCCATCAAAATGGAGGCCTGCCTATGCTCCAAATGAATCCAAACACTGGCTGGGAAGTGCTGGAGTGCAACAGGATTTCTCTATGTGTATCAGAAATGACCAATGAACATTACAAGTGCCTTGTGGTCATGAAGAATAATGCTTAGTGATTATCTGAAGTGGCCAATGTGCATCACATTACACCTGATGCACATCATAAGTATCCCAATGAGTTCCCAAAGTGCCTGATGCTCATCATGAGTCTTCAACAAGGATTCCTCACTCTTCCTGTAGAGAAACAGAACACATGGGGGTGAAACAGATGGGCAGGAAAAAGTGGCTTGAAGCTGCCTTTTCTAAAGCCACATTGAAACCCCACCAACCGCACCACCAGCTCCCAAGGCAGCTGGAGCGCTCATGTCATGACCACATGACATGGCTTCAAGCCAGGAAGAAGTGGGAAAAAGCTGCTTCTTTTTGAAATGGCTTTTCTCTGCATAAGGGCACTTTTCTGCTGGCTTCAAGCCAGTCTGAAAGCACCTCTTTTTGCCTGTCTGTTTAGCCCCATGGGGGCCATATTTGTCCACCTAACAGTGATCTACTCATCACATTATAATTGTTAGGGAAAGACCAGAACTCAACAGGAGAGTATATGTCTTGCATACAAGAGGCTAAGCCTCTCTCTGGCATCTTAATGTAAAAAGATCAGGCATTAGGTTACATGAAAAGCCTCTACAGTACCTGAGATCACAGAAAATTTCTGCCAGTCTAACGAAACAGTACTAGGCTAGATGGACAAATAATCTGATGTTGTTCAATGCAGCTTGCCATTCCTATCTAGTGAAAATCAATCCAAGGTTCTAGATATTACATTTTAGTGTTGCTCTCCATTGATTCATTACATCTCCACATGCAGAGAGCTTTCCTCAGTGGTGTATAAGTCAAACATCTAGACCCAACTACAGTATACTCATTGAATCATTTGCTGAATGGTAAATCAACGCTTTTGTAAGTCTCATTGCTTCAGTGGGTCTACTATACATAGGGCTAGAAATTGGATTTAGCCCAAGGTTGGGAATTGTGTAACCCTCTAGATGTTGGTGGGGTGGGACCTTCAGGCTGCATGATTCCCACTCCTCTCTTGTGCAAAGCAGGGCCTTTTAACAGTACTGTGAAAAAAGAACAGTAATTCAGTTAAAATGTATTAAAGTTTGGAATTCATGAAACTGTGAACTGGTCCTCCCATTTGTTTTTATTGTAATGCAGTTTTCTCCATTTCTTTCTGTAATGCTTGCTCTTTTTTGTCTGCATTTTTATCTGATAAACATATTCCCCTAATATATGCATCATTGTATGTGTTTTTGGTCCAGAAAACTACTTCAAAATCTTCAGAACTGTGAATACCAAAGAAGGGTGTGAATAGAAAAGGACACCTGAGTTTACATATTGATTTGGGTAGAGTTATATTAGTAAGTTTGAATCAATTTGAAAACTGAATGACATTCTTCCTCGTTCCTTGCATTTGTGGAAGGACACACAAAGAGAGAATTTCAGCAGGTTCAAAATATATTCTAACCCTTCTTTAGATTCTGAAAGATTTGACTCAGGCAAAATACAGTTACTAACATGTTCCTCTGTTGAATCTAAGCATAACAGAGCATTGTTTAAAGAACTGAAGTCAACCTTTCATACAAACCACCTCTTCCTTATCCTCCTTCCAGTGACAAGTCTTGCATGATACTGACATGTGAAAAGTGCTTGATCAACGCCCTCTTGCACAGAAATGGAATTCTATTTCCCTTTCCAGTCACAGTAAATAAGACAGATGAGAACTATAAAGAAAAGAATTCTATTTATTCTTCCCATGGTATAGTCTCCTCCCCTCCATTGAAACAGCTTTATAGATAAAAATTGCTGTATTGCATCATAAATAGTCCTCTGGTTTCCCACTCAGTTGTGCCTCCCATAAGTAAAAATAAGCCACAGAATGACATGCTACCATAATTCAGAAGCTTTGCAATGCTGTTCATGGAACTAGCTAAGACTGTGGTGTCAGAATACACAGTTTCCCGCTTATGTATAATGAACAAATTACTCATTTGCTTAAAACATCCTTGTTGGAATGCATTTCTAGGTAAAAATCTATTCTAGACAATTCTATTGTCTCAGACAAAGTATACAAAACAGCTGCTATCAGAATATGACTTTACCTAAAGGAGCAATGCTCCTCTGTCAAACTTAATGCTTAAGTGCATTATTAATGTGATTTAAAAGAACCCCAAACATTCACAAGCAAAAGCTGTAATGGGATGGGCAGTAAACAGAAAGCAACATTCCACTTGAGGAACACAACACAATATTTGGATGTTAAGACAGATTGAAAGAACTTTTTTAAAAAGCACATAATGAAGCTATGGAATTTGCTGCCACAAAACAGTTGTCTTGGAAGACAGTTTGAATGGCTACAAAGGGAGAGTAGGAAAAAGGTCATCTAGGCTATGGCCATTTATGGCTACTAACTGTAACAGTGCTAGATCATCCTTTAGATAGTGCCAGTAATTGGGGAAGAATAGTGGGAAGGGATTCTAAGCTTAATTGTTCTATTTATGGGCCTCTCTTTAGTTGTTGTGGACCACCATGGAAAACAGAATGCTATGCTATTAGATCAGCCTTTGGTATAACTTGGTATCACTCTGTGTTGCCATTAATATTTTAAAATCAGCAAGTTACCAGTGGTTTTAAACAACTGTAGCAGAAAGTCCTAAGAAATGCTGTTTACAAGAAATGGCAAAATCTGCCACTAGAACCAAAGTATGAATGAAATATATACTCTGCTTTTAGGATGCAATTGCAAGGAATGTTCAGCATACACTTGTCTCTCTAGAACTGGGGCAGAAAAGGGTGGAATGAGGGAAAGATTGTACATGTAAAACACAAACCACTACTTTTTAATGCATATTATTGTTTTTGGAAACATGGCTGTTTCATTAAATGATTTGGTAGACTCAGAGCAAATAGAACAGACAGAACTGGAAACATTCAATGCATCTAATGTGAAAAAGATATGGAGTTTCAGGATATGTAAAAGAACATTTTATTTCTTAATAAAACCAAGCCCAATGCTTTGTAGCCAGGAAATACTGAATACAGCCTTATTCAGGAGTTGTTAAAAGTAGTGTGCATGTGTGTGTGTATATGTGTGTGTGTACATATAATACTTATAGACAAAGCACAAATGAAAGAATTACAAAAAGTGAAGCATATGTACATATATGATATGAGGCTGTCTCTCTCACACACATTTTGGTAATTCTTTACTTTATGCTTTGCCTATAATCATTTCTTTTAGGGATGATCATTGGACTGGAATATTGCAATCAGGGTTTTAAAGTTTATTTTCTGTGAATAGGAGAGTCAGGGCCAACATTTTCAGATAATCCCCGAAGCCTGTGTTTCACTAGTCCTTGGAATACCTCTGGCCCTGTTTACGATGGCCCATTATGTATCATCCCCTACTCCTAAAAGAAAAAAAAGTAAATCAAAAAAATGAGTCCAAAAGAGATGCAGATTTAGAAATAATTGTTGGAATACCAAAATAATTGGTAAATGGAATACCCAAGTGAGGAAGACTGGGTGTCTCCTTCATCCATTTCCTGGATGGCAACTTCTGAAAATTAGCTCCAAGCCTGCCTTATTGTTCATTATCTTTGAACCAAATCTGAATTCTAAGGATGTCTTTTAAAAAGGACTGTTCTCTGAAAGTGCTTGAAAGAGAACTAGAGGATAGCCTTGCAGAGGTGGTTATACTATGACTCCCATTATACTTCATTTCTGGCCATGCTGGCTCAGGATGATGGAAGCGCCTGTGAATGTAGTCCAATAACAATTGGAAAAAGCCATTCCTTACCCTGAAATAGAGGGCTGCTCCTGAAAAATATTCTGACAACCCATGCCCTGTGCCTCCTCCTCCTTGGTGTTACTGCTTTCTCACCAACCCTCTCCAAGAAAGTGAACAGTAAGAGGAGGAGAGCACCTCGACACTGGCCAAGTACCTAGACACTGTCTGGGTTTTCTTCATATTGTTAAACAGTGAGAAGAATGAAACCTTGCACTAAGAGAATATTGACGAAGAATCACCCAGTGCTTTTGACTGGCATCAAAGTAGCCACCAACCACCGAGATATCACAATTTGCTTTTAAAAAGTTTTCTCAGTTTCAAATGTAATTTGTTATATGGCAGATGATGAGGGCTATAATTTGGAAACAGAAAGTCCAAAGTCTCCCTGGTTATGGAAATTCTGTAAGCTGCAATTCCTGTTGCAACTTACAAATGATCTGAAATGTTCTCCTGCTCTGAGGGAACTATTACAGTGAAAGGAGCAAGTCTAGGATTGCCAGAATGATTACTGGAGAGGGCTCCTCTACTATCCAGTGATTGAACAGAAGAGGGAATTTCAGCAGGCATTGCTTGTCATGCAACCAGGTAACCAGCAACACCTGTTCAGATTCCCTCTTGCATATAAACATAAAAGGTACAGTTTTCACTCTGTGAACCCTTGTCCCAGGGTCCTAAGCCAACTGTGGGTGGTGGATACATTCAGGGCATAGCTTTTGAATGGCCAAGTACAATTTCACTGTGTAACATGAACTGAACAATTCAATCCATCTCCTTTATCACACTAGGGGGCAAACAGGATTTAAACAAAAGTAAACAAGAGTTAAACAGGAAATGTCCTGTGATAAACATTGGGCATTTCCTGTTTAACTCTCATTTAACTCTCGTTTAAATCCTGTTTGCCCCCTAGTGTGATAAAGCAGCATGATGGCCTCTGATAGTCAACTTTTTAAAAAATATGGCCAAGAGCTCATTGGACTATTGGTTGTGTACAAATCTCTCTTATTATTGTTGTGTTGGTATTCTAGACGTGCAAGGACAGCCAGACTGTTCCTAGGTGCAGCCCTGCTCCAATCATTAGCTATGGAGGTGCATGCAGGCACTTTCCAAAGATCAAAAAAAGGTGAGACCTCTCCCCCTGGAAATGTGGCCATTCAGTAGTCAGGGACAAACACATTCCTAGGAGTTGCCCAGCTGTCCTTGTACACTTAGAATCAAAGAATCATAGGATTGGAAGAGACCACAAAGGCCAGCCAGCCAGCCATCCCATTCTGCCATGCAAGAAGACACAATCAAAGCACTCCCGACAGATGGCCCAGTCTCTATTTAAAAACCTCCATAGAAGGTGACTCCACCACACTCCGAGGCAGCATATTCCACTGTTGAATAGCTCTTACTGTCAGGAAGCTCTTCCTAATACTGAAGTGGAATCTCTTTTCCTGTAGTTTGAATCCATTGCTGCAGGCCTATTCTCTTGAACTGCAGAAAACAAACTTGCTCCATCCCCAGTATGATCTTTCAAATATTTAAACAGGGCTATCATACCACCTTTTAACCTTCTCTTCTCCCTAAGCCTCTCTTCATAGGGCACCACTTTAGTCGTCCTCTTGATACATTCCAGTTTGTCAACATACTTCTTGAATTGTAGTGTCCAGAACTGGACACAATATCCCAGGTGAGGTCTAACCAAATCTATACTTCTTTTGATGCAGCCTAGAATCATATTGGCTTTTTAAGCTTCACACTGTTGACCCATGTTTAATTTGTGGGCTACTAGGACTTCTAGATCCCTTTCATATGTAATGTTGGTTAGCCATGTACCCCCCATCCCATACCTATGCATTTCATTTTTTTTCTGCCTAAGTGTAGTACCTTACATTTATCCTTGTTGAAAATCATTTTGTTAATTTTGGCCTATCTTACTAATCTATTAAGGTTATTTTGAATTTTGATCCTGTTCCCTGGGGTATTAGCTACCCTTTGTAATTTGCTGTCATCTGCAAATTTGATAAGCATGACCTCTTTTCCACCATTCAAGTAATTGAGGAAGATATTGTATAGCACTGGGCCCAGGAAAGAACCTTGTGGTACCCAACTGGTTATTTCTCTCTGAGATTGCCATTGAGAAGTGAAGCCATTGATGAGCACCTTTGGGTTCGGCTGGTCAACCAATTACAAATCCACTTATCAGGAGCATTGTCTACTCCACATTTTACTAGCTTGTTTGCAAAAATATCATGGGGCAAGATATGTTACATCCACAGCATTCCTTTCATCTACTAAGCTTTGTGACTTTATCACAAAGAGAGATCAGATTAGTCTAGCGTGTGTTGTTTTTGAGAAACCCATGTTGACTTTTTGTGATTATGACATACCTTCCTAAATGCTTAAACATTTGTACATCTGTTTAATGATCTGCTTTACAATTTTTCCTGGAATAATATTAATAATAATAATAATAATAATAATAATAACAACCCACCCCTCTGAACAGGCAATTGATGTCAGGCTGACTGGGTGGTAATTGTTTGGGTCCAATTTTTTCCACTTTTTGAAAATGGGGAAAATATTTGTCTTCCTCCCGTCTGCTGGGACATCTCCAGGAATTCTCAAAGATTATTGAAAGTGGCTCTGAGATTACATTTGCCAGTTCTTTTAACACCCTTGGATGTTGTTCATCTGGCCTGGAGACCTGAATTCATTTAGATTGACCAGGTATTCCTGTACTACCTCTTTACTTACTCTGTGTTGCATTTCCTCTGCTGCATCATCTGATCCATTTCCCCCCAGTTGAGCACTGGGGCAAATAATGTGTTGAGTAGTTCTGACTTTTCTCTGTGCCATGTTAGCATTTTGCTATCTTCTCTATGCAATGGTTCTACTATTTCTTTCTTTTTCCTTTTGCTATGGCTATAACCAAAAAAGCCCTTTCTATTGTTCTACACCTCTGTAGCAAGCCTGAGTTCATTCTGTGCTTTACCTTTCCTAACTTTCTTCCTACACATGCTAGCTATTTATTTGAAATCCTCTTTGGTGATTTCCCCTCTTTTCCATTTCTCATATATGCCCCTTTTAAAAACTTAGCTCAGTTGAAACTTCTTTAATCATTCATTCTGGTTTCTTGATACACTTCCCCTTTTCCCGTCTCACTGAATCTTGGACAAAGGCATTGTGCAAGGAGGTGCTGGGTACCTCCTTGCACAACACCCAACAAAGCATTTATACTGGGTTACTTGAGGGTTATACTAGCAAAAGTTACAAACAAGATTACCATAATTGCCCCATGTGGTTGCTTGGAATGCTGAAGTATTGGCCTACTTCTTGTAAATTTACTGCAATCGTCACTGAGACAATGAAGAGCCCTGACAAATTAACAACACAACTTCATGATTATATGTTTGGGTGGACCAGGACAGGTAGGGGTATAGTTGGTCTGATCTAGTTGGTCTGATTTCCCACAGAGATGTGTTGTCCAGTTTGACCAGTTACACTCTCTCTTCACTTGGCCATGTTGTCACCAAGGTAAGACACTGTCATTGACCCAGCAATTTCCACCACAAAAATGCTGGGACACCCCCACAGGAGGTCTCACTGACAGTGCAGAGGCTTCTGAGGCATCCTCTGCTCTTTTAGCATATAGGTCAAGCATCCATTGGCTAGGCCTGAGGGTTAGCTTGGATAACTCTTCTCTTTGAACAAAGTTACTTGTGAAATCAGTGCTGGTTTCAAACCTGGGCTGGTTTGATATATATTTGGGAGATGGTATTACCACATCATTTGGACTGCACAAGGAAATCTGGACCTTTCACATCATACACTTAAAGTACTATGGTTCCACTTTAACTTCCAAGGCTGTATCCCATGGAATCCTGGGGGTTACATTTTTGTGAGGCACTATAGCTGTCTGGCTGAGCAGTCTAAATATTCCTTAAAATGCAAACTCTGATTCCATAGGATGGAGACATGGCAATGAAAGCGGAATCCTAACTGTATATCTTTATAATGTGAAAATGCCCCAAGGCCTGTCTTCCTGGGGCAACTGATGTTTTATGTGTATTTGCCACATGTGGTAAGTCTGCCACCAAATCATGACTGAATCAAGTGACAATTGTTTGCTGTACACATTTCTGAAGCCTGATCAGATGTGATTATATCTGTCTGAGAAAATATTCTTCTGCTGTCATCCTCAGCATGGCTCAATGAAATGCACTAACTCCTTCATGTTTTGGATCAGGCTGCTCAGCAGGAAAATCAAAATCACTAATCACTTTGAGCACGCTGGGCTGCTTGTAACAATTATAATAATAATGGGAATTGTCATCCAATTTAGAAAGTTAAGACTTGATATGATTTTAATTGATCAACTGATTAAGTCTGCAGGTACTTGCATATTAATAAAAGAACTGTTCTGAAGAAGAACCACATTGTTCAAATGTTTTATAGCAATGGCAGCATCAAGGAGGGACATTGCCCCACACAGCAGAATGAGGATGACACTCAAATGCAGCAGGATTAGGATTACCATGTTTTGAAGAAAGAGAAATAATATGCACTACCATCTAAAGAGATCTTCTGTAACACAGTAAAACCCAGAATCTAAAATGACTAAATCACTCCATTTTTTAAGGGGATTCACCCACCTCATGCAGGCACTGCCATGGAGTCAAACTATATCTTGTGGTTCAAACATAGCATGAAATCAAAGATCCTTTTTTTAAAAGTTGCCTAAAGTTCATAAGGATCAGGATCAGTGTTCATAAGTAGGGTGTAAACTTCCCTAGAATCTTTTTATCTAAATTATATCTCCCTTTCCTCACATGGGAGAAATTAAATCATCAGCAACAAACCCTGTTGGCACCAATGGAGTCATTTTCATTTTTAACCCTCCCACCATGTGTCCCCTTATTTTTAGCTAAACAAAGAGATAAAAGTTTAAACCTCCCATATCTATGCTGGCCTGAATCCAGATCAGGGCTGTGAATGCTTATTCTAGATTCTGAAAAGATAAATCTTTAGTTCTGTTCTATGTAGCATATAGTTTGACTCTGTGTAGCCCTCTGTGTGAGAAAGAAATGATGCTTCTTCCTAAAATGATGCTTGCCTTCACCAACATTTAAGTAATTTAAAATTGTTTAATTTTTTTTAAAAAAATTAAAATATATGGTTTAAAAGTCTGCTGCACAATTAATTGGGGTCTCCCTTTAAATTAATTTCTTCAAAATCCTTTGACCACTCTTACCAGTCAATCAATTTACACACTCCAGGCCTGACTGGCTACTGCTATTTATAAGGGCAATGCCATTGTCACACATTCACCTTGATGCCAAAGAAGGAAATGTCAAGTGCAAAGATTTTTTTTTAAAAAAAATAATGAGCAACATGTCCAGCAAAGCGAAGTTTTAAAGATGTTTCTCTTTGCAAGATACATTCACATTTCTTTCATTCACAGACATTGGACAGTGTGTGTACATTTGCTTTCCAAGGCTGGAAGGTCAATAGTTTTGTATTATCCTTCTCCTTCAAAATAATTGCTACTAGCACTGGTAACACATATGCTTCACTGTAGAATGTCTATTTGTATAGGTCTCCCAGAGCACTTGGTTATCATCCTTTTTGGACTTCAGCTTCTACAACTCCCGATGATTGGCCATGTTGGCTGGGACTTCAGGGAACTGAAGTTCAAAACAACCAAAGGTTGTTTGTTCCAAGACACAGGGAGCCACCTAAATGAGAGGGGCTGCTGTACACTTACTATCAAACTCTTTGCAATTCAGCTCCTTTAAAAATGTGCTACAACTCATGATGCTGTGCTACCAATTACCTCACAGAAAAGCAACTCCCAACTCCAGATTGTTCTTTGTTATGGAGTAAATTTCAAGGTTGGCATTCAGAATTTAGGGATGGGTGTATTCACTGGATAACTTTAATCCAGCCCTCTACCATTTTTTCAACTCTATCTGAATCATTTATCACTTGGGATAAAAGGAGCATTAGGAAGAGAAGCAAATTCTAGCAAGGAGAGCACAGGAAACTTTGTCTTTGTCCACACAGTGTCATATTTCAGCTTCTAACAAGGAATCTACTATGTCCTTAAATAAGCATAAATAACATAAAGGCTAGGACTAGTGAAGAATGCAAAAGGAAAGAAATTCATCAGGACATTAAGAACATATTCCCCCCCCCCCAAAAAAAAACAACAAAAAAACAGTGTAGCACTTCTAGTCATTGCAGTTTTTCTTACCCTGCAAACAGAGTTGTCCTTTCTTATCGACAATTTAAATAATAAATTTCCAACTATGCTGCTCGCAGCATCATTCAAAAAGAAAATATTAACTTACAAAATAACCCATTCTTCATCAGTAATTGTGACAAATAAAAATCTTAAATAAAACAGGTTTCATTCCCCCCCCCTCCAATTTTCTCTCTGGCCCTCCACACCTCATTCCAATTTCACATAGCTTGGCATGGAATAATTGAACATTAAAAAATCAAGTTTGTAGACTTCGTACAGCTGTGTTTGGTGTTCCGAGCTGATGTTCTGGAAGAACTCTGTGGTCATTTCATCAGTAGTTCTTGTAGACTTTGCATAGGTGGGAAACTTGAGATAGTTTCCTACTCCCGCAAGTTGAAGGATATAGTTGGAATCCTCTTCGAGTGTCTCGTATTTCCCTATGAGGTCATAATGGATATGGCAAGGATGACACAGAGAATAAACAGTTTGCCAGTGTTCATTGAATGGCTCTTCCCTTTGGGTGTGCGGGTCTATGAGATAAGCCACAAACTCCTCAAATTTCACATCATCACCTTTATGAAGAGCCTCCTGGGTTGCATTTTTCCTTTGGCGTTTGATGATTTTGGTACCATATCTCTTGTGAAAGGAAGTGTTGTATTTCTGGGTGAATTTGTTTCGATAGGCTGACACCAGTCTCTCAAAAGGCTCACGGACAAAGAGAAATTTCATGTAATTTTTCAAGCGGTGATTGATCTCTGGGATGCTGTACTGGTTGAGTGTCTTCAGGTTTGAAGAGACATGGGCTTCATTAGCTGGTATCTCCATTGGATCATTGTATTTTCCCCTCCCAGTCAAGACCATCATAACTCTCTTCCAATTTGTACAGGCCACTTTGGGTACATAGCAATATATCAATTCATGATCCTCATCAACCACCAAATGTTTGAGGTCATTGGGTGTCAGCACACGACGCTTCCTGCTGGACATGCTATTGACTCGGCATGTGTCTGTAACTTGATCCCTCCGAATCTGATGAAGGATTGCTGTGCTGGATAATTCCAACTGTATAAAGAAAACATACATGTGGATAATTCAGGACAGTTTAGAAACAGCTAAGCACATCTTAGTTAGAAATTCAGTACCTACTTCTAATTATTCTCTATGTATATATTCCTCTGTTGTATTATAAACACATGTTCATTCAAAGTCTCTTGAAAATGCATACCATATTTTATTAGAGAACTAGCAAATTGCTCACAAGTAGGAATCTATGCTTTTTAAAAAATCCAAGATGCTACATTAAAAAGGTTCATGGTGATTTAAAGGATTACTCTTTTATCTATAAGCTGAAATTCCCAGGCTAAAACATTGTTTTTGACATTCTTAGGTAACTTAAGGGGGAAAAAAATGAATGTAATGCCTTGATTTGTTAACTGATTCTGATTTCAGGAATGTTCTATGTACCCATTTGATCACAACAGAACCCAGCTTTGAACACAGTAGGCTAGTTCTAGTGTAATGTACTCTTCACTCCTTTTGCTTTTGCTCTCGAATTAATTGCTTCTTGCACTTATCAAATCACAGTTTCTTGTTACCTCTGAACTGGAAAACTGAGATTTAATTGTGGATTATAAACTAAGGTGGGGGGAAATCACAATTTCATTTCAGGTTTTAGTTGGAAATTAAACCACTTTCCAAATACAGATGTAACTGGAAACTGGTTTGATAAAACTGGAAGTACTGGATTGTCAGTAGCGTGGCCTAGCAGGCACTCAACCAGTGTTGAAACATTCTGAATGTTGTAACAGTCTTTTTCTGTGAGTTCAATGGTCATTCTAGTCCAACATTCCTTAAATATGCCACCAGATTATTCTCACCAAGAGATCATGATGGAGCAAGGCAATCCCTGTTGCTCGCTCTAGGATTTCACCATGCAACATATACTGTTTGTAAGGCTGGAGGTTCTGTTTTTAGCTATCATGACAATGACTACTATCCATTTGAGGGACCAGATGTATAATCCTCACAGTCTCTGTAAACGGTAGAGAAGTAATCCTCCCATGTTTGTGCTGGGATATTGCATGGAGGTGCTCCATCAGTGTTACTTAGTGCACCTGTTACAATAGACCAGAACTATCCATAGGTACTGAATTATCTGCAGAAACAGTTGTTATAATCTGTAAGGTTGCAAGATTAAGATGTAAACAGAAATTTTCTACTCTTCCAATGCAACTAAAACTTTTAAGGAACAAGCTGGAATAAAGTCTATTTTCATTGAACTTTGCCGAAACACTAAGTCTCATATATAGAGGGAGGGAGAGAGGGAGGGAGGGAACTTTTTGCTGCTCCTACTGTCAAGCTCATTTCCAAGGAAGCACCAAACTCACACTGACCTTTGCTGCTGAGACACAGCAGGAGGGCATAAGTTTCCAAAAGGCTTTGGAAATGAACACAGTATGTGCTCTTGCCCGTGATGTCTGTCTCACTCAAGGATGAATTGTCTTGTCATCCTCATTGGTTGTGACCTTGGCAAGAAAAATAAAATGTGCTGCCTTGAAGGGATTTTTAGCAACATATGCTGCCTTTTGATGCCATCCAAATCAATAAAAGGTCAATGGTACACCACCTTTGATAGGCTGTTTTTGTGGTACAATACATAACAAAATGATCACTTGCACCACTACATTTTATTGTTAGAGGTATAAGTTATTGAGGATTTAGCAATGCAAATTGTATTAATACTTGCTTTTACAGTTAACAGAATAACAGGATGGAAGAGATTTACAGCAGTCAAAAACTCAGAACTCAAGCACCAATGGGAATTTTCTTCTAATACTTCTGTCTAGCAACTTGGGGCATGGGACAGTTAAGCTGGCAAAGGAAAACTTAAACCTGGCCCCCATGTGCTGTGAACTGGATTTTCCCTCCTCATGATAACCTTTGGGGGGGGGGGAATCATTGGAGTATAAAATGAATGTTTCACAGTGTGTAGGTTGATCCTCTATTGCACAGGGCTTCCCAAGGCATTTCAATGTGGCTGTCATGGTCCACACAGATGTCACTCAGGCCCCTCATCAAGAGCCAAGCTGAGCCACAAATAACATGGGACCCTTTCACACAATACAATTATAGCACTATGATTCTGCTTTAACTGCTATGGCTGCATCCAATGGGAGTCTGGATTATGTAGTTTGGTGAGGCATGCAAACTTTCTCTGGCTGAGAATTCTAAATACCTCTCCCTTAACTGAAAATATTAGGATTCCATATGATAGCAGTTAAAGTGGAATCATAGCATTATAACTGCGTGTTGTGAAAGGGTCTGAGATTTCAAACTTTTTTTTCCCTTCAAAAAGCACTCTAGAACTAGTAGAAGGATCCCTTACTAAACTCAAGTTACAACAGAAACTTATTTTGCATTTAATAAAGTGGTCCCTTGTAATATGCTGAGGTTTGGTACCAGGACACCCGTGGATACCAAAATCAGAGGACGCTCAAGTCTCATTAAATACAATGGCATAGTAAAATGGTGTCCCTTACATAAAATGGCAAAATCAAGGTTTGATATTTGGAATTTGTACTTTTTTTTTTCAATATATTTAAACTGTGGATGCTTGAATCCATGGATGAAGAATCTGGGGATATGGAGGACTGGCTATATTAAAACTAAATGCCAATGCTAATATGCTCCTGCTAACGTATCACATCACATGGCATGAGTAAACTTAGGTGGAGTGGGGACTTTTAGCCAATGACTATACTTGCTAGGTCATAACTTGGGGAACTTCTGGCCTGGTATAGACAGGCAAAAAGAGGTGCTTTCAGGCTGGCTTGAAGGCACAGCATTTAGATGACACCTGTCTTGAAGCCAGCAGAAAAGTGCCCGTATGCAGAGAAAAGCCATTTCAAAATGAAGCAGCTTTTCCCCACTTCTTCCTGGCTTGAAGCCATGCCATGTGGTCATGGCATGAGCACTCCAGCTGCCTTGGGAGCCGGTGGTGCGGTTGGTGAGGTTTCAATGTGACTTCGGAAAAGACAGCTTAAAGCCACTTTTTCCTGCCCATCTGTTTTGCCCCTCTGAGTGTACTTAAATAATTTTAGGCTACTTTTCACAATCTCATTCCCCTCAGATTCGTTGGAGAACTCCCACTGTCTCTGACCAGCTGCTTCCACTCCCCTTCCTCTAACCCCTCCCCTTCACAAAATAAATAAAATGTATAACAAAATTCATCCCATGCCATCACAATGGCTACTAGTTAGTGTGTGTGTGCGTGTGTGTACATATGAATATTTTACTTGGTTGCTTAGTTGTCACAGTCTTCAAGCATCAAGTAGTAGTAGTAGTAGTAGTAGTAAAATTTATTCAGTCTTTGACCAGTACAAAATAGTCAAAAATTCATAGAGTTGCCAACAATAGAAATGGTTTCATTTAAGGGATCCCAACACTAATCTTCATTAGTTTTGCTTCTAGGCAAAGGGAAGAAAGAGAAGGTAAAGTCTGGTCTAATATTTTTTGAATGATTAAGGTTCAAATAATGGTGTTCTCTTATACCAGTGATATTGGCATTGGCCATGCAATATTATCATCCATATGGAAAATATGCTGTTATTTTTGCAGTCTGCTGTGGAAGTAGAAGCTAACATTTCTGACATCTAAGTCAATAAGCGTATAATCACAGAGCCCTCATTCCTGCCCTGAAGGTAAACATTCAGGGAGAGGTGTGAAAAGTAAATTAATTTAATGTAGCTTTTAATTTTAAGTTATTGGCTGCATGCTGAGTACAAATCAGACACTGCATTGAAAAGAAAACAGCAGCAAAAAATTCTTTGTCAGGAGATAATGAGTAACATTAAGTAAATACTTCAAGACACCTTGGTGATGAATGTGATGAAGTGATGAAAAGGGGGTGAAATGTGATATTTTCTTGATTTTTATTTCTACTCTAAAATGACATATTTTTTGGATTTGGAAGGGTTCAGAACTTGGGACATCACCTTGTTTAATTTCTAGTCCAATGTAGGAGCTCCAGTGCAGCACGGAAGCACCCATGAGAGATGGCTATCCAACCTCTGCTTAATTATGTCCAGTGAAGGAGTCTATCATGTCACAAGGCAGTGTGTTTCACTGCTATCAAGCACCTCTTGCCATTCAGAGCTTGTCCTAATTTTACCTGAAACCTACTTCCCAGCAGTTCCTACCAAGAGTTTCTAGTTCTGTCTTCTGAAACAAGAAAGAACTCTGTGTGAGAGCTTTTCAGACTTTTGAAGGCAGCTACCATGTCTCCCCTTAAGCTTCTCTTCTTTTTCAAATGTGCCTCACAGGGCTTTGTTTCCTTGGTTTCCCCTTTCTAACGTGCTCTTCCTTCTCTTTCCAGGCTCCAGTTTGTCAATGTCCTTTCTTAAATTTTCAAAAAGAAAAGGGAGTGATACAATCCCCATTAACTGACTCAAGAAACAAAAGAAACAACCCCCAAAGCATATTGTTGTCAGTGTGCATGCTTTGACTGGCATAAAGTGGAAAATTAATGTTACCTACAAGCTATTGTCAACTGGGGACTGATAAAACATTTCTTGAAAAGACAGAGAATAACCAAGTCATCTGGTACAACCCAGCTTGGGGGTATCTTTCAGTACATGTCAAATTGCAACCTAGATGCTTATGTAAGAAATTAAGAAGCTGGTTTACTAATACAAATTCTTGTAGAAAGACAGTTTAAGGACTCTCTCTCTCTCTCTCTCTCTCTCTCCGTGTGTGTGTGTGTGTGTGTGTGTGTGAGAGAGAGAGAGAGAGCGAGAGAGAGAGAGAGCTGGCCCAATATATTTTGATGCCCGAAGCAAATAAAATGTTGGTACCCCTCCCATTCCCTACACAAAGGCTGATTGGGATGGCAGTTTAATCTTTCTTCAACCCTATTAACAGGACTGATAGCATATGAAGGCAGCAAACTAGGGGCACAAAACCATGGACCACACAACACTCCTCTCCCATATTTTGATGCCACCTACCAGCATCTACTACATGAGATGACTGTCTCTGTCAGCCTAATGGCAGGGCTGGCCCTGCACACAGGCACCTTTTAACGGTCACCTTTCCATCATATGAATTGCTGGTAGTGTCTGTGCAGAGTTAAGAAATAAAGGCAGAGTTAAGAAATAAAGCATTACAAGCAATATCACCTGTGATAGTAATGAGTTGGTTTTCCAATGCTGTAAAAAAGGCTTGACTGAATCTAATGTGTCTCTACCTTAAAGAGTTAACACAGGCCTCTCTATAGAGGGTGTCCCAGAATCCTACCATCATAACAGAGAAGGCATGAGTGAGGGTTTTTATTCACAAAACCTGCCAAAAAAAATTGGAAGTCCCCAGATTATCTCAGTGGTTGGAGGTGTGTGGAGAGGCACCTAATATGAATTAGTATATTGTCATAAGGGTTGCCAAATAAGGATTAACCCAGGCCTTGAGATCTCAGGGCCAAACCCTGCAACCTAAGGATTATTTCTTATGATATCACAGGAGGCAGACCCTGATGATGTGACAAAAATGACATTACAAGGGTCAGCCCTGGTAGTATAATTAGCCATGATAGCTTAAGCATCAATCACAGCTGCACAGATTATAACATTCAAATAAAAAACAATCTGTATGCTATTAGTTTATTAATTTTCTTATTCTCAATGCAGCTCTCTCATCCTGCAATTCCTCACCCTTGCCCTGAAGACTGCAAAATATGGTCCAGGTCCTGTGATTTGGCTACCCTATGGTCATGTGAGACAAGGCTGTGGACCTCCCAATGAATTCCAAACCAGAACTTAGAGAAGATCCTACATATACAAAACTCCAATGTGGCTTACTTCTCACCACCTCCAGAACTCATCACTTCACTGTGACAGCAGCACACACCCACATCCACACACACACAGCCATTCACTGCCTGGCAGAGAACAGGGAAGGGGATTGGAGAAGCATCTGGCTATGTTCCCATAGCCAGATGCAGAGTGCTGACATAATCTGTCAAAATCTACTGGGCTCTTTCAGAGCTCTCAGTGGATGAAACAATCAATCTGCTTCTGGCTATGAGGACACGTCTTTGATCACCCCCCCCCCCCCAAATCTCCACCAGTCAAAGAATGTCTGTGAAGTAGAGACTATCACAGTAACAAACAAACAAACAAACAAACAGCTTCATTTATATACCGCTTCATACCCTTAAGGAGTGTCTAAGCGGTTTACAACTGTAAGCTATTTGCCCCCCCCCCCCAACAATCTGGGTACTCATTTTAGTGACCTCAGAAGGATGCAAGCCTGAGTCAAGCTTGAGCCCTTTTTGCTGGTCTTGAACTTGCCACCTTATGGTTTTGAGTGAGTGGCTGCAGTACAGGCATTTAGCCACTGCACCACCAGGGCTGAACATGGAGAACTTTGGTCATTGTTGAAATGGGAAGAAAACACCAATCTCTGTAATGACTAATAGAAGATATATGCAAGTATATATTGGACTTACATGCACATGTGTCACTAATAGAATGCTGAGCATGGAACTGCAGCTCCAGAAAGTAATCTTTCCAAGCTCTGCTTCATCATTTCTCACCACAGGCTGACAAGAAATGACATTCAGCAATGCCTGGAAGGCTACAGGTTCCACAGAGCTGATATAAAGAATATTAAATTATTGCCTTCTTTGGTTTGGTATAGCTCAGTCATGTGAAAGAATCTTCCCAAGCAAATTTGGAATTTATCTGTTCTGCCTGTGCTTATATTATAAGGATGTGGAGTTTGTTGAATGATCTAACACAATTTAGATATGCAAAGGGCTTTGAAATCACATTCCTAGATGAAATGATCCTTTTATAGAACAAATTTGTGACTTTTGCAAAAATGATAAAGCTGGAGCTGGGCATTAGCATTAAGTATCACAAGGGCACACTCCTCTTCAGCTGAACCCATGTGCTGTAAAAAAAAAACTTTCCTAGCATGATCAAAACTCTTTATGTTTCAACCTTCATTAGATGTTTTGCCTGAGGGGAATCCCAAATTCACTTTGAATTTCTCTTTCTCTAAATCCAACTTTCCAGGGCCAACCCAAGGCATTTGCAAAGAACAAAGCAATGAGCAAGATGGTGCCCACTCCTATTCTATGTGCAACCACCTGCTAAATCTTTCTTCAACACTGTTGATAGGAGAGCATCTTACATTCCACCCAAAGGCAGCAGACTTATTGGCCACATGGCTTAGACTACAGCTCTCTATGCTCTAATTCCTTCCTGCCCTCCTCAACATTACTACCTGAAGCTTCAATCTGCCTAATGGTAGGACAGACCCTCCAATCTTCCAGTTGCTTTCATAAGGAAGGTACTTAGCAAGAATTTCCCCCTGTGGTTTACAAGGACAAGCATGTCTAATTGATCACCCAAGTCTGCAATTAATCACCCAATTTGTTAAACAGATGAATAGCAAATTGTATTTTTAAAGGAGTCCCAAAGTCTCCTGACAGTTACAAATCTCTTTCAAGATGGAAAAAAAGGCTATCTTTTTATATCCTCCACAGCTCTGGAGGACATCATAGACTGTGCATCTTATGAGACAATGGCTATATAATGTTTCAGCTGACAAAAGGCGACATCAGATGTTCCCATGTTGTGCTCCATTATTATGTAAAAAATAATGGCTGAGATCCTACACTGCATTTGTTACTAAGTAAGCAAATGTAATTACAGTCAGCCCTCCATATCCATGGATTCTGCATCCACAGATTCAACCATCCATGGCTGTGTAGGGCCTTAAAAGTCATACCTAGCACTCCTGAATTATATATATACATATTTATTACGGCATTTGGCCAACACAAGCACTCCTGAATTTTGCCTTGAATTAGACCAGTAGACAGTGAAGCTGTTTCAACCAGGGAGTTATTTTTCACTGTAATCAACTCTGATCAACAGTCTGGTTGCATTATTCTGGATCTGCTGAAACCTCCAGTTTCCAAAGGGCTACAGTTATCCAAATGGGATGTAATCAAGGCATGTAGAGTACCACATAGCCAGATACAAAACCAATGGACCAGAGAGGAAATTCTGGTCAGTTCAACAGCTCCCTGTTCAGTGGTTCCTAGCTCACAGAGGCCCTAGCTATCCTGGAATACCATGCACACCAACTGTCAGAAACAGACACTACAGGAAGAGATCAGGGATCTTCCTCTTTCACAAATGTACCCCCTCCCCCAGTAAGTCAAGGACTCAGGTCCAGAAATTCCCCATATCATGGCACAAATTGAACAGTCTAATCTCTTAAAAGACTGGAAAAGCAATGTATAATATTTCTATTTCCCAGAGTCAGCTTTCCTTCCTACCTTAACCAATGAATGAATACAAGTTTTCTTTTTAACCAGTATTTGAAACCAAGATTCGAACCTTTTTAAAGATTAAATCAGTGTAAAAAGCTGCTAAAATCCAAGACAACTATTATTTAATAATGGTTAAGTTCAGAGGGGAAACTGAAGATAACTTTCAAACTCTTAACTATGGTTAAGAACAATAGGTCATTTTGGCCTCGATGAATTGAGGGTTTTCCACATAACAAGTATGACTAAACATTAAGGCACAGCATACATAGTCACAAATTCAAAATGGATTTCCATGCCATTAGAAAAACCCATGACAGTCACCTTAGAGTCACCATAAATCAGAAATGACTTGAATCAGAAATGACATGAAACAGCAACAATTTAGCAGGAGGGAGATGCTGGGGGGGGGGGGGGAGAGAAAGAAATCTTGCCCTTCCCTGTAAACTCAAGCAAAAGCAAACCGCTGCACATCTACTATCCTATGTTATCTTCCCTGCCTAAGTTTGCAAAACTCTCTGCAGAATATACAATAGTGGATTAATAAAATTTAGAGGGCTATGGTTATGTCCAAGCTTTCTCAACATGTGTAACAATCAAGGAATACCATAAAACATTATGCCATATTTGTTTCCATTTACTGGTATTACTTATATGGCAGCCCTTTGAGCTCCTGCTTATGTCCCAATCAAATACAGATGCATTTTTTCAGACTATGATTCAGCTACATAATTTACACATCTAAATTTTCACAACAATTAGCAGGCTTCTTCTTAGGCTGGTATTCTCTAATTGACTCATAAGCTTATCTATGATATACTAAGGGCTGTAATCAGTGAGTTTCCTTTTCTGCTTAATTAATGATCTTGCTGATGTATTGTTATGCATGTTCTTCCTTTTGGTTGCCTGTATTTTTAGCTTTCTTTCCAAAACTGAGGAAATTTAATTTCTATTTTCTGTCACTCCCAAATGAGAGATTGCATTAGTCCCTCAATTTACCCTTGAACTTGGGATCAAGGTCTTTTCTGTCTATATTTGATCTTTTCTATCTTCATTTGCAGAATGCCATTCGCTAATGTGCATTGGAGGCAATTGACCTAGGATGCTCTTTATTCACAGGCTTAATGGTAGTGGCAGTAGCATCTTATACCTCCCCAGTGATTCTTAGTTACAAAAAAAAAATCATTACACTTAAATTTCCCATTAAATATTAGTAGCCACATAAAAAAGATAATTACAAATATGATTTGCCAGCAAATCCTTTTAGACTAAAACTTCATTGCAATAACGCTAATGCATTAGGCAATGAACAAGAAGACCTCATCAGCTTGCTAAGTAAACATTTTTGTAAACATCAGAGACCAATCTCCAGAAAATCAGAGCATCTGCAAAAGTTATGGCCTTCTGCCACTGCTCAGCATATTCCTAGGACATGCCAAAAACCTGCAAAGCAAAACCAAAGACAAAATTCAAGCAAATGAATTTTTCTTTACTCTGTTAAAAATGGCATCAATGTTATCTTCGAAGCCATTAAAGCCTGCAGCACTGAAGAGAAAAACATATTTCTGAGTCAATCTGATGCATGAGTCTGAAAGTGAGCACCTGATTAAAACCTTTGGTGTGATTGACAAAGATATGAAGGCATGACAAGGGTGATTCTATCACTAGGCACTAAAGTGAGGCAGTTGCCTCGGGCAACCAATCTATGGTATCGTAAATGAGCTACACATTATCAGCTATTATATTTTCACTGCTACGGATAGGGAAACATGCTTGTGGGATCTATTGCCTCAAGCAGCAAAATAGACTGCCCAGCTTTGGATTCTCTGCACTTTGATTTGGGTAAATGAAGGTGCCATTGTCTGTTCAGCTGCAGAATGTCTTGGCTTGACTCTGACTCATCCCTAGGAGACATTATTTAAGCTATGGTGCCCAGTACAAAGCTGGGCTAATACCTCTGGTAGCTCCTCTGTCAGTGGGTCATTTATTTAGTCTGAGTTATCCAAAGTACTGCAACTATTTTGGGGGTAGGGATAAGCACTTTGGATAGCCTTTTTTTAGAGTTCACCCTAAAACCTTGAGTGAATTCATTGCTTCATTGCTCCCAAGACGCAGCTGCTGCCATTGGATGAGACTCATTGGGTTAAATCCAATGGTAGTCCTCCTTAGAGTAAGGACATGGAACTGTGTGGACTTATTCTTATCTTATTTTCAATAAAGAAAATGCTGTTTTGTATGCAAATGAACTATGTGTGAATTTTGCATAAAATAATCCTGATTTAAACAGCCTACATGATGTAGAGCTTTGAGAATGGAACTATGAAGAGAAGGGTCTGAATCCCTACTCAGCCATAGAAACCTAGTGGGTGGGTCACAGTATTTTAGACTCAGACAACCTCGACAGACCGGCGATAAAGGCTGGCATCAGGGCAGAGTGGGGGGAGGGCACGCACAATGCATGGTCTGACTCCGCCCCATGTGGGTGTGATGCTGCACACTCCACCGCATGGCGGACAGCACTCTTCTGGTACTGCATCCAGATGACACAGTGCCAAAGCAGTGCTGAAAAACCTTGGCGCCGGCAGCTGTAGTGCCCTTTCAGTAATGCAAAATTTAGTGCCACAGAAAGGGCCACACCATGTAGATGCCACAGCCCCGATCCAGTGCTGAAAGGGGTGGCCTGTTCAGCCCCAGAGAGAGGCAAAACCAAACCACTTCTGAATAAATCTTGCCAAGGAACCCCATGATAGGTTTACCTTAGGGTTGAAATAAATTGGATGCGACTGAAACACACACAACAACAAGAAGTGCTGAACTCTAAAGACTCTTGTCAGTCCAAGGTTCTTCTCATCAAGGCTTAACACTTGATAAACACATTTTTGACCAGTTTTTGAATATTTTGGAATACTAATTCCATACCATACTATATTACCATGAAATCATTTGCCCTTTCTACATGCCTGAAAAATTTGTAGCTCCTCTCTGTGCAGCAAACAACAACAGGAAAAGGGCTTCAATTGCCATTATTGGGAGCTTTGCCTTCCAACTTGCAAATTGCAGTGCTAGGAGTGCAGATGTTAGAATCATGCCGAGTGGGGAAGTGCTAAGCTACATTTCCGTAGATTTCTCTGTTCTTGATTCAAAGCAGATACCTCTAATTGGCATTTACTAAAAACAAGCAATAAAGCCTCATGCACAATGCTGTTTGCAACACTTTTAATGCCAAGCATTATTGGGCCCTATGATGAATTTGAAAAGCAAATAACCGCCATCCTATATCTTACATTTTCTGTAAGGAATGGTTGAACCTAGCCCTTTTCTCTGCAGAAAATTTCTCTGTCTACCATAAAGGAGGTATTGTTTAGTCTCTTTCAAGTGCTTATTTCCTTCAGTAAGCTTCTTGTTAGTTCCTCTCCTTCTCCCCACAAGGCCTTTGTATTTGCTCATTATTCCATATCCAGTTGCAGACAGTCGCTGTCTGCTTTGCATTATAACCCTTTCATCAATTCTGAACTCTTGCCAAGTCCTAATTGTTTCACTCGGTTAATCTGCTCAAAGATGCCAGCTCCTCTTTTTGTTGTTTCTGCATACATGTCAGGTTTCTTGTCTCACCTGGTGCACATAGTTTCCCAACAAGAATGGCAAACAAGAAAGCAACCCTTGGGTACCTTTAACAGACATTTACAAGCAAATGCCCTTCATTTTTGTTTCACCAGCATGCAAGTCTTGAAGCATACTACCAGGAGTCCCACATTAAATTCTAGGGTAGGTCATCCAGAAATCTAATCTGGGACTATATTCATGAATTTCATTCCCTTAGTAGAGGGAAGAGAATGGGAAGCCAACATGGTGTAGTGGTATGAGCACTGGATTAAGACTCTAGAAGTCAGAGTTCAAATCCCCATTCAGCCATGGAAACTAAGGAGTTTATCAGACGTTGGAAATTGGAAGTATAATCCAATGGCAATCCAAACACAATCATGGGGTTTCATGTTATTACGAATTAAAGCATCTCATGCAATTTCAGGCAAAAGGGAAGTCATTCCGAACGCAATCATGGGTTTTACTTTATTGCGAATTAAAGCATCTCACGCAATTTTGGGCAATGGGGGGTCATTTTCGGGAAATGGGAAGTCAATCTGAACACGTTCCGAATGCAATGGGAATTCACGTGAATTTGAATTGGCTCCATTCAAGATAGAGAAATATTCCTCCCCATCTGATAAACTCCTTAGAGACCATGGGCAAGTGATATTCTATGTGCCTCCCTGCAAAGGCACCCCCCCCCCCCGAACTAATCTTGCCAAGAAAACTCCATGATAGGTTCCCCTTAGGGTCACCATAAGTTGGAAATTACTTGAAGTCATACAACATCAAAGCAGAGGTATGAACATAGATAATGGTTTCATGGCACGTTACATTTATTACTTCACAAGCCCTCACAAATGCAAGCCACTTGAAAAACACAGCTCTTTGAAGATTTATAGACAGGTTTATAATTTGCATCTTCTTACATCCTATTACATTGTATTTCACAATTGTGTAACTAAGTTTAAAAACCTGTGGCTTTAGTATCACTCTGGCAATAGTAATAGTAATAGCAATAGCACTTACCTACCCTCTGGGAGATCGGGGAGGATGCCTTTGTCATTCTGCCATAGAAAGTTAACCAGCTACGCCTCTCGTGCTCCCTTTCCTTATCACTAGCCACTTCATGGTGGTGGTGGTGGGGTTTAAGAAGAAGAAGAGGGGAATCCTGTGGAGTTTTAGGTGTGCATCTACACTGTAGAAGAAATAATGCCATTTGACACCACTTTAACTGCCATGGCTCCATCCTACATAATCCTGGAATTTGTAAGGTTTTTTAGGCATAAGCACTCTTTAGCAGAGAAGTCTAAAGACATAAAACTATAAACCTCAGGATTCCACAGCATGGAGATACAGCGCTTAAAGTGGTGTCAAACTGAATTATTTCTATAGTGTGGCTTAACCCTTGGCTGTTGCTTTAACCATGATTCAGTCCCATCTGTCAGTTCAGTTCAGGAGCCTGGCTCTCAAGTATATGTAAAAAACGCACAATGAGTCCATTAAAAAAAGCGATTACCTATCTCCATTCTAAATGACAAAAAGATATTTTGGTTTTAGAGCACTGCGCTCCATCACCATTTTAGGAACTTTGCTACAACAATCAGGACTACAGTGGGAAAAGGCATTCTGCTGGATAGTTCCATCTAGAGTAGACCTATTAATTGTGGATTAATTAACACACAGGTAAATCTTATTGATTGAATAGATCTACTCTAGTCAGGACTAACAAAGGAATTTAATCTGGGATTTTTAAAATCAATTAAATTCCTTGAGTGAGGATGTAAGTAGGGGCACTCTCTTGTTTGTCTCATACTTTTATTTTAAAACCTACCTCCCCACCAAGAGTTGCTCAAGATGACTTATTAAGAATAAAATACAGATTAAAAACCAAGCCTTGATTACAACATTGTGGGAAAATAAGTCAATTGCAAATGCAAATAAAAAGACATCAAGAAAAAAAGCAGCCAGTACCCAACACGTGAGACCCTTTTCAAGAGAAGACCATCGCAGAGTATTGAGGGTTAGGATGTTAAAAGAAATTGTTTAGCATTAATTGAAAAAGAAAAAGTGATTCAACAGGGAATTTAGCAAAATCAACTTTCTGTCCCCCACCCCTCCTCATAAATCTTTTAAGCAAATGATATCTCTCCAGTTTCTACATCCAACACATAGGCTGGTATATGTAACTGAAATAATATGTTTCTTGTTGCTCAATATGTATTTTTATGCATGACCTAGGCGGGAGAGGGGGAATACAGAACATGGAAGGATGATGAATGAGAAATTTGGCAGAATACTGAGGTAAGAGCCCTGCCTGAATCAAAATGTCTTTTTCTGACAATGGAAAAGCAATAGAAAGGCAGGGGCACTCAATAAGGAGTTCCAGAGTCTAGAAGCAGCCATTGAAAAAGTCTTTTTGGTTGTGCCTTTGCTGCTGTAGCATGATGGCAAGTGATTGCTTTTCCTGAAGATGTTGTATCTCCTTCATGGTTCCCTTCATGGACAGAGTTGGTTCTGGAGTGGAACATCTGCAATGGAACATCTGCAGTTGACTTTTCCATGCAGGTGAAATTAACATTCTGGGGATCAAAAGCTCCCCACTACTGCTTTTTAATTATTATGACCTCCAAAAGACACCACTTTAGGAGTTTCTTCAGCTTGCCTGTAATTATACACATCTGGAACAGGTCTCCATTCTGCATTTTTATTTTTACTCTCCTGACATTATTTTGTTTTTCCCCATGAGAAGGTGCTCATTTTCTCCATTCAGCTGGCAGTGCTGATAATATGAAACTGAAAAGGAAAAATGAAAGCCATGTGTTTGTGACAGGTAATATATGAGCTCTCAGGAAGCTGTATTTCAAATGGCATGAAAGGCAGAAACGGACAGTCAGCTGTCTCCTGATTAGAGACAGTTGCTTGTATTCCCGCACAAACCTTTCCCATAAAAAGGAACAGCAACAAAGGAAACACTCTTGTCAGTGCTGTTTGTCATAATTAAAATGTCACCTCACCCACCCCTGCCTGCACTCTCTAAGTTAGTTTATAATGACATATGCTGAAAATAAATTTTCAAATCATTCTTTGGAAATGAAACCACTTTCAGGCACACTTTAAAAACATTAAAATTTATATTTTTTATGAATCTAATCAGAAATATTTTACCTGGAAATATTGTCTTTGCATGATGTTCTGTGAGAGGTTTTTTTTAGCTGAAGAGTGGTGGAAAATATTCAAATCGTATTCAAAAGAGAATTTGACCTGCTTGTGGTTTGAGATCCTCTCGGGAGGCTCTTCTCTCCATCCCACCACCTTCCCATGGGAGAGGGCCTTCTTGGTGGCTGCTCTCAGACTCTGGAACCCATTTCCCAAAGAGGCCAGACTGGCACCCTCTTTGTTATCATTTGGTAAGTAGGTGAAGACATTTGAGATTATCACACTAGGGTCAATTCCAGAACCATCCCACAATTATCCCATTATTGGCAATGAATATCCCATTATTGGCAATGGGATAGTTGTGGGATGATAATGGGATAATTGTGGTATGGTTCTGGAATTGATCCTTCTCTGCTTTGACAGGCCTTTGGGGACTGAAATGGGGAAAATGGGCCTCCCATAATGTGAACAATTATTTATTTGCTTTTTAAAAAGCTCTTATGTTTTTAAAAACAGGTTTCAATTCTTTGATAGCTTAATTATATTTTAAACTTTTGTATGTTGTGAATGCTTTGCTATGTTTGTTTTAATTGTTGTTAAGCTTCCTTCAGTCTTGAACTGGGAAAAGGAATACTAATACTACTACTAATAATAATAATATCTTCCTGATCCTGACTGTCCTCCTCTTGCTGAGTAAATTGGTTTTACTTCTGTATTACATGGGTTTTGGGTGAAATTCAGCATGGCACTACTATGTTCCTACATTATCTCCTCAAAAACAAACAAACAAAATTGTTTTTGGGAGGAAATTGTGGCCACACCAGAAAGGAATATGTTTTTGTATGTGTGGCACTGCCTGGTACAAACATATTCATGAAAGAGTTATAACGATAAACTAATTTCCATGTAGATGACCCACTCTTTTGGTTTTCTTCTAAGCTCCTTCTCACGTCTCCCTAAGGGTCAACATGAACTTATTGACATCATTTGACTTCCCTCTGAGTTTTCAAGCTGATTTTTTTAAAGGGGGAAAAAGACTGGGGGAGAGAGATGAAGCAAACATTTGTATACAGTAGTAAGGCTGAAAAGTTAAACAGAAATAATAAGAACTTGCCCCAGAGCACATATTCTACTTGGAGGATTAAGATAATGTAGCTACCGCAGCCTTACTTTTAAACCTGATGCAAAACATCTGCTCCTGCTTAGGTTTTAAATCTTTTCTCTTCTCGTGCCTGAATCTGCAATTGGAAGAGGGGGGCAGGGGAGGTAAGAGAGGATGTAAATGGCAGACTAGATTGTCTCATTGCTGGAAGCAGAGAATCCCTGCCATGCTCTGCTGAACATTTGGAAAGACAGCCAACAGACTACACGTTCGAGTGAAGAAAGGAAGATGCTCTTTCCCCACTCTGTATTAACCCTTCCTCTGGCTGCTGCTGTATGATTCACCTCCCGTTTGTGCCTTCTTTTCTCCTTTTGGACTAGGCTTCCTATAATGTCCACGGAAAAAAAGATGGCAGGAGAAGAAATGCAGGAACTGTATCAAAGACATATCCAGGGGTAGCTGTTTTGGCCATACAGCAAAGTAAAATAAAATCCAAAATTCATACCAACTTAACTGAGAACAAGTATAACAACAAAATGTAGGGCTGTGACTTCAACATCGTCAATCCCCCCTTTTGCCGTTTGATTTTTAGCACCTTTGCCTGATAAAGAAGCTAATGGAGCTTTGAAAGCTTGTATCATGTATTTTGGGTATATTGAGTAGCCTAACAAAGGTGTGGCATAGTGGTGTGGGTTTTGGACTTTGACCCTGGAGACCAGGGTTTGATTCCCAGCTTGCCCATGAAACCCACAGGGCACATATCACATGCTTTCAGCCTCAGGGGATAACAATGAACAATTCTTGCCAAGAAAATCTCATGATAGGTTTGCCTTAGGGTTGTCATAAGTCTGAAATAAATTGAAGGCATACAACAACAACAACAATGGTGTTGTTGTTTTGTGGATTTTGAATGTTATTGTATAGTTAACAACAGACCATTTTTGTTGAGTGCTCAATCCTCGCTGAAACAACAAAAAGTTGTCAAGGCCATCTTAAAGAATTTTGCTGCCTGGGATAAAGAGGGAAAAAAAGGAACCTCCTGTCCATTTCAGAGGTTGCCAGAACTGGCAGTTGAATCCCACTTGAGCACATATGATGGAATATTATTCTCCATCAGAGCCTGACACAACAAGCTAGTTTAGGAGTTCATGGGGCATTTATGGTTCTGTCATCTAACAGAGGGGAACACTGGAGGAAGTGGCTCAGAAGGAAAAATTGGAGAATGGGGGAGAGACTGTTGACCATGTCCTTAGCATCCCTTGCCTGACAGGATCCATTGCCAGCTAATTCTCCCTTATCATAGGACCCACTCTGAGCGCTTTGCTGCACTTTAGACTCCTGCAGATTTAAAACCCCTGAATAAGATGCCTGATAGGTTACTCTCCATTGGCAGGTCGCACATACACAAGTGCAGAGAGAAAAGATGTAAACAGTGAGGTCAAAAGGTAATAAAGTTTTTAAAAAGCGCAAGAGATACAGTTTGTGACAACTCAATTAAAGCTTAAACAAACTACACATTAAGCATTGCTAAGATACTGGTCCACCCTGCCTAGAGTGTTGTCTCACCTGAAACCGGTTACAAAAGATTTCCAATAGAAAGCAAAGACCATTTCATTGAAGCAGGGTTTTGGCTATTTCAGACAGATATTTTTTTAAAGAAATATTGTCTATAGTTTTATTCCCAGTGTTATGTCTAGATGTTTTAAAACTGCTTGAAGTGCAACATTTTAACAGGATAACTTACTTAATTGATTTTCAGACTCATTTTTATTATTACTTTCTTAGCTGTCTTTTGTTTTACTTTGTTTTGTGATCTGCCTCACATCCCATATTAGAAAAAAAATATATAGTTAAATAAATATGCATACATATATGCATAAGTACATACATAAAATATACATACATACATCTCTTCCACATGTAGCCCCTAATATCTTTATTCTATAGTCCCTTAAAGGGCACTTTTAAGTGGGTGGGGGACATACAAAGGAAAACTCTCCAGGACTCAAATTTCTGAAAGCACTTAAGAATCACTAAAAGTCAGCATGGGTTTTTCAAAAACAAGTCATAGCAGGCAAATCTTACCTCTTTTTTGACAGATTCACAAACATGGTAAATGAAAGGAATGCTGTGGGATGTAGTGTGTCTTGATTTCACTAAGGCCTTTGACAAGATCCCCCATGATATTCTTGCAAAAAAGCTAATAAAATGTGGTAGACAATGTGATTGTTAGGTGGATTTGTAATTGATTGAATGACCAAACCCAAAAGTTGCTAAACAATGGCTCCTTCTCATACTGGAGAGAAGTGAATACTGGGTTCTGTCTTGGGCTCAATGCTATTCAACATCTTTATCAATGACTTGGATGATGGAATAGAGGACATGTTTATCCAATTTGCAGCTGACACTAATTTAGGAGGAGTAGCTAATACCCCAGATGACAGGATCGGAATTAAAAATGACCTTAAAAGAGTAAAAAGCTGGGCCAAAACTAACAAAATGAATTTCAATAGGGAGAAATGTAGGATACTACACTTGGGCAGTAAAAATGAAATGCACAGATATATGATGGGTGACACCTTGCTTGAAGGCAGTACGTGCTAAAGGGACCTAGGACTCTTAGTTGACCACAGACTGAACATGAGTTAGGAATATAATGTGGCAGCTAATGTGATTCTAGGCTGCATCAACAGGAGTATAGTGTGTACAATCTAGATCAAGAAAAATAATAGTAGCACTGTGTTCTGCTTTGGTCAGGCCTCACCTAGTGTACAGATCTGTGTACAGATCTAGGTGTCACAATTAAAGAAGGATGTGGACAAGCTGAAGCATGTCCAGAGGAGGGCGACCAAAATGGTGAAAAGTTTGAAAACCATGCCCTATGAGGAGCAGCTTAGGGAGCTGGGTAACTTTAGCCTGAAAAAGAGAAGGTTAAGAGGTGATATGATAGCCATGTTTAAAAATTTGAAGGGACACCATATTGAGGATGGGGCAAGCTTGTTTTCTGCTGCTCTAGAGACTAGAGCAAGGAGCAATGGACTCGAGCTACAGCCACCTCAACACAAGGATGAACTTCCTGATGTTGAGAGCTGTTTGACAGTGGGATACGATACCTTGGAGAATGGTAGGGTCTCCTTCTTTGGAGGTATTTTAACCAGGTGCTGGTCAGGAGTGCCTTGACTATGTTTTCCTTGATGGCAGGGGGTTGGACTGGATGGCTCTTGGTGTCTCTTCCCACTCTATGATTCTATGAAGGAGGCCCACATCAACACTGGTTTTGTATATTTCTTGCTGACATATTTCTTTCTAAATCATCCTAACTTGTGCTCTGCAGTGTGGATGCATCCAGAAGAACAGGAAACAGGAGGCATCAGGGGGTGCTGGATTCCTCCTCCTCCTCCTCCTCCTCCTCTCCTTTTGGAAGTTTTTAAACAGACATTGGATGGCCATCTTTAGTTGTTTATTCCTGCATTTCATGGTTGCACGAGATGGCTCTTGCAGTCCCTTCCAGCACTATGATTCTGTCTAATTTATCTAAGAATACCTAGATTGGCAGCCAGCTCATTAGGTCTGCACAACAAAAAACTATTCCTATAAACATTTAAATGAGCTTACATCCTCTGTATGCAGAAAGTACAAATCTCTTGGCAGACATGTTAAAAACAAGTGTCATGTTTGCTTACCTTAAAGTGAAGATCACAAGCACACTCAAACAGATTCTGATGTGTTTTTCAGGGGGAGTTGGGCAGAAGGACTGAGAGAACATATCCCAGAGAGAGTCTGGAAATGTTTGCATTACATTCGTTGATATTTATCATTTTAGATAATTAACTAACAAATTAGTTTGGTCTGTTATTCATAAATAATTTTACTTTTTTTTTGAAAAAAAATTAAAATTACAGCACTAAAAATTATCACCTCAGTTAAAATAATGAATTAAAATAACATGAGTCAAAGCTGAGCAGCATTCATGAAAATCCACAAAAATCTGGAGGTCTTTGCTCTGAAATTTCTGCAGTTGCAGTTCTAACTACAGAGTATATAGGCAATGCAGTGCATGGTGGTGCTATGTGCCTTCACATTATTTCTGATTTATGGTGACCCTAAGGTGAACCCATCATGGGGCTTTCTTGGCAAACTTCTTCAGAGGCTTTCCACTGCCATCATCTGAGGGTGAGAGAGTGTGACTTGCCTAAGGTCAGCCAGTGGATTTCCATGGCTGAGCAAGAATGCTCAAACCACTACACCATGCTGGCTCTTTATAGGTAATGTACAAATATAATAATTAATGTATGTAATATGATGAAATGTATTTATGTGTTGTACTATTGTGATTTTTATATAGCCCACTAAAGAAGGCCTGATATATGACCACAGGCCAAAATATGCTCGGCTTTTCAGCTAATAAAATATATTTCAATTATCTTGAGACATGTTTCCTTTCTCTCTTTGAAATAACACAGAACCATAGAGTTGGAAGAGATCTCAAGGGCCATCCAGTCTAACCCCCTACCATCCAGGAACTCACAGCCAAAGCATCACTGACAGATGGCCATCCAGCCTCTGTCTAAAAACCTCCAAAGAAGGAGACTCCACCACTATCTGAGACAGCCTATTCCATTGTCAAACAGCTCTGATGACCAGGAAGTTCCTCCTGAGATTTGGGTGGAATCTCTTTTCCTGTAGTTTGAATCCACTGCTCCTTGTCTCAGTTTCTGGAGCTGAGGAAAACAAGCCTGTTCCTTCTTCGATATGACATCCCTTCAAATATTTAAACATGACTTTCATGTCCCCTCTTAACCTTCTTTTCATCAGGCCAAACGTCCCCAGCTTCCTAAGTCTCTCCTCATAAGGCATGGTTTCCAGACCCTTCATCATTTTGGTCAACCTCCTTGGGACACGCTCGAGCTTGTCAATAGCCTTCTTGAACTGAGGTGCCCAGAACTGAATACTGTAAAGTATTCCAAGTGAGGTCTGACCAAAGCAGAATACAGTGGTACTATCACTTCCCTTGGCTCTAGACACTATACTCAACATGCACTCAAACTGTTAATGCTGATATGAACAAAAATCTATCAGTGATACCTTTATTTTGTTAATGCTGTTGTTTAATGATCAAAAGAACAATGTTTAAAAATAGAAAATTAACAAATTAGGGCCATCAATTTCATTTTAATTATTTCAAAGCATTGGCACCATGCATATAGTTAGAGTAATACAAAACTCTTATGTTCTTCTTCTGGAAAAATACTCCAGGAGGACAAGGAAGGTTCAGTTGCTGTTGCACAGCTGTGCAAAAACATTCCCAAAGACATCACATTTGAGAACTGATATTAATTGGGGGGAAAATAGTCTATTAGTGGCTGACCAAGGAATGAGCAACCAACCACCTAAATTCTCATGTTGATTTGGCCAGTATAAAGACTGGCTCTCTGGTAGGCATTTAAGAACAAAAGGACTGCTGTACAGAATCAAACCAATAATCCTACTGGCAGACCTTGGGTATCATTTCAGGGCAGCATATAGTCTTGGGTTATCTCTGCTATTTACTCAAATATCCAAAAGTATGTCCCAATATAGAATAGTATAAAAAATACAGAAAAGAGCATAATTACTCAGCAGTGTTCCATCTCCTGTTATTAAGATTTGTTGAGTTAGAAAACGTATCTAAGGCAATCTAATCTAAACATCAGATATAATGGCAAGAACATGTTTAACAAATAATGTTTAAATACAGGAAAAAGCAAAACTGAGAGATCCACCTATTCAAGAAGTGGTCTTTGTGTGTCTAGCTCTGAAAAATCTGGCTTTGAATTTCTGCATTTTCAACAACATTTGTGGTGATGAATTAGGATTTGCACCTAATTTTTCTAACAAATTCATACTCTTTAATGCATGGTAGACAGCTACAATATGGTCCTTTTCATTCTGGAAATAGCTGTAGGTACTATATTGATGAGTGAAGATGGCTGCAACTTTTGTTCAAATTGGTTTTGAAAACCCAACTTCATAAATTCAAATGAAGGAATTTGAGGGTGGGTGGGTGGTAGGGGTTAAAAAGTGGACATGAAGAAAACACAAAACTGATACATCCATCGGGGTGAAACAGATGGGCAGGAAAAAGTGGCTTGAAGCTGCCTTTTCTGAAAGCCACATTGAAACCCCACCACTGGCTCCCAAGGCAGCTGGAGTGCTCATGTCATGAACACATGACATGGCTTAAAGCCAGGAAGAAGCGGAAAAAAGAAGCCAGCCTGAAAGCACCTCATTTTGCCTGTCTGTTTAGCCCCATACTTTCCTATTTTTGCCAGGTTCTCTTCGGAAACTGTCATATTACAAAGAAATTTGATTCCCTCCCTTTATGTATTTTCAAATGCACAGAAATTTAGTTTTTAGTGGGTTTTTTGGACTATGTGGCCATGCTCTACAAGAGTTTGTTTCTGACGTTTCACCAGCATCTGTGGCTGGTATATTCAGAGAAAGAAGATGCCAGTCACAGATGCTAGCGAAACGTCAGAAACAAACTCTTCTAGAATATGGTCACATAGCCCAAAAACCCCACTAAAAACTATGGATGCCAGCCATGCAAGCCTTTGACTTCACACAAAAATTTGTCCATTATCTTAAAGCTTACATCCTTTTCATTCCTCTTCAGTTTCTCTATGGCCTCCTTAAAATGTAGTGACACACACTAGGCATATTAAGCACGTACCACAACAACATTTATCACACGCACTTCTGTTAATGCAAAATTTGGGAACATGTTCAGATATTTCCATCACAAATTTATCATGAATTAGCACACTGAAATTAAGTAAAATATCTGGTGTGCTTCTGAAATAATATAATCTGTGTACTGTTTCTGTTAACACGGCCAGTATTAGCACAATGTTTTGTTAACAAGTTGCCCCTATATGTTGTTAATACCACCATCAGCACATCTTGAAGCAGGTCCAGCCTGGCCAGTAGGCAGAATGAGGCAACTGCCTCAGGCAGCAGGTATCATGAAAATGCAGTGTTGCTTGGTCATTACAGCAGTGAGACTTGTAATAGCAAAGAGTTGGAAAAACAGTGAACCACCTGTGATAGAAGAATGGATGCTAAAATTACAAGAATTAAAAGAAATGGATAGACTCGTGATTTTGATAAACAACAAGTCTAAAGACAAATGGAATGAAGTATGGTCCCTGGTAGTACAATTCTGGGGAAATATACTTGATATTAAAAAAAGAGTTAATAATTTAAACTATCAACACAACAATAATGAAATATAATGTTTGTTTTTGCTATGTTATGTTAGCTTTCTATATGATATTTTTATTGCTTGACTCTAGTAATGTAATATATGTATTATATGAACTATATTGTACAATGTATAGATCCAGAATAAATGATAAAGTTAAAAAAGAAGAAGAAAAAAGAAAATGCAGTGTTGTTACTTAATTTTCTATTTTTTAAAAAAAATTCTGCCAGTAAGAGATGTTTATGGTATTTTCTTCCTTATCTGGCAAAATAACTTGGATGGCTTCAGGTATCAAACATGTTGTTTTGGGAGGGGAGTAGACTTTGCTGTTCTGCCTCAGACTGCAAAATGTCTTGTGCATTCTATTTGGCTTTGTTGTTATGTGCTATGTGCTATGCACATTGTGCTATGAACATTGTAACACCAGACTTTTCTCAGTAGTGCTACAGCTTTAGTCACTTACTCCCCAAGGTGTTTAAATATGTGCTTAACCTAAGAGCGCAAGTCTCAGCCGGTAACGGCATACTGCAGAACATCTTGTGCTCTTTGTACATTAAAGACAGTCAGATGAAAAGTGGCAATTTTTCAGTTACAGAAAAAGAGTTTTTTTTAAAAAAAACCTAACTAATAATCAGTTGACAGAGAGTGAATTTAATGGCAGGTTAGAAAGCATCCTCCACTGCATTCTGACACTTGAACATATGTTCATATTTTTTTAAAAAAAGAATTCATTGATGCATGGAAGTGACTTTAAAAAGCTGGCTTAGTTAATAATGAAGCCCCACAAGGAGTCTCCAAGGCAGTCAGTGAACAAAGAAGCCTCAAGGGAAGGCTAGAGTATGGTAAAATAAAAAGCAATGGATCTCTATGAAGTCAATAGATATTATACAGAGAAAGAAAGTCAAATATTTCAAGCACATCCCAAAATAATGTGTGAGCTTCCAAAGGCACCGACATCTGGTATGACCGGGGGAAGGTACAAAAGGAAACTTATAAAGCCTGTGAGGAACATGAACCATTGAGTGACAAGGAAGAATATTTAGGCAAATTAAATTTATGGCATGCAAAATGAAGGAAAAGAATAAACCCCGATAAAAGGAAAAATTGACACAAAAATATGAGGGCAAACATGTAGACCTACTGCTCACCCTTGTTCTAGCAAGGCACTTCTGAAAAACAGTGTCAAAATACAGCATTGAAAAGATATAAAAATCTTCTCCATATAATTGAGAGCAAGATTCCCATTAAGCTCTAAGAAGCCTTGGGTGCATTTTGTTATTCTGCATCAAGAGGAATGTCTATAGGCCCTGGGAAGACTGAACAGATATGCCCTCTCATTTTACTATCGATGGGTATGTCTGCATGAATGAAATGAACTGTTCCCCTGCCTGCACAGCACCCTGTCCACACGAGGCAGGGCCAAAGCCCCAATTTGAGTGTGGACTGTCTTCACAATGTGTGGCCAGTTCCAAACAGAATCCAGGCTACCCCTCCCTTAAAATGTATTAAAAAGACTTGCCTTTTGCTCCAGAGTGATGTTGGACAGTTGGCACATGTATCCTGCAGTGATTCCTGGTGCCACTGCCATTAGCAGAAGTTGACCCCTCTTATGTCACTACTGACGCTGGGCACATTATTTATGACATCAGAGAAAGCGACTTGCACTGGGCACCACAGTGGGATGCGTGTACAGACTACTGGCTGGTATTGCTCTGGAGTGCAGAGATAAAGGGGGAATTCAGGGCAGCTTTGAGGCCAGAATACTCCAGGAGCAGCCCAGAGTTTTCTGGTCAGTGTAAGCCCACCCTATGACTAAATCTTCACAAATTAAAACTCACAAACTTGTGTGAAGACTATATGCATTAGTTCACACATGTTGTTTTCAACATAACCAGAAAACTCATGCAGTGCCCATATCTTAAATATATATTGGCCAAATATCCAGATACTTGAAGTCAAGAATAGTAGAATATAAGAGTAAAACAAAGGAATGGTGGTTTGGATAGTCCTCTTACTGAACACTTTATTAAATATATATCCAGAGTCATTAACATGTTTGGTCACTGGGACAGCTAGAGGTGACCATATCACACCTATATTGAAATCTCTTCACTGGCTGCCTATTAGTTTCTGGGCACAGTACAAGATATTGGGAATGACCTATAAAGCCCTTCATGGCTTGGGTCCAATCTATTTGTGGGATCGCCTTCTTCCGTACAATCCACCCTGCACACTGAGGTCCTCTGAGAAGATTTTACTGCAGCCAATAAAGACCAGACTGGCTGCAGTTACCCAGAGGGCATTCTTATCTGCCACTCCCAAACTATGGAATGACTTATCGGAAGAGATCCATAACACTGACAATCTTGGTGGCTTTAAAAAGGCTATCATCTCTTCTGACAAGGCTTCCCTGATTGACTTTCCTGATTAAGCTACCACTCCCAGACTGTGGAACGGCCTGCCAGATGAGATAAGTCTTACTATGACTCTTGATGGCTTTAAAAAAGCTGTAAAGACGTATCTTTTCTGGAAGGCCTTCCCAGACAGTGTTTAATTCTTCCCGGCTCCAAAGTCTTTCCTGGAGTTTTTCCAGCCTTATCCCAGCCACATATCTAGAAGCTGCCATTAATGTTGCCCAAGAATAATTGTTTTATGATGTTATATTGTTTGTACTCTTTATTCAGTTTTAATTTGTGCTAATTTAATTCTGTTTTAAGGGGTGGGATGTAGGGATTGGGTTGTAATTATTTTAACGGTATCTGTTTTTAACTCTGTTGTACCCCATCCCGATTGCTTGCTCAGAGGGGCAAGTTATAAATAAAATTTTATATTATTATTATCATTATTATTATTATTATTATTATTATTATTATTATTATATCTAACTTACTTGGCCCCCATTAATATGGACCCCCGTATATAACAGGACTTGTTTTGCCGGGTTGTTACTCTATGCAGTATTTGTTCCCAAAGTGGTATGTGTATTATATTACTCATGATATAATTATTTGATTTCTGCCCTTAATTAGCTTGCTATCAATTAGGCAGCTATGATTTATTTCTATCTGTGAATGATAACCATTAAATAGGCTGTAGTTACATAAATATAAGTAACCTTGATGATTGCAAAAACTACTGAATGAAAAGCGAACACTGTTAGTTCCATGTATGAAGGATCAGAGCCTGATTCAAAGTTACAATCACAGCTTTTCAGCGGTGTGCAGCATCACAATAGCAGCCTGTCTGTGAAGTTTGTTTTGCTTATCATCTCACTACTACAGCTTGACACTTGAAGAGGGATTGGGGGCTCTTTTGAAGTAGTGTTGAAATTGATTTATTGAAAGATACAAGACTGGAAGACTTTGGGATAAAATAGATAATAGTTTTGTTCATGGACTTCTATTTGCCACTGCAGCATTTCAGCCAAGTATGGTATTGTTAGTTAAGTCAGTTTCACTTATTTCTGTCAGTTGCTTTCTGAATATGTGTATCTCATAATCTTTATAAAATTATAAAATAAGTTTAGTTATTTAGTTTATTTAAGTGCATTATATAATGGGCAGTTATATTCTGCATGTGTTTAAGTTTGTTTAGTTCATTCTCTAGTATTATATTCTAAATCTTTTTTATATATTTGATACCACAAATTGCTTTCCCTGAGTTTTACAAAAGAGGTTATTGCTACAGCTAGGAGAACATGATGAAAAGGTGCTATCCCACAACTTTCCACATAAAATCATCATCATCATCATCATCAATCATTATCATCATCATTTATATGTCACTCCCCCCCCAAAAAAAAAACCTGGGACTCAAGCAGCTTATATATTACATTATTAAAACACATCACCCTTTAAAAGAATAAACTGTAGTTTAAAAGATTAAAACTTAAAAACAGCATAATTAAAACAGTACAATATCCCCAGCCTTTTCTTTAAAGACAAACCATAAAAAACTCTAAAACTCTCAAACATTCACATACATACAGTCACACTCACACACAGAGAGAAGGATGTATAAATCTGTCAGAATTCAGATGGATCAATAGCATTTGGGTTTTATGGGGGGGGGTTATAAGTTTGTCAGCTAAGGACACCAGGAAGTGGTGTAGGAGAATCCAAAGTAAGAGAGGTGGAAGCCAGTGTGATGTTGTAGTGGATTGAGCATTGGACTAGGACTCTGGAAACAAGGTTTTGAATCTCTGCTCGGCCATAGAAACCCACTGGGTAGCCTTGGACAAGTCACTCTCTCTCAACCTCAGAGGAAGGCAAACACAAACATCCTCTGAACAAATCTTTCCCTCCCAAAAATCCTGTGATAAGTTCACCTTAAGTCCAACATAGGTCAGAAATGACTTGAAGACATCAAACAACAATGTGCAAGAGAGACTCAGGCTTTTTCTGTATGAATACCACATGAAACACAAGGTTTTGCAGTTTCCTGTGAGCTGGCACTACAATTATCCAGCATGCAATTAGAAGCTGTTCAGATCTGAGGAGACACGCTGTGCAACTGATGGCCATTTTGTCAGAGATCTTATTAAAAGCATAAGATGTTTCATTACTTTTATGTTCTGCTTGCTTTCCTTGTATTTAGGTACAGCTTTCATAATGTCATAAACTAAGACTAAGATTTTCAGTGCCACAAGCCTTTACTGCAACAAACTGACTGAAACAAGCCACCAGTGTTTAGAGATGTACATAAACTCAACTCGTTGCAGCTGTGATGAACAGGCATAATGGCCATTCTGTTCCTCCAAGACACCACAAACAACTCAACAACCTAAGCCACAGACCTGTTCCTAGAAGTAACACACAAATATATACAAATCATCTTAATAATGGGAGTATAGCCAACAGGGTGTACTGACTTTTACAGATTTTTCAATTGTAAAAGGCATAAGTAATTTTTTGATCCTGATTTCTAACAGCTATTTCTTGTTTAAGTACATAAGAATTATCTTCCTGGATAAACCTGCAACAGTCAGAGAAATGGGAACTACGTGATGCATATGGCTTCTGAATGCCAGTGTTACAGTTCTCAAGGCCTCTCAAATGCTAGTTTATTTTTTTTTATGGCCCCACATTTGAGGTGATTCCCTCCCCCCTTTGTTTCAGATCCAGCACAAAAAAGAAATGGCCACCTTGAGTCTACACATCCCAGGATTCCATAAGATGTAGTCATAGTAGTTAAAGAGGTGTCAAACTGCATTAATTCTGCAGTCAGGAAGCAACCTTAGAAGGCAAAAGGCAGGCATCATGATGCAGCTCTGTCCAGTGCCGTTCAATGTTCTGCAAGAGCTTCTGGACATCTCAGCACTTGAGAACACCTACTCCTATGACCCAGAAACATGAACATGGTACCACCCGTACTATCTTTCAGATCCTGACTTAAAATTTTGTTTGTCAACTGTTCACTGAGCTATACTTCCTGCACAACCTGTGACCATATGCTGCCCAGTAGGTGGTCACAGAAGGTTTGGATGCTGGGCTGGAGGGAGGGATGCTGAGCAAAACCAGAGAAGTGAAGCTACATATGGTGTGCAGGGAAAATGAGACCATGGAAGATGGCTCATTGATCTTGAGCCAAAGGTAGCGCTTGCAGTGCTTGATGGAAGACAAAGCATTCTTATGACAAATATATGTGGCTGCTTCATCTCCCTGTGGAATAGAGAACAAAGGAGAAAGCAAACCCGTTGGATTTTTATCCTATTGCTTATCCAAACTACTAGCAGAGTGGCAGATTCTATGACTCCAGATTGGTTGGTTCCACTGCCACTGAACTGAATCAGTCTTGTGAGTAAGATCCAGGGAGATACAATGCCAGCTCTGCAATGCCTCCGTTGCCATAACAATAAAAAGGACACATAGCAATTCATTGTTTTTCATTCACTTCAGCATGCACCAACATTCAGGCAGCTCAGTAAGGCACTTAGCATGGAAAGATTTTCTGTGTATTTAATGTTTTTCCCCTTTGAATTTTGAAATACTGGTTATTTAGTATTTGAATTAAACTAAATATCTCCTAGTCCACTGAATAAATCCACTGAATAAGCCCACTTATAAGTGTTTTGAATAAGGAGAAACAATAATGATGCTCCCAGAAAAAGGAAAGCCAGAGGTTAGGTCACTTTACAGGAGAAATGTGGTGTTATCCGCTGTATGTACCGTATATCACAAAGGGGTAATTTATCTAAGCTGAAAAGCTTCCAACTCAACTTTTTAAAAACAGGAAATGTAAGTATTTCCTTTATAATTCCTGGGAGTGAAAAAGTCTCCATGCTGATATAAACTGGGGCGGGGGGGGGGGGGGGGAAGCAGGTAGATAACACCAGCTTTTCTTGATTTGATTTCAATCTCTAGCTTTTGCACAATCCAACCATAGACTCACAGCAAGGACCAGTGGGGCTCTTTGATATCAAAGCGGTTTGGCTGCAATTTTCTCCAATACAAGTTTTGCTACATTATAGTCACTTATCTGCAGACATTATCATAGGAACATACAAAGAGCACTGAAACTTGAAAAGCCTGCTCAAAGGTGTAATGAACCCAATCTGACTTGGTTGATGTGATTCTCAAAGTTATTCCAGCCTTTGGCACCACAAATCACAGCTCCAGCAATTTGCCACCAATTTTCATGAGACTGTAGATAGAACATGGCCTTTGTCATTACATTTTTGATATTGGCGACAAAATTAAGTGACTGTTTCTGGCAGATTTTCAGCTCCAGCCACCAGAAGACTATGAGAAATAATGATGCTAGCAAAATTTGTTGCAGAAGCCACTTGTTCCAGATTTCAAATTCTGAAAAGTAGCATCTTTGTGATCCAGATTGCCTTGTTTCAGCAAAATCTATGGCCAGGTGGGAAAAATTCCTCAACCTCAAAATTTATGGAGATATTTACATTCTGTATCTTATTTCCATTCTGCAAATTATTCTGTAACTTCTTGAATAATGATGAAAGAGAGGCAAAGGAATGAGAAGGGAGATGAAGCAATTTTTGCATGCACACACACAGACACAGACAGACACACACACACATATATGTGGTTTTGTATTAGTATGCCTTGTAGTAAAATTCATACAGTATTATTATCCATATTATTTTCTACCCAAAATCAACTAGTGTGGAAAAATATCTAGAAACAGAGCACTATGTACAATGGAGAAGAGAAGAGCACTTGATTGGATGAAACACAAATGAAGTAGATTCTGATTTGGACGACACTAATGAGAAACCGAAATTAAAGAATAATTCAAAGGTTCAGGAAGTGTAGGGTTAGGAATTCAGGAAGAAAAGAGTTTACCTGTGTGCATGACTAGCAGTGGTGGCTGGTGGCTTCATGCCAGTGGGGATTCTGCACCTGGATTTAGGCCAAACTTTGAGGAACTATTCAAGCTGCTGAGCCAAAACCATATCCCTCAAAGAGCTTCTCTGACTGAATCTTTCCATCAGGAATGCCATCTCCCTCTTTTCCAATCGCCCTCCACTTTACCACCCATTGTAGTATTTTCTAGTGAGTCACTTCTTTTCATGATATGGCCAAAATATGACAACCTCAGTTTAGTCATCTTTGCTTTGCTTCTAGGAAGAGTTTGGACCTGATTTGGCCTAGGATTCATCTATGTGCCTTTTTAGTCATTCACAGTATTCTCAGAACTCCTGTCCAGCACCACAACTCAAATGAGTTAGGTTTTTTTCCCCTATCAAATTTCTTTGCAGTCCAGCTTTCATCATACTTAGAAATGTGAAATATGATAGCATGATCAATTCTAACTATAGCATTTAATGATATATCTTTTCACTTCAGGATCTTGTCTATTTCCTTCATAGATGCCCTTTCAAGTCCTGGTCTTCTTCTGATTTCCTGACTGCAGTCTCCGCTCTGATTGATGATTCAGCCCAAGTATGGAAAATCTTGGAATATTTCTGTCTCTTCATCTACTTTAAAATTATGTAGATTGTCTGTGGTCATAATTTTTGTTTTCTTGATGTTCAGCTGTAAACATGCCTTTGCACTTCCTGCTTTGATCTTCTTCAATAATCTTTCCATATCTCTGACATTTTCTGCTAATATTATGATGTCATCTGCATATCTTAGATTGCTCCAGTTTTCATGCCTTCCACCTGTCCAATCCTGCTTTTTTATCATGTTCTCAGCATACAAATTAAGTAGATAGGGCAAATAATAATAATAATAATTTATATCCCACCCCTCTGTAAATGCAATCAGGGCAAGATATACTCTTAGCCTTGCCTAACAGTAGTTTCTTGTCCTGATACAAGTTATGTATCAGGACTATCAGATGTTGTGACACACCCATTTCTTTAAATGTGATCCATAGTTTATCATGGGCTATATAATCAAATGCTTTACTACAATCTATAAAGCACAGGGTGATTGTCTTTGAAACTCCTTAGTTTATTCCATTATTTAGTATATGTAGCATATGTTTGCAATCAGACATGGAAAAGAATGATTGCTTGTTGGAATTCCTCATTCTTGCAGGGAAGCACAAGTAATTTAAACAGTTTTCACCCTGCTTGAAATTACCTGTGAACTTTCTGAACATGTCTCAGAGTCCTCTCTTTTCTGCCCCCCACCAACTAATGCCTGGCAAGAGGAGCGTGGAAGAGGCAACCAAGCAAGGAGGCTTACCTGGTGTTAGCTGTCACAGCTACTGAATACAAGTAATTTTTATTACTGGAAATAAACACTAGCTCTTGTGACCATGTCTGTGGGTGTGCTGGAGCTGTCATCTAAAAAAGTAACTTTGTCAAACTCTGCTGCAAGCCTTGGGGTTTTAACCCACCCTGGTTCAGTCACTAGGGCAAGCTTTGCTCATTCATCTCTTTCAGGGAAACTAGCCCAGTACATAACTTTGTGACTCAGGCTGCATAAGGATTTTCATGTAGTTAGCTTCTTCAGATGCTTGCAAGTATATGACGCATATTGTACCCACTGGAATCTTGTTACTCAGCTGGACAACCAAGCAAAATAAAATAAAATAAAAATAAAATAGTGCTGGATGTCTAACTGTGCAGCCGGAGGATTCTACACATGATATAATGATCCACACTTCTCCTTCCCTGCTGTGGTGCTTTAGTTTCAAAGCTGTCACAAACCATTCCGGTGGGACTTCATCAGTTTATGACAGTGACATATTACTTGCCGACAGAGCACAGTCTATTCAAAACTCTGTTCCCTTCCACTTCATTTTGTCATAGTCTGAATGCTTCATTGCATCTTCCTCCTCTAACCAGGTTGGAAGCATCAGCCACCAAGCTAATCTCTGTTTCAAGGATCTTTATGGTTAGCTAGCACTACAGTTTATGGATAGAATGGACAGATCAGACTATCTCTGGTGTGTTTCAGTTTCAAAGGTATACATCAGTTCTGTCCTGGTTCTGCATCACTTTGTGGTGTTTTTTTTTTTTTTTAATCCAGAAATTCACCAACATTGGATTTTTTTGAACAAGCTAATTTCCTTTGTATACTTCCCTACCATTTTTTTTAAAATATTCACAGTCACCAGAATTCCCCTAAGTTTGATTTTTTTTTTTTTTACAAAGAATTAACTTTGTACACATTTTATCATAAATTTCATATTTGCTTTACAATATACATTTGGGAAGCACTTTCATATAGATTACACATTTCTGATATCATAAAATTCCACCACACCGTGCAAAACTACAAGGATAAGTGAGTCCCAAGAGGGATGGGATGTTTTCAGGATGCTTTATCTTAGAAATGCATAGCAAGTTGGTAAATTTGAAAATCCAAGCCAAGAAAAACCCTCCAATACCTCTACTATTGAGCATCTCTAAGGTTGCATCCACATTGCAGAAATAATCTGATTTGACACTGCTTTAACTGCCCTGGCTCAGTGCGAGGGAATCCTGGGAATTGTAGTTTTGTGGGACATTTAGCCTTTTCTGTCAGAGAGAGCTCTAGTGCCACAATAACCTACAGTTCCCAGGACTCCTTGGCACTGAGCCAGGGCACTTAAAGCGGTCTCAGACTGGATGATTTCTGCAGTGTGTTTTGGACCTAGGTTTCTATGCAACTACGTGGATCTGTATTGTCAAATAACAGAATATAACTAATAGCGTATAACTACATCACAAGTATAACAAATAGCAGCTAACTGCTATTACTGTATGTACTGTATGTACTGTAATCCCAAATGTGATTCTGTAACCCAGAGGTAGTAATTGTGCAGCCTTCCAGGTGTTGTTGGAAAGTCCCAGTAGCCCTAGACAGCACAGCAAAGGAGTTGCAATCCAGGAACATCTTGAGGGCCACATGCTTCCCACATCTATTGTGAAATAATGACAATGTTGTATCCAATACTAAACCACACTAGGAATGTAAACCTTGACAATTTCATTGTCACATAACCACACTAGGAATGTAAATCTTGACAATTTCATTGTCACATAATTATGTTCATTTTCTCCATGGTGTGACAACCAAATATTCCTGCATAGTATTCTCCAGGAATGAGTATGAGCCATCGTGGTGTAGTGGTTTAAGTGCTGGACTGCAAAACTGGAGATAAGAGTTTGATTCCCCTCTGAGCCATGGGAACTCACTGGGTGAGCTTGGGTGAATCACACACTCTCAACCTCAGAAAAGCCCGTGATATGTCTTATGATCACCATAAGTCAGAAAGGTCTTGAAGGCATACAACAACAACAACAACAACAACAACATTCTTTCTATATCCAAATATCCAGAAATGTTGCGGAGGAATTATTCTGCAAAGAAAAACTATGGGTTTTTGCATGAAGTCTTACATTCTGCACAGCATTTTTGTGTGTCCAGGGAACATGTTTCCTGTGCAGAAAACAGGGTGGATTTTTTTAGGGCAACCTCTCTCCTCTTTTAATAATAAAGATGTGGTACAAACCAGCAGGGAAACACCGGCCTTTTGTACTGCGCAGTGTTGCTGCAGCAACCATGCAGTGTGGCACAGCCATGCAGGAAAAAAAGAAGCCGTCTAGAGCGGCTTCTTTTTTGTGCCGTCATAAGGGCTGTGATGCAGCCCTATGACGGCACTTCTGTGTAGAGCAGTTTGGGCACTTGGGTACCCTTACATCACAAGGCTGTGTGGATATGTGGACGTTATGACATAATGGGCCCAATACTAGGGCTCAGTCAATGTGGCAACTGAGCCACACCGAGCCCTAATATCGCTGCTGCCACTCCACTTCCAGGTGGTATGTACTGGTCAAATAATAATAATAATAATAATAATAATAATAATAATAATAAATTTTTATCCCACCCCTCTGCACAACGCAACCAGGGCGGCTTACAACAATAATTTATCCTCAACACTTAAAACATTAAATTACATGGAGAAAGCAGTGCAAGGTTCTCACTTGTCTATTAATCTCCCCAACGGGCCTTCCTGGCTGTCAGGAAACTTGTTTTTTTAAGGCTGGGAATAAATAATAATTCCCTTCTGGGACAAAGGCGGCATACAAATGAAATAAATAAATAAAAATAATAACAAAAATTCTCCCAATTTCCATGCTACACTGCAGCCACTCCAGTTTATTTGTGTATATTTACAAATCTGTAACCAGAAAACCCACTGCTGGGGATGATGGTGTATGGAAATTTCTATACTCACACAATACATTATACATTTGAAATCAAACAGCCAAAGAACTAATTACACTGAAGGAAATACAGCCTATATAACGGGAAATGGAGAAGGGGGGCAATGGGGGAAGGCAAGAATGAAACATATATCCTGCACTTTCTGTTTATTGTTCTCATTTCGGGTGAGGATGGCTTTTATTTTAAGAATAAAACTTAGCTCCCAAGATAGCTGCAGCTCTAAAACCCAAGTTTGATAGTGGGCAGCATTTTTTAACTGTAACCAAGGAAGCATTGCAGAATGAGATGTTACCATTTTAAAGGAAAATTACAGTGAAGGTTTTTGGAAATTCATAGCTTCCTACACAGCCTTCCTGGGGTTAGATATGTATCCTAGAAACTACTTTACCAATCATAAAGGAGCTTTCTCATATTCCTTTTTTTTTTTTTTTTTTGCACTATACTGCAGTGCATATAAAACAAATTTCTATGTAAACATATGAAACTGCCCCAGTGTACAAAGATGCTCTTTTGTAACAGGAACTGTAATGGCAGGCAAAGGTGGCTCCAAAAATATCATTTGAAAAACATTTTGACCACTATGACTATTTTGAGGTCCATGCAACTTTGTGCAAGGCACTTTCTGCTGGAGTTCACACAGAAGGCCAAAGTCTTTAAATGGTTTAACAGAATGTCAACACCAACAAGCCCTTCTGTGTTTTGCTTTCTCCAACAAAACACAGCTTAAACTGATGCTGAATGAAGCTGATCATTGACAGAAGGGAGCTGCAAACATTTAATGGGTCACTTAGCACTTAAGTGGGACCAAAATGGTATACATCCTCAATGGCTGAACCACTGGATGAATGTAAATTTTTTACTCAGAGTTGGATACAGAAAGTCTTGTTTTCAGAACTTCACAGTACGAGCTGTTAGCAAAGAATTCAGATGAAGAATATGCAGATCATTTTTCAGCGTATTAGTTATTTCCCTAAGTCCACTGATGGTATATAAACAAACATATACATTAACTATGCTATATAAATAACCATGCTATAATAATAATAATAATAATAATAATAATAATAATAATTCTTGCCAAGAAAACCCTGTGATGGATTCAACAATACTAACAACAACAGTAACAAGAGCCAGTGTACTGTAGTTGTTTGAGCATTAGACTGCAGCTCTGGAGAACAGTTTTAAATTCCTGCTTAGGCATGGAAACCCACTGAGTATACCTTGGGCAAGTCACATTATCTCAGACTCAAAGGAAGGCAAAGACAAAAGCACCGGTACTTGTGCCGGCACCAGCACCCCCTCCCCTCAACAAATCTTTTCCAGAAAACCCTGTGATAGATTCACTTTAGGGTTGTCATAAGTTGGAAATGACTTGAAGGCACACAACAACATTCATTTCTTCATTCAAGTGGTGTCAAGCCCGTCTGGACTTTTTTCTCATCCACAATTGGATGAAGGTGAATAAAATGAAATTTAATCTAGATATGTTCGAGATCAGGTGAAGGGCAGGTCATGGAATAGGGACTCAGTTTATGTTAAATGGGATTATACTCCCTCTGAAGATACAGGCCCATAGCTTGCGTGTGTTCCTGGATTTTACCCTGAGCCTGGAAGTTCAGAGTATAGTCGTAGCCAGGAGTGCACTTGTATACTTAAATCTTGCGCACTCACCACATATACTCCATGGGATCTCAGAATTGGCATGATGACACAGACCTTAGTTATATCCTGTTTGGATTACTGCAAAAGACTGGAAATTATTACACAGGGTTCAAAATGTCATTTTCCAGTCATAATCATGCCATTGCACAGAGGATTATCACACGACATCACACTGATCCTGTTAACAATGTGTGATGATTCCATAGGTTCTTAGTAATGCTTTTTTCTATTAATAGCCTGCTGATAGCCTGAATGGACCATTATTACTTCAGGTGCAAAATTAAATGATGGTTTATTAGTGCTGTTGTGATTTTTTTTATTTTATTTTTTTGGCCACCTTTGGTCTGCATCCATTTTACTTCCTGTGGATCAATTTGGAGTTGTATCCAATGTACATGTGAGCTCTCTATCTTTCAGTTTTATTTTTTAAGTTGTTGAATTGGTGAATGTTTAATATTACATAATTGCTATTTTGCTAGTTGATAGTTGTAATGTATGTATGTATTACTCTGCAGTAATTTGCTCTGTTTTAATTTACAGCACTATATAAATAAAGGTTAATAATAATAATAATAATAATAATGCAGATATATACTTTAATATTTAATATTTAATTATTTAAATATGTATGTATTTATACATCCACTCATCTCCATGATATAAATGCATCACAGGAGACCAACGCTTTAAACTGCTGAAGTGTGGAAGGTAAAAGCGCTATTATTTTGTTGTTCAAATGCTAGCATCACATTATTGTGCATTTGTGTGAAAGGATCAATTGTTGAATCGTTAATGTCCTGTTATTAAACAATAACGGTATAATAGCAGGATAATGGTGGAACTGAAATGGAATTGGCTGTGTGTGATAATCTCCTCTATGTGGGGCAGCCTTTGAAGAGTGTTCTGAGAGTTCAGCTGGTCCAAAGAGCTCCAGCCAGATTGTTAACTGCATCTGGCTTCAAAGAGCCTACAACTCTTTTTTTGCAACAGGTCCACTGGCTGATGGTTCGTTTCTGGAACAAGTCAAAGTACTGGTTATGATCTATAAAGACCTATATGGCTCAGGTTCAGATTATCTGAAAAACTGTATTCTCGCATATGAACGTACCCATGCCTTGAATTCCTCTGGAGAGGCCCTTCTCTCATATATAATTCCTGAAGAAGGCCAATTTAAGAATTACATAAGCCAAAACATGTTGGGCTTATTTCAAAATAAATAAAATTATGACCACCTTTAGAGCCCTTGGAGACTTATCTCCCTTTTCCCTGTGGATTCCAATTATTTGTCTACCATCTCCAGCTCTGAGTACTCTGGCAAAGACTTTCTGGTGACTCAGGGAGAGGTCTTTCACATCATTTGATACCTGGTCCTTTCAACTAGAAATGCCAAGGACTGAACCTGGGAGCTTCTGCATGGAAAACATGTGCTCCTCTACCACTGAGCTATGTTGGCCACAGCAAAGCACTTCTGTTTTCTGCAATCAGATACACTTTTGAAATAGCTACTGATTTATCTCTTCCATTTCCCCTTTTCATGTGAAGAGCAGGATATCACCCCCACCCCAAGGAAGCTGTTTCTAGTCTTGTTAGGGTTAGGAAAGAAATGTGCAAGAATGATCTCTATATGCCCCCTCCTGGAATAGCATCTTCTTTGAGGAAGGGGACACAATTTGGATTAAAGCAGCAGTGTGGAAGGAAAGGTTCACCCTCCCCCACTGCACTGCTTAAGGTGCTGCTTCTAAAAGTTAGAGCTTCTGGTGGTGTTTCTACAAAACAAGAATGAATGATCTTGGGCCATGCCATGTCTGCTTTTGTCATCAGAGATTGTACTCAAGCCCCCCTCTTCAAACAAAAAGAACTAAACATCTAGTTGTGGGTTGATAGTACCCATTCAAACATATCACACTTCATCCTTACTCATGAGCCTTGCCGATTCATAAGGTCGGTCAGTCTTGGCCATCTCTACAAAAGACGTCTCTCAGAGGTTTTATGTGGCTTGCCGATTGTCCATTGCAGCCTTCAGTAACCCTGTATAATAAGCTGCTGTCTAGAGAGATGGCTGCATGTCAGAGACCATCATTTCTTGAAGCTAGTGAGCCAGGTGCCTTGTGTTTAAAAGCACAGGATTTTCCTAGGAGGGAGGGATACATATAGAAGCAGACTTGTTGCACTGAACATGGCTCTTGCCCAAAACCAACATGGAGTGAGTGAAAGACAAGCACTCTGTATCCAGTTATAAACTGACCTTAAGTTTGAGGATATGTATTCATCCCTCTCCTTTCACCTCCATGCCTTACTGTCTAAGATCTGATTGACAGCCATTTGGCTTTTCACAACAGGGTTACTTGGGTGTTCAGTGGCCTGTAATTGCAAGAACTTCAGTGGCTCCTAGAAGGAACATGCACAGACACATCACCTTTGATTCAGAGCTTGGAAATCACTAGTTATAAATAACCAGCTGCAATTAATCCACTTTCTCAATGATGACGATATCACTACATTACATTAACACTCTAACACAAAAAACAATGATTTGATTCCCTTAGCTGTATAACTGTGAATTTTAAAGTTAATTTCATAAATATGATTATATGGCCTCACTAAGTGGTGGAGGCAGAATACTACATGATTTCAGTATTGTCTTGTATTCCTGCTTCATACTCTGCTATTGTTATTAAGGCAACGATGATGCAAATAATGAGATTTTTTTTTATATCTTGTAGGCCAATTGTCTATATTATTTAGACATTTTAAAAACATCTATTCTATCTTGAGAGCCAGCATGGCATTGTTGTTTGAGTGTTGGACTAGGACTCTGGAGACCAGGGCTTGAAGACCAGCTCAGTCATGTAAACCTACTAGGTGACTTTGGGAAGTCACACTCTCCCAGCCTCAGAGGATGCCAATGGCCAAGACCTCTCTGAAGAAACATTCCAAGAAAACATCTTGATAGGTTTGCCTTAGGGTCACTGTAAATTGGAAACCTAAGTCAGAAACTGGACAACCTTAATCTGGCCCTGGCAAACTCTATCTGCCAGACCTATCTGTACATCAACAACCAAGCCTGGGAGATAGGGGTGAACAAAGTTGGAGTGACAAAGGTGATTGCACTCCCATGACCAGGACCAGGTGGAGGGAAGTCCTATGCTGGTCTATCAGATACTGGGAAGCAAATGCGTGGACTTCGCTACACACATTGATGTGGCAAGGATTCCTGGAGGCAGCTGTTGCCAACTCTGGCTGATTTATCAGTTGCATGCATTCCTGAGGACCAAGCCATGGTCATGTCTTGGTTTTCTCCTGGCTGGAATTTCACACAGTGTCTGATATTGTACTAACCTTGAAGAGACTTCAGAAACTTCATCTGGACTAGAATGCAGTTACAAGGATGTGGGTGGACACACATCCATGGGATCATGTTACACCAATCCTGCAACAATTGCACTGATTCTCAGCGTTCTTCTAGGCAGAATTCAGAGGATTATCTTTGAAATTATAAACAGTTTGGTTCTCAGATGCATGAGCAGTTGCCTCCTCCCATGCCATCCTGGCATGTTCTCCAAAATCAGAAAGAGAGAGGTCTCCTTCTCTGTGTCCATCTAAGTGGCAAAGAACAGCTAAATGCTGATTAAATGTACATTAAAAATATATGTGAACAAATAAATAAAAAATATCTTCAAAACACAACATGTGAGACAGACCCATTTCTTTACAAACAAATTGTATTTTATTTGTGATTACTATAAGGCCTCCCACTGGTTTAGTGTTATCTGTTTTGCTGTTCCAGCAAAATTAAATTTATTTATGCATGGATTTGTTAACAGATTCTTAAACAGCCTTTGGAGACTTAAAGAACACAAGAGATTGTGTGAATATGTCCACGCTCAGATTTACACTGTTTTAAGGTCTCAACCTCTTTGAATTCAAGCAGTGATTTTTTTGTAAGCTTGTATAATTTCATCATCAGTTCTCTTTTGTTACTTATTGATAATTCACACCAGTCCTATAGGCACACTGATTCTATTGGCACTTCAGATGCTATTAGTACATGTTTTAGATGGGTGTGCTTTTTAATGTAATAGCAAAAATGTTAATGTGTTTGGCAACTGACCAGTTGCTTGTTTTTTTATTTATTTAACTTAGGAGAAGGGAAGTAACACTGTGACACAGTCTGTTCCTATGACTCCTGGCACTGATATTGAATTCCCAAGAGCTGCAGTGACAGCTTCCAAATGCCACTCAGTGCTATGCAATGCCATCTTACACTAGCATTGTTGAGGGATTGTAAAAGATATGTACGTTTATAAGAATAGCTTTGTTGAAAGAAGCTATGATCCATCTATTGAAATCAAGAAATTGAGATTTTTTAAAAAATGTTTTTATTTAGCCCTATTCATTTCCCCTCATATAATTACAAGAACTCCTACACTTTATTACAGTCCAAAGACCCAGCAAATTCAAATTCACAACATGTAAGATAAATTAGGAACGTAAAGAACAATTAGGTCAAAACTAATTACTCATGTAATTAGGAAAAATGAGGGTGCCCTCCTTACTCTGCCTCCTGAGTTGCACTCCCAACAACCCGTAGGAGTTTATCACATGGGAGGAATTTCTTTCAATTTTGAAAGAAATGAGAGTAGGGCCAGTTCAGAAATGAGTGAATTCGCTAGTTCAGCTAATTTACGTGATTGCGTATTGACGCTGCATTGCATTCAAAATGATTTTCCATTGCCCAATATTGCCCAAAATTGCATGTGATAGTTTCTCACGCAATAACATGAAACCCCACGATTGCATTCGGAAGGACTTCCCATTGCCCTAAAACGCATGTGTAGTTTCTCACGCAATAACGTGAAACCGCATGATTGCGTTTGGACTGCCATTGGACTATGCTTCCAATTTCTGTCATCTGTCACCATATTCACACTTGCAAAGACATCCTGTGTGATTTAGGACAGAGCTTGGGAAAATTACTTTTTATACTGCAGCTCCCAGAATCCCCCAACCAAGTTGGCCACTAAATAATAATGAACCCATTATCACTTAATAATGAAAGTATTTTCAAGTCCACAAATAGTAGTTTAGTTGCCTTTCTTGTACATGAAATGGGGGCCACCATGTCATTCTGTTGGCTGAAAGATTCTGGGTGTTATAGTCCAAAAACATTTTTCCCCAAGCTCTAGACAAAAGCAATAGAAACAGTGAGTACAGTCCCATCTTCACACATGACAGGGAACACCTGTGTGGGAATGAGTGAACAGAGCTCATGGGTCCTCAGTTTTAAAGTAGAAGTGGGAATATGTCAGACTTCTAGTTATTGGAGTGTCTTTGGCTTAGGTAAATCTTTGCTTATTTCATTCTCACATGCAAAACCAAAACAGTTCAAATATTTTCTCCTTGCTCTTGATACGTTTTCACACCTTGAGAGGTTTTTGTGCAAATTTTATGAAGGTAAATGGTGCCTCAGTTTTAGAATTAATAAATAAATAAGTTATGGTTACATGGGCCCAAAAGTAGTTGCAATATCAGAAAGACAGCTGTAATATTAGAAATAACTGTTGTGTGCATTCCAAGTCATCCTGGAGTGTAACGTCCTAAATACTATAAAGGCAGCAGATCCTGTCTGATATTAAAAGCTAAGCAAGCTCAGCCCTCGGATTGGAGGCCACCAACCAATAACAGATGCTGTAGGGTTTCAGAGGAAGAAACTGGCAAAACAAACCCTCATGAAATCCATGGGGTAACCATAAGTCAACAGGCAATCTGAAAGCATGCATACATGGACATATACATGCATGCATACACACTCCTGTTCTCAAAACATAGTCCCCTTGGTGTACAAGTGTGAGCTACTCTATTACGATTATCACACAAAGCCCGAAACATGGTAAATTGTCTGTAAAGCACTCAGTTGTGATAGCCAATTGCACTTGCCTCCCGTGATTTAATCATGACTGAGGCGTCCTGCTCCTCTCTCATCATCAAAGCATTCGCGGAGCAGTCATTCCTCCAATAACGGAAGTTCCCGTTGTTGAAAAATGAGTTGTGGAATTGAAATTAAATAGTAAAATAAAAAGAATCATGTCTAAAACCATTTCCAGCCCTTAATCTTTGTTGAAACTAGCAACCTGACCTCATGCTGTTTTAATCAATTAATCAAGCAAACTCACGAAATGTTAATAATAAAAAGGAGGCTAGGGAAGTAACTGAGAGGAACAGGAAGCAAGCTTTACTTTTTTCTTTTGAGACTGGGTACCCATCCTATGAAATGCCTGGAGCGATTGCTCCCATTGAACCACTGATAATCTGTCCTTGGAGAAGGAGAAATCTCTTTTCTCAACCAGCTTTCTATAATATGCCTCAGGTCAGCTCCCTCATCCAAGAACAGATCCTTGGATGGTCACACTCTTTCCATTTACTAACGTGTTCTTCAAAATGTTGGGGTGATAATTTCCACCTCAACAATAAGAGCTGTTCAACAGTGGACCACATTCCCTCCGAGTGTGGTGGAGTCTCCATCTTTTGAGGTCCTTAAACAGAGGCTGGATGGCCATCTGTCAGGGGTGCTTTGATTCTGTGTTCTTGCATGGCAGAGGATTGGACTAGATGCAACTTGTGGTCTTTTTCAAATCTATGATTCTATGAAAAGCATTATCTTTAAACTCAACCAAGCAATTCTGGAAGGAGGAAACATCATCCAGTTTTTTCTCCCTTCTTCAGTTGCAAAACAATCCACTTACCACCACTATCTCTCCTCACCATGTTGTGGTTCTTTCTGTTGCCTACTTCCTGTTCACCCCACTCATATAATAAAATGTCACACTATCTCAAACACCCACAAAGTATGTTTACTATAATAATCTAGCTGGCCAAATCAATTCCATTTTGTTATATATCAATACAGAGATTTCTGTAAAACACACACACACAACTCTCACATCTCAGCTTAGTGAAGTTTAAAGCCGAAAATGAAATTGCTCTGATTTGGCCAATATATTCTGACTGAAGGTCATCTGTCTGCAGGAAATATTAATAAAGATCTCAAGAGGTCTACTTCGCTATTATCTATCAGCCTTAGTCGGCCAAGGGTTGAATGCCTTGTAGATGCGAGTTAACTGGGAAGAAATGAACAATTCATTTTATGGCCTTGCAACTTCATTTGCCCTCCTGGTATTAAGAAAGTAACATTTCAGGAAACAAGAGGAAAGGGGTAATGTGATGGCACAAAGCTGAAACGCTGAAAATTGATTCATCCCTATGGAAGGTGTCAGGACAATTCCACAGAATGTCAAATATCAACAAACATTTGATTTTAACATCACTGTAGCAACACTATAATAGCTCTCTCTCTCTCTCTCTTGCTCTTATTTTTGGAAGCACTATTTTTAGATGCTTTTACATTCTTCAAGGCAATTTACCTTCTGGACTATAATTTACTAGGCTGTTCTTTTGTTTAGGGAGTGAATTTTACATTGCCACCTCTCTGGCTCCATGCTGCATGGTGTTAACTTCAATCGCTCTTATTTTTAGGAGACAGGAAGCACTTTGTCTATATGAGAGTAAATCTATTTGCTGGTAATGAAATAAATTATAATAAAATATTTGATAGTTTTAAGGGACTAGGTTTATGGTATTTGGCTAATGAAAGAATCTATGTGCTGGTCCTGAAAGTGTTCCATTGCTGGTAACAGGGCTAAAATGAAAATATGTGGCCTTATTTGTTCATCAGAGAGGGATGGGTCACCATTTTTCACTCTTAACATACTGTAGAAGCCTCAACATCACCTTCTAGAACCATGAACACATTTCTATGTAGGTACAGGAAATCCCTTGAGAGATGGGTCAAAGGTTACTGCTAGAGCCCATGTGCTGATCCAGTGTTTTATATCCAGAAATCCCAATTGGGATGGGAAAGACTTTTGTGTGAAGAATTGTTGCTAGTCTGTGTAGTCTTTGCAGATTTGTGGTGTAAATCTTCACTTGGTTTTCTTTGTAAGTTTCTTCAGAGAGGATGTTTCCATCTTCCATCTGAAGTTGAGAGAGTGTGAGTTGACCAGGGTAACCCAGGGCATTTTTCTGCTTGAGCAGGGATTTGAATCCTGGTCTCCAAAGTGGTAGTCCAATGCTCAAACCACTACATTATGCTGGCTCTCCTATCCCTTGTAATAATATATTTCCATCTACATGTTAAAACAATTAATTCAAAAAAAAAAAATCCGTCCTGAAGGACTGTGACTCTAGTACTTCCAAAAATGCTTAAATTATGGTAATGGTTTACTAGCCATATAAAACAAGGTTGAATAGGGAAATTGGCATTATGTACCACCCTTCACTCACCCTTTCTCAGTCTGCCTCCAGCTTCCTACTGTGATGACTTAGCAAAGGGTTTAAGGAAAAACAACAAAGAGGAACATGACACCATAGAGAGGTGCACATCTGAAGGCAAGTCACAGATTAGACACACTGGATACCATTAAGAAGTTCAAGGCTGGTCAGAAACATTCTGACAATTATTTGTCAAGCACTCCTTGTGTGTATTCCTTTGTTCTCTTTCCCAGAGGTTTTAAAAATGACTAAGAAGCCAAAGAAGATATGCTCAACTCCATGCTCTATTAATCTCACACAGACAGCTCAAAAGCATGTGCCAAAGGAACTACACAGTTAATATTTTTGGCATGTCTCGACCCTGAAGTCATAACATCCCCCCTGCCACAGAGGGGCATGCTACAAAACCAGTCACAAAAGATTAGATCTTAAACTACCTGACCAAGTATCATTTATTCTGCCATGCCCTGAAAAGTGGTGGGGAGGGGGACCAGGAGCAATCTGTATAAATGCAGCAACACTCTCCTATTCAGGTAACTGAATAATATTATTGTCCACAGCTGCTGACTATTTTTTGGGCCTGGAGCCACATCTCTGTTTTAGTTAAGCTGCCCTCCCACCATTCTCCTGTGACTCCCTAAATGGCATATCAAGTTCACATTCTGGGCAAAAGAACATGAGCCTTACAGCTCAACACAGTAGCCCTTCTTTCTAGGCACTAGCCCTTCGGTCTGAATGAAGAAAACTATACATCTGGATTCCCTCACGCTGAAAAGAGGGGCAATCTCAACTGTTTCTGAAATACCTTCAAGTAAAAGAGACACTTTTCTGTTCACTGAGTCAAGCCAAGAAAAAGAATTTCTGAAATATCAATAAACTTCAGTCCTTGACATTTTTTCTGATGGGGTGTCTCAGTGTTTCATTTTCTTGTTGAGGAAGAGAAAAATTATGCACACTCTCCTAGTTCAGTGGCACACAAAGAAGGGCTAAAGCTCGTTGGAAAAGCATATGCATGCAAAAAGTCTCAGCATGTAGGACTATGAAATAATTGTGTCTGTGACACTGGGGAGTTGGAAACGTGTGCAATAGACAATATTGAGTTAATGGTCCAGTGGTCTTAAGTGGTATGAAAGAGTTTCCTTTCTCATTGATGGTATCATCTGATCCTATTCTCTGGAGCCAAGCTGTCAACATAAGGCTTGATCGGAGCCTGGAAACAAGTTTTTAAAAGTAATTAGTTGCCTATTATAATTCTGACAGCCAGCATGGTGTAGTGGCTATGACTCTGGAGACCAGGGTTCAAATCCCTGCTTTGCTGGGGAACCTCTCTGTGTGACCTAGGGTGAGTCACATTCACTCAGAAAATCCTGTAATTTGTTTATCTTCTGGTTACTCTGTTAGAAATGACTTTAAGGCACATAACAACAACAATTCTAATTCCACCCTGGGCAATTATTTACGTCTGTGGTCCTTTTTAAAAAAAGAACCACCTTCCTCTTTCTCAACAATAGATTGGTTTTAGTTACTTCTCGTAAATGCCCCATGTGACTTCAGCAGCATAAAGCACAGCATAAGACAGCATTCAAACCTTATAGTTTTCCTCCACTATTTACTGATGCCACAGCTCCACACTCATATAAGTAACTTAAAAGTTGTAGTTACACTGCAAAAAGGATTATAATTATTCTTCCTCAAGTTACAGATGTCATGTAAATTAATCATTTTCTTGATACTGAGGGAAAGAACTGATTACAACTCACATGTTATTTGTAACTAATTACTTCCAAGCTCAGGGGCTAATGAAATGGTCAAATGTTACTTGTTACTGACTCCAGGTTTTCCTTGATTTAAGAACAGAGTGTAGGATGATTTAATTAATAAATGATTTAAAAAGGAGACTTTCTTTCATTCATTCACAACTGGAATGCTAAATTTCCCTCCATATATATATATATATATATATATATATAATTATGAGACTGCCATAGATGTTAAGTTACATAGAGACGTTATTTAAATGTTATGAGCACTGCTATGTGTATGTGGGAAAACTTTAGCCCATAAAAATAAGGGATTTACCTGATGTATATTTAACATTTATATTTTTTGAAATATCATGTGCCTTTCTTTAAATACAGGCTACTCTATCCTATTCTGTTGTACTAACCAGCAGATGACAAGATTCAACATACATAATATGCAGCTATATGGACTGCACACTTTTCAGTTTTGAATGCCAACTGAAGAACAGTTTGCTACAGACTGGGGAATATGTTATATGAAATGGAAGAGATTGATGGCCAATTCCTTGTAGAAACATCAAATTACTGATCAAACACTGTTCTGCCTACTGCTGATAGGTGCAACAATATATCCAGCCTTTTTAGAATATGCATTTATATAAGTGTAAACTTCTTTTTTATAAACAAGCTTAATCCAGGGTATTTAAAATGAAATACTGTTTGACAGGCAACCACATGCCTTCACTATTTGTACCAATCACCTGGTCAATAGAATAGTTCTTTGTGTCTACTGTTCTCCCCACCACCATAAAAAAAGTAATTCATTCTTCTCTCTGGTTTGCTTTCCTGACCACTTTAAAAAAAAACTTGAATGGTCAAAGACACATGCCATTATTAAACACAACTCTCTTTTAAAAACAAAATCTTGTTCTTCACATATATTTTAATAAAATGGGGCAATTAGAGACTGCTAGAAACTCTAGTGTATACATGCTTTATTCATAAAATGATAAATAATTGTAGTGCCAATGTGTTGCCAAGAAGAAACTCAGTTATAGAAGGGGAGAGATGTGGCAAGAAAAAGCCAGAGGGGCCTTTGGTAAAGAGCTGGAGAAGGAAATTTACACAGAGCTTGCCAATACCGCGCCTTGGTCTGACATGCTGCTACCCAAAGCCTTCTTTCATGACAGCTAAAATCTTCTCCATAAACAAAAGCAAAGCAGGCTAAACCCTTCCTGTTGGGACTATGCATTTGTTTATATGCAAAGGCTTTAGTTAGTGATGTGCTGAACTTGTCCTTTTATGTCTAAAAAGATTTCCTCCATGCAACCCCTACTGTGTTAGATATCCAAGGCAACTCTACAGCATTTCCTGCAGGTTCCAAACAACTCCACCAGGAACTTGGAACAGTTCACTAATAAATACCTCCACACATAAACACAGATGGAAATTAAATTAAAGGAGCAGACATAAAGAATATCTCTGAAACTTGAATCTGGGACAAATTCTACACAATCTGGTGGCATCATGAACACTAAAAACATTCATTAGTGCATAAGCCATCAAAGAAAAAAAAATCAGATGGCAATGATGACTGAAAGTGCAAGTTTGAGCATAACAACATATATGCCTGGAAGAATAAGCACTTCACCAGATGCATGAACTATGATTGATTCTAGGTTGGCTGGTGGACATACACATGAGTGTAGACACTGTTGAGGGGGAAAAAACCCTAGATGATAAAAATAATTCTCCTGATGCCTCTTCTTCTCTACAAGGCAACTCCCTCTCCCCACATTTTAAGTGGAGGTTTACAAAGCAGAATAATACCACATGGTAGAGATTCAGATCAAGAAAACAGCAAACAGGAAAAGGTTCAAGTTCCTTCCCACATAAAAAGGTCCACTGGAGAAGTACTTGTCTTAGTGTTTAATCTGTACTTTCAGCATCAGTAGGTTGCCCCTGTGAACCTTCCTTCAGCCTTTTTATTCTCTGTTTTATACTCTCTGCTTCCTGAGTTTTCTGATCACCAGTCTCCCTAGCTTTCTAATCTTTTTGTCTGTTTTCAAATCTGTGTGTTTTCTTTTTAAATCAACCACTGTCTGTTTGCTTTAAATTGGAAAGTTGAAGTGTCACATTCTGACAGCTTTCAGCAGGAGACAAAATATGGCATCACATCAGCCCAGTTAATCAGAGTTAGACACTTCTTCATCAACTTCCACTTCCACCCTAACAGTATCGCTACTGTTCCCATGAATAGTGACTGCCCCAAATTCCCTTAGTTCATTAGTTTGTTCATAGATAGTAAATCAGTTTTTGACTAATCAGCTTTGATGATTTAAATTAAAACACAAAAAAGGACAGGGGGGAAGGAAAATAAACTTTAAAAGGATGCTGCCAGTGAAGAACAGCCAAGAAAGCTGAGTTGTTCCTCAAAAATGTAGGTCCCACTTAGCTTTCAGCCCATCTGCAGACATTAAGAAAAGAAATCCACACAGAATTGAATGAGTTGAATAAATGGCAAAGTGAGTCCTTGTTGAATTTGACATCTCACTGGCAGGTGTCTGAGGAATGCAAATGTGCAGGGGTTCTGGAATGGAGAACCAGAAAGAGGAATGCTGACTATTCCTTTCATAGCCATGTTCTCTCTGTTCATTAACATCTCTGTGGGATGGTGGATCTGGAGGGGCTGGAAAGAAAAAGCAATAGGATTGCAATGGGTTAAGCATCATCCTGCTATTACTTTTACATTCCACACCTCCCTCCCAGCCTATTTCCTTTCAAATTGGGGGAAATGGATTTGCCGACCAGTCAACAGAGGAAAATTCCAGATGGCAAAGATGATTGTGAGTGCAAGCTGAGCATGGCAAAATATATGACTGGAACAATAAGAAAAATATTTAAGCAAAGCAATGCCTTGTCCCTTGCTAGGGATGATTGCCATATTTCTATACTTTGATCCATCTTTGCCAAATTCAAGCTTCAGGACATTAGCTATGAAATACTACATTAAATGGGACAAATTAAAAGGGAGTGATACACACACAGAGGGAGTTAGTTCTAGAACTACAGAAGGAGAATACATTCCAAACTCCAAAAGAGTTATATGAGATGAAATATGGAACAGTTCCATTCTTTCATCTTCACACAGTTATCGATCCACAAACTCATAAGAAGATGTTGCGGAATTTAATATCACACTTTTAGCCATTTTTCCACTGCACTTTCAACTTCTAGTTCCTCAAACTCTTCATGGTATTGTGGCCTCACAAATATAATGGGAGGTTCTCTTGATTATTCCCATTTCAGTGGATGGTTCCATCACTACCAATGATAGGTGGGTAAAATTTATTTAAGGACTATAGGGGAATACACATATGGCAACAAGAAGCTACAAAGTAGAAGCTAGGATGATTGGGATTCACGTACCAAATCACCTCAGTACATTCAATTTTTCCTGCATGGATAAGATGTGTAATTGCTGAAACAATATTTTAGAACCAAGAGCAGTTAAGTTGTTGCAGGTACCTTGTTATCCTTTTCATCTGATCACCCCTAGAAAAGTGAGTGAAAGGGACATTTGCCCTACGTGAGTTCAGATTTGTACAGCACAAACTCAAAAATGACAAATTTATGAGACTGTAAAATTCCCCTGAATTTGACTAGAGCCACAGCTTTTGATGGTAGAATACACCAACAGATACTTGATTCTATGTAGTTTTGTGACTCAACGCAGAGTAGTAAGTCTAATAGTCAATTCAACAGTTTATGCACCAAGTGAAAGTTTCAGAAAATTTTACAGTTATGCATTTTTAGAAGAGTAATACACAAATGCAGGGAATGATGGAAAACTCCCCCTTTTCATTGCTCTTCATTACAAGCCTGAAGGGCTGTGAAATCTTAAACCTGTCAAGGGGCCAAAGCTAAACAAATCATGATTAAAAAGGCATTTTTCAGAAGAAAGTTTGCTGCAGCACAGCAGGGCAAAGGAAAGCAAGACAAATCCCCAAATACGTGCTGCCAGATCAGCTAATCCATCTAATTGACCAGTAGCCAATTACAGAAAAATCTGAGGACTAAAGGGAATCGCTGTGGAGACAACCTGCTACTTTCTTCCATCACACAGCCTAGCCTTTCAGAAACAGCTTCTTTCATGAAATTATACTCCAACTCCTGCTACCTTCCTTTTAAATTGCTATTATAAGGACTCTCCATCAAATTGCGTTGTGCTTTCTTGAGCAAAAATGTCTCTTTTTTCTACATACCAAACCTCAGACTCTAAAAAGAGAGATCTGTCTAGATGTTGTTTGTGAAAAACTATTACTAAATTGATTTAAGAACAAGAACAAGGATAAAAGAGATAAAGATTCTCTCTTTCTCAGTCAGTCCATTAGTTTAGCATTGCAGACTTTTACTGGCAGACCTCTGGAACATGGAAAGCAAGCTATCTTATACCAGGTTAGATTAACCTTTATTTTTTTATATATAGCGCTGTAAATGTATACTTAAATTTACACTTAAAATCTCTGCCCTAATAGTAGACTGTAATCCACAAAAAATAATGCGTAATAAATCTTTTTAACTTCAAGGTGCCATGAGACTCTTTGTTGTTTTATCTGTCTCATCTGTTCTTGTGCTAACTCCAAGATGAGTGTTTCCATATGGACTTCTCCTGTCTTCCTCTCTCTCATCCATTCCTAAGAATCAAGACAACAACCTTTTCCAGTTCTTCAATTTCCACATTTTATTGTGGCCATCCCACCTATTTGCCTTGTATGAAATTTTTCTTAAAACTTCCAGTTATGAGACTCAGTAATACAGACATGATGGGAGGGGGACGGGACCTTAACTAAAATTGGAACAAAATTGCAATGTTCTGGTGGGAAAAGCCCAAGACATCTCTTTGATGGTATAAAACTATCAGGAAGAAAAGAGAAGTATTAGAAGTCCCTATGGCAGCCTTGAGTCTCTCTGGAACTACTTGAAAATCTTTAGTTTTTGATCAAACAAAGCTTAGGAAAGAGATTAAATAAAGATAAATTGACAATAATCAAGAAAAAAATTAAGTGATTTAGAAAGTCAAGAAGTATTAAACAAAACAGGCATAAGAATAGTAAAAAAAGCGAAGTATCTGGGGGTGATAATTACAAATAAAACTTTGGAGTTATATGAGAATAATTACACACAGTAATGGAAAAAAATTAATAGCAATTTGGAAAAATTGAGAAGATTAAATCCTTCAATGTTAGGTAGAATTGCAGATGTTCTAAAATGGAAATGCAGGTATTACAAAGAATTAACTTTTTATTCCAAATTATACTGATAATTATGTCAGATAAGATTTTCAAAAACTGGCACAGAGATTTATCAAAATTTATAAGGAGAGGGAGAGAACTTAGGATAAAATTTAAAACATTACAAGGTGAGTGTGAAAGAGGTGGATTTGGAGTTCCAAATCTGAAGCTTTATTATGAAATGAATTGTTTTATGTGGTTAAAAGAATGGATAGCTCTTGAGGATGGGAGTTATTGAAAACAGAAGGTGAAGGATTCAAGTGGGGATGACATGCTTATTTAGAATATGCTAGAGAAAGAATAAATAGGGAGTTTAATAATTATTGTATAAGAAAGTCTCGCCTAAGAATATGGAAAAAAATACCAGCTAAGAATTGCTCCAAAAATCTCCTTATGGGTCTCTCCAGTGGAAGCAATTCATGGAAGGGAGTCTCTGACTGAATATAAATGGCCTAGATATAGTGATATTTTGAAGATTAAAACAATGGAAAATATATATTGAAATCGAGAGAGGACTTGGAAAAAGGAGAAATAAAGTTACAATGGTTTTTATATAGATAAATATATGACAGAACAATAATGGATGGTAAGATCTTCCAAAAAGGCTTCCAAAAAGAAGCAACAGAAATAGGTAAAATCTTATATAGGGAAACTAAAAAGACCGTGGCAAAATTATATAAGACTCTTTTGAAATTAGATACAGAAGAAGAAGTGGTTAAAGATCAGATGATAAACTGAGAAAAGAACATAGGTTGTTTAATCTATATAACACAATGGGAAAGAGTTTGGAATAAAAACATAAAATATACAACATCCCAAAGTATAAGAGAGAACTTGCAAGATGTACTATAGAAGATACATGACATCCGAAAAATATCCAAAATGTATATAAAAAACAGACAACAGGTGTTGAAACTGCAAGGAAGTCGTAGGAACATTTTACCATTGTTGGTGGACTTGTTGGGAATCTAAAAAATATTGGAATATGGTTAATGAAGCAATTTGTGATATCTTGGGGAGGACTGTTCAAATGTCGCCAGAAGGATGTTTATTAGGAATTTTTGAGGAATTAGAAAAGAAAGATAGTAAATTAATCTTTTATTTGGTATCCTTGGCAAGAATAGATGACTGTACAGCTCATTCAAGAAAGGTGTGAATTAATAAAAGGAAAGTTGCATTTGAACATGTCAGAGTGCCTTGTCTTCATAACTGAATGCTGGACCTCACTGAGACTGGATCAAAAAGGTATTAGTTAAGACCTTGCAACAATTTATGATGTCCCTAAGAGGATATACAACACTTCCAATGAACTGCAACAATGCATATCAGGGCATCCTACATGGTATCCTTTTATGCAATATGAACTCCTGTTGCACAATGGGTCCCATAGCATTCTGGTGCCCATTGCAAATTGGATCCCATATCACTCTTGAGCCAGGCACTGTGCAATTGGATCTGTGGCACAACAGCCATGCTGTCGGCTCCATTTGCACAATGGTCCCATAAGCTCCTCTCCTGACAATCTGAATGTTGCACATGTTGCAGTTCACCTTTAGGATTTTAAGTCCATTTGCAATTACATATACCTAACAAAATACCAGCCATTTTATCATTTTATCTAGAGAGACATGAGGCCAGCACTAGCTGGAGTGCTGGGCTAGGACTTAGAAGATTTGGTTCTAGTTCCCACTAAGTCCTGAAACTTGCAAATAAAGAGGGGGGGGGGGAGAGCCAAGCAGGTTACCTTAAGCTCACTAGAGGAAGGAAAGCTATAAATATAACCAGTAAATACATGAGAAATAAAGATTTTGGGGACAGATGATTTATAAGCATGCTTCAAATGCTAACACCTTTCAAGAAATGATGCAATGTTTTTAAGAAGAGAGTTTAAGACAAATTGGCTCTTTCTATAAAATGAGAAAAATAGATTTAGAAACACTTCCAAAATAACTCCTTAACCTTTATGTGAAAGGCCTACAGAATGCTTTCACATTTTTAAACAGGAAAAAAGGAGAATGCATGTTTATGCAAAGCAAAAAAGAAAAGAAGATGGCCCAGAGCCAGGCACTGTGTAGTACCATGTGGCTTTGGCAGTTCTTCATAATCCTGAATTATTACACACATGTTGGGCTGCTCCTCCCAAGGAGAATTCTGAGAGCAGAAAACAGCAAACCAAGCCAGATTTACCCATTAGAGCTGTGATGCATGCAAAACAGTGACAAAGCTCAGAATGCCAAGCTCACTTTCCTGGGTAGTATATGCTAATATTTCAGCTTGGCTGCTAGAGACAAAAGGTTAACAACCTAAGTATGTACACTTCCTTACAGCTCTGTTTTGCTCAACTATTTTATAAAGATCACCACGACCAACTGAAAGCTCTATCATAAATTAAAGCCAAGTTGGCACACGTTATGGTTAACAATTGTAGCTTCTGAGGGGCAAAGCATAACACAACCTTATATCTTGTGCTACTTTCATTTCACACATCAGGATCTCTGCTACAGATTCTTGATCGGAACACGTAGTTATTTTTAAAAGCAATTAGTTACCCCTGAATCCAAGAGTAAAGACCTATGAAAGGGTTACGGGTAAGATCCTCAAGTGTGAAGATATAATATTAAACACGAAAGTCAGAATCATCCAAGCCACAATATTTCTGATTTCTATAAATGGCTGTGAAAACTGGACAGTGAACAAAGCTGATTAGAAGAATATCAATTCATTCAAATTGTGGTGCTGGAAGAGAGTTTGACAGATACCGGACACCGCTAAAGAAAGAAATGAATGGGTCCAAGACCAAATCATGTCTAACAATTCCTTGAGGTCAAGATTACAAAACCAAGGAGCCATACTTTTGGAGTGTCATGAGATGACATAACTCATTAGAAAAGATGATAATGCTCAGTAAAGTGGAATGCAGTATGAAAAGGGGAAGACCACATTATAGCTGGATTAATCAAGGAAACCATGGCCCTGAGTTTGCATAACCTGAGTAGGGCTGTTGATGACCAGGACTCTTGATAGTCTCTCATTGACAATGTCACAGTCAAAGTTGACTTGAAAGCAATCAAGAGTCCAACAGCAGATACTATTTCATATACATGTTTAAAACTATTGGCCTCAAAGGTGCTACAAGATCTCTTTGCAGACTGATTTTCCAGACTAACAATGCTCTGTCTTTTAAAGTTTAAAACTGTTTGCTCACCCTGAAAGATAACTAGCAGTGCAATCCTAGCTGAAAGATGCACCAGTTTAGGATCAGGCACACAGCTTTTCTGACAGCAGAATTTTTTTTTTTCTGATTACAGTGCCAATTGGCAGAACTGCTCTGTGACCACAGTTTGCTGGCAAGAGAGAGAGGGAAGCAATAGAAAATGGATGGGGATAAGGGGGAAGTGAATAACTGTTGTGTGCCTTCAAGCCATTTATGACATATGGTGACCCTAAGGTAAAGCTTTTATCTCAGGGTTTTCTTGGAAGAATTTGAGGGAGTTTGCATACTTGCCTTCCTCTGAGGCTGAGAGAATGTGACTTTCTCAAGGTCACCCAGTGGGTTTCCATGGTCAATCAGGGATTTGAACATTCAAACCACTATGCCATGCAGTCCGTTTTGAATAATGCACGATCCAAAGCTCCTTAGACCATGGACTTTTTCATACAAGGCTAAATTGGAAGTATAATTTAAGGTCAATTCGAATGCAATCATGGGTTTTACGTTATTGCGAATTAACTCTTCGCATGCAAATTCGGGCAAGAGGGAAGCCAATTCGAATGCAATCATGGGTTTTACTTTATTGCGAATTAAAGCTTCGCATGCAAATTTGGGCAGGAGGGGGTTATTTTCGGGTAATTCCGAACGGAGCAGGGGTTCATGTAAATTCGCTAAACAAGCGAATTTACATAAATCCGCATTGGCTCCATTCGGAGTTGGGAGAAATTCCTCCCCGTTTGAAAGAGTCCCATGAAGAGTGCAGTCCTCCTAAGTAAAACCCAGTATCCCTAGGAGAGGGTTGGGTTCAGCACAATTTTAGCTTGCCCAGTGTTATTAAGGATGGAAAGAATATTTGGAATTTTTTTTAACAATAGTTGAATACTTGTTTTTAAGTGTTGCGAAATCCTGACAAGGTGAGTCCTGAACTGACGAGAATCTTTGCTGTTTTGGATTTATTCTGAGCAAAATTCTCACACAGTTGTTTTGAGCAGAAAAAAGCAGAAAGAAGATATTTCTTGTATAGCAAATACTATAACTGGAGACATCTGTACAAAAGTTGCATGTGGTTGACCTGAATAGAAAATTGCAAACTTTTTTTGCACCAGGAAGCAGCTTTTTCTGGAAGAAAATATTTCTACTGTCTGTGCAGAATAAACTATTTCATGCAAAGAAAATGGTGTTTGTGAAGTGAAAGGCTTTCATGGTTGACATCCATATTTTTTGTGGGGTTTTGGGGCTATGTGGCCATGTTCTAGAAGTGTTTGTTTCTGACGTTCCCCCTGCATCTGTGGCTCGCATCTTCAGAGAAAGATACCAGCCACAGATGCTGGCGAAATGTCAGAAACAAACTTTTCTAGAAAATGGCCACATAGCCTAAAACCCCCCACAAAAAACTTAAAATGGTGTTTTCTGCACAAAAGAACAAGGTACAGATTTTGCATAGAGGTTCTGAACTGCAAATAGGCTCCAAACATGGTGTGCTTTTTGCAGATTTCTTGCAGCGGAAAGAAATAATTAAAATTACTAATTTCTTGCTTAGTAAAGAATTGTATCACCAGTGTTAGAATAGCTGGCCCTTGACATTTACACCTGTCAGGACTGCATGTCAAAATAATGGTAGCATAAGCCAACATTTAAACCATATGATTTTCCTTCTCCATCATTTAGTTGTACTACAAAGGGAATGATCCCTCATTGAGTTACAACTTTGAAGTAACTTAATTGCATCACTGATAGTGAAACAAGGAACTAATTACAAGTAATTATTTATGCATAACTAGTTCCTTCCAAGCCTGAAGACTGGCACTCAATATATTTCCAAGTTTAATAATGTGTTTCTGGCTGTTTCAATATTTTAGAATCAGTCAGACTAAAAGAGAAAAAAGAAAAAAAAATGTGCCAATAGCAAACCTTGGAACATTAGGCTCGAACATTAATTTGTGAAAGTTGCCCATTAGAAACAGAAAGATTAATTCACTGCCATTAATCTCAATACCTGACTTTGTTTATTCATTGAATTATGTTAATTACTCCTTACTTAAGGTGTTAGTTTTTTGAACAAACCATAGGATTAACACAGGATGTGTGTGACCCAAAGAAGAAGGAAGTAGCTGAAAACCAGAACTGTGGTGGGTGGAACAGAAGAATGTGTAAAGAAGCTAAGAGAGCAGGAAATGGATTCAATGGTTTAAGATAAATGTTTTTACTAATTATCCAAATGCACATTTACTGTGTGAGCAATAAACACACTAAAGGAATATCGAGGGGTTCATTGGAGCTAACTCCAAATAGTAATAAATTACAACAGTAATCAGGATAAAATAAATAAAAATTAGAAGAAATGAATTGAAGAGAGTCACATTATTCTTGCCACCCCCAAGAAAGACTCCAACAACTTCTATGCAAGCCAATAAAATTTGGGATGTGGGTGGAACAGTAGCCTACAGCTCTAAAGTTCTGGCATTTTGAAAGGGTCCTGGCTGCTTGACAACCTTCTTCCAAGCCAATATATCATCTTCTCCCATTTCATGGGAAAGCTGGCGCTCCCCCTAGGCATGCCTGAATTCCCATCCTGAATCCCAGTGTCATTTATTTAAAACTGTACTGAAAATTGTGATAATTTTAATTATTATAATTGCATCCTCGCAAATTATTGATTTCTGGTCGATGACCAAATAAACTTTTACTTACTTACTTACTCACTCTATGATCAACTTCTGGCAGATGTTGACCATAGAGTTGCACTGGAGGACTTGGATATTCCTAGAGAGGTCTTCTCTTAGGTAAAAAGAATTGTATTTTTTGTGGTTTTTCCACTTTCCTGGGGGTCTTTCATCCCTAACCCCAGCAAATGTGAATGGACCATTGTATTTCTTAAAAATCTGTTGTAAGCCACCTTATATTCCAGTTTTGGGAGAAATAAAAGATATAAATCAAATAAATGAATAAGACCTGGGGGTTTTTTGCAGGGGGGTCTTTTTCAAAGCAAATGCTCAATTCAAGAACGGTATCCACAAGCTGAAGGGGCATGGGTCCTGGCAGCAGCACAGCACAGGGTCCGTTGGCTTCGGCCGGGAACAGGACGGCCCCAGCGGCTGCGGCAGTGGCGGAGGCGCTGTGCCGCTCGCTGCCACTGCTGCCGGGCTCCCGGGCTTTCCATTCCCTGTTGGAGGACCCAGGAGCAGCAGCAGCGAGTGACAGGGAAGCAGCGCCACAAGCACTGCAAGCCCCAGCCAGAGCAGCAGCGAGGGAGGCAGTGGAGGCAGCGGCAGGGAAGGAAGGAAGGGGGAGGAAAGGGGGAAGAGGGAAGGAAGGAAGGATTCCCCCCACAAAGGAACTGGGGATTAGGGTATGTGTGTGTGTGTGTGTGTGTGTGTGAGTTTTTCCCCCCCTTTACAGTGATCGCAAATGCAATCTTTCGCAAATGCACAATATTGCATTTGCGATCAATACCCCCACCCCAAACAAACAAACAAACAAAAAACAAAACCATGATTTTGACCAGCTTTCCGATTTACTGGAAATGCTTCAGAATCGTGTTTTCCGAAAAAGACCACTTTGAAATTAGTGTCAGGAAAGCCCGGGTTATTTGCTTTTAACCCGGTCCTTTCCTCCACTGATCAATCCGATGAGGATCGTAAAGCGATTCGAGTGTGAACGAGGGTGGTATAGCCCGCTTCACACTTCAAATCCAAATATAGTGGGAATGGGGCCCAAGTGTTTGTGTCCGAAACATACATACATAGCTCAAGTGCAAGCATTCAGTTTTGGATGTGTTAGGTCCAAAGAGGTGGACAAACAAAGGTGAGCAAGCAGCACCTTCTCCCCAATGTTCCCATTTATCCTAGTTAACACCTTCCTGTTTCCAACCTTACTTCTTTCAGCACTAAGATCTGATGGGACCTTCAACTCATGCTTACTTGGGTAGAATCCAGTGAAGGACAGTAGCTACCACACCAGTTGGTGGATCCATTCAGGGTTTTGGGTAAAACTGCAAAGGAGCTTTCTAAGAAGCGAAACACCATTCCTCAAATATGTTCAGTACCTTGAATTTAATAGAGACATTATCCAACTGACATGGCAGTGAAGAGTGCTATGGATACAACCCTCTGTGTGCTGATTATAAAAAGGAATTCCTGATAATGCAGAGGGCTCCACTTGCATCAGGACTGGACCTAAGCAGATTGAGGTAGTAAGATGTGGGCAAGGCGTTTAGATTAACAGTTTACTTTTACTCTGACACATTAGCCAAGACCCTGAATTGAGCAGGCAGAGTGTAATGCTCTGTCTTTGCAGTCCTATGTTCTACCCAAACCATGGCAGCATTTAACTCCTGGGCAGGATCCCTGCTGCTGCTTATCTGTGGGGAGGCAATTCAGATGATAAAGAAGCCACTGGTCTTGGCTTGGAGGGTGTAAGACAAAAATGTGCACTAACAGATGGCATGCACCCTCTTTCTCCTTCTCCTTGGGGGCCAGACCAACTGCATTTACATTGTCCAAACTGCCTTCCCTCCTTCCTCACCTGTAAGCAGCAGCAACAGCAGTGATAGCCCCTCTTAGAGGCTACTGGGGGAAAGTTTTAGAGGGGGCACCAGAGAATAATGCCCTGCATCCCACCATATATGTCTGTATATGTCATCAACAGGACGCCACCCACTGCATGAAAGCATCCTCCAAACATTACAAAAAATTCTGTCTTTCTTCATCCCCCTACTTTTTCTGCCTTACATGAACACTTTACTCAGCCTGTGGAATTGCAGAGAGCATACTGCCCTTTGCCTCAAATCCTAAAAGGTACTGGACCAGACCTGGGATGCATTCTAGGTAATGCAAGGAACAGAGCACTTCAGCCCTTGCTGGCTAAAGTCATGAAACTGGAAAGAAGAGAGAGCAAGGGTGGTAGGCTGGGAGCAGGGCTTGTGTGCCTGCCCTTCCTTCAACAATCTTAGACCTCATGTGGTGGGCACGTTAAAATTTAAAATATTTCTTTATCCACACATAAATTCCTTAGGATCTGAACTGGTCTTCTAGGCAAGTTCTAAATCAGAGTTTGGAAAAGTTGTTTTTAGGGATGACAGCTCCCAGAATCCATAAGCAATATGGCCTTTGGGACCCCCCCCCCCTCCCAAACAAACACTTTTCCAAGCTCTAGTGCAAGTCTAGGCTTTGCATCTTAATTTTATTCCACAATTCAGCAAATAAAGCAATATAGGATAATAAAATGGAAGCATGGCTGTGTCAGCAGTTGAAGTCTTTCATTGTAGTGTTCTTTTTTTTTCCTAACCTCTCTCTTCTTGGAACAGTTGACATTTGTGGCTCTTTGACTGAGGCAAGCAGCAGCTGTACAATAAGCACCACATTAAATATGTTAGTGGCTCCTGTGTAGCCATTCTGGCACCATTTGTGTTTTGCACAATGCCTCCCGTTTTTCTATTTAACTCAAATCATTTATCAATCATTCCCCAGCACCAATAAATCACTGCACCTGGGGACCCTTAAATATAAAAATAAGAAGCTGTTTTTTTTAAAAAAAAATTAGCACAGCAATTAAAGAGGGAAGGGGTAATAAACCCGACTCGTGGCATACATTTAGAAAGCTCTCCTGAAATTAAATAAACATTGAGGAGCAAGACTGTGAAAAGAGCTTTCAGAGTTTCTAGCAGCCACTATCCTTCACACAAATTCATAACCATTCCCTCCTCCTTAAGCAGTTCAAAATAAAAGTATAATATAAAGGCAGAGTAGAGCAGATAGGTGTTGATATTTACATTTCTTTCTTCCTTCTTCCAGTAATTATAATATTATTAAATTATTGGAAGCTGTTTGCATTAACCAAGTGCAACTCTGTCATGTTTAATATAAATTTAAACAGGGTATAATCACAGCATCAAAGTTCCTCTCTGATGAGCCTTACCCCAAATCTCTTACAGTTTCTGGAGGAGAATTAAGAATCAAACAATAAGAATGACCTAGCAGCAGAATATAGGATATCCAAGTTAGGACAGTATCAGGGTTGCCCCTTGATTTCACTTAGGCAGAGTGAGGGAAAAACCTCAGGCAAGAAATACTGGGGAAAACAGTGGCAGTCATGCAGCCATTCCTCCTCATGGTGCATCTACACAGTAGAAGCAGTGTAGTTTGACACCACTTGAAGTGTTTTAGCTATAGAATCCCGGGACTTATAGTTTTACAAGGCCTTTAGCCTTCGTTATCAAAGAGTGCTGGTGCCTCACAAATCTACAAATCTCAGGATTCTGTTGGATGGAGTCAAGGTAGTTAGTGGTATCAGACTGCATTATTTCTACAGTGCAAATGAATCCTCGGTCTCCTGGGCATTTCCTTTCTGTTGGGATGACAGAGCTAGGCATGTCTATATTTTACTCACTAAACTAGCCTGCTGCTAGGGGAAGAGACTCTCCATTGCTAGTGCTAAAGTCTAGTTCAATTGAACATGTGTGTGTGTGTAGAATCACAGAATCCTAGAGTTGGAAGAGACCACAAGGGCCATCCAGTCCAACCCCCTGCCATGCATGCCATCTTGAACTTTGCCTCAGATGGCAAAATATTTTGGGCTAGGTCCAGTTAATCTTAAAATGAAAGCTATACAACTTGGCTGAGGTAGGACCTAGCCATACATGAATCTAGAATGTGCACAATGTCATGTGAAACACCATCGGGCCTGGCCTCAAGTGGAAGAGCCCTCCCTCCATGCTACACCATCTTACCCAGGAGGGAGTGAAAGGAGAGGCCAAACTCCATAGGGCCTGTCCTGGATTAAGAAGCAGAGCCCTCCCTCCATGCCATCTGCCTTGGTCCTGGCGTCGGAGGGAGAGAAGAACTTTTGGACCTGATCCTCTTCCCCACCACTATTCCCTTCTCCTTTTGTGTCGTGTCTTCTCAGAATGTAAGCCTGAGGGCAGAGAACTGTCTAGTTTAAATAATGATTGTAAGCCACTCTGATAGCTTTTAAAGCTGAAGAGTGGGGTATAAATAAATTATTATTATTATTATTATTATTAGAACCAAAACGTAGATTTGCCAACTAGTATCATCATTGAGGTCCAGGCAAAAACTTGGGATAGGATTGGGCAGAAGACTATGCCATCTCAATTATACCAATCCCAGAGATTCATACCTGCTGCCAGTTATAGGCACTAATGTTGCACATCACTGTGCCTGAAAAGGGTTTTGAGGCTTGAAAACAGACAGTTATATGCTAACATGCAACCTCCATCTGATTTTGTTTCCTCCTTCAAGTGAGTCACGCACTTCCATGCCAGCATTCTCTGAAGAAGCCAGCCACAGATGCTGGTGAAACATCAGAAATAAACTCTTCCATAACATGGGCACATAGCCAGAAAAACCCACAAAAAACTATGGATGCCAGCCATGAAAGCCTTTGATTACATACCTGTTCTGTATTCATAAGGGCCCATTTTAATCCCCAGCATGATAGAGGGACAGACATTTGTCTGAGATCTTTGAGAGCTGCTGCCAGTCTGGGTAGTCAACATTGGTTTAAATGGATGAATGTTATCACTAGGTATAAGTGGTAGCACAGGTAAAGAATTGCATTATGAAAAATTTAAACCCATCAATTTAGATTGTGGTCAGAAGCAGTGCACCTATAATCATCTATCACTAAGGACATTTCTATGCAGCATGAACAATGTTTAACCAAAAGTCACTGAAGGGAAAAATCACTAGGATATCTCTGTAGGTTGTTCATTTGTGGAGATACGATCTCATTCCCCAGTTCTTACACATTCAAGATAGTTTTGCTGACGTATGGCCATGCATCCATGCAGAAAACTAGGCAAAGGACACTGCCAAATTGATCGCTGACTTTTGGAAAGACTATAGACCTTATCGCATGTGGTCCCTCTCCCGCCACAATTGCTTGGCCTGTAAAAATGGTGTCCAGCCAAGAGTGCAGTCTTAACTTGCACACCTTAAGGCCCATTTTGGGATGAGAGCACCTGTTAACATCAAAAACCTTATCGCATACCCAGTGGGTGAATGAACTAAGAACTGCCTTCATTGAGGTTTGCCCTCCCTCTCCTTTCCATCCTGATGTGAAGAAGGGGTGCGTGTGCTCTCCAGCCAAGCTGAGGGATACTGCAACCCAACAGGAGGAGGGAAGGGGAAGCCAGGATCGGAAGGGATAGCAGGCTGATGGGCCACTACCCTTTGCTGGGCTTTAGTGGTCCTGCCCCAGTTGTGTAGTGGGCTGGGGCTTTGGGGAAAGGTAAAGTGTTGTGGGGGTGTAGGGTTGGTGAGAAAAGGGCAAAAGAGGAGAAGTTTTGGGAAGGAGGCAGAGGAGTAAAAGAAGAGGGAGAAAAGAAGGAAGAAGGATCACACAGTCTTCACTCAACTTCTTAAGAAGCATTAAACTGACTCTCAGAAACACAGGTTCAATCAAATCATTGAGAACTTGAATTAAACTGTGTAGCTCTGGTACCACTGGGAGGACATGACAAAGGCTGGGGAGTGTGTGTATATGTGTGTGTGTGTGTGAGAGAGAGAGATGCAGTAGCATTGCAGTGACAGTAACAAAGGAAATTATCACACGAGGGCCATTTACACTTTAATAGCACTATTTTAACATTATACAGTGGGGCCTTCCTATACGCAGTGCGTATGGCAAAAACTGCCTATACTGGAATCCTATGGATTCCTATGGCGGCACGCTCTTGCCACCCGTGTGAGCTCAAGTTCATGGATGGCAAGCCTGCATATGGTGTGTGCAAACTGTACAGCAAGAACGATACAATGGCGATAATTAAACACTTACTTTCACACGTGTTGCAATAATGGGAGATTAACGATTCGTAAACAGTAAAATAGCGTCTTTACATTTCGCACGTCATCAGAAGGGGTGTGATCGGAGAAAAAAAAAGGGTCATCTCTCACCACTAAGGAACTCTGCTGTGACTCGCAAGCATGACACAAGAAGTGATTCTGGCACACTAGGAGACTGGAGGATTCAATTTATTTCCAGAAGGTTTAGTGCTCAATAGTGCTATTGGAATATGACTGCCTTTCACATGTTCGTGATAGCACTAATGAAGCATTATTGGCAAGCCATTACATTAATGCTTTTTTGTTGTTAACTTCTGTGACGTGACAAGTATGGTATGTGCACAATGTCATGTGAAAATCTTTCTGCGATCGCGCCAACATGATGGGGGCATAGTATTTCTCTCGTGTTTCTTACCTCCGTGTGATCATCTCCTAAGACTCAGAAAAGGGGCTGGATCTCCTGGGTCACTGCCATTTCCTCACCAAAAGCACACCTATTGGCCACCCCAAAACAGCAGGAAAGGGCTACTGGAAGTGATACTCAACAGAAGAAGTAAAGGAGGTAATAAAAAGAACTACTCTCACAATGGCCTCCCATGCTAAAATGATGGAGCAGCAACAACATCATGCATGATGTGGGAATCAAAGGCACTCTCGTCCTGTTATCCTGGCACTTTACTGGCCTCATGAGATAAGCTCCTGTGATAAGCCTTGGGAACTAGCTTCAGCAGGGCAAAGCTGCAATGGATCAAGTTATAGTCAACTCTGGGAGGCTAGGGGACTGGCTCAGCCTCCCCCCAGGAGACCTTGGAGGGCCACACACTCATACACACACACACCAAAAAAAAAAAAAAAAAGACACTGTCCCCAATTATCTTCCAGTGGCATGGGGAGTTTTTTCACCATGTTTTTAGCCCCTTCTTAACAACACGAAGTAAATGGAAGTAACTATTTACTTTTTTTAAAAAGGTCTCTTATGGGCCTAAAATGGCACAGAGAGGCCCAACAATCACTCCCTAGAGTGCATTTGAGAATATTTGAGGAGAACCAGAAATTGTCCCCGAGGGCCACATGGGTGGCACTTTGTTCCTGCATTAGAACGCTGTGTTACTGTATTGGAAAGGAAGATGAAAGGAAGTGTTTTTACATTTCTAAAGTAATGCAATGAGAGAGAATGAACTAACTTTAGTGGTACAAGTAACTTTTCAAGTTACTTTTAAATACTACTTTTTAAATGACAACTTTAGCTAATTTTAGAGGCATTTGAGGGTTTTCCTTTTTTCTTCCAATTTTTGCCAGTATCAACTTTCTGGCTCAAATCATGTATAAATAGTTTGCTGTGACATTTTTCTATATTTTTCATAATCTTATTTGTCATATTTATCAAGTATATTTTGGATTAAAATCACTGGTTTTGACCAAATTACTATCAATTAAAAATGGTTCAGGGGATCTAGTGGAAATTTCCTTTGCACTATTTACTGGTACACCATTGGTAGCTTTCTCTCTTGTTACAAAGGGCTCTTTTAAGTTCTAGTGGCATACCGAAAATAGAAGAAACCACTGTAGTGTATTTTCCTAACAGTAAAATGGCAAAACTATGTTGTTGGAGGCATCGGGAGAATCACCAAGACCATCCATTCAGCAAAATGTTCACCTGTGCCAAACACAGGTAGAGTCAACATTATCACAACAGATGGCTAACAAATTATCTGGACTGCTGGGAGCAGAAGAAATGTCTGGACTGCAGGTTTTTGCAGCTGTTTCTGCTTATTATTTAGGTATTATCACTGAAATCATAGGAGGACTCATATTCATTCATTCGTACAAGTCTGCCTGGGCTTTAAAAACTTTGGAATAGGCCTTTCTCTTGATTTTGCCATACTAGAGCCACATCTGATGGGGATGTGAGACAGTGTCTTCCCAGTGACCACTCCCAGGCTCTGGAACTCTCTGCCAAGTGAACGTTGAGCTGACTTCCACTCTGCTTTAGTTTCCCCAACATGTAAAGCTGTTTTCAGACAGGCAAAACTCCTCCAAATAAATCTTCTGAAGAAAAGATCGCCACAAGTTGGTGGTGACTTCACAGCACATAACAACAAATGGACCTCTGCTTACACAACCATGAACTGAAATATGCCTGCTACATAGCAATTAGAAAAGTACACTGTACATGACAGCAACAGGATCTGGGACTTCATGTTTTAATAATAAATAATAATAAAATTTATTTGTATTTCCCACCTCTCCCCATGGACCAAGGCGGGATTCCAGCAGCAATAAAATCTACAAGACCAGAAAAACATAAAATACAACTACAAAATCCAATACAATCATAAAAACAGTTAAAAAACTCATGTTTTGATGGCATTTCTCTCCCCCCCCCCCCACTGCCGCCCAATTTTATTATTGCCTTATTTCCTAAAATGGCCTTGAGTGACATCTTTGGAAGAAAGTAGAGCCATACAATAAATAAATATAGAAAGGACAGGATGCCATTCATTGAAACTGCATGAAAAATATGTTTTTATGTAGACATTCTCCTTTCACCCTTGAAATTCATCAGCAATCACAGTCTGGCATACATATTACAGGTTTCTTATATGTAATGCATCTACTGTATATGTACCACAGTGGCATTTGAGTAGTGAATGGGTTTGAACACTTTTAAAATATACTTTTTAAGAATACCAGATTCATTGAAATTGCTGCTCCCATTTCTTAAGTTTACTTGTTTACAGAATGCAAAGCTCAAAAGAAAAAACAAACCACTTTGGCCAGTTCAGGTACAATATTACATGTGTAAAAATAATGGCAAAGACTATGGGGTGTACTTTATTTATCACTTGAAGGCTACAGATATAATGTGGTATCTGAAATCATCAGGGGTGGAAAATATGGAGGTTTAAGCATTTCATTCCATATATATTTCAAAGCAAACCAACTTGATCTATTCACCTCTCCCCAATTAATGTACAGATTAGAATGTAATTAGCCTTCTCCAAAGTTTGTGATGCAGTTCTCAACTTGGACAATGGATCAATTGATCATTATTAAAACATATTTTAAAGATAGAGTTCCATTTGGAAATGTGGGTTTCATGATTAAATCTGTTCAAAAATTTGCATTTAAATATGTACTGAAATATGGGTTTCCTTGAGGGTTTCTTTCCTTTCTTTCTTTTAAAGTGCAGATTAATGTGGAGAAAGAATGGAATAGAGTGGAAAAGGAACACAGGATGAAAATGGACATGGACCAGAAATAGGTTAATCCATCAATTCATGATTAGAATTTTAAAAGAAAGAAATGGAAGAATTGGGACTTTCCATTTTCTAATATGACCCTCTGGGCTATATAAAAGAGGCTAACAATTCTTTCACACTGCAGAATTGAAACAGTTTGACACCACTTTAACTGTCTGGGATTTGTAGTTGGGTGAGGGTATTCAGCCTGGTCTATCAGAGAGGTCTGGTGTCTCACTAATCCCAGGATTCTGTAGACTGGAGTCATTGCAGTTAATGTGGTGTTAAACTGCTTTATTTTGTCAAGTGTGAATATACACTTGGGATGTATCATCCTTGGAGCTGACCAAAATCAGTGTTTCACATCTGCTGGAAGTTTGATAGGCAAACAATATAGGAGCCAAGCACAACATATAACATGTTTCTTTGCATGGAGGGTGTCTAAGCCAGAAATGTAGGTGAGAATCTGTTAAGCAAAAGGTAATGTGTATGAAGGTAAAGCAAAGCACAAAGTTAGGCATACCTGCTCTTATTGGCTACCAGAGCAAGGGCAGAGCAGAGCAGAGATACAACTGTGCCTGGCCATTCCTTTTGGTTATTTCTTTTATGCATGCACTTATTTTTTATTATTTTTTTAAGGTGGGGGGTTAAACTCTCCATTTACTGATTATACTGGTATTTCTGCTACTGTGGAAAACTACCCAAAAAAGGTAGTCTGGTGTCAAGGAACACTGCTGACTTTGTTCCCTACTTACCCCCATCCTGCTAGGTTCCAACTCAGACGCTAAGGAACTCAAGGAGAAGAATGAATGTTTTTATTCTATCCCAGGCGCACTTGGATGCTAAACATTTTTTTTCACCCTCATCACCTTAAGCCAAAGCTGCCACAGATAGCTCATTGAACAAGGATCTCTTGCCCAAGCCTTGTACACTTCACTAAGAACCTTCTAAAAACATCCAGGAGGAATGAATGCCTTGGAGAGGGAGAAAGGGAGAGTCTAAAACAGCTGTTGAAATATAATAGGCTTGTTCAGTTACTCAGCACTCTGATTAACAGGGTGTGCTTGAAATTTTATATACTTTTCTCCTTTTGTAAAAAAACAAAACAAAAAAACCCCTTCCCTTCAGAAACAGTTATCCCTAATTTAACAAGTGGTGAAATTTAGTATCTATTGTATCTCATGTGCTAACAACTATCATACCTTGTTGGAAAGCTTGTCAAATGTCACTGAGGGTTTAAAAAGTTTGTAACATTGCACAGGTTACCAAGCAAGGAATTTATCTTTCTTTTACTTCAGCTGGATTCTTTCATTCTTAAGCATTTTTAAAAGGTGAGCCTCTGGGGACCTGGGTGAGTTCACAAATGACCCTCTTTCCTCTACTCCTTTAAAAGGTCTTTATGTTTGCAATCGGTTGCATGGTCAGCACTGGAAGAATTCGTTAAAAGGCTCTTTAACAATGCATAGCTTTCTAAATCACAGCACCTCCTGTATGATCACTCCTTTTCATTTTCCCCCTTTCCTGAAAAGATTTATCTCTGCAAATAAATAATTAAGAACAAACCAGAAATGTATACCCAGGTGAAAGAGAAGATGTTCCCTGAGGACTGGATTATTTTTCACCCCCAGAGAGGGAAGAAAAAGGCAGGAGATGCAAGTCTGTGCCAGAGAGATAGTTAAGTATACAAAAGCCCTTCCCTTATTTACTTATCAGACTCCAACCCTCACTGCTCATTTCAAGAAGCTTGGGAGAATATGTATTGATGTTTTCCTTCCCTATTTTATCTTTGCAACAGACCCATGAGAGATGTTAGGCCTGCGGTGGGGGCAAACCCTAGATTCAGACAACAGAGTCAGAGTAGTGGTGAACTACAACCGCAACGCAAGGACCTTGTTTGCACAACCCCAAATCCCCACAAACACACACACCACCAGCAACATGATGTTTGGATGATGCATGGCCCAAACCCAAATCCTATTGCATGCAGCCCAGATTATATCTGGCATGTCCTGCATTAGAACCAGGGCATAACAAGGTTAAAATGAATTAAAATAACTTAGAATCACAGAGTTGGAAGATACCACAAGAGCCATCCATTCCAACCCCATTCTGCCATGCAGGAATACACAATCAAAGCACTCCTGACAAATGACCATGCAGACTCTGATCGAAAACCTCCAAAGAAGGAGACTCCACCACTCTCTGAGGCAAGTGTGTTCCACTGTCAGACAGCTCTTACCATCTAATAGTTCACCTAATGTTTTGGTGAAATCTCTTTTCCTGTAGTTTGAATCCATTGTTCTAGGTCCTAGTCTCTGGAGCAGCAGAAAACAAGCTTCCTTTGTCATTAGTATGATGTCCCTTCAAATATTTGAACATGGCTGTTATTTCACCTCTTAACCTTCTCTTCTCCAGGCTAAACATATCTAAGTCTCTACTCATAGAGCATGGTTTCCAGACCCTTCACCATTTTAGTTGCCCTCCTCTGGTGCCAGAACTGTACACAATATTCCAGGTGAGATCTAACCAATGCAGAACAGAATGTGTAACTTTACAGTGCTATATAAATAAAGGTTAATAATAATAATAATAATAATTAATAATAATAATAATAATAATAATAATAACAGAGCCCTGGTGGCGCAGTGGTTAAATGCCTGTACTGCAGCCACTCACTCAAAACCATAAGGTTGCGAGTTCAAGACCAGCAAAGGGTCCAAGCTTGACTCAGGCTTGCATCCTTCCGAGGTCACTAAAATGAGTACCCAGCTTGTTGGGGGCAAATTAGCTTACAGTTGTAAACCGCCTAGACACTGCTTAGGTGGTGTGAAGCGGTATATAAATGAAGCTTGTTTGTTTAACAAATTGCAAGCCGCTCTGATAACCTTGGCTGAAGAGCGGGGTATAAATAAAATATAATAATAATAATAATAATAATAATAATATCACTATCCCTTCCCTCGATTTAGTTACTATCCTCCTATTGATGCAGCCTAGAATTGTATTGGCTTCCTTAGCTGCTGCATCACACTGCTGACTCATGTTCTGCAGTCCAGTAAAACTCCTAGATCCTTTTTTAACCCAGTTCATTTCTGTACGTAGCAGGAAGAGATGACACCATCTTATCTTTGGTCTCGGGCAGCTAAATATCTTCCACTGACCTTGAATGTAAGTGAGAACAGAGACTCAGTTGGGTAACTTTATCAATTTCCATGATATGTTTTGACAATCTTGGTGGACTCTTGGTGAATTTGGTAGCACTTCCAAACTACATAAAATTCTACAATTCTATTACATGAGTTGGGCCATGGGAAGGGGAGTGGGAGGAAATAGAGCTATAATTTACTCAAGGTTTCCCACATCATGTTAGACTGTCATCTTCCTGATAAATCTTCTTCCAGGAAGGCTGAAACATTCAACAACAAAATAATTTCCTGCGGTCTCAGCTGAGATTAAAAATACACCAAGAGTCTGAACTGTTGCTTTCCCCCCCTTTCTCTAGCAAATGTACCGTGGTGGAAAGAAAGTGATAAATTATTGACATTTGAAAGAACAACACAGCAGTGCAGCTTAGGCTATGCGTTTGTTGATTTTATTTTCATTCCAATGGGTTAGAGAGGGTTCCTGTTGGCATGGCTAATAAGAGATTGAATAGAAACACTTGGCCTGTCAGTTTAAAAAGAGAAGTAGTTTAGGCATTAAGACATCCTCCTCTTTTCTTGTGACAAAAAATAATCTTCTTCACATACCAGCACTTAGAATATTTATTTGTCATAACAAGTATTATCCCTGACATGTTAGCACCTTTTTAGTGGGAAAGCAAGGTATAAAATAATATAAAATGTGTTATATAAGTATGCAGACAATGGAATCACATAACCCATGTTGATACATGAGAGAGGGAAACAAATTGGGGCAATGCCCTTATTGAAACAAACTTCAATTGCCAAATATGTGATTCCGATCAGCCCTAACAAGTACAGCCAAATGATGACAAATTCTGCATTTGCCGCAGAAGATACAGCAGACACAGAAGAAGATGGGCTGCCTTTTTCCTGGTGTGCTGTCTGGTAAGCCTGCTGGAGAAGGCACAGCATATGAATACATGTCTTACCAGTTGCTCTCTGTCTGCTATTTTGAAGAGGAGCAGTCATTTGACAGCAAACCACCTCACCCCAGCCAAGCTCCCTTGGGACCAGTAGTTGCTACTGCTTCTGATTCCTCTGGAGATCATCTGCACATTTCTCTAGATTGGAAAAAATGAGCTCTGATGTGTTATGTTTTAAAATGGAAATCATGTCCTTTAAGGAGAGACTTAAGGAGCTGGGGATGCTTAGCCTGGAGAAGAGATGTTTAAAAGATGATATAATAGCCCTATTTAAGTATTTGAAGAGGTGTCATACTGAGGGTGGAGCAAGCTTGTTTTCTGCTGCTCCAGAGAATAAGACCCAGAACAATGGATGCAAGCTACTGGGAAAGAGATTCCACTTCAACATTAGGAGGAACTTCCTGACAGTAAGAGCTGTTCAACAGTGGAATACACTCCCTTGGAGAGTGGTGGAGTCTCCTTCTTTGGAGGTTTTTAAATAGATACTGGATGGTCATCTGTTGGTGTGTGTGTGTGTGTGTGTGTGTGTGTGTGCTTTGATTGTGAGTTCCTGCATTGCAGCACAGGGACGGCCCTTGTAGTCTCTTCCAGCCCTATGATTCTATGAAAATTGGTAATGAGTTAACTAAGATGCAGCCCCAACTCTAATGATCCCTTATGAAATTAATTACATATACATCAGTCTCAATTTACATTGCAAGGCCAAAAATGCAATTCTGACATAAATCAGGACCTGCCTGTATAATAACTGAAAACATAATAGACTGTCCCAGGAATGGACAGAAGGAATGGACCTTCAGATTGTTTGGAGTTTAATTTCCAGAAGCCCCTTATAAGAGCTGCAGTCCAAAACATCTGGAGAGCCAAGGGTTATCTGTCCCTGTAGAATTTCAGTGTCTAGCCAATACCCTGTTAATACCATGCTATTGTTTTAACTGTGGCATCTGTATCAGTGGGAATATTTGTTCATCTGTCATTATATTGGTAAACTGGCATATCTAAAGCCATCACCACTGAATAGACAAAAATGGGCATGAGATGTAGTCATAATCAACTGCAGGATCACAGTTTGGGAGTGAAGGCACACCTAATTCACTGTGTTGTAGTGCTTAGAATCCTTGACCAGGACTTGGGAGATCCAGGTCCTAGGCCCTACTGAGCCATGAAGCTCACAGGGTGGCCATTATCAGAGCTTATCAGAGAAGAAAGTCATCTCCTGAATACTCTGTCTGCATTTTAAAAAGCATTAAAGATCAGACTTGTCCAGTAGGCCTATCCAGATTATTATTAAATTATGAATTTTAAGTATTGATTGATTGATTTTAATATCTAATAATAATAATAATAATAATTTTTATTTGTATTTCCCACCTCTCCCTACGGATCAAGGCGGGATTCCAACAATATAACAATACAATACATTTAAAATACTAGCCATGCAATACAACACAATTAAGATAACATTCAATTCCTTATCTAAGCTGTTCAGCTCGGTGGTCAGAGAAGATCAGGGGGATAGGCTCGCCAGAAGAGATCCATCTTAAGTGCTTTTTAAAAAGCATCTAGGGTAGTGATAAGACGGATCTCCTCCGGCAAATCGTTCCATAGTTTTGGAGCTATGATTGAGAAAGCTCTATTTGTTGTAGATATCAGTCTTGCATTCCTTACTTCTAGTAAGTTCTTTCCTGACGTTCTGAAGGTGCGGGGCGGATTGTACAGGGAGAGGCGTTCTACTGGTTTTAAATGCAATAATAATGATGATTTAGTGTGCGTGTGTATGTGTATGTACATATATGTATGTATATGTGTGTATGTATGCACATGTATGAAAGAAGTCACAGAAAACTTTTGTCAGTCAGAGTAGTCAGTACTGAGCAAGAGGGACTAATGGTCTAACTCTGTGTAAAGCAGGAGACACTCAGGTTGAATCTCCTCTTTTATCCTTTCAGCAGCAAAGGATTAAGACTCAGTTGAATTTTGGAGGAAGTTGGAATACTAAACCTTGTCAGTAGCAGATGAGAAGACCTCTTTCTACTTCAGGAGAGAACAAATGCCCTTTACTGCAAATGACACCCCCGAATCAATTTTCCTCCTGTCACCCCATGCAGAGTAAGAGAAATGTCACAGTGAAACTATCTGCAACCCTAACAAAGGAACAGCCTGCTAGAATCCATCCATCTCATGCCAGTGTGAAAAGGAAGACTTTATTCTATTAGGAGCAGACATTATAAATGATTACATTTTATTACAGTGACATTAACTACCTTTTTATTTGCCTTCTGGTAGGAAAATCAGCAAATCTTGCTCCTCCATGGTGCTAGCAGGAATACTTAGAAGATCAAACTCTTAAAAGAGAGCTGTTAGCCTAGTAATAAACTTATTAATTTGTGTCACAAAAACCTTTGTGACCTGCAATTTTTATTAAATGCTAAAAAAATTGAAGCATCACTTCTTAAAGGGACATGATTCTAAATTATCCTTGTTCACTGTGGAAACAGCATCAATTCACAAATCCTGTTAATAGCTCATTCGAACATTTTCAAAACATCATGCTCAAAGTTCATCTCTTCCCTTTTACAAACTGTGAATGCTATATTTAGGCTGCCATACTAAACACATTTACCAATGGGTAAGCCTGCAGAATACAGTAAAGATGCATAGCATAATGCTGTAAAATATTTTCACAAACTGAAGGTCATAGGGAACATTAATGGGAATGCCTACAACCCAGAATTAACCCATGTCAACTTCTACAACAGGATTTCCTCTCAGATATATGCCTTGGCAAAGCAAGTTAGTTAATGAAGCCCATGTTTGCCTTCCAATGATCAATCAAAAAACAAAGTACATTAGCTGTAAGATATTTTATAGGTGAGGAAAATCAGATGGTATGACAAACTACTGCTTTGTAGAGAAATATCTGCTGGGAAAGGAGTGATATTTGTGCTGAACTATACTTTGAGGGAGAGCCAGTGTGGCACAGTGTGGAGATCAGGGTTTGATTCCCATCTCAGCCATGAAACCCAATGCACATTGCACAACTCAGTGGCTATAGCCTCAGGGGAAGGCAATGGAAAACCTCTTCTGAACAAATTTTGCCAAGAAAACCTCATGGCAGGTCCACTTTAAAGTCGCCATAAGTCAGAAATGACTTGAAGGCACATGACTCACACACATACTTGGAAACTATGTTTATTTATAGCCACTGTTTCCATGATTCTTCACTAACTTGAATGTGACCTCTCTCTCTCTCTCTCTCTCTCTCTGCATGAGCTTTCAAATCACCTGTTAATTTATAGGGACCCTATGAATTTCATACGGTTTTGTTTGCAAAGGAATACTCAGAGGTGGTTTTGCCAGTTCCTTCCTCTGAAATATAGTACAGATAATGATATCTAGTTAAATCATAACCTGATGCCAGCCATTTGGGTGGGCTACAATGCTTCTCTCCCCAGCTTGGCTGGGGAGGATGGGAGTTGGAGTACAAAGTATCTGGACAGTACTAGATTGGGGAAAGTCTGCCCTAAACTGTTCCAGTTTAATACCTGCAGCCATTCTAACATGCCTTACAGTTGTGGTAGGCTATTTCCTACAATTCGCAACTAGCATTAGCATCTGAGTATGGATGATGGAGCTGTCACATAACACACTTGCAAGGTGCCAACTTGGGAAACAGCCAGTGAAACAACCACTTAAATGAGGACAAACAAAGCTAACTGCTTTGTCATCACACTGAAAGGTCCATGGAAGAAATCAGAAAAGTTAGTTTTCAGACTGCCACTCCCAGAATCTCACATCCAGCATGGCCAGTGTCTGAGCAACATGGCCAGTGCCATGCTAGCTGGGAGAATCTGGGAGTGGTAGCCTTAAAAATAAATTTTTAAAGCTCTAACAATTCCTGTTGTTTTGCTCGGATGTGCCACAATGGTTTCATTGCTGTAGGACCACAAAAAACAAAAACAAAAAAACACAGGGAGTATCGGCCTTGACAACTAGGACACATTTCTTCCTTACTCCTTGATCGTTTCTCCCATAAACACTTTGTCCTTTTTGGCAAAGGGCCTAGAATAATTCACTTTGTTATTGGGGTGCACAAAAGTTTCACAAAAAGCATACCACCTCACTTTACCTGAAGATCTGTGCACAGGTAGACTTTATGATTACCATCTTCCTCATGGCAACACTGCTTTGTGTCCTAACTAGGGTTGCCAAAATAAAAACTGGAGATGACTCCTGTCTTTCTAATTGTTGTACAGTACATGGAGAGCCACTGGTTTGAGTGTTACATTAGGACTCTGGAGACTAGGGTGTGAATCCCAGCCTCATCATGGGTGACCTTGGGCAAGCCACACTTACTCAGCCTCAGGAGAAGGCAATGGCAAACCCCCTCTGAACAAGAAAACCCCACAACAGGTTCACCTTAGGGTCACCATAAGTCAGCAACGACTTCAAGGCATACAACAACAGCAAGAGAGAATCTAAGCAGGTGTTCCATGTTATCTGGTTGCATGACAAATAACACTTACTGACTCTTCCACAGAACCACTACTAAATGTACAGGAGCCATCTCCAATTTTCTGGCAACCCTAGTCTGAGGCACCTCACAAAATATTGTTCAAAGGTTAAGAAAATAGATTCAAAGGTTAATCGTGCACGATCATTTGATTCAAAATTAGAAAGAAATACCCAGCAGTGTTATGCAAAGGTCACACACTTCAACATTTCCATTAGTAAATTGGATGAAGGGGAGGACATTACATTTGTTCAATTACAGCCAATATAAACCTGAGGGGATTACATAGCAGACTTTTTAAAAAAATCTTATAAAATGAGAAAGCCATTACAGCAAAATTAAATTTCACAAGGACAAACTCAGCAAGGAGTTAGGAATAAGAACAACAAACCCCTACAGGGTCCCATTTTCTTCAATAATCTGCGTCTCTAGCAGCAATGGAAATGACTACACATACTGGTCTCTAGTCTGTAGAAACGCAGGAATATGTGCACATGTATGTGAGAATCAGTACTTCTGTGTTCATGGCACTGTTGCCACTGATTTAATCTCAATCTCCGAGGGAATTAAAATAACCAAAGCATCACTGAAAGAGGAGGCGAGGTAATCAAAGACTGCTGTGAATATACTCTTCACAGGGAATTGTTAGATCATAAAATGATACATCCAGGAGTAACATCCCTGTATAAAGGCAATGTATAGAGAGACTAGGGATGGGTAACCTTTGCCCCTCCAGAGGTTTTGGATTACTACTCCTGTAATTCCTTACCACTGGCTTAGCAAAGTGGGTTTCTGAGAGTTCTACTTCAAAATTACCAGAACTGAAAAAGTTCTCCATTATTGGCACAGAAGATACAAAGAGCCACAAAGCATGCAAGAGTTTGGCATCTGAGCTTCTCATAACTAGGGTGGATGGCGATGGTGCATTGGGGCCATTCAAAATACAGTATGATGTTAGAGGACAGCTCTACAGATATCACAGCCTTCCAAAAAGACAGATAAATAATTTGCTCTTGATTGATTTGCTCTTGGACTCATTTATTTTTCTTTTGGTAGGTGATGTTATCTGCAAAAACCTTCAGTGGGACAACATTTCAAATGAACTGACTCCCCTATAAAGCTCCCTTACAGCTTTATTGTCTACTTTTCATATAGTATGTGCTACTTTGGCCTCATCATGAGAAGACATGACTCATTAGAAAAGACAATAATGTTAGGAAAAGTGGGAGGGATGGCGAAAGAGAGGAAGGCCACATGCTAGATGGATGGACTCAGTTAAGAAGGTCACAGATATGGATCTGCAAGAGCTAAGTAAAGTAGTGGAAGATAGGGAGTTTTGGAGATGTCTCATACTGTTCTTAATGTCTGGATTACTATTAATACACTCAGCCTTTGAAGTGTTTGGAAACTGTACAAAATGGTTGCAGACAGACTGTTAACTGGCAGATCTACTAGCTGCCAGTCTCTTTCTGGGTACAATTCTAAATGTTGGCTTAGGTCCAAACTATCTTGCAGATCATGTCTCCTCATATGAGTCTGCCTGAGTCTTGAAAAATTCAAGAGATGTCTTTCTCTCAGTCCCATTACCTTCACAAGAATGGCTCATAGGAATATTATTTAAGGCCTTCTCAGTGGCTGACCCTAGCCTCTGGAACTCCTTACTGTCCTACAACTGGCAAATTATTTTTGTGATGACGATGGTTCCCACAGGCTTTTGAGAACTGAAATCTTTTTAAAGTCAGGGCTTTAAGAAAAGTCTGCATTGTTTTATTGTATTGTTTCTAAATGGCTTTTTGACATTTTTAATTGAATGTTTTAAACTGTTTTAAATGAGAGTCAGCAGGGTGTAGTGGTTTCAGTGTTGAACTACAGATCTGGAGACCAGGCTTCCATTCTCCGTTGGGCCATGAAACCTGCTGGTGACCATGGGCAACTCAATCCTCAGGGGAAGACAAGGGAGTTTATCATACAAAGGGAATTGAAAGTATAATCCAATGGCAATCTGAATGCAATCATGGGATTTCACGTGATTGCATGAAAATTGATCACACACATTTTCGGGCAAAGGGAAGTCCTTCCGAACACAATCGTGGGGTTTTGTGTGATTGCGTGAGAAACTATCATATGCAATTTCGGGCAGTTCTGAACAAAATGCAGTGTCAATATGCAATCACTTAAATTCACCGAACTAGCGAATTTACTCAATTCCGAACTAGCCTCACTTCCATTTCTTTCGAAATTGAGAGAAATTCCTCCCATGTGATAAACTCCATTGGCAAACGTCTCTAAAGAAATCTTGCCAAGAAAACCCTATAATAGGTTTGCTTTAGGGTCGCCATAAGTCAGAAATCACTGGAAGGCACACCACACACACACACACACACACACACAACGATTATATTTTAATGTCAATCATTTTTATGTTTTAACTGTATTGTAATTATTTGAATTCGTAAGCTGCTTGTTAGAGTAAGGGTGCTCTGCTTGTTACACGGAGGTTGTTCAAATAACACCTAACCAACACCCCATGCAGTAATATCCCTGCTGCTAGTCCCATTTCTAATGCCCATTTGGCTACCAAGAGGGTTGAAAGAAAACCCTGTTCATGTCTCACTATACATGCATAGGCTTTCCTTTTAAACACTTCACTGAATGCTTGGATGCCAAAGAACAGGATTTCTGACATGCAGTCCCACTTTAGACACTAGATTTCCATGTGGCAAGGACATCTCCCTACAATGCATGGTACTTCACCTTGCTCTTCTTATCCAGCATTTGCTGCTATAATGTTTTATGCAGACCTAATTTCTCCTACCAAAAACAACAAGTTTTCATTTGAATGTCAAACAGAAATGGCAACATTCTTTTATATTGTTTTATAACAGCCTACCCACAGTGTGGGAGGTAATCATGTACTTTTAAGATGTAATTCAAGACACAGTTTAGATCTGTGGCTTAGAATGCAAAAGGATGAATGCCTGGGTAGGTCTAGGCCGAGGGAGAGATTCCACCTCTGACAAAGACTAAGTGATCCCAATATCCACTGGTTTTAGAGAAACCAGTGGGTAAGACTATTGTAGGACTGCCATCTTAGATGACTCCTAGGGTTCATCTGTCCAATGCTACAATCCTTGCTATGTCTCCCCTTCTATATTTAAGTGTCTACAACCAGATGGCAAACCATCATGTTATAAATTTCCCCTATGAAAGTGACTGAACCAACTTGGAACACAACAATTCTGTATCATACAGTAGAATCATATATAGGTTTAGTTTCCTTTGTCTGGAATTCTGAAATCCAATATATTCCAGAATCCAAAATCGTCCACATGGATGGTTGAGATACTGATACCTTTGCTTTCTGATGGTTCAATACATACAAACTTTGTTCCATGCACAAAATTATTAAAATCTTTGTGTTTAAAATTACCTTCAGGCTATGTGTTTAAAGTGCATAAGAAACATAAATGAATTCCACATTTAGACCTAGGTCACATCTCCAAGATATCTCATTATATATATGCAAATATTCCAAAATCTGGAAAATAAATCCAAAAATATAAAACACTTCTGGTCCCAAGCATTTTGGAAAAGAGATATTCAACTGCTAGCAACTTTGTGACTAATTGGGAGAGGAAAATTGCATCTCATGAAATAGAATGGATCTATGAAAGATTGTGCTACAATTTTTTTCTTCCCTTTAATCACAAAGATACTACAAGACTCTTCAGTATCATACCATTAGTCCTTTCAGATTACCCTTCTCTGACCTGATACCCTTCAAATGTGTTAGGCTATAAACACCATCTCCCCCAAACATGGTGACTGGTGATGATAGAAGTTATATTCCAACACTTCTGAAAGTTTCCAGTTTTAAGCAGGTCCTTCTAGGTGCTCAAACTGGGAAAGGAAAAACTTGCCAGCTGCCTATTGGTTTCAGTGCCAGCTCCATGCAATGTTGTAACACCACCTGGCTGTTTCAAGAATAGAAGAATAATGAATCCATCTACACATGCTACCCATATGACATGTGGGAGAAACTCAACATTTTATCTGAAATAATCTTTCTTGGTGATTACACTTCCAAAAATAAACAAATAGATAGATAACAATCTAGATGAGATTCTTTTGTTTCTATTTGCATTCCCCCCTTCCATTGTCTGACGCTTTATCATTAATACTTGGCACTCTTGGTTACCTATGCTGATTGCTTTTTGTCTCCTTGTTATTAGGAATTTTAATTTCCAGCTTTATTTATGGTTTTTAATTTAGCCTTCCATTGTCTGTTTTGTGCTTAGTGGCTCATGCATATACATGAATGACGCCTCAGATTTATATCTAACTTGCCATGTTGAAATGTCTCTCGCATTTTTGGAAGAACTGCCTACTTTACATTGTCCAGTTTCAGCAAACACAGAGCGCTCCCCAGTCCACATTTCATTTCAATGAATAGGCATATCAGAAAGCTTTTTTTTTATCATCATGAATACACCAGCAAGTAATTATGTATATTCTTCATCAAGAACAAAGGGCAGGCCCCTTATAGTTAACATTTATCAAAAGCTTATTGGAGGTTTCTGGTGATTCAAGAGCTGTAATGGGCGATGCTTCCCTTAAAGGCGAGTTTTGCTGCAGTGTAATTCACCACAAAGGCCAAAATACCATAAAGGGGCCAGATCCAATCTGATCTTGTAAGCTAAGCAGGATCAGCTCTGGTTAGTAGTTGGATGGGAGACCTCCAACAATACTAGGTGTTAGTATGTAGAGAGATCATGTAGCACCTTTGAGACAAACTGAAACAAAGAAGTTAGTAGCATGAGCTTTTTGCAGACTTAAGTCTACTTTCTAACTTCCTCCTTCAGTTAGTCTAAAAGGTGCTACAAGATCTCTCTACATACTGATTCCGGAGGCTAACACGACTATATCTTTGAATACTAGGTGTTGTAAGTTATATTTCAGAGAAAGGAACTGGCAAAACCACCTCTGAGAATTCCGTGCCTAAGAAAACCCTATGAAATTCATGAGGTCACCATAAGTAAACAGGAGTAAACATGAACACACACACACTATTCACCACATGCAAGTCTTAAGGCAACTACCAATGTAGAGAGAAATATGGTCTGTAACCATCTTTCTACATGGTGTGTTGAGGCCCTTTCACATAATACAATTGAAGTGCCATGATTCTACTTTAATTGCAGTGGCAACATCCTACAGAATCCTGGGACCTGCAGTTTAGGGACAGATATTTAGAATTCTCAGCCAGAGAGCTCAAGTTCCTCAGCAAACTACATGCAGCCATGGCAGTTATTAAGTGGAATCATGGTGAAACAGTTGTGTACTGTTAAAAAGCACTCAGTTAACATGAGGATTTTAGAAAGATCACACTTGAATCACTGGCTTTCCAATGATATGAAAAGTTACATTTTTGGGCAGGGGCCATGCTGAGGCATATAGCAAAAAAAGAAAAGAAATACATTTTTCCAAGCTTTGGGCTTTCGTTAATCCTTGGATGCTGCTCAGGGCAAGATTAGCCACTAAAATAAGTAAGCACATGAGGCCTCTGATTAAACTGGAACCAACAGTAGAAACACCTGGAATTAACTACAGTTGGCCCTCCATATCTATGGCTTGAAAATATTTTTAAAATATATACATTCCAATGAGTAAACCTTCATTTTGCCATTTTATGTAAGGGACACCATTTTAGTATGCCATTGTATTTCTGGATTGCCCTTGGGGCACAGATGTTTTCACCCAGGGGAAGCTGGGGAATTGGTCTGGGAGCAGACCATCCACCAGCTGTTCCCGCATGAAGTTCTTCCCCCCTGGTTTTTGCAGATCTTGAAGAAATAAAGTTAAATACATTGAATTAAATACAGTTGCCCATTTTATAACCCAGTTTTTTCTGTCTGGTCTCATTATTCACTGGGTTGGTCAGCAAAAGACAATGTTTCTAAAAAGCTAGAAGCAAAGAACATTTCTTCTTGGACTTCCAGATATTAATAGATCTACCCCAGATAAGACATTATTATGTGAATATCAAATTCGGAACAAAGTCAATTCAGAGTCAGGGCAACAGTTCCGATATATCAAGGAGACACACTCTGCTAGGCAGGCCTCTTGATACTAATAGTGATTCTGTTGTTGTTGTTGTTGTTGTTGTTGTTGTTGTGTACCTTCAAATCATTTCCAACTTATGGTGACCCTAAGGTGACGATGGGGTTTTCTTGGCAAGATTTGTTCATTGCCTTCCCCTGAGGCTGAGAGCATGTGACTTGCTCAAGGTCACCCAGTGGTTTCATGGCTGAGTGGGGAATCAAATCCTGGTCTCCAGATTTGCAGTTCAACACTCAAACCATTATGCCATGCTGCTTACATAAAGCCTTAATTCCTACCACTATGTATCAGAGATCTTACCTATTGCTCCTTCTTCTTCTATGGTCCCCACTATCCACAGAAAACAGGCACATATCTCCATGCACTTTTCAGTATCAATCCTCTTTTATTAAACAAATAAAAAAATAACTATGCTGTGATGAAGATGGTTGTTTTTGCTTTGTTTTGCAGTAGACATTTTCCTCCCTGCCCTTTGCACTAAGCTAACTCTCTGCAACGCAGTTTCATCACAATGTGACGGACTACAGCTCCTCCTATTACTGGCCATACTGTCTGGGGACGATGGGATTTGTAATCTTGCACATCTCAGGATATCTTGAGAAAGGTTTTTAACAAGTTAACTACCTTTTCCTCTCTCCCCATTTTTCTTTTAAAGCCAAAATTAAATTCCAAACTGCCTGCTATTAAGCATGAGGGTTTTCAAGCAAGGCTGAGCACGTGGCTGGAATCGTTCCCATGCAACATGATTTCCTTCCAAAACACTGAAAAACAACAGCAGCAGCAGCAGTCACTTGAAGTGGATGACCACAGATACACCTGCTTAGCCTCTTGCCTACATGATTTGAATTTTAAGCAAAGTATCTGCTACCTCCTCCTCTTTCTCCAAAGCAGCAACTTGTATATTCCTGGCTGGATGATTTTTTTAAAAAACAAATTATTCTTTGTTACACTGGCAGTGAAATCACACAGCAGTGTCAGCCAAGTCAGAATTTAAATTTTTGCTCTTCCCTTAAAAACAGTTCAACCTGTGCCTTGAATTATTATTATCATTATTACTATTATTTTAGAAGGAGATTGGTAAGACTATGATTCCAAAGAGCTCCATATGCTCAGGGTCATCACAGCCTACAGCTTTGTTCACACCTTGCTTCTCTTCTTAAGTATCAATGTATGTTGAATGCACTCAAAGGCCTAAGAAAGAATACCTATTGTTTAGAGAAAGCCTCTCTTATACAACCTGAAACCACAAGAGATTACAACTCCCCAAATCCTTCAGCCAGCATGGTTGGTAATGATATGGACTGGGGGTGCTCACTGTAGTGTAAAAAAGTTTCAGAAACAACTACTACACAGTAGCAACAGATCAAGATCTTTTGCTATGGAACAAGTTCTCTAATCAATTCTCTCTTCATCTCTATTTTAGCATCACTTTTACAAAGCTGAACAGACCTGGTATGAAGGCATCAAATATCCAGATGCTCAAAACCCATACCAGAGTGGGAAACACACAACTCTTCAGATGATTGTGGACTGCAAGCCATAGCAGCCCTACCCAGCAGAATCAATGTTAAGGAATACTGGGAAGTGCAGTCCAACAACTTCAGGTGAGTTACATGATTTCCCATCCTTCGGCTATATCAAAAACCACTGTCAAAGGTCAATCAAACTTCCATGGCTACCAATCCGCCCATCCATTGAGCTGGGAAGAATCTGCTACAACCTAAGAGGACTAGACTTTCAGCAGTAACCCAGAGATCCTTTTCAACAGCAACTCCTAGACTCTGGAACGACCTGCCAGACGAGATCCGACATATTACCACCTTGGAAACTTTTAAGAAGGCCATTAAGATGGATCTCTTCCAGCAGGCCTTTCCAGACTAGAACACCCCTGCTGACCTGCTTCCCCCCTCTCCCTTCATCCTCCATCCTTTATTTTTATCCTACCCAGAATCTGCTTGGAATTTTTATCTCATTTTAGTGTATTTGTATATTGATGCTTTTAACTTCCTTTTGGTTTAATCTCTTTTTAGAGCTTGATCATGTTTTTTATGTTTGGGGGGAGGGTTGGGGATCTTGGAATTTTAATACATCTCTTTTTAACTGTATGTTCTATTACTGTTGTAATCTGCTGGGACTCCCTGAGATTTAGCAGAATATAAATAAATACTGTTATTACTATTATTTATCCTAAAACACTGTTATTTTAGGCTGCATCCACACTACAGAAATAAGCCAGGTTGACACTGCTTTAAATGGCACGGCTCAACACTATAGAATCCTGGGATTTGTAGGTTGTTGTGAAACCAGAGTTCTCTCACAGAGTAGACTAAATGTCTCACAAAACTATAATTCCCATAATTCCATAGCATTGAGCCACGACAGCTAAAGTGAAGTCAGCCTGGATTATTTCTGCAGTGTGGATCCACCCTTACTCCAGGAATTGGAATCATGCAGGCTTTTTGAACTGCAGTTTCCAGCATTCCTCACCATTGGTTATGGTAGACAGGACCTCTGGGAACTGCATTCTGACATCTGAAGAGCCACAAGATTTCCAGCCCTGCCTTTGATACAGCATTATGTTGTGTCACTCTGCCCAATTCATACAGGCAGCAAGTGGCAGGAGAGGCAGGTCAGACTAGTCAGAGGTATTATTATTATTATTATTATTATTATTATTATTATTAATCAATTTTATTTATATAGTGCTGTAAATTTACACAGTGCTGTACATACAATCTTATAATTAGGTAAGTGAAGCCAGTCACATAGTAAATCAAAGGAGTTTACTGAGGATGAAGGAAGGCACAGTAGGAAAGTCACAACCATCTCAGAACTGGTCAAAGAAGACAGCAGTCACAACAACTGAAACCACAAAGGAAAGACAAAGAGATGCACATCATACGCCAGTCCAGAAATCAAAAATTCAAATAAATCCAAGAGCAAGAAGTGCCCAAAAGCCAAGGAGAAGGAACAGTTGCAAACAACAAAAACTCCCAGCAACTGCAGTGGGATTTATAGCCACCCAATATTTAAAGACAAGGTGCTTGATTGTTCAGTATTTCTTATAAAGAGGTGTTGGCTTGGCACCTCGGTTTCATGTCTGGATGACGTTCCACAAATGATGGGGAGTGGGGTGTCTCCTCAGTATCTCACCACTCTGTCTCAGGTGGGAGTCTAATTAGGTTGCTGAATTATTTGTAATTATTATTAAACTTTATTTATAAAGTGCTGTAAATTTGCAAGGTGCTGTACATAGTGAGTATACAAAATAGAATAAAAACCTGCCTAAAGTGTACAATCTAAATAGAGCAACAATAATAACATGAAAACATATCTTAAAATATGACAAAACACAGATACTTAATAGTTGCTCAGATATGAGACAAAACCATCAACTTCTATGGTACTCCTCTGATTCAGTTTCCTAAGACGCCATGGATGAGTTATGATATCCACTGGCACCAGTCAAGGTGCATAGTATCAAAAGTCAGAGAGGTTATTTTGGCACCTGAAGATTATTCCAAAGGCGGGATTCTAGGTCACCCCCAGTTTGACAGTAAAATAATAAAAACAACAGATATTACAACAATAATATGTTGTTACTACTACTACTACTACTATTACTACTATACCATGTCAGAACACCCAAAGTAAAGGGACCAGCTGCTATTTTTCTGCCCAGGCATTCCCTGAGGCCAGAATCAGTGCCACAGCAGACAGAGTAGAGATGGTTGGTGCTTCTTTTAGGTATTCCAGTATGGACTAAACTCTCATCTTTCACCACTCTATTGAGAGAAGGGAATGAATCCTATTTTGATAAGAGTTAAGGTACAGTACTTACACTAACCTGTGGATAAGTCAACCCAGATTTTTGGGGCTGTTTTTTTTTTTTTTACAAAAATTTCTAGACTTCTACATGAATATATATAGTGTGTGTTTGTGTGTGTGTGTGTGTGTGAGTTGAAGGACTAGTAGCCAAATTTCTTCAATCTTCTTTTAAAGCTATCCAAGTTGGTGGTCATCATACTTCTTGTCTAATTGTGTGGACTGCTCTATGAAGAAGTTACTTTGTTTTATACATCCTGAATCTCCCACCACTCAACTTCATTAGATGTTCCTGGGATTCTAGTATTATTGTCCTATGTCTAGATGCACTATGTGGTAGGACAGGTATGGGAAGCAGTTATAGGTGAGTCAAACCAGTCCAGGTCAAAGAAGATGAAAGGAAATCCAGCAGCAAAGTTTCCACCATTCCAGATCTATTGCAAAAAGCCAGCAGTTACAATAACCAAACCCAAAATGAAAGGGCAATGAGACAACTTAGGCCAGTCCAGAGATCATAAGAGAGTTCAAATAAACCCACAAGCACTAAAAGCACTAAGAGCCCAGTAGACTGAACTGTTACATCCCATAATAACTGCCAATAGTTGCTTGACCTGGAGAAACCAGGTAGTTAATTGTTCCATGCTCTTCATTGAACTCTCTGGAGGAGGTCCTGATGCTTTTGACCCTACTGCTGTTTTCCCTGTCCGCATGCTGCAAATGAGGAGGTTGTCTCCTTGATGTTCACCTATTCTGGCTGAAGTGGGGACCCAACTTACTGAAGGTGCTATCTGCTGTATCTGCAACTACCTGAACAGATTCAGTGAGCCTTCAGCTGGAGCTAAATGCCTTTCTAAATCTGACTCCTCTGCACCAGAACCCACAGTGAGTTATGATAATTACGAGTGAGGAAGAAATGCTTCTTCCTATCCACTTTCTCCTCTACAAACATAACTCTATACACTTTCATTGTGTCACCTCTTACTAGTTTTAGTCTTCAGATACCTAACATACAACATCACTTTTCAGTGAAGCAAAGCAAACATTTTCACTCTAGGATACCAGGGTTTTAATGGAAAATTTAATGGAGGGCTTCATCCAACCCTAGTTTGCCCTAATCTGTCAGTTATTTCTTATTTACAAAACCCTGAATATTGTAACTGCTCTATGTTCAGCCTTAGCTTTCATCTGTTCATCCATAGTACCTTTCTTCATCCAAAGTAGCATCATACTCACAGTGAGCATATTACTCTTCTTTCCTCCACTGCCTCTAATGTGTGTTTCAAAAGGGAGTATCAACCACACTCATCTGAAAAGGTCATAGTTTACAATCACCACAGTGTTATCAAAACAGAATGGTGCAGACACAAAAGAAAACTCTGCAGGCTGTTTGTTTGCACAGAAAGCAACCAGAAGGGTTTATTAGAAGTTGCCTTTGTCAGAAATACATTGAGACAGATGTTAAATGACAAAAATAGAACAGAATGGCTGGGCTTCTTTTTAAAAATAATATTGTTAGTTGGGTTTGATTTCAGCAGATGACTAATATGCTATTTAAATTACCTATTGTATCTATAATTGCAATTTCATTTGACCTCAAAGGCCTCCATATCTCACCAAAAGCATCTTTGCACTTAAATTGTGAGGATGACTGAGACATAGGCAGTGCAAATGATCTTTGGTACATGATTGGTCCAATCTGTTAGGTGACTTTTTGGGACTATGTGCTAGCTGAAGGATCCTGGGAGCTGTAGCCCAAAAAGTAACTTTTTCAAGTTCCCTGGATGCAGGAATTTTTGTATGTAAAAGAGATCTCATGCTATTGCCATCAGGGTGTTCCCATAGGAAAAAGACACCTCCATTTCCCTTGATGCTCTCCATGCTTCCATTATGTGCATTATACTGGAGATGTTACAAAGGGAACATGATCTAGAAGTCAACTGCTTAGTTCAGCATTTTTGCTTCTCATATACAGTAGTCAGTTGTAGTGATTAGTAGTTTCATAGTGTAGCCTTTCCCATTAAAAACAGACATAAGAGATGTAACAATGCAAAAATATATCCCATAAAAGCTACAATTTATCTGGACTAGACAATTTGCCTTGATTTTCAATGGCTAGCTTACTTTGGATGCTTTGGAGTGTTCCTGTACAGCTAAGGCCTGTGAAGAAGCAAAAATTTAGCAAAGGTTGTTTGTTACCTGGTTGTGTGACAAGCAACCCCTTGCTGGAATTCTCCCTTCTACACAACTATTAAATATACAGGAGCTCTATCCAATTTTCTCTCTGGCAACCCAACTGGAAAAAGTACACAGGGATGTCTCCCTGTCTCATTATAGTAGACTATTCAATGAAGCTGTGAAATTCTAACTAGCAAAAAGAATGAACAGTCACATTATTGAATCTGCAAGAACAGGTTGTAGGGACTGTCACATATTTGTTGGCTTTAAATGGAAATTACCATATATACTTGACTATAAGTTGACCTCATGTATAAGTCAAGGGTAAAACCTGGAGGCTCCTTCAGTGTGTGTATGGCAAGAGCGACTCTAACTGAGGCTTTTTTTTCAGCTTTCGTTTCATCCTTCACTCCCCAGACAGCTGATGGGAGAGAGGGGCTCTGTTTATTTGTTTGTGTGAAGACACACCCAACTAAAGGTGGTGGCAGGTTTGGGTGTGCAACGCCGGTACCCTGGTGAAATCAAACTCTTTTACCCAATTTAGAGTTGATTAGGGGGGAAGTTTAATTTAAAGAACAAAAGTAAAGGGTTTTCTCCTCCCCAGCTCTAAATAACTTGCAAGAAGGTACTTTACAATTTGGGTTTCAGCAATCTTCAGGGTGCCATCTCTCTGGGTTTGATCTTGTTTGATTTCCTCTCTCAATGCAGCTGGCGGAGGGTCTTTCAGCTCCTGATTCCTGTTTGTTGGTAGTTAACTAATTTGGCTGAGGTGTAAGAAATGCCCTTTCCAGCTGTCTGGGTCTGTTTTGCCACCAAAAGACTGCAATCTCACAGCAGAGACTGCCTAGCACTAAAAAGCCTCAAGCAAACTACCAGAACTTTTTCAGCCAGGGCAAACCAAAACCTGAGAAAAGACAGGGGGTTCCTACAGCTCCTCCCACAACTACTACAAAGAACATTTCCTACACTAAAGCATACTATGGGCTGAACCATTATAAAGGAAAATGCAGGGGGAAACTCAGGCAGTCCTGGCTGGACATCACAGTTCGTTTAAAAGCGATCAATCACCCAGGACTCTTTCTGTTTGGCACAAGAGAGAAATAGTGCTCTCCCAACTGCATGGAGAAATCTGAAAGAGCTGCTAATACATTACCATATTGACTCATAAATAAGCCAACCTGGGATTTGGGGGGTCAATTTTTGGGCATAAATTTCTCAACTTGGAGATGATTTCTGGGCCATACCTTGCTAAAGGTAAACCTAGTGCTTCTCTGTGTGCCTTTTGATTGGGTAAGACCTTAAAATTTGAAATTGTGAGCCATTTCATTGGTTCATTGGGGAGGAAAGAGAAATCTCTTTTAAAATAACTGTTTGGAGAGGATTTCTGGGCCATACCTTGCTAAAGGTAAACCTAGTGCTTCTCTGTGTGCCTTTTGATTGGGTAAGACCTTAAAATTTGAAATTGTGAGCCATTTCATTGGTTCATTGGGGAGGAAAGAGAAATCTCATTTTATAAAACTGTTTGGAGAGGCGCGCGCCTAACGGCGCACAAATTTTTCTTCTGATACTCAGTTTTATCTTTGATAGCCAAGGCAGATTGGAAGTACAGAGGGGAAGGTAGTCTGAGCTCAGTGTTGGAGAACAACTCATTCAATCTTTATACTTTTCAGTATTCCCTTAAGGGGCTGTGGGGATTCAGAGGAATTGAATCAGGGACTTGCCTGTAGAAGGAGCTAGCAGCCAGGAGCTCTCTAGATAACTATAGGCCCAGTTGACTGAGCTCACTAACAGCCACACAGGGATTCTTTACACTGGTGTTTAACAGGAAAAGCCCACAGTCTTGTTTCAGTACCTCCTTAAGACTATGGACACTGAGGGACCTACTGCAGTCACCTGCAGCACCTGTGGAATGTTTGTCTTCTTGCCTATAGATGTGGGGAACTTCACCTGCACCAAGTGCAAGTTGGTAGCCCTCTTGGAAGAGAAAGTACAGCAGTTGGAGGCCCAGGTGTCTACACTTCAGCATCACAGAGAGCAGGAGGTTCTCCTGAACAGAAAGGACCGGACGGTCATGGACAGGAAACACACAGAGAAAGTTGCTGGGGAAGACGAGGTCACTTCACACACAAAAGAAGTAGATGGTTGGAGGAATGTTACACACAGAAGTAGGGAAACCACGGTTCGTTCTGTGAGCTTGCAGCTACAGAATCGCTTTGAATCTCTCTCTGTTACCAGAGATGATGAAGAAAAGCAGCAGGGACAGGCATCAGGGACAGAGCAGGGGAGCCTGAGAATAGCACCAAAGGGAACAGCCACTGCTAAGCCTCGGAGGAGGCGTGTGGTGGTGGTGGGGGACTCCTTGCTGAAGAGTACAGAAGCAGTAGTTTGTGGGCCTGACAAGATGTCTTGGGAGGTGTGTTGTCTCCCTGGGGCAAAGATCCGTGATGTGACGGAGAGGCTGACAAGACTTGTCAAGCCTACTGACCGTTATCCCTTTCTTTTGGTTCATGTGGGAACCAATGATACTGCAAGGCACAGCTTTCAGAAGATCATAAGGGATTATGAGGATCTGGGTAGGAAGCTGAAAGAGATGGATGCACAGGTTGTCATCTCATCTCTTCTCCCGGTAGAAGGGCATGGTCCAGGAAGGGAGAAGAAAATAGCAGGGGTGAATAACTGGCTCCGTAGATGGTGCCGCCAAGAACAGTTTGGACTCTTGGATCATGGGCTGCGGTTCCATGAGGAGGGACTTCTGGCAAAGGATGGGCTGCATCTCACGCCAGTTGGCAAAAACATTTTTGCCAATAGTCTCAAAAATCTGATCAGGAGGGCTTTAAACTGAGTTATATGGGGGAGGGAGACATTATACTGGAAGGCAAAAGGGCAGGAGAAAATAATCAAAATGACATAGAGGGAACAAGGCAAACAGTGCAAGGACCCAATAGTGGAAAGCAAAAAATTTTGCACAGGCAGCAAGATAAGGGAACACATGTTCTTAGATGTCTCTACACTAATGCACAGAGTATGGGAAATAAACAGGATGAACTTGAACTCCTAGCACAACAAGGGAAATATGATATAATAGGCATCACTGAAACCTGGTGGGATGAGTCTCATGATTGGAATGTAGAAATAGAGGGATATAACCTTTTTAAGAGAAACAGGCCAAACAGGAAAGGAGGAGGAATAGCATTATATGTCAGGGATATTTACACCAGTGAAGAGATCCAGGACATCAGTACTGGAAGCCAGGTGGAGAGCATCTGGATAAAAATTAAAGGAGAGGGAAACAACAGGGACGTTACTGTGGGAGTCTACTACAGACCTCCAAGTCAGACGGAGGAATTGGATGATGCCTTTCTAGGACAGATGACCACACACTCAGAAAGGAGAGATGTAGTAGTGATGGGGGACTTCAATTATCCGGATATTTGCTGGAAGTCAAACTCAGCCAAATCCTCAAGGTCTAGCAAATTCCTCACTTGCCTGGAAGACAATTTCATTGTTCAAAAGGTGGAAGAGGCAACAAGGGGATCAGCTATTTTAGATCTGATCTTAACCAACAGGGATGACCTAGTCAATGGAGTGCAAGTGGTTGGATCCTTAGGTGGCAGTGACCATGTTCTCCTGGAGTTTGTTATACAGCGGAAAGGAGCAGCCAGGCATAGTCAGACACGCACTCTAGACTTTAGGAGAGCTGATTTCAATAAACTTAGAGAAATACTGGGGGTGATCCCATGGTCAGGAAAACTAAAAGAGAAGGGAGTTCAAGACGGATGGGAGTTTCTCAAAAAGGAGATACTGAAGGCACAATTTCAAAAAGTTCCAATGAGGAAGAAAAATGGAAGATATCTCAAGAAGCCAGGATGGATGACTAAGGAACTTTTAACTGAGCTAAGTTTTAAACGGAACATGTATAAGAAATGGAAAAGTGGGGAAATCACGAAAGAGGAATTCAAACAAATAGCAAGCATGTGTAGGGATAAAGTCAGAAAAGCTAAAGCGCAGAATGAACTCAGGCTGGCTAGAGAGGTTAAGAACAATAAAAAGGGCTTTTTTGGGTATGTCCGAATCAAAAGGAAGAAGAAGGAAACAGTAGGGCCACTGCATGCAGAAGATGGCAAAATGCTAACAGGGGACAGAGAAAAGGCAGAATTACTCAATACCTTCTTTGCTTCAGTCTTCTCAGAAAAGGCAAAGGGTGCTCAACCTAAGGATAATGGGGAAGAAGACAGAATAGGGGAATTTCAGCACAGAATAAGTAAAGAGATAGTATAGGAATACTTGGTTAACCTAAATGAATATAAGTCTCCAGGACCAGATGAACTACATCCAAGGGTACTAAAAGAACTGGCAAATGTAATATTGGAACCAATGGCAATAATTTTTGAGAACTCCTGGAGAACAGGAGAAGTCCCAGCAGACTGGAGGAGGGCAAACGTTGTCCCCATCTTCAAAAAGGGAAAAAAAGAGGATCCCAACAATTATCGTCCAGTTAGTCTGACATCAATTCCAGGAAAGATTCTAGAGCAGATCATTAAGCAGAGAGTCTGTGAACATTTAGCAGGGAATGCCATAATCACAAAAAGCCAACACGGGTTTCAGAGAAACAAGTCTTGCCAGACAAATCTGATCTCTTTTTTTTATAAAATTACCAGTTTGGTAGATGAAGGGAATGCTGTGGATATAGTATATCTTGATTTCAGTAAGGCCTTTGACAAGGTTCCCCATGACATTCTTGCAAGCAAGCTTGTAAAATGTGGGCTAGACAAGGTAACTGTTACATGGATTTGTAATTGGTTGACTGGCCGAACTCAAAGAGTGCTCAACAATGGCTCCTTTTCAACCTGGAGAGAAGTGACCAGTGGGGTGCCACAGGGTTCTGTACTTGGCCCAGTGCTATTCAATATCTTTATTAATGACTTGGATGACAGAATTGGGGGCATACTTATCAAATTTGCAGATGACACCAAATTAGGAGGAGTAGCCAATACTCCAGAAGATAGGATTGAAATTCAGAATGACCTGAATAGACTAGAAAGCTGGGCCAACTCTAACAAAATGAAATTCAATGCGGAGAAATGTAAGGTACTGCACTTAGGACGCAAAAATGAAATGCACAGATATAGGATGGGGGACATCTGGCTGAATGAAACTACGTGTGAAAGGGATCTAGGAGTCCAAGTAGACCATAAGTTGAACATGAGTCAACAGTGCGATGCGGCAGCTAAAAAGGCCAATGCTATTTTAGGCTGCATCAATAGAAGTGTAGCGTCTAGATCAAGGGAAGTAATAGTGCCGCTCTATTCTGCTTTGGTCAGGCCCCACCTGGAATACTGTGTCCAGTTCTGGGCACCACAATTCAAAAAGGATGTGGAGAAACTGGAGCGGGTCCAAAGGAGGGCAACTAAGATGGTGAAGGGTCTGGAAACCAGGCCCTATGAGGAACGACTTAAAGAGCTGGGGATGTTTAGCCTGGAGAAGAGAAGGTTAAGAGGTGATATGATAGCCCTGTTCAAATATTTGAAGGGATGTCATATTGAGGAAGGAGCAAGCTTTTTTTCTGCTGCTGCAGAGACTAGGACGCGGAACAATGGATGCAAGCTGCAGGAAAAGAGATTCCACCTCAACATTAGGAGGAACTTCCTGACAGTAAGGGCTGTTCGACGGTGGAACACACTCCCTCGAAGTGTAGTGGAGTCTCCATCCTTGGAGGTCTTTAAGCAGAGGCTGGATGGCCATCTGTTGGGGATGCTATGATTGGGAGTTCCTGCATAGCAGGGGGTTGGACTGGATGGCCCTTGTGGTCTCTTCCAACTCTATGATTCTATGATTCTATGATTCAACTTATAGACATGACATCTAACTATTACTTTCATTCTCAAAAAAGTATGCCTATCAATGCCAGGCTGGAAACAGTAAGAAATTATGAATGGACATCCTGTTTGTGGGTTCCCATAGGCATCTGACAGGCCACTGTAGGAACAAAACATTAGAATAGGTGAGCCTTGGATTTCATCCAGCAGGAGCTGAACTTTCAGAAGAATCCTTGTAAGACAGCCGCACAAACAATTTGCATACAAAAAAACACCTGCAAGGGAAAGTTGTGACTTCTGAAGGTATGCAGCAGGTGACCAATGTAGCCCTTCAGCTCAAAGAGATTGCCCGGCACTGGACACTACATTATTTTAGTGCCATTATAAAGTCTGACTAATATATATCATGAAAGAAACTAACAAACAGATAGACAAATACAAAAACAGACTATACAAACTCATTGACAGGACAATGACTGATTTTTGGGGGGAAAAGATTTCTAACAAATGTCAGGCATCTGACATTTTCACAGGTCTGTTCTGGGCCAGTGTATATAAAGAAGTCAATCATGTCCTGAACGCATCACCTTGCAAATTGACTGTGGTCAATATCCAAGTCTGCAATACCATGTCTTGAAGAGCAAAGCATGAAGAATGTATTATTTTATTGATGTGAACAGTAGGCTGGCGGAAGCAAAGAATGTAATGTGATGTCTCAGAAGGGTAATACAGAAATGGAGAGCGCATGAAAAGGTTAGGAGGAAAAGGGAGCAAAGTGTTCTCAAGTGAAACATCTGCCTGAAAAGGGCAAAAATCACTTGAGTCCATCAAGGGCATTGCAGCATGGCACAACAAAATAGCCCAGCTGCATTATATTACAGAACAGCCTGAGTGCATAAAACATGCAATGGCAGACCTCTCTAAATGCCTATCAGAATAATGAACAACAACAAAAAAGTTAACCTATCACTATAACCCCATAAAGAAGCACAAAGAAGTTGTCACTGAATGTAGCTCTGCTGTTAGTGGGGAGCAATTAGCAATATTACACTTGTATACCAAAAGAACTGTGATGTTATTTAATAAATCCAGGTTCAAAGGGTGAAGTCTAAAAGCTCCAGGAAATCTTAAAATTAAGAAGAACAACGGAATTCACTTCAGTAAATGAGTTTCCATATTCATATTCCAAACACACTCGGAGGGAATGCCAGTCAAGCAGCTTTTAGACTTTGCCTGCTGTACAGGAGCTAGCTCCATGTGACATGAACACTGCACACAATGGCATCTGAATACTGGGATTTGGTTCTTTTAAAAATAATAATAAGTAGCCTCTAAAAGATTTCAAGAAGAGAAATTTTGATGGTGAAGACAGAAAGCCTTATCTGCCAGTTGTGCCTTTCAAATCACACCCTCTCCATTTCCTAAAATGAAGTTCTCCACACAGCCCCCCCCCAAAGTCTTTATTGTTCATATTTTCAACATCCTGAGATGGGGGGTGGGGGTGGGGGTGAAGAAATGGTAGAGATGTAAATGCTTCAGCAACCCTTCATTCCAGTACTTACTCACTCAGAACTCACACTATTTTTCTTTGCTTCCATTTACATGTATTTCCACATCACCTGTTTAACTTAAATCCAGAAGAAGCTGTGGAATTCTTTTTCTGTTCTGTATTTGAGACATACATAATGTACTCACTTGAAAAGAGCTCAGGCATTTCCCATGACTGGTTTAATTCCCGTGGCTGTGTTATTTACATGTAGGATAGAGTTGCAAGGCCAGCCCTACCATCAGGCAGCTCCTCAGTTGTTCTTCCTGAGCCTGTTTGTCAAAGCTGTATGTGTGCCACAAACCTATTTTCCACCTCTCAAACTGGCCTGGAGGATCTTATTCTATTTTCACAGTTGAAGTAAGTTCAACTGCCAGTCCAGTCAGCTTCTGGGATGAAAGTTAGCTCAGGTGGCAAAATACACTGAGCTGGCTCTGTGTAACTGGATGAGGTCAAAGCACCTTAAGGAGGTGGGTCCTATGCCCCCTTGGCTGCAGGTGTTAGTTCTGCAGTGGCCAATATCTGTCACTTGGATTAGTTACAAAAACCAAGTCTAGGCCAACGATTCTGATAATCTGAATTCCATCACTGGTTGCACACCATATGCATATCATCCAGATTGTGTGCATGTTAAATCCTTTCGTAGTTACAGGAAGCTAAAACTGTTACTGCAAAATGACTCCTTCCTTCCACCATGAACTGGATTGATTCTTCCCATCTCAAATTCAGATTTTCCAGGGTTGGATTAAGCATCTCATCCATTTCAAATCTCATCAAATGGATGTTAACACACACATGTGCATATATACACTTTTATCAACTGAAATGCAGGGATTATTAAATAACCGGAATTGTTTCAGCAGCTTCCTTTAAAGCATAAATCTCACTGCAAGACACTCAAGCTGGACATATGAAGGCAGACATATGGTGGGCAGGAGTTAGAATGATTAAACTGTGAGTCCAGGATAAATTTTAAAAACACAAATCTCTCCTTATGGAGCACAGTTGTTTTTGGCAGTGACTTGTAGCAACTGCTTGGTAAATGCTCATGGGAGAAGATTAACTGCCACACATGCTTAGACTCCTTGGTAGAAATTGCCACCCTGCACGCCTGTTGTGAAACTGCTGATGAAATTACATGCAACAGTGGAAAATGCAAATACGTGCAAAATGCTGCATTCCGCCTTTCAATAATCATTTCTGTCATCATCACCATCTTATCTATTTTCTTTTCCACAGCACTGAGGCTTGAGAGACCTTTTTGCACTACACAGTCACAGTGCTATGATTCCACTTTACCTGCCATGAGAACATTTTAGGGAATCCTGGGATTTGCAGTTTAGGGAAGAATCAGAGCTCTTTCCCAATGAGAGCTGAGACTACCCCACCCTAAACAGGATGAAACCACTGCAGCCAAAGTGAAATCATAGCCCTGTCACTGTGCAGTGTTAAAGGACCTCAGGGGTGTTACAAAAATATAACAAAAATAGACCATTTAAAACATATCAAAGTTAAGGTATAATTCAACAATCAATAAAATTAAACGTAATTTTAAAATGTTGTTATGTGCCTTCAAGTCAACTCTAACTTATGAAAAACCCATCATATGTCCTTAAGTCATTTGTTACTTATGGCGACACTAAGTTGTGGTTTAAGTGTTGAACTACAACTCTGGAGATTAGGGTTTGATTCCCAGCTCAGCTATGAAACTCACTGGGTGACCTTGGGCATGCCATATGCTTTCAGCCTCAAAGGACAGCAGTGGCAAAAATCCTTTGAAATCTTGCCAAGACATCCCTGTTGATAGGGTTACCTTAGGGTGACCATAAGTTGGAAACTACTTGAACACACACAACAACAAAGTTGAACCTATCATGGAGTTTTCTTGGCAGGAATTGTTCAGAGTGGGGTTGCTTTTGCCCTAAACTGAGACAGAGAAAATGTGGCTTGCCTAAGGTCATCCAGTGAGTTTCCATGACTCAGCAGATATTTGAACCCTGGACTGCAGAATCCAACACCCAAACTGGTACATTAGGATGGCTCTTGCAAGAAATCTAAGGCCCGATGCAGACTGGTGCGAAGCGCCGTCCTCGAACCAAAACTAGGCTTGGGGAAGGTGCAGCACCCGCAAGCTCCCCAGCCCTAGTGTGTATGGAGGGCACCATTATGAAAGTGCCTGCTGATGGTGTCACATGCACACTGCATCCAAATGGACCGGCACACACCTGATGCCACTGCGATGCTCTAGGGTGCTATGGCACCCTTGGGAGTGTTGCAAAAAGGAGCAAACTCCTTTTCCCATGGCAGCTAAATGGCTGTGGGAATGGAGCTAAGGAGAAAGGGGCCGGGTGGCCCCTTTCTCCCATAGCTCTGGCTGTCGGGATGTCCAGGGGCATGGAGCCCCAAGGACACCCCTTTTCCAGGCCATGGGGAAGCAGCATTTCACCGCTTGTCCGTGGACTGGAAAAGCCCCGGATTGGGGCCTCTGGCCTACCAGTGAGGCTGCCCTGGTCCCAATACAGTGTGGAAAGGGGCACCCACAGACTGCCCTTTTTAGGAGGTCTGTATTGACCCTTGGAAATCTATCTTAGTAAAATTTGTTCATAGTTGGTTTGTCGTTGCCTTCCTCTAGGGCTTAGAGAGTGTGAATTGTCCCCTCCCCTGGGTTTCTATGGCTGAACTAAGATTTACACATTGGTTTCCCAGAGTCCTAATGATCAAACTGAACTACGATTTGCACATTGGTTTCCCAGAGTCCTAATGATCAAACTGCTACTCCATGATATAACTTTGGTACCACCCATCGTGGAAGATACAACCAATTTCTTTTCCATCTCTGTTTCCAAGAAAGTCCCTGCCCTGATAATGAAATTTCTACTCACTCTATTTTGATATCTTTGAATTAACATTTATATTCTTAAAACAGAAATGCCACATTTAATAGGCATATAGAACACTGAACATCATCATTCTATAAAGAAATCTTGAAATGATCTATCACATACTTGTAGAATATAATATAGTCTATAAACAAGTCAAACTACAATTCACAATAGCTGTACAATGTATATACTCATAATATACTAGCACATCTCCAGATCTTCTAATCTGTTAATATGCACCCCATGTTTCTGCGTGGCAGGGGGTTGGACTGGATGGCCCTTGTGGTCTCTACGATCCTATGATTCAATGATTCTATGTCTTGAAAGGAAAGTAATTGCCAGTTGTCTTACAAGCAATCATCTCATCAAGAGGCGTCACTTTTTAAAAAATGCCCAGGAAGTGAAGTGGTGTATACCACCTGCTAGAAATTGAGTCCAATCTCTACAATATAAAGGAACCAGATGAAAAATTACTACATTGCATGATTTGAGCTGTCCTGAAATTTGGTGGTAAGACATAACTGTAAAGCTTATTTATAATACCAACTGTCACAACTAATACTTTTTTCTTCAGCTTTCTCGGTTTTGCTTTTTAAATTATTATTAATTGCTTTTCTAGCCTTGTTCCTAATGGGCAAGTAATTCCTCGCAGCAAGTTTGGTTAAAAGGTGATTTAGTAGAAGCAGTTTTATCACAAATTCCTTACATTTAGGGCTTAGCACAGCAATCATTACTTAGCATCAGCAGCTGCTTGCAACAGTAGAACAAACAAAATGGCCATTATATTCCTGGGATGCAGAAAGCTGACAGCCTAACAATTTTAGAAGATTTTTTATTTTTTATTTTTTATTTTATTTTTTGGTAAGAACCTGGCTTTTTAAAAATCACACTGCGGATATAAATCCTTGCTTGTCTCATTATTGCATGAAGAGAATGAGAAACTATAAGTTTATTTTTCTTCTCCCTTGTGAAATTCTGAGATATTTCTTGCCTTTTTCCAATACGACATTTTGTATTTTGGAGAATGGTTTTTGCGCAGAGAGTGCACCACACAAAACTGTGATATTTTAAATGTTCAAAATTATTATCGTCTTTATCAATTATTATGCCATTAGATTTTTCATCCTTTCCATCAACCAGTCCTCCTGTGTGTGTGTGAATGCATGTGTGTGCTTTTTTCACAAAAGGAAAAGATTGTGCTTTTGTGCAGAAACTCTACTCCATTACTCACAGAAGCCTAATTGAAAGGAAAGTACTCATCATCTTGTTCTCACATTGGAACTCCCTCATGAAGGCCATGAATTTCTTGGTATGCCATCTTTTTTGTTGAGTATGAGAAATTCAACCAATATTTTTCATGTCTATATCATACACAAGGACAACTACTCAGAAATGTGGTAGTGATTATCCAGCTAGATAAGATTATTGATCTTTGCTGCATTTTACATTGTGCAAAGGGTAGAAGCAGTTGTACAATGTTCTGCCTCAGGTATCTAAATAACATGGTGGTCCATGTCAGTGACATGGTTAAATCTACTTGGAGCTTTGTTGGAATCATAGAATCACAGAGTTTGAAGAGACTACAAGGGTCATCTAGTCCAACTCCCTGTCATGCATGAATATACAATCAAAACATTCCCAACAGATAACCATCCATTCTCTGTTTAAAAACCTCCAAAGAAGGAGACTCCACCACACTCCAAGGCAGCATATTCCCCTATCAAACAGCTTTTACCATCAGGAAGTTCTTCCTAATGTTTTGGTGGAATCTTGTTTCCTGTACAGTAGTTTGAATCCATTTCCTAGTCTCTGGGGCAGCAAAAAACAAGCTTGTTCCATCCTCAATATGACATCCCTTCCAATATTTAAACATGGCTATCATGTCACCTCTTAACTTTCTCTTAAGGAATTTAGTTGGTGCTATTACCCACTTTCAAGTCAATGTCGTCTTATAGTGACCCTGTCCTAGGTGGCTGGTTGGTTTCTTTGTTTTTGCAAGGCTGATTCAGAAGAAGTTTGTAATTGTCATCTTCTGATACTGAGGGAATATGCTTGTCCAAGGTCACTCAGTGAGTTTCTATGGCCAAAGAATTGAACCCTGGTCTCCTGGAGTCCTACTACAACGCTCAAATTATTGCACCACACTGACTGTAACTATACATTAGAAGTGGTCCATAGTACTGAATCTAACCTCCAAATAAGTTTAAAAACTTAGGTAGCTCTTCTGATGTTTAGATTAAAACCTAGACTGAGTTAACCACCCCACAGCCTTGGGAACCATGGGCACTACTGCTGGATTTCTGATGACTATTATGAACCTTGGCAGGGTAGGGACAGCATTTACTCTTCTGCCTTAGGTAGCAAAATGTTTTGGTCCAGTCCAGAAAGTCAGCAAGAAAATGTCTGCAGGAAATGAAGGGATGGATAGATGGGAAAAGATTTTAACAAGCTAAAAGAGAATAATGCAAAATGTTCATGCAGCTAGATAATTCATCAAAAATCTCATTAGGGCTTTTTCAAGTCTGCCTAACCCTTCTAAATCTCTTCAAGTTGAGAGAAAACCCACCCATTATGAAGCAGAGCCTGCAGTCACTGTGATGGGGTGTGAAGGTCTAAAGTTAAAAAGTGAAAAATATAGGAAGGGGAAGGGAGGACATAACACGATTAAGCAGAGATAGTGAAAATTAGATATGTGATAAACAGCCCATTTGCAAAAGGCTTATATGGTTTTAGCTTCAAATCACTGCCAAACTCCTTTATTCTACTAAACCGACCAATGAAGCAGCAGGAGCTACTCACATATAAAAATTGGATGGAGAACATCTTTTTCATCTTTTTACAAAATGGTTCTGGATAATCAGCCTGTGGTTAGAGGAGAGTAAGAATGAACTCCCTTTCAAGAGAGACTGGGCTGGCTCCCTCCCTGTAGTCCTTTGGCTGATAGGCAAAGACCTTTTTCATTCAAGTGGGCTTTCAGTAACTAATTGCCTGCTGAGAAAGAGGATTTTAATGGATTGATACCTTTTTACTGGTTTTTTTTCCCAAACTGAATAATGTTTTCCTATTATAACTGTGTTTTAATAATGTAACTTTTTTGTTTTTATCTGTGCCTGTTTCAACATTGAGCTGCAGTTCTAGGAGGAAGGTGGGCTATAAGTAAAACAAAATAATTGATTAAATAAAAATGTACAAAAGTCACAAACTGGGGACTTTTTACATGGTGATGAAAATAGAAAATGGAGTTGTTTCTATTCAGGGTGGCATACAGTTCTTGAACTATTTATTTACATTTATTTATCTACAAAGAGTTTTACTTCACTCTCCACATCCATATCACACACAAGGACAGCTGCTCAGTCCTCAGTCAAAAAGGTTCTCCTCTTTATCCAAGATCAATAAAAGATCAGTTCCTGCCTTCAGGCTTACCGTATAAAGAAAAGAAGACAAAAGGAAAAAGGGAAGAGGAGGCAAAAGAGGGGGGGGGGAAATCAGACACTGATTTTAAAAACTTTCATAGATTCTAAAGGAGCAATATTTCACCACCTATGCACTCACTTGCACTCTCCTGCTCCAATATAAGGAATGGGAGATCTTGTATCAGCCAGGATTCTACCTCTGAAGAAGAACATCACAGGTTGGATGGTGTCACAGAGGAACCCTGTGCCTAAATCCAATTGTTAGTCCAAACTAGAGGGGACCTACGGACTCAATTAAACTTATATAAATATTGACTTACCAAGTTCCTGCTCATCAGGAGTCCATTCACAATACAGTTATAGTGTATTGTGAATATACTATATAGTCCATTCACAATATACAATTATAGTGATATATTTCACTTTAATTGTCATGGTAACATTTCACAAAATCCTAGGCTTTGTAGTTTGGTGATGCACTGAAGCAATTTGGTTGAGAATCCCAAAGATCTCTTCCTAAAATACAAATCAAGATTCTATGGAATGTAGCCATGGCAGTTCAAGTGGAATTACAGCACTATAATGGCATAGTGTGAATGGGCCACATGTCAGGGAGACAATTTTCAGCCCCTGGGACCTTCTGGAGGCCATATGGACAGCCAAAATGCCTAAGAAAATGCCCAACAAAATAGTAGGCTCCTTTTATCATTTTGCAAAATTGTTATTTTTTATGTTAAATAGTGCAGATGACCCTTGTTTAAAAAGAGTGATCGTCATTCGTTTATGGACTACCAAAACAGCATTGTGGAGATGGTCCCTGGCCTGCACTTTGCCCATGCCTGCTTCATACTGAACCCAATGGGCATGGCTACAACTATAGAGAAGGTGGCAATCATTCCTGTCAAAGTACCTACGTAAAGAGGGTTACAGATGGTATGGCACCCATGTGAGGACTATACCCCTTTGAAAACACTTGTATGACACCATACTGAGATAAGATGAAGATGAATCAAAGGGATCCTCCCTTTTTTGCACCAAACATCTATAGTTGAAGTTAATTTCCTTTCAATTTAGAATTATTTTTAGCTCCAACTGTTAATATCCTTACAGGCCTCGTATTTTTACTATGGTTACTGCTACTGAGTACTTGGTACTACAAAATGACAGTTTGCTGGCTATCCCCCATAATTAGGTGATGAAATTGTTTTCCTTGCCATCTGGATTTCAACTGCCTTCAGAAATACCATGTGTTTAAAAAAAAAAGCTCCGAAATGGAAAAATATAAGAAGAATGTTATTCCTAGGGAAATCCAGGTAACTCCTGACCAGATGTTACAGTTGCAACCTCTCACTCCATCCAACTGGCATAGCCACTTGCACATTGTCCTAGATGAGGAAAGACATCTCCAAAAAAAGAGGACCAAAAAGAAAAGAAAAAGACACAGACTTACCATAAATGAGCATATTTTAATTTGTAGACCTATATTTAGAGAGAATCACTAACCTAGCCAAATTCAATATGGACAATGAGGAAAGTGAGATCATTAAAAACTTCCCATACATTGGATCAATCATCAACCAGAACGGTAACTGCAGTCATGAAATCAGGAGAAGACTAGGACTGGGAAGGGCAGCTATGAAAGAACTAGCCAAGATCCTAAAGTGAGGATTGTTCAAGCCATCGTATTTCCCATCACTATGCATGGGTATAACAGCTGGATGATGAAGAAAGCTGACAGAAAGAAAATCAACTCATTGGAGATGTGGTGCTGGAGAAGAGTTCAGCAGATACTGTGGATTGCTAAAAGGACAAACAAATGAGTCCTGGAAGAAATCAGAGCTGAACTCTTCCTAGAAGCCAGGATGACTAAATTGAAGCTTTTGTATTTTAGCTAGATCATGAGAAGGCATGACTCATTAGAAAAGACAATAATGCTTTTAAAGATAAAGGCACTAGGAAGAGAAGAAGACCACACACTAGATGCATAGACTCAAAGAGGTCACAGCCCTAAGGCTACATCCGCCTTTTAGCACTACTTTAACTGCCATGGCTCAGTGCTATGGAATTCTGGGAACTGTACTTTTTTTGTGGTACCGGATATCTGGCAGAGAAGGCTAAATGTCTCACAAAACTGCTATTAGCACCAAGCCACAGCAATTAAAGTGGTGTCAACCTGGATTATTTCTGCACAGAAGATGCAGCCTAGGTTTTCAGGAACTGAGCAGGATCACTGACAATAGAGTATCTTGGAGATGCCTCATTCACAGGGTTGCCAGAGGTTGAATTTGACTTGAGGGCAGTCAGCAACAACAACAAGAAGAAAAACAACAAATCTAGCCCTAAATAGAAAGAAAGCCAGGTTTGTCCATTTCATAGCCTTTTCACCTTCTGTGTCTGAATGTGAAAGCTGGATCGTGAAGGAAGCTGACAGGAAAGGAAACCTTCTCATTTGAAAAATGTGGTGCTAGAGGAGAGGTCTATGGATACATCTGTTCAGTGTTTGAAATATGTTCATAGTTACAACATGCACATGTCCAAAAATGTAACTTTCCCAACCACTGCAAGTTGGAACTATGAGCATCTGTCAAACACTGAACAGCAGTTTGCAGGGCAGAAGATAAAGACAACTTATTATGACTAAAATAAATACTTGAGTTCCAATGATTAGTTTCTGTTAATTGCTTATGATGTTTTTGCTTCTGTGACCTGTGTGTCAGCTGTTGTGTTAGTAACTGTATGGTATGGGGGGGGGGGGCTGGGTCAGGTTTTATTTATATGGAATTTTCACTGAATTACATTTTACTTGATTTTTTTACAGTCTGTATCAAGAGAATCTGTTTGATAAATTGTCAAAATAATAAACAAATAATAGTATTCAGTAGTGCCAAACATATGCCCAACTGCTATTATCTGTCTATCTACACAAAGATACAGATATATAAACAAATACAAAATATTTTAACTGTTTATTATCTAATGTTTTGTGTTTTAATTATTGCTTGAGTTCTTTTTAATATTTAAAATATAAAAACATTTAATTTATAACTTGATTCATTTAATGCTTCTCTTGAATCATTTTAACTATTGTTATTTTTCTAAACAACACTACATAGCATGTATATATATGTGAGTATGTAAATACCATAATATTATATACATACTTACATACATACATAATATTTGGGCATTTACATACTCATGCATTTATCTTCCCAAGAAAATTGCATGATAGGGTTGCCTCAGGGACACCATAAGTTGGAAACGACTTGGCACACAACCCTAACAACACACACACACACACACACACCAGGCATCATTATAATCTACTTTTTCACATGCAATGAATTCTGTCACTAACATTGCTACCATTTTATATTTAGTTCAGCAAGACTACTTGAGAGTAGACACATACAGGATTGTCCTTTCACATAACTTTTCACTTAGCTTTTCTGACTGTAAGCCATGCCATAGAAGACAAATGTGTTGGCTTCCTTGTGAATAACCTATGCTCAGAAAAAAAGAAAGTGCAAAGCAAAAGAAGGAAAAAAGTATTGCATCAAATTAGGAAGATGAATTAGTACAATTTTTAATTTGTCCCATATCCTTCTCTTTTCAAGCTGCAAAAAAATCCTTATCAATAACTCCCCTTACAGGCACATTATAAAGCATGTCAGTAGCAACATTAGTTCCTTCTTTTGTCATTAAGCAATATCTTCATGGAGAGATATAATGTGCTTCAACATGAGCTATATACAAACTCAACTATTTTTGAAAGATCCACGAAGATGAACCCAAACATGGCAGGCATGGAAGATTCTTCTCTGTCATTTGACAAGGTATATCACAGCGGAGCTTCACCAGACTAAGCATACTTATCTCGATCCATTTCAAACCAGCTTCAGGACAGGACATGGAGTCGAGACTGCCATGGTCGCTCTGACCGATAACCTCCGCTTGAGCATCGACAGGGGTAGTGTGACCCTGCTCGTGCTCTTGGATCTCTCTGCGGCTTTCAACACTGTAGATCATTCCATCCTTTTGGATCGGCTGAGGGAGTTGGAGATTGGAAGCACTGCACTCTGGTGGTTCTGGTCCTTTCTCTCCAGTAGGTCCCAAAGGGTGAGGCTTGGGGACAGTTGCTCTTCCAAGTCTGAGCTTAATTGTGGCCTCCCACAGGCACCATCCTGTCCCCGATGCTATTTAATATCTACATGAAGCCGCTGGGTGAGGTCATTCGGAGGCATGGAGCTCAGTGTCTTCAGTACACCGATGACACTCAGATATATCTCTCCATGACCAGATCGTCAGTGCAGACTTCAGTTGTCATCTCTCCTCTCAATGACTGTCTTGCAGCGGTAATGGATTGGATGAGGGAAAACAGGTTGAAACTCAATCCAGACAAAACGGAGGTACTTGCAGTTACAGGCCCGAAACCAGGCTCGGGAATAAATCTCCCGGTCCTAGATGGAGTCACACTCTCCTCGAAGGACTCTGTTCACAGTCTGGGGATTCTTCTCAATTCGTCACTTCACATGACAAGTCAGGTGAATGCAGCGGCCAAGAGTGCCTGTTATCAGCTCCGGCTGATACGCCAGCTGTGCCCCTACCTGGATCTGAAGGACCAGGAAACAGTGGTACATGCTTTGGTAACTTCACGTTTGGATTTCTGTAATGAACTCTACATGGGGCTATCCTTGTGCCTAGCCTGGAAACTTCAACTAGTCCAAAATATGGCAGCCAGGCTTGTTAGCAGAACATCTAGGAGAGAGCACGTTACACCTGTGCTTAAAGCTCTCCACTGGCTGCCAATCAGCTTCCGGGCACAGTACAAGGTGTTGGTTTTAACCTTTAAAGCCCTGCATGGCTTGGGTCCATCTTACCTCAGGGACCGCCTCTCTCCATATGAACCCCCCCACACACACTTTGGTCCTCTGGGAGGAACCTGCTACAGCCTATAAAGACCAGGCTGGTGCAGACCTCCCAGAGGGCCTTCTTGGCTTCTGCTCACAGGCTATGGAATGGCCTACTGGATGAGATCCGTCTAATTACATTGTTAGACTGCTTCAAAACAGCTCTAAAAACACATTTCTTCTGGCAGGCCTTCCCAGAAACCCTATAATCTTCCTGGCTCAAAAAAAAAAAAAAAATCTTCCAGTCGATTCCCTCGCTCCTCACATTCTGAGGTTACCTTATGCTGTGGCGAGCACTATGCGTTTTAATATGTGTGATATGTTGTTTTATTTTTATTTTTATTTAATAGTAACTTGATTTTAATTCTTGTTAGTTTAATTCTATTTTAAGCTGTGTGTGGTTGAGGATGGGATTCTTGTGACATTTTAACTGTAATTGTTTTTAATCTGTTGTACCCGGCCCCAATTGTTTCGACAGAGGGGCAGATAAGAAATAATAATAATAATAATAATAATTATTATTATTATTATTATTATTATTGGGAAACATTGTGGACAAGAGACAAATCATGAAGGATAAGACCATAGGCTACAGCAGCTGATCATGATGGCTAGGTATTTACTCCAAATTCAGAGGGATTATGCACCTATCTCAATATCCTTCCACAGGCAGTTGGTTTCTCACTGTGGGGGGAAAAGGATGCTGGACTAGCTAGGCCAATGGTTTGATTCATCAGGGTTCTTACATTTGTCATCACTACATGCATTATTATCAGAACTTAGAAAAGGCCTGTTTTTGGACTATAACATCCCAAAATCCAACTAGCATGGCTAATGGCCATTTTGGCTGGACAATACTGAGAACTATAGTACAAAGAAATGATTTTCCAATTGTTGGTTGTGATTCATACCTGTCTTTTGGTACTGGGACCCTTTTCCAGCACTGTAATAGGATACAGCCAGCATGGTGTAGTGGTTTGAGTGTTGGACTATGACTTTGGAGACCAGGATTCAATTCCCAGCTTGGCCATAAAACCCACTGGCCAAGTCACATGCTCACAGCTTCAGGGGAACGCAATGGCAAACCTCCTCTGAAAAACTCTTGCCAAGTAAACCCTTGATAGGGACTTGAAGGCATACAACCATAACAAACAACATTCCACCTTAACTAAGTAGTTTGATGAAGCTGAGAATTCTAAACACCCTTCCTGAGGTTGTTGCCCCTGAAGTGGAATATAGTGCTGTAATTGCTATAATTGTGTATACCCCTGGTTACAGACTGAGTCACTACAGTCAACAACATGGGAAACCCCTCCTATCTTGTGGGAGCATCTACTAAAAATAACACTTTAAACATTGTCTATTACCACTGCTCTGTAGTCCAGCATTCGTGAAACCAGCATCTATCCAGTTGTGCTTCTTTACAAACCCATAATTCCCAATATTTAGCCACGCTGGTTGGGAATGATGAGAGTTGTTGTCCAAAACTATCAAGTGGGGTGGGGGAAGAAGGAGAGTCTATTAGGCAAATGTCCTTGATAAACAGTCCACACAACATATCTTTACATTTTTGTTTAACAGCATATGAGACAAGCAGATAAGAGTAGCCTTGGCCCCTTTCAAATGGCACAGCATAAATTAATTAGGAAATTGTAAGAGAGTCCCATTACATCCTCATTAACGTCCTTTTAGTTCATCTCCGATTAATGGCCTGGCACTTGGTACCCACTGAATAAATGATTGGCCACTTCAGCTTGAGTGCAGACCGTCATCCTCCTTTGAGAACTAAGTGCTTCTCAAGGTCGAAGCAGGATCGCTTTGCCAGCCAACTGTCCAACACTCATATTCAGCCATGCACCACTGTACGTGCCGTCTAGCACTATTTGTTCAGTATGTGCCTGTTCCCATAATGTCTTGCTTCCATCTAAACAGATTATTTATTTTTTTCACTGCAGTCTGATCATATGATCCATTCCCAACATTCCATGGTTCTAGTTCAATCATCTGTTTATTTGGTTCAATAGAGAGGACCAACCACATTATTCCAGATTTTAAGGGGAAAAAAATACTTTTCTAGACTACAGTTCCCCAAATCCCCAGCTGACCCAACCAATCATGCTGGCAGGGAATATTCTGAGAGCAGGCATCCAAAGAAGTAACTTTTCCAGGTGCTGGATTATTCACAACACAAGATATAAAAAAGAGATAGGCAGGACGATGGGTGGAGGACATATAGACATTTCCTGTCTCACCCACTCTCTGGGTCATGTCTCCAATAAACTTTTCAAAGAGGACAAGTCACTCCATTGATACACTCCATCTTACTTAGAATGACATCGGGTAGTGATAGATCATCATTTCATACATAGTAGAATTCCTGAGGACTGAAATAACCAAGCAGCTATTCATAGCCTCAGAATTTGCTGCCAAGAAAGAAAAAAGTACGATTTTAGGGTGTGAGGAGACTACAGTTCTACCAGATGTTATTCCATAAATGAACAACTGTAGGGACTCTGAACTATCTCAAAGAAGGGCCAAACTAACCATAGCATTTCATTCTTGGCCTTTCATATCTCTGTGCCTACACATCTTGTTTGCTTCCCTTCCCTTGTAATCTAGGAAACCTAAGGTGCTTCCAGTATTTCAAATTGTTTGCTTGTAAACATGTTTCAAGGTATCAAACCACAAATCAGGAATGGTATGAGTAACACTGTGATTTCCATAAAATCACAGAGTACAATAACATCCAAACTCCACAAAACAACAATACTTTTTACTGGCAAGCAAAAATTCACAAAATAATGATGCAAGCTTCCAAAGCTCTACTGCATTTCACATCAGGCAAAGGTGTTAAAAATCAAACAGGAGAAAGAAAGAAAAATGAGTATGTTGGAGTCATATGCTTACATTTCATCAAGATGTTGTTATAGTTGTTCTCAGTTAAGCTAGTACTCCTGTTTGATTTTTAAGACTTTTTCTGAAGCCTTATTTTTCTTGAAAAGTTGAAAAAAACGGATTTAGAAACATTTTCATTCAAAATGATGAAAAAGATGTTTAAGACAACATGTTCACATATTTATTTCCCACACATTAATTCTAAAAACTATGTAGCAAGCAGACTTTTTTAAAGGCTATATAAAGCAATGTTACTCAAAGTGATGATCAGTGCTAGTGCACCAGCTATGGGCTGCCAGTCCACAGCGAGTGACTAGGAAAGAAAGGTACAGTTGGAACCAACGTGCACAAATCTGGTACTGAATCCTAGCATATATATATATATAGAGAGAGAGAGAGAGAGAATTTAGAGGGGAGCCAGTTCCTTTTTATCAGATAGACTAAGAAGTAATTATGTATAGTATCAGATCACTGTAATTTTGGTCCTGGTTTCCTTTTTCTCGTTTCTTTTTATGGGAATGAATATTGCTTGACACTACAGAATACTATGTTTTCCAGCTAGTGGTGTTGGCGGGTGTTGACTATGCATCAAGAACAATTTTCAGTAATGGATGTCCTAGAAACAGTTTCCTTAAAAGGCTACGGAGCTCAACAGAGCCTGGATGGTTTGACTGTGTTTTCCTGCATGGCAGGGGGTTTGACTGGATGGCCCTTGGGGTCTCTTGCAACTCTTTGATTCTATGATTCTAACAAAGAATAGGTTCACCCACTTTCTGAACATATTATCTGTCAAACTTTTTTAAATGTCAGCATTTATAGGCCATTTATTTTAAAATGTGAAAATTATTTTTTAAAATTTTAACTAAGGAAAAAAATCTGCAGAAATGCCCACAGCCCTCAGCTGAAGATGGACAACCCAACTAACTGCTTTATCACATTAGGGGGCAAACAGGATTTAAAGGAGAGTTAAACAAGAGTAAAACAGAAAATGTCCTCTACCCCCTAGTGTGGTAAAGCAGTATATCACTGACACCCATGGTGCTCGAAGTAAATATCTTATATATGTGTTTATTACAGTCTGCCCAAAGAATCTGTCCTGAAGAGAGACAGAAACATTTGCTATTGATATTTATCAGTCTGAAAAGTCCATCTCACTTTTTGTGGCATTTGCAGAGTGGGTAGGAGGTAAGATGGATTAAACACAGATAAGTGTCATGGGAATTTTTGTATCTAGCAGAAAAGGATGGGAGCCCAGCATGTCATCCCAAAATAAAATGAGAACATCAGACATCATAGTTTTGCAGAGTAGAAATGACAAATGCATTATCGCCACCAAAGATGGCTCTGCCATTTGCTAATCCATTTCCACCAGCATTGAGAAGGCTTCTAAGAGGAGCTCTTGAGTTCTCCCAAATGAGGCTGCAATCGTGCTGCTTCCTTATGGTTATTTATTTTAAAGAAACAAGATCAAATGAAATAAAACCTCTCTCAAAATAGCAGCCATTGATGGCTGAGGCACAGGCCGTGTTCTGGGGATTAAATGACTTCCCAGGGTTAATGGCATTGAGCAATTTATTCCTCCAAGGCAGTCATTAATCCCTCGGAAATGTCACACGCCTCCGTTTGTTTTTGCATGCAGACTGGAATAAACAAACAGCCACACTCAATATTGAATGGGGACACAAATGTACACAGTAAAGCAGCTTTGCCCCAGATGCCATACTCCAGATGTGTTGGGCTGCAATTCCTGGCAACTGCTGTCAGCTATGGGCTGGGAGGATGGGATTTGCAGTCCAACACCTGGAGCGTGCCAGCTTTGGGAAGGTGGCGTTAAAGCAGCCAGAGTGAAATATTTACATGCATAAAGAATATAGAGTCAGTCTCCACCAATCAAATTTTTAGGAGGTGGGGATGTTTTCTTTGAATTTCTTTAGACTTTTTTTTCCTCCTCAGGACTGAAGAATGAACCAGACTTTCAATGACCTATCCACTGTAGCCATACCAGCATTATATTATATAAGAACATAGCTGAGCCTTACTGGTAAATAGAAAATGGAAATATTTGATCAGTAGCTATTTAGAATGATTCAATCACCTAAGAAGAGATACCTCAGTACACAGATTTAATTACACTAAAAAGACCAGGAAGAGTGAGAATCAATTATTTATAGAAGCTGATTAACGTTCCATTCTTTCAGCCTATGTATTTTCTTTCAAGATCATTTACAATTTAGCAAACTTTGCCTTAAAAAACACACCATAGTATGCTCCACTCTCCTAAAGCAGCCCAAAAGAATGTTGAGGAGGCTCTGTGAACAAAGGGAACTCAGAAGATCATTAGCTACAGGAAAATCTATACAACGACTGGTAGAGGAACACTACCTGCAAAGGGAGTCACACTCTCATTGGATGGTGGCACAAATGGGAGATAGGGGATGCATCTACAGTTTGACACCACTTTAATTGCCATAGCAGACTCTTGGACATTTTGTGCACTCTTTGGTAGAAAAGGCAAAAGACCTTGTACAATGACAAATCCCAGGATTCCATTGGATGTAGCTACAGCACTTACAGTGGTGTCAAGCTGCATTATTTCTATACTGTAGATGTACCCAAGGGTTGTGATAGATCCCTTTTTCAGGGTAGCCCTGTAGTTCCCAACCTTTAGAGGAATATCGCTCACCTTGCCCCTTTCCCCCTCAAGATCCATCCCTGGATTGGGTAGTTGGGCCTAAAGGTGATCCCTATATGGACCAGTGGATGTGTTGTTCAGTGGGTTCACAAAGTGTAGTAAGTGTGTCTCTATCAAAACTTAATAGGAACAGCCAGACACTGTAGTAAAAAAAGAATATACAAGTGGAAGTTAATTAGATCCTGAATTATTTAATTATTCACAGCTTCCCAAAACCCTATTCAGTTCTTCTCCCTAGTCACCTGTCCTACCTCTATTACAGTTTTTCACTGTCTCTATGCCATCTTTCTCCTATCTCTCTGCAATCCTTTCCCCTCTCTCTAGGCCATTGTTCTATCTGCCTCCTGTTAAAGCTATGCCCCAGTTTTGTATCCTTTCTCCCCTATAGGCTCCCTTTCACAGCATTCCCTGAGTAGTGTTTGGCTGGCTCCAACTAGGTTTACTCACCACCTTCCTTCACTGGGTTGAATCCAGTTGTGTGTGTCTATTTGCAGAAGGGCTTTTGACCTAACAGAAGCATCTACTAATGGAAGAGAAGGGAGTCAATTTTCATTGATTTCCTCTTTCCCAAAGGTCTCATGGCAACTTTCTTCCAACCCCTGTCTCTTCAAGGCAGATTTTTATGGGGGAGTTGGTAAGAACTATTTCTGTCCTTCTTTTCTTATCATATCTTGTACCTTGGTCCAGAAACCTTTCTTAAACAGAAATGCACAAATAGATCCAATTGTTAGGGAGAGTGTTGCAGTTCAAAGCCCAGGCCTTCCATGTATGAGGCTCCATGGTCTACACTGATATTGCTTAGACACTGCTTAGAACACCAGCTTGGGAAATTACTTTCCAAAAAGAATTAGTTACTAATCCAGCTGGACAAATGATTCCACACTCATAGAATCATAGAGTTTTGCTTATAGTTCAAAGGCTTGCTCCAAAAAAGTTATAATATTACCGGTATATGTTTTAGAAGGTAACTTACTACTTTCCCATTTCTCAGAAGTAACTGTTGAATTACCAGCTTTATTTTTAAAAACCCACAAATCTGATTAATGTAAGCTGCTGAACAATGGTAGCCTGTCATCAACTTTGTCATTGCTTTAGCACTCACAACAGAACGTGAGGCAGCAACACAAGCCTGCATTTGAACAGTGTGGCATTCTTTCTCCTCCATATTCCATAACTGAACTAAAAATAACTAAAAAGTTAAACTGCTTCAGAGAGTGGTGAGCTTTCCATCTTTGGAGTTGATAAGCAAAAGTCGAATGGTCACCTATCAGGAGAACTTTAGTTGTGTTGCAGAAGTTTCATCATCTAGAAGCTTCAACTAGATGATCCAGCTTTTCCCATATTAAGCCTGCCATAGCAAGGAGCTGCATAGATTACCAGTGTTTTAAGTCTTACTGTTTAAAGGAAGACAATTTGCACTCTGCACTCTGTTGAAAGCCAAGAAGACCACCAACAGCTGTAGGGCAAAACAAAAGGATCTTCAATGTCAGAAGCTTTGTTCCATTTATGTTGAAGTAAGACATTACTCTTTGGAGCTGCTCCAAGGACTTTTGCTCCCCATGTACCCATTCGATGCAACATTTTTTTTCTCCTGCTGCTGTGTTGATTATGAATCTTTAATTCATTTAAATGAACTGTAGGCTCCCACTGTGCATCTGTTCTGGCAACTTACCCTCATCCTCTCCACATACAGGCATCACGGGCTTGTTTTCTACCTATGAAACTAAAGTATACTGGTATCGAAACAGAAACCCACAAAGTGATGTGTCACAAATAAAATACATTCATGACAAGGGCTGAGGTCAACATGGACCCAAAAAGGGCAGAAAGCTTCCTCTAGGTCTACAACCTGGGCTTTAGCTACTGTTGTTAAGTCGTTGGGAGAGAGGATATAGCATAGAAATTGGCCCCTATCCCATCAAAGCTGTTCATCCCTACATTTGGATATTGTTTTAGCACTCAGCCTTGGATTCTCTTTACTAATTTGTTGTTAGTAGTGAAGCAATGCCTTTAAAATAGTTCCATTTTGGGGGAAAAGTGAGTTTTTTAAAAAAGAGAGAGAGAGAGAGAGAAACAAAGAGAGAAAGAAAGAAAGGAAGGAAGGAAGGAAGGAAGGAAGAAAAGGGGTGAAAAGAAAGAAGTACATTAGTCCCTCCACAATTGTGGCTTTGACTTTTACGGTTTTGATTATTCACAGATATTATTAATATGTTCTCTCTAGGAATATTTAACTTCTACGGTCAACTTTAACCAAAAATTGCACTGAAGGAGCAAGAGATTCTTAGACAGAACACTCCACTAGGCATTTGTAGCTCCTTCAGTGCAATTCTATGGTCAATGTCTGGCAGATGTTGACCACAGAGTTGCACTGGAGGACCTAGATATTCCTAGAGAGGTGTTCTTCCGGGTAGAAACATAGTGTTTTTGTTATTTTGTCAGAATATGTGGGTTATTTACGGTAGCACAGTATTGACAGTACAATCACAGCTTACCCCTTCAGACACATGATAATCTAAAGTGGCATATATTTTTGGTATACAAAAGAATCATTCCATGGTTTGCTCTTAAAATTATTTGGCTTTATTCTTTCTTCCTAAAGACTCAGAAAGGTGATTAGGCCCATGGAAATGATATGATAAATGTTTGACTATCATACACTACATCACTTTTATTAATAATATTTAATGGTGTTCTGGTTTTTTAAATTCCTGCCTTTTAATGGATTTTTATGTGCCTTTAATTTTATAGATTGTTAACATTTATACATATTTTATTGATGTTTTCTGCATGTTTTTAATTTGTTCTGGTATTAATATTCTGTAAACTGAAGGGACGCAGGACAACAAAACAATAAACCAAAGCTGCTCTGAGTCTCAATATTGGGGGAAAGTTGTTATATAAATAAAACAACAACAACATTGTGCTGACTGCATTGTAATGCCTCTTTTGAATGACAATGAGAATTAAAATGACATTGAAATGACAATTATGTATTACTAAGGCTTGCACTCAGTTTTACCAGTATTGGAAATACTTTAATTCCCTACCCCACCCTGGTGCTTTCCCCCCCCCCCACCTTCTTCTGCTGTACCCCTCTTTCACACTTTTCTTCCTTGCTAGCTTCCTTCTCCCTCCATCTTGTCCTCACTCAGCCTTTCCCTCTTATCATTTCTCTCTCAGCATGGGCTGTTGATGTAAACAAGCAGATGCACAGGTAAAGCAATCTCCGATGCCTTCGGAACTACCGACGACCTTGGAGCTGTTTGGCTTTATCAGGAATTCCTCCTGCCTGCTGCTGATGAAACAAACTGGAGCCAAATCTCTCTCCTCAGAGGTGTTTATTCTTAAAGTTGCTGTATTTACAAATATATATACACGCCCGTCCAACAAAACTCTCCAACCATCTATCCACTCCGACTACCCAACAACCCACACTGCGGTGTGCAGGCTATTTATAGATCTGTGCCATGCGGTCACAAACCCATCCTCTTCTGGTGACTCTTTTTCCTTGTGCCACCAACAATGTTGTCCCTTCACTCAGGAAGACTTTTGATGTTACCCATGCTTACGTGCAATCAAGCACATATCTGACCTTGAACACTGTCTGCTGTTCCAGCCTTCAGCTGCAGACAATTATGCCCAAGATTCCTGGTTTCCTTTTGTGCACATCTGTACATTTCATAGCTGAGCCTCAATGCCTAACATGCCCCTCCAAAATGTACAGATGTGTATCTTTTTGCCACATATGTGTTTGCCATCTTCCGATGTTTACATTTGTTGAACAGCCAAACTCTATGTTTATTGTGCCATGCCTATCAAACATGATAGTTGTTCATGTCTTTCAATTGGCAAAGCTTTTGTGAGAACATCAGCAATGTTGTCCCTGGTGTCAATGTACTCCAGATTTATGATTCTGTTTTGAACCATCTCTCTCACATTCTGATACCTCACACCAATGTACTTTGTCCTACACTTCAAGTTCTCAGCTTCAGACATTGCAATACATGATTGTGAATCCTCATGGACTACAGTAGGCTCTTCACACTTTTCTCCCAAATCCACAAGCAATTGCCTTATCCACTGGATCTCTCCTGCAATTTCAGACAATGCTGCAAATTCTGCTTCTGTAGTACTTAAAGCCACACAGTTTTGCTTCCTGCTGCGCCAAATTATTGGACTACCAGCAAATCTTACAAGCAAACCTGACACTGACTTTCTGTCGTGCAATTCTGATGCGAATGAACTGTCCACATAACAATCCAGCTGTTGTTCACTGCCCTGTATCACCAACTTTCTTTCTTTGGTTCCTTTCAAGTATCTCAGCACATGTTTCACTCTAGTCCAGTCTTCTACTTTTGGAACACTTACTTTTCTGCTAAGTACTCCAACAGCAAACGAAATGTCTGGCCTAGTGTTGTTTGCAATGAACATCAAGCTACCTACTACACTTCTGAACAATTCTGGATTCTCAAAATCCTTTGATGATTCTGCACTAGAAGTTCCAGAAGTCATTGGACTCTTTACAACTTTTGCATTCTGCAAGCCACATTTTTCAATCAGTCTTTCAATCTTTTTCTGTTGGCTCAACAAACACCTGCCATCCTCAGTCCACTGAACTTCAATCCCTAAGTAAGTCTTGAGATTTCCCAAATCCTTGAGCTTAAACCTCTTAGACAACTCTTTCTGAACTGATGTAATTTCCCTCTCTGACTTCGCTGCGACACACAAGTCATCAACGTAAATCACTACGGTCACATCACCTTTTGTATACACGCACGCATCCGCAATGCTGCGTTTGTATCCCAATTTGACCAACTCTTCATGAATGCAAAGGTTCCAGCAACGTGCACTCTGTTTCAAACTGTACAATGCCTTTTCCAACTTGTAAACCTTTCCATCCCTGTCCTTGTCAAAACCTAAAGGTTGTTCCATAAAAACCTCCTTATTAAGATGAGCATTCAAATATGCAGTTTCAAAATCAAAGTGTCTCACTACTTGATTCTTCCTAGCTGCTAAAGCTAATACCAGCCTTAAACTTTCTGGCTTTGCAGTAGGTGAAAAAGTTTTGTCAAAATTTTCAAACCTCTGCTGCGAAAAACCTTTTGCAACCAGTCTTGCCTTGTATCTATGGGTTCCATCCGGCATTTCCTTCCTCTTGAAAACCCATTTGCAACCTACAACCTTGTGGTTCTTAGGCCTCTCCACAATCTCAAACACTTCCTTTTCTAGTAAAGACAAGTACTCCTGATCCATGGCAGAAAACCATTTCTCCTGCTCCTCCTTAGGATATGACTGCAATTCCTCAAAACTCTCTGGCTCATCTGCCATCACTGAACAAGCTCTTGCACCCTGCACTACGAATCTATCTGGAGGTCTCCTCACCCTCTGAGTTCTCCTTGGCACAATCACTTTTGTTCTGCCTTTTTCATCCTCACTGTCAGAACTAGTTTGCACCTCTGTGTCTTTCATGGACACCTTTTCAAACTTTTGTGTAGTGACTGGTGAGTGCAAAGTTGGATGTGTTTGTGTGTGATGGTGTGCAGAAGTACTGGGTTCACTTTCAGTAGATGCTTCTTGTTTTAGCACCCCTCCATTTCCAGTACCTAAGTCACTTTGCCCCAGCTTGAGAAAAACCTCTTTGTTGGCATGGAGCTTTTCCCAACCTGAATGTTTTTCAAAGTTGGCACTTCTGGACAGCAAGATTTCCCCATGACCTACATAAAATCTATAGCTGTTCCCAGAATACCCCACAAACATCAACCTTCTCCATTTAGGATCCCCCTTTTTCCTGAAGTTTGCAGGCACATACACATTTGCATACTGCCCAAAAACTCTCAGGTATTTGAGATTTGGTGGTCTCCCATACAGCATGTGATATGGAGTTTTCTTTACAAAAGAATTCCAAGTGCGATTGGCAACATGGTTTGCTGTCAAAATTGCTTCCCCCCAAAGCTGCTCTGGTGCTTCTGCATCGAGCATCATGCAATCTTTTATTTGCTTTAAGACTCCAATGTGTCTCTCCGCTAAGCCATTCTCCTGGGGAACGGCCGCGTTCGTCGTGTTGTGGCGGATCCCTTTCCTCCTCAACCAATTTTTCAGGTTATTGGACAGAAATTCTCCACCTCTATCTGTAACCAAAGATCCTACTTTGTATTCAAACTCCCTTTCAATCATATTGACCCAATTTTTGATGTGTTCAGCAGCTTCACTCTTTTCCTTCATGAGCATCACATACGAAAACCGTGTGTGACGATCCACAATGACCATGAAGTACTGATTTTTGCCCATGGTTTTGGCCAAAGGACCAGCCAAATCAGCATGCACAACCTGAAAAGGTCTTTGTGTGGTGCATTTGCTGCATTTGGCCACAGGAAAAGCCTTCAGCTTTATCCTGCTGCAAACTGAACAATCCAGGTGGTTTGAACAAGTGGACATTTTAAATTCTGGACACACTTCCCCCAGCTTCCCCAAACTTGTGAAGCTTGTATGTCCCATGACTCTATGGTAGTAATGAGCACAGTCTAAGTGCAAAGGCACATTGTTGACTACTGAACATTCTGCCTTGTCAACCATATAGTACATTTTGTCTCTTTTGATTGCTTTAGCACAAACTTGGTCATTTATGCTAATAGTACAATCATCCCCTTTGAAACTCAATGCATACCCACTGGTGGTTAATTCAGACACACTAACCAAACAGTTTTGCAACTTAGGAACACACAAAACATTTGAAAAGTCCTTTCCAAAACTTGGGATGAACACAGTTCCCATCACTTTTGCCTCCCTTGATGCACCATCAGCCAAAGCAACTGAATGTACATTAGATGGCACCTTATCTTTCAGGAGCCTATCACAATTTATCATATGCGACGATGCTCCGGAATCTAATAACCAAATGGGGTCTACAGCCTGATGGGCTTTATAGTCATTGTTCTTTACCACAGCAACAACACCTTTCCTGCTCACAGGATCTTTAGGCTGTTGTTTCCTTGCTGCTGCCAGCTTTGTACAGTCCTTCTTGAGATGGCCTGGCTTCCCACAGTGGAAACACTTTCTCTCCCTGGACACAGCTGCCTTCTCCGGTTGCAGCTCCTTGAAAGCCTCGGTTGGGTGTGTTTGTCTTGGTACTGCATGCTGCCTCTGGAGCCCTGCCTCGTACTGCCGACGTTGGCTCTCTTCCAAGACACGTGCAGCCACCAGCTCTGCAGTAATCTGTGATTCATCAAAACACTGAAGACTCCACAGAATATTCTCAAAATCATCAGAAAGACTCCCAAGCAGGATGTATGCTTTCTGCTCAGATGCAAGGACGACACCTCTCATCTGCACCTGGCTGAACAAATCAGCCATGATCTCCAGATGCTTTTCTGGCGATTGTCCTTTCTGCATTTTGCAGGCATACAGTCTCCTACACCAAATCATTCTTGACAGAGCTGTTTTAGATTGGTGAATCTCCCTCAAAGCATCCCAAACTGCCTTTGAGGTTCTTTTCTCCCGGACATGGTTGATCTGCGACGGCGTGATTGTAAGCAAAATTGTAGCTCTTGCTCTCTTATCTCGGTCAAGAGTATCTGCTGTGGGTCCTCTCTCAACAACATCCCACAGTCCTTCTCTGACCAGCAAAGCCTCACAATAGGAACTCCAAGCTGCATAATTAGTTTCGTCTAGTTTGGGAAATTTAGCTGCCTCCATCATTAAGCAGTGTAAAGATAGAGTCCTGGCAGTTTTCCCAGCTTCTACTGTCAATTGTGATAAGACACAGACAACAGTCCAAAAATCTTACCATCCAGCCTTCCGGCACTGACAGCACATCACAGCAACAAAGTACCTCTCTCTCACAGCCAGTTGAACTCTTCAGCACAAACGGAGATGCCTTATCAGATAAGGATCTGGGCCCGTAACCCTTGTTGATGTAAACAAGCAGATGCACAGGTAAAGCAATCTCCGATGCCTTCGGAACTACCGACGACCTTGGAGCTGTTTGGCTTTATCAGGAATTCCTCCTGCCTGCTGCTGATGAAACAAACTGGAGCCAAATCTCTCTCCTCAGAGGTGTTTATTCTTAAAGTTGCTGTATTTACAAATATATATACACGCCCGTCCAACAAAACTCTCCAACCATCTATCCACTCCGACTACCCAACAACCCACACTGCGGTGTGCAGGCTATTTATAGATCTGTGCCATGCGGTCACAAACCCATCCTCTTCTGGTGACTCTTTTTCCTTGTGCCACCAACAATGTTGTCCCTTCACTCAGGAAGACTTTTGATGTTACCCATGCTTACGTGCAATCAAGCACATATCTGACCTTGAACACTGTCTGCTGTTCCAGCCTTCAGCTGCAGACAATTATGCCCAAGATTCCTGGTTTCCTTTTGTGCACATCTGTACATTTCATAGCTGAGCCTCAATGCCTAACATGGGCAATGTCAGCTTCCTTAAGAGTGTAGGCCTGGATTCTTACATATTCACATATACACAACAGGGGTGGAGAGCAATGCCTCTGAAAAATGCAAACAAATTGTCTTGCAGCTTGTTGTACATCACAGGATTAAAACAACAGTTTGGATTGACACAGGAGTGAATACTACATGGGCTCACTCCAGGAAGCTACTCCATAATGCTGGTGGCCACAGCATCATGCAGCAGCTTCCTGGAGCTATAGTATTCCTGGATACTGTAAACCGAGGCAGCAGGGAGAATATTTTCCTGTATTCTCTGGCTGGACTTGACAAACCTGCAGGTCTCTCCCAAGTTTCACTGAATTCGAAGTGACCACAAAGGCCATCCAGTCCAACTTCCTATTGTGCAGGAATACATGATCAAAGCACTCCTGTTAGATGGCCAGCCAACTTCGGTTTAAAAACTTCTAAAGATGGACACCTCGGATCCACCACATCTGAGGCAGGTCTTACCACCAGGAAGTTCTTCCCAATATTGAGGTGGAATCTCTTTTCCTGTAGTTTGAATCCATTGCTATGGGTGCTAGTCTCTGGGTCCTTAGCAGAAACTAAGTTTCTAAACAAGGCTATCATCTCACTCCTTAACCTTCTCTTCTCCAGGCTGAACATACCCAGCTCCCTAAGTCACTCCTCATGGGGCATGGTCTCCAGACCTTTCACCATTTTGGTTGCCCTCCTTTAGAAATACTCCAGCTTGTCAATATCCATCTTGAGTCATGGCCTTGAATCATCTCATAACTGTACACATCCATCCTGTACACATCCATTCCAATATCCATCTTAAATCATCCCATAAGTGTATACACTATTTGAGGTGAGATGAGACCAAAGCAAAACAGAGTAGCACTATTATTTCCCTTGATCTACGTATGACACTTCTACGCATGCAGCCTAGGATCATATTGGATTTTTTTAGCTGCTGCATCATACTGTCAACCCATGGTTACCTTGTCAGACCTGAGACCCATCCTATATTGTGTTTTGTAACCCACCTTGAACCTTGAAGAGGAGAGGTGGGAAAGAAAAATAATAATAGTCATTGTCATCATCATCATCATCATCTCTACAGGAATACAAAAGGACAGATATGCTATCTCAGTGGCAAAGTATGTGACCTTCATGCAAAAGATTCCAGGTTACATCTAGGTGCCATCTCTAGAAGCTAATGTCCACATAGATGATACTGAGCCAGATGGACAAGTGATTCCACACTCCATAAGTTTCTTATGGTCCTATGACTACTAGCATCTGATTCTTCTTTGGGACACACCTAGATACTAGTAAAACCACCTGCACTGCATTATTCATGACACCAAGGGGCCTTTTGCACCACACATTTATAATGCTGTGATTTTGGCAGTTTCCTGTGGAATCCAAGGATCTGCAATTTAGGAAAGGGTATTTAGAATTCTCAGTTAAAGATCTTGCATGCCTCACCAAACAACAAATCCCAGGATTCCTCCAGATGTTGCCATGGCAGTTTAAGTGGATATAACTGTGCAATGTGAAATGGTCCTTGATTCCAGCAACATCTGGCCTTTTGCATTGACATTTACTAAACAAACATATTCATTTTTCTTGGCTTATGTTATGTAGCTGAAGCGACATGATATATGTACGTAGAAAACAGTTAATTTCCCTTCTGTCTAAAATATCTCATTTCATGTATAATAACACTGCGCTGTGACTGAGGAAACATTTCATCACAGGATGATGGTTTTCCCCACCCTCACTCCACTTCCATGCATTCCAGTAAATAATACTCCACTGAGGGTTTTTTGACAGGAAAAATGGATTTTTAAGCACTTTATTAGCAGGGCTTATAAGCCAATGAAGTTACCATGGTGTAATGGTTTGAGTGTTGGACTATCAGTCTAGAGACCAGGGTTTGAATCCTGGCTTGGCTATGTAAATTCACTGGGTAACCTTAGGCATGTCACACTCTCTCTGCCTCACAGGATGGCAATGGCAAAGCTCCTCTGAAGAAAACTGCCAGGGAAACCCCATGATAAGTTTACCTTAGGGTCTCCATAAGTTGGAAATGACCTGAAAGCACACAAAAACAACATAAACAAATGGTCTGGTCTCCTTGCAATGGAACATTTATTTCAGGATAGATAGCTGCCATTGCTAGTTTAATCTGGGACACTGTTATCATGCCACCTGATCCCCTCCACAATCCCTGGCAGTATGAATAATAAATACATATATAAATATTTACTACTCTAACACCTAAAATGTGCTGGCTTAAACAGCAGCTGCCCTGCCAAGATTGAAAAATAGTAAACGTTCAAAAGTCTGCTGAGTAGGAATTTATTTCCAGGTCTTCCTAATTTCAGTTCAAAATAGTACAAGTTACATCATAGTGGCTCTCTTTTTAAACACCCCACATGTGTATGGCACAACAACACAGCATAATTCACAGGTTAGAATGCACTGAAGCAAAAGTTCAACACATTTCAGGGGGGCAGAAATACCTATGCTTAACTTTTTTCCAAATAAAAGCTGTATTGTATGGGAGGGAGGGATACTTTATGAAATGATGGCTTATCACAAAGGAGAAATCAGATTTGCTAGTACTTACCAACCAGTAAGCCTGGGATAAAACCACAGTTAAAACAAAGGGCTGAGTTCAAAGGCCAGTGGTTTAATCTTCTTTCTGCCAACCACACTAGTTCAATGCCTAATGCATGAAACCTGGCACCCTGATTTTTTTATTTGATTACAATCCTCCATTCATATGCCTCAGACTCCTCTGAAAAACTCTCATAAATTCATATTAAACCCCAATTGCACTGTCAAACTTAATCAAAAACACCCACAAATCCCAATAGCTTTTTCTTAAACTCTAGCTGCTCAGATGAAAATGTAACCAGGAGGGAGACAGAACAGTACTGACTGGATCTTATATTCATTTGACTGAAATACAGTACACATGAGCTTGGGACTAGTACATATCTTAATAGTAATGACACACGATTGTGGGTCAGACATGGCCAAAGACAAAGTCTCATCCAACACTTGGCCTCCATGAATCCCTACTTATCCAATCCTGTCCAATCCAAGTCTTTATTTTGAAGTCACAGAGCATGCAAATATAAGATATCCTTTAAACAAAATAAAATGCAGAAGAGAAACAATATACAACAAACAATAGTAATATCAATTCAGCTACACTTAAAAAAAATAGATTTAGCATAATTAAAAAGGGAAGGCCAACTGCCATTATGATATATCTGTTACAAATGTTGTAGTATTTGCTAACAGATAAACTAAACGCTATTCAGAAGGTCTTCCAGGGAATTTATTTAAAAGCAGTGTAATTAATTAATTCCCACCAAACCCAAACCCAGGAATTTTGTAAACCCAACTGAAAAATGCTACAGTGGATCCTTGGTATCATTGGAGTTTGCTTCCAGGACCCCTGATAGATACCAAAACCCATAGATGCTGAAGTCCCATTAAATACAATGGCATAGTAAAATGGTTTCTTCTAAGTAAATTGGCAAAATCAGGATTTGTTTTTTGGAATTTATATTTTTTAGAACATTTTCAATCTGTGGATGCTTGAATCTGTGGATTAAAAACAAATCTGTGGATATGGAGGGCAGACTGTATTTATAGCTGAAAAACTCTTCAGTGGCCAATGTTTGGCTCCTAAGTGCTCCTGAGGGGCATCCTGAAGCAGCACAAAATCAAATTTTAAAAAATGTCCAAAAATGGCTGCAACATCACTTCTGCTTGTGGCTAATTATGTCAGTTCAGCCTACTGTGGGTTAGGAGAAGTAAAACTAAAACAACAACAGGAGCAGCAACAACAAGCTCTCTCCTGCACACTAAACCCTAATTGACAGGATCTCTTAGCCAGAGGTCAGAAAGGTTAGTGCAAGTGCTAATACATTCGTGTTAAATCATCAAAAGGCAAAACATCATCATGTTCCCTATTCCTGATCTTTACTGATAGTAGAACCCCAAGATCCAAACTTTCATGGTCCTATTTGGGGTTGTCCAGGCTTGAACTTGCAGCCTTTCGCAGAGCCATCTACTTTTTTTCTGTCTAATTAATAACATTTACTTGTTGCTTTCTCTCATCACTTACAAGCTAAAAATGCTTTTGAGTAGCATTTTGTGTTTTCATACACACCCCAAAGGTTAGACTGTTGTCTTATATTCTGAGATGGGTATGGTTTTCACAAAACAACCAAAAAGAAAAGGTAATGAGAAATAATGGACCATTAAAAAAAAGTAGCATAAGAAGTCATTGACAAATTTTCTTTAATGGCAACAAGTAATTTGTGGGATGGATGGATTACAGGAGCTGCACAATAAAAAATACTTTTAAAAAGGAACTTCTGTCAAACTCCGATCTTCTGCATGGAAAGTATGGGCTCTGTTCTGGAGTATTTCTGCTCACTGGGGAATGGAGAGATGGGATTAAAACCCAATTCTTCCCAGGAGTGAAACAGGCTGCGTGATAACACCATTTCTCAACAGAAGAAGCCACAATATACAGGGCCTGACATCTGGCTACTCTTCAATTGAGCAACTGTGCATTCATTGCACAATAAAAGAAAGAAAGAAAAGAGGATAGTATGGAAAATCCTGGAGAGTAATATCAATTAATTCTTCTCCTGTTGGATTCCCGCTGTTCTGATAGACAGTAATTAGATATACTGCTATAATTTTGCAGAACACTTCTGAAGCAGGATGAAATAACTAGGGGTTGACATTCCACATTAGGCTGTTTCTATTAACTCTCCATTCTGTTGCTTTGTGCTTGATGAGCTGTTGCACATGAGCAATCAATGCCTTCAAATTCTACTGATTAAGATTATGAGCTACATGTGTCTACAGTTTAGAGTTTCATGAGGCTTCAGAGACAGGGGACGTGGTAGGCTTCTGTGTCTTTGAAAAATACGGTCACATATGGCAGCTTCATTTTCAACACTTCTAAAAAAAGAGGCAATATTTTGTTTTGAAGGTCATCATCTATTTATGGCTCACAGGAGAGTGATAGCTACTGTTTAAAGGATATACTATATGAGAATACCCTCCAACTTGTCCTGATTTGGAAGAAGGAGTTCCAATCAATCCTCTATCATCCCACTGTTTCAGTTCCTTTTAAAATGTCTCTCTCCTCCTCCTGCTTCCCTCCTTTACCCTTTGCTTATTTCCATTGGTGTAAACTGAGTTCAAAGTGCAAAAGGATAACTTATTAGCAATAGAATTTACATTTCTATACTGATTCATAGTAAATTTAGCATTCTCTAAGCAGTTTACAATCTGTAAACCAATTGCTCCCCAACAAGCTGGGTACTCCTTTTACTGACCTACAAAAGGATGGAAGACTGAATCAGCCTTGGAGCCCAGGGATTGAACTCACAACGTTGTGGCTGCAGTGGCAACATTTAACCACTGTATCACCAAGGTTCCTTGAATTTGCACTCAGTTAACTCCACAGGAGAAGGAGAGAAGGGTCAAATTTTGGGGCTATTCAGATGACAAAAAATAATCCCAGCAGAATGTGGGTTGAATCTTTGTTGTTCACATGCAGTTTGAATATGCCCAAGCTTTTTTTTTTTGAGGGGGGGGGGCTGCCAAAAAACCCCACTTAACCTGGGAAAATCAATCTCAGTTTTTTTCTAAGTTTTCCTAAAAGATTTGCATTGTCAATTGTGTGAATTACTGGTTCAAACAGACCCGGGATAAATTGGGATAAAACTCAGCATACCATGAATGTGTTTTTAATACGTCTGCACAACTGATTCTATTTTCATTCATAGTGCTAACATGTGTGAGTAACAGAAAATGCAGAGATGTGGTTTCAATTAAAAAAAAATGGTGCGAACAGCAAAACCGGAATGCTTGAGTGAGATTATTCACATAGTCGCACTAAAAAACAATGGTTGAACAATCCTCTTACTATTCCCAGTAGACTCAGGCAAAATCAAACTGCTGCAGCCTCCAGTATCTTACCTGTTCTTCCTCACTAATAATCTTTCTCATCTTGGCCACACTCTGATGTTGCTTGGTCACATATGCCCCAACTGTTGCAGGGTATATATGACTATGAAAGCCAGCATGATGTAGTGATTTCAGTGTTGGACTATGACTCTGGAGCCCAGGGTTTGATTTCCTGCTCAGCCATGAAGCCTACTGGGTGACCTTGGGCAAATCACATGCTATCAACCTCAGGGGAAAGCAATGACAAACATCCTCTGAACAAATCTTGTCAAGAAAACCCCATGAAAGATTTGCCTTAGGATCACCAAAACTCAGAAACAACGTGAAGACACAGAACAACAACAAATATAACTATGCAGTACAGCTGTTATTAGCCATCATGGCTGCTAAACATGATGGATATATATTACTTTCCATACCAGGAGCTCTACTCTGGAGAATGAAAAGAGGAGAGTGTATTTGCATTCATGTTCTCCTCACGGGCTTCTACTTGTAGATGGACAACTGGATATCCCAAGTGTGAGCAGAATTCTGGACTAGACAGGCCTTTTGTTTGAGTCAGCATGCCTCTTCAAATACACTTGTCGCTCCATATTCGCTAGGGTTAGGGGCAGAAGACTGTGAATATGGAAAAATTGCAAATAACAAAAACACAAAGTTTTTGCATGAAAGGACACCTCTCTAGAAATATCTAGGTCCTCCAGTGCAACTCTATGGTCAATGTCTGACAGATACTGACCACAGAACTGCGCTGGAGGAGCTATAAAGGCCTAGTAGAGTGTTCTCTCTAGAATCTCCAGGTCTTTCAGGGCAACTCTGTGGTCAACGTCCAACAGACATTGACCACAGAACTGCACTGGAGGAGCTACGAATTCTTAGTAGAGTATTCTATCTAGGAATCTCTAGGTCTTTTAGTGCAACTTTTAGTTAAAGTTGACCATAGAGTTGCATTGGAGGACCTAGATATTCCTAGAGAGAACATATTAATCAAACAATGGAGGGATGACTGTACTCTTATAAATAATAAATAGTAAATAGTATAATAAATAATAAATAGTAACAATATTTGGAGCAATGTAGTTAGAGTGTTTGACTAAGACTGAGCCAAAAAATCTCAAAAAACAAAATCTCAAAAAAAACCTTGGGTTACTCAATCTTTCACCCAGGCTTGTTGTGAGGAAAAGAGCTGTCTACCCTGCTTTAAGCTATTTGGAGGAAAGGTAGGGTATTTAACTACAAAGAACCAAATATATATGTCAGAGGGTAGAGGTCGAGGAGGAAGAGTGTTGGGGTCCCACACGGGAGGCTGAGGGGCAGCAGGACCCTGAAGAACAAGGGCGAACAGGTCCTGGGCGAACAGATGAGGTTAGGGAGGGGTCCTGGAGCAAGGCTGAGGAACACCCTTTAAAAGGGCGAGGGGCAGACCAGGAAGGGGAAGGAGGAGAAGGAAGCAAGGAAATTGGGGAAGCGTCCGGCGCCAGGGAGGATGAGGTTGAGTCAAGGCAAGCTTGAGAGGGGTGGACGGCGGCATTAACCCGTCGACATTTAAGAGCCAGACACGGTAGCCCGGAGGGTGAAGCTCTGAGGGACCCAAGGGAAGAGGGGTTCCTTGCAGACCGGGTGCATCCCACGACGTTTGAAGCCGAGGGAGAGACGCTGCACGCACGCCCTGTAATTGGCCCCGGACCACACCTGTGCTGGGATATTAGGGGCAAGTGTTGGCCCATCAGACCCCCTTCCAGTTTATCGAGGGAGTGAGCAAAGAGACGCCTGCGACAAACTATCCACCTGGACTGTGGGAGGGTATAGCTGTGAAGTAACACGCTAACCCTGTGGGTTCGGCACTGTTGTTTGAAAGTTAATAAAGTTGCACAGCATCTATTCCAGTGTCCTGTCCTTCTTTTGGGCAAGATGGAGGTGACCTTACCCGAAGCAGCTAGGGGTCCAGCGACAATATAATAATTATTAATGCTGAATGGCCTAAATACCCTAAAGGCATCAGGTCCTGTCTGATCTTGAAAGTAAATAGGGTCAGCCCTGGTTGGGAGGCCACCAATGAATACTAGGTGCTGTAGACTAATTCAGTGGAAGGAACTGGCAAAACCACCTCTGAGTATTCTTTGCCTAACAACTTTCCCTATGAAATCCATGAGGTCACCATAAGCTGACAGGTGACACACACACACACACACACACACACACAATTGCTAGAGAAAACTGGAAAGTAATTAAATGGCCAGAGAGGTGGTTAATGCTGGCAGACTGAATATGATAAACAGTCTATTGTCACTTCATTTACTCTACTTCTGGATTTACATTTTGGAAACATTCATAATGAATATTTCTAACAATTCATTTCTAACAATTCATAATTATTTCATTGTAGTATTCTTTGTTGTTGTCGTTAGGTGCCTTCGAGCCACTTCCGACTCACGACAACCCTAAAGCTGCCATGGGGTTTTCTTGGCAAGATTTATTCAGAGAAGGTTTGCTATTGCCTTCCCCAGAGAGCATGTGACTTGGCCATGGCCACCCAGTGGGTTCCATGGCTGAGAACTCTGGTTTCCAGTGTCATAGTCCTCAAACCACTATATCACACTGGCTCTCTTAGTATAACTTTAAATTGGGCTTGGAAGGGTATGATTCCTGGAGTCACATAGGCTGTTTTTGTGGCCCCTGAGCACTCCAAAATTCCATTTTTAAGATAAAATGTGAAAGGAGTGGAAATTCACCTTTTAAATAGGATCGGGGCAGGGCTTGCATTGTTCAGTATCTACTCATTTTTCAAAAATAAAAAGTATTATGAAAAATATCAGGTTTTCCAGAATAGAAGTGAGCTTCTGGCAGCATCTGGGCATTTTTTGTTTTTGTTCTCTGACAGTTTTGGCAGTCTGTAAAGCCTCCAGAGAGTCCCAGAGGCAGAACACTAGTCCCCAGACCCGGCAAAGTTGTCCTAGCTTGATCTAACATTTCGCTACTGGACATATTGCTTATATAACAAAACTGTTTTATCAAAGTAAGCATTATTCAATAATAAGCTGTAATGCTGTTGCTTTAAAAAAGAAAAGAAATGTGTAAAATTTATTCCACATTGTTTTAGAGAAGGTCATTTGGGAGAATTTTGGACTGTTTTATTTTATTTTTATTTTTGTCAAAAAAGAAAAAGCAACACAAATGAGTCACTGCTTTTTTTAGTAATTGCTAACATGATGCTACTTAAAAAAAAACATTTTCTAACCCTCTATGTTTTTAGTTTGGTTGAAAGAAACAGCAAGCACTGTGGTGGCTCACAATAGTAGTGCCACAAGTAAGGCTTCTGTGACCACATGTGAGTAGTAGCACATTAAATAAAAACCAGTGTCCTAATTTACTGCTCTGAAATGTAAATTCTTCCAGTTTAAATACATTATCAGTAGTATTCCCTGACGGTAACTGGTTTTGCAAAAAGAGACAGATGAACATGAAAGAGACTTGCTATTCTTGCTCTCAACTTTGTACTTAAAGGCCGAGGTTGCTATCTTCCTTTGCCACAGAAGAGTAAAATCTCAATTACTCTGCATTTTATACTGTATTGCTGTGAAGGACATCTTTTGTGGTCTGCTGATCTCTAGGCACAGGAAAGCAATGAGAAATTAATGAATAAGACTGGAGTGATAACTTTTTTCTAAAAAAAAAAAAGATGACAAAATTAAGGGGACTGAAAGTCACCAACAAGAAAGTATTATTTTGTTCGAAAAAAAATTATTTTAAAGAAAAAGTCATAGCCTGTATCATGGCTTGGAGCCTACGTGTGAATTAGAAACCATTTATCACACCAAAGCCTTCTTCCACAAATCTTTTGTTCTCTTTCCCCAAGCAGAAATGGACAAGATGGGAAGTGATTAAACATACAGCTTTCACACCTGGTGTACTTCCTCTACGAAGGCAACAGGGACATTTCCTAGGCAATCTGCACTAGAAAAGGCAGGAAAAGTCCAATTTCCTTTCCCCAAGTCCAAATCTCTGGGCTCTATCACTTTTCCAAGACACATCCCCATAACTGCTGCTTCAAGATCAGAATCAGACCTGAATATGGGTGTGCAAAAGCCTAATACTTTTGGTATCTGGCCAAAAAACTTAGTTCTAAATTTCTGTTCCAAATTCTGGCAGCAGCCAGAAGCATGCTCTTTCTTTTTCTATGTCACACACAGAAACACACACCCTTACCTACTTTACAGGGTTGTTGTGAGAACAAAGTAGGCAGAAGAAGAGCCACATATGCCGTCTTCAATGGAGACAGAAAAGATAATATCTAATTGTTAAGTACAGTTAGTCCTCCATATCCATGGATTCCTTATCCAGGGATTCAACCATCCATGGTTTGAAAATATTTTTTAAAAATTATAAATTCCAAAAAGCAAACCTTGATTTTGCCATGTTATATAAGGGACACTGTCTTACTATGCCATTGTATTTAATGGGACTTGAGCATTTTGGTATCGGAGAGGGGGGTGTGTGTGTTGGAACCAAACCTCAAGGAGATACCAAGAGCCCACTGTAACATTTCAGTCCTGCTCCTAAATGCTTTAGAATTCCTAAATACAAATAGTATATAGTAAATCCAGGCACCACTTATGATTTGTATCATACTAGAGGAACTAAAGGAGACTCAGTGTGATGCAGTGATTTGAATGTTCAGTTAGCATTCTGGGACACCAGGATTCGAATCCATGGAAAGCCAGTGGGTGACACTGAGCAAGTCACACTCTCTCAACTTCAGAGGAAGACAATGGCAAATCCCCTCTGAAGAAATCTGGCCAAGAAAACCCTATGACAGATTCACCTTGGGGTTGCTGTAAGTTGGAAATGACTTGAAAAGACACTACAACGACAACAGGAACTACATAAGCCCATTTTTTCCTGTGTTTGTTGTTCATTTTAATTCACAAACTTTAGAAAGGACTTGAAAATTGTCATGCAATATCCTTAATATCTGATTAGGATTTTTCCTACATAGAATAACAGGTTCAAGACCCTTCCTGGAGAAGGGTAGTAATTTTCTCTCCTGTTACCCTGCCAAATCTTGTCACTAATTGCTTATGATTTGGATCTGTTTTAAAGGGGAGTGAAAAGATCAGTGACACCCACAGATGCGCTCAAGCCTCAAATATGTTGTTGGCAAATGTGGAACCTTGCTTGACTTAAGCTCTGGGAGCTGGTGGGTAATTAACTTATTTTTAGACGAGTGCATTCCTACAAGGCCACACAAATTACAAGATGCTACAATACGTGTTGCTTTTCTAAGAATAGACTTTGCAAATATAAGTCTGCCTATTTAAATTTGAAAGTCTTAAAATACAAACAAGAAACAAGGATAAGTTACGACTCTTTCACCCAGTTCATTCTGACTTCTAATTCCACTATGTATGAATATTTGCCTTTCATTTTCTCCAGACTTTTACAGCATTAATCATTGACTTTTGTGTTGCATTATGTTGTTGGTTGCATGGCTCTACATAAGTCTTTCAGTACACAGATGGAAGAGTGGGAGTGAACCCAACCTTTAAGTAAGTTGAAGATTCTGTGAGCTGTATTCCAAAAACAAAAAACAAAAAAAACTTTCCCATGTTTTCAGGAAGAGAGCCATTTCCACTTTAATCATTTGAGTCTATTGACTGTGTATAAAGCTTTAGAACAAAGTGTGGCCCATGGGCCACATCTGGGTCCCTGGGCCATTTTTGTAGTTCCAGAGGTCAAAATGCTTTTTTGTAAAAACGTTCTCTAATTCTTGCCCTGAAATGCCCTCTAAAGAGCATGCTCACTATGTTTTAGATCCCTCTTGGGCCATTATCAGGCCCAGGAAAGGTCTATATTTTTTTAAGCAGAAGTAAACCAAATGTGACTTCTGGTCACTTACCGTGTTGGAAAAAGGCCTCTCCATAGCCCAAAATGGTTTTAAGAAGTCAAAAATACCCCCAGTTGACATTGGGGTCAAAAATTCCTTAGATTGTACGCCTTTGGCAGGACATAATGTTTGGAACTGCTTCTGATTCTGTAAAGGCCAATGTAAATTTATGGCCCTATACAAATTGATGGTGATGATGATAATGATGAACATGGGTGGGTTGCAGTGTGGGGATGTGGTGGAGGATGCCACCCCCCAGGGTCTTCTAGCGTGCCAATGCGGCCCCTAGACTCCCAAAGTTGCCCATCTATTATTATTATTATTATTAGGACTACCTAAACAACTATTTTTCTCATGCAATAAATGCAAAACTCTTCTTTAATAATACTTGGTATTTGCACAGCAGGCTTCCCTCTCTCCTGAAACACATCCATACAAGCAACTGCCTTTCTTCAACTCCTGAATCCATTCTCTTTGGCACTGCCAAGAGTAGTGTAAGGATGCATTCTGAGATGATCAGGAGGGAAGCAACATCCCCAGCAGGTCATCAGTATTCTCATCCATGCCAAACTCTGCTTCCCATCGCTGAAGCTTCTTTCTTTCATCCTCTCTGCCCTCTCTGAGAGAAATAATCATGACAGAAGAGAGGCAGAGGTAAGGTGAAGCACTGAATTTGCAAAGTCCTTTTCACAAATACAGCAAGCTGGGTCAAAGTAGGTAAGAATATGCAACAAAAAGCAGTACAGTTCTAGGCTGCATCAACATGAATATAGTGTCCAGATTTGAGAGAAAGAACAGTATCATTCTATTTGACTTTGGTCAGGCCTCACCTGGAATACTATGTCCAATGCTGGACACCACCATTCATGAAGAATGGTGAAAAGCCGAGGTGGGTGACCAAGATGATCATAACTAAGTCCTATGAAGAACAGTTTAGGGAGCTGGGTATGTTTAGTTTGAAGAAGAGAAGACTGTGTGGTGATAGCCATTTCTGAAGGTTTGTCATGTAGAAGATGGATCAAACATGTGTTTTGCTGCTCCAGAGACCAGGACACAATCAAATGGCAAGAAAAAAGATTCTGCCTAAACATCAGAAAGAGCTTTCTTAGAGTAAGAGCTGTTAAACAAAGGAACGGATTACTTGTGGATTCTCCCATCTTTAGAGGTCTTTAAGCAGAGGCTGGATGGCCATGTTTCAGGAGCGTTTAGCTGTGTATTCCTACATAGCAGGGCATTGGACCAGATGGGCCTTGCAGTCCCATCCAACTGTATGGTTCTAAGATCTGCCCAGTTGGTTCCTAATGTACACTTCCATGGCCCTTAACAAGCCCAAGATCTTTTAAAGTTCTGATTAAAATCCAGAGTGGTTCACTGTCCCACTGACAGGGAAGCCACCAGAAAACAGCCTTCACAAGTATTCCAACTGCCAACTCCATTAACTGTGGAAAGCAGGAGTGATATGTTGTCCTTCAAGTCAGTGTGGTATAGTGGTTTGAGTTCAAATCCCAGCTCAGTCATAAAAGCCTACTGGGTGACCTTGGGTAAGTCACACTCTCTCAGCCTCAGAGGATGTCAATGGCAACCCCTCCCCCCAGATGAAACCTGCCAAGAAAACCACCTGATAGGTTCTACCTTAGAGTCACCATAAATCAGAAACTATTTGACAACACACAACAAGTGTTTTCCTTTGCCTCAGGCAGCAAAGTGGCTTAGTCTGGCACTGTTGTTTTATGACAAAGCAGATATATTTAAAATCCACCTTAGATATTCTGACTCTCTATGAATCTTGAAATATCTTTATACTAAACTGCTCAATTAAAAGGCAATAACAGGAACATTTAGAAAGACAACCTATGATCATCTCATAAAAACATATCCAGGGTAGCCATGTTGGTCAGGTAGCAAAATACAAAAACATCCAAAATCCACAAAACAGAGATACCTTTATTTAAGGAGCTTGTGGCTTCACAAATGATGCAACTTGGATCTCACGCAAAGCATCTCTTTTTGTCTTGCTGATGGAACTTTTTTTTTTCCTGAAGTACCCAAATGGCCAGAAGATGGAGAGCTGGCTTGCGTAAATGTCCCTCCAGCAACAAAGGAACTGAAATCAGCAACATCTTCAAAATGCGGGCTTGTGACTAACATCATCATAATTTTTCCCCTCCTGTATGATTTTTTACATCTTTGCCTGATGAAGAAGCCAGTGGAGCTTTGAAAGGTTGCATAATGTATTTTGTACATTTTGGTTGGCCAATAAACGTATCACTATTTTGTGGATTATGATCACCTCACTTCACCTCGCTCCTCCACCCAGTGTTCCCTGGCTATTTTCAATCCTCTGAAATGAACTGTGAATGTCAACAGTATAGCGTCTAAGGGAATACTGCCATGCCAAGGCCCTACAAATGCTGCCCAAAAGACTGACTTTCTTTCCCTCTTCCCAGCTCCCCACCTCTTGCTCTGCCTTTAATGCGTTATGAACAGAAGATGCCAGTGTACTGATGGAGATTCTTTATGTGTGAAAAACGTCATCCACTTAGTTCAACAGTGGCTGTGAGAAACTCTGGCTTTATTCAAACATTGACTCTACTTGGCTCCCTCCAAGAGGAAGATGTGGAAAGAATCCTAATGCAGAATACCTTGTCAAGACATATCTAGAAAAGGAAGAGAATGCGGAGGAAACTGTACAGCTCTGAGAAGAGTTCATACATACAAGGGCAGGAAATCTTTACAAACACCATGCCAGCGAAGATGCTAGAATTAAAGTCCCTTTCATGCTTTTGTATGTTCTTTTCTTACTCCATGACCTGTGGAAATGGGAACAGAAAAGTAGCAAGCACATACTTGAATGTTTCCTAGCAAACTCCAGAGGCAATAAGTCAGAGAGGTTAGAGCTTGCTTTTCTCAGCAGTCATTCCCTACAAGCATTTTGAGATTTTATTATTTCCCCTTCTTGGCAGGCTCCCTTTCTTCCTGCTGAAAGTTTTATGTACAATTTCCAGTTAGTAAGACAGCCCAACTCACTCATGCCAAGTTGTCATTCTTCAGGAACCTTCTCCTACTTTCCTCAAGTAAAACCAAGACTCATTTAGTAAGTTCACATGATTGGCAGAATCATAACAAAATCATACTGAACAGCAAAAGCACTGACATTCCCACATCATGGCTAATACACATCTTTCACCTGTTATTGGTCCTTTCTGGGGAGGAAAATGGAATCACTCAGGAGAACTTGGTTTGCAAGCCTTGCAGTGATTCTTTCCATAATCAAGTCAGATTTGAATCGTTTAGTGCCTTGTTAAATCTAATGAGTGAGATTTATTACGAGTCACTTCCCTTAATAGCTGACCGAGTTTCACAAAATGTGATTCATTATAGAATAAATATATAACAGGCAGCTGTTAAACCTTAATAAATATGTTTAATAGTTGGGCTGGTATTTTTTCCTTCCCAGTGGTAGTACTTTCCCTCCATTGCTAACAGGAAGTGCTGCTATGTCCATATTAGTGTACCAACTGTATGCCATCAAACACAAGCTCGCTGGAACATAAGGAAAAGAGATTCAGATGCTGATACCTGGAAACCTTGCAAATGTGTTTCATTATGCTGAGGTAGAACTAATCAAGTAGATATATATTCTGGATTCACCATTTGAACACAAACATTATTATGCTTGTTCTAACTACAGTTATTGCTCTATCATATATACAAAACATTACCTATACTCAGTTAACATAGTTAACATTATGATCATAATTCCCATTACAGGCGGAGTCTCCCTTATCCAGAACTCCAAAATATTCCAAAATCCAAAACCTTTTTCATCAGTGGCTAAGATAGTGACACATTTATTTTCTAGATAGTTCAATGTTCTCAAACTTAATTTCATGCCCAAAATATTAAAAATATTATACAACAGTACCTTTGGGATATGTGTATAAGGTGTATGTGAAACGCAGATAAACTTTGTGTGTAGACCTGGGTGCCTTCTCCAAGATATCTCATTATATACATACAGGATATACAAATACAGGCATTTCAAAATCCATAATAATAATAATAATCTGAAATCTAATACACTTCTGTTTCCAAGCATTTTGGGTAAGGCAGATTCAACATATATTATGAATTAGCAATGTACCTCTGTGCTATAACTGGCCACCAACAAGAAAATATGGAAAGCAATACCATATTACTTTCCATAAGTCAAGGTACCATTTGTATCTCATAGCTGTTCAGCATAAACAGTTACCCACTTGGGTGCTTTCTTTTGAGTCAGGGGTAGGAAACATTTTCCTGCTGAAATACTACTTCCAACATGTCTCCTCAATTTTCAGCCAGTCCAGTGCGGATGGAAATTAGAGTTCAATCCCATCTGCAGAGAATGGGCTTCCTACTAGCCCACCTCTAAGAAAGTATTCTCAGTGATCTAGGGACATTATTTGAGTTTAATGTGTGAATGTTTGAAGTGTTACATCGTCTAAAGCCTAAAAATAATAAAAAATTGATGCCTAAACAACTCAAATGATCAGTGTTCATATTCTTTACATGTTAATAAAAAAGACATGTTTCTTAGAGTGCTAACTTTGTATTTTCTGTACTGCTTGAAGGGAAGACATTTGTGTCATATCCACATTTCTCCTTTAAAGATATAACAGAAAGGAGGTGGCTGGTAAACTGTAGAAACTACGTGATCAGTAAATTAAGAAGTGAGTGAATCCTATGTGGACATGTATGTCCATATTTTAATCATAACTTGGCCATGTTCCTTTTTTAGACTAAACCTCCCATAATCCCCCATCGACTGACTTGTAGTCTAGAGGATCCTGAGAATTATAATCTAAAAAGTATGTTTCAAACTCTAGCTACAGTTGGGAGCCATTATGATTTCACTGAGCTTCTTGCACTTGCAGTATTTCAGCTATGCGGATGTTGTTTGCAAATAATATCCTGAAAGAAAAATAGCATTAAAAGACTAAGATGCGTTATGTGTATACATGTTATCTCTTCTGTATTTCTTTCTCCAGAGAAGATAAGAATTCATTGGTGCTCTCAGATAAGCAACATCATTTTGCAAGGGAAATGCAAAGCCTTTCTGTTTGTATTATGAAGGAGGAAATCCTTCAGGGGGGAAAGGATGGAGCAACCTGCATGATTTGTATTTATGACTGTTGCTGCAGCATTAAGAGGCTCACCTGGGTTGGATTGTAGAGCTCCTGCAGGGGGCTTCTTGACCCCTTCCGACAGCAGATGTCCATTCCAAATGGATTTCTACGTATTACTGACAAGAAATAAAACAGAAAATGAGTGATGTGCACCAAACCTGAGATTATTTTCAATGCATAAGTAATACAAAAATAATGACAATAGATTTCTGAGAGATCTCTCACCTGACAAAAAAGAACTTGACTTTAAGAAATGCTCTGACAGCCTTTGGGCTCTTTATGAGTTTCAAAAACACATTTAATGGAGTTTAATAAGCACTGGATTCTTACTGGCACAATGCTATAATCCAAGGATGGCCCTGCCATTAGGCAGAAAGAAGTAGCCACCTCAGGCAGCATATTTTGGGAATTATATAGGAGCAGTATACTGTTCATTATTTATTTGTTACTACTGAATTTGCACACATACAAAGAGATGAGATTTTTCAGCCTTAGAAGCTTCTAGAAATTGCAGTTCAGCAATCTTGGGGGAACGTACTATTCCCACCTTCCGAATCCAAAGCAGCAGCATAGGCAGGTAAAGCAGAGCTTAGGATGGAGGACAAGTTTACAACCAGCTGGGGAGGACCAGTTTTACTACTGGGAGAGGAGCTACCTTAGCATGCTTTGGGAAGAGAAATGTCTCAAGATGTTGGATATCATTCAGGATGAGCCCAAGATATTTTGCTCTGTAGTAGATTAAAAGGGTCAATTGCTCAGGTGTAGATAAAACAGATAAAAGTGCAATCCTCCCTATTCCATATACAGAAAACAATCTGAGCGATACACCACTACTGATGGGAAAGTAACCTCTATCCAAATCGCACTGGACAACTGCAAGATGGTTTAGTGTACATTGTGGCTTTCATACATCTCTCCTTCAATATTTCCTTGCTGTCCACTTCACCTCATAGCATCTGGTGCAGAGGCAAGCACTTCACTATGTATAATGGTAAGACTATTCTTATTCTTATTATTTCTTCTACTGCTGCTAAACTGTCTGGGACCAAGAGAAGTGCTTGTGAGGTTTTCTGCTCCAGAAGCCAATATAATTGGACCACCCTTGGATACATGTATCTTGACTGAACAATCTCCCTTAGAAAGCAAAAAGTCTAGAGACCACTATGATTATTATCATAACAGCTGGGCAATATTGTGCAGGGGGAGACAGACCCCAAGCTGTTTAAAGGCATTAAAGGTTAGTATTAGTGCTCTGAATTGTGTTTGGTACGTGAGTGACATAGTATTTAAACAAACTAGGTCATATGTAATGCTTATCATAGTAAAATCTATATGAAAACTGCAAAACACCTCTGCAGAAGGGAGATAGGACATGGAGGCAGGGAGTGTCTCAGAACAAAACTAAATGTCTGCCTCTTCATCTAAACTGGAACATTTAAAAGTAATTATCTGCTGAAGGAACATGCGGTTTTCCCCTCTAAGCAAAGAAAGACACCACAGCTGGGTGGTATCTTCAGTAGTTCCAATAAACAAGCCCACTCAATGTTTTGATTTTTCTTTGCCATTTAAATGATTGGATATTACCGTGGGCCGCATTTTTAATTATCTTCTGAGCGCTTTTAGTCAAACAAGCTCAGTGGAGCAAGTGCTTAAAATACTGAACATTAAACATTTGTTCAATAGCAAATCAGGGGTTTGAGTGGTGATTTTGGACTACATCATATGTAGTCAGCATAGCCGATGAAAAGGGATGATGGGAAGGGTTAACAACATTTAGAAGCTGCATCTGCATTACAGAGATAATGCAGTTTGACACAGCTTTAAATGCCATGGTGCAATGCTATAGAATCCTGGAAATTGTAGTTTTGTGAGATATTTAGCTTTCTCTGTCAGAGAGTTCTGGTGCCACACAAACTACAAATCCCAGGATTCCTCAGCATTAAGCCATGACAATTAAAATAGTGTCACATTGCATTATTTCTGCAGTGCAGATGCAGCCAGAGAAACACACATTTCACATTAACTCTTCAGCATGGACAGATATTTTAAATGAACATACAGATATATCTCAGTTAACAAAGCAGATGTGTTCCTAGGCTCTGCTTCTTTAATAGAAACTAGAAAACCCGATTTGAGGCAAATCATAAGTTATGACTTCTGATAAACCAGCAAATTAAGACTGGAAACTCAGTATTTGTCCTGTCCTTCTCCTGTCCCTGTCCTGTCCTATCCTTCCCCTGTGATTGCAGGAAGGACTTTCAGATGACAGAGCACTTATCCAGACATTATGCCATCCAGAAAGCACAACTGACAGTGATGGCGCAAAAGACTTTCAAATGATGTCGTGAAGATCCTGTCAATGTCCTGTCATTGAAGTGGCATTGCCGGGCATTTTGCATTAAAGGGAGTTCATGTTAATGCAATGTCAATTCAATGACAGAATAATGACTGGATCAGCGCTACGATCTGAAAGCCTTTCGTGCAATCCCTGTCATAGATGGGATAAGGTCTTTAAAGTCATCGGCTGTCTCTAATATGGTGTCCTCCAGATATTTAGGTTGGCCTCTCTCACCATCACTGACCATGATGACTGGGAGTGATGGAAGTTGTAGTTTCAAACATACAGAGAGTTCCAGGTGAATAGAAGCTGGCCTAGGTATATTTTAGTGTATACAAATTTTCAGGACCAGAAACATAGAATGTGAAATACAACTATTACTGTTTCTTATAAACATTGCTCTTAAACCAGGGTGATTTGTGGCCCCTGAAATGCTGGTGGCTTGCAAATGTCTTCGTCTGTGGCCAGTATAAGTGATGCAGGATGCTGGGAGCTTCAGGCCAACAACAACTGGAGGATTATCGTTGTCCACCATTGTCTGAAAGAGACAATTTTCTTAGGTTGTGCTTTATCTATTTTAGCAACCCACCCATATTCAAAGCTATATTTCCTATTTCTATGTATGGTCATGAGAACTGGAGAGTGAAGAAAGCTGATAGAAAGAAAATCAACTTGTTTTAGATGGATTGCTAGAGAAGAGTTCTGTGACTACCATGGAATGCTCATCACTGGGGTGATGAGCTCACCTCCTACAGATTTTTTTTAAAATGAAATCTTTATGTACAATGATGTTCCATGTGACATGGTATTCCTGATGGCCCCATAGAGAATAAAGCCCTGCAGACTACAGTCATCCCTCCATTTTCATGGGGGAGGGATTCTGGACCCCCTTCCCCACAAAAATGGAAATTCGCAAATATTCGGGCCCCATTGGCTTGAATGGCTGCGTGCTCTCGCACATGCCATTTTAACCTTCCCTGTTTGCCAGTCTGCAAATGACTGGGACCGCAGACTTGAAGTCTGTGAAAATGGAGGGATGACTGTATAGAATATTAAAGAGATAAATTTACAATCCCCAGGAGCCCACACTCATCTCTTCAACACTATCCTTCGACACTGACATTTTTATTTTTTTAAATATGTAGTTTTAATTACATATTAAAATAAGCTAAGTTGCTTAATATTTTTTTAAAATACTAGTTTTTCCATTGGACCATAGAAACCTACTGGATGCTCTTGGCCAAGTCACACTCTCTCAGACTCAATGGAAGGCAAAGGCAAATCCTCTTTGAACAAATCATGCCAAGAAAACATTATTGGTTCATCTCAGAGTCACCAGAAGTCAGAAATGACTAGGAGGCACAGAACAAAACAAGTGTTCTAAGTGATCCAGGGTTTTTTTTTTTGTTTTGTTTTGTTTTGTTTTTTTGTTTTTTATAATCAGTGCCACAGAAGAGTTTTATTCACTTCTTCCTGAATAACAAAAACAGCACATAAAATAAAGTGTATGGTGCTAGCATCTGGTTAATCTCTTTTTGTAAGACTACAGTTTTGTTCCATGCAAGAACTGCTTTGTGCAGGACTCTTTATTCTGCTGCACATTATTCCACAACTGGTTACTCTCAGGTTCTGCTAAAAGGTCACACCCAAGCCTATCCTCATTCCTTGTGAAAGATCCATCGTCCAGGAACTTTCCACAAAAAGCAAATATGGTTACTATGCTATTATTTGTACATCAGACAAGGATAGATGCTTAGATACCAAGAAACTCACTCCTTAGCAACAGAAGACTTTTTATATAGGAATCTGACCAGCTTCTAAGTTATATATGGCATTGTACTGTTTAAAGTTGGCTTGTTTTTCTCACAAAAGCTTTTTGGTGGTTCTGTAACAATAGGGTGGTGACTTCCAAAGGAAATTCTTGTCCCTTTCACCTGCTTCAAGATAGATGCACCAGTGCAGTTATATCGACAGCCCTATTTGCTGCTTGGTAGAGCCTCTATTGTAAAGATTGATCTACACTCCTGGTACTTGTTGGGCTTGTGTACTTGTGGTATTAAGTCAGCTTTTGTTCAATACAGATGGACAAATCTGTTAGTTATAGTTTTACTCAGGTTCTCTAACCTTAAGTTAAACTTCATCCTATTTCTGCATCAGCTTGCTTTAAAAAATCCCTCAACAGAAATTTGTATGCCTTTTCTTCCACATGTGCATGCTATTTCTTCTAATAAAGTGGTTTAAAAACAAATTTTTAGTTCTGGCTTGAGTAGAGTCATTGAATCAATGGAACTTAATAACTCAGGGCTTACATAAGTTCTATTGATTTAATGGGTCTACTCTACTTGGGACTAACAAATAGATTTAGATCAATGTGCTTCTGTGACTTATGATTTATATATAGGCAAGCCGGCATGATCTAGTGATTTGAGTGTTGGACTAGGACTTCAGAAGGTAAGGTTTCAAAATCCACTGAGTGGCCTTGGATAAGTCACATTCTCCCAGCCTCAGAGGAAGTTAACAGCAAACCACTTATGAACAAATTTGTAAAGAAATCCCTACAATAGGTTCACCTTAGGGGTGTCATAAATCAGAAATAACGAAGCTACACAATAACAACTATGACCAAAAAAACAAAAACAAATTACAGATTTTTTTCTAATATGCCAGTTTTGTCTGAGTGTTTGGATAACTGCATCACAAGATTTAGAAAAGAGCAGTATTGAAGTCTAGTGATAATTCAGCTCACATATTAGTAATGGGATAAAGTGTTAAATCCAGTGGCAACAGTGTGTTCCATGTCAGTGGAGTGGCAAACTTGCCCAGGATTTGTCTGAAATATAAAGGAGCTATTCAAAGGGCTGAACCCTATCCCCAGTATAGGTTCAGTACCTTGGAGTCAATATGATATACTGTTTAAGCACTGAATTATGACTAGAGACCAGAGTTCAAATGGCAGTTCAACCATGGAAAACCACTGGGTGGTCTTGGGCAAGTCAGACTCAGAGGAAGCAAGGACAAACGTCTTCTGAACAAATCTTGACAAGAAACCCCTGTAATAGGGTTGCCTTAGGGGTGCCGTAAGTTGGAAATGACTTGAAGGCACACAACAACAACAACAACAACAACAACAACACCCATACCCCACCTCCTTTTTTCTGTTAAAGTTGGCTCCCAGACTTGACACTTGACTTGAGACTTGACTTGAAAATATTTTGCAAGGACTGGAAGATAGAGGCTTGGAGTAAAAGACTAGAATAAATCACTAATCAATAGATATGTAACAGCATATACTTCACATACACAGCAGGACTCATGCTCTTTAGAGAAGTGGTCTTTCTTCAGGGGGAAGCAAGCTCACCCACTGACTGCATCCCAGGTAGAAGCCAATTTAACATTTGGTCTAACCAAGACTCTCTTCTCTGCCATAGAAAAATCCAGACATTTGCAAAACAAAAGATACTGTAGCTTTCCGTCTTATTAAATGCTAGGCAGATAGGTAGGTTTTAAAAAATCTTTGGCAAAAAAATGTATGGTAGTTTTTATCAGGATATGGAAAGAAGAAGCAAGAGATTGACCTTTAGAAATGGTGTGTAAATAGCAGTGCCAGCCAGTAGCTCAGTTTTCACTCTCTGCAGTCATGCTTTATTTACACTGTTTACACTGTCCTAATTACTCCCTGTCTGTGTCATAAACATAAACAAATGTTGGAAATTTGCTTAAATTAACTACATATTCTTTTACTTTTTAAAAGCAACATTAATATTTGATTTTTCATTACAGCAACACAAAGTATGGTGACAAAAATATCCTAACAGCTCATGGATTAAAACAAATTTGGGGATTGCACCTTGAACCCAGATGCCTCTTTTCATCCTGTTTGGAAGAATCTTATGGATCCAGCAATGAAGCCTTTGGGGCATGGAGGAAAACGTGTCCAAGCCACAACTAACAAAGATATAATACAGGATGGGAATTGTGTGACCTATGGATCATATGTGGCCCTTGGAGGAGGGTTCCCACAGTAACTTCTGGACCCTGCCAATGCAAAGTTCAGATTAGACCTTTCAAGTATGAAGGAGCACCCTGAAATAGTCTTCATTTGGGCTTAGAGGACAGCTGCATGTGATGAAATGTCACTTCCGATTAACCAAAACTGACCCACTGAATAATTGTTGAATGGTCTACACATAGGTAGCCCTGGTGGCACAGTGGTTAAATGTCTGTACTGCAGCCGCTCATTCACAACCATATTGTTGTGAGTTCAATACCAGGAAAAGCGCTCAAGCTCAACTCAGGCTTGCATCCTTCCGAGGTTGCTAAAATGAGTACCCCAAGTGTACAGGGGGCAATTAGCTTACACTTTGTAAACCGCTTAGGGAGTGCTTAAGTGCACTGATAAGAGGTATAGAAATGTACTTGCTATTGCTATTGCTATAGGTAAATCCAACTGATTCAATGGCTCTTCTTCAGTCTGGACTAACAGTAAGATTTAGGCCTGTTGTGCAATCATAGAATCACAGAGTTGGAAGAGACCACAAGAACTCACTGACTCAATGTAAATATGATATGTCTACACTTATGTTCATCCCATTGATTAATAGGTCTACTCTACTTGAGCTAAGCAATTGGACTGAGGCCTAGGGCTTCATCAAATCCTATACACTTGCAAATCCTAGCTCCAGATACAAATACAAATCTACATTTGATCAACTATATATTAGGGAATTAAAGTGAGTTTTCAAATATCTGGCTTTTCTTTGCTAATGAAGATTCAGGAAGGACTCATCCCACGCTTACAAGTGCCTTGATGGGTTTTCAATTAAAATATTGTTAAATAGATGGAAGCAGCTGAGCCTTGCTGATATAGTACAGATCTAGTACCGGATAGTGGATATATAACAACCTTAAATATGCCTTTGCTGTAGACCAGATCCTCAGAATGAGCTGTTTGGCACTGAATCCAGAGCTTACAAAATTTCAAAAAGAAACAGTTACAGTTATTATTCCAAGACCCAAAAAGTAGTTAGTTCTTATTTTAGTACAATTATTTAAAAGTAACCTTTTATTTTACTGTTTTGATTAAGTAATTAAAATAGAAACATTTTGGTTGCCTTGAATGCTCCAAGAACCTAGCCTGTGGGTTACACAAAACACACTCTCCTCTCATTCATCTTCTTATTGCCTAAACATGCAAAAGAGAGGGGAAAGTAACAACATAAGCAAGCTGTCAAACCAGACGATATTCCTCCTCCACTGTTTAAGTAGACCACACCATCATAACTAGCAAATAATTATGGTTACACCACAAAAAGGAATAAACCTATTTCTTGTTAAGTTACAACTGTAATGCAGTGTCATTCTACTTTTCTATTGGAAAAATAGTGCCACTAATTGGAAACAACTAGTTATTTGTCACTGGCACTTCCAAGGTATGTTAGTGACTGGTTCTCTTGGACTGCCCCACACTCTTTGTCATCCTTCCCAGTTATTTTTCCTTCAGATGGCAACATCATTTTCTCCCTGAAGGGCAGCGGGTTGGACTGGATGGCCCTTGTGGTCTCTTCCAACTCTAGGACTCTATGACTCTCCCGTGATTCATCCAGCCCTGCCGTTCTGTGGTTGGTCAGGCTTTCAGGTCTGCTACTTTCTATTTATCCTCTGTCTGGAAATGATGCATGTTAGGAATTTATGATTAAATATCTGTCTAGAGGGTTGCATTTTTGTTTTCATTTAATCTGTCCTGCAGTTCCTTTGGAGAAAAAAAGGATTTTATTTAGAGGGAAAAATAAAAACAATGTTTCAAAATGTATTTCTTCTTCAGGAAGTAGCCTTCAGATACACAATCTTTTCTAAACTGCTCATTTAAATTACTTGTGTGCCTATGTAGCTCAAAAGGTATGCATACTCTTGATGTCACCACATTTTTTTAAATGAAGCAATGGGATTAAAGATTCAGGCAACAGGCTAGGATGGCAGTGTTGGAACTAAAGCTTGGATGTTATACGGGCTGAAGCAAAGAAACATCTTAAGCCTTGATGTTCACAATACAGCACAGCCAAATAATTGGCAACATTCCTACTGTCTATGCTCAACATTTTAAAAATGACATGTTTTATTCCTCAGAAAGTAAAAAAGCAATGGACTTCAAAATTTAAGAGTGTATTTATGATACACAGTTATAGCAGTTTGGCATCACTTTAAGTGGCTTACCTCCATCTTATAATTCTGGGATGTATAGTATGATGCTACAACCCTATTGTTTTCTAACAGTGGGCAAATGATAAATCCGAGATTTTCATGGGATGGTCTCATGATGGTTAAAGAAGCATCAGAATACTATAACTGTGTAACGAAGCCATGGGCAGTATGCAGACCCAGGGCCATTTTTGTGGGACCTAGGGATGAAGATGAATTTCAAAAAACATTTTTGTTTTGGAATGCCCCCAAATGTACTCTAAGGATATGAGGTACACCCCCCCCCTTACACATTCTACAGGCCCCATGGGCCAATTTAGACCCAGGAGAGTCCTTTTTTCAATCCAGAAACATGGTGAAATGGCCCTCATGCTCCCCAGAGGCATTTGGGGCAATATTTTTTGAAGGACATAGGTACAAGCCCTCCTTGGGCTGATGTGGGCCCCCAGCCTTTCACAGTCGCCCACTGTGGTGTAGTAAACATACACATCTAGTAAAGCTGGGGTAGAAATTATTAAGGGCTCCATATCTTTTGGACTTTATCTCCCATTAGCTTTAGCCCACATGGCCAGTGATGAAGACTACTGGGAGCTGCAGTCCAAGAACATCTGGAGGGCCACATGATTCTAAGTAGTGCTATAGGGATTAAGTTAACTGAAGAATGACTTTTTTTCCCCCTAAAGTCCGAAATACACTGGAGAAATAATCCAGTTTGAGATTGCTTTAACTGCCCTGGCTCAGTGCTGGGAATTCTGGGAACTGTAATTCTGTCGGACATTTAGCCTTCTCTGTCAGAGAGCTCTGCTGGAATAAACTACAATTCCCAGGATTCCCTATTACTGAGCCAGGGCACTAAAAGTGGTCCAAGGCTCAATGTCTCACAAAACTACAGTTCCCAGAATCCCATAGCATTGAGCCAGGACAGTTAAAGCAGTATCAAACTGGAATATTTCTGCAGTGTGTTTTGGACCCTTCTGAAGAGAAAATGAAAAACCAAAAAAGATCAGTCTCTGCTTTTCTCTCTGTTTCAGCATGCAAGTGTAAAGCTAGGCTACGAAAGAAATTAAGAAGGCATTACAAATCAGTGCTATGGAGTAATATGTTGGTGTTCACCTGTTTGCCCACCCCAAAAAAACCCCACAAGATAACATATCCTTTCTAACTAACATTTGTATCCTAAATTGCCAGTATATCTGCCCACAATTAAGAAAGTATTAAAATCCAAAGCCTTGGTAATCTGTAGCACCTTCGAACCAAATTAGACAAAGCAATTTGTACCACAAACTTTCATAGACTCGGTCTCCTTCCTTAGATATACCTCATGAAGTACACTGAGGCTGCATCTGCACTACCAAAATAATGCAGCATAATACTACTTTAACTGCCGTGGTACCATGCTATGGAATCCTGGAATTCGTACTTTGTTGTGGAAGGAGAGCTCTCTGCCAGAGAAGGCTAAATATCACACAAATCTATACATTTCAGAATTCTGTAGCACTGAGGCATGGCACTTAAAGAGGTGTCAAACTGCATTATTTCTGCAGTGCAGATGCAACTGAGTCTATGAAAGCTTACAGTACAAACTTCTTTCTCTCAGCTAGGCCCCAAGGTGCCACGGGATTCCTTTCTCCCTTTTCAGCCTAAAATCATAGTAAAATATTATCTTAACGTTTTCAATGCTGGATTTCCACACGTTAAATAAACCACGGTTTAGGGCCTCAGATTATAAGAGGTTTCTAATTTTAAAAAAAAATAATTCCCAAATACATATCTTTTTTGGGAGGGTAATAGCATTTGGGCCTCTTAAACCTGAGAGTATAGAGGCTCAGCATCTCTTAATCTGATTTAAATACTAGCATAAGACTTTAGTGTAGATAGAGTTGGGTCCCATCCTAAGCCATTAAGATTGTACTTGACGTTTAGGTCCAATGCATATCTTCTGGGCTGCAAAACCAGGGAGTTTGTCATGGCCCAACACAATACCGGGCTGGTGGGGTACATTTAGCTTAATGGTCTGATAACATTATCATAATCACCACAATAACCATTTATACAGTGGCAAGGTTCTATACAAAAATGTAAAATCAAATAGACCAAGCCAGCAGGCTTGCAATGTAGAAAGTAGCCAAGAAGTCACAGTGCCTATTCAACACATAACATTTTAATATCACAGCTCTTCATCTGCCAAGTGCTTTTTGAGGTTTCCCATCTTGCTACCCTAAATT